>CM059214.1:25118185-26395685 GCA_030347435.1 Clarias fuscus | reverse complement strand
ATCTTTGCATGCACTCATGATAACAAGAAATTGCCTTTTTGTTTTCTTTTCTTAGTCATCCAGGTCCCTAGATTATTTAGTAACCTGGCAAAGTATTAGGTGACTCTAAAGATGTTTTTATCACCCATTCAAACCAATGAACAAATATCTGTATTGACCTCAGTATTAGATTTTAGACAAATTAGACAAATTTTCTAATACGAGACGCTTTTAATATTGTCCCTATGTTTTACATTGTAGCTGAGGTCCCTCAAGCGGGTGCCTGCAGCATGATGTCTGTGCTGAGTGATAAGGCAATAGTAAAGAAAGAACACCTCTGGGATGTGGTTGGCAAAGACAAGTACACCGTTAACAATCTGCTGGATAAAAAATACGAGCCACGTCTTATCCATGTCATTCTCGAGGAAGCACACGGCCTTTTGGGACAGGAGCTGCCCTACTGCTTTCTCCGTGGGAATTGTGAGCATTTTGTAACAGACTTGAGATACGGGAAGGCTGAGTCACGACAGGTACAAGATCAATATGTTCCAAGTTTAAGCTTGCAGCTCCTTTAGTAAAAATCTCACAAAATAGTTACTCTATATGAAAATATCAAACAAAAAAGCTGCTATGATTATTAGAACTTGCATAGATTTACTTTATCTTGTCTATGATATTTGCAGGTCCGGAAAGCTGTGGAAATAGGAGTAGGTGTTGGTGTTTTTGCAGTTCTCGGTGTTGGAGTTCTTGCAGTTGCATCAAGCTTTTTTGGCTCGAGAAACAAAGAGGAACCGCAAAAAAAGTGAGATTCCAGATGGGGAGTAGCTTTAAAGACAAACACCAGCGAGCTTTTGGTCCCCGGCCCTAAAGACCTCTTCTATCCAGTAAACAGCCAAGCATTACTATGATCTAATTCAGCAATCCAGTTGAAATGTGTGGATCCATAATCAAATTTTAAAATACTGAATACGAGAATGTTAAAGATTTCAGAACTCATTTTGTACGTAGGGATGATCTCATCCTTCTGTTGGGCTTGGATCTGGAGTTTCTAAGCCAGTTTAACCCAGAAATAATAAGTTACAATATTACATTTCATATAGGGAAAAATGCTTATGAATTTTCTACCACCAAGTATATGCTAAGCCTTTTTTAATGTCTTATACTGCCAAAAAAATAAGATGGGTGCTGATCTCTCCAAACAGCAACAAGTGTGTAACACAAAACCAATTTACAGTACTTAGTTTTATTTTGGATAAAACACTTGAAATATCAGTCTGTGTGTATGTAATTAACCTATATAATAAGAGTTTCACTTTTTGAATTAAAGTACTAAAATAAATCAACTTTTTTTTTTTTTGATCAAAGTCTTTTTTATTGGAAATATAAACAAGTTACATATACATACATACATTGTACACTATTTTTTCTTTCTACCCATACCCCTCCCCCCACCCCACAATAAAAACAACAACAATCAAACAACAACAACAAAAATCTAAACTAAAGAGAGAAAAAAAAGAAGAGAAAAAAAGAACAACAACAACAAAAAAACAGCCAGTCAGCAGAAAGAAAAAAGGAAGAAAAAGAAAGACAATTTAATAAATTATGCATCAAACAGAAAATGTAATGAAGGAAGTATTAGAAACAGAGATTAAAAAAGAAATCTTTTATTACAGATCCAGTTGCTCTGCATCTATATTTTCAAAATGGCTTATAAATGGTTGCCAGACATCATAAAATTCCTGAGTCGATCCCCTTATAGAATAGCGAATCTTTTCTAGGTGAAGAAAATACAAGACCTCTTTAATCCAATGAGCGCCCACTGGTGGTGACGACTGCTTCCACTTAGCCAGGATCAGTCTCCTAGCGAGAAGGGAGCTAAAGGCGATCATATTGGCCTTGGCGTCATTCAGACGAGCACCACTTGGGTCAACACCAAAAAGTGCAATAAATGGGGATGGTTCTAATGGTATCTGGCATATTTTTGACAAGGTATCAAAAATAAAACTCCAAAAATTGTTTAGCTTTGAGCACATCCAGAACATATGCAGTAGTGTAGCTGGTTCCTGCTTACATCGGTCACATGTGGGATCAAAATCCTCTCTAATCTTTGCCAGTTTAACCTTGGACCAGTGAAGCCGGTGAACAATTTTAAACTGAATAACTCTGTGTTTGAGGCAGACTGATGATGAGTAGATTCTATGTATTATCTTTTGCCACAGTTTATCTGAGATTTGTTCTTGTAAATCATTTTCCCATTTGTCTTTAAGTAGATCTAATGTGGCTGAGTTACTTGTGTTTAATAATTTGTATACAGCACTAATCATCTGTTTGGCATCTGGCTTACAGCTAAAAACAGAATCTAAAAGGGATGGAGAAGGAGACAAAGGGAAAGACTCAGAATTACAGGAAATGAAATTCCTCAGCTGCAGATACCAAAAAAAATGTGTCCTGGGAATGTTAAACTTTTGTATAAGTTGTTCAAATGAGCCAAAGATATTATCAATGTAAAGATCGTATAATGACACAACACCACACTCAAACCAAACCCCAAAAGCATTATCTGTATGAGAAGGAGCAAACATGCAGTGTCCATTCGGTGGTGCTATCAAAGATAGATCTGTAAGCTTAAAATGACGCCGAAACTGATTCCAAATTTTAACTGAGTGTATAACCAGTGGGTTTGAGGTAAAAGAAGATGTGGGTTGTTTTTGTGGCAATTTAGCACATAATAATGATGAGAGAGATATTGATCCCATGGATGCTTCCTCTATAGCTACCCAGATGGGAGGGTTGACGGCACACTGCGCCCAGAATAACATGGCCCTCACATTAGCAGCCCAATAATAATAAAGAAAGTTTGGAAGTGCCATTCCTCCTAATTCACGGGGCCTCTGTAGGATACTTTGTTTAATACGTGGTTGTTTTTTATTCCAAATAAAAGTAGAAATCTGACTACTTAAGTTATTGAAAAAAGATTTTGTTAAAAAGATTGGAAGACACTGAAATAGGTAAAGGAATTTTGGAAACAGATTCATTTTAACTGTGTTTATTCTTCCGCCCAAAGAGAGAGGTAGCAGGTCCCATCTTTCGAGATCTAAATTTGTTTTGGAAAATAGAAGCTGATAATTCGCCTTATACAGATCTGCATGGTTATGTGTTATCCAAATCCCTAGATATTTGATTTTTCTGGGACTAATCTTAAAGGGGATCGAATCAGGAAACTGTGCTATATCGTTTTTAATTGGCATCATTTCACTTTTTTGTAGATTAACCTTATAGCCAGATATTTCACCAAAGTCTTTCAGTAAATCCACAAGTTCTGGTAGGCTGTGATGAGGATCGGACATGAAAAGCAGCATGTCATCAGCATACAGGGAAACTTTGTGTTCCACCCCCCCACGGGAGATACCTTTAATATTGGCATTTTCCCTTAATGCGATAGCCAATGGTTCAATAGCCACAGCAAAGAGAAGAGGTGACAAAGGGCACCCCTGTCTCGTACCACGCTGAAGCTCAAAGAAAGGGGATAAGTTGCTATTTGTCCGAACGGCAGCCAGTGGGGATGAGTAGAGCACTTTTATCCATGATATAAATTTAGGGCCGAAACCAAATTTACCAAAAGTATAAAAAAGAAAATCCCGGGCCTCCGAGTGACGCAGTGGTTAAAGCGCTCGCCCTATCATCCGGAGATCGCTAGTTCGAATCCCGGGTGGTGCTGTAACCTCTCGCAGCCGAAGGTCTAGAGAGAGCTGATTGGCCGAGCTCTCTCAGTGGGAGGGATGAGAGGTACTTAGTGCTCCCACATTAATCACGGCTCTACAGCCAGTCAGGGGCGTCTGTGAGCTCGCGCAACGGAAGGAGCGGATTGCGCTGTCCTCCGAGTGTGTTACGCCGCCCCCAACGGTGCGCGAGCAAGCAGTTCGAAAAGATGCGGTCGACTGGCGTCACGTGGTTCGGAGGAAGCACGTGATAGTCTTCGGCCCTCCCGGCTGAGTGGTAGTAGTAGCCTTAATGTGGGAGCCCCCTAGTGACGGGGAGGAATTGGACACGACTAAATTAGGGAGAATACCGGGGAAAAAAATCAAAAAAAAAAAAAAAAGAAAATCCCAATTCACTCGATCAAATGCTTTTTCTGCGTCGAGGGAAATAATTGTTTCCAAATTGTCAGATAGAGATGGGTTATAGATAACATTCAACAGCCGCCTAATATTAAAAAAAGAGTATCTGTTCTTTATAAAGGCTGTTTGATCAGGTGAAATAACACAATGAATTACTTTCTCCAGACGGCGGGCCAAAACTTTTGCTAAGATTTTCGTATCTGTATTCAACAATGAAATTGGACGATATGAACTACAGTCAAGAGGGTTCTTTTCTTTCTTTAAAATTAAGAAGATAACTGCTTGCCGCATAGTTGAAGGTAATGATTCAGAGGAAAAGCTTTCTCGGAAAACTGACGCCAACAGAGGAGAGGGCTGATTGGAAAAGGTTTTAAAAAATTCTGAAGGATATCCGTCTGGTCCAGGTGATTTACCAGATTGCATACTTCGTATTGCTATGGCTATTTCTGTATCGGATATAGACTCATCTAATTGTGATGCTGTATCTACACTTATTGTAGGAATACATAAATTTTTGAAAAAAGTGCTCTAATGTCGAGGTATCAACAGATGAAGGAGCAGTATAAAGTGATTTATAATAGTGTAGGAAACAGCTATTGATTGTTAAATTATCAGTACACTTTACACCATGATCATTTTTAATTTCGGGTATAGCTTGTTTAGCCGATCGCTGTCGCAAAAGATTGGCCAACAGTCTACCAGTTTTTTCCCCGTGCTCATAAAATGAGGAGCGTGATTTTAAAACCAGATATTCCGCTTGTTTTGTCGAAATTAAATTATATTCTGCTTGTAATAATAGGCGTTCTTTGAGTATAGTTGGTGTAGGTGACACACTGCATATTGAATCCAATTCCTTTATCTTATCTGCTAATTTTGAAAATTTTTCCTTGGTCTCTTTATTTTGTTTTGCACAAAATGAAATAATCTGCCCCCTTACATATGCCTTTAAGGATTCCCAAACTGTTGAGGATGCCATACCTGGAGTTTGGTTGACATTTAAAAAGAACTCTATCTCTGAACTCATAAAGGTCACAAACTTCTCATCTGAAAGAAGCGAGGAGTTAAATCTCCAAGGACGACAGTTAGGTCCTGCAGTGGGTATATGGATTGACAGAGTCAGTGGAGAGTGGTCTGATATCACTATGGCTTTATAATCCGAATCTGTTACAAGAGGACAAAGTCTTTTATCTACAAGAAAATAATCTATGCGTGAAAAAGTATTATGTACTGGAGAATAAAATGAGTACTTTCTTGTAGTTGGATTACGGAAACGCCAAACATCTGTCAATCCATAGGCCTCCAGGAAACTCTGTAAAACTTTTGCTGATCTGGATTTGGGCGTTTTTTTAGGCGAACTGCGATCTAAAACAGTGGAAAGAACGCAATTTATATCACCTCCTATGATAAGGTGGTGGGTCGTCATATTTGGAATCCGAGACAGAAAGTTAGCAAAAAAACCTTCATCATCCCAATTGGGTGCATACACATTAGCCAGAATAAGTGGAAGCCCGTATACTTGCCCAACTACGATAATATAACGGCCAGCAGTATCTGCATCTACAGTAGTTGCTACAAATGGTAAGTTTTTATTAATCAGAATAGCAGCCCCCGTCGCCTTTGAGCGAAAGTTGGAGTGATATACTTGTCCGATCCACCCCTCCCTTAATTTAGATTGGTCACATGTGCGTAAATGGGTCTCTTGAAGAAAAGCGATATCAGCTTTGAGATGTTGCAAATGAATAAGGACTTTTTTCCTCTTTACAGGATGGTTAAGAGATTTAACGTTCCAACTAACAAAATTGATCAAACATCCATTAGCCTGTCTAGAAGAAACACCTATTTTTGTCATTTAGCAATAGTGAAGCTGTAGATTTACAAAGAATAAAATAGAGCCACGAAAAAAAGAGAGCAATTAAAAAGGAGAAAAGAGAGAGAGAAAAAGAGGTTTTAAAAAAGTACTGCTGACTGGCCTGAACCCGAACCCAATCACCCATTAAAACCGGGTGATTAACCCAACCCACACGAACATATCCACACACTGTGCTTATCTGGATCCTATTGAGCCAAAATCAGGGTCTCACTGAACCAACTTATAAGCTTTTGGAACAATAAAATATATAAACAGGTCTAAACATTAACTAGTCAACATCATTCTTATTATGGTTATGAAGTGTTAATTACAAATAGCTTTGTACTGAGACTAAAACGGGAACTTCAACACAACTACACTAACTTGTAATAAACCACTATGGCTTTCCCCGGTCACTACTGTGTTTACCGTCCATGTGCCAACGATACGAAATGTGAACATCCTTCAGTAGTTAAGGTCTGGCTTCTGCGGGAGTAATAACACTATGCTTAACATAGTGCATGGCTTTATCCGGATCTGTGAACATCGTGTCCTCGCCCTTATAGGTGATACGGAGTCGCGCAGGATACAAAATGCCGAAGCGCACACCGTCCTGTCCTCGTAAGAGTTTTCTAACTTCAGTAAATGCCGCACGAGCCTTGGCCGCACTCGGCGTGTAATCTGGAAATATGGCAATTTGCTCCCCGTTAAAGCGAAGTGGACCTCGGGACCGGGCTCGGCGCAGCACCTCCACACAGTCCTGATGGTAGTGTAGCTTGGCGACAATGGTGCGCGGTTTCCCTCCTTGCGTCTTGGGTCCGGAACTTCTGTACGAATGGTCAATAAGGAGGTCCTTGTCCATCTGCAGAAGTTCGGTCAGGAGTTTAGAGACCGACGCGGTGGAGCTTGACCCTGGTTCCTCCGGAACACCCAGGATTCGAACGTTACATCCCCGCATTTTCCCTTCCATGTCGTCATATCTCGCTTTCAGTTCGGTCATTTCTGCCTGCAGACTCGTTATTGTAGTTTGCATTGAAACCACTTCATCCGACCATGTAGACAGTCCGCCCTCCATGTCCCTCACAGTTTCTGCGCGAGTTGTCGCGACGCAACTGGTGATTTCGGCCTTGAGCGTCTGTAACTCGCCCTTAATGGAGTTCAGTTCTTCGGTCAGTACACTTCTCAATTCCTCTTTAATAACTGTTAAAATGTCACTCTTGAGGGATAAGAGAATTTGGGATTTGAGGTCTTCGACGTCCATTTTTTCTGATTTTGAGGGAGATGAAGTAGCGGCGCGGCTCGAGCTCGACTCGCTAACGGGGCTGAGGGCCGAGGATGTGCTGGGCCTTGTGCTGGATGAACCACTGAATTTGTATTTTCTCAAGCTCGCAGCCATATCTGACACCAAAACAACTGCTAAACTTGTCACCAAGTTATGGTTGCGTATTACCGACCAGTTAGTGAAATAAACTAGAAAAAAAAAAAAGGGGATTTTAACATAAAGTGTTATTATTCAGCGAGAGCCCGACAAAACACGTCCTACTCCATGATCGGCTCTATAGCGCCCCCCAATAAATCAACTTTTTGGTGATATTCTAATTTATTGAGATGCGCCTGTATGTAGGGTATGTTAGAGTATACAGAAGGCCAAACTGAAGATTTAACAATGTAGTTCAGGAATGTAAGGTGAGGTATAGGGTGTAGGTTCTGTGTAACCATTGGTACAGCCTCTTCTATTTCTGATGATTTGTTAATTTAAGTGAATTGTTGAAATTAATGTTCAGTAAGCTTTTAATGTCAAATTAAACCCTTTCATGATCAAGTTTATATGTTGATGACAATTCACTTTCATACATCCAAATGTTCTTTAACATGTCTGAATAAAGCTTGTTTATTTACACTGCTGTTGAATTCTTAATTTTGATTGGTCAGAAGGTGTGTATTCAATTTCTGTCATGGCAGTTTCAAGTCACAGGCACAATTTGCAGGAATAATAATAAAAAAAAAAACGTTCTAATGTGCTGTTATTGGACGATTATTTACTGATTATTTCATATTTTCCTAAGAGCACACCCATATGTGAAAGTAAATGTTATCTTTAAGACCAACATTCCTATCCTTCAGCTAGTAGTTCCACCCAAAGATTACATAAGCAAGCACACTGGTTCCATTTTTAGTGTGCTTCAAAAATAATTGATCGCTCCCGAATGAGGCAACAGAAAAGCTACGCCCTATAATCTGCAGATTGCAAGTTTCATTCCTGAATCCGTGCCTAGGACACTGTAATTTACGAAAGTCAAACTGGAAGCGTGACAGGATTGTGACACACAGGAGCGGCCTTCCAGTCTTGATCAAAGTGCATTACTGTTCATCAAGGGTCATGAGAACACTATGGTGTGTATATTCAACATACACACATACTATGTTATTATAAGTTAAAGAACATATGCAGTATATATTTTTAGAATAAACAATAAAAAAAAAAAGTAACTTCCAGAGCAATTTACCAACAAAGGCATCCGTACATTAGAATGAGTGCATTATACAGTAGATCTAGATGAGCTGTGTGACTGTGGTGGGTGTATCAGTCAGGTTGGGAGTAACTGGTTAGGTGACTAGCTTAACATTTCTCTTGTTTCTGCAAGAGTGGGAAAACGAAACTAAAAGCTTCACCGCATTGTTGTCTCTTTCCACACTCGAAACTTTTCTCTGCATTACGATGGAACCAGACCAGGTATGAAATCCCCAAATTATATGTAGTTGTAAGATGTTTGCATGCTTTTGTTATTATAAGGAAATATAAATGTACTGATTTCCGGAGGTTGCGTAATATGAATAACTTAAAATAACCATTCTTTTTCAAATGTTTCTACAATGATTGTGAGTTAGCCTGAGAAGAAACCAGAGCCTGGTGACCTGATCGAGATCAGTCGTGGGGCATACCAGCACTGGGGCATTTATGTTGGAGATGGCTACATCATTCACCTGGTTTCATGTGAGTCTGTTAACACATTTATTAATAATATTTTACCACACCTTATAATGAAGCTACTTAAATCATTTCCATACTTTAGGACAAATTTTTAATGAATAATGTTAGACATACTATCATATTATAGGAACTATTTCCAGTAGGACGCAGAATATATTTAGTTACCGATGATCATGACCAATCGAATGGATTTCATAAACATCTGTATTGACTTCAGTACGAGACTTATTTTAATATTGTTTATATTGTTCCGGTTTTCACACTATAGCTGACTTTGCACAAGCTGCTTCCAACAGCATGGCGTGTATGATGGAAAACAAGGCAGTGGTGAAGAGAGAGAAGCTCAGTGATGTAGCTGGCAATGACAAGTACAATATTAACAATCAACTGGATACAAAATACAAGCCACATCCTGTCGATGAAATTCTAAAGGAAGCAGAAAGCTTTGTGGGAAAGGATCGGCCTTATAATTTGTTCTTCAAAAATTGTGAACATTTTGTAACAAGCTTGAGATACGGGAAGTGTGAGTCTCAACAGGTAAAGGATGAATCTATCAAGAGTTTGGGGTCAAGTCTAAAGCCAGTAAACTGTACAATTTTTACTGTACCATTTTGTTTCTAAATATGAAACAAAAAAGCTGCCATGACTATTTGAACTTGCATAGTTTTACTTTAGCTCTATGCTACTTGCAGGTCCGGAAAGCTGTACAAGTGACCATAGTACTGGGTACTACTGCATTTATCTTTGTTGTTTTTGCTAAGTTGAGATCCAGCAACAAAGAAAAGAAGCAAAAACAGTGAGTCCTCAGATGGAGAGTAGCTGTGAAGACAAACACCAGCAGGTTTTGGGGCTGGACCTAAATCTTCATTCCAGTAAACAGCCAACCATTACCATGATCTAATTCAGCAATCCAGTTGGGACGTCTGGATCCATAAGCAAAGTTTAAAATACTGAATACAAGAACGTTTCAGAACTCATTTTGCAGTTATTCTGTTGGGTGGTGTTGAGTCTGGATCTGTAGTTTCTAAGCCAGCTTGCGTCTGAAGTAAAAATGACACATATTCAATATCATACAAGGAAAAATGCTTATAGATTTTCTACCACCAAGTATATCCTACAACTTCTTAATGTCTTATACTGGCAAAAAAAAAAAAAAAGAGAGAGATGAGTGCTGATCTCACCAAATAGCAACAACTGTGTAACACAACCAATTTACTTAGTTTTACTTAAACAATGTGATTTGGATATTTTTTAAATATTGGTATAGGGTATATTAGGGTATACAGAAGGCCAAACTGGAGATTTAATAATGTAGTTCCGGAATGTAAGGCGAGGTGTCAGTCTCTAATGAAACTCATCACCATAAGAAATCTAGAATCTAGACTGTTACAAAAACAAAGTTGATGTTTTCACCATTGGTATAGAAGAGCTATTTCAGTAAGCTTGTAATGTAAAATGAAACCCTTTTATGATCAAGTTTATATGTTTAATTGGTGCCAATTCACTTTCATACATCCAAATGTTCTGTAACATGTCTGAATAAAGTTGACGTTTAATTACACTACTTGTTGAATCGATCATCATAAGGTGTGTGTAAACTGTACTGCTGGCTGTAATTCGAGTCACAGTCACAATATGCAGGCATGTATATGGTGAACGTTAACAAATGTTTGTTATGTGAGCTTTATGTTTTCAGCCACAGAAGGGTCCACAACATAAAATCTAGTTAGAAACAAATAAAACACAATTTCTTAATAAATAAACATACTGTGCTGTTATTGGACTAGAATAGATTTTTAACAGCACTACAGTACATCACACTATCACTGGTTATTTACTTATTTCCTTTTTTCCTAACAACACACCCATATGTGAAAGTCAATGTTCTCTTTAAGACCAACATTGCTGTCCTTCAGCTCATAGTTTCGTTCAAAGCTTACATTAGCAAGCATTCAAAAATAATTAGTCACTCTCGAGTGAGGAAAAACAGGAACGCTATACCCTATTCATCTGGAGAGTGCAAGTTTTATTCCTGAATCCGTGCCTAGGACTCGGTCATTTATGAAAGTCAAACGGCAAACATGACAGGATCGTAACACACAGGAGCGGCCTTCCAGTCTTGATCAAAGATCATTACTGTTCATTAAGGGTCCTGGTGTGTATATTCAACATGCAACATTTACTGTAATAAGGTGTACATACAGTACATTTGAATCAGCACATTAAAGTACAAGAGCTGCATGACCGTGATGGGTGTAGTAGTAGTAGCAATTACATTTAGCTGACTCCCACTGTAAGCCCAGACATTTAATATGACATCATTTTACAACACCTATCCTGATTTTTTGGTAGACTGTATGTAGATGGGCAATCACCTAGTCAGTGGTTTTTGAATGTAGCATAGTCCAGGAAGTTTAAGCTTTCTTTTATGGATAGCTTTAGGGTTGTTATTTTTTCCCCCCATGATTATGTAAATTAATACAATTCATTAAGATCAAACCATGTTAGTATGATCTCTGTATGTGGTTTTGCTTACTTATGCTCACTTGGTTTTTTGGTTATGTAGTTCTCTTTCCTTATATATATATATATATATATATATATATATATATATATATAATTAGACTACTAAATATTATTTAGACTACAAGCTCAGGTTGTCTTTGTGCATGCAATAAACCATATCTTAAAGGTGCAATATTTTGGAGAGTCATTGGATATCGTAACTTCCACCAAGTACAAAAAATGTAGCAAACAGGAGATGTCATTGAGGTTGTAGTGCATCCGGAAATTTTTCTCTATCCGTCCCCAGACCTGTGCCTTGATACAATCCTGTCTGAGAGGTCTACAGACACTTCCTTGACCTTCAATTCATTGGACCTCAAACTGAAGTTTGTGCTCTAACTTGCTCTGTTAACTGTGGGGCCTTATAGAGACACGTGTGTGTCTTTTAAAATAATGTCCAATCAACTGAATGTACCACAGGTGGACTCCAATCAAGCTGAAAAGCATCTCAAGGATGATCAGTGAATACAGGATGCACCTGAGCTCAATTTTGAGTGTCATGGCAAAGGCTGTGAATACTTACAGTATATATACACGTGTGGATTTTTTTTCCTTCTTTTTTAAAAATAATTTTGCAAAGATTTCAATCCAACTTCTTTCACATTGTCATTATGGGGTATTGTTTGAGTTATCTTGAAAAAATTTATGAATTTAATCCATTTTATACATGAATTAATCCAATAAATTTGCAAAGATTTCAAACAAACGTCTTTCACGTTGACACGTCACTGTGAATATTTTCCGGATGCACTGTACTATGATTCAAGCGTCAATTCAAAATATTATTTGTCACATACATGGATATACAGCAGCAGTGAAATGCCATTACAACAACTCCAGACTGTGCAGATTAAAACATTTTACTAATAGATAAACGCTCTAATAAGAATAAATATGTACAACTTACAGTGTGTGTGTAACAAGACTAGTAGATGAGAATATAGGTTATACTGTGAAAATATACAGGCTGTAATATAAGATGAACGTGCAAATATATAAACTGTAAGCTTTATTGTCATGGTGTTGTAAAGTGACTGTGTGACTGTCCAGCAGTGCAGTATTTTATCAGTTATTGTTATGGTTGTGTATTTAATGCCCTTATAGCCTGGTGAAAAAAAGCTTCTGTTCAGTCTTTCAGTTCGTGCCCTGAGTGACCTGAGTCTCTTGCCAGATGGCAGCCACTGAAACAGTTTATGATTTGGGTGATAAGTATCTTTGATTATGCGCCGTCCCCTGGTCCTGCAGCGCCTGATGTAAATGTCCTACAGAGATCCAACAATATCTTAAATAACATATGACAGATAATTATATTGGTTTGCCAAATAGCGAGTAATGTAGTTTTTTAACATTACATTAGCTATAGTCCTGGTTTTTGTGAACCATATAAACTATTCGACTGTACTGTGTGGCCCCTATATGCCACAAGTGGGCACACACTTTCCATGTTGTGGCCGTGACTCAGTTATTTTGCTTCATACGTCTTAAACCATGTTGTTCATTCATGTTTAAACATGAACTCTGCTTCCTATGCTTTGTTAAGTTGTGGTCAAGGACCTTGTTCCCATGAGTAAGTGTGTGTAAATGTGATCTAACCTCAGCACTCGTGATTTTTAGGATATGCAAACGTGTTGCCTTAACTTTGAAGCTGATATAATGAGTAAACAAGAAAAACGTTCTCTGAAGGAGAAATGGAAATTATGTCTATGCCAGTAACATGATATAAAAACATCTTAAATGTCAAAATCACCTTGCAGAAAATTAAAATAAATTAAGCAAGTTAACACAGCGAATTCCCCAGTGTTAAATTAAAACCCAGCAGTCTAAGCCCATCTGGACTCAAATTTTATTATGCAGAATATTATGTAGGGATATATTTATATTTAATATTAATAATTTTGAAGCTTCTTTGAGACACTGAAAAAGCCATATATAAATAAAATTTAATGGAAACAAATTTAATAATGTACACACCTGGACAAAATTGTTGGTACCCTTCGGTCAATGAAAGAAAACCCAATGGTCACAGAAATAACTTTAATCTGACAAAAGTAATAATAAATAAGAATTCTATGAATGTTAACCAATGAAGGTCAGACATTGCTTTTCAACCATGCTTCAACGGAATTATTTAAAAAAATGAACTCCTTGAAGTTCATGGAACAGGCCTGGACAAAAATAATGGTACCCCTAACTTAATAGTTTGTTGCACAACCTTTTGAGGCAATCACTGCAATCAAACGATTCCTGTAACTGTCAATGAGACTTCTGCACCTCTCTGCAGGTATTTTGGCCCACTCCTCATGAGCAAGCTGCTCCAGTTGTTTCCGGTTTGAAGGGCGCCTTTTCCAGACAGCATGTTTCAGCTCCTTCCAAAGATGCTCAATAGGATTGAGGTCAGGGCTCATAGAAGGCCACTTTAGAATAGTCCAATGTTTTCCTCTTAGCCATTCTTGGGTGTTTTTAGCTGTGTGTTTTGGGTGATTGTCCTGTTGCAAGACCCATGACCTGCGACTGAGACCCAGCTTTCTGACACTGGCCAGCACATTTCTCTCTAGAATCCCTTGATAGTCTTGAGATTTCATTGTACCCTGCACAGATTCAAGACACCCTGTGCCAGATGCAGCAAAGCAGCCCCAGAACATAACAGAGCCTCCTCCATGTTTCACAGTAGGGACAGTGTTCTTTTTTTGATATGCTTCATTTTTCCGTCTGTGAACATAGAGCTGATGTGCCTTGGCAAAAAGTTCCATTTTTGTCTCATCTGTCCATAGGACATTCTCCCAGAAGCTTTGTGGCTTGTCAGCATGTAGTTTGGCATATTCCAGTCTGGCTATTTTATGATTTGTTTTCAACAATGGTGTCCTCCTTGGTCGTCTCCCATGTAGTCCACTTTGGCTCAAACAACGACGGATGGTGCGATCTGACACTGATGTTCCTTGAGCATGAAGTTCACCTTGGATCTCTTTAGAAGTCTTTCTGGGCTCTTTTGTTACCATTCGGATTATCCGTCTCTTTGATTTGTCATTAATTTTCCTCCTGCGGCCACGTCCAGGGAGGTTGGCTACAGTCCCATGGATCTTAAATTTCTGAATAATATGTGCAACTGTAGTCACAGGAACATCTAGCTGCTTGGAAATGGTCTTATAGCCTTTACCTTTAACATGCTTGTCTATAATTTTCTTTCGAATCTCCTGAGACAACTCTTTCCTTCGCTTCCTCTGGTCCATGTTGAGTGTGGTACATACCATGTCACCAAACAACACAGTGACTACCTGGAGCCCTATATATAGGCCCACTGACTGTGTACAAGATTGTAGACACCTGTGATGCTAATTAGTGGACACACCTTGAATTAACATGTCCCTTTGGTCACATTATTTTCAGTATTTTCTAGGGGTACCATCATTTTTGTCCAGGCCTGTTCCATGAGTTTATTTTTTTAAATAATTCTGTTGAAGCATGGTTGAAAAGCAATGTCTGACTTTCATTGGTTAACATTCATAGAATTTTTTAAAATTATTACTTTTGTCAGATTAAAGTTATTTATGTGACCATTGTGAGTTTTTCTTTCATTGACCGAAGGGTACTAACAATTTTGTCCACATGTGTATGCTGAGTGACTAAATTCTCCTGTCAGAACAGAAATCAATAAATTGTTTGTCCGAAACTAATAGTTGTAGAACATTGCTGGGATGTGCAAGTTTTCCTAGTTCACAATTTTAAAATACACCAATACACTAATATAGGATTAATATAGGATTAGCAGCCACACATTCATAACATTGTGGGTCGCGTTGATTGTTGCATGATTTGACATTATAGCAATGCTAGGTTCCAGTGATCTTTGATGCAAGCAGCATGATCACAAAGAGAGAGTAGATAAAACCTTATTTTCTGATTGTTTCACGACTCATGGAATGCCTCTCCAATTAGATTGCTCAGATGGAACTAAGTGGTGTATAATTTATAATAATATTGACAATATTAATAGAATAGACAATATTAATAGAATATTAATAGTTTGGGGCAAAAAATTTAACTGAATTCATACAGTGTCTGCCAGTCCTTAAATGACCTTAAAATATTAAACAAGGACGCTGATTTGATTATTTAAACTTGAATTCTGTCAAGTCTTTGTGGTATTAGCAGGTGTGGAAAGTTGGACTGTGCTTTGGTATTACTACAGCAATCATACAAGAAGCTGTGGTTGCTGTAAGAGTCTTAAGAGGAGATATCAAAGATGACAGGAAGTGTGAAAATAAATAAATAAAGATGAGCTGACCTCATCAATAAGTGAGTCAGCCAAAACCAATTTACTTCAGCTTCACTTAAGCAATTTCATTTGTATTAAATATGGTATAAAGTGTTTTGTATATTACGGTGTGCAAACAGATAAACTGGGGGAGTTAAGTTCCGTAGTCCAAGAATGTACACAGGAGGGGAGTGTCCAAACATCATCAAACCTTAATAAATCTTGTTTTATCAGACCTCTACGGGTCAGGTCTAGAATCTAAAAAAAAGTTGGTGTTTATCAACTCGTTTAGCATCTCCTCCCCCCAGTGAGCTACTTATTTGAGTCAAGGGCTGAAACCGATGTTTATTACGCTTGTAATATAAAATAGAAAATCTGTTTCATGATCATGTTTACATTTATAAATTTTCTATAAGAGTAGCTCGGATAGAAGTTTCGGCGACAATCCCAGTCACAGGTTTATTATAATGTACGTATTTCAATGTCTTTAAACAGCATTTAAATATTTTAATGTCTTTTATAGTAATGACGTATAGTATAGACATGGAAGTATAGGGTATATCTTTTACAACTGGTATTTGGTGAAGTGTTCTGTCAACAAATAATGTTAAAGAGAAATTACACGTGTTGGCAAACTGTTGTATAAGGGGGATATAACAGTTTGGAACATGCTGTTATAGGAAAATAACATCACTGATTATTTTCCTATAGAAGCACATGCATATGTGAACCAATGTTCTTTATAACTTTATAAGACAGACATTTCTGTCCCTTACAGTATTTAACTCTAACCTGCTATATTAGGGTGTTTCAAAAGAAGTTACTCGTCATTCATGTCCAGCTCCGCTGACAGAACAGACATTTGTTGATGCCTAGTGAATGCCTGGCAGTAAAAAACACTACATTTGAGCAAGAGTAAAAATGGCAGAAGTTCATGTGAAGAGACAGGCTCCCTTAGGATTTTATTAATATCATTTCTTAAGGTTGTAATGTGTGTCTACAATACAGGATTTGTCCTTCTGTAGATATTGCACCCGATCATAAAACTAACATTCAGACTGAAATCATTTCATAAAATAAAACACTGGGGAAAAAAAAAGGAAACATCGATATCTTAAGACATCCCCGCCCAGCCTGAAAGGAAATGAAAAAGGCACAATAAAAACAGTGAATAGCCTCCTCACATCATCATAGGCCCCCTCACAGCAGCTGTCATGGGTATTTTGTATTGTAACATTTATTATTGTCCATACATGCACTGGAATTATGCAAGTCCACCTGGGAGCAGGACAGGGTTGTGATTGCTACACACACAAAAGCAGCCTTCCAGTCTTGGTCAAAGATCATTGCTGTTCATTAAGGGGCATGAGAAAACAGTATGAAGTGTATATTCAACATACACACATACTACGTTATCTAAGTTGAAGAACATATACATATATATATTTTTTTAATATAAAAAAGTGTGTTTAACTCCCAGTGCCATTTACCAACAAAAGGTGTCCATGCACAAGTGATGTACTGATACCGTATAAAAAGAACCATTCCTCTATTCTAATATCAGGCGATAAGATTAAAGTCATTGATTTAGAGTGGATGGCCCATTACTCAGAAATATCTATGTTACTGAGTAAACAGTATGATGTCACTCTTTCACCCTACCCCACCCCAACCAACAGTCAATGAAGAGACAGCTCTGATTCCTCCAACTTGCATTTCACCTTCACATGCTTCATGGAATGTTGCCTTAAGAACAAGCATTGACCAAACTCCCTTTCGTCTCTGTCCAGCTGCTGGTCCACCCTGATCCTCAGACATGACTTGCTTCTGATTTAGGATAGCTCTCTCTCTCTTTCAGTCCAGTTTGCGTGCACCCAGTTTAAGGGGACCTTTAACAGCCTTTCTTTCTGCTCGTTTTGCCTCCAACTCTTTTCTTCTTTCCTCACGCTTCTTCTTGGCTAATTCGGCTTTACTGAGACCTTAAAAAAAGAATAAGGTAAACCACTTGTCTTCAACAACTATTGGCACATAATACCACAGGTTTATACAGTTACACTTTATTTTTGTGAAAGACTAGTGTAAATATTGAGGGAAATGTAGAGTTGTCCTGAAACCTACGCAAGTCTCTCATCAATGCATCAGTTTATTATTTTCAGCTTTGGGAACAGATGGCACCCAAGTACGTTTCTGCATTGATTTTGTCATTAGGGACCAAGGATCATAGGTGAGCAGAACCCTCTTGTTTTCCAAAGGATTATTATAATTTATTTTCTTTTTTTCCCACCCTTTTGGACTTTTCAGGGGTCTTAACATGCTCAAAAATATCATGAAACTTGGCAGACAGGTTCGAATCTGCTGCCATCAGGATGCCTGATAGTCTCGTGCCCCCCACACGAGATTTAGCTGGATAGCTCATACACACTTTCATGTAGGCACATGGAACTTGGTACACATTTAGAGCTCATTGAGCAGAACAACTTTCGCACTGCATGTCCTGGGCTCAACTCAACAGGATGCCGTTATTTTGGGTTATTTTTTATTTAAATGTAAAACTGGTATAAAAAAACATTAATATGTTATATTGATATGAATGTAACTAGCAGCAAAATTTTATTTAAAGAACAACGGGTAACAGGTATAGGTAACAGTTACATTTTACACTTTAGCTTTTATTGCTTTCATGGAAGCTCATTCTCTTTTTCACTG
The DNA here is from genome assembly GCA_030347435.1 of Clarias fuscus. NCBI lineage: Eukaryota > Metazoa > Chordata > Actinopteri > Siluriformes > Clariidae > Clarias > Clarias fuscus. The sequence continues at coordinate 26,377,221 of CM059214.1, read as the reverse complement.
GATAAATACAGAAGCTTCCATGTAAATAATATCTGTACAAGTATCAATGAGCTTAATCTTAAACTTTTAGACTACTGTCTAGCTGTGATTTACCATGTCTTTGTTTTGTTTTAAAGCTATATTAGTAAATGCAAAACCATGTGCAGGAACTGTGGTGGAAAGGCGATATAGCTAAACAAAGTAAAACTAACCTTGATCACTATCCAAGGACTCCCAGTTCTCTGCTCCCCAGTCATTTTCAGCATTTGTTCCCCAACCCTCATCAGTCTTCTAAAAAGAAACCACACACACACACACACACACACACACACACACACACACACACATGTTTAGAACATTCCATGGCTCTTACAGGAAACCATAAATTACAGGAAACCATGAGTCACCCATAAATGCATCTTGCTTTCATTTCTCCTCATTTTGTTCTTTCATAATCTCACCATGGCAGTGCTGGCCCTCTGGGACATGCCAGACAACAGGTCAGATGTTGTCCCTTTTGCACCTGAACTATCCCAGTTATATTCACTAGCCAGTCGTGGACCTTCCTGTCCAGGGCTAGCACTTTTAGGGAGAAACGCTGCTGGAGTGGTCCGTGGGGTCGGGGTAAAGCTCTCTGCTAGTGCCCCATCGTCTTCCCAGTCATTGCCCCATCCCTCATCTGCTGGTGAACTCTGACCCTGACCGTCTGTATCCTTCTCGTTGGACCAGCTATCATCGGCGTCCCAGCCAGAGCTGCTCCAATCAGAGCTCTGCTTTTTCATAGCTACAGAGGAAGTCCGTCCCGCCTGCAGAAAAACCAACAAACCACACAATTCTTTCTTTCTTTTTTTTTTTTAAACACCTAAACCCCCTACATGCATAATACAACACACATCAAAGGTCACAACAAATGCAAGAACATTTGATACATTATGGGGACATAACAGAAAGTAAAATAGATTTTCACATGAGAAATTCTCTGATCCTTAACCACGCTTATTCAGCAAATGATGACATCATTCAACATTCAAAATGAATTAGTGAAACTAAATAAGTAAATAAATATCAAGTTAGCAATATAAGAATTAGCATTATTTCTTTCTAGTGACCATTTGTGATTTCTGATGTTAAGTACACTGAAGAACATCCTTTAAAACTCCAAAGTTTACTTTAGTTCTGATATTATTCCAACACAACAAAATTCAGGATGCACATACACTGCTCTTCTTCTGTGTTGACGACATAGTGGACCAATCAGAGTTCCAGTCATCTGGGTCTGTCTGCACTTTCTCAGGGTCCTAAGAGCACATAACACAATAAAACCTTGTCGAACACTCACTCACAAAAAATAAAAATAAATAAATAAAACACTCTTCACAACCACGTATTCAACGCTCAATTTCAGCTCAAGCAGTTTAAAAGAATACATGGACTGCACTTTTCTAGAACTGAACTCAATTAAGTTTAACCTAATGTCTCAATCATTTGTGACAGATGCAAGTACCAAGATGGTACTCTTGCTCTTACTTTTTTTTTTGTGTCAAGACGACTGGCTTCTGGCAAGGTATATTTGACTTGTATTCAAACGTATATGAATCTTACAGTACATCTCCAGACTCAAAGTTTGCTTGGGAACTCTGACATTACTAATTAATTAACTCATCATGTGCAGTTGTCTCACATGTTTCAAATGACAGTGGCTAAGAGGTTTTTTTTGGCCTCTCTTCTACATAGTAATTTGTTCATCAGAGATCTGTTCCTGTTCATTTTTGTTGGGTGTAATATTTCTATTTTTTGGGGGCACTCCTTGTGGATTTATGATAGTTTTCAGATTGCCTAGCTTTACATTCCCGGCAGGGGTCGAGGGTGTTCTTGTTATTCAGTGTTCTCGGGTGATCTGGAACGTGTCGGATGTTTTTGTCTTGTATAGTGAAAGCCATCTCAGAACAAAAACTACATCCAAGATTGGAACACCTTGAACATTCACTGGAGACCTTGAGTCATTTGTCAGTCATCCATATCATGGCTATCCTAAAAGTGCTGTTGGACAACTGGACATGCTTTAAGTTTTCTAAGATGTTTAATCAGTTCTAACTAACTGCCTTGAAGTGGCTGGTACATAAAGCTTTGGACTGTTGTGTTATGTTATGCAGATATTGATTTCGGTTCATTTTGCTGAATGTGCAAAATGAGTGCTATATGAATGAGCAAATGTACAGATGCTTCTAATAACTAAAGACCCTTATCTGTAAACCATAACTGGACAACTTGTGTAAATAACTTGTGTAAATAAATAACTTGTGTGAGAAAGACTGCTGAATCAATCACCTCAAGGCTTCCCCAATCTTCATCGTCCCACCGATCTCCAACCGGCTCTTCTGTCTGTTCCGTATGATGTGTGTGCTCTGTTTGGTTAGTAACAGTAGTGGAGGAGGGAGCACTGCTTGTGTGTGCTTTTGTCTCGGAACCTGATAAAATATAACAAATAGGTAAAGAAATGCTTCGTAACACAAAGTGTAGTAGGCACTTATTTAAATTTTTGACTGAGTGTACTTTACCTGCTGTATTTGTGACACTGGTAGCAGCTGCAGGTTGAGCAGCAGGGGCGTTTTCAGCTGTTCCACCCTCAGTTCCTGCAGGAGCATTCCGGATGAGTTTGGACGTGAGAGATGAGACTCCCGTTACCGCCCAGCCGGCCCATGTTGCTGCTGAACTACCTGCTTGTGCAGATGCGGTCACATCCTTCTCTAAAACAGAAGGAACACAGAACGGCATGGTTATGAAAAGGAAAAAGCCAAGTCATAGCCGTTATGAAAAAATATTGGAATTGATGCTTAGATATCATACCTATTTCAGCCAGCTTTGACGGGTCTTCAGAAACAGTCTCCAGCTTATTCAGAAAACTCTTAATGGCTTTAAATGCCTACAGGGATAATTGACCAAAAAATAAATAAATCCAAAACGTTTTTTAAATTTGCTTCAAGTATCTATATATACTGTATTCCAGTGTGATACAAGTGCTGGGCTCAGTGCGAGGTGGTTCACCTGGTCTCGGACATTCTTGTCAGGGTCCACAGAGAGGGGGCAGAGGGTGGGTAGGACACGCATGGCACACTCACTCACACTGTAATAGTGGTGAGTGGCAGCAAAGCCAAGTACTCCTGCTGCACGTGATGCAGGGAAGGGGTCTTTAGTGGCACGGGAGAAAGCTGATGTCAACACCCGCTGACGCATCTGATCCAGATCGGAAAGAGAAAAAAGACCATCTGGGACATTTATATTTGCTTTGGCCCAAGATTATGGTAACCTATGAACAAACTATTCCATCTTGAAAATTGTGTGTGTGTGTTTATATTTGTGATTGTCCTGAAATATATAATCTGCAGTGGAAAACTGCAAAACAACATTACCGTATGATCTAATCAGACAACCTTTACATAACGAAGCACATAATGGAATACAGCTGTCAGTTATTTGCCTATGCCTATACAATAGTAGACTATAAATGAAGAGGAAGGAAAATGTTATGTGATGGAAAAAAAGATAAGCACTGAAAGGCTAAAGTTCAACCAAATGTTCAGTTACATTGGACGGCACTACAAAAGTGTCTAAAGAAATAAAGAATATTACTCTGAATTGCTTATAGGGTTGATGGCTTGGCTCCTTAAGAGGTATATATTTAGCTTGATATGGTGTCACTTAAAAAGTTATTTAAAAAACAAACAAGCAAACAAACAAAAAACATCATAACAGACACAACAGTAGACATCAATGCTTGTTAAGAAGTAAGCAGGGTTTAAAAAAAAAAAAAATAATAATAATAATATATATATATATGGTCATGATTAAACCAGTACAAAGTCAAAGTGCATGTGTGTGGCGATTGGGTGAAGTCTGTGGGATGTGGGTAAGTAGGGCAGAATTTCGAAAATAAATTACCCCAGCATTGAGATAGGGGGCGATCTTGCCCAAACAAACGGTCGTGTTGCAACGGATGGGACCCTGATCATCTTTTGCCTGCAGTCTTGCGAAGTGGCGTAAAAGCTCCTGGTTCAAGTTGGCCTCGTTCAGCTTGGGAGCCAACAAAAGCATAGACTGCAGAGGGCAAAAATAAACATGACATACACATCTGATCACACACTTTATAAAAGGTCCTGTAACCTAAAAAACAAGGCAAACATGTTATGTGAAAATGAATTAAGAATGTTGTAGCAAAGAATATTAAACTGTAGAATACTGAGTGTAATATATCTATCTATCTATCTATCTATATATATATATATATATATATACACACACACACACACACACACACACACACACACACACACGTATACATATACACACACATACACACACTGCTAAGTGGGTCGAAGGCAAAAAAAAAGATGACAAACAGGTGAAACATTACCTTAACCGTCTGTTCTCTGATGGCTGGATTTGTGTCTGTGAATCCATGAACTACGTGAGGAAAGATTTGGGAGTTGACTGCTGCTTCATTTAAATACTGAATAAACTGTTCCATCTGTGTTAAAAAGCAAGAAAAGAAGAACGAGACAATATTAATATTATAAATTTATGGACTTTTACTTGTGCATGTATGGAGAGTTTAAAAGTTTGCACACAAATCGTGACCTGCTGCAGAAGTCGTATCCTCATTGCCCGATCGGTAGAGGAAAACATCTTCACTATGACGGGGATGATCTTCTGCTGGTATTCTTCTGCAGATAAATACTTTCCCACCTGGAGTCAAACATCAGAGTTAAAACTGATGAAGCTGAGTTGTAAGGTCATATTCTGCCTTGGGGTAATTCTATTGTAGGATTCTTATTAACTACATGTCATGATATCTTTTATGGGAAAGGCTTTTTTCCCCCTCCAGATAGAAAAACAAATCAGACTGACAGGAAAAAACTAAAAATAGAACCATAATATACAGAGGAACATATAGTCCCCAAATTTATTTGGGTTAGGGATATCATCATAGAGGGGCTGAATGTGACAGTTTCCAGGGGTGTGTTACCTCCCCCATATACTGTATATATACAGTATGTCACAAAAGTGAGTACACCGCTCACACCTCTGCAGTTGTATCTTTTCATAGGACAACAATGCATAAATGACTCTGTGACACAATAAAAAGTAGTCAGTGTAAACTTTGTATAGCAGTGATTGTCCCATCAAAATAACTAAAAATACAGCCAATAATAGCTGAACCCCTGGCAACAAAAATGAGTATTCAATATTTTGTGTGGCCACCATCATTTTCCAGCATGGCTTGAATTCTCTTGGCCATGGAGTGCTATTATATCAAACCATTAATCATCAAGCATTTTCAGCATTACTACAACATTCAGATATCTTCATCCATCCAAAGATGCTAAACTGTTGCAAAAGGCCAAGTTCACAACACTGATTAATTAATTATATCTCTCCAACAAACTAGATGTTGTCTGAATGAAAATACAAATGCAAAATATGTGCAAGAATTAACAAATCACCAAAAGCACATATATAAAACTACCTTAAAAAGTGGTGTTAAGACGACGGCACCAGCATTGCCAAACTCAAAGGCTGTGAGGAGCTGAGGCAGGACTTTATGCTTGCAGAAATCTTCAGGGAAAGAATCAAGATTGTCACTCAAGTCCTGGAAAAACTGCTGTTTCTCTGATGGCTCTTTAATCTAAACACAGAGACACATCTTACTTGAGATTCAAATAAACATTAAAAAGACAATCCACAACAAATCCCCATACAAATACATATCAAATCTTCAATATGGTCACTAAAAGAAAAACGTAAAAAGCAAAGCGAAAAACTAATATATGGAAGAAAGTGCAGTATATTAACATCACCTTGATTTACCCTGTACTGTACATAATCCTAGCTTACATCTACCTAAGGTTGGGTATCGTTTGGCTTTTTTTCGATACCGGTGCCAAATCGATACCAGTGCCAAAACGGTGCCTGAACCAATACTTTGCAAAAGCCACAAAATGATGGTGGACTCAAGAATACATTTTTATTTAACAAAAAAATTTAATGCTTAGAATTGAATAATATTAATAATTAAAAGTTTAAGTACTAGCTGCAAAGCCATAATTATAAACAGAATCCATATTACATTAGTATTTTACAAATCGTTTGACCATTTGTTAGCATGAATGCAAGATTAGCATTTTGTAATTAACATTACATTAGCCTACTATTAACCTGCATAAAGGCTGCTGACATCATTATAATCGGTGGACTCATTTTTGCTATGGTTGGTATGACTGGAGCTGGAGTCATCACACCGATAGTGCCAGCTGTTGTCTGTAAGCTGTCAAACATGGCGAATCCCTGTGCTTTTAAGTTTATTCCGTTTGCCCTCAAATGTTTCATTAGATTTGACGTGTTTCCCCCTTTACACGCAACTGCTGTAAAACATTTACTGCACGTCGCGGGGTCGGAATCCTTTCTTGTGAAATATAGCCACACTTTCGACCGTTTAGTTTTAGGCATTTTAACGGAAGTTAATTTAGCAAGTTAAGATAGCGGTAGACCACCTGCTGCCGTCAGAACGAGTGTAACGTTAGTTGCTGCGTTCACGCGCATCTCGGGTGGTCTCATTTCCCGATGATTTGTGCTTTTTTTTTTTTTTTTTTATCTAATAATAAACTTTTAATGTACAAAAATAAAATGGACAGTAACATTACTGCAACAATGTTTTGGATTTGTATTATCAAAGCTTTCCGAAGTCTTCAACATTTTTCTAATTAAGGAAATAATTTATTTTTCCGATCATTTCTGACACCCCATGAATGCGGTATTTAAATTTTAATAGCGATAATGTGAGAATTAATGAATCTAATGCTTATTACAACTGTATCATCATAGTCCCAGAGAACGAATATATTAATCGACAGTTCAGGCATTTAAGTGGCACCGAAATGCGGCACCGAAATTCGCGTTCTGTTTCGGTTAGGTAAGTACCGGTTCTATAGGTACCGGCACGTATTGGCACCGGTTTTCGGTACCCAACCCTACATTTACCTGAAGCACATTGTGAAGGATGTGACAGTGGTAAAACTCTACCTGAATCTGCTCCAGAAACAGGTTACTTTCCACAAAGATGTTGCTCAGAAAACCCCCAGGAGTGCGACAGTTCTGCAGGAAGCGGGCCGGGTTGGGCCGGGCCTTTGGATTCGCTCCTACCAGCTCACAGTAATGCGGCACTAACTGCTTTGGAATCTATCACGCACAGAAAATTTGCACATGTGAAAAAATTCACATCAAACATAGTGCTCTTCTTGTACATAATTTCTTTATCTAAACAATTACATTTATATCAATTCCACAGTGAAGGTACATAATTTAAAACAGGCACGTCACTGACAAATTACTTTGGGCTTCTGTTTAAAAACAAACAAAAAAATCAGTCATTCTCACTTCACACGATCCCCTTAACACAGGGACTCAGAAATTTAGGTATGTTAGTTCCTGGGCCAGGAAAGATGAATAGTGGATTGAGCTCTGTGTAGAACTTGTGTAGCATGTTCTGAATTCAGGCATGTTAATTCATATAGCATGTTAAGGTATTGAATTAAGTCCGTCTCACAATCTGCATTACTTTCGTCATTCTACACATCAAGTCACAGTGCCACGAGTGATAAGTATTGATAAAGGGTGATAAAGTGTTTAAAGAACTGGATTTCCATGAGGGTTTCTAAAGTATTTTTTATGCCTAAAAATGTCTATATAAAAATACACTACAAAGGGTTGTCTCTGGCAACCCTTTGTTCGGCTACAAATTTGATATACTAAGATTCACAATCAATTAGGGCTGTACGATTTCATAAAATAAATAAATAAATAAAAATAAAGGGGGGGGGAGGGGTTTACCCGCTAACCCATTTAATACTATCTGCTTTAGGGTTGTTCTACGGACTTTAGCAAATGATATTACCTTTCCAAGAGATCGCAGCGATGAGGCACGAGGCAGAGATCCATTAAAAACCTCCCAAATGAGACAACCCAGTCTCCACACATCTCCTGACCTGAGTAAACACAAACATTAGGGAATACAGTTTTATTTTCTTTCATCTATAAATAGTCTCAAACTAGGGCTGTAGTTATCAAATATTTTAGTAATCGAGTATTCTACCAAAAATGTAATCGATTAATCGGCTAAAATGTACTTTTGTTTAATCAAACAGCAATGTAAAATATATAAGAGAAACAAAGATTAATTGGTTTTCTTTTTAGAAAAATCTACTTTCATTTTTTAAATGCATACAGCATTTGATCAAAAATAAACATTGTCCTTATTCACAATACAAGGAATAGCTTAAAGTTGACCGAGATGAATTAAGTGCATTAGAGTGCCATACATTCTTATTTTAAAGCCTTTTCTCAGATGAAAAAACTAAAAAAAAAAAAAAAAAAAGGTATTTCAAATCACTTTGAGTATAAAAAAAAACTAGGGCACACTTTAAAATAAATTTTAATATAATTTTATCGCTCCCTTCCATTTAACAGCCCGCAACAGAACGCTCCTTCAAATCAAGCACAGCTAACTGTTTGCGTCTCCTTCCACTTTGTGGGTGACGTAAACGCTTCTTCTTCTGTGGTGTTTACTGGCGGCTCGCACCCGGAAGCACGCTGTGTCACACCGAACAAATAATTGCGCAAAAACATAACACAAGCTTTTAAAAATTAATTGAAAGAAGCTTCGGGGCAGAAGATTTTGCCTCGATCATTTTTTATAATCGTATTACTCGAGGAATCGTTCCAGCTCTAATACAAACTAAAATCATAGGCATTAAAATAATAATAATAATAGTAAGTAGACAGATGTTGACACGCGTAATTAAAGATACTTTAACTTCCATCAAGAGTGATTTACTGGAGACACTATTCTCTATGGCACAAAACGAAAAATGAACCAGAACCAGTCAAAGATTTGGACATACCTTCTAATTTTTATTATTTTATTTCTACAATGCTGAAGGCATCCATAATATGCAAAATCTCCCTTGAACAGTTGATATTGAGATGTGTCTGCTACTTATGCTCTGTAAAGCTTTAGAACAGCTATAATCTGAGGTGCTGTTCGTTAAATGGTAATTTTTGAGGCTGGTAAACCTAAATGAACTTCCCTGCAGCAGAGGTAAGTTTTGGTCTTGCTTTTCCTGTCTTCCTGGTCTTCGTATGAGAGGCAGTTTCATTACGATGCTTGATGGATTTTACATATGCACTTTACAGTACTGTTCTTGTAAGAACTATTCCAAAACAGGTGACCTCTGTGTCTAAAACTAACAACTAACTGTTGTTGTTATTATTTCATTACCTAACTATATGTGCGTTATTTCAAGGTTTTGAAATCTCCAGTATTGTGCTGTAGAAAATAAAAAACAAAAAACATTAAAAAGTGTGACCAAACGTTTGACTGGTACTGTACCTCTCCTCATGTTGGACCAGTTCAATCATGTTAAAAGAATAAAGAGAGAAACAGAACTGCACTCTTATTTGATAGACAGATCCTTCTACTTTTCTAAAAAATAAAAAATAAAAACTATGAAAGCCCAAGTCCTCCCCCCCCCCCCCCCCCCCCCCCCCCCAGAGTTTAGTCCTGTGTTATCCTGTGAAAGTGAGCTTGTTTCTGCCTCTTAATATCTCACTCACCATTTATCTCCTCCGCCTCTGGAGCCTTCTGGTGGGTCATACTTCTCCAGGTCTGGGTTCACTATTTTGGCAGGGGGCAATGAGGAAGGTTCTCCTTGTTCTGAGGTTACATGATCCAACCCTCCTAGCTTCCACTCACCAGCTCGGTCCACAAACACAGCCCAAATGCCAAGGTTGTTGTGCAAGAGATGGCAGTCATTCACCAAAAAGCTCAGTGCTTTCTGATTGCAGAGGAATGAGAAATTAGAAAAAGAGAAAAAAGGTCACAAAGAATGTGTGTCAAAAAATAATAAAGAAAAGAAAATTAGGAAAGGGTACCCCGTGTTTGTATGAGACACTCCAGTTACTTACCACTATCTGATGAAGGCCCCAAGAAATCTCCAGCTCTCCTGAGCCACCCTTCTCTGCCTGAGTTTTCAAATGTGCTGCAAGTGGAGTCACTGGCTCTGTGACCAAGTACAAGCTTTTCTCTGTCTGCCATCAGACACAGGACACAAATAACATCTTAAGCATGACTAGTTTCACTGCTTATTTCATCTTCTGTTTTAAAGAGAATTGATTACATATCACTTTTTGAAAGCAGTCTTTTTTCCCCATTTCTGTGGTACAGGAGGACAAAAAAAAACACTTCAAAAATAACTGTGGGGTGTTAACAGTAACTCCTCTTTCCATCAGGTTGCATCACACAACCTACTTTTGACCAAGTAATTTGATTGGACAACATGCATTCCAAGAGTGCTGATATAGAGTACAACAGCTACGTAAATGTTTAAGTAGATGCATCACTACCCTGTCAAATGTGCTCTAATAATCATTAATTACATTAACTGCCAGTCACCATCTTAACACTTAAGCTATTGTAACAAACTACTGCAAAAAGATGGACAAGCTAGGGTGAAAGAATATGCTCACTGTTTATGTTGCTTAGCAACAGTCATGTCCTGGACTTTTTGTATGTTGGCTGAACCAAATACCTAATTAAATAAATGAACAAAATGTATTATCAATAGAATATAATTTGTTTGTAGAATGGTTGTATAAAAGCAGCAGTTCTTAGTCACTCGAGGTCACTGTGTTGTACTGAGCATCAAAGCAATGCTGATATTTAGTACAACAGCCCTCCCTTTTGAGCATATTGCTTAACTGTCCAATGTTACATCATGCATAAAGCCCTACAGGACGACAAGAATTTGCAGTCCATCGACATGTAGACATCTGTGTACAAGTATTTTCCTTCAAAAATACATGTGGTAAAATTATTGATTTCCTTAAGGAATACATTTACAGTAAACGCAAACAATCTCTCACCCTATAGTTTGCAGCTGCTAATCAAAAACATCTCAAAGTGCCATTAAATTGTAGCTCAACATCCAAAAAAAAAGGCTGGATGAAAAAAAATTCTAAAACAGAGTAACTCCAAAATAGACTGCAACAGATAAAAATAAAACAAAATGTGTGTTTCACAATGACCATTTCACCTTTCTCAGCTGTACCCTATACCCACCCAAGAACATTAAATAGCATTAAATGTACACAAAGGAGTGGTCCAGGATCCCTGTCAAGAGTGCACTGCTTGTCAGACTTTCCATGAAGAGGCTCCATGGCTGTTACTTTGTCCAACATAACCAGAAGAGTTTCAGTGCTCTTACTCCCAAGAGATTTTTCACTTATTCATTGTCTGTGTTCCAATAATTCTGAAACTATCCCTTTGCAAACATAAGTGCAAATAATACTGTGTTAAATTTAAAAAGTACAGCACTCCTATCTTGAAAGCTCATTCGTGAACTTCAATCTGAAGGTATTAGTGTCAGTCTTAAATTTAATACGAACAACTAAACGTACAACCACCCATCACTGCTTCTTCAGACACATGCCATCAAATCCAGAACTCAAACAGCAAAGCACAATATTACAGTAAGAACAACAAACTGCGCTGTGGGCTTTCCACTGTACTGGATGAGTCAGCACTGTTGTACGTTCACCTAATCCAACTCAATCAGTCCTCACCTCTAGTCCATCGACATACGCCAGAATGTTGGGATGCCGCAGTGTCTTCATGCGTTTGAATGCTGCTTTGGCCAACTGTGTCTGCTCCTCTGTACCCTGGGCCACTTCATATAAAAACACAGACACTGGCTCTCCAGTAGTCTGAAAAGTAAAGTAAAAAAAATATTACATTTAACAATATGGACAACTTCAGAGAATAAAATATGCTGATGAATAAAAATAATCTATAATTGGTGTCATTGTCTCTTTTCACATGCAATCAACACAGAACACTCAATTTTATCTTAAACATAAAACATGAACAATAAAGTGTGGGTTCCCTGTGTGCAACTGGGGCAGATCTGGCTCCTATGGGCATGACTACACAAGACCTCTGGGGGTGTGTTGTGGTGTCCAGCACCATGGACGCTCAGGCGGATTGAGATCTGGGAAATCTGCAGGCCAGATCAACAACCTTGGAACTCTTTGCTTGCTAAGCCCATGCACTGGGTGTTCTGGTGCCTTTCAATCATGGCAAGCATAGACGGTATTTGTGTGAGCGGACCAGAATCCCTGCAGGTATAAATGTGCCCGTGCCTTGAGTGCCCATGATCCGGTCACCAGTTTATTGGTATAAAACTGATAATTAATGTCATTCAATTCACGGGTTTTGGTGTTGGTGGTGTGGCTGATCGGTGTACGTGTTTTGTCAGTCTATGGTCGACTTGGTGTTGTCGGCAGAATGCAATTGGGAAGTGGATCACATTGTGAAATATGTCGCATCAAATTTATTCTGATAACAGTTCAGTATTTCAGGAGCTCAGGATGAGAGTGGTGTCTCCTTAACAGAATACTGAACAAGTGAGCAGCTGCATTGGAGCGACTAAAACATTACGGACACTGAAAGATGAATGAATTAAACGTAATAAATACAGATTAAACAATGATTGTTCATTTAATAGGTCACAGTACTCATCAAGCACTAATCGCAAATTTTTCTGTAACGTTTAACTAAAGCGTGCCAAGGCTTTAATAACCTGTTTAATTAACTTTTATCCCTTTAGCATAAAGGATAACAAGCGCTGTAAATTTTAAAAGGCTAGCATTATGACTAACGGGGTTCACAGTTTCAGGTGTTGTCTTGTCGATTTATGCAAGACATTATGATAGAAAACGGAAAGATATCATGTTTACTATGTAACATTCAGATGCATTAAATGTCATTTCCCCTTTGGGATAAAATACACAGCATCACCACTAAAGCTAGCCCGCTAATCGAGCTAACAGCTAGTTCGGTGCCACAGTGGACCGACTGACGTGGCGGAGATGCTAGCTTCCTCAGCTAGCTACGTGGCTGTTTATCAATATTTGTAAACCGGTTTCACGTTAAATAATTTTCATATTGCACACTTTCTTATAAAAGATGCACAATATCGACGACAAACACACACATATATAAACATGGCAAATAGACAGACAAAAGGAACAAGGTGAACAAGTCGTTCAACTCTCTGATATTAATGCGTAAAATATCGCGGGGGCCAATGTGAATGCTAACGGGTTAGCTCCATAACTCCAGCCGGAGGATACAGTCGCGGCCTGTAATTTATTCGCGGAACAACACAGCAATTTTAATAACAGGCTCTCTGGTGTCTTACCTTGCGTTTCCCTCGATGGAGCGTCCATATACCTGTTTTATCTGGACTGTCTGGTAAAATTTCATAGTTGAAATCTTTAACAGGATCTCTCGCAAAGAAAGACCACATCCTTCAATCGTTTGAGGGGCATTAAACGCTGAGAAGTGCCGTGCTAGTAACCGGTCTAACACCGCAGCTAGGAAATCCTAATCACCGCCAGGGGGAGCCACTTACCAATACCAGAGTAACGAGCGGCGAAATTAGTAAATAAAAAAAGTCGCACACTCTAACATTTAATTCGATTAGCATTTAACAATGTGGTAACCAGTTCATGTGTGAAAATGAACTACAATTTGAGCCCTGAAATATACTTCTGTTTTCATGAGGCATTATGATGCACCCGGCAAACCTTGTATACAGGCCACTATGAATGATGGGTGCATCACTTCATGCACTTCCTTCTGACCCTGACGTGCCCATCACTCTGGAACAGGGCCAATCTGAACTCATCAGACCACATGACATTTTTTCCATTGCTCCAAAGTCTAATCTTTATGTGATAGTTTTTTTTCTTCCCAATCAGGGGTTTCTAGAATTTTCATTTAAGGGGGGCTCAGCCCCCAAAGATGTTTAACACATATTTGGCTTGTTCAGAATCAGTACTCAAATGAGTCTTCCTGATCACACAGACACAGTTTACTGTATAAACCTTTTTCAGTGTTCAAGTACAATCAGAAAGCAGCATATAACTTTAAACCTACATTGATCAGCAATTTAAACAACACAGCTATGAGGCTGGACAATGGAATAAAATATGTGGGTGATAAAATATGTCAAAATTCTATCTATTTATTCTTTGACAATATGCTGCTGTTTGTTGGAAACTGGCAGACAAAAATGTGAAAAATACTTTCTGGTGCAATGACTTCAATCAATGTTGGGAACACAGCGTTAATGTGCATAAGAGGCTGCCCATGTTCTATTCTTACCTGTTGCTCACCTGGAGACCTGTTCCCATGTGACTTGAAAAACCTTCCATCTACAGTTAAATATAACTATCAACACTTGGATTATCATGTAATCTAGTTTTAGTATTTTAGCTTCATAAATAAGACAGTAGGTTCTACATTCAACCCCTTAAAATTTCATAGCTATTAGAGTATTTATTCAAATTTGTTAATATGGACAAGCATCACTTCATGCTTTTCCCTACTTAATGTGACGAGCCCTTTGCTCTGGAAGATGGTCAATCTGAACTCATACCACATGACCTTTTTCAGTGTTTCTCTTTAGATCTTCTTTGCCCTTTTTCTATTGCTCCAAGGTTCGCTCTTTCTGTTGCCTAGCAAATTAAAGCAGTTTTCTAATTAATCTTAAAACTGTTTTTATATGGTCATACAGCTGCTTAAGTCAATCAAGAATTCTCATCTCATTATGTTTTTATGAAAAAGTTCTGTCAATTAAATGTGATTCCTCCTGTCAGTTTTATTTAGGATGCAACTTCAAGCATTTAAGTCACCCCCTAGCCATAAAAAAATGTGAGTGACCGTTTTTAAACTTCAGTATAGTTATGTAAAATTCATGAGTTTTCACCAGTAAATGTAATGTTATGTAATGGATTAATAAAGAACAGTAAATTATGTACGTTGCTGCACACATTTCTTTTACTTTATATGCTCTACCCCAGGCCATACGAATCATTGCTGGCATTCTACATTAAACGAAAAATGTCCCACATTTGGGCCACAAGATCAGATTAATCTTAATGCTTTCCTTCTCTGGAAAACCGGTTTAATCCTAATGCTTCATTTTAAAGGAAAGCCTGTTTACCATGGAAAGTACCATAGTTGATAACTGGACAACATAAACATCCATCATTTAGACAACAAAGCTTTTTTTTTTTTTAAACAGAAGTGCTGCATTATGCTGACCACACTTTTAATCTCAGATGAAGCAAGTCTTGTTTCCATCATTTACTTCTACTGAAAGACTTACAGCCATGTCAACTTTCATTGATTAGGTCGATATATAAATTATATCGATATATTCATGTCACAAATTTACATGTTACTTTATTTGTACTGTTAGTATGCAAAAGCCAAATGTACATGAGTCTTAAAATTCAACTGCAAGAATGGGTGCATGTAAAACATTCATGTGGAAAACCATTTTAATTTAAGCAGAACATGGAAACAGTGGTATTCTACAGAGCTGGAAAAGGCAATGATGTGCAATACAATTACAAATGTGCATTAAATGTTATATACTGTACATTACACCTTTACATTGACATGTGGCATAATATACCATAAGCATTTAAAAACAACCATGATTAAAATCCCAATTTGCTGAAATAAAAATAAATCTCAATTTAAGTTATAGGGCATCAATTACAAAAAAAAAAAAAAATTTTTTTTTTACCTGATGTAAAGAGGGCACAAGCTCAAAATCAATTCAAAAAGTAAAAAAAAAAAGTTGCATGCTAAATTATTGTATTACACAATACGGTATTTGCAGAGTTTGTATACTAAAGGACTTGCACAGTATGGATTTACTCAGTGGTTTCGTGGCCTTGTGATTAGGGAAGGGAATCCACCAACAACGTCATAATTGGGACTACCATATGGATCTACAACGTCCAAAGTGGGACAAAGATTCTAACCCAAGATGGGGGTGGGGGGGTTGTTTAGTAAGCAATTCTTACTCGAGTTGTAAATAATCTTACACTGTAATATCACAGCAAAACCTGTCAATATTTACAATTAAACAGGAAAAAAAGGTGGTTGCATTTTAGGAGGTTTAGACCAACATTTTCTGGACTTTTTATTTATTTATTGCACAAATACTACATACATAATGGTGTAACACCAAAATAAATGACTTCCTGATTCAGATTTATAAAAAAAAGAAAAAAAAAATCAATGTTCTAGGTCAACTGAAGAACAGAAGTGTACATGTACATCAAATCACTCTCCCACCGGCCATTTTAGCGGGGGCTTTGCATAGAGGAACCAGCAGTGCAAACAGATGCATGCATGGCAGCATTATTCACACCTGGTCAATATTCAACCATTTGTATAGTTGTCTTACAATCCAAGCAAACAATGTTAAAGTAGAGACTGCAAGAAACCACCACTCAGTTTAATGACCAAGCGAGTTTATAATCTGTGCCATTACTTGTTTCCATTTATTTGGCAAGCCAAGACAAAAATCAACAGAACAGCAGTTTGAAAAGCAAAGACACCGCAGGGAATTGAACCCCGTCCCAGATAACCCGGGAGTGCCATCACCGGAGTCTTTTGCTTTTTTTCTTTTGAGGCTAAAAAAGCAAAACCTGAAGGAACAAGATTTGTTCCCTCAGGAAAAGAAAAACCTCGCAACTGCTGCTCTATGATATTCCGGCCTTTCCTCACTGGCTTTTCTTTTTGCCTGAAACTACAACACAAGACGGAAGGTTTCCCCATCCCCACACAATCTCTTTACATTTATATCAATGAGGAGAAATGGCTTGGTCATGTTCTCTAAATAAAATGGTCACACTTCATAGACAGCAAACGGGATCAAACTTTAAGACTGGGCTGATGATCATTTAAGGCAAACACCATGTTCATTCCAAATGTCAACACCTGAAATGACAAAATGAAAAAACACACAATGTTTATATCCCCCCCAATCCCCCTTATGCGATATTGAATTTAGTGATTACCACCGTTCAATCCTCCAGGGTCCTGACGCTCGGCGAGTTACATACAGCTGATACAGTATGATGTGACCCAAACTTCGTACTCGAGTGCTTTTCCTGTAACTAGACACATGTTGCAGGTCGTCCCTTCCCAAACAAGCCCCCAAATTTTTTTGGATTTTTTTTTTCCGTTTTAAAAAGGAATCTTAATAGTTGAATTAAACTTATCGATCTCTTCTGCGAAGCTTTACAAACTTCCAAATCGCCATAAAGAGCTGTAATAAAAGGAAAACACAGCAGAGATTATGTGCCCCTACCCCCCACCCAAAAAATAAATTTTGAATCCACCCATCCAATAATTCAAAATTTACAAAGTTTTGTAGTAAACTGCTGCAGACAGCTGGAACGACTCCAGATCGTAGGAAAGTTTCCATTCAACACCACATCCATCCATTCTACGTTACCGGCCAGTTGCAAAATTAGTTGCGGCAAGATAGCATCTGCAAAAAAAAGGGAAAAAGAGAAGTGTTGCCCCACCCCTCCACCCTCCCAATCACCCCAACAGCTACACTTTCACATGAATCCCCCTTCACAAATGGTCAATTTGATATGTGATGTTTATGTAGTGCAAAGCTGGTGTGCATGCAATTAAGATTTAAGGCTACACATACCCATAAATTGAGAACCAAGTTTACTTAACTCCATTATCAGGTAGCAGCAGAGTGATGCTCAATTAGCAGCAAGACAAGCCTCAGGTTGATCAGAGAGTGACTGGATATCCCAGTGCTCCATCAAAGTTAGGGCTGTCCAAGGCGGCACACTCAAGACAAAATTTTGCCCCTAAGCAAAATTAACCTGAGAGAATGGAGGGGAAACAGAAGAGGAAGACGCGCACACACTAACACACAGCACGCAGAGAACATGGAGGAAGGCCTTCAGAGGGTTGAACCAAGTTCGTAAGCAGACAGGAGGTGGGAACGCCATTCAGCGAGGACACTCATTGACCACAGACAGCTCGGCATTCAGATGCAGTTATGAATCGAGTCGACAGACGAGTGATCTGGAACAAAGAAGCTTCTACACACACTTCCACCACACTGATTGCAATACAAAAGAACTACAAAAAAAAAAAAAGGGCCAAGCAATCAAGGTTGCCATGACGGCTTAAAAAGTAAGATATACTTAAGCTTGTAATTGTTATTCAGGTTAGCCGTTTTAAGAAAAGTTTAAGTTAGCATACACCTGGTTTCTACATGCTCCACATGACCCCACATCTAGCTTGCTTTGGACAACTGTTGTGATTTCTGTAGAAGAAACAGAAGCAGAGTCCCCTCCCCAGCCCACACTTGTATATTTGAACACTGTAAGCAAAACTACATGACCAATTTTAGCTGTACAGTTGCACAGCTTAACTCAGCCACTCTAAATTTAAAGTCTGCAGTGCAGTTGCACAACAGCTGAGAATCATTTGCTCTACATTTGCAAAGCATTTCTTTCTTCTTCTTTAAAAACTGATCCACACCTGCACAGTTGCACAGATGTAATGGCCAAGCATCTTAATAAAGTTTTGCCTCAAATTACAGTCGTCCTGCCTGTTGGAACTCAAGGGAGCAGATGACTCCTGGACAAGCTATTTCCTGGATAGATGGCATTCTTCAAGGGCTTTACGATTCTGAAAGACCAAAAGGCAAAAAGAGAACCCATGCCCACCCCTCACATAGCATCCAAAATGTTTTGAAATGCTTGCAAAGCATAATCAGAATTGTGCCTACTCCTTTCAAAGGAAACTAGGGCATAATACTTGCACTAAAACAGATTAAATTTAAGCAATTTAACATTAAACCAAGTTAAATACACTGAAATTTGGACACTTTTGCCTTTTCACATGGGCTTCCCATAAAGCAGTAGGACTGGACTTTTGCTGCCTTCCTTTCCACCTTGAAAAGAGTTGCCATCAAGCCCTGGGATCACCCTGTGCTTTAAAGCGCCAAGCTCAACATTCACACCTGAAAAAGCACAAGAAATACCCAAAACAAGCCCCCCCCAAAAAACACCAAGAAAAATGCATACTAGTGTTTCAATCACAATGCTATGAATTTATTAACCAAGAATGTGTAATTACAAAATTCAAGCATTCAGACAAAGTGACAATTACTAAGTACAATGAATGTTAAGGTATATGAGACTTAGCAAGGCCAATAGAGGCTGACAAATACAAAAGCAAACCTTGATACACAATGTGTTAGAGTGTGATCTTCAGGAGATCTTGAGCATGAAAGCACTTGGACACGGCACACTGAAAAAGGGGGAGAAAAGCCTACAAGCCATCCCCACCCATTTAAACACCCCAAACAAGTACAACCAACAACTCACTGAAGTAAAAATAAACTTGAGTTTTATTTACTGAAATACCGATTACTTGCCGTTTGAAAACCGTGCTGAGCTTGTCTTCAGCAGCTTTGCTCCTTACGTAGGGGGAATAGCTAGCAGATGAACCACCGGTTTTTATGGGTTGGGTCTCTATATCTGCAAAAGTGACAATTAAGCAGTCCCCGGCCCCCATTACCCCACGACTCAATATCTATCAACGAATGGGTACACATTCAACATAATCCTGATAATGTGCCATCTTACGATACAATGTCTGTATTT
The DNA here is from genome assembly GCA_030347435.1 of Clarias fuscus. Lineage (NCBI taxonomy): Eukaryota > Metazoa > Chordata > Actinopteri > Siluriformes > Clariidae > Clarias > Clarias fuscus. The sequence goes on along the minus strand of CM059214.1, from coordinate 26,357,619 downwards.
GACACCTTTGGGTTCCTTCCTTCGTCCCATGCCTTGGTCTAGCTGCCTTGATTACATCCACAGACTGCAGGTTCCATCCCGATACAACATTACTCACAGTTCTCTAACTAAGCCACGCCGAAAAGCTGCAAAGGCTCGGAAGAGATTTCGGTTAACACCCACCCCCTTCCCCCCACACAAATTACAGCCCAAGACATACAAAAATGTGTACAAAGTACAGTAATATTTTATGACATAAGTAATGTAGGAAAATACACAAAAATCAACATTGTACCTTTGTAAATCCAACCAAAGCAGATGACTCACTTGGGTCATTACATCATTACTTCGATGAATACAAACTTAGAACTCTGGATGGGGCTACAGCAAAGGATGCCTTTGGTGCTATTGCTTTAAGACTGAGCCTGTGAAAGAAAAAACTCAAAACGAAGTTGCCCCTCCCCGTTTCCCCCAAGAGACTAAAGACGCTATATAGCGTTATTGTATAATAGCTTTATAGACTGCATTTGCAAAGTCTACAATATTTTACAAGGGAATAGTTACTCCCTTTTATTTATGCGCGCTTCTACGTTTTTTTTTTTTTTGGTAAACCATGCATATACTTATGGAGATCAGGATTACCAGCAATCGATAAAATGGCCTCAACCGTGAATACACGAAGCACATGGGGTGTGACAGGAGCAGCAAGAAGATGATGTAGCAGCGTACTGACGCAGAAGAACTTCGACTCCATACAACCATTCGCGTTGCTCGCGCCTTGAGACAGACCTACTGGATTACAAGCCGGACAGAGAGAGAGAGACACGCCTTTCCTCCCAGGAGGCTACATCTGAACGGCGCGTGGGTGCATCGTTGATTACAGGCACTCATCTCGGCAGAAACTCGACTTGAACAACAGGATGGCTCACACATTGATGGCGAATGACGCACTCATACACCACGTCTGAAAAGAAAGAACAGAGCTTCGCGAGCAAATGCGTTCTACAAAAACCTGAGAAGGGAAAATACCCTTTTTTCTTGAATTTTTACAGATGTACCTATACCCATTATACAAACCAAACTGCATTTTTCTAATGACTGAGATGCTACGTAGAGGCCCTGCACGTCCCTCTCCCTCCCTCTGCACTGTATCTGTCGTCTTTGGCTTCAGCTGGTCTACGGCTGGTCTGTGCTCCCTCTTGTGGACACTTGTGATGCTGCTACTCTGTCGACCTCTTTTCCTCTCTGGAACACCGCCTTCTCCCCGATTCTCTTCCCCGCTTGCCTCTTCTCCAACCTGGCCTGAGCTCTCCTGATCCTCTCCTGGCTTTCCTCTGGTCCTCACTCCTCCCTCGAGATCTTCTTTCCATGGTAACAACTAATTTACTAAGTCCTTAGTATAAACTCAGTCCAATCTTCCAAACACGCAAAAAAAAAAACCTTGAAGCCTCCGTTATTTTTTAAGGATGAAAAATTCACACAACTGTCCATTTTCTGGCAAACTTAAAAAAAAAAAACTCAAACTATAAGTAAATTAAAAATGAAAGAAAGCCCTCAAATTCGCAAGATAGATGTTCTTATAGGAGCGTTCCACTTAACTATTTTTCTACCTTAAATAAAAATATATAAATGCTGTGAAAAAAAATGAAGACTTAAAGAATTATCCGAAATCATTCGAGAAATAAATATGACGAATGAAAAAAAACAATCCTTATAAGGAAACTTAAAACAGATCTCGTCTGAAGCGGCCATTTTGTTAAACAGCGGCGCCATTTTGTACGCGCCATAAAAATACATGCTGCGCAATTTGGCCTGGAATTTTCCTCTATCAATAACCTCATGTAATGCCTGTCGGACCATAATGTCCTAAACAATTAAGTCTGTATAAACTTATCAAAAACACAACTTTCTTATCCATCATAATAGCGTGATGCTTTTAAAAAAGATTCCTTAATACAAGAAAAAAAAAACTGCACTGTTTGCGGGTCCAACAAATTACTAAACGTTTACAAATTAAACGTTAAAAATAACCATATAATATCGTTACATAATAAGATATGAAAACGGTACGTTTAACCAGTCTTGTTTAAACTACTTACGACTAGGTCAAACACTGTTTGGTAAAATTTGCTTCAGCAAATCAGAGCCTACTTAGTCAACACGCCTGCCACAATTCTATGTAAACCAAAAAAAAAAATTGAAGCCCTTTAAAACAAGAAGCTACAGTCGATGAACTTCGTTGAATCAAGAACAAACACAAAGGAACCGAATCTGCCCATCGCAATTCCCTACAGCGGCAACCCAACACTATACCACAGCCGCGCCGCCCGAGAGTGACACGCAGCTCCTGTCTCCCTCCTTTATTTGCTGAAGTGATTCGGTTTGTCACAAAGACCCTTCCGCGTCACAGCGCAAAAAAAAGTAGACCCACAGACGCCAGTTACGTAACTTTTGGAGCAGATCTTACGAATTGTACGTTGTAATCTGGAGCAGATAATCAGGGTAACTGTGTTGTTTGAGCAAAATTACGTAGCATAATAAAATACTTCGAGATCAATAGTGTCCTGCTTTGAAGGTTTATATGTTCATAAGTGCTAATAGTGGATAAGAGACGTTTCATATTAATGCAAGTGTTTTATGTTATCTTATGTTTTCTCACTGGTAAAGAGACATTTTCACCACTTCATGGTCAGATTGGTCAGAAGGATTAAAATTATTTGAACTGTCTTTATTGTCTGATTTCTCTCAGATCATTCAATTTCATGCATTTTAACCATTTAAGTATTAAAATCTATGTAAAGAAGCTAGTATGCACTAAAATGCTGACTATTGTTTAACTGTCATTTGCGGATTGGTGCAGGACGTCCTCTTAGTTTTTGGAGTGGGGTATGGGTTTCTATTGGAATACCGATTTTGTCTTCGCTTTCCGTTATCCAGTTTCCCGGTGGCCAACGCCTCCTATAACCTCTGGGCTTTCACAGTACACTTTACCAAATTAACTTTGTCGTACTACTCTATGATGTGCATGTGTTCCTCCCTTCCTATCGTAATCCATACTGCTCAATGTGAGGGTTAATATCCTTTCCCTCCTTGTCATCCTCAACACGAGCACTGGTGAACTACCTTTGTTCCTCCAGCTTCTTCTTCCTCCAGTCTTCTTTAGTCACTCTCTTGGGTTCTTTGAAATCTACAACCTCTTACTGACCTAAGCCAGTATCGGTTTATTGTGGCATGGTGTTTCAGACACTGTTGCAGTTACAAAACAAGGATCTGTAGTTCTGGCTTTAAATGCGATGACTGGCAAAATTAGTAAATTATTTTACCTTAAACTGGAGCTAAACTCTTGCTAGCAACTAATAACTAGCTAAACACTAGTAACAACCTGTTTGGGACTGTCAAATGATGTTTCACTTTAGTATTATAGTATTATTAGTCAGTATTATAGAAAAGAAAAACAGCCTCCTCAAATTCGTTTTTATAAAGAAATCGTCAGGGTTTTTTTTTTTTTTTTTGGAAAGTACACAAATTGATGACTAATACTGACTTCAGTGACTTTCCAAACAATGACGTCACAGGCGCAGCGCGCATGAATATGTTTAGCGGTAAAAAGTCCTCGCTCAGTCCGGTTTAAACCGGTTTCTGTGGCTGGATCTATCTTGCTGATTTTACCGCAGTGCATCAGTGCGCATGCCCTGGCGATTTAAACGAAAACAACGTTCTGGTTTAGTCCAGAATGTAGCAGAATGTTCTGGAAAAATTCTCATTGAGTATACAATTACTCAGTAAAATATAGTAGTTTCACACACACACACCCTATAATCTTTATATTATAGTGTAAATCTTAAATTATTGTATGACTCAATCCTAAAACATTAAGAGGTAGCAGAACTAAAAACAAATACATGCCATTACGCCAGTAGTTACGACGTGGACAAGATAATAAATAATAAAACAAGTATTCGTCTTAAGCAATGTTACTATAAATATACAACATATCTGTAATGCCTACGTGGTTTTGGTCACGGGTTTTTGTTTTGGTCACGTACAACACGCACAGCAGCTGTATTTACCCCGTTGGGGGTGGGTGTCATATACATCGATTATTCAAAGGATTAGAAATCAACTGAGTCGATTCAAAGTGGCACTTTCATACACTAAACAACACAGGAACAGCCAGATCGGAAATGCAGTTCCACTGACTCAAAAGTCTCCATCTACATTTATCACCAGATTCAAGTTATCAATTACATTTAAACAGCAATTCTTTATCTGTAGTTTGTTTTGAAGCAACAATAACTAAATTACCAAATTAATTGCCTTGATATCAAAATAGAACATTGGGCAGAACAAAAAAAGAGAGAAATTAAACAGTTAAAAACAAATAAATAGCACCTAGTTTAGTCCACACATTAATCAACACAAGGGTAGGATCTCAGTTTTCAAAGTCTGAAACAGGAGAAGCTACTCCTAAAAAGATCAACCCCCACCCGTAGGGTCGCAAAGACTTCAGGCAAGTCTTTCTCGTTTAACTTCTTACAATAATGTGCCAGTGTGCTTTAATTCATCTCTGCCTACTTTGGGTAATTTAAAAAGTAATTCAGATTATATTTTATGTCAAATAATTAGAATACACAGTACCAGTAAAAATTTTGGATTTATTGTTTTACATTCTAGAACAACACTGGATTTTCTTTCAAAACTATGAAATAGCACAGTAATTAAGTAACAACAACAACAACATCCAGTCGTTTCTAGAATAGTTTTGCAAGAACAGTATTATCATGTGCATTGGCAAAACCTAACAAGCACCATGATGAAATGAAAACCTTCACAGGAAAGCAAAACCAAAGCTAGATTTACCAGCCTCAGAAATGAACAATTATCTCTTCCATTTATTAATAATTTTAAGGAGATCCGGCCGGTAGTTGAAATTTTTTTCTTATTAAATACCCTTTTGGCTTGGGAAGATGTCAAAAAAATATCTCCACCTCCCCAGGAATTTAACCATGCAATCCCCAATCATTCTGAACCCCGACTTTCCTGCTTCGTTAGCTAATATTGGCCTTCGGACCTGGGTGGAGAAAGGTGTTTTTACTTTAGCCAGTTTATTTACAGATAATGTTGTCAAATCTTTCGAGACCCTTAGAATGGATTATCAGCTTCCTAGAACAGATTTTTTCAAATTTCTCCAACTACGTCATTTTATTCAATCTGAAATGAGACAGGGCAAAATTCGTTTTGAAATGTCTGATATTGAAAATCGTCTCATGCTTCCAGCGGCGTTGAAGGGTCAGATTTCTTATCTGTACGGCTCACTTTTATCAGAAACCACTTCACCTTTGAATCCTCTCAAAAAGGTTTGGGAAAAGGATATGGGCCAGTCATTCACTGATGATGAATGTCTCTCTATATGTGAGGAGGTTTTTCACAAATCCACTTCAATTTCTGTGCATGAGCAAAACTTCAAATTCATATATAGAACATATCTCACTCCTGTACGCCTACACAAAATGTATCCAAAGTATCTCAGCTGTGTTTTAAATGTAAATCAGAAACGGGAACATTGATGCATTTGTTCTGGGAGTGTAAGAAAATTTAAACTTTTTGGTATGAAGTGCATGATCTGGTTGAGAAACTACTGGTTAGAAAATTCACTATGTCTCCAACTATATACCTGTTAAATTGTAAAATAACACTAGATCTTCCTTCTGATTTAAATTGTTTATTAAATTTCATTACTTACTTGGCAAAGAAATGTATACTTATCTTATGGTCATCATCTCGTGTACCAACTTTAAAGATGTTTCTGGCACAAGTGGGTAATCTTCTTCCATTGGAAAAACTTACTTATGATTTACAGAACAAATCTGAACTATTCTGGCGGATATGGGCCCCTTTGTGGAGTCTACTTGAACAATCATGACTCTTTCTTTGATGTTTTCTTTTGCTGGACTGTTTTGCCCTTGTTTTCCATGTTCACTCTTATATTAACAGATTATTGTTTGTTTTTAAATGTTTGCTGTGGGTGTTGACTGTATATTGATCTGGCTCTGCTTTTTTATTTTTTTTTGTTGTTGTTGTTGTTAAATACCTATATATATATATATATATATATATATATATATATATATATATATATATATATAAGAAATGAACAATTAACAAATAGCACCTCAGATTAGAGCCGTTATGAAGGCTTTACAGAGCATAAGTAGAAGATACATCTCAAAACCAACTGTTCAATGGACATTATTGCAGATTTTGGCTGCCTTCAGCATTGTTTTACAATGTAGAAAGAAATCAAATTCAAGAAAGAACATGACTGATAATGTGTGTATAATCATTTTATGTCTTTTTTATTTTTTATTTTTATTTTTTTCAAAATATTTTTATTGAAGAAAGAAAACAATACAGTACTTGCACTTATAAAAATACAATTTACATTTCTTAATTTTCCTAAATAAATATATATAACACACTCAACAAAAACAAAAAACAACCAAACCACCCCACACCCCCGGTCCCACTCGGCTCAACACAACCAACCAACATATTACATAAATATAACAACAACAGGTATACACTTAATCAGGCAATACCTCTAAACTAGTAAAGTAGGTAATGAAGGGTTGCCAATTGTGGAAAAATTTGGCTGTACATCCTCTCAATGTGTATTTAATTTTTTCAAGTTTTAAAAAAAACATCACATCCGTAAGCCATTGGGAGATAGGAGGATATTTAGCAGACTTCCAATGCAACAGTAACAGACGCCTTGCTAATAAGGACGTGAAAGCTATAATATCCTTTTGTATAGAATTAAGTGATAGTGAGCAATCAGGAATCCCAAATATAGCAATGAGAGGACATGGTTGAAGAGTTACCCCAAGAACAGTTGACATAATGTCAAAATAACCTGTCCAGAAATCCTCCAGCTTAGGACACAGAAAAAACATGTGACTAAGGTGACAGGGAGAGCCATTGCATTTATCACATTTGTTTTCCACTGCCGGATACAATTCTGAAAGTCTTGACTTAGAAAAATGTGCCCTGTGTATGACCTTAAACTGAATAAGTCCAAGACGAGCACAAGAGGTGGAAGACCGTACCCTCTCTATAGCCTGTTCCCAGGACTCCTCCTGTATTTCAATTCCTAGTTCCCCCTCCCATGTACGCTTAAGCTTAACATTTGAGTGGTTACTAAAAGACAGGATAGTATCATAGAGTTTTGAAATGGTTCCTCTATGATGAGGGATAAGTGATAGCATAGTTTCCCACTGCTGCTCTGGAGGTAAAGAGGGGAAATTGGGGAAACACTTGGCAACAAAATTTCGAATTTGAAAATAGCGAAACAGATGAGTAATTGGGAGACCATAACGTGATGACAGATTTGGCAAAACTATCAAAGACACCATCCACATATAAATGTTTAAATTGTTTTATACCCTTGTCACACCACACTGAGAATGTCGAGTCCAGGAGGGATGGGGGAAACAGATGATTGTTGTTTAGAGGACCCGAAGAAGATGGCATTACGAATTTAAAGTGCCTTCTAAACTGAAACCAGATCCTAAGTGTGTTAAGAACCACCTGATTATCAGTATACAGAGAGGGTTTTATGGGTAAAAAGGAACAGAGCAGAGCCGGTATAGAAGATATGTCTTTTTTTATTTAAAAACTTGACCCAATATAGCCAAAATAATGAGTAAAATACAAAAACTGGAAGTTTTTTAATATGCAAATTTTCACAAGTCTTAGAATATTTGAGGGAGGTAAATTGCTGAAAGATATTTCACGTATACAAAAAAAATCTTGAGGGTAAAAGTATTTGATAAAATAAGTCAAATATATCATAGCAGTGTAACAATGATTATGTTAATTAGGTGTAAATCATCACATGATATGTTACCAACATTTTGGCTGTAATGGTGTAATGATCTGACATGAACAATAAACTTCCTGTAAATCTGTTTTTTTTTTTTCTTTTCTCCAGAAATTTCCTTGCTCATTTTACACTGCTTAATTTCTTTCCCCACAAGAGGGCACAAAAAGCATAATGTTGAATGAAAATGATCTTTGGGGATACTACTGTACTATGACAAGAATATTCTTTTCACTAAATAATTCATTAAGAACTCAGGATAGACGGATGAACATGTGCTTTTTAAAAGCAGGTATAAATCTATAGATATTTACATATAGATGAGCATTTTAATGTGTAATAGAGCAGTTCATCAGAGGCCCAAAACCTGGGAGCTTCCTTTGTTCATTAACATATGAATCGCTGGGTCTGGTAATCACTTCAGGTATTTAATTACTGACCATTTGCACCTTCTCTTTCAAGGCATACAATGGGACAATGCAAAAGCTGAAGAATGTGTATTGTCTGAAAGTAAGTGACAACACTGTCTTGTTTCTACATGTGAATAACTTTAGAGTAAGCACTATCACTTCTGAAAGCAGTCATCAAGACCTCAGATGGTCCAGACTGGCATAAAGAAAAACTCTGGGGTGTCTGGGGCCCTGAGGCCTGGTATGAAAACCACAGTTTTGAACAATGCACAATTACTCATACTTACAATTCATTCTTGCACAGACACTTTATAAGTCTTGTTAGCCCTGGTGGGGGAAAGGTATTCAAGTTGTGAAAACTTTGTTGCGGATCATTAGAAAAGTGGCTGGTTAAATAGAATTAATTTACTAAGTGAATTAAAGAGTTATGTACCTACATACATGTATATGAACACACACAAAACTATCAGCTATGTATGAAGTATTATTTGCAGTGAAGCCTATTTATAAGTCGACTGAAGTGAACTAAGGGAGAAACAGAACAATAACAACTCACTTGCCAGTCACTTTACCTTGATTTTTCTTCTTGAAATTGTTAATAAATAGGCACTTAAATCCTCCCATCAATCGGACACTCAATCGGAGTGCAAGTAAATGCTTTGTTAAAAACACACATCCACCTCATGGCTAAAATGTTCGGGCTAAGCTTAAAAACTGACCTATCGACACCACTGCTTTATGAACATGTACGGTATGTATGAAGATTGTCAGCATTATGTAAGCAATCGGTTGTATTGTAATAACAAAAAGATATGTCTCGCTACACAAAACATCTATGATAAAAGATTTCTATCATAATGTTGGATTCTTCCATTATGCAGTAGGAAACTGCCTGAAGGTCTGAATCAGATGGTGCTGTATGAATCATATGGATTATTTTGAACTCCTGCTGAGAGAGAAAGAGAGAAATAATGTTTTGTTCATTCAGTGTTTAACATATTGCACATTACACAAGCTTTAAATATTATAAAGCTATATATTTTAAATATAGCACAAAATATACACATAAACCCTTCACTATTCCTCATACTTATATAACAGGGAAGTCATTTAAAACTATCAAACTTTTTATTTTGCACGAAAGCCTGATCAATTTTGTTCCCAGTGTTTCCTGTCAAGTCATTTGTGGTAATGCATTACACAAGTCATTACGTTCAATGTAGCGTACTGTCATCACAGTTTCATTGCAACTGAGTGCTAGAGGGTTACTTGGCATATGAGATTCAACATTGACTGAGACTGTTTTGGATGCGCCAGTGGATACTGCTATAAGCCTTTATAGTGGAATAAAACTTTTAGACTGTTATTAGATTTATATGAATAGCATACTATGCGTAAATCATCTAAAGATGGACTTAAACTCCAGAAACATCAACATTTTTTTCCTAATGAGGATGATCCACTTCACCTCCCCAACCAACACCACTCCAGAAGATCAACTGGGTATGTGCATTATTATTATTATTATTATTATTATTATTATTATTATTATTATTATTATTATTTTCTTAAACTAAACTCAAGTGTGAAACCTGAAATATTCCAGTCTTATACATTTGATGTAAATTGGTGCAGCTTTCCAATTCATTCCTCATTGAAGATAATTCCTGCCTCAATAATTTCTACAGGAACAATAATGATGTCCATAAGTATGACTTCCAAAACCATCTAGTTCATCCTCAAACCATTGGGGGAACTGAAATCCACAAAGGACAGCATAACACCCTTTTTAGGTCAGTGATATCCAGCCGCTCATCTTCATCTTCCTCTTCTTCTGCATCTTTGCTCTCTGAGTCCAGTTTGGACAATGAGTGGCATTTCCTGCTAAACAAACCCCAGCATTCTGTGTCCTGTTCCAATCTTCCAGAAGCCAAAATTTTTCAAGACGAGGCATCGGGGATCGTGAACTTTGATTTGAAAGACTCAGAACTTTCTGTCCACCATGATAAACGAAAACAACAACAATCTGGTCATTCTCAACAGCAACTACAGGTCTTAGAGCTAGGTCTCAGGAAATCATCCCTACACAGATGCCAGAGCAAAAGTGTTGAGGGGCTTCTGCAGAGTGTAGGTCAAGAGCGCAACCCTAGGCCACATCAAAGGCTACAAAAACTTTACAAGACCACCAGCCTGGGACAAAACCTTGCTGTCAACAATAAGGCTGCTGCAACAGTAAATATGCCAAGACCTAAAAGGGCTACCTCATCTATTCAACTGCCAAGTAAGGGAATTCTTAAAAACAAAGATGAAGCACAGAAGCATGGAAACTTCCGCAAAGCTAAGTCCATGGAAGCACTGTCCACCAAGGGACACAGTACTGGTTCTCATAAGCAGAGATCTGTGGAGCCACTGAGGGATAACTTTGTAAAAGAGAAGCTTGAATTCTCTGCATTTCTGGATGAGATTACCAGGCAGGTTATCAGCCCTTCAAGGCTCAGCTCATTCAGGATCAATCCCCACACTACACCAACATCTCGCAAGTTGCCCCATAAAGACCAAAGACAGCCTGCTAAAGCATCCAACCACGAACATTTTCAGAAATCATCCAGACAGCACAGTATCCAGCCTAGGACACCCAACCATGAAAAAGGAAGAAATCATGGTCATAGGTGTGAAACTGAGAGTGCACCACAACAACATCAGCCACAGCGCAGTCAAGAGAAGCAGCACTCTACTCCTGAAAGTTTTACAGCCACATCACCAAAACAGTATCATAGGAAAAACAGCCAGGTCCTCACTGAAGGTAACAGCACCAGTCCCGAGTCCATTCTGCAGGATAAGTACTATCAAGCTAAAGGCCAATGGGGTTATAATGGTGGTTATGGAATATATAGAGAACTTAATACTGCGCACAAAGTGTCATCCTTGCCGGCTGAACTGGGCAACGGATTCACAACATCCTCCACAATGACTGCCTCTAACTTGGAGAAGTTCAGCAAGAACAAATACAAGGATTACAGACAATTGCACAGGGTGAGTTTGAAAAATGCCTTACAGGATGATGTATATTTTATAATGTATGAATAATAATGACTTTAATTAGTTTAATAATGACTAGTTTGGGGTACTTGGTATATTAAAAAAGTATACATTTGTCTCTAAGCCTTTTTCCAGATCTGTTATCTATACCCCTTATCTATAAATTAGGGCACAAGGTGGGGTATACCCTGGATGGGGTCAGAATGCTTTGCAGGACATAAGCACATACACACACTTGCACACATCAGTCAAATTAGACCACATGTCTGTGTAGTGTGGAAGAAAACTGGAGCACCTGGAGAACCCAACGAGCATGTGGAGAACATCCAAACCCAATGTTCACACATCGAAGATTTCACACAGTCAAGATTTACACTATACCTCCAATGCTGGGGGTGTGAAGCAACAGTGCTGCTAAGCCTTTTAAATGTGTGAAACGTAAATACAGGTATAAATATGTTTTTTTTTTTTTTTTTTTTAGATTTTGTAATTCCACACATTTCTCTTCATATCTAAAATAATCCAAATGTTTATTTCTTATACTGTATATCCTTGGATATCATTGTTACTTTGCCACTAACATTCATAGCAGCCGGGTGTATTTTTTAAAAGCTTGAGAATTTTTGAAGAATGTGTGCATAGATTAGTGAATCATTACCATATTATTTTACAGTTGTCTAGTATTCCTTTGGCATTATGATTTGGCAGCTCATTCCATGAGACAAAAAAATAGGCCACAATCGAGTTGTCCATATCGGTTCATTAGTCCTGGTTCAGTGCATCCGTATAAATCAATGAGCTATCTGGAAGCACATGACTTTAACAATCAATTCTCTGTTTATCCTTCATCCCCTTATGCCTCCATGCTCAGGATTCAGTGAGCAGCATGGACAGGCCAGAGTGAGTGTTTTTTTTTTCTCCCTATCTGCTCTATTACTTTGCATTATTGATTCTGCTTATTCTGATATCTGTTTTGTGTGTCCTATTTCATATTCTGCCAGCCAGTTAGCTGAAAACCATATTGTTCTACTACTTACCTGTTTTTGAGGCCATAGTAGGTGCAGCAGTTTTGTAACACAGTTAGCTGTACACGGGTTCACACAAAAATGTATAATCTTTTGTCATATAAAAGGAAAACAGTTACCTCTAATTATGAACGCAGTGTAGGTTTAAATATGGAATGTCCCATTATGTCTTGCAGATTGCTGGAGAACTACAACAAGGACCCGCATGGAAATTTCTCGCATTTGGTGACATGTATCGAAAACTTGGAGGGGGAGCTTCAGTGTTCCAAGACAGAATTAAACAGTCTTAAAGAGAAATGTAAAAGGTAAGATTTGCTGATGACAGCATTTCTATAAATTCCCACAATTTGGATTATATTATTTGGATAACATATATTTTTACATTAATATTGTTTCACCATAGTAAGCCTAAAGATGATAATATTACACAGGGGAAATTTTACAGAATGAAAGGTTTTTAAAATACCCCCCTAAAGCTCTCTGTCATATACTTTTACTTCCTATTATAATATTTGTCTAAATATTTTAAATTAGAAAAATACTGCAAACTTAATTTCTTCCTATTGCAAAACACATGAGAAAGCAAATAAATGAGAGTCGAATTGGATAATAAAAATAATTATGCATATGCATTGTCTAGGAGAATGAAATTTTTAGATGATAAAAAATTAATACAATTTTTTATGAATAAAAACTTTCATATTTGGTCTTAATTTGATGTAACAGAATTATGCTGTAACAGACAGTTACAGATACAGACACAATATACAGTACCTACTACAAAAGATGAAAAAAATAGCAATTATTATAAAATGACAAGGAGTGGAAATGTCCAATGTCCAAGGATTATTTTTTAATATGGTTGAATGTATCAAATACGTCTTGTTATTACTTTATTATAAATCAAATATAATGCCTGCAAATTATGCCTGTAAAGCATTAACATTTTTCAGGATATTCAATTTTGCTTCTTTCTAGAAATAAGTACATAAAAAATTGCCAACAGAAGAAGACTAATCATACACCCAGTTTACTTGAATCTTATCTTAGGAAATAGATATACAGTATGTAACAATATTTTTGCTTGCTAGGAGCATTTTTCCAGTGTACAGTAACATACATGCCTGGGGTAACCCAGATATAATGGGTAAGCTCTTGTTCCCTTACAGGCTTCAGGAGAACTACACCAGCTGTCAGCAAGCCTACAGTGTCCTGAATCAAAAACTTCAGTCTGTGGTGAGACACAAATGATGTCAACAAAAAATGTCTACACAACATTAAAAAACAACAACAAGAACAACAAGCAAACAAACAAATAAGAAAAAATTATATAATAAAAATATTTATTAATTATTAATTATTATTATTAATTATTATTATTATTATTAATAATAATAATAATATAATAATAATACATTTACTAACAAATGGGTAAGTCATATTTTTTTAATTTCTTAATAAACTAAAATGTTTAGTGTTGACACATTGCTATTGTTTATCATGAACGTCCCACCTGCATACGATCCATATCACACCACCTATGAGCCTATCACTGTTTTTCTCCCATAACAGCATGCCTCTTGTTTTAATCCATAAATACATGAGCAAATGAAATAACCCTTTTTACGTGGTTCAAGGTGGTCAGCATGACCACAGAGCAGAAGGATCACTTCCACAGGATTTCAGAGCTGACCAAACAACTGGATTCAGGAAAAAATACAATAATCTCTGAAGAAACCATCAACGTGAGCACAAACATGGGACAAGAAACAACATTAAAGACAGTGTCTTAATCACTGTACAAATTAATGAAACATTTATAATAAAATCTGAATAATATAATTTACGTTAATTATTGATGAATTTGGTTTAACATGCCCTTCTCGTCCATTTTCAGATACCTTCCTACATTGGGGAGGTTTTGGACACACGTTTTGCCTCAGAAGATGCTGCGACAAACTTATTATTCTCCTCCTCATCATGTGGTCAGTTGGACAATGACAAATCAGATAGAACCGTAGGACCCAGGGACAACCAATCATCTGTGAGAAAAAGAGATTATGGGATAACTGAGTGGTTACTTCCTGTTCAGGGAGATTCAGCTGACAGACAGAAGCATGTGGCAGCTTTTTTGCCCTGGGAGGAAATTCAAGACCCCTGGGTTGGATTAAAAAAGACAGATGCAAGTGCCCCCCCACTTCTTAAGATTGGGGATTCCAACCTTCACTATAGTGCTGTAGATGTTAACTCTGCCATCTGCAGGAAGATACAAGAAGGCCAACGAGCACGTCCCCTGGGTCACAAGGCATTGGTTAGGCTTAGAGACAGAAAAAAACTTCATCAACATGCTGGCCCATAGGCCTGGTGTATCAGCATATTTAAATTAAGGGCAGAATTTTCACTCAACTGAAATATGTATGTTGAACAAAATTAAATAATGATTTGTAATGAAAACCATTGATATTTTGTATGCTAAACTTTATTAGACACTATCAATATATAAAAGCTAAGGCCAAAAATAATTTTTTAAAAGGACCTATAATAGAGCATAGGCATTTTACAAGCCAAATTCGTCCCCAGCCAAAGGAGAAGCAGTTAGAAAATGACCATGAGGAATGGGACTGCACCAGACGTCCTAGAGAGAGGCTCTAGTCTAATTTTAATGCTTAATTCATTAATTCGTTGGCCAATTTATTCAGACTTGTCTGGGTATAATTGGAGAAATTAAGATAGAGATTTTCCAATTAATTTTCTCATTAAGGACAATGTTCTTCATCAGACAGGACCTTCAACTGGTGATGCATTCATTATTTCTTCATAAAAATTTTGCATTGGTTTCATGGGCATTACATTACATTACTTCACAAATCAGGAACGAAAAGAATTTTCAACTAAGAATCACCATGAACAAGATAAAAATAAAAAAAAATAAAAAAATAAAAAACACAAAATCTATGTTTTGGTAGTTAAACCCAAAGGTGTCATGCCCGCTTTATTTGAGTTCTGTGAGTTCCGTGATTTTTGTTCTGACTTTTGTTGATTTTTGCATGTCTAGTTGTTTTTATTCACATGCTTATAATTATTTACTTTATAATTACTTACACATAAAGCTATATAAAATGAACAGAAATAAAAGGTTAGTAGTATAATTGTATAAATGTTATTAATATGTGTATATTACTATACTAATTAGTATAATGGTTTAAATCATTTTAAATAGTAAATAATTTTTTTCGTCCCTGATTTCATTCAGAGACAGTTCTCAGTTTTCACATCTGAAACACTAGCCTCTCAGGATTTCCCTTAATGGCACAAAGATGTGGAAATGACTTGGAGCAGGACTCACACAGTTTGCACTGTTCTTCCACAACTGTAGCCTTGGCTGGGATCATCAATCACGAATGTCCAACCAACCTTCTTCAAATTTAAAGTGTATATCATATACAGTACATATAGACATATAGATACTATTACGCATTAGACAACTGAGCTAAGCATGTGAAAAAAGTGTAAAAAATTTTTTAAATAGTTTAAGCAAGTTAATAATTATACATCTGTTTTGTGAACCTTCTTGTGTGGCTGACTGAGAATTTAGCATGCATATCTCAGCTGTGGTTATTAATATGTAATGGACTTCAGCTCGTCTTGTACTCCTATTCTTGTACTCCTATCATTAAACAGAGCAATAAACATCTGTACAAAACCTGCCCAGTCATATTCTACTTCTCTTACACACGGAAAACCTTCATACAACTTTATCCCTCATTGTTCCAGTTTCTTCTCCCATCAATTCTACTCTTTTTACTGCACCCCGTTAGGATAACTCAGAGTGTTTTCCTCTACCTCCTTTTCTCTGGCTTTGCAGTTCAAGGGCAGGGCTTATTTAGAGGACAGGTGTCTCAATTGCTATTGGCTCTTCTTATTGGTTAGTTTAATTGGATCAGTTCTGAGCAGGAGAGATTATGACACTCAAGGCATAACACATATATTATATTCCTGAGTGCTCGAAAAAATGGCTGCAGAATTGTAGGAAGTGTGCTGTTTTAGTCCCAATTAAAGGACGCTAAACAATCTGTGAAGGTAATAATATATTTTCTGAATTAAAACAAAAAGAAGTTGGGTGGAGCTTTTATTTTTACAACAAAGCTTGGATTAATGGATTAATGAATTTAAAACATTTTACAATAACCAGTGGAGTAAGATCTTGAAGATATTTATTCTTTAATGCCTTATATTTTAAATCTTGGCTTTTCTCTCATTTCTAATTCAGTTAAAATAAATTACGAAGGACAATTATAATTTTGAGCTTGTATTTATTCTTCTCACTTCACCACAGCTCATCCCATTTTTTTGCCCTCTTTCTAGCATGGCACTCCTCAAGATCAAGTTTCCCTTCCAGAAGAGAGTACGTCTGGCTCAGGGCCTGTGGCTGCTGTCATGGGTCGCTATGGTCTCTGGAACCACCACATTTGCCCTTGGAGTCTTCCTCAAGACCGAGCTTTTCCGCAGGGCTGAGGTACTAAGCTTTTATTAATTTATTTTTCATGCCAAATGCATCATTAAAATGCCTTGTGTAGATTTCTTTTATAGAAATATTTAACAGGTCGAAGACCTTCAAGACAATGGGATGTACAGTTCTGTACTTAATGCTTCAATAAGTTATTTATATATTAGGAGTTTTCTGAATGTGTGAATTTTGTGTTTAATTATATTTAAAAAATGTAAATAAAAGAGGCATCAGATTTTCTGGAACTTAAATTTCAATTCCCTAAGCAGCTGTGTACAGAATAAAATTCTTAAGTCATAGAGCTCATCGCTAAGACGGTTCAAGAATATGTGGCAAGTTCAGATCATAAACTTATTGCTTATTACTTATGTATTGTTGTGCATAAATTTATGCTGTTAAACAACAATTATTCCCAATTTTAAGTCAATATTATTTTTATTATTATTATTATTATTATTATTATTATTATTATTATTAATACAGATGTGTATTATTAAACCAGATGGGTAAAGTGTTCTTGTTTTCGTGTAGTACATTACAAGATATCAGAGAGTAAACTTATAACACCAACAACTTTGTCTTAACCTAAAGTGATAGAACTGTGATGAGGTCAATCAATGAGACGTTATGCAATTTCAGGCAGTAAAGTTATCGAATAAATTTAATTATATCAGTGCTTAATTCAAAGGCAGTTCAATTCTCTATGCTGATTGGTCAAAATATGTAGATTCATTTTTATATCAGCAACTCGTACCAGTTTGGTATTAATGCACTTAGCTGAACAGAGTATAGCTTCTAGAACGGATTACTACATTTGCATATCCATTGCATAGGCATACATTACACTTTATAGCCTCATTAAAACAGTACATAAAAATGTGTTATCATTTAACAAGGAAGAATGTATACATGTCTATATGGTAATGTTTTCTGTTATAATATGTTTATTTAACAGTTATTTCCAGGAGGACTCTCAGATATCGTTGTTTTGTAATGGCTAGTTTCCAAGTTTCCATGTGGAAAGTCTTCAGGACTTTCTGGTTTCTTGGCAACATGACATGCTAGATTTGTATTTTGTCTTATTAATGTCAAGAGAATGAGAGAAAAATGCTGCCAATAGAATAACTGGAAGACGTCTACATTAGGTTTATGTTTAATTACGTTACGCATAGCTTCTGAAACTGTTAAAACGTTAAAACGTATTATTTGTTGTTTATTATTAACTTGTTTTCAACATGCAGGAAAATAATCTACTGTGGCAGTTACACTGTGTTTAATATACACAGCGTGTCATGTTATGTTTTGTTCCTTAAACACAGAAACCAGGGTTTGGGTTGGCAGTATGACGTTATGGTGTATTTATAGTTTCTCATAATTAATGTAAGGCTTTCTAATTTGATCAAGTTCCTAATGGTGTGGAAAAATAAAACAAAACATCACTAATAAACAAAAACATCTGCATGATGCCATGATTTTGAACAATCCGTGCTCATTTTTTAAAATTTGACCTTCTTTTGTATATCCTAATACTACCGATATTTTTTTAAAGACAACATAATCCAGACTATTAGTAGTGGGATGGTAAACGTCCTGCATAACACAATAGTCTAAAATTGTAATGTTCTAATATTTGGTTGTCAAATGTTCTGCATTATGGGTAGGTGTCCAAACCAGCAAAATCTTTTTATTGCACCTTTTGTTCTCTCCTTATTTCCTAGGTAATGCATAACAATGACATTCATATTGTGCCCAACCTGCTCATAGTGGTGGGGCTGACATCTGTGGGCATCAACATCTGTGCTGGTAAAGTTTGTCAGGACTCACTGGATGCCTCACGGTTTCCACGCTGGAAAAACTTCCTGACACCCTTCTTCTGCATTTCTCTTTTCTTTACCTCTCTGCTTCTGGTCGCTATGATATTGAGCTACGCCCTGCAGCCAAGCCTGGAGGAGTCTCTGAAAGTAGGCTTGAAGAATGGCATCCGGTTCTATAAGGTGACAAAATAAAATAGTTTTTTTCTTTATTGTTCACAGTGAGTAAATCACACATACATGAATCACTACTTTGTTATGATAGTGGTTAAATAATCATAATCATCATTCCATCATATTATTTGTTGATAAATAGATTTTAAACGCTATTCCTTGAGTGATAAAATAATGCAAATAACGTGTTTTGAGTGTATTATGACTAAGAATCATTTACAAGATTAAAGTGTAATGGCAGTTTCAGTGTGTTGTTATATGTGAAATATTAAGAATATGATTATACTGTTGTTTTATATATAAATATATAATTTTGTATTGCGAAATGCATTTTCCCATAGGAAATAATTAAAATGCATTTTTTTTCATTCCAGCCATATATTAACAATATTACCAATTTCCAACAGTATATTTATATTTTGCATATAAAAACAATCAAAACATATAGAAAAGACAAGTAAATAAATAAATAGAAATTAAACCTTATGTAACTTTAATTTATGCTTACTTTTGACACTGGCTGCTTTAAAAACTGTAAATGGCTCCCTTTTCTTCTTGCTACCATCCTTGCTAACATTCTTGAGCCCCATGGTACTATGTCTTCAATTAATTTTGCACAAAATAAAAAAAAATTATAAAAAAATATGTAAACTTGCTTGGCTTAGCTTGGCTTTTCATTGCCATAAACAAGTTTTGAAAGGCTTTCAGACGTACGTGCAACTTGCGCCTCGGTTTGATCGCTCATAAGCCAAAATTGATTTGCATGCTGTAGTAAATTTCTTGAATTTTTTTTCAAATTCTTACGGGGGAAATTCGTGAGGCGAGGCATTTGTATGCCGTGGTACCATAATATTCTATATAAATATCTATAAATTCCATATGAATATTTCCATTAACTGTATTCCTTAGTTGAAAACTAGACTTAATGTTTCATACTTATTGTTCACGAGCTAAGGGTGCAACTGTAATCCTTCACACAGGACACAGACACACCAGGCCGGTGCTTCCAGAAGGAGACCATTGATCATCTGCAGATAGAGTTCCAGTGCTGTGGCAACACCAACTACAGGGACTGGTTCGAAGTGCAGTGGGTCAACAACCGGTACCTGGACTTCACCTCAAAGGAAGTAAAAGAGTGAGTAAAAAGCAGATAAAAAAGCAGTCATCTTCATCCTTCCTCTTAGCACATTTTTAAGGAAGAAGGATTGAGGCGTGAAAACAGCATTAGCACCATGTGGTGTGAAGTTGCTTCTTCTGTTTCTTACAAGCACCACAATAGTCCTGAAGCCCTGCTTTTAAATTAATGAATGGTGGGAAACTGCAGATCACACTTCCCAACACAGATCATTTGCATCGGTCGTTTAAAATCAATCACGTGTGTATGCAGAACCTTTTGAGTAAGCCAGAATAATGACCTGAACATCCAGTGACTGCAGACCAGCTACCTTATTTTTGCAGGAATGGAAAAAAAAAATCATTTCATCATAATGCTATTATAAGTTTTCTTCTATACTGTAATGTATAGAGGATTATACACAAATCTGAGCAAACTTGTTGTTATTGTGTTTCTTGTGGTGCTTTGTCTCTTTTCTAGCCGTGTAAAGAGTAATGTGGATGGCCGTTTCCTAGTGGACGGGGTCCCTTTCAGCTGCTGCAACCCAGCTTCTCCCAGACCCTGCATCCAGTATCACCTGTTAGACAACACAGCCCATTACAACTACGAGTACCAGAGCGAGGAACTGAATCTGTATAGCCGTGGCTGTCGTCAGGCTCTGGTTAACTATTACATGGGTCTGATGAACACGATTGGGCCTGCAGTCCTGTCTGTATTTCTAATTCAGGTACAGTGGAGGAAGCTTATGTTCAAGGAAATGCAACATTATTTTAAAACCTAGTCACTGTTCACCACATCTATGCATCAGTTGTCAACTGAGGCACTTCCGTGTTAATGTTCTCTTTACGAGCTAAAATTATAATCTGATAAGAATCTACAAAAACATGTAGTTGATTTTGCGAATATGTACATATACTGTACATGTTTATGAATGACAAAACAACTACCGTTAGATTTATTTTTCCATAACTTTTTAGACCTCTCATTTCTTATTAAAGGCACTTTTTGAGGTTGCACAAACCCAAATGCTGCAAATGTGATTTAAGTATTTGTCACAAGTACCTTACAGCTCAGTGAAATAATTTTTCTTCGCATATGCCAGTTAGGAAGTTGGGCTCAGAGCACAGCGGCAACTTGGTGGTCCTGGAGCTTAAACCTCAACCTTCCGATCAGTAACACAGAGCCTTAACTATTTGCGCCATCACTGCCCTATTATGTTGACATATGTATTGGAGTATTAAAAAATTTGTGCCCTGACGTAGAAAACCAATAAATTAGTTAATAAACCAATCAATATCAACTGACTGCCTTTGGATACAAGTTTTCCATAGTTGGATGAAATGTGATATGATTTGATGTGAGATGATTAATGCTGTATATTAATGCATAGTTGGATAGAAAGCTAAATTGTCATATCTGTATTGTATATTGTTCAAATATGATTGCGTATTACATTTAAATTATATAGAAATCAGTCTAAAATAATTTAGCTGTGTAAATCTAATACACATACCCTTACTAAAATGTATGTCACCCCCAAGCTAATAATGCTGGAAGAGCTTAAGTCATCCTATAACCGGTATGATCTGTGTCCCCAGTTCCATCTCTTACTTATTTCCACTATGTAAATTGGCAGAGGAATTTGTAGAGGTAACATCATTGTTTTTTTTCCCTGTATTGCCCAACTTGAATGTTCGCAAAACAAAAATCCTAAACATGCATCTTCTTATTTTAATCCATTTTTATTGTTACTAAGATACCATAAAGCTATAGAGACAGCGTAACCAAGTGCAAAAACAGACAAAGTGCAAAGACAAACAAACCAGATATGCTTATTAACAACTTATTTACTCTTATTAAATCAAAATAATGAGATGAACACAATATTTGCCAGGAGTCCGATGTTTAAAATTAACATAACAAATATATCACATTACAACCCTTTCAAATACACGCAGGCAATGAGTTTCAGTCCATGCCTGTCTAATCTCGCTGTTGTAGATGACCGTGCTGATTGGGCTGCGCTATCTGCAGACCTCCATGGAAGCCGTTGAAGGCCAGGAGAATGTGGAGATCGAGACAGAAGGCTACATCCTGGAGAAAGGCGTGAAGGAGACAGCCAAAGAGTTAAAAGAGAAGGTGACAAAGTTGTTTCAGCAGGCTCAGGTAGAGGCCGCTCCTCCAGCGGGCAACCCCGAAGCAGCAGTGTCAGCAGAGAAAGCGGACACTGCCTCCAGCTAAATTAAATGACCTGTGGGTTTATCAGTGGAAAGAATTTCTGACTTCACT
This sequence comes from Clarias fuscus, assembly GCA_030347435.1. NCBI lineage: Eukaryota > Metazoa > Chordata > Actinopteri > Siluriformes > Clariidae > Clarias > Clarias fuscus. Next base: position 26,335,392 of record CM059214.1, on the reverse strand, counting down.
TTGATATGAAGACATAATCCAGAGAAAAGAAAAAAAAACCTTAACACAATCTTCTTCTACACTATATCTTTATTATTCATTTACTATAACAGTATTAAAATAATACGATCAATTTAGCCCTTTAGTAACTTTAAACCCTGACAATATTTTTTCTGTTCTCTTTCTAATTTTACAATTATATATATAACACATGACTGTGGAATATAAAGGAAACCACAGCGCATGTTGTTTGTAGGCCATTGTTTTTGCTTTATGCAGGCTGTAAAAATATCATTATAGAGCATATGCCATGGATGCATGAGTCAAATAAAGATATGAGTTTGTATCTGCTTTGTGCTGTTATTTTGTTGTTTTTTCAGTATATGAACCAGAATAAAAAATTCGATATGCTGCAGTTGCTGAGGCTCATGTTTATTACTCAGATGTTTTTTTTTTTTTTTTTTTTTTTACATACAGTAGTTGACATACTTCTGGGTAAGTGGTAGGTAGAGCTCGAGGGTTGAGGTATTAGGCAAAGGACTGTGAGTTACAAGCTCACAACTAACTTCATTAGCAATGGGCCCAGGGAAGCTTATTTCTTACAGGAATATCAAAAATACATAGCCATTCAAGAAGTTAGCAAACACTTATGATTTATGATAAATCATATGCTCCACCATTTGTTAAAATTGCCTTAGAAAACAGGCATAGAATGAAAGGAGTGTTCTCAGCAGATCTTCAAACAGCATAAATACGTCTTTTAGAAGGTCCAAGTCATGTCTCTGTTGACATTTAACAGATTTTCTCTACATTGAACTATAAGTCTGTTAATGGTAGTTGTTTAGCTAGCTGTCTCTGTGCTACAGCAATGTCAGATTGACCAACATACTCTTTAAAAATCAGGAATTTCTTTGTATTTTTCACTTTATGGGATGCTTAAAGATGGGTATATTCCAAACTGACAAGTTTTTTTTATCATCGCCAAGTATTGGTGTATATTTACTTCTTGTTAGTCTGTGTAAACACGTAGCTAAACACACCACAAATATGACAATAGGTATATAGAGTATACCTTAATTTCCTTTTCACATTATACACTTTGGACTTCCACGTACAAATCTGAAACCTCTCATCTGCAGAAGTTCTCAGATAACTCTTCAGGTGTGGGGTGTGATGATTGTGGATCACAGGAAGACCACCAAACACAGTCTACATTTTGTGTGAGGAAGTGGAGGGGGTGGAGAGCTACAGATACCTTGGAGTTCACAATGACAACAGATTGGACTGGAATTGCAACACAGATGCTGTCTACAGGAAAGGAAAGGACAGAGCAGACTCTACTTCCTGAGGAAACTCAGGTCCTTTAATGTCTGCAGCAAAATGTTGCAGATTTTTAAAAAATTTTATCAGTCCTTTGTGGTAAGCGCAAGATTCTTTGATGCTATCTGCTGGTGCAGCAACATCAGAAGCAGTGACTCAAAGAAACTCAACAGGCTTATCAGAAAGGCTAGCTCATCCCAGGAGTGTTTGGAGTTGGTAGTGGAGAGAAGGATGTTGCACAAACTGTTAACCATTATGGAGAACACCTCACATCCCCTGCATAACCTAATTTATAAACACTTCGACAAAGAACGCTACAGGAAGTCTTTTCTGCCAACTGCAATTAGACTTTACAATAACGTTGCTCTGTGTCAGGATCTCCTTCTCTGACATCATTATAAATAGGCTCATATACATTCTGTCTTTTTGCACTGATACGATCATGTCATTTTGTTCATTTCATTTTCTCTTTTATTAATGTTTTAAATTGCTGCTTCATTCTCGCTGTTTATTACTATTTCAACTTGCTGATGAATACTTATGTACAGTTTCTTATGTTCCACCTGTATATACAATCATCATGTATGTCTACATAGAAACAGTATACAGTATTCTTATTATTTTACACATTTTTACCTCATAAATGCAACTTCAATTGTATATTTTTATTTTTACCCTTTTCATATTACTATTTTTGCTTGTTGCTTACTTTTATGAAACAAAAAAAATTGAATAAAATTTATGTTTTGTCTGTACATTGATCAGAACTTGCTCTTGCAGTCATATCTTTACATTTCAAACATTGGAGGACCCGAAACGAGTCTCAGAAAAACATCACACAAATATGGCTGGACAGAACTGAATGAAAATTTGGCAGTACCAAGGTATTTGCCTGAAGTTAAACGTGTACCATAAATGAAATAAGAATGTTTAGTAGAAGTGAAGTTATGAGCAGTTTTGTGCCAGATTAGAAACCACAAGTCTTGGCAGCGTACTGCGCATGCGTCTTAAATCGAATTTAACGAAACGGTTGCAGTGCTAAGAAATCTGTCTGAAGTTTAACCTGCGCCACAAATGAAATACAAATGTTGAGGAAAAACGATGTTATGAACAGTTATGTGCCAGATTGAATAATCTACTTTAAAATAAGCTATTTGCTCAGTGTAAAAATAAACACCTGCATCAAGAGATATTCATTAGAAAAGCTATATTGAATATTTGTACTGGGATTGGTTCATATTTTCACGGCTGAAATAACAGCGCTGATGTGGTTGGTATAAGTGAATTTTAAAGTGAATTAAAATATATATTTGTATGAATAGGTTAGGCAGAGAGTTCTGCTGCACAGAAAGACATATACGTACAGGGGCTTCAACCTGAAATAATAAAAAAAAAAAATAATTTAAAAATATATATATATCACTGATTACATTAAAGCTGACCAGCTTGAACCTTTTAACTATTTATTCATGAGTTGAAGTCGTAATTTAAGTTTAACAGGACACTTTACGCTGGTGACCACTGGATGGCGCTGTCGAGTAAAGCAAGCTGGTGACGTCTCCTCACGCTGTCTAACTGATTGAGCTGTCACATATTAGGCATTTAACAAAAAAGTTCCCCCATGAAAAAGTACCGATGTGTTTTGAGGCGTGTGGAACTTTCCTTCAGATAGATGCTCTCCCCCTCCCCAACGCACGCGAACACACTCGCACGCACGCACACACACACACACATACACACGCTGTTGCGGTGTTCTTCAGAAACACATTGCTCAGGAGGGGAACCGTCCTCGTGGTGTAACAGCACTTTCTTGATTCCGGGGTGGTTACACAATAGTCACAAACATGTCAGAAAAGCAGAAGGGCCGTGGCAGGAGAAAAGTCTATCAGCTAACGGGTTGATGTCAAAGGGTAGAAAAGTAGTTGGTTATTATTATTATTTTTTCGCCCCCATTTGGTTGCCTGAAAGGTTAGAATGATGGCTAGACGGTTATATTTGAAATGATCCGTGAAGCATATGAAGGATTCTTGGAACTAACAGACACCTGGTGAGATGAACAAGATGGACGCGATCTTCACGGAAAGTTTAGAAGAGTTTATGGGAAGTGCACTGGTTACATGGGTAAGTTGTGTTATATATTTAAAATAAATAAATAAATAAATAAGTTTACAGACAGTCTTTAATGCACTTAAATAAAGCCTCAGTGAAATTACAGTGAAGTCTTAATCATTTTAAACTCGACTGTAATTGCCCAAGATTTCTGTCATGATTTGGGGTGTTACCTTTTTATTCAAATAACAGACTTTTTAAATTTTTAGTTCATAAAGTAGTTACAGTATAATAGTAAGCATTTGCACAGTTAATTCTATATGGTTTTATACATAGTTGATACGCTTATCAGCTATAACATTATGACCTCCTGCCTACCACCCTTTTGCCACCATAACAGTGATGCACTGTGTGTTCTGACACCTTTCCCAACAGAACCAGCATTAACCTTTACATCAATGTGATCCACAGTAGCTCTTCTATTGGATCAGCCAGCCTTTGCTCCCCATGTGCATCAGTACGCCTTGGCCCTCCGAGATCCTGTCACTAGTTTTCAGTTGCATCACTTTGCGTGATGTACTGACCTCTGCAGACCAGGAACATCCCACAAGAGCTGCAGTGTTGCAGTTACTCTGACTCAGTTATTTAAATTCATACACTTGCCCATTTTTTTCCGCGTCCAAAACATCAACTTCAGGGGAATTTTTTTTTTTCACATGCTGCCTATTATATCCCACCTACTTCCAGCCACCATCATAATGAAATACTGAAAATGTAGCTACCGAAGTGCCAAATTGTGATGGCTAGACAACCAGTTCAGAGCAACTCCAAAGCTGCAGTTCTAGTGGGATATTTCCAAGCTTCAGTGATCAGGACATAACAAAAAGTTTTCCAAGGAAGGAAAACTGGTGAACTGGCAACAAGGTCATGAATGGCCAAGGCACATAGAAATTGAAGGCTGTAGCTTAAATTGAGGAAAAGGTTAATGCTGGTTCTAATAGGAAGGTGTCAGGACACACATGTCATTACTGTTTTGGTGGCAAATGGGGACCTACTCAATATACATATAAACTAATCGACAATCTCTCACATGCAGTAATTTATGACTCATCATAAACCATCCTTTCCCTAAGGTGCATCTCTTTGAAGACATGGTTGATGATGAGGGCCAGGACTACATGGAAGTCAACTCCAACTCCCATAATGCACTAGGGCAGTACCTGCGCCTCACCAATGGAATCTACCTCAATGAAGTCATGAGAATCATGTAAGACACCCTAACGTCACACTGATGCTGATAAAATGTAGCACCATGTCAATCATTAGCTCTGACCTGTGTCATTTTGGATTCCCCAGTGATCCTAACCCAAATGTTGAGCAGATCTATCACAACGTTGGCGACGACAAGATTCTCAGAGTTCAAAACTTCTCCATTCTCAATCGGCACCTCAGGTCGTACTATCAGGTACGAGATTCAACAGAGATTTCTATGTGAAGCAAATTCACCTGTTTGTGCAGAAGGACCTCAGTTTCAAATCCTACCATGATCGTGATTTAACTGTGTTGAGTTATTTTGTATGAACGCAGGTTCAGGATTATTACAGTGAGCTCTGTAATATAGTGTATGTTAATGTAACTATAAATGTCCCAGAAAGTCTCAGTAAGAATTAGCGGATCGAGACATGCAGGACATTCCTTGACCTAACAGCTACATAGATTTTCTTATTAACGTTACTGTGTTATGGATTAATAATTTGTAGGATTTATTAGTATGATATACCAGTATATTATCATTTTAATGGAATGATAAGTGGTTATATGAAGTGGTCATCAACTTTAAAATCAGAACACAATTATTTAAAGGACTTACAGTACGTTAAAAATGATGTAGGCCTCATGTAGCCTTTACATATTAATATTATGGCTATTATACTACGATATATTACGTAGCTAATTCTATTTAATGGTTTAACATAAACATACAAATTTTAACCATTATTTACCATAATTTATTTTTGTTCCACTTGAGTGGAAATTCTGCTCTTAATTTAAAGTATGTTGATAGATTTTACATAGTGTAAATATAAATATAGATTTAAGTAACTAGATGTTGTTTTTTCCCAGTTGTTACTGTACATGTGCATTTGTACACTAATGTTTGATGAATTCGATGAAACGTCTTTTTTGAAGATGTGTTTAAGATGCAGTTTAACACAAAAATACGTGGTCATCTTTTTTTTTTTTTGCAAGTGTTTTCACTTCTTGTTTTGGGTTTCCTAACATCAACAGCAACAGTAACATATCTGACAGTTATTTTGAAGGAAATAAGTGTTTTTTTCACTCATTCTCTCTTTCTCTTGCCTATTTTAACTGCCTTCCTTCTCACATTTTTAAGAATTGCGCAGCATGTTCAGTTTAAACGTGGCTTGTTAATCCTGCACAGGAAAAAGTTTTTAAAACTGCACGGGAAGCACAGCTTCCTCTAAATGAAATGTTTAAGCATGTGGCCATATTAGTCATCACTCACTGTGCACTTCATTATTATGGCAAATGCAAAGAGAAGAATTCCTAAGGAGTCTCTAAAAGCACTGCTGCTCTGTGCATTTTTAATCTGCTTATGTCTCCGATTTTTTTGAACGTTAGAAAGCACAGCTTTGATTCAGTCCTGTGACGTATTACAGTCTGCATTTTTTTTTAATTAAGCAAAGGTCAGAGTCTATTGGACAAAACGACCTTCAATTTTAACCAGCCCTTTATGTTTCAATTATATTTGTAAAAAATATTAATATAGACATGCTGTGAATATTATTTAAGAGATATCAGACATGCTTTAATGGACACCAGGATTAAGAGTTGTCTGTTCTGCGGAAAAAGAATATTTTTAAAATGATTTGATTTTTAGGTGGGCATTTCAAACTCTGAGTAGTGGTGTTTCAGTTTGGGTGAGGCCGAGGTGAAGTGGTTGTGAGGCGTGTGCAGAATCCACTAGCATATACAGTGGCATGTCTGTGCAACTTAAATCTGTAGTTGGCACACCCAGATGTGTTGCAGAAAAATATATTATTCAAAATCATCTTTGCTTTAATGGTGATGAAAACAATATTAGTTGTTTGCAGATAAATAGTTTTGCATTGTGCTTAACACTGTCATTGCAGACAATGTCATTGAAGATTGGGCCAAATACTTTTGTCCATATTGTGTAAAATGCCTGTATATAGTCCTTGTCTTTTACTTTGTACTTAATAGTTAGCAACTAAACTAAATGTATGTAAATGCTTTTAAACAAACAACAGCAAAGGTGACTCTTTACCATTCATTCATCTCCAATAACTGGGTCAGCTCTATCCCAGGAACACTTGGGATGCCAGAAGGCGACTACCAGCTTATCTTTGGACGGTGAAAGGAAACAGAAAAACCTAGAGGAAACCCAAGTGGAAAAGATGAAAATATGCAAATCACGACATAGGCGGTAACCTGAGCTAAGGATTACACCAGGGACCCTGAACGTATGAGGCAGCATCACAACCTGTCCCACCACCATCTTGCCTGGAGGCCTTAACAAGTCCATTCAGTAGGGTCTGTTTGCAGATTTCAGTCCTTCTGAATACATATTTTGGAAATTTGCTCAGAGTGGACATTTAGTTTTTGACAGACTATCGAGCAAACCTTAATTGATAGGATATTTTTTTAAAAAACTCTTTGAGTGCCATTACCAAAATATACATGGGTGACTGCAATATATAAACGTCTTTCCAAAGTGTAATCTGTGAGTTGAGGCTAGCTTAGGCTACATTCGGTTATTGAAACTTTTAGAAAACACTTGGTCATAATGCTAATTTAGCTGGATTCATAGACTAGCAATACCATTTTTTCATGTTAGGTTAAGCTGTTCATAACTTGCACTATAACTGTTACTGCTGGTAAGAAACATTGTTTGATATAAAATTGTATTACCTAAAAACCATAAAAAGTCATTTGACATAAAATTACGGAATATGTCTGTATGTTACAATTTCTTTGCCCTGCTGGGAAAGATCCAGCACTGTAATATTATTATATCATCTCATCTATAGTTTGGGCGGCACAATGACGTAGTGGCCTCGCACATCCAGGGTTGAGGGTTCGATTCCCAACTCGGGTCTGTGTGCGGACCGGGTACGTCTGGTAACCATCCAGAGACAGGCAGATTAGGTTAATTGGTGTTCCCTAATTGTCCGTTAGGGACTCGTGTGTACGGGTGTGTGCGATTATGTGTGCCTTGTGATGGAGTGGCATGAAAGAAGTTGAATGAACGAATTAATTTATAATGTGGACTTGCGTCCAATTTAGCCCTGTGTTTCATACCCTGATTAAGAAATGTTGTAAAATAATGATATACAGTGATTTTGCTTTATCTTTGTCTTTAGGAAAATCTTCAGCAGTTAGTTTTGATGCCTCTTCCCAATGTGGCAGTTTTGGGGCGAGATCCCCTCACAGGTAAGATAACACCTTTTAGTTATTCTAGTTATTGGCAGTTTTTTCCACTAAACGCTAGTAACGTGTCTGTTTTATTATATTACGCAAATATAATATGGTGTAATAAGTTATTAGTAAGTAATAAACTGCACAAGTATATACAGTGATTTCTTCTACTGATTTATATTCTGTATATGGACAATAGAGGGTGCTCTGGAAGAACTAAGAAGGTTGTTGCTGCTTTTATTGGGATGTGCAGTACAGGTAAGTTTCCTTTGTTCCGCTAACATCCACACTATCATAGAGACTAATCATCAGGGAAAACAAATGAACTGATATTGTGTTTGTGTCTTTGTGCTTGTTGGGGCCAGTGTGAAACGAAGCAAACGTTCATTCAGCAGATCCAATCACTCAACATCGAGACTCAGGCAGAACTCGCTCTCTGTATACAGGAGGTCAGTCGTCCATAACAACAGATTTTTTCATCCTAGAGTCAATATTTTTAGCATGATTAGTCATTATGTCATGTATGCCTTCTTTCTGTCATGTGATTAAGCAAAACTACCTACCTACTAAATGCATTGTTTCAATTTTTAAAATATTTTTTAGCTATGTTTGTAGGCATTGTTGGTCTAAAAAAAAATGCTCATAAATTATCCATGGCCTAACATAATTTTGTTTAAACCTCCAGTGTTTCCAACGTGCAATTTGGATAATGCATAGGCTTTGTGTACTCACTCATCATCTATACCGCTTAATCCTGTATTCAGGGTCACGGGGGCCTGGAGCCTATCCCAGGAGACTTAGGGCACATGGCAGGGTACACCCTGGACAGGGTGCCAATCCATCGCAGGGCACAGACACACACACACATACACTCACTCATTCACACACTACGGGCAATTTTGGGAACGCCAATTAGCCTAACCTACATGTCTTTGGACTGTGGGAGGAAACCGGAGTACCCGGAGGAAACCCACCAAGCACGGGGAGAACATGAAAACTCCATGCACACAGAGACGGGAATCGACACCTGTCTGAATCGACGGGAATCGAACCCGGACCCTGGCGGGGCAAGGCGACAGTACTAACCACTACACCACCGTGCCGGCTTTGTGTACTAACATAATAAATCAAAAATGATAAGGATGAACCTAAATACCTCCATAACTTTGCTATAGCATTGATCTACAGTTAACTGAATTAAAGGTAGTCACTTATCATACATGACATACATGTTCTATGACATTTGTATGTTGTAGAGACAACACCCTATATACATAACCAAGCGATATGAGATATGAGAGTAAGCAGTTGCACTGGTTTTTCTGCATTTGGGAGCACTGACGCAGTTAATATTTTCAAAAGAAAAATAAGCACAGAAATTACATTATATCACAATAGATGACACAAGATATCTATATTTTTTGCAAGAGACAAACAAGGTGCATGCTGTGTGTAGGAAGCTGTTGCGTTCGCTCTGTCTGGTTCTGTCTGTTATACCTTTAGGGTTTGATTTACATGTAGTTGTTTGATGCACAAACGGATGTTGCACTGTGTATACCTTTGATGGGGAGCTGTCGTCTAGTACAGAAGTAAAACTGAAACTGCTAGAGGAGGAAGCGGATGCCTCTTTGTGTAAAATTTTTTGTATTGTTTATTATGTTGCCTATGATCTTCAACAATACCCTCGATCTACTTTCTTTCTGTTTGACTCGCTGCAAAATCACAAGCAAAGTATGAGTTTGATATGTTGTTTTATTAAAACATAGTCAACATATTATTGACCCGAAATTGATTACCTGAACACAACTTCAGGCTGATTTATCGATTGTGACAGAACTGTGGGAGTTAGAGCTTTTTGCAAAATGACACTGATATAACCAAAGCAATTTGAAAGTAATCACGCTTTTTCCTAGTGATTCAAAGAAACCACTCACAAAATATTATCTTTCAGTTTGCAATACTTTTTGCTTCATTTAAGAAAAAAAAATATTCACAAAATGTAGCTAATTTCGCTGTCCATTTGCTGTAATTTCTCTGCAGATAATTTTTTTATACCACAGACATACCTAATGATGATTCATTATGTACATAATAGGCCTCCACACGATTACGGCGCATGTAAAATACAATCCATTTAAAAAATAGAAATCGAAAAAATCAACAACAACGCAATAAAAACTTTTGCACAGAGATGCTTGGCTTTGGGAGCCGTACGTGTTTCATAGCAGCTAACTTTAGCTCTGCTAAAATCACTGATTTCACATACCTTATCGACTGTAGCTGAAGCCGTGATGTTTAATATTCAATTTGATTTCCTGCAGGTGACCCAGGACCCGAGTGCAGTCCTGCCCCTGCAGTACGGAGAGATGTGTGGCCTGGACGGACTGGAATTACAGACGGTGCTCTGTTCCCTTGCTCGGCAGATCCAGAGCCTCCTATCTCAGAGAGACACACATCTAGAGGTGCGAGGAAGAAAAACAACACTCCTTTTTCGTTTAGACCAGGTGTAATCTCATACAAAATTGTATGATGTCATTTACTGCAAGATGACCTTGGCATGCCGATGCATTTAAGATTTTCAACATAGTCTAGGAAGTCGTCATTAAATAAGCTAAATGGTATTTGCTTAAGCTGAAACTAAAACCTTCCAATCTGTCAGAGAATGTAGAGATCGGGTCATTTTCATTAAACTGTGTTAGCTGAGGTGGCCGATTTCGGATAAGCGGTTGAACATGGATGGATGTAATAATTATTGGATACGGGGATATCCCCCTGAATCTGTTATCACTGACACAGTTTAACCATCCCACTCAAAGAAGATGAGATTTCAAAATCAACAGTCACAGCCAATCAACGTTCAGCATTTTTCTGTTGTTTAAAAAAAAAAAAATGAATCCAACTGTTTTCCATGTGTGTGAAGCCTGCGGTCATATATGCCTAAGTGCCTGCAGAGCAGCACTATCCACAGCGCCACATGGGTTTGCAGAAGACAGAAGCAAACCTTTGATATTATTAGAATAACAATAGGTCTACTCAGTCATGATTTCATTGCCCATCTGTGTCTCACTGTGTGATTTTCAGAGAATAGCAGAACTGAGTATGCAAAGTGAGTCAGTTTCATCCCCCACAGCGCCACCTACAGGACCCTGGCACAACGCCCCAGAGGGACTGTCAATCCAACTGGCGGACAGCAAAGCCAAACTACGCCGACTCAAACAGGAACTGTGAGTGTATCAGTGTGTATGGATGTTTACAAGTTAAGAACTATGAGTGCAAAAAAAGATATAGAGGAAATATATTTATATATTTCCGCTTAATTGGTATGTGAATGTGTTTATGATTGAGCCTAATGTACCAGGCCTAAAAACAAACAAACAAACAAACAAACAAAAAAATAAATCAATGTCGTGTAGTAACATCCTGGAATAATTCTCAGGGAGGATAAAGAAGATCAATTAATCGATTACAAGCGTGAAATACAAACTATGGAAGAGGAGCTTAAGAAATTGCAGTGTGAGGTGAGCTCTTAGCAGTAAGCAAAATATAATTTTTCATGTACTGAGCACAACTGTTATACCACATATTGTATTATACTGGTGTGGAATTTCTACTTCATTAACTAGAGAATGTAGAACGTCCATTCCACTGTAGTCCAAGTGAATAAGATTTTCGTTTTTATGTTGATCTCTCAGAACCGAGCACTGCAGGGCGAGCTTCGTGTCAATCGGAATCTACGAGACGAAGTGGACTGTCTGCGTGAGCGCGCAAGCAGAGCAGAGCAGCTACAGATGGAGCTAAAGACCTGCACACACCGTCTGCGCAGCATGGAACTCTACCGCACTCAGCTGAAGGTAAAAGCCTCGGCACCGACACGGCGGAACAGAACTCGTAAAGGCTTCTTGTTATTCCAAGGGACTATTAACAGATTTGAGGTGATTGCAGGTTGCTAAAAAATGTGATGACTTTTGGCAGCAGCTGTCCAGCACAAAGCTTGCTGCACTTTTTATGAGTCATCCAGCATAAGCCATCTGCGTCCCCTGCCTGATTCGCACCACACATGCCAGAAAACATAAAAATGTTCAGCACTTCCCAATCCGGCTCATGCATGAACACATTAACTGTGTGCTTATAGTCATTAATTTGATTGCCCATTCTGCGTTCTATGAAAGGTACTTATCGGTTATATGTGTCTGCAATAGCATAAATTAAAACCAACTAATGGTGCCTTTGGTTTTTCCTGAATTTCTTGGTTTTAAGAAAGACTTTCCATTGAACAGTCAGAAGAGAAAAGATCTTTTTGACTACCGAGGTTAACGACTCATCCTGTCAGTGGCCTTAGTTTAACATTAGTTTGTTATTATGGTGACATTAACATCAGTCTGCTAGGTAACCATGTTGTAAATTATGATGGACCGAAGGATTTATGGTGTGACTTAACCTTATATCCGTGAGACTATTTCAGTCAACCAAATTTTGAAAAACATTTTAATGACTGGAGTTATGGAGGTATTTAGAAATTTAATGAAGAAATTTAAGGCCTACATTAAGGTACCTTGTGTGATCAAGCCTCTTTATTGTCGCATACAGGAGCAGCAGCAATACTGTGCTTCACTGCAGGAGAACAAGGCCCTCCTGGAGGAGCAACTGGACGACGCGCGAGCCCGATGTTCTGCCCTACGGGAACTGGAAAAAGACAATCTTTTGCTCAGACAGAAACACATGGACATGGAGGCGGTATGAGAGTGCTGCTGATCTCTTTGGTCAGATGTTTACTGAATAGAAATGTTAAATATAGTAACGACTAAGTAGCACCCATAATGAATAGCTTCATTAGGAGGGAGGAAGCTATGTGTGTGTGTGTGTGAGTATGTGTATGTACCGTACATGTGCCGGTTTGTGTGTGTGTTTGTCTGCGTAGGAGCGGGATGTGGAGAGGCAGAGGGTCGATGAGCTGCTGGAGATGAATATGAGTCTGCAGATGACTCTGAAGCGACCGTCTCACTCTGTTGATGTCACGCGGAGTGTGAATCATCCTCGTGTCCTCTACTCTGAGCTGGAATCTGATGAAGAGCTTCAGGAGTCCAAAACCCCTGAGGATGCTGGTGACTATATAGCACTCAACCACCCTGTCGCTTTCTGATTTAGTGCCATGACTTCATGACGAATACCGTTTCCTCCTATTTAGAAGCTCCTCCATAATCTCTTTTTTATTTTCCCTTTTTCCTTTAATTCGACTTAAAAGTTGACCAGAAGCCACTGAGTGTGGAGGTGAATGAGGCGTCCTCCCTAAGGCTTCTGGGAGCTGAGAATGAAAATGCCGAACTGAGGAGACGACTGGAGCGCCTGCAAGCCGAACAAGAGGTCAGGGGTCATGCGGCCGACTTGTGATGCAACAATAAGAGTTTAAGAGCAATAAAACTACATTTATATGAATATCACCAGAATTTGAACTTGTTGGATATATGCATCTTCCTTCTTAATTCTTAAATGTTGCATCAGATCTGTGCTAGAACTCTAGTCACAGATACAATAATGAGATTAATGATGCATAAAAATAAAATCAGTACTCCATTCATGCATAATTAAATCGGACAGGAGTTTAATTCAATAGCCGTTTTTTCTCCGTTTAAGACCTCAGCACCGGTTCGTCTATTTGACAGACATTTGAATTACAAATATTTAATTACAGAGCATGTCGTAATTACGGGTTGTCCGCAGTCATTTGCCTCCAGATGACAAAGTCACGGTTAAACACTCCAGCCATGAAAACCAAAGAACTCTTATATATGATGTGGAGCATTTGTTAAGCACCATTTAAAATATGTGTAATGGGAGGAGCTGTCAGATTAAGCTTTATTTCAATAACATTGCCTTTTCAAACCGTGCACTGGTTATGACTTTGATGAGAGTATCAAACACACAAGATTCACACCCACTGAGTGTGCTGAGGAAAGTCTGGCAGGGTTAATGCACACATGTGTGAGCCTTCAGTGTAAAGGATAATGAACTAAGGCTCGTAAAAAATAATTGCCAATTTGTTCTGAGCTGGGAAATGCAATTATTTTTTCATGGACAGTTACTGACAATAACTTTTTTCTTTTTTCTTTTTTAATAGCACATGAGTTTGCTGAATTACTAAAGGCAGTTGATGATCTTTAATAGTTGATAGATAGAAACGGTGGCAAAATACATAATTGGCTTTGATTGCAATCTGACCATTAACCCTCACTCGGTTTCCTCACTCTGTTGGTGATAATGAGACGCAGAACTTGTTTTTCTTAGGCTCTGCAGGCAAACTCTCCTGAGGTGACGGAGGCTCTTCAGAGACAGACAGACAGATTCAAACAACTGGAAGAAGAGCACCAGAATACCCTCAGAGAGGTAAGACAATGCAAATGCACACATGCAACAACAAAAAAATACAAATAAAAAAAAACAACAACAACAAACAAATAAACAGACTGCCAACACTACAGAGATGCTTTGAGTCGGTTTGATCTGCTACTTTTGGGCTTCTCTCCCAAATGTCAGTTTCAGAACCTGAAGAATGAAAATACCAGCCTGAAGAAAACCCTTGAAGAGCTGGAGAAACATCGACTCCGAGAGAAGCAGAAGGAGAGGTCAGCTGGAGAGGTGGAAAAAGAGATCCCAAGGGGGGAGTGTGAAGGAAAAGATATCGGGAAAGAGGAAAAGAGAAAAGAGGAGATGGTGAGAGCACAGAGGGAGGATGGCGAAGGAGAAGAAGTCCTCCTTGAAGAGAGAAAAGAGGAGACTAAAAAAAACGATATAGAGACAAAAGAACGAGGAGAAGCAGAAGGCGAGAAATGGACCGGGACAGGTAAAGATAAGCCTGAAAGCGTGACACCAAAGGAGGAAAGCAAAGCGGAGGATCAGATATCCAAACAAAAAGCAGAACCAGAAGAGGACATGAGAGAAATGGAGGAGGAGTTGGACAAGCTCCGCAAGGAGATCCACGCTCTATCCACTCAGCTGCAGCAGGCGGTGGAGGAGGCAGATCAGCAGGCAAAACTGGTCCAAGAGCTGCACTCCAAACTCGGAGAGCAGACTAAGAAGACCCGGGAGACGGAGCAGAAAATGGCTCTCCTGGAAGTTGAGAGCCAGAGACTGAGGAAAGCGGCGGAAAACCTCACAGAGGCCAGGAAACAGATAGAGGTATTATAAAGTTTACCACAATACAGTATAAATGAATAGATTTCTCAATCATTGTGAATAATATCCAAAAACTGATAATGAGACCATATACGTATTCATACTTATGTATGAATTCTGAAATCCAATATTGAAATCTAGTCATGACATTTTCTCAGTGGTGGTCACATAACTGTTCACACTGTATAACCCCTAAATAATCAGTCACACACAATGAGAGATGTCATCCAGAGCAAAGCCAGATATTGTCCTCAGTAGGGGCGTGTGTTTAAATCCCAAAATAGTCACAGAATTACAATAAAACATCTATATCAAGTGAAATGCTTAATGCAAAAAATGCCTGAAACACATCTGTGATGGACACAACGATCCAGGATGCAGTGCAGCTATACAATACTATTGCTCTGAGTTATTACAGAAACTCAGCTTGGCTAGCAAATGATACAGGCAGTGATGTGCATAATAGCCTTCTTGGTCTAGATAGTACAGATGAAAAGCAGACAGAGCCGGATAAAGTGCTGCTGCATCATTCTCTTTAGATAGAGATGAACCGAAGGCATGATCAACAGCAAGTAAGGGAACAGTATTGGTGGTAATCTAGGAGAAAAAAAAAAAAAGAGCAGCATTTCAGCCAAAAAGTCAATCCTAATCTCGGACTATATAGACTGTATTGCAATTTGTCAGCAGTTCTATACCTATATATTTTTTGCTAGATTTTGCAGTGTGAGTCCATGCACCAGGAGGAGGAGCTGATGCGTCTGCGCAGTCAGGCAGAGCTGCAGAAGATGGAGGCTGCAGTTATTCCTCAGCTAGAGGGAGAGAGAGCTGCACTAGAGAGAGAGAGAGAAACCCTCAAGGCTACGATAGATTCTCTTCGGGCCTCAGTGCGCAAAGTAAGGAGGCGCGCCAGTAAAACGTTAATCAATGTCATTTTAATGCTGTAAAAACATTTTATTAGCCTAATTTATATCTAATTGTAAGTCGAAAAGGTCAAACGTAGATGAGTAAAACTTTTTATTTGCTTATCGAGGGTTCATTAAACATCCACTGACAGCTTACGTGGTGATAAGGCTTCACTCTTAACAGAATTGAAAAATAAATGTACAGTGACTTATATAGATTTTTTGAGAATTTGAGTTCTTTACTCCTGGACATTTTAAAGGGTGATCAGCTTGAGTTGACCAATCAAACTCTGAAGGCGGAGCTCGAACGTTTAGGCCGGAGCTTGGAGTCTGCCCGTCGACGGGAGGAGGAGCTGGAAGCGGAGCTGAAGGAGTCTGGCCTCGAGATTGAATCTCTGAACAAGAGGCGGGACGAGGCCATGCTGGAGGTCACACGTCTAGAGCAAGAGAAGGAGGTGTGTCAGTCCGAGCTGGACAGTCAGCGGCGTGAGCAGAGGCAGAAAGAGCGAGAGATGGCCAGACTCCGACAGCAGCTAGAGAGCACCGCCTCAGCCCTGGAACACGGCAACCAGAGGGCCTGCAGCCTGGAGCTCCAGCACAGGTTCAGATCCTGAGTACTATACCACTACTATTAATAACAGGAATAATAATCACCTCCTCTATTTACAGGACTCGGGTATCAAAATGTTGAGATATTTTAGAACAGGGGTCCTCACAATAAATATACAGTATTAACTGATGTTAACTACAGTGCCTGGTAAAAAAAATGGTCTCACTTTCATATATTTCATTCAGTCTCCTTTAGCTTTAATCACGGCATGCAATATGATGGCCAGTTCATGTGTGAGAATGATTCCTCATGCTCCCAAAGGCACTCTTTTACAGTTGTAGTCCTGGAATATGCCCGTGCCATCAGGGAAGGAGAACTCCATAGATGTGATAACCTGGTCTCTCAGTATATTCAGGTCATTTTATTGCCACATAACATGCCTGAGCTTAGATCTGACCAACTGAAGTAACCCCAGATCATAACACTACCTTCAGAGGTTTGTACAGTGGCCACTATGCATGATGGGTGCATCGCTTCATGCGCTTCCCTTCTTACCTTAATGCACCTTTTTTGGGTGAATTTTCTCCCAGTCTAGTCGTATATAATTCCCACCCATAACTAGAGGACTCCCACATTAATGCTACTACCAGGGAGGGCCAAAGACTATCATGTATTTCATGGTGTAACGCACTCGGAGGACAGCGCTATCTGCTCCTTCAGCTTGCGTGAGCTTACAGACGCCGTCATTGAAGAGACCAGAGCATTAAGTGCCTCCCATCCTAGAGAGAGCTGATCCAATCAGCTAGGCCTCTCTAGGCCCCCTGGCTGTGGGAGACCAGAGCATCACCCGGGAATCGAACTAGCAATCTCCTGATGATAGGGCAAGCACTGTGCGCCACCTAAGTGTTTTTTTTTTTCCTGATGAGTCTCACTAACAAGTGGCTTTCTTATGGCCGCACAGCTGTTTAGTCCCAACCCTGTGAGTTTTTATCACATTGTGTGCATATGGAAATGCTCTTACTTTCAGTATTAAACATAGCTGTGGTTTTTTACTATGAATTTGTTTTTACCATGCAAGTGTTTAAGTGATCTCCGTTCATGTTTTTTCCCGACCACATTTCTTCCACAAAGTTGACATTTCAGCACCATCGTTCATGGTTTTGCTAATATGTTGAAGGGTTCTTAACCCAGTTCCTAAGCTGTTTCCTTTGCAGCCCAATCATTTGACCCATCTGAAATGCAGACCTTTTTTGGGGCAGGCAGTGTATTTTTGTCCATATAGAAGCATATACAGTACAATGAAGGAGAAAAAAAAAGAACAATACAAAGATTAAAGTACAAAGTCAAATTAGATGAAACATAAGAAAGTCATTTTAATGATTACAATTAGTCAATGATTAAATTAGCTGTGGATATCAGTATAGACAACTTTAAAAGCTGCTGCTCACTACTTTTAATTAAGATATATACACTATAAATGTTTACATGTACACTGTTTAATAAATAGCTGTACATAACACTGTATAAGTAAGAAATAAAAAAGTTTTTTTTGCTCTAAAGCAGACTTGTGTTTGGGTTTTCCCCAAGCACATAATAGTTGCAATGTTATCCTGCGTTGTTGAGATTCTTTATTTTAGGCTTATGTTGAGTGCTGAGTGTCCCAGATGATCTCCGTCCCAGCTATAACAGACTCCGCTTAAGGCATATGGATCGAATGGCTTGTTTTCGAACAGTTGCAGTTTGCCTCAAATGGCTCTAAAATTTCAAACTACTGTTGTGCCCATTAAGCAGTTTTATACATAAGGTAGTTAGGACAACATTGTATTGTTAAAGCACTGACTAAACCTTCTCATCACCCCATGGTTCTGTAGACGGGTATGCCAGGAACTCGCCCAGCTCAAAGAGACCTGCATCCAACTAGAGGAACTGCAGAAGAAGAACCAAGAACTGAGTTTACTGAATGCTGAGAACGGCACACAGATCACCTCTCTGACACAGGTCTGATCAGGAATGTACTCATTTCAAATATTTAACCCAGTCTTTTTATGCTGGGTGCATGTGTTGCTCTGTATGTGTCCTTTACAATCTTTTATATTGCTCGTTTATTTTAGGAGTTGACGAGTGAGAGGGTTCAGTCCCAGAAGCTGACCACTCAGGCTGCTGAGTTAAACCAGTCACTCGAAGAGTCGGAAGGCAAGCTTAAAATGGCCACTTCACAACTTGAGCAGCTACAAGCTGAGCACGCCAGACTAGTAGCAGAGGTCACGGCGTCTCTCTGCAATGCAAGCGCTGGAGAGACAGAAGACTCTAAATCAAATGGACAAAGTACAATGCAGAGAGAAAGTCCAGAGGAGGAACATATCAGTTCTGAGGATCAGATAGCAGACAGCCAGATCTTGGAACATGCTTCCATTGTCTCTTTCTCCGAGGACACAATAACCCATGAAGACACAAAAACACAGAGTTTCGAAATCGACAATGAGAGCCAACAGCTTCTTAATGAAAAACTGGTCAATTTGGAAAAGGAGGTTTGTATATGGTTGTACCAGAGAATGCTTCCATGTGCACAGTTCTAATACAATATTTTTTCATTATTATTTCAGCATTTACCAGATTATTTAAGTGGTGGTACAAACAGCAAAGTTCAATGTATTATTATTTTTTTTCCTTTTCAGACATCATGTTACTTCAAAGACATTGGTTTACTAACTGTGTATATTTTCCATTATCTCATTATAAATTCCATCCTTACAACATATTATCATATCGTGACTTTCCTGCTGATGTGCCCTAACCCCTATATCCCAGAATGCAGTGCTGCAGCGGGAAAGAGAGGTATTGCTGTCACAACTGGCACAGTCACAGGCAGCCTGCGCTCAATTGCGAGAACAGCTGGATGGATTTCAGCGTCACTTCATCAGCCTGCAGGAGAGCTGCTCTAAACTGCAGGACCTCAACACCAAACTACAGGTGCTTATGTGTCTGTGTAATTAATAGCTTTAAAAAAATACTCCTGGGCTGTCAAGTCATGTCCCCTTCATGTCCTGATCATTCACCTAGTGTGCCCTCATCAAATCCTTATCATGTCCCCAATGCATCCCAATTACTTTCCCGTTAAATTTCCCATCACACCCCTATCACATTGCCATCACTTCTCCATCATCTTCTTTACATGAATCTAATGAATAGATTAATAGATGAATGAGTAGATCTAAGAATAATAAAGTGGAATGCCAGTTCTTGGAGAGAGAGAGAGAGTGAATTTTAAATTGTGCTCTCTATTGTACACAATATATTAATGACACTCAATACACCTAAACCTGCTCCTTTACTGTTCTACTTTCTTGTTTACTTCCTGAGGGACAGCATGTTAGTTTTGGGGTTAGCACTGCCACCTCGCACCTCAAGGGTTGGGGGTTTGAAGATCACCTCTGGGCCTGGTCTTTGCATGTTCTTAACTGATGTTAACTTAATAAGTTAATATGAGTTTCCTCGCATATTCTAAAAACATGCAGTGTGGATATATTGACATTCCCAAAATAGGGCACATCCCAAATAAGCAGTATGGATAATGGATGGATGTATGGATGGATGGACATTCATTGGTGATGAGTAGATAAAAAAAAATCCAGCACTGCTTTGGTACAAACTATTTAAGTAACATTCGCTTGCTCTCTGTTCATCTTTCTAACGTAGGTGGAGCAGGCGTCTCTAAGTTCCCAGAATGCCTCGGTCTTGGCACGGTGCAGAGAGATCGAGGTGCGCTGCGCTACTCTAGAGGCCGAGTCTAAGGTGTGGCAGAAGGAGAAAGAAGAGTCAGCGGTACGTTGTGAATCGTTAAGACGAGACCATGAGAGGATGACAGCTTTACAGCAGAGGCAGGAGGCAGAGCTGGAGGAGCTACTCGCCAAGCACAGTCAGCTAAAAAGCAGCAGTCGAGGTGTGGAGGCTCAGTACAGAGAACTGGAGGCCAGGTAAGGTTCGTTATACCAAGGAGAAATGTTCTGGGAACTGTCCCTAATGACCCCCTAAGATCAAAACGGCTTCTGATCAATGCTATGAATATTTGGAGAGGAGATTCTGCACTCAAAACTACATAAAGTCATTTTCTTTTCAACTTTACAACATAAACTCTAATCATAGTTATATACACACGTGGACAAAATTGTTGGTACCCTTCGGTCAATGAAAGAAAAACTCACGATGGTCACAGAAATAACTTTAATCTGACAAAAGTAATAATTTAAAAAAATTCTATGAATGTTAACCAATGAAAGGCAGACATTGCTTTTCAACCATGCTTCAACGGAATTATTTTAAAAAATAAACTCATGGAACAGGCCTGGACAAAAATGATAGTACCCCTAGAAAATACTGAAAATAATGTGACCAAAGGGACATGTTAATTCAAGGTGTGTCCACTCATTAGCATCACAGGTGTCTACAATCTTGTAATCAGTCAGTGGGCCTATATATAGGGCTCCAGGTAGTCACTGTGTTGTTTGGTGACATGGTATGTATCACACTCAACATGGACCAGAGGAAGCGAAGGAAAGAGTTGTCTCAATTTTTTCGAAAGAAAATTATAGACAAGCATGTTAAAGGTAAAGGCTATAAGACCATTTCCAAGCAGCTAGATGTTCCTGTGACTACAGTTGCACATATTATTCAGAAATTTAAGATCCATGGGACTGTAGCCAACCTCCCTGGACGTGGCCGCAGGAGGAAAATTGATGACAAATCAAAGAGACGGATAATCCGAATGGTAACAAAAGAGCCCAGAAAGACTTCTAAAGAGATCCAAGGTGAACTTCATGCTCAAGGAACATCAGTGTCAGATCGCACCATCCGTCGTTGTTTGAGCCAAAGTGGACTACATGGGAGACGACCAAGGAGGACACCATTGTTGAAAACAAATCATAAAAAAGCCAGACTGGAATATGCTAAACTACATGTTGATAAGCCACAAAGCTTCTGGGAGAATGTCCTATGGACAGATGAGACAAAAATTTAACTTTTTGCCAAGGCACATCAGCTCTATGTTCACAGACGGAAAAATGAAGCATATGAAGAAAAGAACACTGTCCCTACTGTGAAACATGGAGGAGGCTCTGTTATGTTCTGGGGCTGCTTTGCTGCATCTGGCACAGGGTGTCTTGAATCTGTGCAGGGTACGATGAAATCTCAAGACTATCAAGGGATTCTAGAGAGAAATGTGCTGGCCAGTGTCAGAAAGCTGGGTCTCAGTCGCAGGTCATGGGTCTTGCAACAGGACAATGACCCAAAACACACAGCTAAAAACACCCAAGAATGGCTAAGAGGAAAACATTGGACTATTCTAAAGTGGCCTTCTATGAGCCCTGACCTCAATCCTATTGAGCATCTTTGGAAGGAGCTGAAACATGCTGTCTGGAAAAGGCGCCCTTCAAACCGGAAACAACTGGAGCAGCTTGCTCATGAGGAGTGGGCCAAAATACCTGCAGAGAGGTGCAGAAGTCTCATTGACCGTTACAGGAATCGTTTGATTGCAGTGATTGCCTCAAAAGGTTGTGCAACAAACTATTAAGTTAGGGGTACCATCATTTTTGTCCAGGCCTGTTCCATGAGTTCATTTTTTTCTTATAATTCCGTTGAAGCATGGTTGAAAAGCAATGTCTGACTTTCATTGGTTAACATTCATAGAATTCTTATTTATTATTACTTTTGTCGGATTAAAGTTATTTCTGTGAGTTTTTCTTTCATTGACCGAAGGGTACCAACAATTTTGTCCATGTGTGTATGATCAAAGCACAATGATCAAATACAAATGAATTAAAATAGATTTAAACCAGAGGTCCTTTTATTGCAATAAATCAGATTCAAAGGCCAAAGGTTTGTTGAATATCACATTCCAGATTAAGTTCCCTCGTTGCTGCCACACCAGCCTACATAAAAGCCTTGTTCAGAGAAGCCTTTCCACTTGCATTCCAGTTTATTCCAAATGAGTTCAGAAGAGTCGAGATCACTCCGACCTTGGCAGACCATTCCACTTCTTCATGAAGTTAAAGGACATTGTCTTTCCAGGACCTGTTTGGGCGTCTTAATTCCATTGAATTAAGAGTGAAACTATAATGCTATAGCGTGCATACTAGAACTTAAAGTGTTTAAGTCATTTCTATTCATTGTTCTTTTCCAACACTTTTTTTTTGTTCATGAAGTTGATGGTTCAACACTATCCTTTTGTGTGTTTGAATAATTCCAGTAATTAGGGTCAATAATGTGACCCTTTTGAAATATTTACCTTTTTGGCCAGGCAGTGTGCTTTCTAATCGACCAAAAAATGACACTTTGCACGTGTTTTTATTCCAAAATCTGTTCTTAAGAAATGTGAAACCAGCAAACCGCTACTGAATGGACAGCTATAGTAAGCATTCTCATAATAATGGCATTGTGTTGCCATGATCCTGCTACCAGTTTACTCATATGTAATCCATGATCAATATTAGTCAATTCATACACATGTCTGTGTTTGTTCTGAAACTATTGCACCGTATCCACTGACGTTGGGACACACTGTGACTCAGAAGTTCCAATATGTCCAAAATGAATTTGCTTTCATAACATAATTTCGTGTGCTTCCTTCGCACCATTTATCTTCAGATATAAAGAGCTGATGGAGAGCAAAGCTAAGCTGGAGGAGGCTGAGAAAGAGGTACAAGCAGAGAGAGAGAGAATGGAGAGGGGCGTACAGGAGCAGGCCGTCAGAGAGAAGGAGTTGGAAAGGCTCAAAATGGAGAACGAGAGGCAAGTCTGAAATTCGCTTGTTCCATTACCAGAAGGAGATAAAGACAGGAAGTGATGAAGGAACCCACAGAGAAAAACCTAAACCCAGATGAGTGAGTCAGAGAGATGCACTGTTTGATCTGAGTCATGGCCCAGTTTCTATATTTGTAGGTTTCTGCTGCATGGCAACTTAACAAACACACAGATTTATTTGCACTGACACACCGGCAATGCGGTAAATGTTAAAGTTCTTAACAATTAACAGTTCCTTAAATAAACCAGAAGTAATGTTAAAAGCTGCTGGATTTCATTATTGTGCACTATTTTAAATAATCCCATTCCTGACCGCTACCAGTTTAACTAGGACAAATTGCACACATGGTCACAGAAAGTTTGATAAATAGCTTCTGCTATGCAGGCGCCATGGTCTAACTGTTTCCTGCATATATTTTATTGGAACACAGCACAACTAAGTGTAAGCTGTTTGCAGGGCTCCATGCGTCTTTGAACCTGATTATCGTGGCTTCTTTCTGTTATGCTACATGCGACTCTATATTCGAATCATTTTCTTTGCAGCCACAAGCAGCTCAAACTCAGCTTGACGTAAATGTATTTTTCCCCCACGACCGAATTCTTTCCTTGAGTCCTGTTTACCTGAAGTCTACCAGTAAGTTTACTTTTATAGGTTCACTATTGCATTGATGCATCTCCTGCATAAACTAGAGTAATGTATACAATCGTAAATTGGGTCGCATATACTGTATATACAGTGCTATGGAAAAGTATTCGCCCCTTCCAGATTTATTTATTTATTTTGCGCATGTGTCACACGCAAATGATTCAGATCGTCAAACACATTTTAACAATACAGAAAGATAACCTGGGGAAACACAAAATGCAGTTTTTAAAATTATGATTTCATTTAATAAGTGAAAAAAAGGGTGTCCCAATCTTCCTGGCCCTATGTGAAAAAGTATTTGCCCCCTAAACCTAATAACTGCTTGTGCCACACCCATCACCTGCAGTCAGGCGTTTGCAGTAAGTGCAACAATAACAGAACTTTGTCCCACTTTTCTTTTGAGAATTTTTAGAAAAAAATTCAGCCACATTGAAGGGTGTTTGAGCTTGAATGACCTGCTTAAGGTCATACCACAGTATCTCAATCGGATTTAAGCCAGGAAGGGGCAAATACTTTTTCACGGCACTATACAAGCTTAACGCTAACATGAGGTAATTCGTCATTGTGTTTATGATCGTTTCTTCTGACGTCATACAGTATGACAGGATGCTCAGTTTTTCACTCATTTCTATACAATATAATGTATTAGACTCACTATGTTTTACAGGACTGTTTATATTTTTATGCCCTGATTAAAGAATGTTTTTTTCTTTCATTGTCAACAATAATAACCTACACAC
Organism: Clarias fuscus; assembly: GCA_030347435.1. Taxonomy (NCBI): domain Eukaryota; kingdom Metazoa; phylum Chordata; class Actinopteri; order Siluriformes; family Clariidae; genus Clarias; species Clarias fuscus. The sequence continues at coordinate 26,310,780 of CM059214.1, read as the reverse complement.
ATAGCTTTAACACAGTAATTAATACCTGTATTAATACATTTCGGGGTTTTGAGATTTTTAATTCATTGAGTGGAGATACACATATTATCAATATGGAGATTAAAAATTAAATTAGTGTTTTTTTTTTTTTTTTTTTAACTTCAAGATGAACTTAGCTTTGGTTAATGGGGTTATTGCTGCTTAAGTGATATTTATTAATAATTTAGTTGTGTTAATGATTTACAGTACAATCTACAAAAATAAAAATACATAAAGACTGAGTGATTATTCCATTAAGATAAGCAGTTGGAGCGGACCGAGGCCTTCCCTTCCTGCCTGACTGATTTTAAAATGAATTACCTGCAGGTATGTGAACCAGCAGAAGGAGTGGGTCCAGGTGCAGTCGGAATTACTGGCGCAGGTTTCGGTCCTGCGCAGTGAAATCAGCGCTGCCCAGCTAGAGCGAACCAAACTGGAGGGAGAACTCAACACGCTCAAAGAACAGAACCAACAGCTGGACCTCAGCAACGTCCGCCTCAACAGCCAATACCAGGTGATCACTGCTGCCAGATGATTACAGATGGAGGAAAAAAAAAAACCATCCCTGTACATTTCGCTGTTTTAACACCCAGCAAGAGTTATAACACATTTTATGTGTTATTATTATTATTATTATTATTATTATTATTTTTAATTAATAGCAGTGACAGTTGTGAAAAGGAGCAGCATTAAGAATGCCACAATGTTGTGACACATGGATTAGAGCACGCATTGCGTTAATAACACCAGAACATATTATGAACATTTTGGTAGTCATATTGTTTTTTGAAGGCGTTTGTAAGTGTGTGTGTGTGTGTGTGTTTTGCTTTTAGCTTCTTACTCAGCTCAAAGGGAATATGGAGGAGGAGAACAGGCACCTGGTAGAACAGAACCAGAGTCTAGCCAAAGAGAACCGGGCTCTCCTGGAGCGCAGCCTCGAGAGCCGAGACCAGCATCACAACCAACAGAGAGAGTATCTGTACGTATTTTAAAACTGCGTCGAATTATTAATTATCCTAGCTAGGTCCTGCTGCACTTTGTTTGTTCCCTTACACAACATGCGCCCCCACCATATCTCTTCCAGAGTCCATTGATCACTTCTCTAATGACTACGTAACGTATTTCCTTCCTCCTCTTCCTTATCGTCTTACAGCGATAAACTGAACGAGCTACGCAGAGAGAAGCAGAAATTGGTGGAGAAGATAATGGATCAATATCGGGTTCTGGAGCCCGGCATGTCTGGACCCAAACAGCCCAAGTCAGTGAGATTTAAATACGATTTCAGAAATTAAAATGTCCTCCTGCCACAGATGCCGTCTATCAGCCAAGACGGTTTATGTTTTATATCTAAAGTATGTTTTTTTTTGTTTTGTTTTTTTGTATTGCACTAAAGCAAGTCAAAAAGTAATAAAATCTATCCTTCCGCAATTTTTTTTCTTCTCTTCTCTAAATATTTCCCTCGGATTGCACTCACTTCCTGAGTAATGTTATAAACTTTTATTGATGCGCTTTAGAACAGTTTAACATTTAGCTTGTTTTTTTGGAGTTTATCATTTGAGCATGTATTCACAGAAAAGATAAGATTGATGTCTGTTTCTTGCAAAAGTATAGTAGAAAATGTCAGACACCAAACTAAAAGGACCATTTGTACACTTTTTTTTTTTCTTCTTCATCTGAATGACCTTTCTTTTTTTTTCTCTTTTTTTACCCATTGCCTCTACTAGATATGCATCCTCAGGGTATTTTATGTAAACTTCCAACTTGTTTGTAACTTTGTTCCTTGTCTCTACTTGGTGTCTAACTCATTGCTGTTCTGCCTTCTGGCTACAAGTGTTTTTCATGCCCATACCTATTTCTTGCCTCCGCAGGAAGTCTAATTGGATCGCGGACCGTATGAAGAAGCTGATAAAGCCTAAAGGAGTCAGGGAAGGTCGAGCTCAGTTTATCAGCATGGATGTCCAGGAAGAGACGGGAGACACTGCACTGCCTCCCTCCCTAACATCAGCTCACAGTAAGAGACAGCAGAGTTAATGCAACTCAGACCACACACACACACACACACACACACACACACACACACGCCAAACACACAGCTACAGACTCTGTAAAACTCTGACCTACAAAGCCCATTACAATAAGAGGCTTGCTCTCTAAAGCAGTCTTGCTATAATTCTCACTCTTGGACCTCTACCAGGGGTGTTCGCTTAAGCCCACCTTAGAGAGCAGTAATTCTTTATAGTGCTGTGGAAGTCTGTTCTGAATGTCCTCACAGGATAAGCAAATATCTCACTCTAATAATTCATCAGTGTGGCTGTTAACAATATTTATAAGCAGTGCTATAATAATATGATCCGTAATGAGCGCATCTGTACAGGTCACGAGCGAGACCCTAGCAGTGCCCCGGGGTCTCCGTCGACCTCCAGGAGAGCGTCCTCTCAGGGAGACACAGACGAGCCGTCCAAAGTGGTCCTGAAGACAGCGCGCCGTAAACTGGGCTCCTCCAGACATGGCTGGGGTTTAGGCAGGGGTCGAGACGGAGGCGTGTCTCAATCCTTCAGTCCGGGAGACCGGCGCTCACGGCCAATCCAGCGCCTAAACACGCCACCCAGTGCCTTGTGGGAAAAAGACCTGGATGGGAGTCCAACGCCTAGCGAGGAGGGAAGAGGTAAGAAGGAGACGGGATGTCAAGGAAGGACAAAACATAAGCAGGAGAGAGGAATAAAGGCAATTGAGAGCAATGAGAAGAAAAGAATGTAGGGTTACTTTGGTAACGTAAAGTATTATTATTATTATTATTATTATTATATAAAGGTGATTAATTCATTTACTTTTTGTATGGTTATAGTCTAAAAATATCATCAAAACTCCAATATTGTTTGGGTTCCCCGTGTGCTGCTGGGGTGGCTGTGTGGCCTCTCGGGGCAAGACCTCTTAGTGGCAGATCCTTTCAGTGCTGTGGTTTGGATTGCACTTGTTTATCCGATGCATTCCATGGATGCTCGGTTGGGTTGAGATCTGGGAAATTTAGAAGCTGGGTCAACAACCTTGAACAGTTTGTCTGATTAAAGCCCCGTGCATAAGTGCTCTGGTGCTTTTTTATCATAGCCAGTATTGACTTTTTTTTTTTTTTTTTTTACAGTCATTTGTGCTACACTGGCTTTTCTGTGGGATCAAAAAAGACATGTTGGCCTTTAGTCCCCACAGACATAGATGAGCCCTCATGTGCCCATGATCCTATCACTAGTTTCCTGGTATATAGTTAATAATCAATATTATCCAAATCACCTGGCGCTGGTGTTAGTGTTATGGCTGATGTTACTGTATTGCACATTAAATGGTCAAATCCAATATGCAATATGGGAAATTTGTACTCAATTCCTCTCTCAATTTAGTCATTAGCAACTTCCGACAATCCTGAATCATCATTCACACTCAACACTCAAGAATCATCATTCCTTTTAAAATATTTATTTTTTCCATCAATGACACATAAAAAAAAAATAAAAATTCATATAGAGGAGCAGAGTAAATTAAACTCTGACATTTGTTGAACCTACTGTAGAAACCCTTCTGAGTGATTACGAAATGTGTGTATTTAAGGTGAGAGCGAAGAGAACATCACTCCCGAGCACTCAGATGCTAGTCGTGTCTCCTCCGGAGCTGAAGGTCAGTACATTAGAGCGATCCGCACTCTGCTGGTCATTAATGATTTATCTCTCATGCCCAGCCTTCAGAAACTCACCCAACCAAGGCAAGTCCCTGTAAAGTAACCGATGCCCATTTCTCTGTCTCAGATTCACATTCCAGTTTTGACAAGACCCAAGAGTAGGAACGGCGGCAAGATTCAAGCAGCTTTTGGATATGTTAGATTAAAAAAAAACAACTTTTTAAAAAAATTAATATACTATTTTATGTATAATGTTTTTTATTATATGAACTTGTAATAGTGGAGAGGAATGTTTATCGATTTGCAACAGAATGCATTTGCACTATTATTTAAAAAAATATTTTGAATACAGCTACTTCTTTTTTTTTCTTCTTCTTCTTTGTACATTGAATACACTGCTTTCTGAGTCATTTCAGAGCAGCAATAAAACATTATGACAGTTATACTCCCCTCCATCACCACTCGGTGGCAGCAATGATGCTCCGGAGCTGCTGAACATGCTGTCGCTGCCAGTAGAATAAATACGAGTGTGTCTCTCGCACAAAGTGATGCTAACAAGATATTTATGAGGGCAGATTAATTCGGCCTGCATCACACCACACCAGCTGACGCTGGCATTCGGAAGGAGGGGTGGTGGTGGTGGTGGTGGTGGTTGATTGGGTTAAGGATTGGGTTTGGATCTTAAAATATCATGGGTGCAAGCGAAGAGGTTTTTTGACAATCCCTTGGGAGAACTGTAACTCAAAAGTGACAAATGGCGCGCTAATACAATTCATGAATTATGCAGTTGTCATGGCGACATTCATCAAAATGCATCAGTGCAAGGAGCATTTTGTTTATGAAATGATGATATACCATGTCTTACTCTTCACTGACGATCAGGCGGTGTCGTTTCGCTGGCCGCGGTTCACACCGTGTCAGAGCTATTCTGCTTAAAAGTTTTAAGCGACTGATTTGTAGGCGTGCGTATAAATAAAGTGCTAGGAAAAGGGCATGGGATCCTATTGAAAAAGAAACTGCATTAGCGTTTCTGCTCGTTTGCCAGAAGGTAGAATCAAATATCAGCAAAGCAACAACGATCGTGCCAAAGTCATCCGCACAATCAGTCAGCCTGTGCGGTTGTTACCTTTTGAGTAAATGTGAGCGAGAGTGACTGGAAGCCTTTGTGGCTCCAAGGCTGAACCTGAGGCAACAGCAACATGGCGTTGTGGCAAGGCCTGACCTCTTGACCTCGCAGACATTCATTATGAATTTATGGTCTCGATGGGCATGCTCTTAAACATGGTCACCACTAATATCCATTTCAAACACTCCCATCTATCCTCCTTCTCTCCCTACGTTTTACTCTCTCTCTCTCTCTCTCTCTCTCTCTCTCTCTCTCTCTCTCTCTTTCCTCCATCACCAGCTCTTGTCAGCCAGCCTCCCCCCCCCCACCTCCTCCTCCTCCCTCCACCATTTCGCCCCCAGTGTATTAAAGGCTTTGACGCTCTCAGTAAAAAGCTGATTTATTTTGTGGACGTATCGATCGGTCGCTGCATTAAAGATTATAATTCATTACCACAGCCCTTTTAATACATTAAACGCTCAAAATAAAAATAAAATAAAACAAAATAGGGTTGGGTGAGGGGAGAGCACTCAAGTACTGTCTACGCGAGAGCTCTCTCTCTCTCTCTCTCTTGCGCACACACACGCACCTGTGTGTTTCAATTACTTTTTCTTTCCAAATACACACACTCACACATAGTCAAACAAACTTCAAGTGCATTAAGATCCCAGTGTAAACCCCTTGATATTTACATTTATGAAGCACAAATGTGTTAGATTTGTACAAAAACAGACACACACACACAGCCAAAGCTCCCAGAGACACACACATTTTCACTTTCACGAATGCATTAGTAAGGATGGACACTTCTGATAAATGCACATATCCTCAGGGCTCTTAGTAACTCAGCCACTTGAAGAAACGCACAAGGAGACGGGGGCGGAAAAAAACAAAACACATCAGTTTTTATGCCGTGTGTGAAATATGTTTCCGTTTACATGAATAATACATGTGTGTTGCAAATATATTGCATCTGTATGTGTCAAATGAGTCTCGTTAATTATCGAATCACACACACACACACACACACACACACACATATCACATCACACACCTCCACAGCCACTATCTGAAATGCTCCATTTATTTTTGAACCCCACTATCACAGCTTTTACACAGCGAGAGCTTGTGTGGAAGTGGTTCAGATCTGCTTTGTGAAAATGTAAATGAGCTTCACCTCTCTTAATCCTACATTTCGACGGGAAAATTATTAATGGATTTATAATTACAGAGGAAAGTGAAACCCAAAGCAACACTTTGTATGAAGACCATCTGTTGTGCTTGAGTGTGAACAGAGAAGGAAAAAAAAAAAGAAGACTGCTGGCTGAGTACACCAAAATCTACAATTCAACTCTGTATTAATACACGAACACACCAGGCCGTGAACCAGAAAAGTGAGTAGGATAATGAGTAAAGTACCAGGTGAACATTATATGATGATGATCATCATCATCATTGTCTATTAAAAGCAAATAAGCAAATATCAGCGAAATAAACCACCAATACATTCATTTCTTATAAAATTTTAGGGCATTGTTAGTAATTAGGTTATTAACTTATTATAATAACTATTAATTGTCTATATTAAATAATAGAATATTGGTCCTACATGGACTGCATTTAAATACTGGAGCATGATTGTCTCATATATTCTGACACTATACTACACTACCTAGCCCAAAACAGTTGGATACACTAATAATTCATTTGACTTTCCTTTATTTTAGAGTTTTGTTGATTACAGTGTTCAATGTAGTGGCCTAATCCTGTGCAAAAATGATTCCTCATGCTCCCAGAATTACTATTGCAATGTAAGTTCTGGAATATTTCAATGAAAAACCGTGGGTATAGATGTGATACCATGGTCATTCAGCACCAGTATCACACTGGCAGTGTTTTTTCCTTTAATGCATTTAATATGAATAATTAGAATTATTAGCAATGTAAATAATTAATTAAAAAAATTTACACTTCAAATTATTTAATTATTTTTCCAAAAGGATTTAATAATATAAGAGCATATTAATGTTTGTTTCTCATGCAGGATTAAATGTTTAATAATAAATTATTATAATGTTATTATAATAAGTAATATATTTATATAATAATATAGAATTACTAATAAATAATATGTTATTATAGCATAATACATTATTGATGGCTTAATATATAAATATTTTGTATATGCAACCTTTTTACTTTTAATGTAATAATTAATTTAATTATTTTTCCAAAGGAATTTCATAATAAAACATAATTTGTAAAGTTCTAGCATATTAATGTTGTTTCCACATGTAGGATAAAATATCTAATAATAAACAATTTTAAAGATATTATAATACATAATGTATTTATATAATAATATATAAATAAGATTAAATAATAAATATTCTAATAAATAAGTTATTATAACATAATGCATTATTGATGTCTTAATATATAAATATTTGGTATATGCAACTTTTTTACTTTTGAAAAAAACAAACAAAAATTTAAATAGGGTGAGAAATGGCTGCCTTATTTTCCAACAGAAATGTTATGTCTTTACAACACACACAAAGAAGTAGACACATCATGCATGTTTTTATTACTCCAGATGGAAAAAATCATTTGCAAAAAAAAAAAAGACACAAATAATCAATTTGCATGAACGTAATTTTCTAATCCGAGTCAGAGAGCTTAAATTTAATTCCTTGGAATTTAGTTCCGTTGAAACATTTATTCATTAGAATGAAGTGTGAAGACACTTAAATGTGTTATTAGTTCTGTGAATGAGCGCACGCAGTATGTTTAGAAAATAGCACTTGATTTGGATCGAGACACACACACACACACACACACACACGCGTGTTTGGGTGAAAGACAGAATGAGAAAATATTATATACACTCAGTAGATTTGTTACTTTATATTCGTGACTTGTTATATTTTATACGTCTTCCCCTTCAATACAGCGCACTACCATCAAGTAAACATGATAAATATTTCATTAGACGCAATTCAGTGTGAGAAACACAGCAGGTAGACAACACAGCGGGCTGTTAGGAAGACAGTAACACTTCACAAACACAGATGAATTCATCTCAAGCCTATCGTAGCGTACGGTTTAGACGAAAACATATAATCCACTTTATAAAAAAAAAAAAAAAAAGGAAGGAAAAGCGAGGAAAAACGAGCAGAGCTTTTAGGTGCAACGTTCGTACTCGACTAATCTCGGCACTTGATTTCACGTACTGGGGAGTCTCCTACATATAACCTTATATAGTGGGAGGGCTTTTGCGTAAATTTGTGTTGAGTTGTGATATTTCATAATGAAAATGTTCATATCTTCATATATTGCTGTCTAAAGCTTACCTCAATCTTACTCCCACCTTGTTGAACTTCTTGTCACCGCAAAAACTGACACACACACACACACATACACACACTTTTCTCTTGGTCTGACAGGCTTTCAGCTAGTAAATCAACACATTGATTGTGGGGGCAGCGGAGCGTCCTGGTTTCTGCTAAAGAGCCATTTTCATTTCACTAGCGGTTTACAACCCCCTCTCACACAACCTTTCTGCCCTCTCCATCAGCATCCATAAACATCACCCCTCGACTTCACCTACAACACCGAGCACTGCTTGTCCAAATGCACACACGGCTCCGATGAGCATGACTCTCTACGGGTAGCTCACAAGGTCCATTTTCGTTTTTGATTGCATTGCATTGGCCTCTGCTTAATTGTGGCTTGAAAAAAAGAAAAACACCCTCTCATTGTGAATGTGCCCAACACTGCTACGTTAAATGGCTTTCCTGCTCCACGCACCTGATGTCAGCTAATACATTCATGTCAGGTGTGTAGTGTGATGGCTCTATAACTAAACTTGTAGGTGTTACAAGAACAAGGCTGTGTTCAACAAAAGCATACTACTCTTACGCTTACTCATGTGAGAGTATGTACTGTAGAATGCAGTAAGCAAGCAATATGAATGGCTGCAATGCGCTAAAGACACCTGCTCAAATCAAATTACAGTAAAAAAACAAAACAAAAAAAAACTAAACTCTAACGACAACTCTTACAAGAAGATGCCGTGAGAGCGAATCCATCTGGTCGTCAACTTAACTTGTCAGTATGAATTTTTCCTGAAGCATTATAGTTTATTACTTTTGATGTACCAGATTGAAAAAAAAAAATCCGAACGAAAAGTTCAGTCATGAATTTTTATCTCTCTCGCTTTTCTTTTACACTGTTCATATAAAAACGGTGTTGCTTTGTGCTAGGTAGTTAAATCAACAGCCTGTAGAAATGCATACCCCAAACCGCACAATCCTGCCACACAACCACTTGGAGGTGGTGTACGAGGAGTATTAAAAACAAATCGTTTCTCTAATGTCCTTGGTAGAACCTCTGAAGCGCTTCCGTGCAGCCTCTATATTCGCTGCAGATTTGCTGCACAAATTTGAGTGTGTGCATTTCTAAAACCTTTTTGCACTTGCGTAATGTTAGCAAAGTTGAACATACAGTACATGGATAGATTTCGTTTCACTATAATGAACTCTGAATCTTGTCCACTGACCTTGCAGATGACAAGCTGGGTTAACACATCAGAGCATCTTTCAAGTGCGGAAATCAAAACGAGACAGGAGTCTCAGCTGAAAGATTACTAATGTGAGATGGGATGACCGCAAGGCTTTCAGAGATTGTCGGTTAATATCGGAGAGTTACAAATAGTCGATTTGCCTAATACATCATCTGCTGTTTTATACTGGAGGTATAAAGAAGACTAACCTTTTAGTGTATCACGGCATACGAAGCAGCAGCCTACTCATGTTAAAATGCAGAACACTTATGCAGAAATATGTAGGGGTTGTCAGGCCTGAGGCTCAGTCATTAGCTAGCTAATGCTCACCATCCATATTTTCCAAATGCCTAGCAAGCAAAGGCAGAGTGGCTGATTGGGAGAACCGTGAGAATTCCCGATGGTTGGTGACACAATAAATTAATTGTTAGTATAATAACTACTTGTTGCAGTGTAGGCTGCAGGCAGCTCGGCGCTAAGCCACATGCTCATAAACACAACCACCCATGTGTCTCACTATGCTGATTGGTCTCCTCGGTGAGCCTTGGGTAACTGTACAGTATAATCGTGGCTTGACAGGATGTATAAGAGAGATCCATAATGATCCTGCCAGCATCACTATGGAGCTACGGCTCCGAGCTACAGCTTTTTATGCACCCGTAGATCTGGTTTAAGTCCACTATGGGCTTTCCTGTGGTCAGTCATAGCCTTCCATACAGTATACTTAATCTTATGCATGGTAGCAGCTTCGTCATGTGACAGTATAGAGTTTAAAGTGCAAGGATGGTATCAATAATAAGTTCACTAGTAAGTTAATTGATAACTGTGATAAGTTGTGCATGTTGAAATCAGTACTATTCACAAGTATCGTCCACAAATTAATGAACAGTGGGATTAAGGTAGAGAATTCTCTCTCTCTCTCTCTCTCCCCATAGCTCTGTGGCCTTACACTTCCAGGGTCAGGGGTTCGATTTTTGCCTCAGGAGTTTGCACGTTCTCTCTGTGTTTGGTGGGTTTCCTCCCACAGTCCAAAGACTTGCTTGGTGTGTGCCCTGCTAAATATTGGCATGCTGTCAAGGGTGTACTTTGCCTTGTGCACAGTCTCCTGCGATATGCTCATGACCCTGTACACAGCATACGATGTTATAGAAGATGAATGAATGAATGTCCCCCTTTATTTCTAAGCAATCAGTGTTATCTGTGCCCATACCCAAATTGTATGATTTTTCTGTGCTTTTATGTAGCACCGGTGTATTTTTGCCTTAGTGGCTACCCCATAGTTAATGATGAAGTGTGTGGCCCTGATTCTGTACCCTTAGTGAGCTGTAGCAAAATTTGTGGGAACTCAGCTTTAGCCTTTAATCAATAAGGACACACACAAAAAAAGAATAGGCGGGCAGATTAAAGAAATGAAAGATGTTAAAGAAAGAAAGTAAGTAAATGCAGCAACCTAACAGACTGATAGCGATGCAGCTGCAGACACAGGGATCGATGCCACACACAGTGTAGCACTGCATAATACACCCTACTCTAGCAATGAATTTTGTGTGATCATCCCAGTGGAAATCTTAGGTGTAAATGCAAATTACCTACAACGTTTGACAGCCTATCTCTCCTTGATCTTCATGCTACTTTCAGTTAAGTGTTTATTCATTTTGGCATCGAGGAATTTTACACATTCCAGGGTTATTTATGAATAAATGATTTGTTTCAAAATTGTGTGGAGAAATAGTTGATATTTCTGTAGTTTCTGAAAAGTTCCAGTCATATTTGCATTACAAGGGGGATGTACAGGATAAAAAACGTTCAGTTGAACGGAAATAAGGTGGAAGTAAAGTAAGAGTAAGAAAGTAGCATACACAAGCAATGATACACTAATCAACTGTAACATTGTTCCCAGCATTGTATAGGTTTCCCTTGTGCCACCTGGGCAGCTCTGGCCCTTTGGGGCAGATTGTGGGGCCATTGGCAGCAGATCTTTGGGTGCTGTAGGTTGCGGACTGGGGCCTCCATGGGCTGGGCTTGTTTGGCCAGTGCTTCAATGGATGCCCAGTTGTGTTGGGATCTGGACAGCTTGGAGGCCAGATTTTGCCTGCTTGGCCCCATGCACGGCCCTGAATGTTCTGGTGGTTTCTGTCGTGGCCAGCGTTGACTTTTTTAGGTGATTTATGTTGCATTGGCTTTTCAATGGGATTGAACTGGACAGGCTAGCCTTTGGTCCCTGTGGGCATGTGTGGGCCTTGGGTACCCACGATCCTGTCACCAGTTTACTGCTGTATAACCGATAATCTTTAATGTGTTATTGTTATACCTGATCGGTGTATGTAATTTACAATGTACAATGCAATAGGCAAGATGCAGCATACAATACCATAATGCATTGGCAAAACCCATCAAGCACCATGATGAAATTGGCTCTCAGGAAGACCATCCCAGGAAAGCAAGACCAAAATGTACCTCTACTGCAGAGGAGAAGTTCATTTAGAGTTACCAGCCTCAAAAATTACCAATTAACAAACAGCACCTCAGAGTAAAGCCGTTATAAAGGCTTGACAGAACATACTGTAAGTAGCAGATACATCTCAACTGTTCAAAGGGGAGATTTATGCATATTTTAGATGCTTTGAGCATTGTTTTACAGTGTAGAAATAAATTAAAACCAGGAAAGGTCATGAAATTAGAAGGTCTGTCCAAACATTTGACTGGTAGTGTACAAAGATATTGTTCACATACTGGTGAAAACAAGCCCTGCGATGGATTGGCACCCTGTCCCGGGTGTACCCCACCATGTGCCCGAAGTCTCCTGGGATAGGCTCCAGGCGCCCCATGACCCTGAATACAGGATTTTTTTTTTTTTTTTTTTGGATTTTTTCCCCGATTTTCTCCCTAATTTAGTCGTGTCCAATTCCTCCCCGTCACTAGGGGGCTCCCACATTAAGGCTACTACTACCACTCAGCCGGGAGGGCCGAAGACTATCACGTGTTTTCCTCCGAACCACGTGACGCCAGCCGACCGCATCTTTTCGAACTGCTCGCTCGCGCACCGTTGGGGGCGGCGTAACACACTCGGAGGACAGCGCTATCTACTCCCTCCGTTGCGCGAGCTCACAGACGCCCCTGATTGGCTGTAGAGCTGTGATTAATGCGGGAGCACTAAGTACCTCTCATCCCTCCCCTCTGAGAGAGCTCGGCCAATCAGCTCTCTCTAGACCTCCGGCTGCGAGAGGTTACAGCACCACCCGGGATTCGAACTAGCGATCTCCGGATGATAGGGCGAGCGCTTTAACCACTGCGCCACTCGGAGGCCCTGAATACAGGATTAAGAGGTATAGATGATGAACGAGTGAGTGAGTGAGGGAGTGAGTGAGTGGTGAAAACAAACAACACAAAGGCAAGGGCAAGCTCTGCATCATTCAGTGGCTATTGTATACTTGGGTGGCCACACACATTTAAACAGGGAGTGCAGAAGAAGAGAGAGTGAGTGAGCGACACAAACTAAAAGGAAGAAAGATGAAATCATTGAGGAAGGGGAGCAAAACGGCAGAGAGCTGAGCGAGATTAGAGAGAAAAGGTTTTTTTAAAAAAAGAGAGAATTCTCTCGTCTCTCTCCATGGCTGTGCTGTTGGCATGAAGCAAACACTTTAGAGCATCTCAGTTCCAGTGAGGAGAAACTCTGTCAGCAGCTCTCCATCCTGCATTTAGCACACCAGTAGTGCAAATTAAATAACACTTCAGTAAGCAGGACAGACAGAGACTGAGCATGAGAGAGAAGGATGAAGAAAATAAAAAGAGAGAGAGGGAGAGAAAGTGCTGATAGGACAGCACTGAAGTCTCGATTTAGGATAATTACTCTCCTGCACTTTCTCTCCTTCATTCCCTCCTGTCTTTTTCCTCCCCGGTTCCATATTACACACGGCTCATCTGATGACAGTACCTGAGCTGCCCACTGCTTATTAAAAAATGAACACGGCTTCAGACGAGTTCATCAAACTCTCCTTTACACTATCTTTCTCTCTCAGGCGCTTACTCGCCGTCCTCCTCCTCAGGGGAAGAGCAGAGTAGATAAAGATGAAGAAGAATGTGACATTGTGCAACGTCTGGGTGGAGAAAATGTTGTGGAAACAAAAAGCACTGCATTAAAAGAATGACTCTCTTGCGACTGCTAGTTGGGCTAATGTGCACTTGATTTAAAATCAATATTTCAAAACGTTTGCTCTATTTTGAAGCGTTCTGCTGGTGCTGCTCTATTGCCTCTCGCTACCACCGAGGCGCAGGGTGTAATTAATGAAAGTTGCATTAAGAAGAGGACTGGCCATTCATTCAGTGGGAGGAATGGGATTTAATGAGAATCCTTCATCATAGCGACCTACATAAACTACACAGCAAAGGAAGAAAGAGTGCATTTTCATTGTAGGTTAAGTGTTATGAGCACTGGCCTGCAAGAATGCCCGTGAATAGGTTACAATATGCCCGATATCTTTTTTTAAAACTCATTTCCAGTTGAGAAATATACCTTTATATGTAATGTTCAGATCCATTATGAGAGTTTAAAATAATGGTGTTCTAATCATACCTTTCCCGCAAATCTCACATTTTATTGCCCACGATTTCTATTGAATTTTCTGAGACTACATTAAAATGGAAGAAAGGAAATGTGACGTACAGTACCAGTAAAAAGTTTGGACACAAGTTTAGGATTTATTTTCCACATTCTAGAACAACACTGAATTTTTTATTTTTTTTTCAAAGAACACATATGGCATTAGGTAATTAAGTAACAACAACAGTCAGTTGTTATTTTAAGACATGAAAATCAGATGTTCTGGAATAGTTGCAAGAACAGTACTGTTAAGTGCATTTGCAAAATCCAACAAGCACCACGATGAAACTGGCTCTCATGAGGACCAGAGCATAAGTAGCAGACGATAATCTCAGGAGATTATTGCATATTTTGGATGCCTTCAGTATTGTTTTACAATGTAGAAAGAAATAAAAAAAGAAATCAGATCATGGAATTAAAAGGTGTGTCCAGACTTTTGACTGGGAGTGTACATTAGGAATGCCTCCAAATACAAGTGACTGTATTGCTCCTTCTAAATAAGGTTAGAAAGCTTCAAGTTAGAAAGGTTGCGGTTGCTTGAAAGCTTGAAATTAATAATGCTTCAGAAGTTCAAGTTCAACAAATGTGATGCAATGTTTGCTTTTAGATAAGGTAAATGCCATGAAAAAAAGATAAGGAAAAGAAAAACAAGTAAAAAAAGATAGAAGAGTGTAATTTTAACTTCAAACTATTTTCCTTAGAGGTTTGATTGGAGTTTGCATATTCTCTCTGTGCTTGGTGAGTTTACTCCGGACTTCTCCAGTTTCCTCCCACAGTACAAAGATTAGGTGCAGATTAGATTAACTGGCGTTCCCAAGTTGCCCGTAGTGTGTAAATGAGTGTGTGTGTGTGTGCCTTGCGATGGATTGGCTCCCCGTCTGGGGTGTACCCCGCCTTGTGCCCTAAGTTTCCTGGGACAAAATGACCATGTATACAGGTTGAAGCAGTATAGACAATGAATGAGTGAGTTTTTTTCCTTAGTAATCCATGAGTGCATTCAAATCTAATTGGGAATTCTGACGAAATTTCTTGTGAATAAAGGCGTAAAAATGATCAACATTTCCAGAATACTTCAAGCAAAATATAGTGAAGAGACTAATAGCCGCAGTAAAACATTTGAACAGTGCAAACCTTTTTAGAGAAGTCCGATAAACGACAATCCCGGCTGAGGTGGCTCTGAGCCCCCTGCAGTCTTTTCAGTAAACAGGAACATCTGGATTTGTTTGTGGGAAGTGTATGCACAATTATTCATGAACACCACATGCACATTACAGGAACTTGGCTAGTAGTTATTGCCGCATCTCCCGTACAGTCCCGTACAGACCTCGCTCCAAGCTGTTTCCACATTAAAGCATTTCAGATGTGAAGCAGGCATCCCGAAAACGTTCTACCTCCAAGTACTAATGAAACGTAGGGATAATTGCATTAGTGTAGCTGGGGAGAAATGAAGATAGTTTTAACACACATAACTGTGTTCTGTTATCAAGAGTCCTGAAAGACTTCATGGATATGTGATGGCTAGCTAAATTATGATCTCAGGTTAGAAACTTACTGTCCATTTTTCACCAAGGTTTCGCAACTAACCCGTCTGAACAGCAAA
This sequence comes from Clarias fuscus, assembly GCA_030347435.1. Classification (NCBI taxonomy): domain Eukaryota; kingdom Metazoa; phylum Chordata; class Actinopteri; order Siluriformes; family Clariidae; genus Clarias; species Clarias fuscus. Next base: position 26,295,226 of record CM059214.1, on the reverse strand, counting down.
TGCAACATCATCAATTTCATTCAACATAATTCCTTTTCAGTATATCTAAACTCTTTTTAAGATGTGCCCTGAATGTCCATGTTTATTCATGTCTGAAAATAAGCACCTTTAAATTTTTTGTAATTTCCCAATTCAGGATATGGCTAGTGACGGCGACGGTGATTATATTCCAAATAAGCGGTGACATTAACATTAATTACAATTATACGGTAATCTGGATTCAAACAATTGATTAGTCATATCAGGTGTAACTGCTGTAAATCCTGAAAAGATTGAATCAGATTACACACTGCAGTCAAATCCTCTTTATCAGAACTAAGATGTGTATGGACAGAAACTTTCTGGATTCCTGTTTACAACAGTATTAACATCAAAAACATAATGAAACACTTGTCATTTTTATTTTCTTCATGTGTAGTATGTGCGTGTGTGATGGCAAGCAACTTTAGTGCAATGGCAAAAAAAAAAAAAAAAAAGCCATCCTTTGATCAACAACATTCTGCAGCGGTGCAGTGAAAACTGACTGGTGCGATCAGAAATTACATGATGCTTGCCATAAAGAAAAAGAAAAAAAAAACAAAACAAAAAAACAGAAGATTCAAAAATAATCAGTAGGTGTTGCCGTCAGGGCGGACGCTAGGGAAGCAGGAGCAGGCGATGAGTGCGGCATCCAACGCAGACTTTACATCCACTCATAATTTGCTTTTAGGAAGCGGATCTGTAAGTGAAGAACAATGCATTCAGCTGAGGCGCTTCGCACAAGAAATCACGAAGATCACACATAGGTGTCACACTTCCACTGGCACGTAGCAACACTAACACGGAGCAGGGTTACACTCACACCACCTGTCAATTAAACTGCTTGAGGAACAGATATAGGAAGAGATCGCAGGAACTTTTATGCTTAATAAAGAAAGTAAGAATGATATTGAAGTTAGTAAAAATCTGCGCTTCAGGAACTGGAAATTAAAACAAAACAATTAAACCTTCTATTCGCAAGAAGAAAAAAAAAAACTTATGGAAATGTTAATATATTCAGTGTGTGAGTTTGTTAGCACTGCAAACTATTAACATATGCTTATCTGTAAACATTACAACTAAAGTACTGCCACTGATATGCTTCTATTCCACTACTTTTTTCAATTTTAATCTACCAGACAAACACCAAAACACCACACACACGTAGATCAGGGCATGCCATGCTCATTACCTGTCCTCAAACAGTCTCTCTGATTGGTCTGCAGGATGAAAGGGGGCGGGGACAGAGGTGAGATTTTGAGGGGAGGAAAAAGAATGACTGACTAAATGTCTTTTCTCTCGTCAGGCTTGAACAAGTTTGGCATGCTGGATCCGAAGCACTGAACGCTGCTCTTTTCTACACCATGGACAGTGTGTTGTTTGTTTAGAAAGGCAAAATAACATTAGAGATGATTGAAAGTGACAGCCCCAGTCCCATGGCGTGTACTATGCTTGATCAAACTAGATTAATGTTGACAACAATTGAAGGGGAAAAAAAATGATGCGGAAAATAAAAAGCCAGGCCGCAGAATTTAATGCAATCTAATAGATGCCGGGCACAGAGTGACTTTTGGCTGGTGTCATTGGAAAAAGCCCTTTAGCAGAGAGGACAACTGGGACCACTGTGTGTTTGTTTGTGTGTGTGTGTGTGTATGTGTGTCCAAGATAGAGTGGGAAAGAGTGAGAATATATATGTGCCAGAGTGAAAAATGTCTTTTCCTCAAGCTAGAGGAAGAGAACGTGCTGTAAAAAAAGCAAAGTGAGATAGTAACAGACCTTTTGGAAAGTAGGCAGGAAGTCTGCTCTTGTACAGATCCTCATCTGACTTAAGGAAAACGCAGAAGATGACCCGGTCCAACTGATAAGACAGACAAAAAAAATAAAATAAAAATCAGCGCTGCAGTGAGGATGAGAGCACAAGACGATAAGAGAAAGAGAATACTAAAGAGATCTTTTGCAATAATAACACACTTAGCCTGTGTGTCATCACCAGTGTCACCCCAGTTTAAAGGATTTGCAAATTCTTACATCTATAATAATCACTTAGAAATAACGGAGGCAGTAATTGAAGGAACTGACCAGTTGAAAATGCTCTCCAAACTTAGTCTACAAGGAGTTCTACAAGATTATCTATAACTTGAAATATCTTACTACTCTACAAGCTCAGGTACAAATTAGTCTACCACCTCAAGTACAAGTTCAACAAACTCAGTCTGCAAGCCTATGAGCTCATTCATCAGCTTGAATACAAATTTGTCTGCGAATTGATCAATAAGTTCATCCACAAGCTCTTCTAATCCTGTGAGCAGATGCAGAGACGATTAACTGAGGCTAAAGGCTCGTTAATGCATAGCCACAAAATCACAGTCACACACACACACACACACACACACACACACACACACATGAAATCACTGTCCATTAAATGTTATATACTGTAACCAGCATCTGGGTGTCATGTGAACTGGGTGCCATTCACGTACAGTATAGACACACTCGGCTTGACTGTTCTCTTCAGCTTCAGCACTCAAAGCTGCAAAGCGGTGCTGCACAATTAAGTGACATTTAATCAAGATTAAAATTCCTGCTTCTTGTTTAATTACAGGCTGTATAGAGATACTGTTAACTTTTGTTTCAATGCACACTGCACATTATGGATACACTACACATACTACACATACTTCAGATTCTCTACTGAGGGTGTGACACGATGTTGAATTTAAACCTAAACCAATGACAAAAAAACAAAAAATTTCTAACAAAATGACTGAGAGAAACCTTTTAATTAACAATACAGAATGTTATTCTGGTCCATTTGGTTAAATTTACCCAGCTGGACAATGTTAGACATTATTCCTAATTATGTGTTCTGTTAATATTGAAGTAAATAAGACACAGCAAGCTGTATTTACACTTGGGTTAAGTGCACATAACGAGGAATTTAATACCGATATTGCATGCCCTGTTATTCAGACCTCGTGCATAGCCGGGGACAGTTAAGTCCTCTGGCAATGCATCACACCACAACATGTGATGGAATTTCTCATAAATGAAGACGTGAAACCATTGACATTTACAGAGGACATCAAGCACAGTACAGTGATGAGACTCTTCGCTGCAGTAAAACATTTGAATGGTGCAAAAGTTTTAAAGAAAGCTGTAAGTCCGTGAATGACGATCCTGGACGAGGTGGCCCAGAGCTCACTGCAGTCAGTCCTGTGAACATTCAGCAACACCTGATCCTTGAAAATCATTGAATAACTCATTACCAACTTTCTTTTGTCTGTGTCAGCTGTACACACAATCATTCACCAATACCACGTGCACATTACAGGAACCTCGGCTGGGAGTTTTTGCCACATCCCCCCTACAGTCCTGACCTCGCTCCAAGCCATTACGTTTAGGCTATCAAGTCATTTAAAGGTGCAGCAGATAGTCCAAAAACATTTGACCTTGATGGCATTCAAGTAGTACCAGTAAAACACTTGGATAAGTGCATTAGTGTAGCAGGGGATTATATAGAGAAATAAACATATTCTGTTATGCTTAAAAAATAAAAAGTCTTCATTTATGTTCTGTGCAAACAGAAATGGTCTTTGAGAGCAATAGTAAATTATGTATACGACACTATTTAATATGGATCGCAAAGGACGTTTTAAACACAATTTTATTAACTTTAATTCAAGTGAGCTGTGAGCCTAGCAGATGTGTGCGTCGATGTCTTAGCCATCAAACCATCAGCACATTTTCTTTACAGAATAGCACAAATTAACAAAAGCTTGGGAATTATTTTACTAATGTGACAACTCGAAACTGAATTCAGAGATTGCTAAAAATAACTTACATCACACACAGTTCATGGAGTGCGAACTTCTATATCGCTTAAACTGTGTACAGGGTCGTGGGGGGCCCTGGAGTCTTTCTCAGGAGATGGGGTTCACAAGGCGGGGCCAATCCATTGCAGAACACACACACACACACACACACACACACACACACACACACACTATGGACAATTTGTGAAGGCCATTTAACTCGATCTGCATGTCTTAAGACTGTGGGAGGAAAGCAAAGAACCTGAAGAAAACCCACCAAGCATGGAGAGGGCATGTAAACACCATGCACACAAACCCAAGGTGGGAATCAAACCCGCAACCCTGAAGGTGCGAAGCCACAGTGCTAACCACTAGTACATTCAAAAGAAAAATAAAAGCATTGCAAAAAAGGGTGTACTGGATCAAGTGCTATTTTTTTAGGCTTTTCAATAATAATAATAATAATAATAATAAACCATATTCAATTAAATGAGATTATTTCAGATATTTGTTTAGCGCTTTCCATTTTTCCATCTTAGTAATTGTTTAAATATGATATTGTTTTATGCTATAACATATTATATTACATTTGCGAAAAAATGTCTCCATGCAATATTGTCCAATTGTCCAATACAGTTTTACACCTGACTTACAATACAATGCTTTGATTATTTGATTTAATGCAAAAAACCTTTACGTAAAAATACTGAATTATGATCTGACTTGTCAGTTCGTCCACATAACCACCATTTCTTATGTTCCTGCTTTCTCTTTAGCACCTGAAAATCCTTTCTCTCCACCAACACCTCTTTTGTCCTCTTTCCTTTAGTTTTCCCTTTCCTTTAGCAGATATCTCTCGTCTGTCTCCCTTTCACTTCCCGCCTCGCCCGTGCTCGCTAATTTGGTGTGTGTTGATGGTGTAGTGTGGCTGGTGGGGGGAGGAGAAAGCTTGTTAATTAGGACTCTCTAATTAGCTCGTTTCTGTCACTGCACAGAACTGTAGAGGCTTGAGGAACTGTCAGCGAGTCAGCACGTAGCTGAGGACCGGATGGACAGAGTGACGGTGAGATAGAGTGAGAGAGAGAGAGAGAGAGAGACAGGCAGACAGAGACAAAAAAGCCAGGCAGTTTACCTGATGCTTCATTACGTGTTAAATCTACCTTGGGATTTCTTTTTTTCCACCAAGGAATGACTCCTCTGTGAGTGTGTGTGTGTGTGTATGTACTGTATGAGACACAGTGCACAGAGCAGGTAGGAACTAGGAGACTGACCTTGTCTTAATAGATTAGTTAAAACGGTGTGTTCTGGCAATTTTAATATACCCCCTTTCTCCTTATTTTTCAGCGTGAACCCAACAGACGGTTAAGCATACTTACCTAGAATAGTACGCAAGCATGTGATAAAGATGAGACAAAACCTACGTCCCTCTGTGACCACCATGACAACATGATGCACTATTCAGCTTCATACAAAAACAGCAGCAGCTAAAAAAGAACCCCAACAGGGAGTTTGCCCCGCTCACACACACCTGCGCTGGGTTGTCCTCCAGGTATTCTCTTACGGTCTTCAGAGCCACTTCCACTGCCTGCTCAGGTGGATATCCTTCATCACACACACGCACACGCACACACACACACACACACACACACACACACACACACACACACAACATATAAACGTTACTAGATACACAGTGATGACATCACACATATATACTTAATAGACTGCATGTCAGTGTGCAACACAACACATCTGCACATAGGACTTTTGACCACCAATCAAGACAAAGCTATTCATAATTGTGTCATGTGATAATTTCCTGCCACTAGTCAGACTAAAACGTGCTTCCTCTTGTGCTGCATAACAGGACGCATAGACAAAAGTGCTATTTGTCCTCTTCTGCATACTCGTGTTGCTGTGATTGTCTTAGATAATATGCCATTCCTTCCTCCCAAAGAGACAGCAGACAGTTTTAATCTGTTGACCCCCATTGATAGTAATGGCATAGTAAGGATTTGAATTTGCTCTGAATCTCTAAAACCGATGTGTGGAAAACCATAGTGTCCTTTCTGAATAAAATAAAATGTAACTTTGCAAATCATTAAGGACTTTGTGGATAATTTCCTATTCTGGTCTTATTGACTGACAGATGAATAAAACGTTACTATTTGAATTAGATGATAAAGAAAGTAATGTGTGTGTATGTTGCAATAATATCCAGTCTATCCCCCTGTTCAAGATATTACTTATACCAAGCATTCCAAAACACAGAAGCTGTTTTTTTAGCTTAAATTTAATTTTCCTATTTCCAAATTTCCCGATTTGTTTGATGCTCAATAAAGAACAACATGGCATACTTTTAATCCACTAATAGTTACGTTTAATGTTGTTTTAAAAGAGAAAAATTAATGAATGCCTTCTGACCAATCAGGATTCAACGGTGTTGTGGTGTGATGTTGACTGTTATTAACTTTAACCACCTCTACAATCCATAAAGAGGAATGATCCTTTCCTAGATAACTAACAGACAACAATATACTATTAATTATTAAAAATATTATTTATGATCAATTAATAATATTAATTTATATAATTATGGATATTATTATTATTATTATTATTATTATTCATAATTACATATATTAATATGATACATTAAGAATGTATACAATTATGAATATAATATTGTTAATGTTATTATTATTATTAACAAAAACAGCAACATTATAAATTTTATATGAATAATTATTAATAATAGTATTCATTATTAATTAAAATATAAAGTTATGTCATTATTGGTCATAACAACAACAACAACTTAACTTACAGCTTAAATTATTATTATTTAAATTATTTATTTATTTATTATTATTATAAAGTGCCAGTCTAAGATTTGGACACAACCTCTAAGTCCATGATCCTGTGCAGCAGAGGTAAGTTTTGGTGTTGCTTTCCTGGGATCGTCTTCAGGATTTCATCATGATGCTTGATGGCATCATGATGAAATCCTAGTTCTTGCAAGACCTATTCCAAACAACTGACCTTTAGTTTTGAAATCTCCAGTATAGTTTTCAGAACTAAACTCATATACACTAGTCAGAAGTTTGCACACACCAGTCAAAACAAGTCTGGATTTAATTCATACATTCTGTCAAAACTTACATCTGCTGCAGAGGAGAAGTTCATTTAGAGTTACCAGCTTAAAAAATCACCAATTAAAGCACCTTAGAGCCATTATGAAGGCTTTACAGAGCATAAGAGGAGATTATTGCGTATTTTGGATGCCTTCAACATTGTGTTACAGTGTAGATAATTTCTCTCACTCACAGCTAACAGCTAAATTACGTACTGTATCCACTAGAGGATTTCTTAATCTTAACATAATGCTAGTGAACTTCATTTAGAGCACTCAGTAACAGATCTGAAAGTGGACCAGAAGGATCTTTTCATTCAGTATCAGTGATTTCTGTCACCATCTGTCTCCATACCATCTCCTGCCTCCTGTTGTGACTGTGGAAACCAATTACAATCATTTAAGATCTGAGAAAATGAAATACCTAACATTCCTTTGTGCCAAGTCTATTTATTTCATCTATACATATTCATTTCATATGCACTTACTGTATAAAACAGTTCACACATTAAACCTGATGTTGATGTAGAGTATTTCTGAGAGTTAGTGCTGGATCTTACTTTAATCAGGGCACACAGATTACAATCTGCCTGACATACTTGCTCAATATCCCAATCCTGCTTAATCTCAACATCTATTTTGTTTGTTCATCTAAATAATCCCACATGCTACTGCAACCGATATCCACTGAAAGCAATCCAGAAAGAGATGAGCTCTTGTCTTAAAAACAGCTGCAAAGCTCTGATCATGATGAACAACTGTGAGCATCTTTATAAGCAGAGCTAATGAAAAACCACAGGCATCACAGAATGTAACATTATTAGTAAAAAAAAAAAAAGACTGCTTCACAAATGTATAACAAAAATACAATTGGAAATTATTTGAATTATGTGGAACTTCAAATGGAGCAAAACCGTTCTTGAGAATTACTGAAATTAATAACTAAATTAATATTACATTAAAAATGAGCATGAAACATTTTATACGTTTATGAACTGAGTGTCTTTAGAATTCTGTCACTCACCATACACCCCGGTGGAGATACAGGGGAAAGCCTAGAGAGACAGGTAGAGAGAAAGATAGATCGATAGAGAGAGAGAGAGAGATTAAGGAATTAGGAGTCTACATGATGCACTTAAATTACACACACAATTAAAAATCTTTGCTACACAATTAAATATGACATTTTATAGGTTTGCCTTGGTGATTTCTTAGAAGCAAAACACTAGAGAGTTATCCTTTAAGACAACGCACCACTGCTTATATATGCACAAGTTTTACAATTAAATGTATTCAAACCACTCAGGATTAATCTGATGAAATGGGCAAAAATGTGCATTCTTAATGAAGCACATTATTCGATCACATTATTACAGAATTAACATTATTATTAGATTTTTATTTTTTTTACCATGAAGACTTTTGAGGAAATGTATTCTTTCAGAACAGTTTATTGAATCTCATTATAATAATTTTCCATTTTGTAGTATTCCATGTCACACAAATTACTGCCATTTATTGGAATATTAAATGAATGAATGTGCACACATTCATGTTTGAAACAATAATAATTATGTTTTAAAAAGTTGTTTCTAAGAATGTGTGCATCTTAATGACAAATAAATTGAAACATCAATCATAGAAAACAAGCTTTTACGGGATATATGACAATGTGACTAAGCCTTCTTCACAGTCACTTCCAGATAATGTAATTAGATTTGTGTGGAAAGAATGCTGAAATGAAAAATGCCTTCTGAGGTATTTTGACAGTGTTGTCAGTGAAGTGAAAGAGAAGACCTTTTATAGCCAATTAAGCCAAGGAATCTGATAGTAGAAAGGTCCCACTCTAACAACTTAAACAGATAGGCCTATATCAATATAATCAATAAATCTACAATTTTTATCGCACCAAAAACATTGTAGAAATGAAATAAATAAATAAATAAATAAATAAAATGTGTGACGTATTATGAACCATAGCTTGAATGCTAAACTGCAGTCCCACAGTACCTGTGCTGACAAGTTATTGTAGCAAAGGTGCCATTTCAGTGGCAGTGACATTACAGCTTTAGTAGTAATTGCTTTTTTATAGACAGAGTGCTATCAAAAGTGTATTAATTAATAAGCTACAGTAGTACCATAAAGCTAGGCAATAGATAAGAAATAAAACACAATGGAAAGTTCTATATTTAGAAAGTGCTATTAAATTCATAATGAAACAATTATTTCTAATGAATAAAATAGTCATCCTAAAAACTTATCTGTTTGTTGGTTGTGCAACAGATCACAAAACTCACAGTTCAGATCATACAGCTGTTTTTGGTCTCGGATTTGATCATTTTTTGAACCAGGTATAAAAACAACATAGGGGAGTGAGAAGAAATATATACTTTTTCTTCCCATCCATTGTCTTAAATGAAAACAAAGAAAATCCTAAAATATTCAATACTCAACTGCTAAGCTAAAGTGAGTCATAATGATAAGAGGTATGTTGTTTTTATACCTGGTCCAAAAAACGATCAAATCCGAGACCAAAAACAGCTGTATGATCTTTTGGTATTTTTTCGAGATGTTATTTAATGAATGAAATATCAATAATGATTGGAATACTTCTTATAATCTTCAAAAAAATATATATGTAAAAAATATATAATTTTTTTTTTTTTTTTTGAGTTTGCATGTTCTCCTGGCTTGGGTCATGCTGTGTGTGTGTGTGTGTGTGTGTGTGTGTGTGTGTGTGTGTGTGTGTGTGTGTGTGTGCGTGCGCGCATTTCTTTCCTGAGAAGGCCTGGCATCCCATTCAGGGTTAATCCCTGGTGTCTATAAAAGGCTAAATAATAATTTGATAGATGGAGGAATGTGCGGCAGTTAATATTTTGCACTTTGATGTTTAAACTTTGCAATTAATGAATGGTTGACATGTGTGCCAAACTGCTAAATCTGTTTATCATTAAGCTTAGATTATGTGAAAAGACATTAGAACATTAAAACAAGAGCATTAATAGAAACCCTTGATTCAACTAGCATCTGGCACTACTATCACAGCTTCTATTATAAAATATTAAATCAGTGGTTGTTAGGATATATAACAAAATATAATGGTGTATAGCAATGCAACAGGGTTAAATTATTGCATTGCATGAAGCAAAGAAAACAACTAAGAAAATTTCTAAATATACTGGAATTATTGATATTAAAAAATCAAACGATAGGGCTGAACAGACACCTTTACAATGAAGTGTGGTTGAAAAAAAGAATCATTAATGACTGTGATCAGAGATTCAGAGGTCTTGTGGTTTTATGAGTCCAGGTTGACCCTATTCCAGAGCAATGGGCGTGTCAGGGTAAAAAGGGAAGCACATAGAGTAAAGCGATGCACCCATCATGCGTAGTGCCCACTGTATAAGTCTCTTCAGGCAGTGTGAGGGTTGCTTCAGTTGGTCAGGTCTAGGTTTAGCAATGCTATGTGGCAATAAAATGAAGTCAGCTGATGACCTGAATGTACTGAATGACCAGGTTATCACCTATTTTTTCTCTTATTAATGGCACAGGCATATTTCAGGACTTAAAGGTGCTTGAATGTTCGATTTTGGAGTCTGGGTTGTTTTTTTTTGCCAATATTAATTGGTGACAGTAAGAAAGCATAAAAACATGAATGCGTGAACATTCTTCCAAACAAACTTCTTTCCACATTTTCAATTAATATAATTATAATATGCAATAACATACTAACCAATGGATAAGTCCAGTTTTATCCTTTAATTTATGTCTTTATAGTACAGTAGATATGGTAGGCTCTTCTTAGTAGACATTGATTGAATAAAATTTATTTGATTTCACCCACCATTTAGAGAGACTCCAGTGATGTGTCAATTTAAGGCTAATAAGGTATATACATTACATATACTGTAAAGGCAGCACCCTTTACTCTAAAATAATTTTTTTTTTAGAAGTCCTCTTTAACTAAATTAATAATCTAAGAGCTATTTATAGTATTAATGTCAAAGTTCATATGATACAGAAATGCTGATATAAACTGACAACATTTCAGACTGTTTATAAGTTAAACAGAGCAGCATCAGATCTCAGCCACACACTAACAATTATGGTGACAACATATAATACAAAGTGCTTAGCACCTGAGAGCTCAGCTTGATTTGTGCCACAGCTGCCAGCTTTTTAAAGCACATTCAAAAAAAATAAAAATAAAAAAAAAACTTCTCAAAGTTTGTTACAACAGTATATATATTCTGATAAAACTTCGAAGCCATGGTGGTGAAGGGTGAACAGAAGGCACACACACACACTGTAGGTCTGCTTGCAGGTATTTGTGTTGATGTGTCAATGTGGGCAGAGGTGTGTAACGAACAGCGCTGGCAGAGAAATGAGAAAGTCCGGCCAATAAAATTTAGCTCTACCTGAACAAAATCTATAAAGTCCATATTTCAGGCAGTCCTTGTAGATTTCTGCACCCAGAAGGAGTATCAGAGCTCCACCAAATGTCTGTTATAGTCATGCAGATAATATTAAATGATGCATGAAAGTATGGGAGCTTAAAGCAAAAAACATGAACGTGTGCACATTCTCCCAAATGAACTAAAGTCTTTTAAATCTTTCCACATTTTCAATTAAACTAATCATAATATGTGATAAACAAGATTTTTCCCCCCAGTTTTTTATGTCTTCCTGGTAGACGTGGAAGGTTCTTCTTAGTATACATTAATTGAATAGAATACATTTAGTATCGCTCACCATTCAAATAAAGTTAAATAAAATACAGTACGTATACTGTAAACCGAGGTTCATTTATATTTTATATATCTGTGTGTTTTCGTGGGTGGCATAGTGGTTAGCGATGTTGCTTTACGCCTCCAGGGTTGATGCTTTGAGTCCCACCTTGGTGTGCATGGAATCTGCCTGTTTTTCCCACGCGTGGTGGGTTTCCTCCAGGTGCTCCGGTTTCCTCCCACAGTCCAAAGAGGTGCACAACGGCGTACGCTAACTAACTATCCAGATAGACACTAGATAGTGAGTGAATGCTTGTGTGAGTCAGTCTTCATGTTCAAGCCCGGTTTAAAGAGAAGTTGTAAATGAAGTTGTGCAGACGCCTCCGTTTGTAAAAAAAAAACAAAAGATGCTGAAAGTCCATGGAATCCATGTGAAGAGCCATCGACACCAATAGGAATAGTGCCCAGGGATATTTTCTGGACTGCCTCCATTTTATCCATTCAACCTTATTACTAGCCTATAAAACCATAAATGCTGGAAAAGTGTTGTGTGTACTGATGTTCTCAGCAGAGGGACAAAGCGAAAAATATTCATTAGTAGAGAATTCCCGCTGAGTTTGACACAGACCGCAGATCCAGGTGGAAATTAGATTGGTCTGTACAATATATCTAACCTTGGGTTTAGGCGATATGTGCCTCGAATAGGTTTCCATCTTATTTTTATCCTCTGAACATTTGATGCAGTAGATAGACTGTCTGACTGTTCTGTTCTTAAATTATAAATAAATCGAACACCCACGTTTGGGAATGTACTGTATAATGATCACTTTTTCCCCTAGTGCATAGTGGATGAAACGAATCTACATGTCTGTTCTTCGACTGTTCTGAAATGACAGTTAATTTGAAGTTAAATCGAATAAACTAATCACGTTAATTTATTTGGATTCAGACTGAAATGACCACAAGGCAGGGGATTATAACACCAATACTGTGGTAGTTTGAATGCCGAATCCTGGTGGATAGACAGGGCCGGATTGTCATTGTGATGAAATGACAGCATCCGATCACTTGACCGCAAGGACTCTATTGAGTTTCATTTGAACACATTGCATTGTACAATTATTTTTAATACCAGCAAATACACTCTGGATATATGTATCTATGACAGATGAACCATAGTTGAGTGGTTTTATTCAGGCTTGTCACAGCAGATGGTGCACATCTATATGTACACTACGTGAACTGCAGACAGATAATCTAGAGAAACCTACTGCTCTAAAAGTGTCCTTCTTTTCGAGTGTTGTTCTCTCACCACTGTCCGCAGCTTTTTCTCAGTCGCTGTGCGTAGACAGTTATAATAACAGTCTCGGAGCGCTCGTTTCTCCCCCTCTCCCACAGAGCCGTGAGCTATTGGCCCCACGGTGTGAATAATGTCTGAGACAAAAGGAAAAAAGAAGAACAGAAACAGTTATGAATTATTTAAAAAAAAAAACCTTTATTTAACTATTCTGACATTCTCTCTTCCATTTTTAATCCTGGCTCTAATCATAACCGAGCGTGACTTCAAACACACACTCTCAAACCTTCGTGTGACCCTTCACACGAGTAGCGCATAGTCCTTAAGCACCCTCTTCACGTTTCCTTTGCGTCTATAGACACTCCACTGAAGAGGCAGGACTTTAGCAATAATCAGGTGTTACTCATGGTTTTACCTCAACACCACAACATAGACGCACATCATTTTGATGAAAGGAGAAAAATAATGACCGCGACATCAAACTTTTATTTCACACGTCAGCTACTGGCTGTCATCTTTCCACCCTCATGTGTTTTGTTCTGTCTAGACGTTCTTCCCCTAAGCTAATCAGCTTTCTTTTCCATCGCTATTTCTGATCCTTTCCTTTTTCTGTTTTTCCTTCTTCCACATATCGTTGATTTCCAACCATTTTTCTTCTTGACTTTTAATCACTGAGCCATCTTTCCGTCTTTAAACTATCAACTCGTTGCTCTTTACTCTTTCCTTCAACCTTTTGCTCCTCTTCCTTTCCTTGTCTCTGTCTATAAATGCATCTGAGTCGCATACTAGTGCTTCTGCTTTCTCCTCTAATCCTTGACTTCATCTGAAATTGAAAAAATATTTTATTCAAAACAGCTTAAGAGATCTTCACGATACCATATTTTACACACTCACCGGCCAATTTAATAGAAATTGAATTTTTCACTGAGGCAATGTGTGTAGGCGCATGTCAAGTTGTTCGATTTGTGTTCCCATTACACATCAAAACGAAAAAAAATAAATAAATTGCAGTGATTTCAGGGGTTTTGACCATGCCATGGTTGATGGTACCAGACAAGCTGTTTTGAGCATTTCCTAGGATTTGTACTACAGTCTCCAGAGATCTGTGGTTACCAGAAGAGCATCTCAGTGCACAACACATGTCAAACCTTCTGCCGGATCACTAGAGCACCACATCAGGTTCCCCTCCCGTCACTCAAAAACAGGAATCTGAGGCTACAGCGCAAGAAACGAACAAATAAACTTGTATAAGGAGCTGAAAAAGCATTGACACTTGATCTTATAAAAGTGTCATGATGTTATTACATCACAATATCAATAACATGTCATGACATTGCCTGGTCCTATCCATCTCGTTTCCTTCTTCCTGACCACAAGGATTCCCCCCCCCCCCCCCCCCCCCCCCTCCCCCCCCTCATCTCTCCCTTTCTTCGGTCCTCTCATTAAGGTTATGTCCAGTGCCAGGATTTATGGCCTTGCCCTGTGTTTACTTGCCTTGTGTCTCTTAAACAGATGTATGCAGCGCTTCCATACATCAAATCAGTGCCTAAAAAGACAGGAAATAAAATAGTGCAGACATAACAAGCTTAAAAAAAAAAAAAAGTTAGGGGGAGCTTGGTGGAAAAGAGAAACAAAGCGATCTCGATTCACAGTAAGGCTACTGATTGTTGTTGACAAGGAGAATGGTGTTCCAATGACCCTGGTCCACTGACTGTTCCTGCTTTGCCCTTAAGGGAAACACTTAACCCCCTGCCAGTCCGGAAGAGCTGTAACACGTGTATCTACCTCACCTTCTCAGTGTCTAGCTCTTCCCCCAGGACATGTGTCGAGAGAAGAACACACTCCTAATGTAGCTATAAAGGTGCTAAGGCGAAAAAAAAAATTGTTACCTAAAATAAAAAAACAACAAGAGAAATAGTGGAAAATGTGTTCATCTGGTGAGAGAGAGAGAGAGAGAGAGAGATGAGAGGATGAGGGTGTGGAAACCCAGGTGCAGTTAAAGGTTAAAGCCTGCTAAAGGACAAAGCCCAGGGGGTAAAGGAGCAGTTCTTTCACATGCTGTTTTGTCATATGTGTGTGTGTGTGGCTTTGTGTGTGCCTGTCTGTCAAACAAAGGAGTAACAATGATTCTTGACTAGCAAGGCATTACGCCAAACGGGTTCGAACAAACGAACGGAAAATCCACTATATTCAGCGTGAGCAGTTGGAAAAATAAATTATTTTACATTCATAAGTCTCCAATTTCTTTCAACCAGGCTGCCTCCTTTTTGAACACTTTCTAAGAAAAGGCATCACTTGTGGAAAAAAAAAAGTGAAATCTGGGGCTCTGGGGAAAACCTAAGGGCTCTTCAGGGACTTTAACTCGGAGATGTAAAAGAAAATATTAAAGATCATTTTTATCTCATTCATTTACTAATCATCATCATCATCATCATCATCATCATCATCATCATCATCGTCATCCATCAGCACAACAACCCTATAATCACCTTTAATCCAATTTTCACTCCGACTCCAAGTCTAACCGTTATCCTGCCGCCGAAGTCTCATCTACTGTCTCCATTATTTCTCCTACGCTCCCTTAGATGTGTCCCGTTGCCTTAGAAACACACAAATTAAAGTGCTAATTTCAAAATGCCCTTTTTAAAGTAGAAAACGCACTGGTAATTGGTAACATTAAGAAAACATGCAGATTGCTTGTTAATTGCCCATTTTGTCACTTCAAAATGAGACTATTTTTTTCATGCTTTCCCAGTAATTTGTTGTACCCTCCCATGATTTTTAATGGCTCTAGACTAACATGCTGTGTGTGCATGTGTGCGTGTGTTTGTGTCTGTACACGCACACGTGTGGCTGTGTTTGTGTGTGCAGGCGTGTGTGTCTGTGTGTGTGGGTGTGTGAATGTGTGTGTGAGAGAGAAAATCAAACACCTGTGGTCGTTCCACATGCTGATTCTCTATTAGCATCTGTCTCTTTTCAGCATGCCTGAGGTGTGAGACATTAAGGTGAAAAAGGCAAAACATGAGCTTCATCACTGCTATTGTTCCGCTGCCATGCTCCTCCTCGACCCAGCTGCAACGGTTTCTCTAAGAACCGAGGGTTTTTGAAAGTATACAAGTGAATTCTCTAGATTTATTAAAAATAAATACACTGCACGGCCAAAAAAAAAAAAAACGTCACAAGCTCCAATATTTTGTTGGACCGCTTCTTGCTTCGATTATGGCCGTGGCATCATTTCCATACGCTTATGCAATGTCACGGCATTTATTTCAGACCCAAGTCACATTTATTTTCATTTACATTTATGGCATTTGGCAGACACCCTTATCTAGAGAGACTTACATTTTATCTCATTATACATCTGGGCAGTTGAGAGTAAATGGTCTTGCTCAAGGGCCCAACATATGTGTGACAACCTTCTGATCAGTAGTCCAACGCATTAACCACTGAGCTACCCCTGCTCCTAACTTCTCACCAAGATGTTGTATTGATGATGAGCTTGACTGCTGCTTAAGGCCTTTCTCCAGCACAACTCAAAGATTCTGAATAGGGTTAAGGTCTGGAATCTGTGGAGGACAATCGATGTCTGAAAATTATGTCTCATGCTCCATGAACCACTCTTCCACAATTTGAGCCGATGAATCCTGACATCTTCATCTCGGAATATTCCTGCGCCATCAGGGAGGAAAAATTCTATTGATGGAAAAACCTGGTGATTCGTTATTATTCAGGTTGTCATCTGACCTCATCTTTTGGGCACATAATGTTGCTGACTTGAAGCAACCCCAGATCGTAACACTGCCCCCCACAGTAATGCAGGCAAACCAGGGTAAATCTGGACTCATCAGACTTTTATCCAATGCTACGCATTCCATTATTTATGCTCCCTAGAAAATTGAAACCTTTTTTTTGTTTGTTTTGTTTTTTTGCTTACCCTCACTGATAAGTGTTTTTTTTAAGGCTACATAGCTGTTTTGCATTGTGTGTGGAATCCACTTACTTTCACTAATTATCATAGCTACTGTATAAGTTCTACCGCAGTTTTTTTCTTTTTCCATCATTTGATTTCAGTAAGTGTTTAAGGGATCTCCAATTATACTCATTCAGGATGTTTTCCTGACCACATTTCCTTGTCGAAGATGCTGGTTCACCGCCATCCCTGAAGGTTTTAATAATGCGTTTGTCTTGTTTACTGTCTAGCATATTAATCACTACAGTAATTATCCAATGGAAGGCTTTTCTCTATTTCCTTAGTTAAATACAGGTGGTCTACAACTTGATCACCAGAGTTATTATAGTCCGTCCATCCATCCATCACGTATACCGCTTACCCTGTGTAGAGTTGTGGTGGACCTGAAGCCTATCAAGGGAACTAAGGGCATAAGGTGGGGTACATCCTGAATGGGGTGCCCATTCATCACAGAGCGCACACACACACACACACACACACACACACACACACACACACACACACAGACACACAGACACACAGACACACACACACAGACACACACACACACACTCCAGGTAATTTGGAAATGTCTTTGGTCAGTGGGAGGAAACCCAACATGCCCAACAAGGAAAACATGGAAACACCATACACAAACCTCCAAACCTGGAGCGCTTTAGGCGACAGTTCTATCCAGTAATCCACTGTGCTGCCTTTATTTTAGTTTTTTTTCGGAATTTTCGGCATTACTGATGAGGAAGATAAGCGTCTAACTTCTGGTAAACGTCGATTACTGTCCTTTGCATCCGTCCTGGTCCAGCGTTCTCTTCTATTAAAGTGGAAGGGGATGCCATGTCACCCACTCACGCCCAGCGGCTCAGGAATATTATGTCATGTTTGTCCCTGGAGAAGATGCAGTACTCAATCCATAATTCAAATTTGAAATTTCAACAGCTGTGTGGGCCTTCACTTTTCTCATATAAATTTATAGTTTAATCCCATTCTTATTTGAGTGTTTTTTTTTTTTTTTTACGTCCTCTTTTCTGTGCATATAAAAGCCAGACTTCCAGTTCCATGTTTTTGTTTCTTTCTTCTCCTTTTTTAAATATGCCTGGTGTCTAGCCTTTCTTAGACATGTATGGCTGGCTTGCAGTGAGGGATGGGTGGAGTGGGGGAGGGTGTAGGGGTTTGTTAGGGGTTTTATAATAAGGTACAACTGTACAAGTGTGCCTTGAAGCGCACACTACATTTGCTTTATGTCAATGTTTTAAATTACTTAAAATATTGTTGATTAAAAAAAAATGGCTTTAATCTGGTCAGTTCCTGGAGTGAATACAGAGCAAAGGGGCAATTATGCCCTTTTTTTTTTTTTTGACTTTTCCCCGATTTTCTCCCCAATTTAGTCGTGTCCAATTCCTCCCCGTCACTAGGGGGCTCCCACATTAAGGCTACTACTACCACTCAGCCGGGAGGGCCGAAGACTATCACGTGTTTCCTCCGAACCACGTGACGCCAGCCGACCGCATCTTTTCGAACTGCTCGCTCGCGCACCGTTGGGGGCGGCGTAACACACTCGGAGGACAGCGCTATCCGCTCCCTCCGTTGCGCGAGCTCACAGACGCCCCTGACTGGCTGTAGAGCCGTGATTAATGTGGGAGCACTAAATACCTCTCATCCCTCCCCTCTGAGAGAGCTCGGCCAATCAGCTCTCTCTAGACCTCCGGCTGCGAGAGGTTACAGCACCACCCGGGATTCGAACTAGCGATCTCCGGATGATAGGGCGTGCCCTTTCTTTTTTAATTCAATACAAAAAAGTTGTGTATCTTACTCATTATTTATTTATTTATTTATTTAATGAATATAGTACACTGTGACAAATCCCATTGGCCAAGTTCATAGGATAATGAATGGATATCATCCATAACTTTTTAAAGTCTTTTAAGGACCTTTTGATATAAGGTGACCTTTTGATATAAAGTCTAATAACCTATACTACATACCGATAATCACTAATAGAGAAAGTCAGGCCAGACTGGACTAGTAAGGTACTGTAATATGTTGCTGCTCAGGCAGTGCTCTCTACAGTATAATACATCTTTAAGTGATCCATCATTGAGTTATTGACTGGCGTCACTGATAAACCCTGCCACCACCCTGTTAGCAGTCATCCAGATTGTTTGGTTTATGCAAGTAACATCAGTTCATAACTTAAAAATAGTTATAAGTTGAGGGGTTTTGACCTCGGTCTTTTTTTCAACATCAACACACAGCCTTTCTTGACACACACGCAAGCACGCACGCACATATGCATGGACTCGCACCTCTTTCCGCCCACTCCCTTAGCCGACCTTAGCCAGTCTCTGTCTTCTGTGCTCACTGAAGCACGTCCATAAGCAGCTAAGCAAAGGAGCACAAAAGGAGGCCCACGTCAGAAATACAAAGCCTGAGGAAGGAACAGGCAGAGAATATAGGGCTCCTCACCTCGCCTTCTTCTATAGGCCACCCGTCCACCTGCCTCCACCCTCTCGCTCCGCCTGGCCCCCTCCGAGCCGGATGGAGAGCAGGTGCATCGATTTCAAAAAAGGCAGTGAAGGAGAACGAGGGAGGAGAGAGGTGACGAGGGGCGGCGCTCTTTAGCGTCTTAAAGACTCAAACGTGCTTGACGTGAATGGGACTTTTTTTTCTCTTCTCGTTTGCTTTCTGTGCTTTTACATTTTTCGCCTTATCTTGCCAAGTTGGACTGAGATTGATGGCTTTAAAGCTATTGATTATAATCTGTATACATCATGTTTTTTCTTCAGCTTGCATTCATCACGAGGTTTGACCTAAACATCAAATATAGTATTTTCCAAGAAAAATCTGAATATTGTACATGTGACAGAGTATAAACTGTGCATTCAGAAAACTAAAGCCAGAGAGGAATAGGTTGAGGAAAAAGGAATGGTACGAGTCCAAGAGAGGAAAGTGGTGTTCATCTGGCCTGTGAGGATTTTAATTAGTGTTAATTGGCCACTAAGGGAAATGAGACCTGTGTGTGTGTGTGTGTGTGTGTGTGTGTGTGTGTGTGTGTGTGTGTGTGTGTGTGTGTGTGTGTGTATGTTGTTGAAGCCACTCAGCCCTCCCCTCTCCTCTCCTTAGTGATGGTTGCTGTTTGTACGCTGGTTAAATCCCCGGTCAGGTGCTGTATTGGTACACAGGTGGGCAGAGGGACCGAACATGGTCTGCCTCACACACACTGCTGACATCCTCTGGGTCAGCCACCCTACAGACCTCTCTCACACCTTTCTTCCTCTTTCCCTCATGGATCCCAGACTGGTAGATAAACTACCTCAAATGTACGTATAATACCATGTGATGCATAACAAATCTGATCTGTCCTTGGTAAAGATGGGCAGCGGACCCTTTCCACTATGGTTATGAGATACTATCGACTGAAATAACATTAGTATCTGAAATATCCTCTTATAAGACGTGACTGGGCAATGATCCGTCCCGAAATATCGAAGAGAAATCTCACTAATGACATCGGAAATCTCTTTCATTTCTGTTTCTGATTCTGCAATAAGCGGTAATGTTCCTGCTTTAATTATTTATTTTTTTTGATCCCACCTGTTCTACCTCCTTGCTCCTCACATTTCCTGCCATACTTTCAATCCCTTCCTGTGTTTTGCTCTTTGCCATTTTCCCTTGCAGCATTTTTGCTGCCTCCATTTCTCTCTCTCTCTCTCACACACACACACACACACACACACACCTGGAATCACTGGATGCTGCCTAATTGCATCTTTCTACCGCCCACCACTGAGCACTAAACACAAACAGATGCACACACACGCACACACGCATCCTCAAACACACAAAGTGGAAGACATATGGTGCACATGCGCACACAAACAGCACTCCGATTAATGTGGTCAAAACAACAACATAATGTACACAGACATGCTGCCCAACCTCTCAGTGAGAACAGAAAGAGAACAAACAACCGACACACTTCTGAGTGTTCGCGCACACACACACACACACACACACACATAAGCAGACAAGATCTGTCAGTTTGAGCAAAGCCTTAAAAACCCAGATAAGAAAACTGCTATTTGCAGGCCAGATGCTGATCCCTGCTACTGGATCTTTTCCACTAATGCTTGAAGATTATGTAAACACATCCCACTGGCTAGACATGGGAATCACAGAGCAGCTGACTATACAGCATGACTGCAAATGTTCAAAAAAATAAATAAATAAAAAATACACTGACTGGCCAAGAAAAGTCAGACCTTCTAACATTTTGTGTGTGACCAGCTATGGTGACAATCTGTGTGAAATGTGTAAAAAGTTCCTGAGACCTTTTGTTCTCAATTAACACTCTTTTACACTCTGGAATAAGTCCTGGAATATGGCCGTTCCAACAGGAAAGAAAACTATAGATGTGTTAAATCTGGTCATTCGGTACATTCAGGTCATCAGCTGACATTATGTATTTTAACATTGCTTAGTCTAGACCTGACCAACTAAAGCAACCCCAAATCATAACACCGCCTCCAGAGCCTTGTACAGCGGCCACTATGCATGATTGGTGCACCGCTTCAAGCGCTTCCCTTCGTCCTCTGACACGCCAAAGCTGTCAGAAAAAAATATTTTGCTCCAAACAAATCAAAGCCGTTTTTTTTTATTAGTTTCACTAAAACGTTGTTTATTGCCACACGGCTGTTTAGTTCCAAGCCTGTGAGTTCTCATCACAATGGAAACAAATGAAAATTCTCTTAGTTTCACTAAAAAAAAAAAAGGATTGCTGTGAATTATATTGTAATTTTTTTTTTTCACCAAATGAAATGCAACTTCACCAAAGCATTTAAGTGATCTCCATTCATACTGTAATTGTCCACCGACCACCATATCTTCCACAAAGTTGACGGTTCAGCGCTATCCTTCCAAAGTTTTAATATTATGTTCGACAGTTAACCCAATTCCAGTCATTTCAAATTTCCCTTAGTTGTCATCGCTGCTTAAGACGGGGGAATAATATGACCTGTCTGAAATATTTCCCTTAAAGATTAAGATTATTCAAGAAATACATAAAAACTTGACCTGATTATAGACCTGAGTGGCGGTGTCGACAGTTTTTCAACCTAACGTTGTGCATTAATTTTCAATAACAGCACATCTGACAGTAGCTCCAGATTTGTAATTCAAATGTATCTAATGTATCTTGGCTGGCCAAAAAAAAAAAACAAAGTCACAGTTTAGATTTCAATAAGCAAGTACTTAAGAGCCTCTGTTCGGATAATCACTGCAGTGAAGATGTCGGGGGTTCAAATTATCCCGTGGTTCAAATTATCAGTCTGAATCAACTAAGGAAAACCACTAAGGAGATTGAAAATTGTCCAACACATTATTAAACCTGGAAAAGCAGTCAACTTCTTCAACTTCATGGAAGTATAACGGTCAGAAAAGAATAAGGAAAGACCAAGTTTGGAGGTATTGTTACTGTAGGTGAAGCTATGTTCAGAGGAAAAAAAACATATACAGTAGAAATCACATACGTAATGCAGGATTGAGACTAAACATCTGTGTGGCAATTAAAAAAAAAACTTCTTGGTGAGGATTATCAGAATTTTTTTTTTTTACTAATGAGCATAAAGATTGGACTTCTAAGCAATCCATCAAGTTCATGTGGTCTGATAAGTCCAGATTCCAGAAAGAGGTGTGTCAGGGTAAGAAGGGAAGTGTACACTTACTCAAATATCAGCACTGATGAAAACCATCATCACAGTTACTTTGACCATGACAAGGGTAGTTGTGCCAGATTGAGTATTTAAAATAAAAAAAAACTGCTGGGAATATCACAAGGGAAATTTCAAGAGTTTACCTCTGCAGTTCAGACAGTAGAAATGGCCGGTCCTGATTGATGAAAGCTGACAGAATAGATATGGTAGCTGAAATAAACACTCTTTACATCTGTGCTGAGCTGAAAAGCATTGTAGAACACACAACATGCTGCCTGTTGAGATGAATGTACAGAACACCCCATCAGGTTCAAACGTCAGCCGAGAACAGGAATCTGAAGCTACAGCTGGCACAGCGTCACCAAAACGGACAGCTTAAGATTGGAAAAATGTCGCCTGTCCTGACAGTGATTCATAGGTGCGACTCGGGTCACATCCCCACCACTTTTTAATAAGCCCAGTTTTTTTTTTTTTTAAACATACCTCACATTTTGAAAGTGTAGCCTTTGTGACAAACTAATCTAAAATATCTCTTACTTCACAGTATTAGTTTATCAGGATGGTGTGTATGTCTGTGTCACAGACAGGTATACTGTACAGTATGATCACTTTATTGAGTCATTAATTAATATGTAGAAAACTACAAACATGAAATTGCGTCATATTACAAAATAAAATTCGGCTTTATATCTGTGGATGTCTTTTTAATTTAATCAGCCTGCAGAATTACCCTCTTTGGTTTACTTTTTTTCCCCCAAATGTCTCCCACTGCAGACACAATGCAGCTGATGTAAACTATAGCAATGAGAATTTTTTAAAAAACCGTCTAAAGCATCCATCATTCCCTCATTTCTGAAAGGTTAAAAAGAAAGTGGATCTTTCTGTGAGATGCACTTGACATAACCAAGATGGATACATTCGGCACAAACTGGTTTTATACCTCATTAATCATGCAAGGTGTGTTTTATATTCTTCTGACCAGCACCTTCTTTCCTAAACAGTCATCTCCTTCCTGTCACTACATTTATTCATTTATTTTTATATAGTAGGTAAATGTAGCAGAATGTATAGAGGACTGTAATTATTAATTAGATGGAACCTACAAAAATAAGTTTGCATTGTCTATAATAGTGCTATGACTCACATACTCATTCTCTATCTCTGAGCCTATCACAGGTGACTTGGGCAACAGGCGGGGTACACCGTGGATCGGGTGCCAGTCCATCTGTCCGTCAAAGGGCACAAGAACTCGCACACTCAGTACCGGAGTACCTAGAGGAAACCCACTAAGCACGAGGAGGCAAACTCCACACGCACACCCACCCACCCAACCCTCACCCACAGTGATAAACACTATGCCAACGTGCTGCCAGTGCTACAACTATAACACTATATGAAGATTAAGTTATTTGTCTCATGTAATAATTTTTTCGCATATCCCATTAAAAAAGCCAGGGTCAGGCCCAAGGGCTCAACAATGGCAACTTGGCGGTACCCCTGATCAGTAAACTTAGAGCCTTAACTGTTTGAGCCACCACTGCCCCAACAGCCAATCTTAATATTATTTTAGTACCACAATTATCCATACATTTATTTTTACTTACTGCTTATCCTGAATAGAGCGACAAGGAGCCTGGAGCCTATCCCAGGAAGGTCATGGGCAGGACGTCAACGCATCACAGGGCACAAGAGCACAAACCGAATGCACTCCAGGCAATCTGGAAGAGCCAACCTGCGCATGTCTTTAGACTGTGGGAAGAAAACCAGAGCACCTGGAGGAATCCCACAAAGCATGGAGAGAACATGCAAACTAGAGGCGGGATTCAAACCCCCAATCTTGCTAGACCCACTAAGCCAAGGAACCACAAGTAATCTGAAGATTGGCCACCCTCTGTCACTCACTCTCTGCTTCACGCAAGCACTTCAAATAGTTATTACACGACTGGAAGTGTCTGAAAGATTGTAGTATACAGTATAAAACACAAATCACACAATGAACGCCACACTCCAATGATTACTACTAACATATTATTTACTATTCTACTTTCAGTGTGAAATTATATGGAAATAATGAGTCTAACAAAAAGCCCACAAAGTACATTTTCAAGAGTGTGTGTGTGTGCATGTGTGTGTATTGATCTAGCAGTATATACAGTTGAGTATGCACTCTCTATCTCGGGCTTGATCTCCACACATACTGTAGCTAGGTAAGGAGGGGTGGGGATAGGGTCATAAATTAGGCAGGGAAATTACTGCTAAGTGTGCGAATAAATTAAAGTGCACTTGCTTCTGTAAACACTGTCTGACTACATAATTACCGAACACACTGTTGGAGGAAGCGAGGGAGGAAGGGAATGGATACGGCAAGAAAGAGAGCGAGAGAAAGATCATGAAAGATACAGGAAAAGTGCGCTTGGCTGGATAATGTGCATCTGATTTCCACTGGATGACTCACAAACTCGCCGAGGCATTGATACCCATAAAACTCATCTGCACTGGCATAAGGACGTTTTCAAGTAGACAAGCGAGTACTTCTGTAAGTTGCTACGGGTAAGAATGCCTGCCAAGTGCTATAAATGTAAAACACATAAAAGTGGGATAAATTAAATGTGTACTGACTTCAATTACTGTTGCATTGCTTGAAGGAAGCCTCCCCTACGTACCCCTGTATTTATTCATTTCTGATTTCAACGGCGTGATTTCCAGCGAATATTGTTTTTACAAACAAACCGCATTTGAGACCTACAGTATGGTTCTCTAGATTTGATTAAAAAGAGAGAGAGAGACAAAGAGAGGACATATTAGAGTTAACATTGGTTGCTAGGTGTCTATGAGGTTTTCTTTCTAGATTCATATCAGAAACATTACCCACCCTAACTGCTGTATGGTACCAAAAACACACGCTAGGCCACCCTTTAAAATAGGGGATGTTCGAGTCAAACCGTGACTTTTGACTGTGCAGAATACACAATTCTGAGAGTTAAAACTACCTTTATATATCTATATAATCCCCTGCTGCACTAATGCACTTATTCCACTGTTTCAATAGGGCTTGGATACCATCACTGTAGAACGCTTTCTCAGACCGCGACTTCACGTCTAAACCGCTAGACTCACAGGAACTCCTTTAATGGCCCAAACATGTGGAAATGACTGTACAATAACTCACAGCCCTGTAATGTCCAAGTGGTGTCCGTGAATGATTGTGTGTACAGTTCCCACGATCATTCACAAACACTACTTGCACATTGCAGGAACGTATGTAATACAGAGGTATGGACTTCTTTAAAACGTCTGCTAAGAGTATAGTCACCGTACAGTGCTTGAAGTCTTCTGCAAATGTCAACCGGTTTTTGAAGCAGACAGTCCGATCATAGCTCTGATGTACTGAGAAAACTTTCTGCCTTTATTTATTGTATCCAAGCACGCTTTCCAAATGAAATGCTGCGATAAGTGCATTAGCGTAGCAGGGGGCTTATATGGAGAATCAAATGGAGTTTTTACTCTTATAATTCCCCACAAAGGAATTTATGCCCAAATCCTGCCTTTCTGTGCCATGAGGTTAATGCTTGCTTGTAGCCGTTTCTTTCAGCTTGCTGATGACATCCAAATCCAACACATAAATAATGTGGGTTGATGAAGGCTTTTGCGCAGAATAACCTCTTTATACAAAGGGTGCTTGAAATATTCTTAGAGGAAAGCACCACGATCCTTATTCAAGCGTCTCAACATTGTTGGAAATTACTTAAAAAGGTTTAATTGTGTTATTTGCTCTAAGGGAGACTAAAGCCAAAGCCACTGTATCTGCACTTTTACAAAAGCAAACAAACATATGCATGCAAAATGTCAACTCATTGCATGTGTTATTCATTTTCGCTCATGTTCATGAAAGGTGCTAATAATTCTGGAGTTAACCGCGTGTAAACAGAAGTGACTCACATTTGGCTGGCAGGCCGTATGCTCCGGTTATCTTGGCCTCTCCGGTTTCACACCCTCCCAGAGTGGAACATTCCTTCCTCAGGAGAGGACCTGCCCCACGATGGATGGCTCCGTCCACTGCAGGGGTGAGAAACATCAGCATGTAAATGAGAAGAAAATGTCATTATAACCATCAACAGAGAACAAGACACAGGTTAATCGTACGATAAATCTGACCTTGGAAACAAACACAATTCTAGACAAGCTCAGACATCGAGAGCTGCGGCACTTCATGCTGCTGTTAGCGTAAAGTGTGTTGCTTCCTGTGGCGTTCTGGGGAGCTGCTGTTCTCTGGTGCATTTTGGGATGCTGTGCAGAAACAGCTGTTTTCTCTCAGAATTGACAGCGGCATTTTGTTGGAGTGCTCGAGGGCTTTTATCGCCCTGCTTAAAGAGCACTGCAGTCCGAATCTATAAGAGAAAGCCTCTGATACGGAGGAAGAGAGGAAGATGAAAAGGGAACGTCTACAGGAATAGCAGAGAAGAAGAGAAATGTACTGTAGGTGAGACGTACTGTAGAGTGAGAAAGAGACCCGCAGCACACAAACTGTTTTATCAAAAGTGAGCAAACCGAGAGCAAAGGAAGAAAAGGAGAAATAAAGACAATGCAAACGTGGTGATGAAAGATGGCCGAGGGGAATAGATGCACTTCCTGTGTAATTGTAACACATAAATACACACACGATGATTAAATGCTGACTTCTTGTTAGCGGGTGTTAATTGGCTCTGCGCTTACCCGACTAGGGACCTGGTAACTTGCTGTAAAAAATAAATCTTATGGCACATGCTCTTACACCATGCTTTTTTTTTCACTGAGACAAAGCCGCACAAATGTTTTTGCATAAACACACACACACACACACACACACACACAGTATGCGGGTCAACACCAGTATCTCATTAACTGCTGCCCAGTTTCACGTCTGATCTTGGATTGGCTTGGACTTGCATGCAGATTCGTTGACTGGTGAATGACTTCCCTTCACTGGCTGATTAGCTGGTTACTATGGCAGCCATTAGCAGAAACGTTTGATTGGATCCACAACATCTGCTTACCAGTGCCACAATTCCCTCTGAAACACACTTGCTCCTTCTTTCTGGCTCTCGATTTCCGAAACAAAAATGTCTCCCAGGGTTGCCACAATTACATCAATAATCTTAAAATGTTGGCCAACAATTTCTTTATCGATTAGTTAGCTGGCTACAAATGTCACTATCAATAAGACTGGGAACCGTTTGAAAAATAGAGGAGGTGACACCTGTGGTTAGTCTTATAAAGCAGCATGTACTGTAAAATGGTTTATATTAAAGTCCTCGAAGAAGTCAGTGAAGCAGACGAACTTGTACGGCAGTGGCGCGGGAGCATCTGAAGATGAAGCAGCTTGCAGAAAAGACGAGAGGTTATCCGTGCTGTGCATTAAGCGGCTTAAAAGAGCAAATGTCAACGCAGGAATTTCCAGCATCTTTTAATTTATAATACTTGACTTTATAAGGATGAGGAGTAGCGGATGAGTGCGATATTTGATTCTGACTTTCCGATGATAAACACCTACGCTCGAAAATCCTTGTAGCATTAAGCAGAACCATGTTCTATTGTTTAGCATCTGCCGCTCTGGTCAGAATTTTGTCAAATAGGATATTCTATTCATTCTATTTATAGACTATATAAATGTTTAAGAATCAAGGTAGAAAAACTCAGGAACCCATGAATGTCAAAGAGAGTAGATTATCTACATTCTAGAATCTACATTCTAACGCTCTTTTTTTCCCCCCTCAAGAATGTCCAGGGGATTTGAACCAGATTCAAACATCAAACTTTTAATGCTTAAAAGATTAAAGATTTATTTTCAAAGGCAAAGAGATGATTAATCACTTAATTGAAGCAGTAACTGAAAAAATACTTGCAAAAGGCTAAGGACAAAATAATTGCATGCTCAAAGGCAATTATAAGAACAGAGAGCAAGAGAGAGAGAGAGAGAGAGAGAGACTATTTCTAATATTCATGTGTTTGTGGTTCCATCATGGATAGACAATTCCCGCCAAAAAAATATGTCTGACTACATAATAAAAGTAATTTTATAAAAAAAAAGTATTGCATTACACAAACAGAACGTTCTGAACGAGTAATCTGATTGGAGGAGAGGATTTCCAAGAGTGGTGATAATAGGTGGTAACAGCACTGGGTCGTTTAACTACTTGTATATGCATCACTCTGCATCACAGGTGTTCTAATAACTGTTAATTACACTAAATCTTGGTTGCCAGCATGGATGAGAGTAGTTCAGTACTGTCCGCAGTACTGAAAAGAGGGCAGAGCAACTACTGTACTTGCCAAAACCCAACATTTCAAATGAGCAAGAAAACATATCTAATAATGTTGTCATTTTAAACAACATTGTGTGTCCTGTAAATCAAATCCGTGTTCGTTTGTTCACAGATAATGCAAGGTACAAAGCTAACTAGCTTCTAGCACAAGGTTGAATCATCAACTCAAACCCCTGATCAAAGACACTACTTGGTGTGTGGAACATCCAAGTACACTAGCATTTCATTTACCACCGTTTGGTATTTAATCCTGTAACCCATGAGTGTGGGGTCTGAGATAGCTCAGTGGTTAAGACATACAGTAGGCCAACATTTTGGAATGTTCCAGGTTCTAATCCCACGACTGCCAAGTTATCCCTGTTGGGCCCTTGAGCAAAGCCCTTAACTCTCAACTACTCACATGTAAAATGAAATAAAAATGTAAGTCGCTCTGGATAAGAGCATCTGCCAAATGCCTAAATGTAAGTTAGCTGATACTCAGCACAAAGGTTATCAAGACTATCCATCACCTTAACCACTCACCTTTTGGCAGTAGAGTCCTGATAAAAATTCTAAACTACTTTAATTCCTGCTGATTAGACTAACTATAAGTATACATGTTGGTGGAGCATATTAACCTACATAAATAAACAAATTATAATCTGTTGATAATAAATGCTGTTTTTGGAACTGTTGTATAAAAGCAATATAAGCGTATAGCTAAGCAATATCACACTCGATATATGCTGAATATCAGTACAGCTGTGATATCTTCCGTGCTCGAGCTACACGAGGGTGTATACGCTTTACCACAGCACACTGGTGCTCTATTATTTAGGCAGTATTTCCTGTAGCCTTGGAAAAGCCCAAGAATTACTTCACACCCTGAAATTTGGCAAAATGTGAGCAGCAAGATATTGCTTTAGGCACAGCGTCAAGGTGGGCCAGTCAACGGTTACTGACACTCGCTTCATCTGTGTTGTTCTGCTGATGGATCACAGCATCGGGAGAATCATTCATTCTTAAGTGATTCGTCACTGAGCTGGTTAAACTGCTGTAAGCAAGTCTAGTGCTGCACGATTTGCACAACATGACTACCTCAGCACCAAACCATAACCACGTGAGACAGTTTTCGGAATGACGCAACATTGAGAAAAAAACATTTTATTATTTGAACATTTGCTCTTATAAAGGGTTACTTGAAGACACACACAATAGTATCTTTTTATGACCAAACAGTGACCCAACACAAGCACATTTCACTTGCAATGCCATTTTACAGAGTCAAAGAGAACTCATTTATGGATTTAACTCTGTACCGACTTCAAAACCTTAACCTCACGCGTTTATAATCGTGTCCTAGAGGGTCAAAAGTATGGGGAGAGTTTTTAATCTACACCGAAATGTGATCTACACTTGAGTGTCACTGTCCATTTCTCATCCTGCCCCTCCTTTCTCTCTTTCCCTCCTTAATGCTGAAAGACTCTCCTACTGCATAGTCTGTCCCTGGCTAATTATCACCCAGGTTCAGCAGGTCTTAACAAACCTCGAGAGTGGAGAATGCAAAGAGATGGGGAGGGTGTGAGAGCGCAAGAAAAAGGAGAGGAGTGGCGTGAACCAGGGAGACGAAAGTGTCGGGAAGATAGCGCTGACGAGAAAGGAGAGGATAAGAGAGGAGAGGACGGGAGAGAAGAGGGGGCGTGTTTGGAGAGAGTGTTAAAGAAAATTTGAGAGAGGAGAGAATAGGAAAGGAGAAGGGAAGATGAGTGTTTTGGAGAGAGTGTGTGTGTGTGTGTGTGTGTGTGAAGAACCCGAGGAAGGTGTGCGCGGCAGGTGACAAAAAATAGGGAGTTAAAAATGAGAAACGTGTTAGGGCGCTGGCAGGAGAAGGAGCAGAAGGGCAGATACAGTACAGTGAAAGAGGGAAGAATGGGAGGATGAAAAAAGGAGTGACGTGTCAGGAAAGGACAGTGAGGTAATGGTCAGGACTAAATCAGGAGCAGTGTGTTTGAGAGACTGCATAAAATCCACATCAATACAGCAAAGTGCAGTGCTGCATTTGTCTCCGTGTGCGTGTGTGTGTGTGTGTGTGTGAGAGAGAGAGTGTGTGGTAGTTCTGATGAGTAGAAATGTGAAGCATAGATTTATCACTGGTATTGATTACCTCACAGCCAAGCACTTAACACCAGGGCACACACAAACAAACATACACACACGCAAGCACACACAGCAAAGTCCTGAGTCAACACAGTAAGAAATTACAGTTTATTTGCAGCGCACTCCACTTCCATCAGCTACAGAAGAAATCATCTTTCACACACTCACACCACTCATGATGATAAGTAACCTACAGTGCTGACCAACAGCTACTATAAAAGAAAAGACTGTTTTCTCCTCCACAGGGAATCCAGTCTGCTTCTGCTTTATTATACTTTTTTTTTTTTTTTTAGCAGCTACAGTTTAATTTTCCGTAGGAGAATTTTCTTTTATTGGACATCAAAGCTGGGAATATTGCATATTTATAATTTCGCCATGTATACTACATACTTGCCTATGGATTTTTTAATTAGAGTCTGATTCCCAGGATAAAAATTGGACTAATTTTTTTTTGGAACAGTGAATACTTATATACAAAGAGACTTGATTATATTTTTGTGCTAGGATTAATTTTATTATATTTTATTATATTTGCAATGCATGGGAATTTTGTGTGAAATCTGAGATTCAGTGAAAGCTAAGAGCTTCGGTTTAAAAACAAATGAAAGCTTAGTAGCTTATAAAGAAAATAAATTGAATGGGTATCACTACCATAGTTATTAAAGTATATTAAATGCCTTCTCTTTTTCCTGGACAACCATACTTATAAGCATTTAAGAGCTTATACAGTCAAGTTCATTTTAAGAACCCCATGTTTTTTTGTTGTAAAACAGAATAAAAACCATAGTGAGTCTTAATATTGGATAAATACATCCTCATGATCAACACACAACATTTTTTCCCGTTATCATTATTTTTTTATCATTATTTATTTAACAAAAAAATAAAAACAAACAGACAAAAAACATGTGGGCAATACCAAGTACCCTCTTACTGCTTTCACAGAATTTAAAACAGGAAGTTGCAGCCAGGTGCTGCTACTCATCAGCCTTGATTGATTGATCATGAGCAGGTGAGAAGCAATTGTTGCTGGACATCAATCTGGAAAGAGTTCTAAAACCATTGACAAACAATTTGGAGTTTTACGTTCTACAGTGAGAAGGATCATTCACAAGTGGAAAGCATTCATGACAGTTGTCAATCTTCCCAGGAGTGGGCATGACAGCACATTCATCCCAAGGTCGGACTCACAAGGTCAGGCACAATTAGAAGAAGACTGAACAAGTATGGAAGCATGACTGAGTTTTGCAGAACTGCATCGGAACAAAGCACAAGGTATCTGGAACAATGTTCTATAGACAGACCTTGAGACCAAAGTGAAATTGTTTGGGCTTAATGCCCAGTGCCATGTTTGGGGGAACCCAAACAACTATTCAACATAAACATCTCATAACCACTGTCAAGCATGGTGGTGGAGGGGTGATAATTTCTGCTTGTTCTAAAACTGTTTTGCATCCACAGGACCTGGGCACCTTGCAGTAACTGAGTCAACCATAAACAACAGCCAACGCTTAGTTGAAATTTTGTCATGCAACAGGACAATGATCTAAAGCAAACCATTAATTCTACATTATAATGGCAAAAAAATCTAATAAAAGAAAAGAATCAAGGTTTTGGAATGACCTAGTCAAAGTCCAGACCTCAACTGAAATGCTGTGACGGGCCTTGGGAAAAAAAGAAAAAAAAAAAACACAAAACGCATAGAATAAAAAAAAAAAAAAAAGGGGTCCCACCACTTGAACATAATAATTCTAAGTAAGGAACATATGAAAGTAAACTGAACATTTATTATGTAGATTGTGTGAAACCCTTACTGGCCATTATTTTTTTCCCTAAAGGCCTTAATCTTTCTAATTAAGCATTTGAAGACACAACACATTTTCTTTTAAGTGGTAGCACGGTCTGTGTGTCTCATCTTTAAAAGCTTAAATGATTTACCCATGAAGAGCCCTGGTATTTAATAAAGCAATAAAACACTTTATTAGACTCCCATTAGGATCAATGACAAATTGCTTAAATACAAAAAGTAAGCTATTTGTAATATTTGTATTTTTATATATATAATACAATATTTTACAATACAATATACTTAATACTATATACAATATATTTCCTTCTTTGATTGTTACTCTGAACCTTTTGTTTTTGCCTGTAGTGACCAGAAAATGTAATAAAATGCAAGAACGTCCAGGTGTTCTGACTGTGACTTAACATTCTATTAAAACCCAATTAGGATCATTTCAAAACCCAATTAGGATCATTTCAGCATGAAATGCATAATCAGGGTCATCCTACCGAAATAAGAAACAAAAAATATACTATAAAAGAATCCATCACACCTCTGACAACATTAATGCCTAAAATACAATTCATCTCAGACTGGTCAGACTGGGACTTTAAGGATGTAATGATGAGGATGTCTTGTTAGCAGGCTGAAGCTGGTGAGAAATGTGAGGAGTTGTGGAAATGTATTCGCTGTTAATCTCTTAAAGAAATAGCACAAAAGAACAGCACAGAGGTGAAAGAAGTACCAAAGATCTTAAGTAAAAGCGTGACTACTCATCTAAATCAATGCTCTTGTTAAACTACAGCTTGGGAGTGTTCACTCATGTTAAAGTAAAAAAAAAAAAACTATATACCCATAACTTAGTTACTTAGTTTTTTTCTGACAGATTCATAAAAACGTTTTTACATTTCTGAAATCGCAAACTAATTTAATATTTGACGTCTTAAAATCATAGCTCACTAACAACAGCTTTATTTCTAATCTCTTAAATGTCAGCTAGCATAATAACTCCAACACAATATAGCTAAATGCTAATCACTGGCCATCACAATATAAACTGTATGTCTAATTACAAAGTGTACATAGCAGCAGACTAAAGTTCGATGATGCCACAATTCACTTTCTGACTTGTGAAACTATAGAATTATAATGAAATGTAGTAATGCAGTGTTAAAAAAATACACTGTGCAGAATATATATACAAGTTAATGTTATTGAATTCTGATAATTAGATCAAGTTATTTCATTCAATGTCAAAAATGAAATGTAATGTCCTGCATGACATTTATTAAAAAATTGCATAACGAGCATAGTGATGCAGAATTTGCTCAAGCTGTGCCATCTTCCCCCTTTTGAAGCCGTTCTTGTAAAATAGATGAATACATTTTCACCTCTCCTATTATACTGCACCATCCTCAAGCTGTTATGTTTTGTGCTTCCGTATTTTGTGTTTTTAGCCCTTGTAAGTCACTTTTGTTTGTGTTATAAATTATATTTTAATGACGCTTAATAAAAGCAAACCTTTCAAGGGAGATTTAATGTCCACCTTGAATCATGAATGGATGCCTTGCATTTTAAATATGAACGGGAAATGCATGGAGGCTTAAGGTAACAGCTGGGTGTTGAGCAGTGGATGGAGAGAATGCTTTGTGTGTGTGTGTGTGTGTGTGTGTGCGTGTGTTTTATCTGCCCAGATGGTATGCATTGATTATCTGATGCTGTGGGTGCAAGTCGGGTGAATTCTTACAGCCAGAAGCTGCCGGTACTAAAGCGCAGCAGGGCATTAAAGGACCTATTTAAATGCTGTGTTATACTCTGAGGTACTGTACAGAAAATATAAATACAGAAGTAATATAAACAGGTGCTCTCTGTGATGTTTTCATTTTAAGGACAATGGTGGACATCACAGACCAGTAGTATCAAATGTTATTGAATTCTGATAATTATTAACCCATCTGACTGGCCACTTGGTGAATGAATTTAATAAATAATAATTTAAAAAACAGTGTATAAATAATGGACTGTGTGGCCTGAAAAACAGCTCTTTTTATTCTACAATGTATCAAATATTATTGCACACATTTAAATCATGTTCACAAAATAAACATGTATTAATGTAATTTATATTTTCAAGAATATCGGGGGTTTAAAAAAAGTCTGAGATCTAATGTAAAAACAGCCTAACAAATAAACATAACTGCAATATATGCATTTATACCAATAGTAGGTATAATTAACTATACTAATACAAAAAAAAAAAAAAAAAAAAAAAAAACTAAAATACCCTCATAAACCTAACTTCTTTTAAAGGTCTGCTACTGGATATTAAATAGCTACATTAAACCGTCAATAAAATGCCCATATTTTAAATAGTACCTTATTTTACATTTCATTATAGATACTGTAACTTGATGACACACACATTTAGGTGTATGACTGGTGCCGTGTCTGAATAATAAAACTTACGATTGGCCAAAATCAAGCAAATAAAAATTAAGAATACTGGAATTGGGTTGAAAAATCTGTTAAAAATATTACTAAAACCTGGGGGAAAAAAAAAATCATGAATGACCTTAAATGCTGCATTGTCATAATTGACAGTAAAAATCACAGCTATGTTTAATAGTGGAAGGAAAAACATTTCTATCTAATGCAAGGAGAACATGCAGGATTGGGACTACATGACTGTGTGGTTATAAGAAAACCACTTTTTATTCAGACACATGTGAAAAAAGACTTTATATTGCTCAGCAGCATGAAGATTAAACATTGGAGCAATGGAAAAAGGTCATGTGGTCTAATAAGTCCAGATTTACCCTATTCCAGAGCAATGGTTGCATCAGGATAAGAAGGGTACATTGTGCGCTACAATCACAGTTAAAGGCGTTAGAAGTAAAATTAGAATGCATAGGTTTTTAGCTGGACATAGTAATTTCTGTGACTAAATAAAAATACATTATATCATCATTATATATAATCTGGTTTATAATACTACATCTTTATTTGTAAACTGTGCAGCATTTGGAACCATTTTTTTCCTCCGTTAAGACATAAATCTCTGTGTCAAGATGTAAAAGTAAGACTCTATTCCAAAGAATTCCTAAATTATTTAGCAGTATTTAAGATGATCATTCATGGCATAGAAGCGGTCACATATCGGTAAAGGTCATGAGGCTATGGCATTCCTGGTACACGTACTGCTGACCATTCCTAAGAGCTATTTTTAGGAACATCAACAGAATTTGAGTTAGTCATTATTCTTCTCCATAAGCGAGATGAGTCACAATTCTGAACCATTAATAATTTTCTGTCCGTCCATTTCAAAATCCTGTTTACAAGAGAGAGAGAAAAAAAAACCACCCACACATAATGGAAATTACATGGGAGCTGAGATTGCTGGTACACAAGCTCTAAAACCTGTCAGTGTGCTTCTTCTACACGCTACCAGGCTTGGACAGTGAGTGCACTTCCTCCTGACAGATGTTTCTTCATTACTGACCAGATGTAAGAAATGCGTTTGTCCAGCTCCATTTCTGTAGACATGTTTCACCCTACTCTTCACAGCACTTGAATAGGCAAATAGGTATATATATATATAAAATTGTGTGCATCTCAAATGGCAGAGGTGCTTCCACTGCTTCACAGATATATGCAAGGTATATACGGGGTTGCCTATGTACCAGGCTGATATCTGTGTCATCGATACAGATGAAACACAAGCTTGATTCCGTCTCAAATGAGCTCTTGTAGGCGTTATGCAATTGTCATTTCTGCCACGTTTACAATCTATCTTGTAATGTCGGAGAACGAGTGACACTCAGCTCTGACCTCTAAATGTGCTGCAAAATGCCAGTCTTATGCTTTATACGTGTAGCGGCCGTGGAAAACCTTTCTAAAATTCTGACCTTTATTTGCTAATAGCAAATTTGGAAACTTGCTCGGATTTTTCATGGTTTTAAAAATCTCGCCCACAACAGCAACAAAAAAAAGATGGCATTTGAAAGTTTACTCTTCAAAGAAATAAATTTTTATAAACATTAAATGCTAACATTTCAAATACTAATAAATTAGCATTTAATGACTTTTCTCAGCCTAAGTGACAGACACAGAGTTCATGGAGACATATTAAATATACCTTCGTTAATGCCATAAATGTAATGAAGTAATTAACTATAAGTAAATTGTCATTTTCTTGTTTAGATGTACGTTTTAATTTTTTTGTTGTTGACATAATCCACAATATATGCAGTCTCTAACTACACAGCACTGATACTAATTATAGTAACTGATCCACACAGTCATTGACCTAGATTTAAACAATGAATGTGAACACTGGTGCAACTTACAATTAGCCGGTACATCATGTCTGTAATTTTATGTCAAATTATTATTATACCTTTAGATTTTTAAATATGTTTACTCCTCAATATAGACAGCAATCGCTCTGTTACTACTTAGTCAGATTCTGTTTTTTTCAAGGTCCTGAATACATCTCACTCAGCTGTAGTATAGACTACACACACGCCTTTACTACTGATAAGAGCTTACACAACCTGAGACACTACTTAAAGATATTTATGATTCGATGTGAAACGTATTTACATATTATTAAAGGTAATAAAAAAATTTGTCACTTGACAAAATCTTTACTTCGCATCATTTAATTTAATTGGAAACTCCATATTTACTTGAAATGACCTGGTTTTGGAAATATTGCTTTCAAAAACAAGCCAACATAAAATGACCAGACACGGGCTGATTTCCATCTTTAATTTTTTAATCTTTTGCATGACATGACCTGGCGGCTGGAAGAAAGAGGGGAAATTTTGTGTGCTTGTATAAAAACAGCATGTTTGTTTTCAGTGCCAAGGAAAATCCCAAAAGGGTTTTTATTTATTTTTTTATGATTATTTAATCATTTTAATTATCTGTGTAAAATTATATATGGTGGGTACAAATCATTAGAAGAACTTTGCTTGCATAGACATTTGGAATGTCTTGTTTTACTGGAAACCTATAATCAAATCCTATACACAACTTCTTACATGTATAATATCTACATATAGTGTCTTGCAAAAGTATTCATACCCCTTGAACTTTTTCCACACAAACGTAAATGTATTTTATTAGGATTTTATGCGATAGACCAACACAAAGTGTCACATAAGTGTGAATTGGAAGGAAAATGATAAATGTCAACTTTTTTATTACAAAAAATATCTGAAAAGTGTGCCGTGCATTTGTATTCAGCCCCCCTGGGTGAATACTTTGCAGACCCACCTTTCGCTGCAACTACAACTGCAAGTCTGTTGTGAAGATGTGAAAAGCTACAGTATGTCTACCACATCTAGAGAGTGACGTTTTTGCCCATTCCTCTTTGCAAAACAACTCAGGCTCAATCAGATTGGATGGAGAGTGTCTGTGAACAGCAATTTTCACGTCTTGCCACAGATTCTCAATTGGATTTATGTCTGGACTTTGACTTAACACATGAAAATGCTTTGATCTAAACCATTCCATTGAAGCTCTGGCAGTATGTTCAGAGTTGATGTCATGCCAGTCGGTGAACCTCTGCCCCATTTTCAAGTTTTTTGCTGACTCTATTGCCCCGTATTTGGCTTCATCCATCCCTTCTTCTTCACCAGGCAACCATGAACAGTTTCCCGGTCTCTGCTGAAGAAAAGCATTCCCAAAAATTTATGCTTCCACCACCATGCACAGTGTTAGTTTTCCACCACACACAGAGTTTGGCATTTAGGCAAAAATGTTCAAATTTGGTCTTATGTGACCAGAGCATCTTCTTCCGCATGTTTGCTATGTCCCCTCACAGGGCTTGTCGCAAATTGCAAATGGGACTGCTTATGGCGTTCTTCACACTTTTCAGATTGTTATTTGTAAAACGTTTTGCAAATAATTTTTTCTTCTACTTCACAATTATGTGGTCTATCACATGAAATCCCAATAAAATAAATTTACGTTTGTGGTAGTAATCTGTCAAAATTTGGAAAAGTTCATGGGGTATGAATACTTTTGCCAGGCACTGTATATTACAGTACGTACAGTACAGTGGGCTCACACTTGGATACTTGGACATATTGGGTGAATCTGTGTTCAGATTACTGTTCTTTGCTGACAGGAGGTAAAACCAAAGTGATGTGTATGCAAATGTGTGTATAATTTATGTGGCAACAAGTTGTACTATCAGCTGAAGAAGTTTTCCTGTGTCACATTCCGCCTCAAATAACTGTTGCTCCTCAAAGAAATGTGTGTTCCTCCCGTACATACACACCTCTGATGTCTAAGAAAAGTGCAAAACCCCATGCTCATTGCACAGGTTCTGTTTCTCACTTACACCCCAGCTCTTTCCTTTTCTCACTTTGGTTTCCTCCTGCTGTTTCACTTTCTCCTCATAATTTACCCTCAATCTACTTTACTCAAACACCTTTCTCAAGAATCTTTTCCCTTTTACTCATTCCTCCTTTAAAAATGACAGGGAAAAAAGAGACTCACCTCCTCCTCCACCGAGCAGGGTCTTGTTGGCTGAAATGACAAACAGAAAACAGAAGAGTGTTCAGGAAAGAACTTATAAGAATGAGAAATACTGGGCAACGTCTAACGTCCAACTTTCCACTCCAACGTCTGTAACCAATATAATTACTGTTCAGAGAAAAATGTATGAGACGTGCTAGCCCATAAGGATTAAGGTAAGACTAGGTTAAATGCCCTGAATGTTAAATACAACATTCGGAAATCTGTGTCTTCACCCTTAAATGAAATGTGAAATGTGTCAGCCTGTTGCTGAGATTCTCACATTACATTTGGCTTTAAAGTAAGCACTGATTCCACAGTTTATTATACAAGCAGGATTTGCAGTCAAACTTGAAATCGGTATAATTTGTAATGTTCGGTTCGGGCAGTGTGGGTGAAACTTCAGTCAGTGTTTCTGTGTGGGTGAAAAAGTACTTCAATAATGCATGGGTACAGGTTATTTACACATACTGCACAATAAACACTATAGAATATCTGTGATTGAAAAATATTGCATAATGCTCTAGACTTTGTGTAAAGAACTTCAAAATCTTTATCCACCATTTTATCCCATTTTTATTATGTGGGCAAAAATATTTGGACACCTGACCAGTCCACACAAGTGGGAGTACAAAGCGGACAAGTGTCTAGAAGGTCATTGTATACTGAAGCATTACCATTTCCCTTTACTGGAACCAAATGGCCCTAACCTGTTCCACCATGACCATGCAACAGTGCACAGAGTGAAACCCATAAACCAATGATTTGCCAAGGTTGGAGTGGAAGACCTTGAGTAGCCTGCACAGTGGCCTGGCCTCAACCCCACTGAGATTTATAGAAACATTGACAGTGTGAAAGATCTTTTACACCCACCATCAATGGCTGACTTCACTAATGCTATTGTATCTAAATGGACACGAATCCACACAGCCACTCTCCAAAATCTATTAACAAGACATCCCACAATGGTGGAGATTATTATTATATTCAAAGGGAATGAAAAATAAATAAATTGGGATATCCAACAAGGATATGTTCAAGGACATGTGGGCGGTCAGGTGTCCACATACTGTACTTTCGGCAATACAGGTCATATGTTTTTAGCACAGACAGAAATTTAGACACTGGATATTTAAGCATACATTAATATATTCTCATACTGGCAGTCCCATGTGCAAGGGATATAAAATGGTTGCTTTGCTTGTTTACATGCAGGTGATGAATATTTGAGTGTCTATGAATATGTTGAGGCTCTTAAGCATACTCTCTTGCTGATTGGTGTTAAATTAGCAATGTAGTGCTCATGTCCCTAAAATCTCATCATACTGTTTGATGAAGCAGTGCTGGCATTTTCTCTGTAAATGCCACATTGGGTGTTAAAAAAAAAAAAAAAAAAAAAACTCATATAGGGCTCATGTTCCTCAGAGTGTACAGCTGGTAAAATGAGAGCTTAGCAATACAGAGCAGCACCTTCAAGCCAGGATACTGTACCCTGCCTGTGGCTCACTGAGGATTAATCTGCACACTGTTGTATTCAGAATGGATGACCAGGGACAGTACAAGACATGCTAGCAAATCATATACTGGATTTACTTTTATTCCTTTGGCAGCAAAGGCCTGAGGGGTTGAGGGTTAGAGCATTGCTCATGGGTTCTACAGGGACTCTGAAAGCCCTGCCATTTTAATTAACAAGCTTCTGATCACTGAACCTTCACGACTACAGCATCCTTATGTCTGACCCACCATATGCCGGCATGCATACAATTTTTCAAAGGCTTTAATTTAAACATCGTACAAAAATGAATGGGGTTTGATTGGATGTGGGAGGCATGGTGGTGCAGTGGGTAATGGTGCTGCTTCACCGCTCCTGGGTCCCCAGTTTTATTCTCTGTATGGAGTTTTACATCTTTGCTCCAGAAGTTTCTTCCCATATTTCAAAAACATGCTACAGGTCTGAATTACCTTACAGTATGAAGTTGTGTGAATGGTGTCTTTCTATGGATTGGCATCCCAACTTGGGTGTAGTCCCACCTCAAGCCCGGTATTCCCAGGACACGCTCCAGATAGACAACAACAACAACAATAAACACAATGAAGTGTTTACTAAAGATGAGGATTTGTTGAAAGCATTTGTTAAATCCCGGGAAAATTGGAAACAAGGTGAGAACACACACTGAATGGGATGCCAGCCCATAAACCAAGGAGTTTTTAGAGCCGCCTTTCTGCCTAGCTTTCTGCTCTTGGGAGATGGGAGAAAACCCATGTCAGTATTTCAGCTGACCATGAATTCCTAGATACATCTCTAACAAGACATTCAATGACTTTTCATGTTTTCCAAAGTATTTGGGGAGTTTATGTGCAGAAGCACTATGCTCCATTACATTCATTTATCTCTAGAGTTAATCACCAAACTATTCACTATCATCTTAATGACCATTTTGGGGATAACTGTGGGGCAACTAGTTCACTTGAATCAGACATTATAAATGCTTGGTGGACAGTGAGACTTTTTCACAGCATACTCAGGATCATGCATTCTGTTGATGAAATAATAGGACCATATACACATACATACTCTTTATATACTGTAAACAGTATGGCTTATACCAAGAATATAGGTTTCTTAATCAGAGGAAAGATGTCATGAGGGGAAAATTACACATTTAGGCTTTTGACCACTGGTATAATCCCAGTAAACAGGCATTAATAGACCCCTGCTGAGATTGATGTCGGTTTGTGTGTAAGGCGGTGCTTGAGGCTGGAGGAGGGCTGTGTGCAAGTAATGCTTTATGACCAGACTGCACGGCTCCATCACAAATGAGCAATTTGATAGTTGATTAAATGTCTCTCATTTGAATTTCATTACATCCGTGCACACAGCGAATAAACCACGCAGTCGGTAATGCCTTTATACGGAGCGTTGTTAAACCCTGGTCATGTAAGTATAATCTAAAGGCTTTTTATAGCATTGTACACCTGAATGGCTGCGAACACACAAATACACAAACATCAAGATAAACATCACCAAATTCAGAGACACTCAACAGCCACTCGCACACATACAACGCTGTGGATGGAAAGGTAACCATAGCAACATCAAAGCCCAAAGGTTTTATACTGAAACCTTATTTACTTATTTAATTACACAGAGAGGGGAAAGGGGAGAAAGACTGACAGAACTCGGGAAGAAGAGAGTGACAAGCAAGAAAAAAGGAATGGATAAAATAAAGGAAGAAGGAAGGAAGGAAGGAAGGAAGGAAGGAAAAAAGGAAGGAAAAAAGGAAGGAATGATGAAGAGATATAACAGTAATGGGGAGACATGAGAGAAAGACAGAGAGAAAAGCAGAGAGAAATGATATAATTTGCCAGCGGTGGTGCCTCTCGGCGCTGTCTGTCAAAGAAAAGACTACTAGTGAAGAGGAAAAGGGATCAGACATGCATGAGGAAGGACAGGCAGGGAAACAGTGAGGGAAAAGATGAGTGCAGGCGGTTAGTCCCTG
Source organism: Clarias fuscus (assembly GCA_030347435.1). Taxonomy (NCBI): domain Eukaryota; kingdom Metazoa; phylum Chordata; class Actinopteri; order Siluriformes; family Clariidae; genus Clarias; species Clarias fuscus. The sequence continues at coordinate 26,252,309 of CM059214.1, read as the reverse complement.
ATACCCCAGGGAGAGAGATTTGCCATCTGCCAGAACCCTGTATGTGCAGCTGTACCCAGGGGAAGGGTGGCAGAGCAACCATAGAGCTCTCTCTCTCTTTCCCTCTTTCTTTCTCTGAAACATGCATGCACACACACACAGTCCAGTGGGATGAAAGGAGATGATCAGATTGAATACAGAGATGTGTTTACCATACACGTTTTACTCACATCCATTACAATCCTCCTTAGAGAGAAAGTTCATTAACTTCAATGCCGAGTTTAGGAGTCAAGAAAAGACCCTAATATTGACTTTTACCTCCCGGTAGGAAAAAAATAAAGGCAAATAAAGCATATAACAGTGAGTTAGTGTATCTGGATTACAAATGCAAAAAACAAAGACAAGAGAAAGAACAGAAACGACATCTAGAAAGACAGACAGCCTGATAAAGAGATGAGAGAGAGGAAGAATGCTTGCACAGATGGAACCCAGCAACAACAGCAGCACACACAAAAAAAAAACTTTTTAGAAAAGCACTCAGTATTAATGCTACATCATTTCAGGCAGAACACACAAGCTTGTCTTTCTGTCCTTAAGAGAACCTTGTATTGAAAGATCCATTAATGCAGCTAACAAATGCTTGGCTATACCTAATCTAAGGTATACCCTAATCTTACCCTCTGGCTCTTTTAAGTTTTTGTAACTGCAGATTTAGTAAAAGACGAAATCTTGTAGAGACATTTGGTCCCGACAAATATAGAAAAACAATCCCATGTGCACACGAACAGTTGATGGACAGCAAGCATGGTTTTAAGGACAGGAAAAAGGAAAAGAGAATAGGCAGCAAGTGCTCACATCAAAAGAGACTGAGTGACACAGGTAGAGAAGAGCAGAGTGAACGCGAGCGCCAGCCGCAAAAAGATGACATGACAGTGCGGTTTGAAGATGTGGTGGAAAGAGAGAACATGAACAGAGAGAATGGAGAATGCGAGCAGGCCGCCGTGAAGGTGTGTTAGGGCGGAAAGAGCGGCTGCTATGATGGGTCTTGAAGAGCATTCGGGGCTTTTAGTAGAAAGCGTTGAGGGTTCGGGTTGCTCAGCCCGGGGGGTGTCTTATATTGTACTATGGATATTTAATTACATTACTTTCAAAGTCATTGAATGTGTCAAACAGACTTTACAAAAATCACACTGTGCTAAATGATTCAATTTACATAGACTCCACCCTCCAGTATTTTGCACTTTTAAGTTGAAATTTCCCAAACTGCCATATTCACTTGCAAATTGACTATTTTTATAGCTCATTTAACACACACAGTCAATTAAGAAATCAGCTTTCTGTTTTAGATGGCTTTTATCAGTTTTGCTTGTTTTTTACATATGCAAATTTTTTTGTTAATCTGGGGTTAATAGGGTCTTCTCCATCTCTCTCGCTCTTGTGCGGACAAGGCTTGAACAAAGTGCCACCGATCCCCAAACCTGAATCTAAGATGTAATATCAACTGGGTTTTGCAGTTGCTTCTTCCTTCATTTAGAAAGGAACAAAAAAGAAAATATGCAGAAATACTGACTAGGGACTGCAGATTTTTTGGCTTACCATTACATAAACATTCCAACTCCTGCCAAAACTCCATCAGTCTCTTTTTCATCTCCGGGGTCCACCTGAACACCAAGGAGCGTCTCCATGAGTCATTTAGGCGTTTTCCACCTTGTACGAAATCCGTTCTCATTTTCTCGTTGGTTGTTGTTTAAAATAACTGGCTTGCGGTGCAGGGTTCTTGCTACTTCTTGTAGCTTTGCTCACGCTATAAGAATCATTTTGGTTTATGTAAATCATGCTATAAAAAGATGTCAGAGTGCCTTTGCCTTCTCATACACTTGGTAAACTTGTGTCTCTAAACTTCTCATGCTTAACAAGCAAATGTGACGAATACGCTCGCTGATTTGAAGGGGTTGTTGTGTCGACGACGACAGGTCTTTGCTCTAGGTTTACCCTCTCTACATCATTTCCCCCTCATGTCCCGCCATCAGAAATCCATGTTGTTCTGTTCTGCAAAACATCAAAGCCAACTGCTAATTCTGCTCTTGCTAATCAGATTACCTGCACTACTTTGGCAAATAAAATTTAAAGTTTAAGATTTATCTACATCAAAATCAGGTATGTACAGTAAATGAATATTAATTCAACTGAAGGAAATTACACGTGCATTAAAAAAAACCTGCATATATTAATGTTTTTAAATATTATGTTTACAATCATTGAGATGTTTTATTTGTTAATAATAAATGGTGTACGTTATTGGAAATCCATGTATATATAAATTGAATATATATTATGGAAAATTTGTGTGCATGTTATTGGAAATCATATGTACTGTACATATGTAGAGGTGTTCAAGTCAAACCGACTTTTAATTACGCAGAATAACAGGCCTCAGCTCTGAGATTAAAAACTCAGAACAATATACAGTCTTATGCAAAAGTGTGGGCACCCCTTGATAAATAACAGATTTTGGTGATTTCTTTTTTATTGAAAAGATGTTAACACAGTCTCTCTTGGAAATGGAAACAATGCACAAACATTGATGTATAGTTACTTTTTATGCTATAAATTGAAAAAAATAAAATAAATAAAAACCTTATTATGGCACTGTGCTAACGTTTAGGCACCCTCAGAGTTCCAGAGTGTCAGATTCTTTTTACAAGTTTTCAGACCTTAATCAGCTCATTAGATCTGATGTATGGCAACAGCGGTCATTAGTAAATGCCAATTTCAAAACTTTACAAATACTTTGACTCTTCAAATCTTGTGCACACACTTGCGGACACTCAACAACCATGGGTTCCTCTAAGCAGCTGTGTAAGACTCTGAAAATGAAAGTTATTGATGCCCAAAATGCAGGAGAAAGCTACAAGAAGATATCAAAGCGTTGTCAGCTTGCAGTTTCCACAGTGAAATGTAATTAAGAGATGGCAGTTCAGGGGAACTGTGGAGGTCAAGATGAGATCTGGAAGACCAAGGAAACTCTTGGACAGAACTGCACATATGCTGGTCAGAAAGACAAATCAAAACCCCCATTTGACTGCAAAAAACGTGCAGGAAGATTTAGCAGACTCAGGAGTGGAGGTGCACCGTTCCACTGTGCAGCAATGCTTGCACAGACAAGACCTTTGTGGAAGAGTCAGCAGAAGAAACCCTTACCTGCGGCCCCATGATAAAATCCAATGTCAGAAGTATGTAACAGAACATCTACAGAAGCCTGATGCATTTTGGAAACAAGCACTGTGAACTGATGAAGTTAAAATTTAACTCTTTCGCCACAATCAGAAAAGGCATGTTTGGAGAAAAGGAGCAGCATTTCATGAAAAGAACACCTTGCCAACTATTAAGCATGGGGGTGGATCTATCATGCTTTGGGGTTGTGTTGCAGCCAGTGCAACCTGTGCAACAGGAAACATTGCACAGGTGGAGGGAAGAATGGATTCCACTAAATACCAGCAAATTCTGGAAGCAAACATCACACCATCTGTAAAAAAGCTGAAGCTGAAAAGAGGATGGCTTCTACAACAGGACAATGATCCTAAACATACCTCAAAATCCACTATGGAATACCTCAAGAGAATTGAATTGAATCCCAAGTACAAGAATTGGAAGACTTTTAGCTTGCCATAAAAAGCGTTTGCAAGCTGTGATATCTGCCAGAGGAGGTGTTACTAAGGAACTTCGGATTACGAGTAACGCGGTTTACGAGTGTTCCGCAAAACGAGCAAAGATTTTTAATACATTTTGACTTGAAAAACAAGCAAGTCTTGGTTTAAGAGTGCCGAATATCATGTATCAAGCAAGCACAAACGGAAACACTTATCTGTCAAGATTTATTTTTACTTTTTTTTTAAAGGTAAAGTGCAGGTTAATTTGTTTTATTTTTCTTTTATATATTATATTAATTATTTTTATGTATTAATTTTTTTGGGCTGTGGAACAAATAATTAGAGGTTTCATTATTTCTTATGGGAAAATTAGATTTGTTCTGGAATACGAGCCCGCTTCCGGAATTATGCTCGTAATCCAAGGTTCCACTGTACTGAATATGTAGGGTGCCCAAATTTTTGCACAGTGCTACAATAATGTTTTTATTTTTTATCTTTGTTCAATTTATGACATAAAAAGTAACTATGCACCAATGTTTGCTGAAAATATTGTGCATTTTTTCCATTTCCAAAAGAGACTGTGTTAACATCATTTCAATTAAAAAATCACCAAAATCTGTTATTTATCAAGGGGTGCCTAAACATTTGCATACGACTGTAATCCCCAGTAACTAATGCACGTAAAGTCAGAAACATTGACCTCCCAGGAACTCCTTTAATGGTCAAAACATGTGAAAATCTCTTGGAGTGAGGACTGTACAGGGGATTTGGCAACAACTCGCAACTGAGTTCCTATAATGTGCAAGTGGTGTTTGTATGGACAGTTCCTACAGACCACAGAGATGCGCTGCTTCCACAAGTTGACAACAAGTTATCTGTTAGTTTTCGAAGATCAGTGAGCTCCAAGCCACCCCAGCCCTCAGCCTTCTTTAAAACATTTGTGCCATTTAAATGTTTTACCGCAGCCAAGAGTCTCATCATTACACTGTACTTAAAGTCTTCTTTAAATGTCCATCGGTTTGACTTGAATGCCCCTCTGTATGTTAATGGAAATGGATTGTTAATGGAACTCATTTAAAAATTAATCATGCATGCAAACGAAGGTTATTTTTATGGAAAAGCAAAAATGCAACAAACTAGAGGGGTGTATGTGTGCACAGAGTGGAAGCATGGGTGTTACTAAAATAGCCTTTCACAGGGGTGAGTGGGTGAACCACAGTGAGAGAGTGAGATACAGTGTGCTAGGGGATAGTAACAGATGTCCTTAGTGTCTGACACTCCAGAACCCTGCCAACACTTTGGCTTACACACACATACAGACCTAATAGTCACTTCCTCCCACTTAGTACATATGCATGCAGTAACACTTGACTATCTTCTTGGAAAGACTCACACAGCTTAATCATTCATCTGTACAATAGCAACATCTGGATTGGCTAAACCATAGGTCTAGCAGGTCTAACTGCACTGGTCTATTATAAGATGAGCAGCATTAAAGAAATTCTACAACCACCTTTTCTACACCAACCTTTTGCTTTCGATCAAACAGTTGATTAATGTTGATTTCAGAATTATCAAATGGTAATTAATGGCATAGAGTAAGCAATGTGGGATTGAACCTCCATGATCAAGAGTTTGAGTCCTGCCTTGAGGGTGTGCTTGCAGTTTGCATGTTCTCCCCATGATCGGTAGGTTTCCTCTGGGTACTCCAGATTTCTCACACAGGCTAATGACATGTATATTAGGGTAATTGGCATTTCAAATTGGTACTGGAAGTATAGTGCTGAATCATCAACTTTGTGGAAGACATCCACAAAGTGTGAAAAAATCATGAATGGGGATCACTTAAACACTTGGAGAATTTGCATGATGATAGCTATGTTTAATAGTACAAGTATTTCTGCACACACTGTGCGATGAGATCTCAAGGGACTGGGACTAAACAGCTGTGTGGCCATAAGAAAAACACTTGGTAGTGAGACTAATCATAAAAAAATAGCCTTGCATTTGCTTAAGGGAGGACCGATTGAGCCCACACCTGAGCAATGGTGCATGATGGTAAGAAGGGAAGCATATGAAGAGATGCACACAACATGTTTATTTGCCACTGTACAAGCCTCTGAAGGCAGTTTTATGATCTGTGGTTGTTTCAGTTGGTCAGGTCTAGGCTCATCATTGTTATGTGGCAATAAAATTCCACAGTCAGCTGACAATCTGAATGCACTGAACGACCAGATTATCCCATCTATGGATTTTTTTCCTTTCCTGATGGTACAGGCAAATTCTAGGACTCAAATTGTGAAAGACTGGTTTTGGGAGCATGGGGAATCATTTTCAAACATGAACTGGCTACCACATTGTGAGCTGTAATCAAAGCTGACAAATGTGACTGAATAAAATCTTAGTGTGAGACTCTTTTGGCCAGGCGGACCAGGGCAATTTTGTTCATGATAAGTCGCTCAATCAATGGAGGGTTACTACAGCAGCTATGCTGGTCAAGCTAACTCATTTGTAAAATGTTTATGTGTTTCGGGAAGTGAAGTTGTGTTTTGTAAAATGTGGTTATTTTGTGCTTGAGGACAACTGTAATATATGCGAATACTCCTTTAATTTTTTTTATCTAAAATGCTTTTTTGAACATAAAATCTTTATAAATGTACAATATATTCATAGACATGCTGTCGCATGGACTGCAAGGATGCTCACATGGAATGCATGGACACTTTTAATTGGGATGCTGGACCCCAGCACTCGGAGACACTTTCACTTGGAATGCACGTTAATGACAAATGATTGCACACTGTCACTTAGAATGTGTGCACACTTTCATGCATGGACACTTTCACTTTGAAACGTTGTGGATTACGTGGTCATTTTCACTTGGAACGCGTGGGCAATGTTTGCAGCAAACTACATGGAATCTGCAAGCATTTTCATACATTCACACAGAATGCACCATGCTAACACATGTTGCATTTGTGTACTGCACCATAGCCCTGTCCTTTGCATATGGGTCAAGGTGATGACATCACTTACCACGACCCTAAAACTTCTACAGTACCAAACCCATTTACATTACAGGAATTTCCCCTTCCAACCGTACGCGCCAACCGTCGACCACTCATTTCTATATATTTGTTTAACAGTAATAAGGTTAAGGATGTGTGTTTGATGTTACAAGTGTGTTTTTTCCCCTCTCGATTGGTCCACAAAGCGGTTTGAGTCCGCTGAGGAGCTGGAGGGGTGGAGCGCGCGCGCGGAGCGGAGCGCGCCGTTTGTGTGACAGAGGGAGAGACAGAGAGCGACAGCAGAGCGCGAGAGCCTGTGCGCGCGGCGCTCACAACTGACCGGCGCGTGCCACAATCATTTAACGGCTTTTAACGGAAAGCGGGGGTCGGTAAACGTTAACAGCACAGAGACCGGAGCAAAACGGAAAGAAACGCGAATGACTGAGACACAGGTATGTAGCGTTCAGAGATTTTATCTGATTTTATTTTATTTATTTGGCTCAAGCGCCGTCTAACGATACCAGTTTTAACCGGCTTGTTGATCGTCTTATTACACAGTAGGCGGCTAATCTCCAACTAAACGGGTTTTTAGTTTCATTAAAGATGCTTTTTATTCATGTGGTGAAATTGTATATTAGTCAGTCTGAGCAAATGTTAGATAGTCGTTGCTCAGCAACTTAATATTTAGGAGCCAGACCTTTTAGAGGTGAATAAAATGAATGTGTTGGCCAAATACCTGTTACATGCCGAGTTGTTTGGTCTGTCTTAGAGGCTCATCAAGCTGTTACTGAGCTAATATTACACAAAACGCTACCAAAAAGCTTTTTTTGTATACTATCAAACTATACTTTGAGTCTTGTGTATCTTACCCCTAGGAAGGGGCAGGTAATGTACCTGTAATGAGCTTTTAAAGCCTTAAACAGGTACATTAGGGCACATTATTATCGTATAAAATCTAAAAACCGTATCTAAATCTAAAAGATGGTAGCTTCCACCCTAATGACAGTGTGTGTAAAAGTACAGTTTAGTTCCTTTGTCTCTGGGTGTACCCTTAACCCAAAACAGTGGCTCAAATACACCATCAATCAACCTAAATAAAAAATGACTTAAAACAAATATTACCATATGACTATGATCGTATCATTTAATTTCCATAGTGCCCTTAGGCATCTCTTGTATACTGTTACAGGCCATCAGTAATAAAACGAAGCCTTGTTGAACTAAACACAAACATCTGAAAGATAAATAGTGTATCAAGAGGTGTGAGATGACCTGTAGATACAAATGATCACGATGCATGCTGAAACGTCATGACTGCAAATATGGTTTGGTTAAACGTGACAGTCGGTAAATAAACTTACTGTAGTCATTATTCAATACAAGATGTCTGTTTTTTTGTTTTTTGTTTTTTTTTTGTTTAAAGTGTATGGAGACTGCGCTAATGTACTGTAATGTGAAGACATGTTTTTTTTCGTGTGTGTGTTTTTTTTTAACATCTGAAAGACAGACAGTGCACCAGAAAACTTGATGATTTACAGATCACGCACAGATGGAAATGATTCCAATGTGTGGTGGCAGGTGATGATTGCAAAAATGCGTGTATGTGTGTGCATGGTGATAACTCCGCTATCTTTCATCGCTTTCCATCGTCTCTCCTCTTTCTTCCTGCCCTGTTGGTGACAGCCAGAAAACAGTGGGGTTTTTGTAGACTTGCCAGCATGAGCTCCCAGCCATGCCAGCACAGTGGGAAGCGTGTGTAACACAGTCTACTCTGCATGAAACTACTCCGTACTGGACCACAGAGAAACATCACACACACACACACACACGCGCACACACGCGCACACACGCGTACGTACCATCAGACACATACAGGTCTCCACTAATGTTCAAACCCTTTTCTGCATTAGAATATGAGCCTCATTTAGACAGGATCTGCGCTCTCGTAATAAAGTGTGACTTTTTAAATAATGATTTGTCAAAGTACGAACAAAAACAGTTCAACTGGTACTATAAACAGTTTAGGGAGTGGTATTCACTACTAAGCCTTTATACTGTGCAAATGTTATTTCTCCTTTACTTGAAATGTAATTACATACAGCAAATCAGCTCAACTCTAATTAAGGTGAGAATAGAATAGTTTAAGACAGATTGAAAACGGCAGAAATCTATTTCTATTTATATGCTGAAATCATACTATGAGGTACTTCAACTGATTAAGATATAAACATTATTAATATAGTTTTTTTTTTAATTCCAACCCCTACCTCCAAACATGACCTTGACACTAATAGACCTAAATCTGTTGTTGATTTCTGGCTGTTTTTTTTTTTTAAAGCATAATTTTTAAGAAACACTTTTATCCACAAGAACTAGCCACAATATCTCCATAATTAAAAATGTGTGCCCTTCCGATCAATCCTGAACTCTATACACAGATTATTACTGTTTTGTACATAACACTGAGCTTGCAGACAGAAAATGCCTTCTTTGGAGAATGAAACGGATCCATTGACATTGAATGGCCTCAGTCAAGGATTTTACAGTCTTGGTCTTCATAATTTGTTCTGTGGTCAGCAGCTGCAGCTGTGTTTAATTCACAGCTCGATTCTGACCGAGTGATGTGTGCGTCACGGGTCAGTCTGCGCTCAGCAGCATGATAAAAATACTGCAGCCACAATACTGTGCGGATTACAGCGGAAATCTCTTTCTCTCTCTCTCTCTTTCTCTCTCTCACACACACACACACACACACACACACACACACACACACACACACACACACACACACACACACACACACACACACACACACACACATACACACACACACAAAAAAAAGCTGGCCTGCCTTGGAGCTGACACTTAAACAAAAGCATTTACGGTCTGCAAAAATACACAGCTGCAGCACAAAGCAAATACAGTCATTATGCAACTAGACACTATGGAGGTTTTGTTGAGATTGTTTACATAGTAGGTGAAAACTAGAGCACATCTGGAAAGTTGGACTAAAAGAGAACATGGTTAAGATGGCAATGATTTATACTTGTTTCATACAATTAATTAAAGATAGCACAAGCTAATACCTAGGATCGTTATCAGACCAATGACAGCAAAATGTAAGACAGGATATTAAAAAATAAAAAAAATAATTAATTAAATAAAATTCTGTCATAAATATGGCCTGAAACATTGCTTTTAGAACAACAACATATAGCAGAATAAAGTGTTAACAGAACTCATGTGGCCTAATGATAGCAACAAACAGTGAGATATCCATCAAAGCATATGTGTGGAAGATGCTTTCATATCAACTGTTCACCATAAATACACCATAAATTACTCTTTTCTTCATTTGGGAAAGAAGTCATTTTAGACCTGTGGCTAGATAATCTTATTTAGGTGTAGTTTCTCTCTCTTAGGCTATATATACACACACACACACAGTACAGACCAAAAGTTTGGACACACCTTCTCATTCAAAGAGTTTGTTAAGCTAAGTAAAGAAAAACGAGTGGCCATCATTACTTTAAGAAATGAAAGTCAGTCAGTCTGAAAAATTGGAAAAACTCTGAAAGTGTTCCCAAGTGCAGTCACAAAAACCGTCAAGTGCTACAAAGAAACTGGCTCACATGCGGACCGCCCCAGGAAAGGAAGACCAAGAGTCACCTCTGCTGCGGAGGATAAGTTCATCCGAGTCACCAGCCTCAGAAATCGCAGGTTAACAGCAGCTCAGATCAGAGAGCGGGTCAATGCCACACAGAGTTCTAGCAGCAGACACATCTCTAGAACAACTGTTAAGAGGAGACTGTGTGAATCAGGCCTTCATGGTAGAATATCTGCTAGGAAACCACTGCTAAGGACAGGCAACAAGCAGAAGAGACTTGTTTGGGCAAAAGAACACAATAAAGAACACAATAAAGAAAACTCTTTGAATGAGAAGGTGTGTCCAAACTTTTGGTCTGTTATATATATATATATATATATATATATATATATATATATATATATATATATATATATATATATAAAAAACTGTATTATATTCATTTATATTAGTAATATTAGAAGTTTTTGTATGAAGTTTCTAAATAAAAAATCTACATTTAGCCATGTATTTTTCCTGCATTCTAAATTAATTCCTTATATTAAAAAGTCATTGGATATCTTAGTAGTTCTCAAGAAAAAAATATTGGTTGAGTATGGATATCGGCTGATACTCAAGGTTTCAGTAATAGGAAAAAAACGTGGTATCATTCCATCTCTAAAATTAACCTTTATTACCAAATGAATACTGCATGAAGAGTGTGTGGAAATCTTATTGAATGGAGCGTTGTTTGTTACAAACGTATAAGAGCACACATACACACATACATCCACTTGTGCACACATACACAAAGGCCTCTCTAGAGAAGACTCCACTCCAGCACAACAATGAGCAGTTCTGTCTCATCTTTTGCCAGACTGAGGTTGTCATAGACACCATGAGATGTACATCAGCCTCGTTCATTAATCACTGTGGCCATTTTATTCATTGTCACCGGGTGATTTATTTCAGTCAAATCAAACATTCTTCTGTCGTGAACAGATTATAGGCCGAATGCCATTTGTGGTGGACAGTGAACAGAAAGGCCGTGTTGTTCATGAGCTCGGAGAGTACTGAAGAGCAGCCGTACGGCACTAAACCAAAGCTCAAAGACTTTCTTACAATATTGCTGTGTTGGTGACAGAAAAGCCCAGACCCTGTCTTATGGACTGCTTCAATATGTTAAATGGCTGTGGAAAAGTGAAAGATGTCTGAAATCTATCATTGCTTAGGGAATTTCTTGAGGACTTGAGGACCAGCACATGCAAAAGTGGTCAGTGCATGCAAATCAGCATTTGGTCAAAGCCCTGGACATTTGTTTCCTTCACACAAAGTAGTCTAAAGGCATGACTTTGTTGTGAAAGGCTGGACAAATTAAACTTCCCCAGGATTTTGTGTATTTAGTAAATTTAGTAAGAAATGTTCCTTCAAATGTAAATACTGGAAGATTTAAGAAGCAATGTAAAAATGAAGGATGAGCATTTTATATTATTACAAAAAAAAAAAAAAACACACACACACACACACAAAAAAAACAGCATGCAGCTGTATTTACAAAGTAATGACAGGGTGTGCCAAGTCTCCATGTATACATGGAAATTAGCACGTTTTTGCAAAATATCTTTCAAAGCCTTTTATACCCAGATCATTGCATATTTTGCATGCCTTTAGAATTGTATTACAATGTATAAAGAAATTAAATTCAGGAAAGACCATGGAATTAGAAGGCATGTCCTAAGTTTTGATACACACACTACCAGTCAAAAGATAGGACACCCCTCCTAATTTCATGGCCTTTCCTGATTTTTATTTCCTTCTAAATTGTAACACAATGCTTAAGACATTCTAAATATCCAAAAATATGAACTGTTGATATTGAGATGTGTCTGCTACATATTCTCTGTAAAGCCTTAATAACAGCTCCAATCTGAAGTGATGTTAATTGGTGATGTTTGAGACTGGTAACACTAAATTAACTTCTCCTCTGCAGCATTGGTCTTGCTTTTCTGGGAAGGTCTTCATGAGAGCCAGTTTCATCATGGTGCTTGATGGTTTTTGCAAATGCATAACATAACAGCTGAGTGGTGCTGGTGTTTAATTACCTACATCCTTATGTTGTTTTATAGTTTTAAAATGTAGAAAATGTAGAAAAATAAATCTAAATATTTGTTATCCAAACTTTTGACTAGTACTGTGTATATATACAGGTTAATCTCAATAATTTAGAATATCTTTGAAAATTTGATTTATGTTAGTAACTTAATTCAAGGAGTGAATATAGATTCATGACTCAGTCTATACAGAGTCAGCCAAAAAATGTATACTCACTTCAGGAAAAGAAATATATGTTAATAATATTATCATATTATTATCTTCATGTCATAACAGTAATATCATCATAATGTAATAAATAAAGCAATAAATTTAGTATTAACATATTTATACAAGTCTTTCTTTTCTTTTCCTGAAGTGTGTATAAATTATTTTGGATGACTCTGTGTCTATACAGGTGCTCCTCAATAATTTAGAATATCATCGAAAAGTTTATTTAAAAAAAAGTTAATTTATTTCAGTAATACAGTTTAAAAAGTGAAACTCATATATTATATATAATAATAATATATACTTTTTATTATTATTTATTTATTTATTTTCCCCCTCCCCCCAAGAAAGTCTTTAAGAATGTCTTTGACAAAAAAACAGCATACAGAATGTAAATCATTCTTAGGGCTGGGGTGGGAAGCTGTTGCAAGACAGCGATGAAAGTGCAATTACATGCACAACACCAGATGTGCTAACACGAGTTTATTATGAGTGGGAGACAGGACTATGTGTTTACCACGAACAGAAATCGTGGAAAAAATTCCAAGAAGTTTTCTCACAAATAAAGTTACATTTTGCCAAAAAGTGTTAATTTCCCCATATATATACAGTATATATGTATGTGTGTGTGTGTGTGTGTGTGTGTGTGTGTGCGCGTGTGTGTATATATACAAACACACACTGTATATATACAGGACAGTATATATGACCCCCCTGTATTTTAATATTACCCAGAATTAAACAAGCTCTTCTTTAAAGTATGACTAAAGTTCATATTAATGGCAAATATCCTAGATGCAAAAGTGTGTCTGTAATATATAGAACGCCCAAAATAAACATAAAAAAATGATGGCTAGCAACAAAAGGAGTAACAAAAGATCAGCCTCACAAAAACGTGTGGTTTGTTAATATAATATAATAAATAACATAATATTTATCCATCTTCAGTAAGCTCTTTATTCTGGTCAGGGCAGTGGTGTAGTCATAGAGCCAGAGCCAGTCATGGTATTATTGGGTGCAAGATGGGCAAAAAACAGCAATTATAACAGCTGCTTATAATTACCTATGCAAGACCGTGAATAACCTACCCATTTCACCATGACATTTCCTAGTAAGGCATGATCTTAACGTATGACTACCCATGGCTCATCGTAACGTGTGAATTCATAACAATACTTAGCAAAAATTCTGAAAGTGGAAACTGAGCTTTAGAATTCACTATTACGCGTGACATACAGATATAGCAATATCAGATGCTTGTGTCTTTAGATTCTCTGCTGTCCTACAACACAATCTTCAAAAGCATAAACTGGAAAATTGGAAGAATCACGCAAGTATTAACTATTAAATAATTTTTAGCATGACTTTTACGTCAGTTAATAACAAATAAGGTCCAATATCCAGATGCTTAGTGATGCGCATGTCAGGGTAAAAGCGCATGAAGCGATGCACCCATCATGCATAGTTCCCCTTGTACAAGCCTTTGACAGCATGATCTAGGTTTAATTCAGTTGGTCAGGTCTAGGCTCAGCAACATTATGAGGGAATAAAATAAAGTTAGCAGATGAGCTGAATGTACTGAATAACCAGGGTATCACATCTATGGAGTTTTTTCAGGCTTACGTCAGGATTCAAATTGTAAAGGTTTGGATAATTTGGATAATAAAGGTTCTGGGGGCAAGAGCAATCATTTTCACACATGCATTTGCCACCACACGATGCACCACAAAGCTAAAGGCAGTCAATAGTGTGCAAGGTTTTTTGGCCCTGGGCAGTGCCTCATGATATTTAATTAAAACATTGTGAAAAGTGCAAGGTTGTTTTTACAAGAGTAAAGGAACAAGAGTGAAGGTTCCAAATTTATTCTTATTATTCTAACAAATATCAAGCACAATAATAATATTATGTTATCACCCATCTCTCATTTTAAATATTGGGTTTTATTGTAGAATTAATTATTGACACATTAATATGTACAGAGTGTTCAGTGCCCCAACTGGGTTCTGTTAAATGATGTTAAACAAGCAGAAGCCTGTTAACAACAGTGTATGTGCTCAAATTGTGGATACACCACTGAGACCTACAATCACAGCATTACCTCTTGCATCATTAAAGAGAACACTGGGACAATAATTAGCAATGTAATAAAAGTCGTTACTGTGTGCCTTTTGGTCATCTGCATGTTCCGTAAAAAATAAAATGCAACGAGGCAAACTGTTATGCGAAAATAATCAATGCTGGGTTGTTGTAATATGGCCTGATGCAAAGTAAAATTGATTATTTCAATTAACAGATTGCCTCAGTGTTTTATTCCTTTTTTAACTGAAGATTTAGAATTCATAATAAAAGACAATTTTTTTTTAAGCAATTTATTATTATTGTTTTTTTTAACCACCGATGTATGGCACATGATCCATATAGTGTATTAATAAACTGATTTTAAATTATGCTTCTATTAAAAAACAATTATTTATTATTTATTAATGTTTTATTTATCCATGTTTGCATTTGAGGTGGTACAGTGTTGCATCTATAATCCCGTGTGGTAGAAGCTAGTTATTTTCTAAGTTGGTTTAGAATTGTAATAAAATCTGAAAAAAAAAAAAAAAAGTGAATCATGATATTTATAAAATCATGATACTAACAAAATCACAATAGAAATTGAATAAGCACCTAGGTATCATGATAATATTGTATCATATGGTCCCGGATGATTCCCATCCCTACAATTTAATATTGGAGTTCGGGGTGTCAGGCTTTGCAACATTCACAGCATTTTTGAAAATTTCTCAGCACAGTAGATAAGCATTTGTTTTTTCTTATTAGCTTGGAGAGAATATGAGATGAATATTCATTATTGTTAAACTTAAAGTGATAACAGGGACAAACATGTCTTATGGATGTTCTACTTTACATGTAACTATAAACCATTAAAAAGTGATGACATGACGATCGCTAGAAAATTTCTGGATAAAACTGTGGTGTTGTATAAATCCTATCACAGCACTCCTGCATGCATTATTTTTATGTAACAGCAAAGTTCATTGTGTGTTCCGATGGGATTAGATATATCCGCTCAGTCTCTTTACGCAACTCTGCATGAATCTCAGCATGTGAACGTTACAAAAATCTTTAAAAGTTTAACATACACACACTTGCCCAGGCAAGTGTTTATTTGTGCTCAGTGAACTCAAACTGACACTAACTGTAAATGTAGGCAGGAATACACTAATTTACATGTACCATCTCCCTTTCTCACACACTGCTTGGTGCCTAGTAGTTTGGCTTTAATTGAGCTATAAAAAAGTGCAAAGGCCTCCCAGAGGAAGGCTAATCATGTTCAGCTTAGTAAAGTGTTTGTTGAACAACCCCAGTTCCACATGATGATCTTTTAGCAGGGCACATTTACCATTTAGGCACCTATGTTCACTGACCTGAATGCAAAAGGAAAGCAGCTTTATATAAAGGGAGACATGCTGTATTACAGTATGTGTAGAACGCTGATCTCTAACCTTCTCCTGGAGATCTCCCTTCCTGCAGGATTCAGCTCCAGCTCTAATCCATCTGAGTTGATCCGGCTAATCTACTAGACTGATTATCTGGAGCTGGTTTGTTGGATTATGGACTAAAGTGAATTCTGTAAAATGTAGATAATCATGGTGGGGTTTGATTATCATCACTGGGATGTGCTGACCTACAGGTTTTTTTCATTTTAAATACACTACACTGTCAAAAACAAGTTCCGCACAGTATTTTTTCAGCCTTTAGTGTTGAATACAGTGCATAATCACCAGGCATTGTTCCAGCAACCTTACGTAACCTCGCAACATTTATTTCCATCCAGAGTTACATTAACTCTGTATTGTATTGGTGAACCACTCCATAAGGTCCAGTGTCTCTAAGAGTAGGAATTAAGGTCAGGACTCTGTGCTGGCCTATTCATGATAGGATTCCTCATGCTCCTAGAACCACTTTTTCACAATTTAAATCCTAGAAATTTTCCCATGCTATCAGGGAACACAATACTCCTTTGATGTGATAACCTGGTCATTACATCACTTCATAATCATTCCTTCTTAACCTGACATGCCCATCGCTCTAGAATAGGGTCTTATCTGGACTTATTAGACCTTTTCCCACTACCCCAACGACAAATCTTTATGCTCCATAGCAAATTGAGGCCAATTTCCAAATAGCTTCATTAACAGGTGTTTTACTTATGGTGACACATTTGTTTAATTTCAATCCTGAGTTCTCCTTGCATTGTGTTTCTTTTCGCTATTGAACCGTAGTGGGTGATTTTTTAGTGCTTTTTTAGTGCTTAAGTGATCTCCAGTCACACGGATATTTTTCTGACCACATTACTTTTGCAAAGCTGACAGATCAGCAATATCCTTCGAGGCTTTAAGTCAGACAGTTCTTCCAGTAATTCCAGTAATTTCAGCAGTCTTCTTAATTTTTTTCTTTGCTTGATGCAGGTCAATAACTTGATCCTTCTGAAACGCAGTAACATATTTACTATGACCACAAGACATGTCTTCTGACGTTTAAAAAAACAAAGCGTCATTCAGGGTTAAATGAATTGTTGCTAGCTGAAACATATTAATCACTGCAGTAATTATCCAATCAAATCCTCTTAAGTACTTGCTTACTGAAATTCAAATGACTACTTATTTTGACGTGCAGTGTATGAAACAGACAAGAAATTTATCATAAATTCAACATATTTTTGGGCACAGATATCTGTCTATATCCCCATATTTCCATAAAGATTTGTGCATGTGTTGTGTCTGTGTGGGCACTTGTGTCAGCTGTTCATGAGCATTGGTGGAAAGAACAAGAAGAGGTGTGTGTGTGTGTGTGTGTGTGTGTCTGCTGTACTAGAAGACAGAGTGTGGAAAGCTGTGAAGAATCCAGCGCTTAAATTGCCTGTTTATTTCCAGACACTGCATCATTTACACAGCTACAGAGGGAGCGAGTGAAGCAGAGATAAAAAAGGGGGGGAAAGTGAATCTGAGGGCTTGGAAGGGATGAAACGTAACAATAAACAAAACAAAGTGGTGGTTTCTCTCAGCAGAGAAAGAGAGATGATTAAAATGATTAGCATCCTTGGTTTCTGATAACACTGGGTTTTGGTCGCAAATGTCAAAATGTTCTGGCATAACTCCAATCAAGGACAAGAATTTTTTTTTAACCGACCTGCAGAGGAGACTGAAAATAAAAGAAGGAGATGAGATTAACGATAAACACAAATCCAACTAAAGTGACATGAATGGAGAAAAGAGAAAAGGGGTGAAAAGGCTAGAACAGGGCTGACAGGATGTGATTCCTGTTTATAGCATTTGCCAGTTCATTAGAGAGCACGAGAGAGACAGAGAGCAAGAGACATGAAGGAACAGGGGAAAAAGAGAAAGATAGAGAGGAAGTCATAAAAGGAAAGTAGGGAAATTACAGAAGAGGCAAAGCATAAATTTAAAAAAAAAACATCAAATTTAATAGGCTGCATTTATACAGTGCTGTATAGGGTGTGTGAATTTCAGGTGTGCATGCATGAAAGAAGCTGAGACTGACAGAAAAAGAAGAAAGAGTGAACAGAAAGAGAGTGAGCATTTGAGGAAAAGAGATAGTTTGAACTGGAGATAGTCTGACAGCGTGACAATTATTCTAGGCTGAGTGTAACTGTGAGGAGATTGGATTCAGAGCCATTTGATTTGCTACATACAAGGCATCTCTCTCTCTCTCACACACACGCACGCACGCACACACACACACACACACACACACACACACACACACACACACACACCTGTGTACACAGAACAAGTGCTTGATTCCTCTGATTTATGTCCAACACAACGGCTCATGCATTTTTTAACACTAATAGATATCTGGCTATATTAATCACGTTTCAGTGTAAAAGAACAGACACACATTTTACATCAACTTATAACAAGCTATTAATTATTAATTATAAGACTATTAGTCATACTAATCATCTTTACATAAAAATAGGCAGTTTGTAGTATATTAAATAGAATGATAATTTTTTACATTTATAATTAATATAATTGTGTGTATGTTTAGCATTTCAAAGATCCACTTAATTAATGTCACTAATGAGGAGTATAATTTTCATCCAAAGTCTGAACGTTATGCAGGCACATAATGCAGGACATGAAAATATGAAAAGCCTGTTGGCTAAATTATAAAATTATAATCATAATTTTGTGATCAAGCAAACATAATGGTGAATAGCATTACAGCACCTTTGTCATTTGAAGTGCTATATTTGAGCAACATCTCATTTTTGTCTGAATGTTGTGAGACAGCGCTCATATTTATCCTGCATTTCAACTACTAAAAGAGACCTCAGGGTTCAGCTAGAGGTAAAGGAAAAATAATATGCACCAGCTGAAGCATACCAGCAAGTGGTTTAAAGGAGTTGTTGTGTAGGGTGTATGTATGAGTACAGCTGTCTGTACATCCTGAATTTCTGGAATACAACTTTTTAAAGGCTCCAGAAGCAATCTTTGTAAATGCAGGTATACTATGACAGACATACAGTAGCTCAAACTGTGCCCACTCCATAGAGATACAGTAAATACAACAGGTCTGTTATAAAAAGACTGGAGATTACAATCAATCACAGGATAAAAAAAGGAACAGTCTGAGGCCCATCTGCTTCAACAAACGAAGCAAACTGTAACTTTGTTTGAGTTTAGCCAAACTGATATGAGAAACATAAAATGTGTTAAGGCGGCAGCAAGCAAGAGAAAATTGATCGTAAAACCCCACCTTTTTGATGAACAAGAATCCAAACCCACATGATCCAGGTCTCAGGTGAACAGTCCTCTCCATTATGTTTAGAGCCAATAACACAATCATGCTTAAAGGCACATCAGGCTTTTTATGTTTAAGGACAGATTTTGTTTCACATACTACAATATCAAGCATGCCTCTGACTTTTTTTTTTTAAGAAGAAGAAAGCAAGAAAAAAGAGTCAGCATGTGTATTTGTGCATGTGTAGATTATGCTCCTCAACTAGACTGACAGAAAGAGGGAGAGAAATCTAAGTTTGGAGTTTGAAGAAGGCCACTGTTGAGAAAATGCCATGATGGAAATTCCACTAAATATGGTATCTCTGCTCTTTCTATACTATTTACCCTTTACCCTCCTGTTCTCTCATTCCCTACTCTCATCCCCTGCCCCTTCTCTCTCTCTCTCTCTCTCTCTCTCAGTCTGTGGTTGTTCATGCTAAAAAGGCTGCTGTGTGCGGCTCCGTGTTGAGAGGCTGGTCACATCCTTCTGTGTCTGTACATCTCCCACAGATTTTCCCTCCCATTGCTGAGTTATTCTTGATTACCTTTAGCTAATTATCATCAGATCACACACGCGCACACACACATACACACATATACACACACACACACACACACACACACACAAATTACTATTCAGAGCCACAGGCGGTTTAAGATCTGTGCTATCACCAGGCCGGAGGGAGGAAAAAAAATCCTGGTTTGCAGAAACCACTCATCAAGGTATTTTGTGGAGAATACCTGGCACAACACTTTGGTGTAGCAATTACGTTCTTTCTCCTTCTTCTGAATGGTACATAATTAGACAAGCCCGGAAGACAGGTTTGATATAGAAACTCTGAAGCCTCATTAGTTCTGTGGTTCTGATGTAGAGGATTTTATGAGGGAGACTTAAATTTGAGAAATGTGACAGCGATATTAGTGGCAAAAAATATCTCAATAAACAAGCAGTCCAGAGGTTGCCTCTCTACTGTCACTATGTCTATCTCTGAAGCAGGACTGGGAGATGGATACTTGTGCCCCACACGCATTCGCGCACACACACACGCACGCACACACACAAATGCTGTGCCACTAACCCCCATATACACACACCATATCTACAGTAACAGAGCCTAAGGGATAAACTGTAAATCATATAAAGTGTTTTAATACCGTTCTCATGTGGTAGTAATCAGATATAAACACAAAGTACTCTGTCTGTTTACATGGGCACGCTTCTGTACCACAACACCATTTATCAAGTCTTGCCCTGAATTAATAATGAACTAGATCTGCTGAAGAATAATTATTTCATGATGTACTTTAGTAATATTTTATGACAAAGCAGTGTGAGGGGTCATTAAGTTTTCATGTTCCTTTATGAACTTAAGACAAAGAGCGTGCAGGCATGTGTGTGTGTGTGTGTTTTGGGAGAAGTCAGGCTCTGTGTTGGGCTTAAATCCTACTTGGCCTAACAGTAATTTTTGCCTACAAATTTCATTGCAATGGATTCATCAATCTTCCTTCCTCCCTTTCCTTCTCCATCTGGCTCTCCCTCACTTTCACTTGCTCGCTCCCTCAGTCAGTAAATGAGAAATTGAAAGGCAGAGATGGGGTAGGTTACGTGCACAGGTTGGTTAAATGGTTTCCACACACACACACTCACACACACACACCATACTAACATACAAACACACAGAGGACATAATCACATATTTTCCCTTTACAGTTTTCTAAAGAATAGTTTTACTACCAAGACCAAACAAGCTATAGTTTATGGCCTTGTCCCAGACAGTGGCATAAACCCTGAGGTCCTCTTCCAAGTCCACACTTTGATGACATCATTCAGGAGTGGACTTATGGTGCAGGAGTGTGCATTACAATCTGGCTGTGTTCACCGTGGCTTGCCGTTTAGTGATTAATTAAATGCTAGTTCACGAATATAAGGACAATAGTTAACATGCAATCTCTAACAGAATTTTAAACTTGATTGAAATTTTTAAAGATGGACAAAGCTCAATACTCATCATGACTCTTAATATGGCTCTATCCACCAAGCTTTGCTCTTGACAAAACCATCCAGTGACTGGTCCTCTTAACTGATTGCAAAGGGTTTGGGCAATATACTGGTGGTGAGACTGCTGTTGAGTCTATGATTAAGTGCACAATTTACCAAAAAGTGCAATAAATACACAGCCTGGCAATCTGAGCACAAGTTTGAGGCCTAAAATGAGAAAGGTAACACCATAAAACACATGCAAACACAGACTGTGAGGTCACGCACCAGGGGCCAAGTATATCAAATATTGTTTGCCGCCATCAACAGCAGTATGCATGAAGCAGTACATGGTGAATTGCTGTGACATTCTTATGTAGGTAGGTACGGTCAGGGTCAGAGTCAGGGCAAGTGCAGCAGCAACAGCCATAACAACCCCCATCAAATCTGTTCATCATATTCTAGCTAATATTATTTCGAAATATAAGGAATTAAGAGAGAAGAAAATGAGAAAAGGATTAGGCAAGGAAAATTTATAAGGAAAGAGACTATAAGCAAAAAAAGGTATGAGAAAAAAAGAGAGTCTAGAAGTGTATGGCAGACTGTAACAAGTAGAAAATAAAGGATTTAACACACAGCCAACTCTGAGAGAGGATAGCAGGAAATGCATTCAAGATTCAAAGGTTTATCTCCCGAATATCAACTTATCCTGTTGCTCCTCCCCTGTGCACCAACAAGCACAGATTTACTAAAAATCTCCAGATCCATTATTGATTTAAATTAACCCAAACTTTTATTATTACCATAGAGAATCATTCCATCTGAATGAACTCTGAGCTGGAACTGTTCACGGTCTCCACACACGGGTCAGTACAGCTCTCCAGTGATCCATTTCCACCTGCCCTACCCTGCATTGCCCACAATGTGTCATGTATGTCAGCAATATTGTTTTTGAACATGGCATCTATGATTGATGTGCAGAAGAGCTATTAGACAGGAAGTCAATGTGTCCTGGGGGAGACTTAAAAAAAATACAAACTCTATCACAGCAAAGAGACATGTTAGGATTGGGAAATATATCATAGTGTTGCAACAAATGATAATAATCACCAGTGTAAAACTCATGGTCTCATAATGGCCATTGTGGTAAACATAAACACAAAACAATCAAATATCTACAGACTATGATTTTAGAATAATGTCATAAAATTACAGAGGCATCTATAAATGTTGAGAGGTAAAAAGTCTTTTGTTTTGCTGTTGCATAATGAGGCAAATTGTGCCGAGATGCGTAGTGCCATCGACTTCTTCAGTTCTGTCAGTAAAGTGAGCCAGTTATTATTAATATTGCGTTTAGGTCTGGATCATAGCTTAAAGCAGTCTGTAAAAGATTTCCACTTAATTCCGCATGCTAAATTCCCTTCTCCCCTCCAGTGTTTTGAAACAGTGTTTTTGTCAAGACACTGTCATGTTTGGAGGATGTGTCCTGATTTTAAAGGTATACTACGAATGCATTCATTCACTGTTGTGACTTCTGTCTTTTCAACAGGTGATGGCTTCTCTAAAGTAATGCAAGCAGCAGTTCCTTCTCTCACCATGTGATATACTATCTGAATGATGACAACACCTCTGGATGAACTAAGACTTCAAATCAAAACATCAACTACAAGTTCTTTTTTGTTTTGGGAGTTTTGAAAAAACAGTGACTGCTTTGACTGGTTACGACCGATTATTTTTTTTCCCCTGGATGGAGTTATACCTGTCTCTGTGCCTACATTTTACGAGAATCCCACCAGTAACAGTTGTGATGGCCATCACTCGCTGATGTGACAGGAAATCCAATAAGACTGAAGATTTTACTACTGTTTCATCATATTATCAAACAGTCTGATCCACACGCAGTGGTACAGACACACACTCGCACACGCTCGTACGCTACTACTAACTCAAAAAAAGGAGCACTGAATTCACCCGAGAAGGTAAGATTCTTTTTTTTTAATGTGACTGTTACAGTTTTAATCTTTTAAATGTCATGTTATATAAAGCAAGAAGAATCGTAGATGACAAAGACCTGTGACCAATCATAGACAAATTCACCCATAATACTCTATTATATTTTAAAAGTTCAAAAACGGCAAAAATCTAATATTGTGAAGAAAGAGAAATTAACAAGATAACGCC
Organism: Clarias fuscus; assembly: GCA_030347435.1. Taxonomy (NCBI): domain Eukaryota; kingdom Metazoa; phylum Chordata; class Actinopteri; order Siluriformes; family Clariidae; genus Clarias; species Clarias fuscus. The sequence continues at coordinate 26,228,787 of CM059214.1, read as the reverse complement.
AACAGTAAGAGATATTTTTACATAGTGATGGCGAAGTAGAAATAAATACTACAGACAACTGTAGAGACAGCAGGTGAAGAGGCACAGTTAAGAAAATCACCAATAATTATATACCGCTTAAATGTAGGGCAAAAGTAAATGAGCTGGAAATGAAGGTGGATATGCATGAGTGTAGCAGTGCTATTGTGTTTGCATTTGAACTGTATTCGAAAAAATAATTTGAAGAACGTGGAGTACAAAGTCTGTCTGCAAAGCAGCAACATTAAAGTAAAGTACACACAGGCACACACTGCATCTGTATTTTTCTACAATAATTAGATTCTACAGTTTTACGATAAAAAGCTTGGGCTTTCAATTATTTCTTCAAACTGGTCTTTCTCTGGGCCAGAATGGTTTTAGAATATAAAACCAACTATAAATATGGTGCATAAGTTATTATGGTGGTTTGAAATCAATATGGGGCAAAATGAACCTTATATGATAAAATAAATGTATATATACAGCACACTTTAGCAGATGTACCCATCAAAAAGGCTCTGGCATAATTCTGGTTGGATATTTGTCCAATTTATTGGCATACTTAGTAAAGTTTAATTAAATATGTTTGTTTCCTGGCATGTACCTGACCATGAAAATCATGGTTTAAAGCATGGTTCACCTTTTTTTCTGAAAGTCACAAAGTAAGGAAGCACCAAAAGCTTAAAGTTAACCTGCTTTACCCATTTCACAACCAGATTCGATGTGTTTGGGGTCATTGCCCTGTTTGAACGCTTAATTATGTCCAAGTTTCAACTGTCTAGCTGATAATTTGAGCTTTTACTGAAGAATTCTGTGGTAGTCCTTGTTATTCATTATTCTTGTTATTCATTATACCTGTGTGTCTGTGTGTATATACCAATTCACCATCTTCTATCCATCTCTTTTTGTCTCCCAGCTCAAATACAAACACTAAGAGCCTTTGATTTTACTTAAAAAATACAGAGATGTATACACACTGAATGAACAATTAAATATGACATTTAAATTGCACTCCATTTTTCTGCCAAAGTATCTCTTTTCATGACGAGCCGCAGATGTAAATGGTGACTGTTCTTTATATACGGCTTCATTTTTAAGAAGCAGTGACGTCTGAGCTGATTTGAAGAAAATACATTTTCTAAATTTAAATGAAAATCAGTAAATTAAAAAGTAAATCAGTTTCTTCAAAAACTCCTCCCTTACACCAGTTACGAATTGCTGTCAGTAAGCATAGCAAGCCATATGCAAAATTATTTTTCACTACTAATCTTTCTTTTCACCTATCTGTGAAAACCAACTCAATCAGTTTTGCATGTGAGCTAGCTCTTTTTAAGGGCTTGTTTTGCATGTAGTTGCTGCCTGAGGCAACAATGTGTGTAGCCGAGGGGCAGCTAACCAACTCCCATCTGGCCTGGCCAACAACACAAACAAGCCCGACTGCACCCCCACGAGAGAGCAGGCAGCAAAAAAGAATGAGGCCCCAACAGAAAACTCACACACCTTTGCACTCAAAACATGTAAGAATACAAACAGGTGTTGGTGTGTCACCTTTGTGGCTCAAAAAAAAAAACAAAAAAAAAAACAATCCAAATAGATACATTTCCAGCAAAACCTGTGATATGGTTTTGACTGAATTTGAATCAAGGCTATGTTAATCTTAAATTCTGTTCCCCTTAATTAAATGATAAACAGTTTATAATTAAATCAATCACTAAATTAAGAAAATTTGCACACATTTGCACTTTTGAAAACAAACAAATGTATAAATCACTATTAATTGTGATAAGTCTAATATTTTTTTTTAATTTACCAGGTCACTAATTGGTCTTCTTTTATGCATTTGATTATCAAGTGATCGCTTTTTCAGTTACGCTTACTTGTTTTGATTCATCATTTGTTTAAGAACAGAGGAGCTGTACTGTTGTCTATCATTTCACCACAAGAACATTTACAAATGCTGTGACTGGTCAAGCCTAGTTAAAGTTACAGCTTTTCATTGATACTCTGCATAAGAATTACAAAAATGTCTGACTTATGTTGGTTCAGACAGGTAATAGTAATTCAAGAAACGTTAACGATAGAAATGAGATTTCTTTTTGTCTTAAGCATACACATACAAGATGATGAGTAAAAAACAGGATCTTACACTCAGAGTTTAAGTACAAAGTTTTTAGACAAGAAAAAACCCTAAAAATCCCAAATCCCAACGACAATGAAACGTGGTTATCATTTAATGGAGCATGAAATCTTGCTCCTTGTTTATCAAACTTATGTACGATTAAATCTGACAATAAACCAAGCATACAAATTACATACTCTCAGTTTACTTATTTATGATTTATCTTCTCTGTACAACATAACTCACACATAGTTGTAATGCAAGTAATATCAATATCATTAAGTAAAGTGAGCGTAATAGTACAAGTAATAACAGTAAAAACAGCAAATGACAAATACCGATAATCATGTCAGATACAGGAACCTGTATCTAAGACACAGCTAATAGACTTTGGTGTCATTTAATTTGTAAATGTGAATCAGAGTGCACAGCCCTGGAGCTTTTTCATGTATAGAAAAACTGTAGAACTGCTTCTATGTATATGGCTATTATCAATGTCAGTTATCCACAATTGACATATTTAGCACTTTGACACCTCTTGATCATGTGTGTGGAAAAAAAAATTGTGTTGGGTACAACCACTTTAATATAAGATCAGCCAGCTCGTGATAAAAACCCACACACCTCTTTTTTCCTTTGGTTATTATCCGTGAAATGACTGACAGCCACTTACAGTTACATATTTGTTTGGTAGACTAATAATTAAAAAGAAAGAACAAAAGAAAAAAGCTCAAGTAATCAAATGATTTATGTATCTCTTGTTTATTAGATGATGAAAATCACTAATTCTAATTCTGTATTTTGTAAACCATTTTGAATTGCTTTACTGGTTATCCATCGCCATCCATGATCAAATATAGATTATGTTGAATGTGTAATCACATTTCCGCCTTCCTGAAGCAGTTTTTTGGCACAGTATATGCAGACAATTGTCACATATATTTATGTGGTTAGTGGGTTTTCTCCAGGTAGGCCATTTCCTCCCCTAATGCAGATTAGGCTAACGGCCATTCACAAATTGCCTGTAGTATATGGATTGGCACCCTGTCCAGGGTGTACTCCGTCTCGTGCCCTAAGTCTCTTGGAATAGGCTCCAGGCCCAGGCCTCGGCCCCCCCGACCCTGTATACACGATTAAGCAGTATAGACGATGAGGGAATGAGTGAGCGAGTATGTGTGTATGTATGTGTGTGTGTGTGCCATTGGCACCCCGTCCAGAATAGGCTCCAGGCCTCCCACGAACTTACATACAGGATAACAGGATAAAGCGGTATAGACGAAGAGGGCGATATTTTAAGCAGACAAGAGAAGTTAAATTTGTCAAAACGTTGTAAAAAAAAATTATTTGCACCCTAATTACTGATAACTGCTATGCTCTTCTCATTTCCATCTGGTGATGAAGGCCTACATACAAACAGACAAGGAATATAAAGCAAAGAATTGGCTGTTAGTCAACAGTTACTTGCACATAGTCCTTTATCTTTCTTGGGGAATCCAGACTATCTCTTCAAATAATTTAGCTTATTTTGGAAACAATTACTGCTGAGAAACTGTTTGAACAGACAAGCATAATTTATATCAAACATCTGTGGTTTCCTCCTAAATCGCAAATTATGCTGCAAATTAATGTTGGAGTATACAAACCTAAGACTAAATTTAAAACAATTTAAATTAATTTTGTGTAGGTGGCATTGTGGCTTAAGTGTTTAGAACTGCTGCCTTGCACCTCCAGGGACCGGGTTCGATTTCCACCACGGGTCTGTGCGCATGGAGTTTGCGCGTCCACAGACATGCAGTTTTGGGTAACTGGTGTACCCAAATTGCCCAATGTGCATGTCTGCCTGCCCTGTGATGGATTGGCACCCCATTCAGGGTGTACCACACCTCGTGCCCTAAGCTTCCTGGGATAGGCTGAGATTTATTGAGTTTTTCGAGCCCCAAGCTGCGCCCCATTCTGAAATGTACGTGCTTCCTGTTCCCTGCTCCGTTTGCAGTGACTATTGGTGAAGGGGACTTCCCTCGACAAAACCACTATTCAGAACACCCTGCGAAGTCACCAGGGTTGATGTCACTTCATTCGTGCGTTACCATGATAACATAAGCACCTTAGATACCTTTCGCTGCTGCAGTGTATTTCACTTTATGAACATTAAATATTTGTTGAAACAAAACTGATACCATTATAAAACATGCTATTGAACGTGTATAACTTGTTAATAAATTATTTATTAACTTATTAAAACTGTATGGAGATTTATGTATTTTTTACAGATTATAATATTAAGGATTTCTTGATTTAATTAGTTTTAATTATTGTGTCATATTAATATGATGGTGTCATCGAAAATAATGATCATAAACATATTCATATTTTTCATGCTCCAGCGAGACACAGTGACTTTTTCGTTTCCTTTTCCAGTGACGTGAAAACCTGTTGTTCCCTACGCAGTTAGTTTTTTATACATATCATAAAGGTAAAAAATAATATATGAAGTGTTATCTTCATTTTAGATGTGAAAAGGGTTTCATGGCTCCCGGTGTTTTTTCTTTTGTGGGAAACAGATGCAAATGGCTCTTTGTGTATTTAAAAATAAATAAAATAAAATAAAAATTATATAAAAAGCAGTAAACATTAATTAATGAAAGAAGGTCAATAATTGGTCTTATATTTGCGCAGTTTTCTTAGGAAATTAGCAGCTTAGTTTTCCTGAACATCCTGCAGAACCAGCCAGTCTTTCTGAGGACTTTGTCTCACCTGCTTCTTGTTTCATCCATGAAAAATCCAGAAACTAACTTTCTTTCTTTGACTGAAAAGTGGTCATAATATGCTGCTTACTTTTCTGGCCTACAGATACTTTGCTGTAAGTTAATAATAATAATAACAACAACAAAAAATGATTGAATCTGATTAAGACGCTGGGTGTTATGAACAGTACTGCATGTATTTATGAGCTCCAAAGGTAATTTCTCTTTATATTTCCATAGGTCTGGGTGGAGGGAAGGACACTGAAGGACAATGGCGGCCGAAAGTGTGATTGAGCTCAGGGACTGGTTGTTCCTGCTTCTCCTTTGCCTGACTTTATTGGTGGAGGTTCTGGAATTTGCAGCAGCAACAGCTGCCATCACTGAGGCAGCACTCGGGGAGGCAGAGCTTCAGGGTGATGTTCCGTGTCCATCAGCATGTAGATGTGATGATGGCTTTATTTACTGCAACGACCGTGGACTGAGCATCATACCACCTTTACCGTTAACAGCAGCTGTGCTCTATTTACAAAATAATCGCATTGACAATGCTGGCCTGCCAACCTCCTTAGAACGGCGAATGACTGTTCAAGTAGTTTATCTCTATGATAATGAACTTGATGACTTTCCAACACATCTGCCTCCATCACTACGTGAACTCCACCTTCAGGACAACAACATACGAACTTTGCCGCGTGCAGCTCTTGCGCGATTACCTTTGCTGGAGAAGCTCCACATGGATGATAATTCAATATCAACTGTAAGCATTGAAGACAAAGCATTTGCAAATAATCCCAGACTCCGACTTCTTTTCTTGTCACGCAACCATCTTTCAAGTATACCATCAGGGTTACCATCATCACTAGAAGAACTCAGATTGGATGACAATCGAATTTCTACAATTCCAACACATGCATTCAGGGGACTTACCTCACTAAGGCGTCTTTTTCTTGACGGTAACTTGTTGGCAAATCAACGTATTGCTGATGACACGTTTTCACGACTGTCTAACTTAACAGAGCTCTCTTTGGTACGCAACTCTCTTCAGTCACCACCTTTAAACCTTCCTAGCATGCATCTCCTTCGACTGTACCTACAGGAAAATGCTATGACTCATATGCCAAGAGGTTCACTGGATGGTATGCATAGGCTGCAGAAACTTGATTTGTCAGGCAACAACCTTACAACTCTACCTAGGGGTTTGTTCAGAGACTTGGACAGCATCTCACTGTTACTCCTGCGTGGAAATCCATGGTATTGTGGCTGCAACCTACGCTGGCTTCATGATTGGTTGCATGTCCGAGGTTCATCAGTAACAGTGAGGGGTCTAACATGTCACGGACCAGAAAAAGTCAGGGGCAAATCACTTAGGGACCTCACAAGTCAAATGGAACAATGTGAGGCAGCTGTGGATGGACCTGGAGGAGTTGCAGGACCAGGGGGAGGTGATGGATCTAAAAAAGACAAAGGGGATTCTCCAACTGAAACCCCAACCACAACAACCCTCACTCTTCCCCAGGGTTCTCTCTTCACACTCAGGTCCAGACGACCTGTACACAGATACCCTGACTTGAGACAGGACAGTTCTGCAGAGGGTGAAGGTGAGGATGTTGGCAAAACTTTGTTGATCAGTGTAAAGCCTTTAACTCCAGAGACAGCCCATATTACATGGCAGGCTGCTCAACCAGCCTCTGCTTTCAGGCTATCCTGGTTAAGACTAAGCAGTAACCCAGCCATGGGATCTATTACAGAGACACTCGTCCCTGGAGACCGCAGAGAGTATTTACTCACTCAGTTACAACCACGGTCAAGTTATATTATCTGCGTGGTGCCTCTTGTTGTCAGTAAAGGAAGAAGGACATCATTTACAGGAACAGGGGGGTTAAATTTGAACACTGACTCAGAGCACGAACACCCTGCTTGTGCCAAAACAGAGACTGCAGATCTTCAGATTCAGCCTAGCGCTGACCAAGGTCAGGGTGATCAAGGTACAGATGAATTGACTGTCTTACCCCTTGCAGGGATTATAGGAGGGGTGACTGCATGTGTTTCCCTGTTCTTAATTTTTGGGATTTTCTGCTGGTATGGACATCGGGCAGGATATCTTACAGCTGACGATCATACTGTATATGCTCGTGATGTTGTTGGGCCCCGTAGTGCTGTAAAGCATTATGATGACTATGTAGAATCTGGTACCATTAAGGACACTTCGATCTTAGAGATCGGAACACCTGGTTTCCAAATGACGCCATTGGCGGCCCAGCAGCCCCTGCACCCAAAGGCAAAAGTTGAGGACATGACTTACATTCATACTATTTTCCCCTCAAATAATACAACCCTTTATAGGAGCACCCTAAACCACACAGCAAATCCAAGCTATGGAACCAACCGTGGGTACAGAGAAGGTGGAATACCAGATATAGATTATGCTTACACGTGATAGTCTCTTTAAAGTCCCCTAATTTTTCTGGCCACTATCTTTAAGGCAAAGTAGCTGAGTAGGGCTTTGTTCATTGTCTTAGGTTCCAAAGTAGGGGTGTGCCAACTCTAATGTAGTCTATATATCATAAATATCCATAATAATATCATAACTTTAAAATGTTTAATTGAAACATGTCAAATTGAACAGTTAATTAATCAATTGCAAACAGTTTGTAGAAACAATCCGGATTGTCTCCAAAGTCCATTGAAAATCAAATTGTGTCCCAAACCATTCAGGGTGCAAAAACAATACCAATACATATTTTGATGGGGTTTTAATATTTTCATTGATTCATTTGGGTTATGCAATATGTCTCATTATAACCATATCATTTCTATGAAACAAGATGGCCTCATTTTCATACACAGTCATGAAGCAGGTTTTCATAAAGCATGGCACACCCCTAGTCCAATGTACCCTTTGTGCCTCCTTTGGTCTGTTTCCAGTCTATCTGTAAACCGTTACAATTTGGGACACTGATTCTATGTGAAAAAAATCAAGAACAACAAATAAGTGCCAGAGATACCAGTCTTGGTATTGATATTATTTAACACTGAAGGTTTGGGGAACTTTTATATTGTTTTCATACCTGTTTATTTCCTTGAGCTAAGTCATGTTAAAGAGACATAACAGTAGCATTATGATAATGTTATCCTGAGGAACCAGGTGTGTATGGTTATAACTTTACTACCTGTACTGTGTATGAGCAAAGGAAAATGGGTGCCTTTCATTTGTTGTCAACTTCTACTATGACAAAAACAACAAAAGTAATTTTTTTTGGTTTGTTTGTGATTCAGATTATAGGTTCTTACTTTTCTCCTATTACCTCTGTCTCTCTTTTGATTATATTTGGTATTGTATTTTTTCATGCTGTGCCATGACTCCAGCCCAGAAAGATGACAGGGGTGATAATGGTTTGATAAATTGTCAGTTTCTTACTTTTTATTGAAAGAATTAAAGGGTGGGGGGCACAAGAAAAACATCAAATCAAGAGGTTATGGTTTCATGCTTAGTAAGAAATTAGTTATTAAAAAATATTGTTATTGCTAAATGGGCATATATTCAATACCATAGCTATAAAAAGCTAACTGGGATGTTCAAAAGGGGAAAAAGCCTATTCAAAGACAATCATGCGAGTAAGACATCTCTCTCAAACTGACAGGCCAACACAGATAAAGCAGTCAATTTGGTACTAACTTAATCCAAGTTAATGGGAAGGCGATATCGATATATAGAACCACTGTCTGGAGAAAAACATGAGCACTTAATCAAATAAAGGCCATGAAAAGTGGTCAGTGGACATTTCCATGACTCTAACTATGTCACCATGAAGAACCGCTAGTAATATCCAGCCCTAAAGGTTCTGACAACAGAAATCAGGGACAAATATACAAATAACAGTAACAACACTGTGGACCTCTGCAACTTTTGTATAAGTAATGGGGTGTGGTATAGATCACAGTCTTTCTTTTTAAACAGTTAAGGATAAACTTTTACCCAAATCATTGATAGAAACTGGAAACAGTGCGTATAAAGCTGGAGTGTTAGGAATGTCAGCAGAATAGTATATAGACCCTTTAATTTTCCTGCCTTTTATGATGCATTTTGAAAGTGAAATATCTGAATAAATAGCAAATCTGTCACTTTTTCTCTGCAGTAAATAATAAACAGCTTGTTTTTTTCCATCAGTATATATACATAAATCAAAATTAAAACAGTTGTGCTGAACAGCATTTCTGTGTTTAGTTTGAGAACAACATATTGTTTTTTCCCCCCTAATTTGCCAAATATTAAAACTAATCATACAACTCATGAGTAGGTCCTCAATGGATCCTGGTATTTCAATGAAAATCCTCTATAAAAAAAAAAAAAAGAGCCATTTATAGCACGAGTGTCAGGTAAAAGAATAATGTGGAGAGAAAGCAGATGGATTGTGTTTAAGAGCAGACATGTGTTCAATCTGTAGAGTGTGGTAATGCCTGTGTAAGCAACACATGGATCAATATAATGAAAGAGGACAGTGTAATTGTCCATCTAAAAGAGAGAAGTGGTCTCCATAGGCAGTTATTCACAACACTAATTCACACTCCTTTATTTAGGAACACAATTATGGACATTTACACAAAATCCTTATTTGCTATTTCTGATCAACAGAGACTGAACTTTTATGGCATTTTTAAAGGAAGCAGACATTTACATAGATCTAATGCATCTTTGGAATTCAACCTGTATGACACAACAGTATGTGCCTGTGTGTGTGTGTGTGTGTGTGTGTGTGTGTGTGTGTGTGTGTGTGTGTGTGTGTGTGTGAGAGAGAGAGAGAGAGAGAGAGAGAGAGCAAAAGAAAACAAGGTTAATCTGGACTAATTGGTGTGAACACTGTGTTGATTGATTAGTCAACTGATACGTGGCAGTAACAGGAAAAGTAAATGACACGTGAATTCTTTCACTTAAGCTTTAACTGAAATGGAAGGGTTTGAAATATAGAATTAACACATAAAATTTAACTGTCAACATGTCTGACAAGTTCTGAAAAACTAGGCTGAAAGAGTTCATACAAACTGAGCAAGACCCAAAAGAAACATTCAAACAATTTTGACATTAGCATAATAGAGCTACGCAACAAGCTTCTTGATGATGTCCCCGACGAACAGCACATCTCCTCTTCCTGCATTTACCACATTGGCGCAATTAAGCTAATTAGACTAAGAGAAGGCCAGCATTCAAGCTTCCTTCATTTGAGCTAAAGTGGCAATTGATTGGAAGAGAATGGAAGGGGTGGGAGGCTTTTAACGAGGCCTGCAATAATTGCTATGCATGCCTTTCTGCAAGCTCATTGAGTTAGTTTTAAAACCACCATACCATTCATTAATGGTTCAGCATCTGAGAGTTGGTTCGTCAATGCCAAGCATCAAACTCAATTTCAATTAACACAGCCAGAATTCTGTAGAAATTCCAGATGTTACAGAACATTCACATAAAAGACCGTATCTGCTCATTAATGCATCATTTCACATGTGCAACTACATCTTTATAATTTTACTCCAACAATCTTTTTAACATGCAATGTATAAAGTACTAAGCTAGTAGGTAGATGTTTAGTAGTAAATGTTAAATAAATTGATATAATTATTGAAAAAAAAAACAGTAACACACAAGTAAAAATTTGTAAGCGCCTCAGATTGCAATGAATTTATTAGGCGTGTGACAACTGTTTCCCTCCATCAAGCCTGGCTTCCAATTAGCAACAACGTGACATACGCTGAGAGATGTGAGATTTCACTGCGTGAACTCATTTTAAATTCGCTTACGCTAGTGAGAGAGGGCTCTGAACCAGGAGCTTGCAATGCTAAGCCTCATTTGCAACAGATAACAGATATAATGGCTTACGCAGTTTGACAAATAAGGCGCATTTTCAGACCTATTTAGAGATGTCTACACATTCCCCCGCCTCGTATGCCCATACGACAAAATATTCCGCACACTAAAGCTGTGTAAATTTTCTCGCTGGGGGTTAGAGGAGCATGTGAATTATACGCTGTACGAACTAAACTATTAAGCCGTAAACGCGAAAAAGCTGCATGTGGTGCTGCGCACTTCTCCCCACCCTATTTATTATCCCTTTATGTAAACGGAACAAATGTTTCTCTGTTTTACATTGGAGCGCGATCTGCAGGTCATATCCCAGGGCTTTTTAGATAATACCACTGTCAGTCAAGGGAAGACATAAAATAATAATTAGAAAAAATCTCTAACCACATTAACATGGCTCTCTTATCTAAAGTGCCAGTGAAATGATAATGTAAAAAAAAAAAAAAAAAAAGTGAGAAGGCTGGTGGTGGTGTTGCATTCTGTTCCAATCTACAGTATATCGCTCTTATCTTGAATCATTCCTCTGCCTTCCTGGGAATCTGGTTTGCGATATCTGTTATCTGTGTCCTAGAATATACATCCTCCTTCTCCATTAGGGTAATCCAAACAGAAAGACTCCAAGTGAAAATCAACGTGCCAAATTCTCTCTTCCACAGCCAAGAATGCCTGATGATGAGACACGTCCTTAAAGCCCTTGTTAAAGGAAACCGGCACTGTCAAAGTTGCTCAGCAGAAGTTATGGGATGCAGCGACTAAACAGACATTTAAGGAGAAATTCAGACCAAAAGTGTCTAGCTTTGGGTTTAAAGTGTAGCGCTCACTACTTTTCCTCATGAAACTTTTGCTGCAGTTTGAAACTCTCACCCCGGCATATTCACGATCACGTCCACCTTGATTGTAGCTTTAACATTTTAAACGTGCAAACAGCAGTAAAGAAATCAAACATAAATAAACACGATACATTTTATTAGGTCATATGATTTATTATGACTTACAGACATCACTGCATGTAACTCCATTTTCTCTCTAGCTCACAGATTAACAATCCACTCTTCATGAAACGACGCTTCTTAATAAACCAACCTGCAACGATATATCCTCCCTAATTTACTAGATGGATAGACGGATCAATGGATAGATGGATAGATGGATTTAGTAGTGTAAAAAGGATGTTTACCCCTCCCCGGTCCCTGCCTCTCAGGAAGACAGTTCCTAAGTGCTAGTGGATTTTATGTTGGGTGTATTTTATGGGGGGAAGCAGGAGCCAAGAGTTGTAAAATGTTGTGAGAAGGAGGAGAAGAGGGGACAGGGGGTGGAGGCGATCTTATTGGAAATCCAATCTTTATTGAGAACAACACACAAACACTCCTCCCCTCTCCCATCCAGTCTTACAGTACATCTCACACTGCTCGGCTTCTCTCTCCATCTTGTGATCGATCAGCTCTCAGTGAAGTTTCAGGGAAGAAGAATATGTATGCGCACACTTGAATGCATTGCCTCACTTTTTACTCTGCTCAATCCTGGAATGTTTTGAAATTTACATGAGTAAAAAAATAAAACGCTCGAGTGCGCGGCCGTTAGATGGAAACAATCGATGACGGCATGGTGTGATGTCGATACCACCCTGAAGTTGATCTTTTTCTTGTAACAGCATGGCCTGAAGTGTTTTCTTCTTCTTATATCACAACAGTGTGCAAATGTGAAGCTTTAAGTTATTTATGAGAAGCACTTCATACTTCATTACTATTTGTATTTACTATATTGTGAAAGATATTTTTATCTGTCTTGATAAACTACAAAGCAAGAAGTCCCTCGTGTACTGACAAATATCCTACAGGCTGTTACAAAGCGTGCACTACTTTTCCACATGATTGTTGTTCTACTGTAACAGATCGTACGCAGGGACTTGTATACGGCATGACGATCAGGACAATTTATGGAACCTTTTTTTTACAGTTCGTCTAGATCTTCATGCTGTACAAGTCCCTGTGTATGATCTGTTAGGATAGAAATTATAACATATTGCAGCAAGAGCGCTAATATAAACTTGGGTCACCAGTTCATTAAAATTAATGCCCAGCTTCATGTCTATTAGATTTGACAATTCAACAGTGCTGTGGTATGAACGTATAAACTTGATGGCATGTATCGTAATAATTCAATTAACAGAAGTTAACAAGGTCCGGGTCCCGCACAGTCACTATTCATTTAGTTTACCACAAAGTTTCAAGAATGTGTCAGGCGTCTCCAAGTGCTGTCTAAAGCCTTTATCAGTTAAGATGAGTGAACCTTTTAGAAGGCAGCCGTTATTATTTCCTCATCTTGTTCCTGGTTGTGTTCACTGATCCATTAAGAGGGCTACTCACTTGGTGTAATCAATAACACTATGTGAAGGAGTGAAGGCGCGCAGTGGGCAAGATGAATATTTCATATTTGCCTTTAAAAAAGTATAAATAGTACCCGAAGGGGGTAACGAATGTGATGCAGGTTTCACAACTATAATTTAATCGAAAGGATTATTTATACATCAGGTAAATTAGGTTTACATTTTGTTTGATTTGTTTATCTGAAGTTATCTGGGCTTATTGATGGAGAAATTCTGGTCCTGCAGGCAATCAAGGTATTATCATAATCATGTCTAGATTGTGGATTTAAAGTTCTATAAAGTTTTATAGCATTTATATTTAAACTTTATAGTATTATAACAGAGTGATCTCTCTAACAAGTACAAATACTTTTATCATTCTTTTAAAAATTTTAATGGACAATAATTTATAATAATAAGACGTTCTTTGCTTCGGAGATGAAAACTGCAAATTATTATGTATTTGATGAGTTTACTTAAAACAAGACAATTAAAACGATTGATTAACTGTATACACAAAAGTGTATTAATAGGAAATTGTACATTTATTATGAGACACGCAAAGAGGTGTATATGATACTGAAATACTGAAATGATACTTCCTTTTGTTTTCGAATTCACAAACCATTTTATTTTATTTGTATAAAAATCCAAATACAGATATGTTGAATTAAGAGGCAAAAATCGATAAATCAAAAGACTTACAGTACTGTGGAAAAGTCTTAGGCACTAGATTGTCTTTGGTACAAATTATTTCTAAACATAAATCTAAACTAATAATAAATAAGGAAAAAAACATTACAGAATAATATCTGCATGCCTGTAAAGAAAGCAACATACTGTATTACATGAAGAACCAGTTTTCAGATGGAAACACAAAACCTAATGTAGGTCTTTAATGCTACAGGGTTTTGCATGAAAATAGAAAGGAGCAAGTGTGAAAGTTACCAGAAGAACTCATATTCTCCAACACGCTCAGTAACACCTAACAGCTGTTTTACTTACAGTACTGTGCAAAAAAGATTTGGGCACATACAAAGCATAAGAAAGATGGCTTTGAAAACATTTCTACAAAAAAAAAAAAAGACACTTCTATGAAGAGCACTAAAGAGTAATCAAATAAACACAGTCAATATTTGGGGTGAAAATAATCAATAGTGTTATAAAACTGCAGAAATCTGTTTCTACTATAAGTAAAACAGCTGTTTACTGAGTGTGTTGGAGAAAGAGTTCTTCCGTTAACTGTCACATATTCTCCTTTCTATTTTCATGCAAAACCCAAGAGCCTACTTTTTTCTATGTTATACAGTATGTTGCTTTTTTACAGACAAATATTCTGCAAATATTCTTCTGTAATGGTATTAGGTTTGACATTAGGTATGGAAATAGGGAATGATTATGTAAATAATAATACAAAAATGATAAACATATATATATTATTCTAAAATTTCTCTAAAATTATATAAGCTATTAGCGGATATAGTATTAATTGTTAATTGCCCTGTTTTATTTCAGCTCTTCAAAATACATAATAATTAACAACTTTTCTCTCTGAAGCAAAGAAAGTATTTTAAAATGTTATCCAGTGTATTCCACAAATATTCTTTCTGTTCAGAAGTAATCTTGCAGCTATAACCAACGATGGACTCCATTTGCACTGATACCTCATTTCCACGAGCTCATATTCCTGATGGAATCATTCGCCATAATCATCACTTATTACTACATAATTTGCAAATCACCATAGATGTTGAGTGTAAATTATGTTCACCTTATTAAAATACAGAGTAATCATTACCCGAACTCCGCCTATCCTTTTAAATCTGTCCACCCTCCGTTGATGCATCATTTAAGTAAAGTCGTCTATTGGTTTAAGTAAAGTCGTCTATTGATCTGTACTACGATTTGATGCTTTTTCAGGCAGATATTTCCCATCAAATTATGTAGTAATAATTCATCTTGCCCACTGCGCGCCTTCACTCCTTCACATAGTGTTATTGATTACACCAAGTGAGTAGTCTACGTTTTACAACAACTTGCAGTACATGGCTGTGTAAGCAATAATTAATTAATCTCATTAGACTCAACTTGGTTCATAAATTAGATGGGAATATTTTTCTTAGACAAAAAATAAAAATATGCGTTACTATTACGCAAGATCATTCCATTCTTACTTCTATTGTCTCATAAAATGAGCTTATAGGGAACATGGATATCATAAAGGAGAAATTAAGCTCTGAATAGCAAAATCTTACTTTTTTAAAGTTTTACAATTCTAACTTTAAACATTTAAATCAAAAACAATAGTAAAAAAAATAGGGAATTTCCTATTTATTTATTTATAGGTAGTGTTTATTAATCATCAAGTACAAATAGCAGCTGTTACTGAGAAAAATACCATTACACTAACAGTCCACAATTAGTCAAGAGGTTAGATGATTGACTGTAGCCTGTACATTACCATATGCATCAACGGAGGGTGGACAGATTTAAAAGGATAGGCGGAGTTCGGGTAATGATTACTCTGTATTTTAATAAGGTGAACATAATTTACACTCAACATCTATGGTGATTTGCATGGCAATCATGTTATTTGAATGTGTACGGATGTGAATGGTGCCCTGCAATGGACTGACTTTCCGTCCAGTGTGTATTCCCGTCTCACACACAGCATTCCTCTCATAGACTCTGGATCCACTGTGACCAGGATGAATCAGTTACTGATGATCAGTGAATGTACTTTTATTGTGATCTTTTAGATGTTTTACTTCTAACTTCTAGTTGTGTACTATGTTTCTTCCCCATGTAAACACCCCTATTAGACAACTGAAGTAAGAATGAAATACTATAATATTTTTGCATATAATTAATTATCTCTCAGGCATCTTCAAAACGACTCAAATTTCATGTTCATGCACCGACATAGACACAGGAAGCAGAATAAAGGAACGGTATGTGGTTGTGCATGACATAACATTAGTAATATCCAATAACACACCCATCTAGCATGTAGATTGTGTCTGCGTATGTGAATACACTAGCGCACTGGATCGCTGCACATTTAGCAGTCTTGAGAAGTCCATTCCAGCAGCCAAATTAATTACCTCTAGACAGTCTGTTAATCCTCACGCTTTTACACCGAGGCTCAGTGGCCAGTCGATCAATGCTGCTGAGAGGGATGAATCAGTGTCCTGTCACACTAACTCCTATTGCTATCCCTTCTCTCCAACCTCCTCTTAGTAACTTTTTCCACTTTCTTTTTAAACCTCGCTTTTAATTATACTGCTTTAATTCTTTCAGAAAATCTCCTTGCATCAAACTTCTCTCTAAATCACTAAATAAAATAGTACGCCCTACAGGTTTGTCTGTATCTGTTGGGATAATGCATTGCCGTCTTAAAGCATGACTGCTTGAACATTAACACATCATTGTCTTGCTCTATAGCCGTTTTGGACGAGATGATGGACAAAATAATAAACCTTGCGCAATTTTACAGTGCTGTGATACCACATTAATGTCAGCACTGCCAAATAACCATGAAATGCTGACACCGATCCTGGCGGCACAACATCTGTGAGAGTGAGGCGACCGTTCTCTATAAAGTGATGTAATCAACAGCAAATTCCCTCTAGAATTGCAGCATATGGAATTATTTCTCTTCAGGGATTTGCCAGCCTGAGTGTTTACCAGCCAAACCCCAAGTGTCCCTGCTAGCAAAAGAACCGAGCTGGATATAAGCGTTGCTTCCATCTAGTGGTGATAAAATCTAACCATCGAGTGCTCTTTTTTCACTACCATCCTGGTTTTAATAGCACAAAAAAACATACCCCCCCCATTTCTTCATAAAGTACAGTCAATAGTATAGTCCTATATAGTCTTGAGTAATAGTCCTTCAGGCTTCCCAAGTTCCTTTTTCAGTCCAGTCCTTGTACCTGAGCAGTTTCAGTGTAATGCTTTTGTTTATTAAGAAGTGACCTACGAATATTTCAAACATAAAACCCCACTCATCTAACTTAAGTCATGAACCAGTGAGATGACTGTTGATCAGGCCGGTGATTAGTATACTGGTAATACTGAATGCTGCGTGGTTGGAACGGATCGGAGGGGAAATGCGGCTGCTGCTGAAGTTTTGAACAACCAATTTTTTAAATGTTATCTTCAGGCACTTTGCAGCCTGTCATTACAGAAATTGCACACACGGTATCTATCTATCTATCTATCTATCTATCTATCTATATAGCTATACAGTGGTTGAATTGTAAAAAAAAAAAAAAAAATCAAGGGGGATGGTGTGGTCAAGTACCACAATGACATACAACTAACCATACAAAATGATTGTGAAATATGTCACATTTTTAAGAACAGTTTTATTAACAAAATGTAAACTTAATTAAATCAACTTGGAGCCATCAAAACAAAACAGATGCATTTAACATGCAATTAATCAAAACTATAATTTCATCCTTTCCACAGCTTTCATCTGGGGAGGATTATAAGAGTAGAATAAAAATCTACATAAACATTAGCAATTAAATAATTGAATTTAATAGTACTGTAGTTCTGTATGACTACGCATCAGTCTCTCTCTCTCTCTCTCTCAGTCATTTCAAAAACTCCTGTGTTAAACTGAATCATTCGTTCCCATCGCTTCCGTTCACTTCTTTTTGAAATATGTCAAAAGCTGTGCTTAAACTGTTCTCTTAGCCATTGTGAAAATGCACACAGCGAAAAATTACGCAAACTTGTGTGAGCTTGTGAGCAGCGCGTTATAATATTGAATTCTGATTGGCTAATCACCTTTATTAGTTTGTAGATGATCATACACAGAGGGTTTAATATTTCATTTCGTGACAAATACACAGCATTATTACTCTAAAGGGATGGTAAGAAGGATGGTGGTTTTACAGAGGGGATGGTTTTTGTCATTTTTTTCAACAGGGGGATGTCATATGCATCCCACACTCATACACCCATAAAAACCAGTACTAAATAATCACATATACAAAAGATGTTATACTCCCTTTTCATTTTGTCCATTTTGACTGATGTAATAGTTTGTACTGTACATTTGATTACAAGTTACATAGCGCAGGTACACATTGTATAAAGAACTGTGCCATGGCAATGATTGCAAAACGTTTGGATTTTGATGTACTGTCACCTATATTAACCTGAATTAATTATACCGCTTATTTCATCATATATTTTTCAGTTTCACTTGATCATAATATATAATCTAATCAGCTACTGTAACACTGTAGCTGCTAACGCCATTATTTACTGCTAAATAATGGCTCAGTTTCATGTCTGCAACACAAAAGCAGTAATAACCTTTAATTTATGCACATGGCTGGGTAAGAAATAATTAAAAGGAAAAATTTACACAGTAATTATATCCAGAGATGTTTTTCATCTTATACCCCTTGTAGCACATACAAAAGCTTGCGATTTTTAATCTATTTAGATTTAATATTTCATAACTTCAGTAACATACTGAAGTAAGTTCCTGGTTTTAATATTAACAGCTATAAACAGTTTATTTTATATACAATTTTGTTTTGTTTACAGTTTTATATTGTGTACAGCACCCACCATATTACATTTCTGTGAATTAACAGTACAGCGTGCATTAAGGTCAGCGCTGTTACAGGAAATTGATCAGCGCTTTTGACCAATCAGATTTTTAAAAAAAAAGTAAACGCAGCTGTTTTATAGCTATTTTTAAACCTTACCAGTTACTTTACAGACCTTTTTAAATTTTATGGTACTTCCAAATCATTTACATCTTTCTTTACTTAAAATTATTCTTATTATAATAATAATATAGAATAATAAAATGTAAATATTTATAAGCAAATCTTAAGTATATACTTTAAGGCACACCATGATTATTTCAGCACAAAATCCTCACCTGCATTGGCAACTGCATCTATCTCCAGTTTGGTGATGTCACCTCGGTAGATGGAGATTTTCTGATTCAGTTCATCGTTGGCCTTGTAAAGAGGTGTAGCAGATGCAGTACCTGGTCGCCAAAAAAAGAACAAAAATATTCAGTGAGATAAAATCTAATTATCCAGAAAATGCTGAGCTAACAGCAATGCCTCCTAATATCTCGCACACAGGTGCTGTGGTTAAAACTGGAAAATTCAGGCTACAAAATAATGGTCTTTCAGAACAGTGCACTGCAGAGAAGTTGGTGGGAGACCTTTAAAAAAGCAGAGTCATGTCAATATAGGCCTCATTTGTGTATACATACTATAGCATGAGGCACATTTATACATTGATCACCCTAATAGCACTTGATCACCTTCCTCCTGTCTGTACAGGTGTTTTCCTTTACAATAATTGCATTCTTCATGACCAATTAGTGTCTCAAAAAGCAAACTGAAATGTGCTACATTTCTGAGCCGTGCAAGCTCAGTGTTGTCTTCTACAGTTGTGGCCAGCATCAACTTCAACAAGGCACAACAGGCTGTGCCTCACCCTGGGAATATACTGTAGCTAGTGGCCTTGATCGATTCGGGCTTAAGAAATTCATCACCGATTATTGCACATTACCCACAGTTAGACTTGGCATTAAATATTTATTGTTTGTGGCGTGGGGAGAAGAAAGCAAAAAAGAGCACTGATATTGTAATGTCGCTCACTCTAAGGCAAATACTGTACAATAGCAGAATATGACTCATTGCCATGTGTTTAATTTTAAATATACAGTACTGTGTAAAAGTCTTAAGCTAACCCCCATTTTTATAATATATATTTGATTCCAAAATGCCAGACTTTCCTGCATTTTTAATGCGATCTTGAGGAATAGTTCCCCAGGCTTCCTGAAGAACTTTTTCTGACTCTAATTTTGGGCAATTTTTATGTCTCACATTTTCCGTCCAGTCCATGCATCTGAGCAGTTTCAGAGGAATGTTTTTTGTTTGTTAAGCCACAGTGACATATAAATCATTTAAACATAAAAAAAAAAATCTTACTTTAGGCCTTAACCAGTAAGAACCATTTGCAGATGATGACAGATGATCAGGCCGGTGATTAGTATACTGGTGATAAGTGTTTGGAACAGACCAGAGGGGAAGTGCTGCTGCTAACCAATTTTAAAATAGTTTTTTTTTCAGTCACTTTGCAGCCTGTCACAGTACAACATCTGTAGTAAATCCCATTTCATTTGTTTTCATAATTTAATTCAATTTAATATAAAGAAATGAGGGGTGGCTCAAAACTTTTTGCAAAGCACTATATATGTTTGTACCTACGGCCATCTTATGGATAGAGTGTGTGATTAAAAATACATTTTCTGATCAAGTGGGGTGGAAAGCCACTAAATCATATAATTATGAGCTAGATCTAAGCATTTAGGTACCTGAGTGCTTAAAGACAGGAACCTGATCCAGGGAGATGTAGTCCGTTCTGTAAACCTTTCGCTTCTCATCTACATTCATGGACAGAAGCTCCTCTAATATATCACACAATATAATGAAAAGAGACAGAAAGTCACCAACACACAGAATAACAAAGTGCAAAGTAAGAACTGCAATATCAAATGTGCAATTAAATCTACAAGACAAACTGCAACTTTGAAAAAAAATGCAATAGTTCGAAATCTGGGGATCATGTTTAAAATATACCATACACCACAATACTAAATATAGTACTACAGATAGTATATATGTACACAGTAGATATAGTGTACGTTACAGCAGATACACTTTTGTTAGCATTCTTTTTTAAGCAAAAAAATTCAATGCACTCATACTGTAGGTTTTTGTACAAATGGCAAATAAAATCTCTTGAATCTTGAAATTTTAATTCAAACTGCACATAAACTAAGGCCGCTGGTTTACACAAGGTCAAAACTGGACGTGGCTACAAGTGACTAGTGTTTTTCCCCCTAAAATCAATGCTAATAAAATGCTTTAAATAATGAGAAAAAAGCTTAATTTATCTGTTTTAATACCTTTTAAAGCTTCATTGATATTTCAATAAGATTTTACAGAAAGAAATAATAATGGATCTTTGTAACTAGAAATATGGCTGCTAAATTATTGATTTAGTTGAAAGGTGAAATATCTCTGCCTTTGTTTGCTTTACCTCCTTCCTACCATTTATTTATTAACATAAGAGTTATTATATACTCTTTATATATATACTCTTTACTCGTTTGATATTTTGATGGTGATCCTGTGTCTAGAAATGCACGCTTACAGTTCCAGAACCAAAGCTCAGTCTTGAGATGGGTTACTGTCTGTGTGCTGTGTGTTGCATGGTTTTGATGCGCCGCATGTTTAGTTTAGTTTAGTTTTGTTTCCAAAACTACACATTGGTGAGAAAATGGGTTGATGTCCCGTTCAGGGTCTTTTCTAGTCCCATGCCTAGTGTTCCTAAGATAGCCTGCAGATCCATCGCTAACCTGATTGGGACAAAATAGTTTATGGGGAGGCCTAATTGAATAATTTGCCTATGATGTATCAAAAAGTTCCGAGATCAGCTCTGTTTACAAGCTGTTTTTTCACTGTATATCCTTCCTCAGACACTTTAAATCATAACAGTAGAATTCGCTATTGATGGTCTGGCCCCAGAGAACGAATTCTTGATGCACAATGCCACGAATGTCGACCTGCGGACCTGCCTCGCCTTTTTCGGTCATGGAGATGATGGACACTTCCACTGTAAAGACAGTTGCTTCGTTTGAGTGTCGTACACATACACCCAAGTTTTGTCACTGGTAATGATCCTTGTCATGAAGGACAGGCTTCCAAGGAATTCTGATTGGCCTATAGCTGCGTTCCGATCGGTATACTTCACAGGATGTTCAGCCATGTCAAGTGTGATTTCAAACCGCAGGGAGCGAAAATGTTCAGTTCAAAGGTAACTGCGAACGGTGTAGGGAACAACTGAACAGGTCTTCACTTCACCGAAAAAGGGAATGAGAAAGTTCCCATAAGTCCTTGAGTCTAACTGGAGCCAAAAAAAGGATCGGAAAAGGATTTATACATTTATTATCATTATAATCGAGGACGACATCATATTAATAGAACACGATAATCACATTTTTCATTTAATCAAGAAATCCGTAGTATTATCTAGGCTAGTAATCTGTAAAAAGAATTATAAATCTCCATATATCAATTATTATTATTATTATTATTATTATTATTAATAATAATAATCAATAATGTAGAAGTTAAAAACATTTCAGTAGGATATGTTTTATAATTGTATCAGTTTTTGTTTAAATAAATATTCAATATTTAATGTAAGTAGTGTGAAATATCCACGCCAGAAGTGAAAAGGTACCCAAGGTGCTTATGTTAGCATGGTAACGCACGGAGGAATTGACATCTGCGCTGGTGACTTCAGGGTGTTCCGAATAGTGGAGTTTTGTCGAGGGAAATTCCTTCATCGTTTACTCAGCAGGGAGTAGGAAGCACACTTTAAAGTACTCTTCGGAATAAAACGCAACTAATGATAAGAATGGACGTGAGAATGCAAGTGGTCAGAATAGCACTAGGTTCACAGCTCATGATGATGTCTTTTAGCACGCTGACTTGTGAAGGTCGGTCCTCCCTGTGATTCTGCATGCAGCCTTGTGCTTCCATCTGATGACTGTTATAGAACTAGTCTCGAAACTTTTTGATAGCACCTCATAAAACATATAAGGTAATTTAGAAACTTTTTATTAACAGTTGGCAAAGATAGACTACCAGTTTGAAAGGTGTCATGGCAACCGGTACCTGCTCAGCCCAAGCTAGTACTAATTGATTATGGATTTTTCTTTTTAGCAATCCTTGAATAGCAAAGGATTTTAAAAAGCAATAATGCATTGCAGTTTATAGGTTGTAAGAGTACAATTTTAAAACATTTTCCACCTCCAGCATGTGTCACTTTACTCATGTTTAATTCATAATCAATAAAGGGGTGTGTCTGAGCGCTCGTCACTTGACCTGACCCCAGCACTCACTTTTCGCCTCTTTCCAGTCACTTTGCTCCGAGTCTAAGTTGAAAGGTGGGCGCGCGGCCATGGCGCAAACTGCGCTCGAGCTCAGCACGGCGGCGGACACACCGACAGTCCCGAGCAGCGCTCCGAGCGGCCCTGAGCGGTTCCGACCGAAAACGCCTCTGAACACACTCACACACTCCCACTCGCGGCACTTCAAGGTCGCGCAGGAGGTGGAAAACTTCTCCGAGCGCGCGGCTAAACTTACACCTCGGCGCGCGAGCTTCTGCTTCTCCAGAGCGCGAGTCAGCGCGGACACTGAAACACGAGCTGCAAGTCCGGACATCTGATACGCCATCGCTTAAATTAGCAACACTGCTCACACAGTGTGTTTACATTTACTTCCAGTCTGCTTCAGACAGCCCTGTTACTTTTTTTTTTGTTTGGACCAAGCTGAAATTTGCACTCATATACTCAGAAAGCGAAACTAAAGCGTCCTTTGCGTTTGAACACCTGGAACGTACCATTGAATAGGGGCCCACTGTGTCTGCGCGTGTGCGTACGTACATCATAATGGCCGTTACCAGTGTTTTGACGTGTCTTATTATCCTACACTGCCATCTAGTGGTCAATACATTCACCTCCAGTCTAGACTGAGTTGAGTAAGATACTTCCTGTAGTATATATACAGTATCTGGTCTATTCGGGGCAGTGGTTCTAAACATGTTTGCAGATAGGTTTTTACATCAAAACAAACAAACAAAAACCTACCAGTGATTCAGTATGCATGTGACTATCAGACATTATAACGTCAAAGAGCACCGGGCTAAAGTTCAGTAGCCCACTTTTCTACTATAAAATAATTACAAATACAAAATGAGTAAAATACATTAAAATTATAGGTACAAAACTTAATTTGATATAATCCTGTTTTCTTTTTGAAGGAAGTCAAGATGATAAACATATACAATATAGACAAAAGTATTTGGACAAACCTGCTAATTATTAAATTCTGGAGATTCAATCTTTACTGAAATTGAAGCATCTTTATACTTCAGCATACCAGGACAAGTTGCAGTTTAGGAAAGGCGCTTTTCTATTCCAACATGACATCCCAGTGCACAAAGCAAGGACTATAAAGACATGGTTTGATGAGTTCCGTGTGGAAGAACCTGACTGGCTCATACAGAGCCCTGATCTCAACCTCACTGAGCACCTTTAGGACTTGAGCAGAGATTGAGACCCTTCTCGTCCAAAATCATTGCCTGGCCTCATAAATGCTCGACAGAATAAACAGGCATGGATTCCCACAGGAACACTCTGAAATCTTTAAGACAGCTTTCCACAAAGCGTGGAGCACTAAGCTAAAGTTAGTAGCCTACTAATCTACTGCAAAAGTTACTATTACAGAGGTAAATTACTTTTTTTTTTTTTTTTACTATTTTAAACCTAACTGCAATTTTACAAAAGTACCTAAAGTACTTAATTTGATAGAAGCCTGTGGATAGAAGTCAAAAAAAGATCCTGTTTTTGGTACAAAACAGGCCGACATATTTTGTAAGTGTGTAATATATGATTAGAATATTACAAGAAATGTTTTACATAAGATGCCATGGTGGCATAGTAGTTATCACCGTCACCTTGCACCTCCAGTGCCTGTGTTCGAGTCCCGTCTCAGGTCTGTGTGCATGGAGTTTGCATGTTGTTCCTCGTGCTCGGCAGGTTTCCCCCGGGTACTCCGGTTATCTCC
Source organism: Clarias fuscus (assembly GCA_030347435.1). NCBI lineage: Eukaryota > Metazoa > Chordata > Actinopteri > Siluriformes > Clariidae > Clarias > Clarias fuscus. The sequence goes on along the minus strand of CM059214.1, from coordinate 26,204,000 downwards.
CTCAGTCTAAAAACTCCTGAGGAGTAAGGTATTTGGTATTCCCAAATTGCCCATAGCGTGTGAATGAGTGTGTGCTCTGCGATGGATTGGCACCCCATCCAGTGTGTATCCTGCCTTGTGACCCAAGTCTCTCCTTGGATAGGAGACCATGATCTGCGACCCTGCACATAGAATAAAGCGGTATATACGAGAGAGTGCAAAACTTAATTTAATAGAAGCCTGTTTTGTGTTTGATAGAAGTCAAGATGTTTGATAAAACATCCTTGTTCCTGTTTTTTAAGCTAGTCTAAACATATTCTGTAAGAGTGTGAAATATATGAATAGAATATTAAAAGAAATGTGGTGCATAAATAAACCCTGATAATTATGAGAAAATGCACTGCATAATTCAGTCCTAAACATTTTATACAGATAAACTGGGTTAATATTTTTAAACTATAGCTATGTAAGGAATAAAACATGACAGGACATGCTGTTATAGAAAAATAATTCATATTAAAAATGATCATCTTTAACATCACACGCAAATAAAAAACTATGCAAAAGTTTTTAGAATTTGGTGACTCAGATATTAAACCACAGAGATTTCAGACTACAGAGTCCCACATGAGTCCTACATTGCCCTCTAGTTGTAAACTTATGCACAGATTCCCTGCAGTATCATGGACAGATCATTGCCCAATAAGAAAATGACATTCTGTAATGTTATATTGTAAATAAAAGGACACATTTCCAAAGTCTCTATACTGCTTTCTGCCTAAAACTGTCCCAACTGTCTATGCTGGGTTGATTTTAATGGCTGCACTAAAAACACTAAAATCAAGTCCTTGGTTTGTACATAAAAAAGCAGTACTGTAATGAGCCACTGTAGCCATATAAAACACATTGAGTAAACTCATTTAAAGCAAATTATGAGGAACTTCCTATAAAGTAAGTTCCTTTCTATATGCCTTAGCAAACCAGATACCGAGTTATTTTAAGTGTTCTCTGCTCTTTGTATAAGAACACACCCAAAGAGACTGTGGTCACACTGTTCCGTTATGCATAAACTAACAGAAACAGAAACACCCTTTTTTCTCACAACTGCGGCAACACACAGCAAAAACCCAACACATTGAGCGTGAAGGCAAGCAGAAGAATCTTTCAGGAGGCACTGTGCTCATCAAAAGACATAAAGGTAACTAACTCTCTTTTATAAGTAGTTGTGTTGATGGCAGTGTTCTTAATAGTGAGTGTGAGCCAATTTATATAAATATCAGACAGTAAACTGTAACTTTCTATTCAAAGTAACTTGATTAAAAAGGGAAAAGCCTTAAAAATGTCCCAAACCCAAAATACAGCAAAATGCTGTTACAAAGCACATGTCACATGAATACATCAGTGTACATGTGAATATTCCTGTCCATTTAACTATTTATGATCTTGGTATAAATAAAACTACTACAACTACTACTTATGATAATAATAATAATAATATGTGAACTTTTATATATAATTAATGTACTGAAATTACGATTTGCCCATTTTGAAAAGTTGAATAAACAATACAATAACATGATACAATATCACACATGTGTAAATGCAAATGTAGAATATTTATGGAAAATCATTCTTGGATAAAAATGTATAAAGTATAAATGATTCCCTTGATTTTTTTATAATTCAGATTCAACTTAATGCACATTTCTCGTTCATAATCAAGCCTTAAATTACATAGACATACAGTACAAACAATATATTTCTCCATCATACTTGTCATATTAACCGTGTGCAATAAATATATATATGATAAGTTACTTAATGTGAATTTATTTATACTTACCCATATCTTCTCTCATACTGTATCAGTGACATGATGTATAACCCACACACTTAGAAATAAATAAATAAATTGTTCACTGAATGATCCTTTTGAGGATTCGTTAGAGGTTTTCTTTTTTTTTTTTTTTTAATGAACTCTACTACACAGGATTTTCCTTACAGAACAAATTTCAAGTAAAGTGTTTTTAGAAAGCTTAATCATCCAAAACACTCTATCTTCATCCAAAAAACCTTTATCTTCTTTTCGATGTCATTTCATAAATCTAATAAATAAAAATTTTAATATACATATTAAATCAATAAAGCATCTGCACAGTTGTTTGGTCATAATATTTGGCCCAAGTTTTTAATAAACATATTTTGATCATATAGGCCTATTTTCATATTATAGAATCCCTTGGTTCCCCACCCTTCCCCATTCTTCTGTGTATGTGTGTGTGTGTGTGTGTGTGTGTGTACATCTCTTTGAATGGTTAAACGTGGCTGTTGATGTTAAACTGAAAGAGGAAATGTGGCTTAGTGTGATTGCAGCAAAAATGGGAAGTGTCGGTCAATTCAGGGCAAGAAGTGGAAAAGCGATGTCATATAAAGAGGGGATAAGGGAGGCAGTATGTGCGTTTGCCCACACGTGTATGAGTGCAAGCACACTCATGCTTAGCATGTGACAGTCAAGCTAAGTCATACTTTTCCTAACAGCATGTAACATTAGAATATTATGAAGCACACATTCATTGTTTCTGAAAAAAAGAGAAAGAATTGATCAAGTTTATATTTTAATTCTCATTGGGCCGCTCTAACACAAATACACAAGTGCACATGTATTAAATTAATTACAGCACCTGTAACACTCACAACTTAATTCTCACTAATTGAGATTCATCCTTCTTATTCTTCCTCCAGTTCATTTGTCCTTTCCAGCTTCTTGAGGATGGCGGCGTGGGACCTGTCAGTCGTTGTGGAGGAATTGGGCCTTGAAGCTCCACCTATTAAAATCAGTGTAACCTCTGACCTCCACATAGGTGGGGTCATTTTGAAAATTGTAGAAAAAACACGTGAGTTTATTATAAGTTTTATACATCGTGCATGAGTGAGAGAATACAATGGTTTTATAGTACAGTAAAAGTTTTGTACAAAAAGACTTCACTTCAGATTTTTTAGACATACATGTAATTATTAGACATATTAGACCAACACATATCTTGACCATGACAAGATCATCCATAGATGGGGAAAATGTTTTCTGATTAATGACGAGTTAAAATCGAGCATTACTGATTGTATGTTTTAACCTCTTGTTTTAGAGATACAGCAGGACTGGTCAGATCACGCGCTTTGGTGGGAGCAGAAGCAGCAGTGGGTCCTGCGAACATCCTGGACACTCGATAAATGTGGTATCCATGCAGATGCTCGACTGGTCTTCACACCCCAACACAAGCCTCTGCGGTTGGGTCTTCCCAACGGCGTCACCTTGCGGCTCCATGCCTGCTTCTCCAGCACCGTGTTCCGCACTGTCCAGGGAATCTGCAAGACTTTGAGTAAGACATTTTGAGTAAAACACTCTTAATATCAGTGGTACAGTCCCAGCGGGAATACAGAATAGGTTTATGTATAGACAGTCCTGCAGTCAGTCCAGAAAGTCCAGAAAGTTTGCGTTTAGGTCATCTTCATGAAAATAAGATATTACAAATTACTCCATGAAGACCACTTTAGTATGATGATTGGTAAATTAGTCCTGAAGACATCTGCAAACAACAAACGTTTTGAGGCCTTTAAGGAGTCAAGACTTGTAGCAGTATTACCTGTGCCTAGTAAGATACAACAGGCAGAACTGGCAACTTGGAATGAGATTCTGAATATACAGGCATTGGTTTTGCGCATACTGTACATGCACATGACACCCCCGTGGAGCATGCCCATTGATTTTGTCTAACACTAACTGTACCCCTTACCCTGCAGGTACCCTCTGCATATTTTAGTGCTGCAGTTTTAAAGTGGAACAACAGCTGCATGTGACTGTATTTATTCCAGTTGGTACAACTGACATTTAAAATATTGAGCCAAACAAAAGAAAATAATTGGGGCCTACCTAAAAATGAATCCGGGCCTACCTTACACACCAGCCAAGCCACCTACATGCTCTGCAGCAGCTCCATGTACTGTAGGACAGCAGGGGTGTAGCACAGAACTCTGGGCCCTACACATATGCAGTCTCATTGGGTGTCCCGTTCCTTTCTTGATCTCTCATATTTCATTCCAGAATTACAACTTCCATTGTCATTGGGGCCCTGCGTAGTCAGTTCCACTCCCCCCTTGACACCCTTGAGGGCAGTAGAACTATTTACACACAGGATAGGGAAAATTACAACATTTGCATTGCATTTAATCATACACAGAACAATGTGTCACTATTTATATTCATAAGAACATTCAGGGGCCAACAAACATGATTAAGATAGAATACAACAAAACACACATAACATTATGTGAAATGCAGCAGTCATGCAGGAGCCGTGTAACAAAGAGAATAAATGAGTGCCATGCAGAAAAAGATTTTTTTTAAAAAGGGAAATCAAAATTTTATCAACTGTAGGACCGTAAAGTCCATCAAAATGAATCAGCCACTGGTCCTGAGGGTGAATTCCCCCCTGGACGGTGTGTGCATTAGAGAGAAACAGAGAGAGAGAGAGAGAGAGAGAGAGAGAGAGAGAGAGAGAGAATTAAAGATTCAAAGGGTGATTTATTGGCCTGACAAATATGGATTTGTATTTAGCTAAAGCACAAAATATAGTCATAAAAAATGACAACAGAAAGAAAAAAACAATTTATATATATATATATATATATATATATATATATATATATATATATATATATATACATACATACAGGGGTTGGACAATGAAACTGAAACACCTGGTTTTAGACCACAATTATTCATTAGTACGGTATAGGGCCTACTTTTGCAGCCAATACAGCATAAATTTGTCTTTGGAATGACAGATACAAGTCCTGCTCCTCCAAAACAGCCCAAAGTGACTCAATAATATTTAGATCTGGTGACTGTGCAGGCCATGGGAGATGTTCAACTTTACTTTCATGTTCGTCAAACCACTCCGTCACCTTTCTTGTTGTGTGTATTGGTGCATTATCATCCATCAATGTTTGAACTATTGAGTGCACATGGTTCTCCAGCATGGTTCGTTAGTCCTTGGCTGTGACGCGCCCATCTAGCACAAGAATGGGGCCTAGGGAATGCCATGATATTGCAGCCCAAACCATCACTGATCCACCCCCATGCTTCACTTTGGGCATGGTACTTCACTTTGGGGCTTCTCCACACCACATCTTTCCTGGATGTGGGAAAGACAGTGAAGGTGGACTCATCAGAGAACAATACATGTTTCACATTGTCTGTTGCTGGCACCATTGAAACCGAATTTTGGCATTGGCACGAATGACCAAAGGTTTGGCTATAGCAGACCGGCCATGTACATTGACCCTGTGGAGCTCCCGACGAACAGTTTTGGTGGAAACAGGAGAGTTGAGGTGCCCATTTAATTCTGCAGTGAGTTGGGCAGCTGTGGTTTTATTGTATTTCGAAACAATCTGGGTTAGCACCCGGACATCCCTTTCAGACAGCTTCCTCTTGCGTCCACAGTTACTCCTGTTGGATGTGGTCCGTCCTTCTTGGTGGTATGCTGACCTTACCCTGGATACCTGGTTCTTGATACATCACAAAGACTCACTGTCTTGGTCACAGATGCACCATATATTTAGAGAGAGAGAGAGGGAGAGAGAGAAAGAAAGAGAGAGAGAGAGATAATATGTCACTGCCCCCACTCTCTCATTTAATGCTCCAGCTGGTGTGTAACTTAGCAGTCTGTAAATTCATTTGAATGTTGATTTACCTTATTAGATTGTTGATCTATTCAGCACTATTATGGCCGTTCCAATCTTTTTTTACGTTTGATTCATGCCTTCATTCAGCTGAACATTATTTCTCTTCACTTAGAGATAAGTGATTGCATGAGTCTCACGCTCAATGTGTGAGAGTTGGCACTTCTGAACAGGTGTTGTTTTTTTTTATTATTTATTTCTGATATACAATAAATATAACGATATCTCAAAATAGATGTGTGAAAGCTTGTCATGGTCATGCTTCCGGTTACATACCATGGCTCATACACAGATCATTGTCAGTAAAATCAAGCTTATGTGGATTAAGTAGCCAATGCAGTTAGAGGAAGGGATAGGAGTAGGTTAGGAGTGCTTCCATGTGCATGTTCATAGAATCTTTTTCCATGTTAAATAAGATGAGAGGGTGGGCGTGTGCATTTAACTTATTGGTTTTTGTGTAATCATTTTTTGCTTTGGTGATCAAGTATTTTATGATCAAGTACAGGGAAAATAGTATTCAGATTTGGGTAAAGAGTAGTATGGTTGTGCAGTGGGATTTGTAGGTTGAACCTTAAGCTCATGTAACTCAATTTTGCGTCTAATTACCTCCAAAAAAAAAAAAAAAAAAACACGCCACTAAATAACCCCAAGGCATGGGGAATTGCAATGGTATGCACCATATCCAAGATCTATTCCCACCTCTTACCTCAGTGTTCCTGGCATAGCTTTGGGATACAGCCTGCAGTTACTGCAGATGAATGAATGAAGAGTACTGATGACTTTACTCTCTTTCTATACATTGATTTCTTCCTTTTTCTGCTTTCTCTTAGATATCCGCCATCCAGAGGAGCTGTCTCTGCTAAGGCCAGTGGAGGAGAAAAAGAAAAAGAAGGACAAAGATTGTGGGAAGGAGGAGTATGACCTTACAGACGTACCACTGACGTCAGGTATTTCATGCATTTGCGTATCTGAACATCATTATTATAACAGTCTGCAAAATATACATCTTATAAAACCGTACTATACCTTCAGGGTCAGTTCCCGCTCTGTATGAGGGCATGCCGGCTCATTTTGCCGACTCTCCTAAAACTGAGGCTGTCTATAAGGTTCTGTCTGTGTGCCAGCCTTCTCCTGCTCCGGAGGCCATCTCTAAACTCTACCGACCGGCCAGCAAGGTGGACAAAACACACATCAACACCAGGTACGAGCAAACACTAGTGAATTATGAACAAACGCTACTCTCAATATTGTAAATATATATATATTTACAATTTTCTGTTTTTTACTCAGATGGCTGGATTCATCACGCTCACTCCTGCAGCAGGGAGTTCAGGAGAATGACAAGCTCTGGTTACGCTTCAAATACTACACATTTCATGATATGCAACCTAAGGTGTGTGTGCTTGAGAGGAAATATATTTGTCGTCTGCCATGTTTATATAGTATATAGATGATACATTTTAGTATGTATGATTAAAAAAAAAAACTGACTTGAAACCTCATTTCTGGCAGTACGACGAGGTGCGTCTGACACAGCTGTATGAGCAGGCACGCTGGGCGATCCTGTTGGAGGACAACGACTGCACTGAGGAAGAGATGATGCTGTTTGGGGCTCTGCAGGTTGGTTCACTTCTACAAAACCACAGAGACGCTGGGTGAACTTTCCCATGTCTTTTTTTCTTACATCTATAATTGGTCTACATCTGTAAAACCACTGCACTTCCTCACTCCGTATATGGTAATACTTCCTGTGGCTCACTGGAATCATTTTTGTCTTATTAGAATATACTAATGCTACTGTAATTCGTCCTATTGTCCGTCTCCAAATCTCCATACGACTAATTTTCTATGTTCTACCTCGAACAAGCACATTACCTTTGTACCTTGGTAACAGATGTATATGACACAAGGCATGTGGCTTAAAAACATTCTACAAACATTCAGACACATCTGTATTGGCAAGCACGTCGAGCCAGCCGATAAGCGAATCGAGGAGTTGTGGTCACCACATCAAGCAATTTTTTCCCCGTTAACTCAATTTAAACTTGATAAATAGCTGGAGACACAGCACCTTAGAGCCATATACAGGAAACACAGGTCAGATTTCTGCACAACAAAAAACAAAGCCCTTCAAACCACAATATGCAGGCAACACCCAATATCGTAGCAGCAGTGCATTATAATATGATCTCGTAAGTCAAAAATGGTTGACTTTTTCAAAATGTAATAATCTTTGCTCATCCCTAAATCGCCTAATCCCTCTAATCTTGTGACTGTCACCATGTGCATACAGGCATAAGGGAAGTCCCCCTTTCTCCATCGTTAACTGATGTAAATAAGTTAAAAACAGCTTGCATGTGATAATAAGGTCTTCTTTAACTTCTTTAATCTGCCACATTTAGTTTTACTCCCACATGATTCCTAAAATAGCATTCCCAGAAGTGACCTCTGTGCAAAGTACCAGATCTTTTGTTAATATATTTTTCTCTCTTGGTTCCTCTTTCTCCATTATGTATTAAGGATTTACAGTACTTCAGTTCTCTCCAGCCACACAGTCCTAAAGTCACAGGCTTAACCAATTACAGCTGGGCGTGATACCAAATGAGAGAGCTAAAGTCATATATATTGTATGTCTTACTTACAATACTTATAGCTTGATGAAGAGATGATAACAAACTCAGTTTCCACTTCATCCATCATATATTTCGATGTTTTTTTGTTGGAACCACCGGTGATGCTGTTGTATTCCTTTGCATAAACATCCACATCTCGCATCGCTTTATTAAGAGTTGATTTCTTAATCTTTTTAAAGTATACCCTCCACCCACACATATAAGGGCGGTGACGGGTCAAATGGTTAAGGGAATAGGTTACTGGGTTTCTGGTCAGAAAGTTGCGGGTTCTCTGACCCCAGCTTTCTAACTGGGATATGCGTAACATGTGACAAATAATTTTTTCTTAATATCAAAATTGTCTGGCTCTGTTCCTCTCTCTCAGTATCATATAGGCAAACTATCACTATCTCAGAATATCAGCTCCAACCAAGGCATGGATGACCTGGAATCTGCCCTGAAATCGCTTGAGGTCAAGATGGTTGGAGATAACAGCAACATGAACCAACTGGTATGACAGCTGAATGGCTGTTCAACTGCTACATGTTTTATGTTTTATGTGATCATGTTACATATTAGTTTAGGTTGTTACTGACAAGTGCAATTTATTATATATATTTATATATGTGCAAATGTATATAGAGTTTTTGACTACATTTTGAATGCTAACATGTTTTAGGAAAACATGACCCCTCCAGAACTGCATGACTACTTGAAAATTTTTCGGTAAGACCATTTATTTGTTTTACTGCTACACATTACCTATTTAGAGCTAGAATAAAATATATTTCAGTAACATTTATTTATATTTTCTTTATATTTTAGGCCCAAGAGACTAACTCTGAGGGACTACAAACAATACTGGTTCAAGTTTCAGGACACTTCTATCTTCTACTACAAGAGTCAAGAAGAAAGCTATGGAGAGCCCATTCAGCAAATGAATCTCAAAGGTAGATACAGAGAGAGAGAGATCAAGATTGAGATCAATAAACCAGGCTTTTCTACTTTTCCATTAGAATACTCTCAGGACAAATGCAGATAATTGCCTCCCTAATAATGCAGTTGAAAAGATTTTACTTTACCGCTATGGAGATTGTGAATGTAAGCTTTCTGGGTAGGCCGTATGGCCGCAACCCTATCCAATCATGGGCATTTGTCACGTCATGTATGGGTTGATTTCACAGATTATGATGCAGTATGAGCTGCAGTAAAAAAAAATAAAAAAAATAAAAAAAAAACATGTCACATGTGAAAACACATATTAACCTTCATCCTACCCACTTCTGTTTTTCATGAATGCCTTTAGTTCATGTCGAAATCCCCTTACAAAATATGTTTGTTGATTTTAATAGTGGTTCACTTAGATTTTTACATTTCGAAATTCTATCTCTCTGATCAAAAGCCATAGGGTGTGTAAAGTTTTGCCCTTGACTCAAACAATGTTATTATAATATACTGAGGCACACTGTGAGTGCTTTCTGTACCCTCACAAAATTCTGTACCCCCCCCTTTACAGGCTCTGAAGTGTCTCCTGATGTGAACTTAGCAGCACAGAAGTTTTGTATCAAACTCCTCATCCCAGTTCCAGAGGGCATGATGGAGGCGTATTTGCGATGTGAGAATGTAAGTGATCATACTTAGTACAGCAGGATGCTCTGGAAATCTTCAAAAATCCGACATCATGCAGTGTTATCTCATAGAGGTCACATCTTGTCACAGTCACAGAACAAAAAGATACAATCCCTCATTGAAGTCCTTCTTGTTCCACCAGAAGTGTTTAATCAATTTCGGCAAATGTACAGTAGCTGCTCTCACCATCTACACATTTCCTTCCCACAAACATGGCCATTCCACGGTTTCATCCTATTTATACAATGTCCGCTGTCCCTGCAGGAGAAGCAGTACTCTGAGTGGATGGCAGCCTGTAAGCTGGGGTCTAAAGGCCTGACCTTGTTGGACAGTTCTTATCAGAATGAAGTGAAAAACATCCAGTCCTTCTTGTCCATGCAGCGCTCCAATTCATCTGCATCAACAGCACAGGCTGACGACAGCATTAACACCTTGAGCCTTGTGTCTCCCCGCTACACCAAGAAATACAAGGCCAAACAGGTAATTGGCAAAAACAGACAACAGCATAAAATGAGCACATACTTATTGTATATTATTTGGATATCTCTTATACAATTAGATTTAACAATAGTAGTGGCGAACACAATAACGTAACTGGTGGTCTACTGGCTATTATGAATTACGCCCAGGTGTAAATCAGTGTGTATTTGTATATGTTTGTGGCAGTATCCTACCTTACACTACAGTAGAGCCACCACAATCATGAGTCGGATAAAGTGCCATTTAAAGGGCCAGGGTTCGATTCCCACCTCTGGTCTATGTGTGTGCAGTGTTTGTACTGTATATTCTTCCCGTGCTTGGTGGGGTTCCTCCAGGTACTCTGGTTTCCTCACACAGTGCAAAGACATGTTGATTAGGTTAATTGGTCTTTCCAAATTACCTGTAGTGTGTAAATGTGTGTGCTTGTGTGCCCGGCGACGACTGATGAACCCGAGTTCCCTAAGATATAGTAGGACCCAGAAACTTGCACAAAGTGGGATAGACAATGAGTGAAGGGGTGAAATATTTTTCTTTGCAAAAATGCAGTTAGATAAAGTACATACATAATGTACAGAACAGACATCACTCTCTCTCTCTCTCTCACTCTCATCATCTATACCACTTAATCCTGTATTCAGGGTCACGGGGGGGCCTGGAGCCTATCCCAGGAGACTTAGGGCACATGGCAGGGTACACCCTGGGTGCCAATCCATCGCAGGGCACAGACACACACATACACTCAGTCATTCACACACTACGGGCAATTTGGGAACGCCAATTAGCCTAACCTACATGTCTTTGGACTGCGGGAGGAAACCGGAGTACCCGGAGGAAACCCACCAAGCACGGGGACAACATGCAAACTCCATGCACACAGAGACGGGAATCGAGCCTGGCCGGGGATCGAACCCGGACCCTGGCGGTGCAAGGCGACAGTGCTAACCACTACACCACAGTGCCACCCAGAACAGACATGATTAAAAAAATATATATTTTCAATTATTTTATTTAAGTACTGTACACATTTTTCTGTCAGTCATTAAAGCTGTTTTTTTTGCAAAAAAAAAAAGTGTATCCTTATACACACACGTGGACAAAATTGTTGGTACCCTTCGGTCAATGAAAGAAAAACTCACAATGGTCACAGAAATAACTTTAATCTGACAAAAGTAATAATAAATAAGAATTCTATGAATGTTAACCAATGAAAGTCAGACATTGCTTTTCAACCATGCTTCAACGGAATTATAAAAAAAATGAACTCATGGAACAGGCCTGGACAAAAATGATGGTACCCCTAACTTAATAGTTTGTTGCACAACCTTTTGAGGCAATCACTGCAATCAAACGATTCCTGTAACTGTCAATGAGACTTCTGCACCTCTCTGCAGGTATTTTGGCCCACTCCTCATGAGCAAGCTGCTCCAGTTGTTTCCGGTTTGAAGGGTGCCTTTTCCAGACGGCATGTTTCAGCTCCTTCCAAAGATGCTCAATAGGATTGAGGTCAGGGCTCATAGAAGGCCACTTTAGAATAGTCCAATGTTTTCCTCTTAGCCATTCTTGGGTGTTTTTAGCTGTGTGTTTTGGGTCATTGTCCTGTTGCAAGACCCATGACCTGCGACTGAGACCCAGCTTTCTGACACTGGCCAGCACATTTCTCTCTAGAATCCCTTGATAGTCTTGAGATTTCATTGTACCCTGCACAGATTCAAGACACCCTGTGCCAGATGCAGCAAAGCAGCACCAGAACATAACAGAGCCTCCTCCATGTTTCACAGTAGGGACAGTGTTCTTTTCTTGATATGCTTCAAGTATAATTAGCAAAATTTGCCTTGGCAAAAAGTTCCATTCTTGTCTCATCTGTCCATAGGACATTCTCCCAGAAGCTTTGTGGCTTGTCAACATGTAGTTTGGCATATTCCAGTCTGGCTTTTTTATGATTTGTTTTCAACAATGGTGTCCTCCTTAGTCGTCTCCCATGTAGTCCACTTTGGCTCAAACAATGACGGATGGTGCGATCCAACACTGATGTTCCTTGAGCATGAAGTTCACCTTGGATCTCTTTAGAAGTCTTTCTGGGCTTTTTTTATTATCATTCGGATTATCCGTCTCTTTGATTTGTCATCAATTTTCCTCCTGCGGCCACGTCCAGGGAGGTTGGCTACAGTCCCATGGATCTTAAATTTCTGAATAATATGTGCAACTGTAGTTACAGGAACATCTAGCTGCTTGGAAATGGTCTTATAGCCTTTACCTTTAACATGCTTGTCTATAATTTTCTTTCGAATCTCCTGAGACAACTCATAACATAATTAGTGGACACACCTTGAATTAACATGTCCCTTTGGTCATATTATTTTCAGTATTTTCTAGGGGTACCATCATTTTTGTCCAGGCCTGTTCCATGAGTTTATTTTTTTTACATAATTCCGTTGAAGCATGGTTGAAAAGCAATGTCTGACTTTCATTGGTTAACATGCATAGAATTTTTTTAAATGATTACTTTTGTCAGATTAAAGTTATTTCTGTGACCATTGTGAGTTTTTCTTTCATTGACCGAAGGGTACCAACAATTTTGTCCACGTGTGTATATATATATATATATACAATTTGTTTTTTTCTTAAAAGATTTTTAAGAATCAAAATACAAAACACAATCAAGCATTTAAAAAGTATTTTTATATTAAGTACTACTGTCATTCTGAATGACAGTACAAACCCTTCTTATCTTTGACCGATACACTCACACAAAGGCTTCCCTTCTTGAATTTACAGTTAACTCCACGGATCCTGGAGGCTTATCAGAATGTGGCTCAGCTCTCCCTTACAGAAGCCTTGTTGAAGTTCCTCCAGATCTGGCAATCCCTGCCTGACTTTGGCATTTCTTATTTCATGGTCAGGTAAGAACACTTAGTATTCCTCAATTTTCTTGTGAATGATGATTCAGTATTGTTTGCTAAATATCCATTTGTATTGGAATGTAAACAAGCGAATAATTTTTTTAATTTTCAGATTTAAGGGTAGCCGTAAAGACGAGGTCCTGGGCATTGCAAATAATCGCCTGATCCGGATCGATCTGGGAGTGGGAGACGTAGTGAAGACCTGGCGTTACAACAACATGAGGCAGTGGAATGTCAACTGGGACATACGGCAGGTCGGTCATGAACAGTTCAATTCATTCATTTTATCACCTATTCGATTATGCATCCATTCACAATAATATGTTGTATCTTACCCTTTTTCACCCATGTTGTAATTGTACAAACATTCTTACTGGGATGTTTCTCTCCACCAGGTGGCCATTGAGTTTGATGGCAACATCAACATAGCCTTCGGCTGTGTAGATGCAGACTGTAAGGTCGTCCACGAGTACATCGGTGGCTACATCTTCATGTCGACACGTGCCAGACAGACCAGCGACACGCTGAATGAAGAGCTTTTCCATAAACTCACTGGGGGTCATGAAGCTCTTTGATTGATCTACATTAATTTAATGCAGAACCACAGATCGTTTTGCAGTTACAGAGTATCTGTGCATTAGCCCCCCCCAAAAAAAACCTTGCTTGTTTTCAAGTGCTCACGCTTTACTGAAATCAATCATATTAGGTGTACTATATGTGAAAAGCTGCTGCTTGATGACGAGGTGAAAAACCTTCCTGAAGAGCTGCGGTGTGTTTTATTTGAGAGTGGCTTGTTAAGGATCTATACTGATTTCGGTTTCACTGCCACATTTATAACCACAGAGCGTTCTGTTTGAATGGACTTGAAGAAATATCGATTTATTTGTCTATATATGTGTTCACTGACTGACAGGTATGTGATGTATAAAGACATACAATAAATCACTGTCCTTACTGGAGCATACTTAAATATCATTACAGAATAGATTTATTTAAATACAATAAAAAGAATGAACAACTGTATACATCGTTTAAGATCATCTGCACCATACGTTTTTTAAAACTGTACCATGACAGAAAGTCATTACATTTGATTCAACTGACAGTTGAGGAAACCACAGGCTAGCACAGGAAGTGTTGCGTTGACCAGCAGTTTGTTGCTTTATCACAAAATAACTTCCTTATCTTTGACTAACATCATGCAGCAAACAGTAGACCAAACCACAACCAGTGCCTGTCTCTTTTCAGATAGTCACTGTGACAAGCAGCTCGGTTGGACAGAGCTTCCGTCATGTTCAATTCATGCTGAATGTCTTAAAGGGTAAAATACAGTATTTATAAGTAACTTAAGACACAGGTTTTCCAGTCCAATAAGTTTCAGTGCTGGGAGTTACAGATGCTTACAGATGTTCATGGATTTGCTGAAGAATAGTGTGTTTTATACTCTTTGGATGTGACAAATCCATCAAGACCTCTTTTCCCCGCTGTTTATTCCAGATCAAGATCGCATGCTGTAATTAATAAACATACATTAAGTTAGAGGCTGTTTTTTCCCCCTGCTTAATTGTCCAGTTTCAATATTATATTATTTAAACCTGCCCATGATATGTTCTAATAAACACACTATCAGTTTACATTTCTATGAGACAGCAATGTTTTGGCTCATGGCTATGAGGCTGGTTCATTCTGTGCCAACACACCCAAAATTCAGAGTCTTTCCCATTTTGTGTCATTTGTTTTTTTCTGAAGAAATTCATGGAAATTCATCTATTAAATTCATGGGCTCTTGTAAAATCCTATAACTATCCTCCAAAGACTTTTTGCAATTATTTGTTGGTATATTCCAAGCCTGACCAACTGCTCATATTTTACTGGAATAGGTTGCAATTTTCATTGAATACCCAGGAATTCCAGATGTATTTATGTATAACATCTTTACTTTTTATATACACTGCCTGGACAAAAAAAAAAAGTTGCATCAAGCAAAGAAAACAATGAAGGAGAACTGAAAGAAAGGTAATGCTGAACCGTCAACTTTGGAAACGAAATGTGTTTGGAAAAAAATAAATCATCAATAGATTACTCAAATAGGATTGGATCACTTAAACAGCTGTGAGTCCATAAGATGATCATTTTTTTGAATTTGCTACAGGGTGCAGAAAGATTCAACTTTATTTATTTATTTATTAGTTCAGATTAGGCCTATTCCAGAGAGATGGGTGTGTCAAGGTAAGAAGGAAAGCTAATTAATCGATGCACCCATCATGCATAGTGGCTGCTGTACAAGCTTCTGGAGGCAGTGTTATGATCAGACGATGCTTCAACATTATGTGGCAATAAAATGAAGTTAGGAAACATTTTTCTTCCCTGACGGTACAGGCATAATCTAGGACTCAAACTGTGAAAGAGTGGTTCTGGGTGCATGAGGAATCATTTTCACACATTCACTGGCCTTTTCATCAAAGGTTATGGTGACTGAATTAAATCTTAGAGATTTCTTTCTTACTGTAACCAAGCAGTGTATATGAACTTTGTCATCCCACAGCCTTAAGCATTTGAGCCGCCACTGCCCTTGATACTTCATAATTAGCTAAATCTGTGACATTTACATTTGTGAAGCAGGACCAAACAACTTCTAGATGTGACATAAATATGTTAATACAAAGGCAATTCCATGCAAAGGTCAACCGAACCATGGGAAAAGAAAGCAGGCATAATTCATAGCGTTCCCACCAAACCATACTGATTCACCAAGGCAACTATGATCTGCTTATAATGACTAAACAAACTTTTACTTGTAAATTGACCGGAAAGTCAAATGCTGAGTCCAAACTTCCAAGAGTTCCTTGTAAAGGAAATGATTAATAAATTTCATAGAACACGAACACGTCACATAGCTGTT
Source organism: Clarias fuscus (assembly GCA_030347435.1). Taxonomy (NCBI): domain Eukaryota; kingdom Metazoa; phylum Chordata; class Actinopteri; order Siluriformes; family Clariidae; genus Clarias; species Clarias fuscus. The sequence continues at coordinate 26,187,759 of CM059214.1, read as the reverse complement.
TCGGAAACTCACGTGAAGGTTTCAGTCTTTGTGCTCGCAAGAAATATCGAGGAGCTAACACACCGTCAGCATCACCTGGTGTTAACAGCACTTTGTTTTCTGACCAGTAAAACTGAATTCCATCTAGGAAACCAGAAAAACAAATGTTAATCTTAAAAGGAGAATCAAAAGGATGAAAGCACTCCATTCCTGCATTCCTGCTTACCTGCTAGAGCTTTGGGGACGTTGATGTACACAGCTAGATCACAATTATGCCTCATTCCTGAAAATAGATCAGATGAATACATTTTTTTATTCATAAAACATGGATTAATTACTTTACATGTGTACAGAATATCGCACCAAACAATCTTGCATTTAAGTTAAATCCAAAAAAATTTCATTTTCTCTGTGACTCGCACCACTGATCACTTGTCCCTCTCCGGGCAGCCCGGGTGCCAGGTGAATGTGAGTTCTCTTCATCCTGCGCAGGCCCTGGCTACGAATTGATGGCCAGTACTTCATATAGGACCCGTGAACGACCTCCCGTGGACAGTCTGGAGCATCTGGAACCACCGCTGTCAATTCCAGGTCTTCAACCTGAACAAACACACAACTGACCTCGTAACAAAATACTGTCCAGCAAACAAAAAAACAAGCAGATCAAAGTGATAAGCTTTATTATGGCCACACTTAACCTAAATTATTAAAGACCCCACTGGCCTGTACAGTATGTCCCTGATTGGCCCGGATCTGTAGGCATCCATTCTCAGGGTGGTTTTGCAGTTTGAAGCGCTGTTTGTCGTTTGTGGTGGCAACTCTCTCTACATCTTCCAGTGAAAATGATCTGAACTGACCATGAGCGAGAAGTTCATCCACGGATACAAAGCCGTCTGGATTCAATAGCAGGGAAGATTTTAATACAATCAGTCAGGGGTTGTTAAAGTTTTTTGCAGTCAAGAATCCATTTGACTGTAAAGTTATACGCCACTATAGTGGTATTGTGTCGTACTCTGATCAGCCATAACATTATTACCACTTGCCTAACATCGAGTAGGTCCTCCCAAACCATTTTTGCCAACATAGCAGTGATGCACTGTGTGTTCTGACACATTTCTATCACAATCAGCATAAACCTTTTTCATCAATTTGATCTACACTAGTACTTCTATTGGATCGAAATACACGGGCCAGACTTTGCTCCCCATATGCATCAATCAGCCTTTACCATCCATGACCCTGTCGAGGGTTCACTGGTTTTCCTTGTCTACCCAGTACAGTTTGGCTCTTCACACAGAAGCTACATTTTCAGTATCTCATTACAATAGTGGCTGGATGTGGGTGGGATATATTAGGCAGCACGTGAACTTTTTTTTTTCTCCAGAAGTTGACGTGTTGGAAGCAGAAAAAAAAGGGCAAGCAGAAGGATTTAAGTTACTTTGACAAGGGCCAGACTGTGATAGCTAGAGGACTGGGTCAGAGCAAGTCCAAAACTGCAGCTCTTGTGGAATGTTCCTGGTCTACAGTGGTCAGGACATACCAAAAGTGATCCAAAAAAAAAAAAAGAAAACCGATTAACTGACCATAGGGTCATGGGAGGCCAAGGCTTACTGATGCACATAGGGAGTGAAGGTGGGCCAGTGTAGGCTGATCCAATAGACATGCTAGTGTAGATCAAATTGATGAAAAGGTTAATGCTGATTCCAACAGAAAGGTGTCTGAACACTCAGTACACTTCCATGATGGTCATAATGTGATGGCTGATCTGTGTATGTATATAGTCATATGGAGGATTATGAACATAATTGAAGTTAAACACTATATTCATGTCAGGTATATGTTTGATAACAGTGAATAAATGTAACACACACACACACCTGAACCCATGTTAAGACCCATTTTAGCAGCACCATGTCTCAGGGCGTAAGACAGGGATTTGGACAGACGCACATCTCTGGACTAGAAGAAAAACATTTAAAGAGCTGAGTCATTATAGACTACGAACAAGGAAGTGAAATGAATCTAGATCGCGAAGTAACTATAATTGTGAAACACTGGGTTTGGTATTTATATCAAAAACACCTCATCTCGGTGTCCTCGCCCCCCTCTTCCTCTTCCTTGTTTTCCTTTCCCGCGATGATGTCCGTCCATTTAAACTTTACGTATTAGTAGAAATCGACTCAAACACAAAACCTAAATATAAACACCGACCCACGTGAATCGACAAAAACTTGTTTCTACACGGAGCTTATACAGCGACGTACCTCTTCCGCTTGTCCACTAGGTGGCAGGAGTGAGCTCGTGATCCTGAAACCATTGCGCATTTGTTTTGGCCCTGTCCTTAGAAATAAAGAAGATATTCTTGGTTTTCTTTCAGATACGTTATTTTTTAAGTACAAGAAGGAAGGCCAATAAAATCTTATAAAACATGTAACCGCTAAGTATTTTATTCATAAATGTACATTTAATAAGAGTATACTCCAATTTCTTGTATTCAAAAATGACAATGAGATACTTAGAAAGTACTAACTTAAAAACTTAAAACATAAATAAACTAAGCTGTTAGAATTTGCAGTCAAGGTTAATTTAGGTGAGTCATATGGAATACATTTTAGTTTCTACTTTTGGTGCTCTCTTTTATAGTGTATTTTATTCTCCCTATGGACTATTTTGTTTGGATTGTGCTATTGTTTTCAGCAACAACAACAACAGCAAAAAAAAAAAAAAAACGTGAGGGAAGAGAGAACTCGGTTGAGTTGATCAATAAGCGCTGACTATGCATTACTATTAATATTTAATATTACTTCTAATAAAATAAAACGTCCTATATGGTCTGGAAATGTATTTATGAAACAGGTCTCTCTAAATGACAAAGTATAAATAAGTGCAAGCTTTTAATAAAACCCCTCCGTGTGGTCTGCTCCTTTTTCAAACTGAAGCGTGTGTGAGCGCTTGAGAATTTTATTAAAGCACACACTGCCCTCTACTGGCCGTTCACATGACTGCATTGATTAAAGCTCCTACATTCAGGATGTTGTGGAATGCTCTGGAAGGCACTGGAAAAAAGAGGCATGGGAGATCAGTAGGAGCAAGACAGAGTGCATGTGTGTAATTGAGAGAGAGGGTGGGGGCGGGGGGTGCAGTTGCAAGACTATCTAGAGGTAGAGAAGGTAGAGGAGGGTCATTTCTCCAAAGCAAAGGCAGCACGGTGGCGTAGTGGTTAGCATTACACCTCCAGGGTACAGGTTCGAGTCCTCCCTCCAGTCTGTGTATATGGAGTTTGCATGTTCTCCCTGTGCTTGGTGGGTTTTCTCAAGGTACTCTGGTTCCTTGCCACAGCCCAAAGACATGCAGATTAGGTTAGTTGGCATTCCCAAATTGCCCGTAGTGTGTGAAGGACCGTGTGAGTATCTGTGGCCTGTGATGGATTGGCACCCCACCCTAAGTCTCCTGGGGTGGGTTGAGTAAAAGTAGGAAGGAGAGAAGGAGAAGGAAGAAATGGAGAACAAAAAAGTAGAGCTAAAACTGAAGGAGGATGAGAAAGACAAGGGAATAGACATAGGAAAATATATCAGAAGAGAAGAAGCAAAAAAGAAGGACAAGAAAAGGAAAGAGGTGGCTTATAAAGGGTCAGAAGAAGGGAAAGGACTGAAGGAGAAAAGAAAAGAGGAGGAAGAGAATCCTCAAGCCCTACCCAGAAGGATGAAGAGACAGGTTTTTGATTTGTCCCACTCCAGAGCTGTGTATAAATTAAAATTAATAATAAGCAAAAATAATTTGTTTCATGGGTTTAGTTTTTTTCAAGTGCTAGAATTAGCATTGGAGTGGAGTGGGCACAGTGAGAGTCATGTTTTTTTTTTTTTTCTAGTTCTCTAGTGCTTTTCACACGATCCAACCTGCGCTTCTGAGGGATAACCTAAAGTACATGGGAGTGGATTATCATCTATCTATCTGGATACTGCATTACCTCACAAACCAACCAACCACAGTATGTGTGTCTGACAATGGTTGTGACTCTGACAATCTCCAACACTGGAGGACTCAGGCAACGGGGCTCCACAAGGTTCCTCTTCACCATCTACCCTGCAGAGTTCATGTTCAGCTCAGTAACCTGTCACCAGCAGAAGTTCTGAGATGACTCTGCGATTGTCGGCCTGATCAAGGAAGATGATGACAGGGAGTACAGAGGACTGATCTAGAACTTTGTGAACTGGTGCCAAGGGAGCTGCTTCCAGATAAATGCCGGAAAGACCAAAGAACTGGTGGAGAACTTTACCATCACCAGTGAATATTCCATGAAAGGACACTGAGAAAGTGGACTTTAATACATACCTGGGTTTTCATTTGAACAGAAACTGGATTGGACAGATGCAATTTATAGGAAAGGACAGAGCAGATTCTTGCTTCTTGTAGACTAGGGTATTTTGGACTGCAGGTAGCAATACTGAAGATCCTTTTTGACTCTGTGGTGGCCGCAGCCATCTTCTATGGAGTGGTCTGTTGATGTAGCAGCATCTTTACTGCAGACAGGAAGAAACTGAACAAGCTGATAAAGAAGGCTAGCTCTGTGGATGAGACACTGGGCAGGAGGTGGGAGAAAGTAGCTAAGCTACAGAATCATCATCGCTGGAGAATGACTCTCACTTCCTGCATAAAACAGTTTCATATCTGAGCAGCTCCTTCAGTGATAGACTGTTACATATTAGTGTCTGAAGGAGCGATACCGAAGATTTTTTGTCCCTGCTGCTATTAGACTGTACAATCAGAGCTGCTCCCAGTGAACCAGTCACCATGACGCACACTGTTATAACAGTACTGTTTTTAAAAATAACTTAATTCTTTTGTGCTTTAGCAACTGTGCAATAACACCATTTTAAACTGTGCAATATTACCTAGTGCAATTCCTTTGAAAGTGTAACTATTGTATTATTTGTTTCTTTTCTTTTGTAGTGATAGACTGTACTGTCCTTACTTTATATTTGCACAGTTTTTCTTTGCTGCTGTAACATAGAAATGTCCCCACTGTCAGAAGAATAAAGGTATAACTTGTTTTATCTACAATTTTTAATAAAAAAAAACTTTAGAATCTTCTCTAAAAAGTGGACAAATGGACAAAAGATTGAACGTGAGCCACAGTTCACCTTTAAATGATCAGTGACATTTATAGTTGCTTTAGAAACACCAGACTGGATGAAGACTGTTGTTTTCTACATGGCAGATGAGCCATGCTGTTAGTCAGACAACAATGTACAATTCAGTTATCTAATCTTAATAAAGCATATTCAAATGTGCTTTTATTGTACTGTACTTCTCTTGATATAACATAGGAAAATAGGAATTTTTTTTACAGTGTGGACTAATTGCCATTTCTAAATTGCCTTTAGTATGTGTGTGTGTGTGTGTGTGTGTGTGCGCGCGCCCTGTGAAGGGCCCTGTACCTCGCCTTGTACCTTAATGAGGCAGGCTCCAGGCCCCCTGTGACCCCTCTATACAGGATAAAGTGTTACACACAATGAGTGAGTGAGTGTATAAGCATTGACCTCTTGAGACGTTGTCATTATATAAGGAAATAACAATCTCTCCCGTCATTGTCTATATACTTGTAATATCCTTGTTCCATCCTCATATCAGGATTGTTAGGTGTAATGTTTTTTCCACTCGCTGAAGATTAAATGTATAGCTATCAGCTATGAATAAAAAGAAACACTCAGTAGAATTTGCAGTGTACACAACAATTACTGGTTAATTGTCTTTTGTTTTGTTTCACAGCGTTGGCCACCTTGAATGAGCTTCAAGACCAGAAACGTTTGATTAGAAAGATTTGTTGTCATTATTATGTTATTATTATAAGAGAAGAACAGTCGACGGTGCTACTGTACAGTATGTACTGTATATACAGTTCAATTCAATTCAGTCCTCTTTGTATAGCACTTTTAACAATGGTCATTGTCACAAATCAGCTTCACCAAATCAAAAGAAAATATGGAAAATATGGTTAAGAATCCTTTAACACATTATCAAAACTGGAAGGACTGTGCTGAACCGTCAGCTTTGTGGAATAAATGTGGTTGAAACATGTAGAGAGATCACTTAAACATTGTGGGAAATTCCATGGTACGAAAATCTACAGTCAAAACCATATCTATGTTTAAAAGTAAAAGTATGAGCATTGGGACTAAACAGCTGTGTGGTCATAAGAAAATTGACAGACTAATAATAGTAGCAGATGTTTATTTATTAGTATATGGCACCATCTAGCGTAGCAACACGGAAGTACACTGCATTTATGAAAAAAAATCTGTATTATTATAATTTTTTTTTTTTAAAAAGGTATTTTTAAGGCACTTAAAATATATAGAAATATTTACACAGATTTACAGTTGATGCAGTTCTCTAACCTGTGCACATCTTCACCACCACCTAGGCGGAATATTTCTAAAAGTAACATTACATTCATTTTGTAACTTTATATTTGATATATTCCTACGAAAATGTTTATGCAAAACTGGTGACTAAGCAGAATTTGCCCTTAAGATAAAGCATTATTACGTCACACAGGGGGTTTTAGGCGCCATGTTTGTTTGGGGCAAATGCTTGTGACCGGCTGAAGCTGCGCCAGCTGGTCGATCTTTAACTGGAACAACAAACACGGACTTTAGCTCAAACCCCCAGCCCTGATCTGACCCCGGTCTCTTTCTGCACCGCAGCGCTGGACATGAGGATGGACCTGAGCCTGAGCCGCTGTCTGCTCCTGGCTGTGTGTGTGTGCGTGGCTCTGAGTGATGATGGTGATGGACACACCGCGGGGGCTCCTGGAGCTCCGGTGCGTTTGTCCGACTCGGACCCGGGACTTGTCCAAGCCTTGAAATTCGCTGAAGAGCGCTACAATGTGCTGTCTAACGGCATGCACATCCGCAGAGTCAGCAAGATCATATCTGCCTCCAGACAGGTGAAGCACTGCGGGGTTTTAAAAAATTTTTCGTTACGAAATCATGGTATTTATGGCTTGTATTTATATATATTTCTTCCACTAAGATAAGACAAATAGAGCCAATGAAACAGCTATTCGTTTTCCGCATATAAAGCTTGAATTTCAGATTTGTTACGTAAACTAGACAATGATTTTTCACGTTAACCCAAATTAAGCCGCAAAGCCAAAACATGTTCATGTGCCTCCACCCTGCGCTCATTTTGCGCAACATCCTCTCTAGCAGACGCAACCTGTGTTGTAAGACGGGTGCTTAATCCCGCGATTGTCTAAGTTGTTACCGCTTGGTATTGCACACCGCTGGTGAAAAAAAAAAACAGTAATAATATGTTAGACGGTTACAGATTACACAGCCATGTGTATTAGCACAGTATATGATTTACATAAGTATCAAGTCTCTGTATAATTATCCTCTCTCTCTCTCTCTGTCTCTCTCTCTCTCGCTCTCTCTCTGTCTGTCTGTCTCTCTGTGTGGGCAGCTTGTTAAGGGAGTAAGGTACAGCATCACTGTAGAGATTGGACGAACTCAGTGTAAGAAATCTGCAGAACTGCATGTCACTGAGGATTGTGAATTTTTCCAAGAGCCACACAAAAAGAAGGTGAGCACCCTGACTGTAGGAGGAAGATGAGGATGAGGATGATGAGGATTACCCCTGCAAATTACAGACATCATCTGCATCATACCAAATATTTCTGGACTGCACTTCACACTTACTGGAAAAATAGGTTACATAATAATAATAATAATAATAATAATAGGCAATTATGTTCACTTATTGCAACTATTTAGCTTATTTGAAAGTGAGTGTATATATACAGTATATATAGAGAGGTTATCTCAAATATATTAATTTTTTTAAATATCCATTTCATTTTTTTAAATTAAGATCATCCAAATTAATCAATATTAAAATGTTGTTCACCTATTATAATAGAATGGAATAAAATGAAATAGAATAATAACATATAACAGAACATAAAAGAATGAAATGGTCTACAATTAACTAGGGTCCGGGTTTGATTCCCGCCTCGGGTCTGTGTGCATGGAGTTTGCCTTTTCTCCCCATGTCTAGTGGGTTTCCTATGGGTACTCCAGTTTCCTCCACAGTCCAAAGACATGCATATTAGGCTCATTGGCGTTCTCAAATTGCCCGTAGTGCGTGTATGTGTGCCCTGCAATAGATTGGCAATCCGTCCAGGGTTTACCCCGCCTCAAGCCCTACAGTAAGTCGCCCGGGATAGGCTCCAGGCCCTCCGTGACCCTGTATACAGAATAAAGATGATGAAAAAATGACGATAGAAAGTAATACGATAGAATAATATGAATGTAAACAATATAGAATGTAGTAGAATAGAATAAAAAAGAAATAATAGAATAGAACAGAATGGAAAATCATAGAATTGAATAGAAAAGAATGTACATAAATAAAAATGATCGAAATAAATACATTGAATAGAATGGAACAGAATGTAATAAAATACTGTAGAATGGAATGGGATATAATAATGAAATAGAATAGAAATAAGTGAAATTCCATTAAATGGAATAGAATAGAATAATATGATCATAAATGAACATAATCAAAAGAAATAAATTAAATAGAATGGAACAGAATGCAATGAAATCGAGTGGAATATGATATAGTCATGATATAGAATAGAAATAAATTCTCTTCCATGAAATGAAATTGAAGAGAGATAAATGTAATAGAATCAGATGGACTGTAAAATAATTGAATAAAATAATAAATAAATAATAAAAATTTAATAAAATCAAATATTCCAAATGAATATGACACGACAAAATGAACACACCTACCACTGGACAGGATCTGGGTATATGGAAGAAATTTGCATAAACACATATGACTATATAATAAAACCGAGTCGTAATTTTATCCTCACCATGTAAATAATCAGCTGTCAGAAATCAGTATTTAATGCAATTTGTCAAACCTGTCATCTTTTCCATAAAACAAACATTACCCAACGGTTTAGAGGTGTGAACATTGCCCTCAAGTGATCACACTCATAAGCGGACTTTTTTCTTGTTCACCCTGTTTTTCTATAAATAGTGTTGCTTTAGACACCTTCTAGACTCGGATCATGTGGTTAATAATCATGTGATGAATGATATATTAATTTTTCTCATTCTCTCTCAGACAGAGGTGTGTTTGTTTGAAGTCTGGAACATTCCCTGGGAGAACAAGACCACCCTGCTCAAACAGAAATGCCAGCCTGCAGGTCAGAGCACACACACATTTAAAAGGTAAAAGTAAAGCACTCTGCCACCACTCCACCCCACAAGGTTTTCTCCAGTTTGACCAGCAAATAATACATACATGCACAAGACATCATTTTAAGTCACATTTTTATTAAAATGTGTAAGAAACAAAGTCTCATGGTTGTGCAGTGCGTAGTGCTGAGCCTCAGAGCTCAAAGGTTCTCGATTTCATTCTAAGCTGAGGTTACTGTGTGGAGTTTTACATTTGGCATTATTCTCCCAGTGTTCATGACCAAATCTCCATGTGCACACGATTAATAAGTAAAAAAAAATAGTAAAAACTGAATCAGAAAGATTCTCCTTGTTATGAATGATATAATGATAATGATAAAGAATACGTTGATAGTCAGTCCAGCCAATTTACAGTCATTTACTCAGGGGTCAGGGGTAGCTCAGTGGTTAAGACATTGGACTACGGTTTGGAAAATCCCAGGTTCAAATGACCATGCCCACCAAGTTGTCCCTGTAGGGGCCCTTGAGCAAGGCCCTTAACCATCTCAACTGATCAGATATATAATGAGATAAACATCTGAGTCTCTCTGGATAAGGGTGTCTGCCGAATGCCTAAATGTACTGTAAATGTCATGTCTGCATTATTTTCCAGTTCCAACAGAGACCAGAAAGATTGCTCGTGTCCCTCTCTTTCGTGACAAGCCCACCCAGGTAAAGTGAAGAAAATGCACATTAATCACACATGGCCACGTTTGATAATAAACACCTCCAATTTACAGATAACCTATATAACGTAATACATTTTCCTGATAACTTTCCAGGAATCTGTAGACCTTCTGATGCAGTTTAAAGACTTCATGGTCAAATACAATCGCACATACAGCTCTCAGGAAGGTAAATATTCACGTTGTCTTTATTGTCATATAAAACAGTTGGTATTTGATTGACGAGCATTATTCCTCTCGGAAATCACACACACTACTCTCTCCTGTTACAACAATATACTGGTCCTATGTGATACTGTGTATGTTGATACAAATGTATTTAGTTTAGCTTTAAGTAAATCTTTAAATGAAACTCTTTGACTCCTACAGAGGCTGAGAAGCGTATGAGTATTTTCCAGCAGAATCTGAAAACTGCTCAGACTCTGCAGGCTCTGGACCAGGGAACAGCAGAATATGGTGTCACCAAATTCAGCGACTTGACAGGTTTGTATGCGTGTTCTCATGAAGGTGGTATACATGACGACTAAATATTGGGTCGCTCTTATTATTATATTAAAGTTTCATCAAAATTCTGAGCTCAGAAGTCCAGGGGGTGGAGCTGGATGTGATCCAACTCATACAAAAAAAGTCTAACACTTAAACATTAATCCAGAAGACATTGTACAACTGAGAGTGTGTGCGTGTGATTGTGTGTGTGTGTGTGTGTGTGTGTGTGTGTGTTGTGTGTGTGTGAGAGAGAGAGCTTGTCTCACATACTGTTACAGAATGAGATGTACTGTTGCCAGAACACTGCTTTCTTTCTGCTAGAGTGTAGAATTGATGAAGATTATTCCGTCTGTCTGTCTCCATCTCTCTGCCTCTCTGTTTCCCCCTGTGTCTGATGTAGAGGATGAGTTCCGAATGATGTACCTGAACCCCATGTTGAGTCAGTGGAGCCTGCAGAAACAGCTGAAGCCAGCAGCTCCAGTGACTGAGACAGCTCCAGACAGCTGGGACTGGAGAGAACATGGAGCCGTCAGTAGCGTCAAGAACCAGGTCAGAGAGAAGGAAGCAACTAATTGGAAGCTTTTGCACCAAGTCAACTACAGTAGTTTGGATAATTGTTTAAAGAAATGAATTCCCCACCATGTTTGAACTATTTTAATACTGATGATCAGCGCTGGTGTGTTAGTTTTATAGAGATACACTTGTTTGTGGTGATTGATGATTGCTGTGTTTGGTTCAGGGCTTTTGTGGCTCTTGCTGGGCTTTCTCTGTCACTGGAAACATTGAAGGCCAGTGGTTTAAGAAAACTGGACAACTGTTATCTCTCTCAGAGCAAGGTGAGAATGAATGAATGTTTTTTTTTTCTTCCCCCACAGATTTTCTCTCTAATGTTAGTCGTATCCAATTCCCACCGTTCACTAGGGGTCGCCCACATTAAGGCTACTACTCAATCAGCGTAACACACTCGGAGGACAGCGCTATCCACTCCGTCCGCTTGTGTGATCTCACAGACGCCCATGATATAGAGCTGTAGAGCCAATATAGAGCTGTAGAGCGAGAGGCTACACTCGGGAATCGAACTCGGGATTTCCAGATGATATGGCGAGCATTTAACCACTAACCGTTAATCAATTTACAAATTTTATTTATAATTACTTAAGGAATTAAAAAATATACAGTATGCTGTTTAAAAAATAAAACCTGATAGAATAGCTTTCCTGAATACTTTTCCCATGGTGTAAAGCTTACTGCTACAGTAATTGCAAGAATGTTTCCATAAATGTATAATAAATGTCTCATAACAGAAAGCTTCAGCATATAAATAATTTATAATTTTTCAACATAGTGGCTATTTCTCCTGTCAATATGACATTAGGATGCAACTTCTGTGCATAAAAGAAGTGTTTAAGTGATTTTCAGACACAGTCATTCATGCTCATTGTTTCTATACATCCAAGTTTTGGACAAAATTGTTGGTACCCTTCGGTCAATGAAAGAAAAACTCACAAATAGTCACATAAATAACGTTAATCTGACAAAAATAATAATTAAAAAAAATTCTATGAATGTTAACCAATGAAAGGCAGACATTGCTTTTCAACCATGCTTCAACGGAATTATTTAAAAAAATAACTCATGGAACAGGCCTGGACAAAAATGATGGTACCCTTAGAAAATACTGAAAATAATGTGACCAAAGGGACATGTTAATTCAAGGTGTGTCCACTAATTAGCATCACAGGTGTCTACAATCTTGTAATCAGCCAGTGGGCCTATATATAGGGCTCCAGGTAGTCACTGTGTTGTTTGGTGACATGGTATGTACCACACTCAACATGGACCAGAGGAAGCGAAGGAAAGAGTTGTCTCAGGAGATTCGAAAGAAAATTATAGACAAGCATGTTAAAGGTAAAGGCTATAAGACCATTTCCAAGCAGCTAGATGTTCCTGTGACTACAGTTGCAATATTATTCAGAAATTTAAGATGCATGAGACTGTAGCCAACCTCCCTGGACGTGGCCGCAGGAGGAAAATTGATGACAAATCAAAGAGACGGATAATCCGAATGGTAACAAAAGAGCCCAGAAAGACTTCTAAAGGGATCCAAGGTGAACTTCATGCTTAAGGAACATCAGTGTCAGATCACACTATCCGTCGTTGTTTGAGCCAAAGTGGACTACATGGGAGACGACCAAGGAGGACACTATTGTTGAAAAGAAATCATAAAAAAGCCAGACTGGAATATGCCAAACTACATTTTTACAGGTTTTTCTTTCATTGACCGAAGGGTACCAACAATTTTGTCCACGTGTCTTAGAAAGTCTTAGAAAGTTCAGTAATTTCAGCAATTTCCTTATTAGTAACTTTATACAGTAACATTAACAGTATTTTTAATATGACACCACGATACATTTTCTGACATGGTTGATCAAGAAATAATAAGCTACTCGCTGCATCATTTAGTGGTAAAAGAACCGTTGCCAGCTGAATCATATTAATTAGTGCAGCAATCATCCGAATAAAGGCTCTGTAGAAACTAATCAACATGTTTTCACCCATCAGATCCACAAATTAAATAGTGTTGTGTTCAAAATGTACATTTTTTCAGTGTTTAGTCAGTCACATGTTCATGCATATGTTTTTTCAGAGTTGGTGGACTGTGATAAACTGGATCAGGCATGTGGCGGTGGGCTTCCATCAAATGCATATGAAGCTATTGAAACCCTTGGTAAGAAATTGCAAAGAAATCAGAAAACAAAGAATCATTTAGAGTGGTGTTCCAGTGGTTCTAGCATGCCTTTTGGTTTTTATTCTTTATGATCTGTGTTATTACAGTACATTCATGCTGCCAAAATCTTAATCTGACAGTTTTCTTACATGTGCTGGTCCCTTTGCAGGGGGTCTTGAGAGAGAGACAGACTATAGCTACACAGGACACAAGCAGAAGTGTGAGTTCTCATATGGGAAAGTGGTGGCCTACATCAACAGCTCTGTAGAACTGCCCAAGGACGAAAACGGTGAGAAAAGGCAGATAGCGACTAATACATTTTGTGCATCCAAATATTCACTTCATGCATGATAAACATGTATACCTTATATTAATATGTATACATTATATTAATACACTATAATAAAAGTATTTTTTACTAAAGATAGTTGGGAAATCTGATTCCTGACAATCATTACTTTTAAGTACATAGGTTTACAATTTTATAGGTTTATAGAGAGTTTTAGTATTTATATACTTACAAGTGTCTTAGATATTCCTTATAATTTTTTTTATTCTGCCCTTCTTTTGGACTGTTGTGTCTATTGCTTATCTCTTATCTGGTCATGCATACATGCATTTACTGAGAAAAGTGAAATGATCAGATTTGCAGTTTGTGGTTTTTATTATTGTGTAATTGACCAAATAAATCAGTGTACATACAGCATAAACATTATTACAATGCAAAAATCTTGTGTATATGTTTGTTCAGAAATTGCTGCTTGGTTGGCTGAGAACGGTCCGGTCTCTGCTGCCCTCAATGCTTTTGCCATGCAGGTAATACACTCTTTATAAAACATTTTTTGACATTCTAAAAGCACAAATACCAGTAATAATAAAACTGCAGTAATGATCTCTATGAACTATGCGGCCAGGTGATTTTTGTTGTTGTTTTTTTGCAGCTACAATTATGCCCTTGTGAAACACAATGTTATAGAAGTCATGTGTTGGGATTCCTGTTCGATATAAATACCTAGAGTTGTATGATATTTGCATAAAGGATCACAATGGAAAAGTGTTAAGTGCCCAGATTGCCTTAATAATTCTTTGACAAAGGTCTTAAAATGGTATTTTTTGTAAATTGTAATAATGTAAAATAAAGGATTTTTTAAAAGGAATTCAAAAAGAACGATGGAGCCTGCATGGCACAAATATTTTACATCAAGGCCATCGTATAGCAATAGTTCATAAGCAGTTTGTGTTAAATATGTGTTTTAATGTTTGCTCAGATTTGCGTACTGTATGTATATTACTTTTGGCAGTGCTGTGACAATGGTTAGCACTGTCGCCTTGCACCTCCAGGGTCGAGGGTTCGATTCCCGTCGCAAGTCTGTGTGTAGAAGTTGCATGTTCTTCCCCGGCTTAGTGGGTTTTTTCCTTTTATTCTGGTTTTCTCTCACAGACATACAAATTGGGCTAACTGGTATTTCCAAGTATGTGAGTGTGTGCATGTCCCGATGGAGACACCAGGCTTTCCGTGACCCTGTACAGGAGAACTGGTATAGAGACTTTTTCTGCAGAAAATAACTGTTGAATAAAACCATGAAGATGTGTCGACAGACTCGTCTCATGTCAAGCATGTCCTAAAAAACAGACTAATCTCTTAACCGGGTTTTCCCACAACCCATATCTGTCCCGGAAACCGGTGCTAATGCATATCTGTCATCAGTCGTGAGTCACACTTCTGAGTCACACCTAAGGCGTACAATACGTGCAAATGTTCAATAGGGATGTAATGGTTGTGAAATTTCAGGCAGATGCCAACACTGATATTGAAAATATTAATCTGGTTAATATCTGATGCAGATACTGATGGGACATTTTGTAATAAAAACTAACCGAACTGTTTCATTTTTTGGATGTCACAATTATGAACAGTTATATTAAACCAAGGTGCTAAAAGTAATTTGTGAAAATAATCTCAGATATCCCTAACATCAATCATTCGGGTTAATTAAAGTCAGATATGTATGTTTACAATGACTCAGAATTTTCGCTCTCTAAATAAGCAGCTAACTTGTGACATTACGCCATTTATGTATTTACATACACAATAGTTCTTATGCACACACATACACTCCACTGGTATAAACTGGTAATCTAATGCTGAACAATAAAAATCAGCAAAAAAAAAAGACGGGTAAGATACAGTACACGTAGTCAGGAATTTATGTAGAGCTAGAGTATTTGTTTAATTTTGAAAATTAATTTAAGCTGAAAAATGAATATTACCAAATGTCATTTTAATGTGATCATCTTTGGCAATATTTGTTGTTAGCCTGGATAAATATGTTTGAATACAATATTGGTACATCACATTGTGTTGATCAAATTGTGCAGTCCTTTTGCATATTGGCTTCTTATATACAGTGCATTTGACAAAACCTAGTTATGTTGGAGATTTTAAATGGAATAAGATGTAATTGATGCATATATAAAACAATTCACTACCATTTTATGCCATTTTAGCAGCCCCAACACACACAAAAAAATTTATTGGAAACAAATCAGCCTTTGCTCAGGATATGCTTTTTCATTGTACCTCTGAACACAAGTAAAAAATCTTGAACCAAAAAAAAAAAATTTAATTGCCTGCTCCAGGGATTTGATTTAATAAAATCCAAAACATATAGACTTGTGTAAGTTTTATATGCTTATAGTGTGGTGACAGCTTAAAGTACATAATGTTTGTACAGTATATTGAAACTGTTGTGCTATTAGTAATACTGTACTTGTTCACTCTATTTATTCTTGTGCGTGTAGTTTTACAGAAAGGGAGTGTCTCACCCTCTGAAGATTCTATGCAACCCCTGGATGATCGATCACGCAGTGCTGCTTGTCGGATACGGACAACGTGAGAGTTATTTTCCTCTGTTTGCACAAATCAATAAATATTTAGTGCATGCAGTTTGTAACTCTGTAAAACTCACCACAGTGAAGAGCTAATGTATGAACTTGGCAACTTCACCTGCTTCACTAAATATGGCTTCCTCATAGGCTTTACATTTTTTCCTCTCGGTCCATACTATAGTAAATAAAGCAGTTTTTTATCTCTTACCTCCCAACTTAAGCTTGGGTCACGTGAACTACAGATCAGAGTCTTGCCAGTCCAGTTCACTTTTTTTGGCTCACGCTCAAGAATGACCTCATTCAACTGAAACAATGAGTGTGCTGTTTACTACTCCCTGTGCTTTCTCACCCAACAGGTCGTACACTCGTCATTCTTAATGGATGACGGCTTTTATTTGTTGTTCTTGTTCTTTTATGACCTGTTGGTGAGTTAAAAATAAAATTGACAAAAACTCATGGAGTATGCTGCATCTATTGTGGATGAGGTGAAATGCATTTGTGATGCAATCCCTCTTAATTGAATCCATCCCCTACTGATGCTACGCATACTATGTGATTTGGGACAGAGCTGAGCAATTATGACCCAGAAACACAAACAGAAGTAAGGAAATAATGAATCTTGCCAGAGCCACTTCTTTTTTGTCTTTCAGCTGTTCCCTTTCAGGGGTCACCACAGCGAATCATCTGCCTCCACCTAACCCCATCCTCTTCATCCTCTTCTCTCACAACAACTAACTTCATGTCCTTTCTCACTGCATCCATAAATCTCCTGTTTAGTCTTCCTCTAGACCTTCTGCTTGGCAGTTCCTTCAGACCTCAATCTGGCTTCTCTGACTTTATCTCCAATTAATCTAACATGGGTTGACCCTCTGATGGACTCATTCTTGATCCTGTCTTTCCTTGTCAGTCCCAAAGAGAACCTCAACTTCATCTCTTCATCCTCCAGCTCTGCCTCCTGTCTTTTCTTCAGTGCCACTGTCTCTAAGCTGGTCTCACCACTGCCTTGTACACCTTTCCTTTCATTCTCGCTGATAATCTTTTATCACACAACACACCTGAGACTTTTCTCCACCCGTTCCAACCTGCCTGCACACGCCTCTCCACCTCCTTTCCACATTTTCCATTGCTCTGGACCGTTGACCCTAACTACTTAAAGTCCTGCACCTTATTCACCTCTGCTCCCTGTAGCCTCACCTTTTACTTGGTTTCATATCACTCACATGTATTCTGTCTTACATGCATAGCAATAATATAATAAACATTTTTGGTATCTTTGGTATGCTGATTGTGCTTTTTTTATTTTTTTTTAAGAATATATTGTCTCTGACTTTTGTGCACAGGTAATGGTATTCCATTCTGGGCCATTAAGAACAGCTGGGGTGAAGACTATGGCGAGCAGGTGAGGGACAAGTCAATGCCTACCCACACAGTGAAACAGAGTGCATGACTAATAAGTGTTTACCACTTTATTTAAGTTTATTTAGCTGATCGTTATTAATTGAGATCCTGGTTCTATTACCGCTTTAATGTTTGGTAAAGGAGTATATATGTACGTGTTGCTGAAGAAACATTCATATTATTATTTATTAACCGGTATAAATGAGTGATATATTAAAGGGACATATTTAGAGGGTGAATGTTTTAAGCCAATCCATAAAAACTCATAGACACTACAAACTTGTACCATGTACTAATTGTACTTATTATGACTTGTAAAATATAAATATTTCGCGTTTTAGGTGTCTGTCTGGGCTATTATGATTTTGGCCGTGTCTTAGATTACATATCGATTATTAATAAAGTTTATTTCTCAATTCACTAAACATACATCTTTCGTAAATGATTCCTTGGTAAGATTTTCACATAGTAATTCAAGTATTTAAAATAAAGTCATTTAAACAAAAATGCTAAAATATAGGCTCCATACACCTTTACCAATCATTATACTGTATATGTGTATACATATGTTTATATAATCTAATATTTTCCTTGTGTCTACTCAGGGGTATTACTACCTATACAGAGGATCCAATCTCTGTGGAATTAACAAGATGTGTTCATCTGCTCTGGTTAAATAGGAGCAATTGCGAGTACAAAAACGCATCCTCTAACAAGCATAGAGTATAGTTCATCTGCAGTCACGCTACATGACCATTCATATAAAACCATGCACAAATGCACAAATTATAGTTGCAGTGATCTAACCTGTTCAAGCTGTGACGCGTGAAGTGTTCAAATATTCACTCAATGTCATTTATTACTATAACTTTTGAGTTTAGAATAAGACAATATAGATAGTTAATGGCATAGATGTGTATACACGTTTCATATAGCTTTTATTTCCATTACAAATCATAACGTTCATCTCTGAGCCTGTTACTATGACCTAAAGCATCAGACCGTTCGATTAAACCCTTACCATTGTGTTTTATCATGTTTGCGTTATAATTTAAGATTTTAGTAATGTGTGTAGATGTGCTGCTGTGGTATTAATTAATATTTGTCTATCGGTTTCATGTTTATTATGGTGATAGAGAGAGTCCTAGTTGGGTACATTTGACTACAGTACTACTGATTTTGAAATGTGTTCACCAAAAAACTTTTTAAAGTTTTTAAATAATTTCGATTAGTAGTGCTGGAATAAGAAGACTAGTTTTTCATAGTCATTTTTATTTAGTGTTAGATAACCATGCTACCAGGAAACTAATTTTTCTCAGTTTGAAGTGTGCATTACATGTTATGGTATAATACTAATTTGTCAAAATTAGTCAAGCTTTTGTCAAAGCTTAAATTATTATTAATTGGAATCTTTTGCATGGTTTCAAACATTATTCCTGTTTGGTCATTTTTTTGGTCAATCTGCTGAATAAAGTCATTAAATTCTCACACATTTTTGTTGTGTTGTTCTTTTGTCTTTTGAGGTCACTGCCATAAGCAATCTCTTCCATATTCCATATCTGTTGAATGCAGACTGAATCGTCAATGCAGAGACATGATCATACACGTGGCACATAATATTTTCCTACAGTATGTTCAAGATCTATGCTTCTGTGGAATAACCTCACCTGGATACTGTAAATGTTTCCTAAGAATGGCTAATCATAAAGATATTACTGTGGATATCCCAGGACTCTTATTTACAATATGCACATAGTAAGAATCCTTTCAACACACTTGCCCTAGTACTGTTCGCCTCAATTCATCTACTCCACCAGTCAAATATTTGGGCACACCTTCTAATTCCATGGTCTGTGATGATTTTATATGTCTTTCTATATTGTAAAACAATGCTCGAAGGCATCCAAAATATGCTTAATCTCCTTTGAAGAGTGATCTCATTTGATATTGAGATGTATGTAACGGCTGTAATCTAAAGTGCTGTTAATTGGCGATTTTTGGGACTGGTGACACTAAATTAACTTTTCCTTTGCAGCAGAGGTAGGTTTTGGTCTTGCTTTCCTGGGATGAGCTGACCTTTGTTTCTTAAAATAACAACTGACTTACATAATTACCTAAGGCCATATGTGTATTCTATAGTTTTCCGATATTGTTCTAGAATGTAGAAAAATAAATCAAAACTTGTATGCAAACTGTATACACCTGTATACTATCCCATGTCAAATACAGTCAGGTGCATAAGTATGTGGACAAGGACACAATTGTTGTGTCTTTGTCGGTACACCACCACAATGTATTTGAAATTAAGCAATCAAAATCTGATTGTGGTGGAGCTTTAGTTCAAAGTCTACACTCAAAAGACGCAATAATGATGGGAAAAAAAGAATATGGAGGTACCGGAAAATTGCAGAGTTCAAGATATACAGTTAAACAAGTTCAGTCAAATAAAGTTCGACAAGATCAGGGGAGAATGCGTTGGTGTTTTAAGGAAGGCTTGCATTGAAAATTGTCTTTAAGAGGCTGTAAAGATGAGGGAGAATGAGACCTACAATTGGTGGTAATGTAACCAGCCTACTGGATTCCAACTGCCATTAAACAACAAAGAAAAAGAACACCAAAGCAAAGCATACAACGCCATCTGTCAAACATGGCGAAGGCAATATTATGGCATGAGTGTATTCCGCTGTCATAGGAAGGGGGATACTACTGATGATGTGACTGAGGAAAGAATTAACAGGATGACTTATATATACTTATAGGATGAAGTATATAGAGCTATAATTTTGCTCAGATTCAATCAAAATCAATAGGATGGTGCATCAAAGAACAGACATATAACTACCCCAAACATACTTCTAAAGCAATCCAAGACAAAGAAATGAAATGTCCTAAAACGGTTCTTCAAGTGAGCATCCTTTTCACTTACTGAAGACAAAAATGATTGCAGAAATGCCTACAAACAAGTAGCAGATCTACAGTAAAGGCCTGGCAAAGCAGTTCAAGGGAGGAAACTTTGGTGATTAAATTTGTTTTTGTTTATTAAAAATATTTTTTTTAAGTGTACTGTTACTGACAATGAATGAAGATCAAGTGGCGCTTGCATTTGTTTAAAAAAAAAAAAAAAACTGCACACAGCAGAGCAATGACTGTTTTGTGTAAAGCAGTTTGCCTTCGTTTCCCACAATGCCGCGCGCCACAAAGCGGAAGTAATCGTAAGTGAGTTGCACATGCGCTTGACGCGTTCAGCAGTTTTGCAGTGTGTTGGACTTTATTTCGATGTACGAAACAACAACACCCAGAAAAAGAGTATATTCTTGTGAAGATTTTATAGGTATGTAGTTCTCACAGCTCGCGGCTTTTACGATGTTTGTGTGTTACAAACTGCAATTTGATGCTACTGGTAGCTACCCGGCTAACGGCTAGAAGAGCTAGACATTCTAGCAAACTCCATGAGTGTCACGTGCGCGACAAGGTAAACTGCAGGGATGTAAAATAAATATAATAATTACATCAATTAAACCTATAATTTGCCAAATTACTGATTGTCTCAATTTCTGGCCCCCTTAAGGTACATTCTTAGTGCATCAATGGTGGTGGAAGTGTATCAGGTGCAGAAACACTCTAGATTTATGCACTGTATACATTTAACAGTTACAGTAACTCATATAACCGATGGTAGAGGCTCAGGACCATCTAATCATTATTACTGCTGGCTACGTTTTGAAACCAAAGTCTGGGGATGGGAATCATCATTCACCTTCCAAAACGATACTATCTCGATACCCAGTTGATTCATTAAAACTTTATGATGAAAAAAAAATATGATTAACTAAACGCACTCAGCCCTTCTAATATTAGTTTTCTCACTTAAAAAAAGAAAGCAAAATTTTTTACTGAGCAGCATGCACCTGTCATCCAGCATGATTATTACTTTTAAACCATCTTGGCAAATAGCTCACTCCCACCACGCGGGATGAAAATGTGTAAATTGTTCAGAGTGTACCATCTGTATGATTATAAAGAACCTCCAACTTATTTTTACCTCCTCAAATGCCGCCAAAATCTCAAAACTCAAATTGACAATGAGAAGCAGACACATTCGGCTTCTACCGTGGGCATGCAGGGCTTCTAACCACACTATTTTTGACTAATTCGCACTTTGTGTGTTTTGAGACTTGTGTTAATGTGTAATGAATGTTTTTGAGACTAATTCACTTTCAGAATTTGGAGAAAAAGGCAAATCGGAGCCCTTTAACACGCAAAACTTTTAATAATGGAATACCGTAAATATGCATTTCTTTTGTGCCACTCAGAAGCTTCTGCGCTTGGTACAAGGTTGTTTATATTTAAGGCCGATTGACTGATCACCAGTCATGGCCAATCAAACTGAAAACCCACCAATTCTGGGCACAGGCTGATCGACAGGTTTATCTCTATTATAAACGTAAAAATTTATTTTGGAATCAGTGTGGTGATGTGTGAATCACCACACAAAAGAATCACGATTTACACCTGAATCTATTTTCCCCCCACCTTCTCTACTAAACTCCCTTCTTATTCTACACTGTTAAATTACATTAGTCCTAATTGATTAGTTTATCATTTTCAAGTCATTATTTGGCAGATCATGGTCCAGATGCAGGACCTGTAAAGTATTTTAACAGATCTAGCAAAACAACTGGAAAAATCTAAATGTGTTATTATAATAAAAATTATTTGTAAAAAATATGATGAATTGTAAATCTGCCATGACAGGTGTATTGTAAAGGTTACAGTTGATTGTCATGTAGTCAAAGCTGTCCGCTGTGTCGTCTTCAAACGGCTGGCATGTGACCGCTGTGGTAATGAGTCATTAGATTAAATATATGCTTAATCCATAAACAAACTTCAGCTACAGCAGCTTAAATGCACCATATTGCATCAATCACATAGCAATGCCAGATAATGCCATACATGTCTAAATGTATATTAATTACATAAGCATGTATTTTTTTTTTCATAAAAATTTAAGCCTAAAAACAATGATTAATCAAAAGAGCAGCAGAATTTCAAATCATGATTGTACAAACCAAATCATGATTGTACATTTAAGAGTGGTGGTCTGATTGTTTGGTAGCCTTTCCAAAGAGAAACAGTGTGAGAAATGAGATATCGAACAGTGAAAATACAAGTGCATATACAAATAAAACAAACAGTCAGTGTTTGCCACAGGTCTGAAATGTACTTGCAGAATTAGCCAGCAGAACCAGGCAACATTACCCGGCACCACAGAAGTGGTCTACTCCATACATCAAATAACAAGTACAGTGGAACCTCGGATTGCGAGTAACCTGGTTTGCTAGCGTTCCGCAAGACAAGCTAATTAAAAAAAAAATAAACTTGATAAATGAGCGAATCTTGGTATAGGAGTATCAAGTATCATGTGGCATGCATCTGCTTCTTGTTGACACTGAGCGTCACATGATAACATTTGAGAAAATGGTTCTTTTCTCTCTTGTGCTGTGGGGAAAGTTTGCTTTGGAAAACTTTATATATGACGTTTAACAAAATATTTAGACATTTGATATTTCAATTAGTTTTATATTTCAGAGATACAACCTACCAATCCTCCCCCATCCATCTATCCATATGTGAAAAGTAAGATGAAGTAAAAAAAAAATAATAATAAATTGTGTGTGTATGTATGTGTATATGTATATATATATATATATATATATATATATATATATATATATATCTATACACAAGCCCCGAAAGACCAGAGCATTTTTACTATCTTAATATCTTTACTATTTATATCTAGCACTCAGGATTTTGCAATATGGAGTGACATTTGTTTTCAGCACAACCTAGGCAAATTGATGAACTGAATTTTTTTTTAAAAACATGACTGAGCAAAAAAAAAAAAAAGGGTGGGGAGGAGTTATAGGAAATGAAATAGCACAGATTCACAAGACCACATGTCTTTATGATTGTTTCACAGAACAAATAATAATATACATATTTTTTTAATGTCTTTTTGTGCCATCATGTCCCTGTTCCAGTAGCAATAAAATACATGTTTGTAAAACTGATAATTTTGGTCCTACATGACATAAAAAACCTCAAATGCACAGGTTGATGTCTGAAGCCTTTGACACACACCAGCAGAACGTCCCTATAAGCAGGGTTTTTTCGGTTTACTCAGTCATTTTCCAATGCTGTGTTGCTGGCATGGATCAGTTTTAAGTGTTAAGCTTTCTGTATGTGTGTGTGTTTTTTTTTTTAAAGAGCCCATTAAAAATACCCATCATTTTGACATACCAGAACTTCTAAACATTTTAGTTGGGCCGTTTAATCCATCTATTTAATCTGTTGACAAATGCAGTGTTGTATTCCAAAAAAAAACTTTACTTTGTTACTTTTATATGATAAACTTCCCATCAGTTGTAGATCAGCATAATAAAGTGGCTGCTGAGCTAGTTCATCATTGTAGCTGGGTTAGTTTGTCTAATATATAGTATTTGCTAGAAGATACTTTTTTTTTCAAATCTGCATATTATCTTACAGATAAGGGGGATTTCAAAGATCATCAACAATGTCGAAAGCAACCAAGCGTAAGCATGTTGTCAAGGAAGTTCTAGGAGACTACATCACGCCGAACGAGAAACAGCAGATTATGAGGGTGAGTGCTGTGCAGTTCAGGTATACCTGTATCGTGTTGTTTGTCATAAGCATATGCTACCTCTGTACCTAGATTTTTATATTATAAATATTTGCAGCCATTTAGTGAAAGTAAAACGTGTATAAACATTATTATATGAGAGGTGTTCAAGACTGGGATGTGTTCTTACACACAAGAGTTTTGCTTGTGAAGATGTTTGCCTGTGTGCTATTACACACGTCTTTTCAGTAAGCCTCACACCTACAGTACGTGTCAAAGCGTTCACAGTTTCCTCGAGGATCAAATGTGTATAGGTGTTTTCTCAGACATTTGGAGCTGTGATCGGACGGCCAGCTTTGCATTGAAATGCTGGTCTCCGAGGAACTCTTAACTGGCCCAAACATGTGGAAATCAATTGGAGTGAGATCTTCGGTGGAGACTTTTGTTGGACGAGACAATAATTCCCAGCTAAGGTCCTGTAATGGTGTTTGTGAATGATTGTCTGTATAGTTCCTACAGACAAATGCGTCTGTTCTGCAAGTTGGTGACTAGCTATCCATCGATTTTCAAGACTCAGGCATTCCACTTGCTGGATGTTCACAGGAACAATTGGGATAGCCTCCGACCCACCTTGGCCAGAATCGTTCACGGACGTATAGCCTTTTTTAAAAAACATTTGCACCATTCAACTGTTTTACTGCAGCCAAGAGTCTCATCACTCTTGGCAAGTCTTCAGTCATTGTCAGTCAAATTTACAAAAAATTTCATCACAAGTCCTGGTTTGTCTTTTTACACCACTTGTACTAATGGCTCACAACAAAATATATCTACCACAGTTTATGTGTGGTAATTTCCTTGAATGGTAGATTGTGAGAAATGTTACCTTACTAGCTTTGTGTGGCTATTAACTTGGGCTAAGTGGTTGCAGGATTGTTTTTTTAATCCCCCACACGAAAGGATTTGACCAATCCCTATCAATCCTGCTGTTACTGGTTATAAATTTGGCCTGCTGTATATAAACAAGTGATTCCAGCTTAAAATTTGTGGGAGTCTGTGACTTCTACTGGTTGCTAAACGTAAGCACATTGTGAAGAAGGCTCAATTAGAAAGCAGAAAAGAGATTCTCCAGTTGCATGGTTTGCTAGCTGCAGTGCTGCTGACCAGAGAGATTCATTTCACCCTGAAAACTGCCTTTTCTCCTGCCAGCTGCTTTAGGGATGGTCTACACAAAACAAAGACTGCTAAACATTCATTGCAATAGAACTCGGGTGATCTGATACCCTGGTCCCATTCTCACTGTTAACTTTCCATGAATTTTGGACACTTGATATTGATTGCACAACGGTGTTTGCACTAATCCCTCACCTTGCACAGACTACACTCTGGTCTGCTGTTAATTTGTACTGACACATCCTCCTACATACAAGCAATCATCCTCACACGCTCTATTACCTCATCTCTACACTTTCCACCAAGACTATACTTATTATACGTGTTTTGCATTATAAACTATATTACTATACTTTATTGCCTGTGCAATGGCAATAAAAGAATCATAATGTTAAGGTTAATAAACACATCATGCAGCACAGCAACATGGCTTTTCTTTTGTCCTGTAAGCTTTATATTCAACCACCTGCTCTCACCTGTATGCTTGTAAAAAAAAAAAAAAAAAAAAAAAATCTGCCAGCTGTAGTGAGTCATGATCATTAACAGAAAGTTAGAAAGTTTTGGGAGAAAGACATTTTGAAACTTTCAGCAGGTCTGCCTTAATAATCTAAGTGAGTGTATGTATATTTTTGATCCTGCATGTATCATTTTGATTTCAGAAAATAAACTAAACCTTGTGCACCAAATTCGTGGTGTTTTTCTACCTCCGAAGACATTCTGTATACTGTGCAATTTTTATGATCCAGAAAAAAGTCAAAGAAATCATTGCAAGCCAAATATTGCCCTAACATTCCTGTTCATTATGTGTGTATGTAAACATCTGACCACAGCATGCTCCATTTGTATTGTTTTCAGTCCATTATATCTGGACTCTTTCATTTAATTCTCTGTATGTTGTCTGCAACAGTAAATATGAATGGGGAATGGTGTATAACATCAGAACGTCTAAAAATCCACTAGTGAATGCATCTGTATCTTCCAGATTGTGGGAAGCAATGGCAATAACCTCCACGAGGCTGTGACTGAGAGTGGTGAGAAGTTTCTGCTCAGCATGCCCACAAAGTTCCGCAAGAACATCTGGATTAAGAGAGGTTTGCGTAAATCTGTTTTATTTTTACTTTTTCAGGAGTACTCTTAATAGTAGTCTTAATTTTACTGTTTATTTTTGGCAGGTGATTTTGTAATCGTAGATCCTATTGAGGAAGGTGACAAGGTGAAAGGAGAGATCCACTTCATTCTGTACAGGGACCATATTGACTATTTGAGGAAACTTAGCATCTGGTGAGAAAATGTTCTACTTGTACGGAGTAGCATAAGCATCTGGAAACACAGGCAAACAAGCAAATGCTGTAAAATTCAGTAACTTATGTAAAGAATTCTATTTTGTATACATGAGAATGAGCTCTATTTAAAAGTTACGGTTTGGTATAAGCAAATACCTAAAATGTGCTGAATAGCTTTTCATTTGCTATGAATATAACTTGGCATAAACACTGCTATAGAGGGCCTAAAAATTCATACATACTTCAACCTTTTAAAAATTTTTTAGATGTCAGTAGTCACACACCATCATTGATGCCATCATATGATCCTCAGAGGCGAGCCAAAGAAAGTGGTGCAGGCACGCTTCACTCTTGAACAACGCAAGATAATTTTGAAGTGGTATTATAAAATTTTTGAAAAGGTGTGTGAAGTGAAGAAACAATTGCGGCGTGTGTTTGGATCAGAACCACCAAAACTACTAACAATTGAACGCAAGTTCGAAACCGATGGCTGAAGTATCACCCAGAGCAATCCATGTGGACACTTTAGTCAATGCTGTTCATACAAATCAAAAGGGTCTGGAAGTGTCTGACAGGAACGGGGAAATGAGGTTGGTTGCTGCTGTGGTTGTTGTGTAACCTCCCCATTTTTATATTGTATCTTTAGGCACTTTGCAGCTCATCACAGTAAAACATTTGTTCCCATTTCGTTAATTTACTCTCGCTCACTCTCGTTCATTCTCTATGCCACTTATCCTCTATAGGGTTCTGGGAGGACTTGGGGCACATGATGGACAGGGTACCAGTCCATCGCAAGGCACAAAGCGTGCACACACGCACTATAGGCAATTTCTAAATGCCATTTAGCCTAATCTGCATGTCTTTGGACTGTGGGAGGAAACTAGAGTATCTGGAGAAAAGCCACCAAGCATGGGGAGAACATGGAAACTCCATGCACACAGGCCCTCGACTCTGGAAGTTCAAAGCCTTAATATAATGTACTTTAATTTAATATGAGGAAATAAAGGGTTGGCTCAAGACTTTTGCACATTACTGTGTAAGCATGTACAACAGTGGCAAACTAGCCATAATTCCCAGAAACCACAATGAGTGCACAAAAGGGCAAATACCCTTCTTTCTTTAAAAAAGAAAGAAAAGCCACCTACATGTAGGTATTTAGGTTAAAAGTTGATAGTAACATCACATATAGTGCAGACCATTGTTCTTTTAAATAAGGGATATTTAAGGGATTCTTATTTGCACTATTTGCTACTAGTGAAGGGAAGCAAGTAGCAACAGAGGATGTCGATCATGACATAAAATATCAGCACAATATGAGTATACTGAGTATATTTATCAAATCCCAGATCCCCTTTTACAGAGTGATGTCAAATCAACATGGTTAAATGAATTTTTACTGTGTATACAATTAGCTTCAATCAAAATAAGACATTTCTTTGCTAAATTTAGAACATTGACTATACAGTTGGCTGTTTGAGAAAGGAAGTGAGTGGCCACCGTAGCCATGTAGCTAACTAAATCCGAGTTCAATTTCCCACTGTATATTGAGCAAACCGATGTCGAAAATTCTGAACATTAGCTCTTTGGTTGTAATAGTGAATGTTTTAAATAAAAAGTGTTCATCTGACTTTTCAGATCTGTACAAATTCCATATCAAATGTTTCTAGTATATAGTATACTTCTAAGAGATATTTGAATCTTTTGCTACAAGTTCTCAGCACCATGCCTGATCTTTCATTTTAAATTAAATTAACCACATTATTGATGCTAAAATCAATTAATTTAAACAACGTTTTAGTAATTTACTTACATTTTCACACAGGCCTAAAGGATTTGATGCAGATGGAGTAAGAGAAGCGCAGATGCAGAAAGAAGCACAGAAAGATGAGACTAAAAGCAGGGAGCAAAACGAAGGAGACGATGAGTGCGACAGCAGTGATTCTGAGGGTGAACAGGACCTTTTTGTAAACACAAATCGAGTCACTGTGCAGTACAGCGAGAGTGAAGAAGACTCGGAAGATGACGAAGAGGACAAAGATGAGGGAGGAGCAGAGAACTTTTAGTGACTTCTGCACAGCTTGTCCTGCGATGACCTTCATACAAGTTGTAATAGTTTAGTTCCTTCACCTTGTTTTGAATCGTCGTTAGTATTGATATCCCTACCTAAATTAACTAAGCCACAAGGCATGGAAATGTTGTTAAACATCGGATGACAGTGGATGACACTGATGACATCATTCATTGATGTCGAAATTCAACCCTTGTTTAATCCACATTTAATAAACTTTATTGCTAAGCATATAAGGATTAAATATTTCAGGTTAATCTGGTGTATTAAAAAAATGTTTTTTTTTGTATCATAATGTATGTACATATGGCAATAAATTTCATATTTTGTAAACCTGTGCTGTCCTATTATATAAATAATTGATTTATTATTATTTAACTATTTGTATGAAGAGAATTTCATTGCTTTGAAATCAAGTTCCCAGAATAGTTAAATAAGTGTCCATTTTTTATTTATTTATTAAACATTAGTTAAAAAAAAAAACATTTAACATTAATCACATGCAAAATATTGATCATTGGAAATTTGTCATGATTGTTTAAACAAGCTAAAGGTTTTCTATACAAAATACATACAAAAACAAAGCATTGTCAAATAGCAACACTCAACACACCTGATCATACAAAGGAGAGGTAGCTTTGACCACATTTAAAATGTTGAGAGGTAAGGTTTCTTCTTTATATATACACACACACACACACACACACATACACCAGTCCTTAAGCTCTCTGTGTACAGAATTTTCATTTGGACTTGACTAATCCATAAACTACAGATAGAGTTATATTATTTTTTTTATAAATACTTAATGTTTGAGTGTGCACTACACCTGTGTATGCATAGTTATAAGGATGTGGGTTTTTTTCTATAGTTATGTTCTTGATATTTAGATTCACAATACATTAATACTTAAAGTCAGTGAACTGTACTTCCTGTCTATTTCACAGCATGCATGAACGTTGTCAGGGGAGAAATGTTGCTTTTCAAAGCCTGTCAAACCACAAATGTCTTTGCAGCCTTTTGACAGCAGTGGGTGGTCCCTTGCCAAGTCGATCGAGTCACAAGGCTGGTTTTTGTCTGACGCAAGCAGGTTCATTCTAACAGCATCTCTTAATGTGTTGTTTCATTTCTAAGGGCTGTGTTTCTACATTCATCACTTGGTATTAAGGTCTCTAGCCACAGCTTTAATATTTCTTTGGGACTTCGTTTGTGGACCAGCAGGATGGTGTGGTGGGCACAGGGCTCCTTCGCTTCTTCAGGATTAAAGTCAAAAGTGAGGAAGGCTGGGTGGTGGACGGGGATGACCCCCAGCCTTTGCAGGCACATCCCCAGAAAAACATCGTCGATAGGGAACAAATGAACTCTTCTGGACACCCGGAGAAGACGGGCAACGAGGGCTCCAGAGTAGACTACACCTCCTCCACCTGGATATGTTGGGTAAATGCCCTTATAGAAACTTTCAGGGATGAAATACTTATTGGTTTCTGAGCGCAGAGGGACTGCAGCTGTGATTATTTCCCCAACAACAAAATCCTTAGTTTTATTGCCATGTCCTTCTAAGTGGGGCGTTTCCTGGCTCTCCAAATAGTCCAGGAGAGCAGGTGTCCTCACGAAGACATCGTCGTCACCCTTGAACACAAAATGTGCATTCTGGCAGTGCTTGGAGAACCAGTTCCAGAACAGTATGTCTTTTAATGTCAGGTTAAAGAAAGTGTCCATGAAGTCCCACATTACAATGTCTTCATACATTTTACTCTCACTTTTAATAGCTTCAGTCAGTTCTTCATCAACTTTGCCCAAGAGAAAAACCCTGCGCACTAGTCCACCTTTCTTCACCTGCCCCTTTACCAGGCCTGAATATCCCCATGTCATCCTGATAGCTTGGCGGTTCCTAAAGTTAGGCACCTGTGACTTAATGGCCAGAAGCAATACTGGAGCCTCTTCTGTTTCGGGACACAATCCAGGCTGGTCAATGAGCAACGGGTAGTCTCTACAGTTCATAGAACTAATAAATCTCTGCATCTGAACTGGCAGAGCATAATATTCTGTCTTATTCCACATTCCTTCATAGTTTGGAAAACATCCATTTTGATTTAGTGATGTGAGATTTTCATGAGAGCTCTTTCCTGAGGCTTGAAGAAGAGGGTTATGTTGGCGGTCCATGGCATGCTGGATCAGGTTCCAAAATGCCGCTTTGTCCAGGTCCTGTCTCCAAAAGGGCTGAACGGGGTAGGAGGCCAGGTTGTTGGAATTAGTGGCCCCGGGGGCCACAAAGAGGCTATATGGCAGTCTAGAGCTAATTTGTCTCTCAGCTGGGAATGTTTGAGCCATAGCTAAACATAAAGCCAATGCTATGTAGACGAAAAGGCAGCCAAGTAGTATACATGGTGTACATATGCAGAACAGGATCCGACAGCGGTATCTCCACAGACACCTGGCCATTGCCTTCAGCAAAATGAAAGAAAAAAGTAATTACATTCTTTTCCTTTTAAATGAAAAGATTAAGACATTGTTTCACAAACCAGTCCGTGAGGAACACAGATGCTTCCCAGGTTTGCCCACTCCCAGCCCCCAAAGCAGTGATACCAGTTATTGTGTTCTTAATTGGGAGCTGGGAGACAATAAAATGTAGCTCACCTGGTGTACTCATTTTTAAAACAATAGGTTAAATGTAATAACAGAGAAAGTTTTTAGATTAATCTAAGATTAGGTTATGTTAATGAGAATCAGAAAATAGATTTAAATCTAACACACTGGATTATTATCAGAAAACACAGCCTACACTATTATCAGATCTATAATGCATGTTTTTCAAAGGATGGACTTGGTATCCCCAGGGATCTATAAAGCTTAACTAGGAGAGCCATAATTGTTTTTTATATTTTTACAGAATGAAAATACAAGTACTTTCTCCAATCTTTAATGGCAGGGGTAGCTAGCTCAGTGGTTAAGGCACTGGACTAGTTATTGGAGTTATCCCAGGTTCAAACACCACCACCACCAAATTGCAGCTTTTGGGTCCTTAACACTCCTTAGCTGCTCAGATGTATACTGAAGGTGTCTGCCAAATGCTATAATATAATGTAACAGCAACGTGCACTGTTGCTCCAATCTTTAACCGCACTGTTTCGGTGATCCTGTGCCCTCTGCAGTCTCAGATTTCTGTTCTTGACTGACAGGACTGGTTTTCTGCTGTTTTACCCCATCTGCTTCAGTAAAACTACGGAGTCAATTCATTATGCATTCCAATATACTGTATGCATTTCAGCTCAATGTGGGTGTAAAAAGTGGTTATTTATGTTACCACGGTCTACCTGACCACGTTTATCAAGGCAGTTACGCTTACTGAATGAGCGGATGACCAGGTATAAACTGGATACCTAGTGTGTTATTTATTTGAGTTGTTAGACTCATGAACTGAATAGGTTGCATGCAAAACCTAAACACCTAAACAGGGAGCCTAGAACCGTGCCAGATTGAACCTAATGTTGGAAAGGGAAAGAATATAATATACGTCAATGATGAACAGGCCCAAGCACCTGCTCAATCACCACCTGTATCAATGTGATATCACATCATTTAATAATATTTTCCCTCGGGATGCTATTAGCCAATTTTCTGTAGTTTTACTGTGAGGCTTTTTTTTTTTTTTTTTAATTAACATTATATCATGATGCCACTCAATGTGGTGTTACTCAATATGGCATCACATTATTATGAAGTTATTTTGACGTAGGTTTAAGGTCTTGCAATGGATGAACCATTTGAGTTATGTATAAAAAAAAAAACCTTTGTAAGTTTGCATCCTCAATGGGTCCGGTTTGGTGACGATCGCATAAATCCCCTTCACTCAATGTCATGCCACTCAATATGATTTCACCCAAGAAGTTCATTTCGGGGGGAAATTAACCTGCTATTTAAGTGGTTCATGTTTAAATAGGAAGTCCAAGAAATATAGCTGCATCACCGACTGTCTGAGGTAAAGTCTTAACAACTGATCGAGAGTCACTCCTAATATGAGCGCAGACACATTATAGGCTAATAAAGTTTTATAAAGTAAAAGTTTATTATTTTTTAACAACATTTTTGTCATTCCTTTCATTTTTACAAGTAACGTTAAACGCGGAACAGTAGATAAATAAATAAAGTCAACGTTACACACCGGGTTGTTTTAAAGCTGCCTCACCACAAACAGGTCGCGTCGTCAAACTCGCGTCGTCTGGACTGAGGAATATTCCTTGGCAGAACCGTCATTGAACAAAAAAAAATTATATATATATATACACACAAATAGAGGTTTCCGTTTCTCGCAAGAGGCTATAAATATAAAATAATTTTATGCGCGCTTTATGATAGCATAAACAGCGAAAGTCAGCTCGCGTTTCAAGGAGCGCGCGACGCCACCGCGTGCACAGGCACCTCTAATAGAAACCGGAAAAGCATGAAACTGGAAGAACGCTGCCAAACTGCCCCACTGAAGTGTAATATATACACGTTTTGGGCTTTTTTTGTTTGTTTGATTTTGTTTTCAAAAACAGGATCTCCTTACAGTCCTACAGTAGATTTAGCAAGGTTTTAATATTTAAACCAGAATTACATTTCTATATGAAGTAGTTTTAAACTTACATATTAACTTTAGTGCTGATCATGATTCATTCTGCAGTTTTTGACAACATGGGAATAATCTTTAGGAAAAACGTGATAATCTGTCTATGCAATTCCATGACTTGTATATTTAGACATTTATTACACAAAATTCATACATATTGTAAAACACATGGTTTACTACTGCATAAGGGCTCTGCATAAGGAAAAATATAGTATTAAGTAGTCCACGTAATGCTACAGAATTAATCATTTTATCTAGCTTTTTTTTTTTTTTTTTTGGTGTATGATTTTAATCAGAGAATAAGTTTATGTTCGGCTTCTGTCATTTCGCCACCGACATAGAAGCACTATTTCCATTATGTACGTATGTGCTTTTGGAAAGATCAAAGCAAAGAAAAAGAAAGAAAGAAAAGAAAACAGGTTTGAATGATTTTTTTATCTATGAAATTAAAACGATATTGGTTATACCTTTCATGGTGGAATCATGAAACGCAATAAATAAAAGTGAGTTAACTTTAAAAGTCAAAAACTTTATTCTAATCATATTTTTCTCACAGAATTGTAAAAAGAGGCGTATCTAGATGTCTATAGTTGAAAGAATTTGAACCTTTTAAAATGTCCAAAAGTTACACTTTACAGGTCATGCTGCATTCCTTGCAGTCAGTTTTTTTTTTTTGTTTTTTTAAGTGATGTGTCTTTTGGCAGCAGATCAGAATAGTGAAGTACTTACCTTTAACGCTTGCAGGGAAAAAGACAATAACACTGGTGAGACTTTACTTGAAAATGGGTAATCTCTTGTCGGAAACATATTTAGCAGTGTTGGATTAATCGAAATATGTGGACATTTCAATTCATAGAAAGCAAATACACTTTACATAAATATGACAAATTAGGGTGTTTGTTAAAATGGTAGGAATAAAGATTTATTTCTTTTCCATATGAACAAGTGGTTTGATTTTTGTACAAGTACTATTTTCTGAGAAAACTTGCAAAAATTTCTAGCATATTCCAAGTCAAGAATGGGCATGAAAAAAAAGGGGGATTTATTGCTGGATGTCGAAATGAAAAGTACACTTTCACCGCGTGAAGACAACTCAGTTGCTGCGTTTACCATGCACCCATCTACCAGAACCACTAGGACATGCAGAAAAAAGGGAAGCCTCGACAGGCAGACAGAGGAAGAACAGAACAGGAGGAGAGAGAGAGAGAGAAAGGAATGAAGAAAATCCATGAGTCAGGAGACGCTTTGGATGATTTTGTGACGACACAGTGTGTGTAATGTAGAGACAGGTGTGTAACTGGGTGTGTTGGTGAGGGATTTGGGGTTTGGAAGTTTACGAGATGGAGTGTTTCCGTGGTTTTGGGCAAGTGAGAAACTAAAAACGAGATCATTTCACAATCCGTTCATGCCCAAACCTGCATTGCTGACTGCAAGTCCCCAGCTTGCATACAGACAAAAGAGAGAGGGGGCAACAGAAAATGAGCACTTTAAAATGTCAGGTCATCACAGACTTTCTACAGATGAGCAAAAATAGCCGGATCAGATCTGAGAGTAAGAAGTGCTTATGGATCATGTGTTGTTGTTTTTTTTTTTGTGTGTGTGTGTGTGTGTGTGTGTGTGTGTGTGTGTTGGGTTTTTTTTTTTTTTTTTTTTTTTAGATGGAAAGTCCTGAGACACATAGCGGCTTTAAGCTGCTGGCATAGGAACAAGGGCATGTGAGCTAACGGGATATGTCGGTCCATGTAGGCTAGAATCAGGCTGGATTGGTTCATCTGCAGGCAGCACCACTGCCAAACACCAGACATGGAAGGAAAGGTACAGTGCAATGAGCTCATCTCACCACCAGGTAGTGGCAAAGTCACCAGTGTGTCTTTCTCAGTTCTTTTAAAGCCAACATAATGGAAACAGGGTGTAAGAGCTACCCTATGACAAAACGCATCAGAGAGATCACACTTAGACACAAACACACACTCAAACCATTAGACTAGTGCCTGTTACACTCCAACATACAACACACATGAGCATACAGACAAAACCAGTACAGGCTTACTCAGTCTTGCATACACATGCACACACAGAGAGCACAACCCTCAATCTCACACACACACACACACACACACACACACACACACACACACACACACACACACACACACACACACACACACACACACAAATACATACAGTACACAGTCCCCCTCTCTAACATACAGTAGAGTAAACACATTCATTGGACGTACACACACATACACTGCCATTTTGAAAACCCTGAACACCGGGGCAGGTACCGTACCTAGAACAATGCCCTATGAACACCTGCAGACCTGCAAACGACATATGATTACCAGTTGGGGGGAAACGAAAGCATTAGAATGTCTACATGAACACACCATTTCCTGTCTCAAACAGGAAACAGCATGTCCATGGTGATTGTATATATGGTTTGGGGAAAATGACTAGTATGTCAACCCCTACTCATGTAAACAAATATCTTACATAAAAGTGATTCCCATATTGCATGATGTCAGATTTAGATCACAGTTCAAATGGGGAGATCCTGAACAAACAAACTGAAAAGAAAAGAAAAGAAAAAAAAAAAACAAGAAAAAAAACATGTCTATATAAAACCCAGGAGTCCATTTTAAGAAAGGCTACAAAAAACTCAACGGAACCTCCCTCATCGGCATACAGCAAAAGGCACCACAATATTATTCTATTTCTAAGTTGTGAAAAAATTGGCACGTGATTCTTCTTCGTAATGCTGTAAACCAAAGAACAGAAATTACATATAAATAGTTCCCCCTATAAAAAAGTCTTTGCTGCTAGCTAGTAGACAATTTTTGCTGAAATGAAAATAAATATTTCCTTTGTTTAGAATATCTGTTTGTTATATAAAATAAAAAATATTTCTTATAGGTGCAGGTCTATCGCATATATCATTTTTTCTCTCTCTCTCCTAGATATGTTGTTTCACTGTCCTCGTCACTGCTCTTTGTTTAAAGGGGTGCATTGTCCGGTTTGGACCGTGACTGTGAAACTTTGTTTGTGTGTGTTTTTGAGCGTGACGTGCTGCGTGCTGTACTGCTGTACGTCCGCATGTCATTGGGCCGGTAGATAGTGGCCGGCTCGTTGTTCATGCTCATGTTCTGCATGCTGAGGAAAGGCGTGCTCTCGCCATGCCCCAGCTCCTCCATCTCCTCATCCTCCTCCCACTCGCTGTCCGACAGGCAACTCTGCGAGCTGTAGTCCCTTGGACCCTTGGCACGCTGGGAAACGTGTCCATTAAGGCGCGATCTCCTGTGCCAGCGACGCCCACTGCCACTCTTTTTAGGTCGCTCACGGGACGACATGTACTCCTGTGTCGTCTCGTAGTCCTCATCATCCGCAAAGCGGTATGGGCTTGACGGCAGAGAGCCAGTCGTTTCACTGTGGTATGGGTTACGTGTGCGCCGTGGCCGGCGTAGAAGTGGCTGATCATCGCCAGGCGAGTAGGAACCTACAGCCGGAGGAAGGGACAGTGCATGGCTGGCATTGGGTGTCGTGATCTGGAAGGTAGGCACCTGCTGGGGCAGTGAGGAGGAGTGGAAGTCCACTGGAGACAGACGGGCCGGCGTGGTAAGCGCTGACACATACCTGGGAGGGAAGAGGAGAGGAAAACAACAAAAAGGGAGGAAGAGGAGAAAAGAGGAAAGGAGAGCAATGGGAAGAAGGGGGAAGGAAAAGAGAGGAAAGGAAATTTAGGGAAGTGAAGGAATAATAAATGACAGGAAGAAAATGAAAGGTAACGAACAAAAAGAGCACATTTCATGGCCACATCTCTACACATATCCCAGTGATGTAGAATTCTGGAAGTAAACCTTTAATACATCTTGAGACATTTTTGGGACCCCTTTGATTTGGATTTGAACTATTATATCTTTTGTATGCCCTGCTATGTAAATATTCTGCATAAATAACTGTTGATCCGGACTTGAACTGAAAACTGACTTTAAATTCGATGTACATGTAAGGGGCGGCATGGTGGTGTAGAGGTCAGCACTGTCGCCTTGCATCTCCAGGGTCCGGGTTCGATTCCCGTCTCTGTGCGCATGGAGTTTGCATGTGCTGCCCCTGCTTTGTGGGTTTCCTCTGGTTACTCCAGTATCCTCCCACAGTCCAAAAACATGCAGATAGATTTTAACTGGCGTTCCCAAATTGCCTGTAGCACGTGCTATTGCCTATAAGTGTGTGAGTGAGTGTACTGCATGCGTGTGTGCCCTGCGATGGATTGGCACCCTGTCCAGGGTGTACCCCGCCTTGTGCCCTAAGCCTCCTGGGATAGTGATCCAACACTATTCAGTCATTATCATTTGTCATGGTTCATTCTAAAATCCCTCTCAGCAGTTCAAATTCTTTAAAAAAATAATCAATCTAAAGATATCATTCGTGTCATTATGACTTAATGTCCCCATTTTACATATTCTCCATGTTCACACCTCCCCTTTCCATCACCTGTCACTGTGAGGTGAGTCCCGCAGAGAGTCGAATGAGTCTCCGTACTGCAGGGGGCTCCGTGCAGGCTCAGAATAGCCACAGTGTGCTGCATGCCGAGCCATACATGCTGGACTGCTGCATTTACTGGTGCCCACTGAGGAAGAGAGTGCCCCCGAGTGGCAGTCCGAGTTCATGCTGTCTGACCTCTCCATACTCCATGTCCTCTCCTCGTGCCTGCAGGATTCATGAAATTTTAGCATTGAGAGGAGGCTTAGAGATAGATGTGAAAGTTTGTGAAAGAGAAGATAAAAAGGAAGACGCAGCAGCGATCCAAAGTTATTGTTTAGCCTTTAAGAGAAACTTTCATTTATCTGAATATCCTGTTTGTAAACGGTTTATCTAATCTTTATATCTGTTGGAGCATACCTTTCATTCAAATGGCCAATTGTACGCTCGTAATACTGTAGAGGGAAATAAATACTCAAGCATTCCTTTGTAGTCTAATCTCCAAATTTCTAGATCGGTATCATTGTCATTTCAGATAAAGAGGCACCTTTTGAGAGAGAAAGAATTTGTAGCAATGTTAATATTACTGTATACACAACCGTGAGCGTTAATCAGATTATCTTATTATAAAGCTGTTTTTGTTTTGAATTTGTGTTATATAGTGATGTACCAGACCAAACGTAACAGACGTCTATTATGAGCGGAATTTCACAAAGTGTTGTTTCTGTTATTTTCTCAATACAGGGAAACATGTTGAAGTTATTGTCTGCGGTAATCAAAGGTGTTGAACTGACGAGTTGAGAACCACTGTAATATTTCCTTTAGTGTTTATTCTTCTTAATGTCACAATTAAACACCTGTTAACGACGCAGTAATCTATGCTAACCGTCTTCACATATAGGCCATTTGTGAAAAATGATTCATCGTTGTGTCATGGACTTTATGAAAGGAAAGATGGAAGGGAGACAGCTGATGAGGTTGTGATGTAGGGGGACGTACAGTGGAGCACCTGTAGGATGGAAAAATAGAGAGATACACATATCGCTAAAGTTTGATAGGTGGAGTCGATACCGGTGACTGGAAGCGTGGGTGGCAGTAGAGGAGTGGTGGGACCGTGAGGACATCCGGCTGCCCGAGAAGTTGCCCGATGTCTCTGTTCCATGTCGTATCACACGCTCAGTTGCTGGGGCATCCTTAGAGATATACTGCAACACAGACAGATGTAAGATGAGGTTTACATGATATAGCATCATAAAGAACACGAGCATGACCAGTTTGACAGCAAAATGAGATAAATCCACTCTTGCAGTTTTTCATGAAGAATTGCTAATAGAGAATATTTTGTGCATGCTTTCTTTGAGTCACAAGGCTGTTAAAAGCACAAAGAATTTGTTTTGGTTATATCTCGGTTAGATTTTGTGTGATTTTTATTTATTTTTTTCAAAAAATCAATAACCCTCCAATCTCAAACAGTTTTGTCAAAATGTATATATCAGCCTATAGCTGTATTTGGGTTGATTTTTACGCTTGGAATTTACTGTCAATAATATCATGGTGTAATTAAAATTAATAAGCAAACTTATGATTTAATGGTGATTTTGTAGTAAAACAAGTGGCTCAAACAAGTGATTATTGAATATCATGAGAAACAAAAGAAACATTATATAAAAACTTTAGTTTACAGCATCATCAGCGTCAACCTCTGCCAGTTTCAGTTTTACTTCGGGACTCATCATATAACAGGTATGCATTGTTTACCGTCTGTTCATGCATCAAGTGCACGTCTGTCAGTCATCCATGAAATAACATTCCAGTAAAAGTGCATAGATTAAGACAAAACAAACACAGCCCTTTCTCACACACACACGCACGCACGCACACACACACACACACACACACACACACACACACACACACACTGTGTGTTTCTCATGTCTCTAGCTTGTGCGTCTCCGTAGTGTTGTAACTATAAACTAACTCCTCCACAGTGTGTACACTACACTACAGTATCCCACATAGCATTATTAAGTTGAATATATTGTAAACACAAAATGTGCATAGCATGTGTCCTATTTCACAGAACGTATTTCGGACAATAAGCGACACATTCCTGTAGTTCATGACTCGCGGCGTGAATAACTGTGTCAGAATATTCTGATATTTCTTTTATCTTGGCCTTAATCTTCCCCAAATATCAACTGAACACATTTAATCCTTAAATCTTGAGCATCACTAATCCATGGCAGAAACACAACACTGGTCGATGGCCGCAAAAATAAGAAAGCCTTATATGGATTCTACTGGTGTATGTCAACAGGGGATTTTTCAGAACAAAATTTATCATTACTCTCAAAACCCAAGAATTTTATGCCTACCAGAATAAGGGAATTATGTCACAAAACAATAGAACAAAATGCTCATATATATTATATATATATTTTTTAAATAAAAAATGTCATAGAAACAATCATAAAAACATATGATCATACATGTATATGGTATTTGTTTCCCTTTGTGACTATTTTTCCTTTTTTCTTCCGTCATGTTTATATAATTGGTTAAAAAAATGTTTTTTTTAAAAATTCATTTCAATTTCACATTGTCTAGGTTGTGCAGAAAAAGAAAAAAGAAAAAAGACATTGTTTTAATACTATGTACAGTACAGACCAAAAGTTTGGACACACCATCTCATTCAAAGAGTTTTCTTTATTGTGTTCTTTAGCCCAAACGCGTCTCTTCTGCTTGTTGCCTGTCCTTAGCAGTGGTTTCCTAGCAGATATTCTACCATGAAGGCCTGATTCACACAGTCTCCTCTTAACAGTTGTTCTAGAGATGTGTCTGCTGCTAGAACTCTGTGTGGCATTGACCTGCTCTCTGATCTGAGCTGCTGTTAACCTGCGATTTCTGAGGCTGGTGACTCGGATGAACTTATCCTCCGCAGCAGAGGTGACTCTCGGTCTTCCTTTCCTGGGGCGGTCTGCATGAGAGCCAGTTTCTTTGTAGCGCTTGATGGTTTTTGTGACTGCACTTGGGGACACTTTCAAAGTTTTCCCAATTTTTCGGACTGACTGACCTTCATTTCTTAAAGTAAAGATGGCCACTCGTTTTTCTTTACTTAGCTGCTTTTTTTTTTGTTGCCATAATACAAATTCAACCTCTTTGAATGAGAAGGTGTGTCCAAACTTTTGGTCTGTACTGTATATATCCATTAAAACATAAGAATAACTAAATACTCTAGGTTTTGAGAGATGCCAGCCTGCTTTAGGACAGGAAGTACCTTCACTGATCATGTGACAGAAAGAACAATGCGATTGGCTTATCTCGACTTGTCCACACGGTACCCATGTATGTGGAAGTTTAAAGCTTCTACAATATGATTACATAGTGGTTAGATTACATTACATGGTTACATTAAACATTTCAAAGTGAATGTTTTGTTAAACACAACCTACAGTATATGGTGATGGTATACATGAGATTAAGTGGAACAAATTTGCATTCAATGAAAATTTTTTACGTAATAGATTATGTTAGACGTAACATTGATTCATTAAACATTTAAAAAGAAACGTTTTGTTATAGACAACATTGTGTGGCAGCGAATAATAATTAGCCAAAATGATTAAAAGTCTGAAAATGCATTCGTCACGTTCTACCATCAAACTGTTCATACGCACTGTGTATGGCTGCGCTTTTCCTGAACACTTCAATGCCAACTTGCTTTTATGAATTATGAGATTCATTACATCAGCTTGCCAATAAGTTTACATCATGAACCTGTGAATGATTTAAACAAAGTGCACCCACCTACAGTATATACACATTAACATACAGTACACAGATTGACATCACATGAATATACTGTATACTGTATTTACACTTACCAACCTTACCACAACTCCAAATGTCCCATGAGTGTTTGCTGATTGTTCTTCGTCTTCTTACTTCAGTTAAAATGAGTTTAAAGACTCTACCTCAGCAGAAATATGGCGTTATTGTGAGATAAATTATGTGAGATATATTTCAATCTTTTTGCTTTTGTTATTTGAAAACTCCGAGTTGGTTTTTGAACATTTGCTTTAAACATCAACCAAACCCCGATGGATAAAACCCAGTCATTCATCATTTTCGGGAAATTCACTTCCAGGCTTTTTTGATTGACATTTGTGTCTCTCTTGGGTTGAGGATGACACATATTTACTGCAAACACCTCATTTCTGCACCTTTAGTTTGTGCTTAAAGAGTGACTGTAGGAAAATGTGACTAGACTTTTGCAAGGTTAGTAAGGTAAGGTAAGAGGTTTTGTACTATGTGATGGTATACATGAGATTAAGTGGAACAAATTTGCATTCAATTAATTTTTTTTTCTCGTAACAGAACTAAGAGAAAGTGAAATGATTCCCACTCACATCGACCATAGGGATCTCCTCTGGGCTGGGACCAGGGCCTGGGTGGTTGGGTCCGTTGGCCAGCATACGATTAGAGTGTTCTACACACATGTTCTGGTGCAGATGGCTTTGCATCTTCTTCCTCTGTTTCCTGCAGGGACATTATTCCTGCTGTTTCACACATAAAACTCAGCACTTTTTTTTTTTTTTTTTTTTTTAAAGAACAATGTTCTGGAGCATTTCTTTATCCAGACACTAGTATCACAAACAAGACTAAAAGAGATCAAAAGAGAGCTAATTGGGCAGTTAGGAAAGAAAAGTAATTAGCTTTTTTTTCATTTATTTTTCATTTAAGTTTACTGACTGCAACATTTTTAAAGGCTTCAGTAAAGTTTAATTTCTAGGTTGCTCATTGAGACTCTTACAACTAAGGTTCTCTCTCTCTCTCTCTCCATCTATCTATCTATCTATCTATCTATCTATCTATCTATCTAT
The DNA here is from genome assembly GCA_030347435.1 of Clarias fuscus. Lineage (NCBI taxonomy): Eukaryota > Metazoa > Chordata > Actinopteri > Siluriformes > Clariidae > Clarias > Clarias fuscus. The sequence goes on along the minus strand of CM059214.1, from coordinate 26,145,195 downwards.
ATATATATATATATATACATACACACATATATACAGTATATATAGTTATAGTTAGATATAATATATAATTATTTATATATGATATCTAACTACATATGTTACAGTTTAACATAAACAAATTAGATAAAAAGCTAGCCATCTACAAATGTATGAATGTGAGAGTGTCAACTCAAATAACTCTGTAATCTTCCTAAAATGAGGAAAAGTGCTTTTAATATGTTTATATCCATGTTTTGGTACCGTGTAAGTGCTTTTAGTTCTGTGGGTGAAAAGATCAGAAATAAAAAGCACTAATGGCTCCAGTAAATATGATAATGTACTTGATATTCCAAATAGTAGAACAGGAACATTGCTAAGGCCATAAGGTCTGTTGAATTTTTCACAATCTAAAATGTTTCAGAAATGACATGTTAGTTGACTCCGAGTAGTTTAAGGTCAAAGGTCAGGTTTTACAGAGAGCATGGATTTTACAGATCCACCTCTGTGTGCCTTAGTTAATGATGCTACATTGACACTAAGACTCAGCTTGATCAATATCCAAACAATCATGTAGAAACGTTATACTTTAAGAGTTTGGCCAGTTTAGTCTTTTCAGGACTTACTTGGTTTTGCAGTATGCAACGACACACACGATGCCAACCACCAGCAGTGCAACGCAAATGCCTGTTATGGTCAGTACCCGCTTTTGGTACAGTTCTTCTGCCTCTAAATAAGTGAAAAATCCAAAGACACACACACACACACACACACACACACACACACACACACACACACACACACACACACACACACTGAATCAGTGGCAGACATGCCATAGAATGCTTTAGTTTGATCCATTTACCCTAAACTGTATAAGATTTCTTTATACTTTTGTGATAGATAAGAACCTATGAATCAAGCAGCATGCTTTGTGTCCAATAGTATACCAAATACACACTGATCTAGAACAAATAGCACCAAAAACTCATTGAGAGCACAATGCGATCTAATACAGTAACTACACTATGGGAAAATATAGTTTTAAACTCTATGGTAGGATCTTACATTTTCAGAGCCAATTATGTTAAGGCAGTCAAAAAAGTTCTAGAGTCCTTGTGTAACGGCACTAAATCTGCCAAACTTAGAAAATAATAATACCACAATTTCTCTGGGAAGTGTTTAAAAATGGAGGAATCTGCCTCTCCTGCAGTCCCAATAATACACTGGCCTACAGACATCATTAGTGAAAGATACATTAAAGATAAAGCAATGTAAGCTTTATTGTTTTTTTTTTTTTTTTGGTTTCTTTTTTTTCACAGTACATGCCTGTAAAGTTGAGGTTAAAACACACAAACAGCATTTTTTTTTTAGTGCACATGAAGAGGGTTGTTCATAAAACAATGTTGTGCTATATCAAACTGGCTAATACAGGAAAGTCTTAATATATTCTACATGGTCAGATAGCTACAGTATGTCCTCTAAGTACAGTACATTCTTAAAATGGCTTTATGAAGACCCTCTACAAAGGAGCAGTGAAGACATTTTTTTTTTTTTTTGGTCTGGCATTAAACCTGAGCCCTCAGAGGGCAGGCGATGACCACAATGACAAAGGAAAACACACAGAACATGGAGAGGAGGAACGAGATAGAGGACGAGAGCTCTGAGAAGAAGAGAGTGACCGACAGCAGGGAGGTGAGGGTGGGGTGGGGTGGGTGCTGAGTGTGAAAAAAGGAGAATAAATGATGCGGGGGGGGGTGGGGGGGGGGGGGTGGGAGGGTGGGGGGGGACGCGGTGCCCAGGTCAAATGTTGAAACGTCATCTGATATCGCATTGCATGCTTGTTACAGGAAGCGTAAATATAACACAGAGAAATCAAACTTAACCCTATTCAGGAAGCTTGTTAACAATCTAAATAGCTGTCAAACCCATTTGTCTTTTCTTTAGTTGTTAGTCCACTTCATGGTATAAATGGTCCATAATAATTTTTTAAAAATCTACTTTTGGCTACTTTCATTGTTCCAACTGTTTCCAGTCTTGTAGCAGACAGTGGTAAGAGTAGAGATGATGCTTTTAATGATCAGATGTGTGCTTTTGATTTAAAAATAGATCTTAAAAAAAAAAAAATCTATATTTTACTTAAGCTCTTACCAGAACTCTGAATATCAATGCACATATTACAGCACATTAAGTGTATTTGCATAGTACATTTTACTGTGTTTTAAACGACGGACGTCTTCCTCGGTACTTTAATGGATCCCTGCAAGTATTTTAATATGGCACAGAGAGAGTGAGAGAAAAAAAAAGATACGCCTTAAAACTAAGAGTCAAACAAATAATAGTTCCATACCCATAATTTCAATTCCAAGATGCTCTGCCAATGCAGAAAGTTGACAATGTAAAGAAAGAAAAAAAAGAAAAAACAGGTTTCAGATAAAGATGTCCAGATCGATGGGTCAAAAAATGCTAAATTATTATGTTTCTGTTTGCTTCAAGACACTGACGTGAAGGGGTGTAAGTTCCAGTAACAGACAGACAATGCAGACATACTGTGGCCAACTCCATTTTCCCCATTAGAAAACAAATTATTGTTATATTTAAGTGCACAGATTCATGCAAACACACAGACAGGCACAAAAATTACTGTTATATTTACTAAAATCCTGGGGGTTTAGTAAACATATAATCAAATAGAATCAAATATAAATTATATCATTGAAAAAGAAATTTAAAAAAAATTAAAGAACTGCTACTGTCTAGACACAGCTGAGTACAGATGAGTGAAGACATGGAGAATATGGCATCTATTCATTTTTAGTTAAGCAACAAAATGGGTATGTTTATTTATTGTTAAACGTAACTTGACTTCAACTCTTATTACTAATGTGGAGGTTTTATGTAGCACAACAGAGCATGCAAGATTCTTTTGATTAGCTATGGACGGGTTTAATCAGTGAGTGTTATAAATCAGATATGCTGGTTGTTAAAGGTTAGAGGTCATGCATAATGCTTTTGGCCTTGTAACACACAAGACATTACACCATTCCCATGTTAATGATTAAGATTACCTTTCGTACAGATTCTCAAAACCTCATGTGCCTCTTTTTATTCTGTATTACTTAACAGCCAAAAAAATGTAAAAAAAAAAAAAAAATCTAGATGAACCAACTCCTGACAAACTCCTTCCGATTATCAGAATATCTTCTTCTGGACATGACGATAAAAAGACAAAAGGCTGCCATTATATTATAAAGCATGCTACATATGCATCATTTGGGTCTCTCTCCTACTATGCTACAGTTTAAGGATCTTTCACAATAGATTTTAACAAATGGGGGGAAAAAAAAAAGTGAACCTCTCACTTGGCTTCAGTTCTCATCTCATCTGCATTTTAGATGTACCTGATGAGTCAAATCAACAAAACAACAAAATGGAGACACAGTAAGGAGTGAAAAGACACGGAGAAACACAAAGACATTCGTGCATTCACCTCATACGCAGCATGCAGCTTGTAAGCAGACAGTCAGACAGACAGGCACACAGACAGACAGGAAGAAGAAATGGACATACTGTAGAAACTGGCCATAACGGAGGTTTGACAGCGATCACCAGTATAGTCATTTGGACACCTGATGGAGGGAAAACAAACCCACAAAAGGGAGAAGGAGGGGAACAAGAGGAAGGGAGGAGGAAGAGGAGACAGGGGAGAGGACCAGACACAAAACGGGAAAGGGGGAGAGGAGAGGAGAAAGGGAGTCGAGAGAGGGAGAGAGTGAGAAAAGGAGCAGAGAAACACCAAATTAGAACAACAAGAGCACCGGCCGCAGGCAAAGTAGTTCTGCTTGATGATGTGAAGATCGCTGTGGGATTTAAAGAAAGACCTGTGGAGGGAGTCTGGGACTGGGAATACTCATTTTAGTCCATGTCAACAAACACATTTTCAGAAGGGCAGGTGTCGGCCAGTACTGGCTCGGAATGTCCTTGTTTGACCACTCAGAATTCTCACGAGCTTCCTGACTGTTTCATGCTGCAGTTTCAGTCTTGCCCATTTATAGTACACCTGTGCAAGATTATCACATTCATTCTTAAATTACCCAAAGAACATGTACTGTAATGTTATACAACAATATCAACTCAGAATTTCAGAAATCACATTTCTACATAAAAACAAACACACACAAAAAAAACGTCTCCTCATTAAAAATGCCAGGATACAGGAATATTTCTACATTTACATTTACATTTAGGAGTTTGGCGGATATGCTCTTATCCAGAGCAACTTACAAAATTTCTACAAACACAACTTCCCTTTTCCATCTAATCTTAGCTCTTTTTCCTCATCTGCCGTTTCATGCTACAGTACAGTATGTCGAGGCTCAATTTGGGAAATACAACTGCTTGTCTCAACCACGGGATGTCTTGGTGTCCAGAGAAAACACACTGATTCAAGAAAAGTCCCAGTATCTAGGAATCAAAACACAAAGTTCACTTAGTTCACTTGTTTGAATGTGCTGTTTTAGTGCACTGTGGAGAGCCCATAAAAAAAGTTAAAATTTCTTTACACATCCTTTAATTGATATATTTTGACCCCTCTGATGAATTGAACCAACATTTTTTGTGTTCATGTGTGCATGTTAACTGCTTGCAATGTGATATTTAGATAATTTTTGATGATTGCAGACTTAATACAGTACAGACCAAACGTTTGGACACACCTTCCCATTCAAAGAGTTTTCTTTATTGTGTTCTTTATTGTGTTCTTTAGCCCAAACGCGTCTCTTCTGCTTGTTGCCTGTCCTTAGCAGTGGTTTCCTAGCAGATATTCTAGCATGAAGGCCTGATTCACACAGTCTCCTCTTAACAGTTGTTCTAGAGATGTGTCTGCTGCTAGAACTCTGTGTGGCATTGACCTGCTCTCTGATCTGAGCTGCTGTTAACCTGCGATTTCTGAGGCTGGTGACTCGGATGAACTTATCCTCCGCAGCAGAGGTGACTCTCGGTCTTCCTTTCCTGGGGCGGTCCGCATGTGAGCCAGTTTCTTTGTAGCGCTTGTTGGTTTTTGTGACTGCACTTGGGGACACAAGGTTTTCCCAATTTTTCGGACTGGCTGACCTTCATTTCTTACAGTAATGATGGCCACTTGTTTTTTTCTTTACTTAGCTGCTTTTTTTTTTTTGCCATAATACAAATTCAAACTCTTTGAATGAGAAGGTGTGTCCAAACTTTTGGTCTGTACTGTATACTTCATATTACATCATGCAAAATATAGTTTGCAATCGTTAAAAAATTTAAATATTTAAATATCACATTGCATTGCCACATTCACCCATTTAATTAACATTAGCTGAAAATAGTAAAAATCTACCATAACTACTGTACCACCTACACCCATTATAACTATTATCGAATTTCACTAGCTGTCTTAGATGGCTTAAGAGCTCACAAACACATTTTCAGCATTGTCCTTTTTTTTTTTTTACATTGGACTCTATTGTAAAAGGAGAAAAGTGTATTTAGTGCCCAAACTCTCTCACTCCATTCATGCATCCAAGAAGCGTTAAACTTTTGAAAGAAAAAAAAAAGATTATTATTTTCATTTTGGTTTGGGATACTTTCAACCATTCAACATTCTCTGATGAAAAAAAAAAAAGAAACAGTGAGAGATTCAATATATTTTAAACAATCTTGCTCAGTGCATTTTGGCAGGACTGATGGTCTGAACTGCAGAGGTGTCAGAAAGTATGTTTTTTTCTTTTTCTTTTCAGAATGGTGAAATCCGAGGAAAGGTTCACGCTGATGTAACATGGTTCACCAATATACTACACTTAGCCTTTCTCATAAACTTCCAATTATCCAGTGTGCGTTTAAGCCAGAAACCAGCATAACTTTAATATGATAAAGATGTCAGAATATGTTTCCATCCAGAATAAATTCCATAAAAGCAGTGCAATGATGCCAAAAAGGGCTCCTCTTTTCCTCCCATTTTTTTTCCCTCTATAATTTATGTACTGTGAGTTCCTAAAAGCAAAGAATTCCCCTTTCTTCAGGATTTACTGCAGAGGTCAACGGGACTGCTGCATTTAATTTGGCTCCGGGGTTGCTGACGCACATACGCGCAGGGACGATAGTGCTTGTGGTTGATTATACACATGCACGCGTTTTCAACGCTAACATTTTAGGGTGACCCTCTCAGAATTTCCACTGCATTGCACACAAAGAATAAAGGTCATCTAGAGAAATGGGCATCAATGCGAGCCTATGCAAACCTCTAGCCGAGCCATGAAGCTTTATATCAAATCAGAATACTGCTCTTCTTAAATACATTCATTAAGCCTAAGAGCCCTGACCAGTCCAACTGCCTATGTAGTGAATAAGGAATATTGATTGTACAGTAGAGTTAATGCAGGGGTTTCCCTCAGAGACCCTGTACTTAATCACAGACCACAATAAGAGCGGATGCATCGTAAATCTGAGGCGTCTGCTCCGACATGGCCACTAAAGGCAGAGCGCTGTATCACCTTCAGCTCGCTTCCCGGCAGGGGTGACTGGAAGAAATAGGGGGGTAGCAGAGAACATTGCAGACCATTCGTCTGTTTTCTTCGCTTCTTTTCTCTCGTCTAGATGGGGTAGCTGATTTCAGAGCGTCTTCTATTCTATCTCCCTCTCGAGGCCTGAAATGCAGCACTGGGCTCTATTGAACTCAGCAGTGTGTGTCTGAAGTGTCTTAAGCGCCTCTCCGAGAACACAGATATTGTCAGTGTTCCTAGCACGCCATGAAACAGGAGAGGAAAAGGTGTCTATTTTAAGCATCATGAAACTTCATGGGATTTTTTTTGTGTGTGTGTGAACTCCCAGAGCACCCAGACATGAATGAGAGGGCCATAAAATAATAACGTAAAATAAGATAGAATAATAAAATAGCCTGAAAGTGGTTACTTGTATACCTTGAGGCAGGGAAACTATGAAGGAAATTTACTTGCAATAATGACGTTACACATGGAGTTAAATCATCACCGGTTTCATGTCCAAACAGAATGAGGAAATGTCATCACACATAACACTTGAGTCGACTGATCTGTTCAACCATGAATCACCGAAGAGAGAGAGTGAGAGAAAGAGAGAGAGAGAAAGGAGGAGGAGGAAGAGGAGGAGGAGAAAAACATCCAAATACAACAACAGAAGAGGTATTGGTATTGAGCCTTTGACTCATACAAGGTAAGTGAGTTTTATTTGAAAGAAATTGATTAGCAAATAAAAGATCAAACAAATTGATGATCAGGTGATATATAAAATTGGATCAAATCTTTTGATTAACTACACTACCTGTCAATATCTGCAGACACCTAGAATTTCAAAATGTTTTTTTTTACCTTCTTAAATAAATGATCACAATAATATTACAATATATATATATATATATATATATATATATATATATATATATATATATAACTTAAAACAATTAAAGATGCAGTCGCCTGAAATATTTGCAGAATGAATCTTTCTTCGTACTGTACAACTGACTGTTGAAACTTTGGGTGGGTTCAAATGGCTTTCAGCACTGGATAGCGTACATGCAATTGGTCAAGATGTTCTAGTCATGAGAACCACTGGGAAAAATATCAACTGAATCTAAACAATATAGAATATTATATTATATTGCTTACTATTACAGCTATTAGGCTTTGTATAAACAGAATGAAAATACAGGGTGGGTGAAAAGTAACTAGGCATAAAAAAATGGAAATAAAGTGCAGATTTTTTATATTTCTAATACAAATTTGTTTAAAAAAAAAAAAAGTACATGTACTTAAATCTTAAAATTTCAACGTGGCGTCAAGCAGTTTCCTTAATCTTAGTCATTTGGGATATTGCTGAGAACCTCCTGAATCCACGCCTCCAAATCCTTCAGTGTGCGAGGCTTTGTACACCTGTACACTTCCTCCTTTAATCATGCACGCATAGTAAGAGCAAAATAAGGTGGTACATGAAAATAAGTTCGGCAATGTTCTACAGCTGTTCAATATTGCCTAGTTAATTTTCACCCACTCTGTAGTACCGGTGTAAAACTGTTGGGGATGTCAACTAACATCAACCTTGTGTAACAACTTTTGAACTGGTAGCTTTCTCTTTTTTCTCAGCTTCCAAAGCATCAAATGCGACAAAATCGAGCCATTGATTTAGAAACATCTTGCAAGCACAGAAAACTTTAGAAACAGCATGAGCATGAGAACGGTATAAATCAAAGCCTGAAACTAACATTGTCCAATTTTTTTTTCTTTCTTCTTCTTCTTTTCCATATGAATGAATCACAGGACAGGTCATTCTATTACGCACATCACTGACTTCATTCTCAAAAAAAAAAAAAAAAAAAAAATCATGAAAAGGCAAGGTGTCCTCAAATTTTTGACAGGCAGTGTAAGTAAAATCTACTTATGATAACAACAAGTTAACAATTACAGAATCTATTAAAACATATGACACCAGTACGGAGAGGCTGAATGGTTAGAACCTGGCACTTTGGGGTGGGCGTGACTTACTTGCAGGACAGCTGGTTTATACCGTGTATGAAATAACAGTCACCACCATTGACACAGTATGCCTTTTCCGTCTCATTGCACTTTCTGGCATGGCTGGAGCCCGGAGACAGCGTGGTAGTTACTGTGGAGAAAAACACATATATAATTATCAGCGTGTGTGGCAATCAGTTGTGAAACAGGATGGTATTGCTCTCTCTGAGTAATGAAGATGAAGGAGTGAGTCACCACGAGCCCAAAAGCAAAAAAACGACAACGATACCCTTGCCAGAGGCACGTCCAACACTTCATAACTCATCTACTTTGATGGGAAAATGGTGTGAAGATTTCTGTAATTACATTGTATATCTGTATATCTTTCGTATGACATACGGCGCCATATTTCATAACACAATTATGTAAAAAGCACGATCAAAAATTTTTCCTTACTATATGGCTTCAGGACAGAAAGATTCACACACACACACACACACACACACACACACACTACAGTATCACGACCATGCTGCAGGCCGAGCTCTACACACTGCCAAGTCATTCTGGAGCCGTCTGGCCATCAGGTCAGGGAAGCTGTGTCGTTTGGATGTGAGGAGATCACGTGTGATAAGGTATTGCCCGTGCTTGTGAAAGCCATAAATCATAAATAATGAACTCTAATTTCATGCTACCTTAATAAAATAACATGATCATGCTGCTAATTTATTTGGACAGAAGCCCTTTTTCCTTCCAGTCGCTTATTTGTGGTTAGAAATGAATGTCCGTGAACAGTGCAAGTGAAGGTGTCATCCAAGTTTTTTGAGAACTGCATTTCCCCCTATAGGGAAACTCATATTAAAAAGAACAAGACCCAAGGACAAAATGGCATTTGTTTAATTTGGGAGCGTCAAAATTATTAGACTAGCCTAATCTGCATGTCTTTGGACTGTGAGAGGAAACAGGAGCACCCAGAGGGGACCAGCCAAGCATGTGGAGACCATTTTCGCAAGGCTTCGAAATGGAAATTAGTCCGTGTGCCAATAAAAATAGAAAATCATAAAACTTGTCAAACAAAACAAATTAAATACCAAACATGTCAGATTTATTGCCATTGTAGTGACAAAGTTCCACTAGAAACACGATGTGAAATTTTAATTTATACGCATTCTACACATTTCATGCAGTTCATAAAACTTTACTTTTAAAAAGTAGATTTCAGCACTGTTTTTATGCTTTCACTGCAAACTAGTTCAGTACTTGTTATTAATTTGTATGCCCCAAATCCTCACGAAATTACTTCAAACAGAAGACAAACTGTTTCAGACATTTGACCTTGCTGTGACCTTCCCATTGTCTGGATCAATTCCAAAATCTAATCAGTTCATCTGCTGGTTAAAGTGATAATTCCAACACACCAACACACCAATTTTACCAGCACACCATTCAACCCTCGCCAACCCAAGTCACAGCTAAATGCATTAATGCATGCTGCATTGTTGGCCCATAGAAAGGCCATTCCTGTATATGTCATTTTGGCCATATGTCTATTTACCACCTTCATTGGGAAAATGAGATGTTCTAATTGTGGAGTATTAAGGAACAGCCCCTACAGAGAAGAATTAATTATCCAAGCAAGGTGCTGAGACACAGGCTATCCCAGAGCCCAGAACAAAAATAATATCATTTGGCAGACTTAAGTTACCAATTGTCCTTGTTTTGAAGCAAGGAAACAATGATCAAGACTACAGAAAAATGATGAAATGTTTATGGGTCAATAATAGACACAGAACAAGAACAAAAGCCTTTAAGTACACCGCACACGAAAAGACTTCAAACGGTATCATATAAAAGGTATTTACATGTAAACCACTCAGGAAAATCACAGGTCTTGTCTGACAGGATTTTCCCATTAAATCTGTCAACAGACTACATAGAATGTAGAAACATGAATAGGTTATCAAGTAGCATCCTAAAATGTTTTTCCCTCCCTTAATCGAATCAGTCCAAGTCAAGTCATGTCATGTTTACAAGTCTTTAGGATGGCAAGGTTCGCTAATGTGTGCTGCACTTGGCAGGGACTGCTGGTAGAAATGGGCTATCCTAACCTCCTGGATCTTTAAAGATAAAAATACATCATTGTAATGTTTAGCATTTGCCGTGCACATCAGATTACTTATTTAATAACTTTTTCAATTATCACTATTATTCTTCTAGACTTATATTCTATTACTCTCTTCTTACTATTACTATTAAAGTTATCTCAAATATCTCAAAACTAATTATTTTACACTTTTTTGGACCCAAAGAAACAGCACCACCAATAACCATAAGAAAAATACACAGAATGATACAGCAGTCAAAACATCCTACAGTATATTTGATTTCCATTTGAAAAACAAATCTATAATTCACCGGGAAAAACGATTGAGAGGGTGCATGTGAAATCCAGTCCAGGTCTAATGAAAAAATAACAGTATGGATCATTTACTCTATCATCCTTTAGAAACTAAAAATAGATATCCTGAGTGCATATTGTCCAAAGTAAAAGTTAGACTAAATGACAAACAACCTAACTGTACTGTTTTTGGTAATAAAAGGATTTGAGCGAATGAACGACTTAAATTCATTAGAATTTATAGATGTAGCTGATTTTAAGTGATTGTGTAATACTGCAGCTTGGCACACATCATTCCATTGACAACACCTTGTGATAGAATGCACTTTCCAGCCTTGTTTATTTATCAAGCATTTGATAGATATTGGATATCACTGTATGTGTGTAACATTAATTACCTGACAAAGCCTTGTCCTAACATGGCCCCCTAACTTATTCTGAGTACAATTTTTTTTAAATAACTTGCATACACAGAGATACACAGTTACACAGGATTCACATCCAGAGAAATCCTCAGTGAACTCAAAAACGTATCTCAGTTCACAAGATCTAGATGGCCTGATTTCCCAAAGTTACTAGAATGTCCTATTTCTGTAGGCAAGAAGCAAACAATAATAACTAAGTTTGCCAGGATGCAGTAATATTTCTACTGAAATACACAGTTTATGAGCAGATTCAGTGTCTGCTAGTAGATCTGGTCCTATGCTGATAGCGGTACAAATGAATAGGATTTGTGCTATGAGCACTCAAATTGCATAGGTTATCTGTTCTATGTAGAATGTAGTACAAACTGTCTATTTGTGTTTGTGTTATATATAGAAAACAAAACATTTTGTAGGAAAGAGTATGAATTTAATCATATTTTTCCCCTGAAATTGATTTTATCGATTTATTTATATATATATATATATATATATATATATATTCATAGTACATATGCTATGCTAGAAATGTAGGCATTTGAGACTGGGGACATGGGGAAGACTGCTGACTTGACAGTTGTCCAAATGATCATTGAGTGCTTCATCCAAATTGATAGGAAAATGTGCATAAGCAACAAGGATGACTATAGTCTTCAGACTGTCAAGCAAAGCCAATTTATTCCTAGTGTCAAGCCCCTCCTGAACCAAAGACAATCTGGAACAGGATCCAAGTTGCGTGAAAGTTTAATCAGTTGGTGACCATTCAGAGAGCCATGTCATCATCTGTTTAGTCGACTATGTTTTATCAAGTCCAAAGTCAACACAGCCATTTACCAGGATTTTTTTTTGAGAACTTCCTGTTTTCGTCTGCTAACAAGTTTTATAGGGATGCAAACTTCCTTTTCCAGCAGGAATTTGCACCTGTGCAAAGTGTCAAAACTACCAATAACTGGTTTGCTGCTCATGATATTACTATCCTTGATTGGCCAGCCAACTCGCTTGACCTGAACCTCATAGGAAATCTATGGAGTATTGACAATAGGATGACCCAACAATACAGATGAGCTGAAGGCTGCTATCAAAGCAACCTTGTCTTCAATTATGTCTCAGTAGTGAAAGAGGCTGAACGTCATGCAGCATTCATGCACTAATTCATTCTAAAGGAGACCTGACCAAGTACTGAGTGCATAAATGAACAAACTTGTCAGAAGTCAATAATTTCTCTATTTTTGACTCATGTTAGGAAATATTTTGAGATACTGGATTTTTTATTTTCATGAGCTATAAATTAAGAGGCTTCAAATATTTCACTTGGCATGTAATAAATTCAGAATACTTGAGTTTAATTTTTAATTAAAATGTGAATAAAAATTTTTTTCAACAATTTTTTTTTTAGATGCACACTATAAAAAAAAAAAAAAGCTTTTATAATGGTTAAGGGACAAACTGGAGGTTGATATCTTGTAAACATGTTGATGCCTTCTTGTAGCTCTCCTTACTGTACATGTTAAAAACGTTTATAGGCATAATCAGCTATAATAAAAGTACATTTTGGAATGATCTTGTTTAAGGTTAGAATAAGAAAAGTGGGTAAAAGAAGAAGAAGACAAACAACCACTTGATGGCAAGAGATAAGAATATAAATGTGTGGTGCCATTTAGAAAGACCTCAAGCTATTGTCTTGGATGAGATAAGAGCTTCTATAAAAGACTATGTCATAGGACTATCAGAGAGAAATGTTGGTGGAGAAGTTTAGAGCAATCCCAGGTGTTCACATGCTGCATTCATAATAGGAATCCTCCAGTGAAGTAACAAATGGATCCATTGGATATTTCCAGGGAAACCATTTTTTCCCTGGTGTATGGCAGGAGAGGAGATACAGCAAGTCCTGACTATGCTGCCAAGGGAAGTCATTTTGGAAGCCCACAGATATATTACCATATAACGTTATAGTAAGCAGAGTTTTCTACAGTTTTACAACATTGGAATTTTAATTTCAAGCATATTTTATTCACAATTCTTCTTGTAGCCTATAAAGCGGTATACTCTAGAGACACCGCTTGCTGGTTCCAACATAAAACACTGAAATAGGAATTTTGAGACGCATCAAGTATCAACCAAAGAACATAAATGTACCAATACAAAATGTGCACACTGATGCCAGTTGGTGTTTTGTAGGACAAACTGAATGCTTTGATCCTTGTCTAGATCTAGCCTTTTGAAGAGAGGGTGCCTTAAATGTGACACAATGCCTGGAAGGTTATCACTGTTCCTTCACACCTTCAGGGTTGGGGGTTTGAATCTCACCTCCCATCTGTGTCTATTTCTGTGCTGTTTCCTCCAGCTCCTCCAGCTGCCTACAACAGTGCAATGGCATGCAATGTAGGCTGATTGTTTTTTTCCAAATTGCTCATAGTGTATGATTGGTTTTGGAAGTGCTTGCTTGTGCCTTGTAAAGGGTTGGCACCCCCATCTAGAGAGTGCCCAGCTTTGTGCCCTAAGTTCTCTGGAATAGGCTCCAGGCCCCACAAGGTAGACAATTTAGATGACAAATGAATTTGAACATTTATGGGGTTAGTAAATACATTTAAACATAAAACTGAAGAACAGCATTAAAGAGGAAACTTTTTAGCCCATTGCAGAGTTGGGTGTGGGCCTAAATCATTTTCCGCTCCTCACTCACTCCAAAGGGCTCACTTGGCATGTGGCCTCCCCTTCAGCAGGCGTGTGAAGGGACAGAGCTGCTAAATATGGCAGGAGATGACCATCAATGGACCTAGCTCCGGTCATTAAAAGCAAGGAGTGGAGCTTAGCTCTGGGTAATTTAGGAGAAGTGTGGTGGACGTAAATCGCAAGTGGCATGTGGGCGGGGTGATGCAGGGTCAGGGGTAGCTCAGTGGTTAAGGCATTGGTCTGTGTCTCTATTGGGTCCTTGAGCAAGGCCCTCAACCGTCAACTGCTCAGATCTATAATGAGATAAAAAGGTAAGTCGCTCTGCATAAGGGCGTCTGCCAAATGCCAAAAATGTAAAATGGAAATGTGATGCCATGCACTCCAGTGGACTGTGAACGGGACAGTGGCTGTAAGAGTGCAAGAACTGCTCCCAGCACTTTCTGCAGGGAGCCAGCTTTTGTGATCAAGTCGCTGAGGAGGAAAAGGCTGGCATTGATGCTATGCATTGATATTACCGGAGGAATGACAGCCAATGATCGCATTTGACTCCTGTCTGTGGCGGGGCTGGCTGGCCGCGACTTTGAGATCCGTGTTGAGGACCCTTCAGAATCCGCTGCCCACATGGGACCATTACACCACTCTGCCACTGCCATAACTTGCCAGCCGAGTGCCTGTATGCTGGGCACAGCTTCTGGACCCGAATGTCCACATCCTCATTTCTTTCCTTCCTCCCTCCTTCCTTTCCACATTTTCCACATAAGACTACCCTTTTACCGTCAGACCTCGCCTTGTGTCCATGTGTCTATGGTGTGCCCTCTTACACTCATTTTTGTCCCAATTTGGTAAAAATGCCAATTCTCACCCACTAACCCAAGAATCTTCAACTCAGAAGGGCCAGTGTTCAAGACAGATTGGTGATCCATTTACTTAATCACATCTGATTCAAGTGATCTGTTAATTACTAGGTTTTCTGTGTGTGTGTGTGTGTGTGTGTGTGTGTGTGTGTGTGTGAGAGAGAGAGAGAGAGAGAGAGAGAGAGAGAGAACGAGAGAGAGAGAGAGAGAGAGAGAGAGAGAGAGAGAGAATCTGCAAGTGCTTGGAAGTGGCTGGTGAATAAATGAAGCAACCCAGCAGCAGGTGTGATTGGCAGGTGTGTCTCAGCAGAGCAGTGCTGTAAGTAGCTCTCAGTGCTGGACTAGCATTAGGGGAGAAACAGAACAACCTCGTCCTAATTAGCTAACGAATATATCAACACACTCTGACACACAGAAGCCAAGGGAGTGAGAGAATGAAGGAGAGGGGGTAGAGAGAGAGAGAGAGAGACCAACACACAATAACATCTATCTGCTAAAGGTCAAATCCTGTTCAAGTAGAGAATATGAAAAAAAAAAACGAGAAGGATAGCAGTGTATAGACTCAAACTAACATCTGTGTTCAGAGAACAGAGATCTGTAGTCAGACAGGACCAAGTCTGCGACTTAGCTTCTTGTTAAACTCTTTATGCAAGCAAAAAGAAAGACAACTCTTTTTTTTTTTTTAACATGGCTTCTCCATTTTCACTGCTTTCATCATTATTTTTTTAAATGACCTAGAATGGAGTCACCATCGCAGCCTGTCTCTGTTTATGCTCTCCACTTGTACAGCCCACTCCCTCTCTCTAAATTAGCTGTGGGATGGATGGGGACAGGCAGGACAGCCGTGACTCACACCCAGAAAGAGCACTGGAGCACGAGTCATGGTGAGGGTGCGCGCTGGAGCGCCACAGCCAGCGTTCAGGATATTCAACGGTCTTTCATAGCCGTGTCCACTCTGACAGGACGACACAAGGGCACAGAACACTCGGGACACACGGAGGAGGGAGAATAAGGGAGGGAAAATGGGGGGAGTGGAGAGAGACAGAGCACAGATGCAGGGAGGGAGAGGACAGGGAAACAAATCATAAACAATATACAGTGTATATTTATTTATTTATTTATTAAATAAAATAATGATTGTTGGAGATATGACAAGAGAGCTTAAATAGTACCTCTTAATGCTTATTTGTTGGGACTGTCGGATTTCTTAAAAGTATTAAAATGTTACCGTTAATGTAATGTAAATAGTGATCTTAATTTGTTCATTTTTGATGCAGTGCTACACTACTGTATATTGTATACTGTATATATAATGCCTTCATATTGCATAAAACACAAAATATGAAAGAAAAAAAAACTATTTGTTTACCTACAGAAAGGTCTCCTATTGCTGGAATTTACCTATAGTCTGCATTTCTATACAATACTGTATACAACCCCGTATCCACTTAAACATCTGTTATTTTTAGCTTTTCGTAGGCTGAATCCCAAACTGCTTCCTATACAAAAAAATCCCACGATATAACAAACAAGAGCTGTTGAAAGTACTGTACATAATGCCTACAGGAATGAATCAAGTACTGTTTGTTTGTTTTTTTCCATATTCAATTAGAAAATCAATTATTAACTCAAATATGATGATAATCATGATCATATTTTTCATTTACATACAGTATGAGAGGCATTTAAGTTCTATCACAATCAAAAGACCTCAAATTAGGTCTTTTGATTGTGCAGATTAATAAAACACATCTATAAGAGTAAAAACATTTCTTTTTTTTAAACTTAATTTTTCCATATAATCCGCTGCTACAAGAATGCTCTTATCCTGTTTTACTAGTTGTCTCAGCACAGTCATTTGTAACAGTTAGGACCCCCTCTTTGAATTACGTGTGTCATCATCTGATCACAGTCAATCAACATGTTTTCAACTTTTTTCACCGTACCACTATTTATTTAACAAAAATGAAGCCAAAAAGAAAAAAGAAAAAAAAAAACAAGTTGGCAATACAGTGTACCTCCATACTGATTGCACATGATTTAAGAGGTTACTGTAAGTTGCAGTCAGGTGCTGCTAATCATCGGTCCTTGATTAACTGATGGTCAGCAGCTGTGCAGACCTCTTATAAAAGATGAAATATTTGTCGTTTGCTGGTCTGGAGCATTCAGGTGTTTGTTAACACAATGCCAAAAGGGAAATACAAAAGCACCGGTCTTAAAGAAACAATTGTTAATAGACATCTAATGTGAAATGGATTATGAAACCACTTCCAAACTATTTTGTGAGAAAAATGATTCACGAGTAGAAAGCATTCAAGAGAGTTGCCGATCTTCCCAGGAGTGGACGTCCCTGCACATTCACCCCAAGGTCAGGAGAATGAATAAAAAAATAAAAGAATCAAAGTTTTAAAATTTGGAAATTATTAAAAAGTCTAGACCTCAACCCAACTGAAATGCTGTGGCGGAACCTTAAGAGAGCCGCGCATACTGTAAGTGAACGTCCAAAACCCTCAGTGAACTGCAGCAACGTGATAAAGAAGAACAGAGCAGGAAACGATTACGTCAAGTTATTGCTGATAATGGTGGATTTACAGGCTATTAATTCACGGGGTACATAACATTGCCTATATGTTTTTTTTTCATATAAATAATGACACGGTGGAAAAAGTTATAAGTTGCTGTTCGTCTGAGTCTGTATTTGTCTAATACCGAGACTCGAGACCCGCTAAAGTTCAGATACTGAAAGTTTAAAGGGGTTCACTCTTTTTTTTTTTACACATGCCTGCATGCCAGAGTCATGATCAGACTGCCTGCTTCATGTCTGGCCTCCCAAGTGTTCCTTTATTGGCCCAAACATGTGAAGGTGAGGTCAGGACTGTAGCGGGGATGTGTGTGATAACTAGCAGCTGCGTTTCTTGTAATGTGTAAGTGGTGTTCGTAAATGATTGTGTGTACAGTTTCCATAGACAAATTCATCTCTACAAGTGATCTGTCTAACCACGTAAATGTTCACAGGAATGACTGTAATGGGCTCCGATCCACTTCAGCCAGAATCATCATTCTCTGGTGTACGACCTTCTTTAAAATGTTTTACCGCAGCTAAGAATTTCATCACCATACTGTGCTTGTCTTTGATCTTCAACCAGTTGTACACCTTTGTTCCTAAAAATGTTAAGGACAAGTCCCGATTTGGTTTGAACACGCCTCGTGTGTAAATATTTTCATTTATATTAAATACATAAATTGTGTTCAAATATGTTCAAAAAAGATACATTTGATCTATAGATCTAGAGAGAGAAAGAGAGGACGACTTAACTTGTGTGTATAATAAGATTGATGAAACATGCTGGAATCTGCTCATTGGTCTAAAGACAAAAAGCGTCCAGAGATTCCCAAAGAGACAGAAGTCACATTAAACAAACAACAACAACAAAAAAACAAAATACACAAAAAAACTTTCTACAGTATATCACAATCAGTGTGTGGATTTTATGCATGTGTGCAGCTCTGTTCATATGAACATTCTGAAGCTAATACAGGAAAGAAACTGACTTCAGTTAATGTTTAATATTCTCCATAGACTGAATTGTGAGGCAAACGATTATGTGGAAAAAAAAAAGAGACCACTGCAAAATAATCAGTTTCTTATGTTTTTTTTTTCTTCTTACAGGTGCATGTATTGGTGAGATGAACTTTTTTTGTTTGTTTGTTTGTTTTTTTTTTTTGTGAACTTACAATAAATTGACAATATTACTCCTAAATTCAAAAAAAATTTTTTTACATAATTTTCTTCAATGCATCTTGTCCAGCTGCCAAGAAGCTTTCATATTCCTTCATTAAAAAATGTTTTCACCCCACCTGCTTCACATAGTATATACAATATATATATAATATGCATACGCCTATAGTCCTGATCTTGAACCCTGGACAAAGATGAAGATTTACTTTCAATGAAGAAGTGAAGACAAAAGTGCATTTGTGGCTTTCAGCTCAGCTGAAATTTTTTTTAAATGAAGGAATATGAAAGCTTGTTGGCAGCTGGACAAGATGCATTGAAAAGCAAGAAAATTATGTCAAGAAATGATGCATATTTCTTTTCTAAACGTTAATTAAAATAAATTCTACAGCCAGAGTGCGGATCATTTTTGACTCACCCTCGTAGATGTGCAAGAGCTTCTTTAATAAGGTAGAGAATTTGTATCTGCATTTTTCTTTTCTTTTCAATTTCAGACCACAATTTGAACACAATATAATACAATACATTTCCAAAGTTATTTTTAATAACTTTTTTTTTTTTAAATAACAGCAATCTATAAAAACTCAGATTTAGAAACGCGTCCAACATTTCATTTTGTGTATTGGGCATTTTTAGGGCAGACAGGACCTCAACAGGTGCAGAACTTGCTTCATTTTGTAATGAATGACATTTACTGCATATGAGGGTTCACGCATATTGTAAGCAAAGTCTTCACTAGAGTTATCCACAGATCTTTAAGGGTGGTTCATAATGTATAGAACGGTGCCAGCATGTCTATTCAAAATTTAAATTGTTCACAAATTAAAAACACATTAAAATGCAAACCTTCCAAATGAATGTAACATGGCTTAAAGTCAAGCCAAGGGGTCTGTATTACAGGGGCACTACCATCGAAAATACCTAGAGGACTGCTTGCTCATTTCTTTAATAAAGACTTGTCTCTGTAGGTTACAGTAATTTCTTTGATTTTTGGGAGTTACACAGGACTTTGAATGTAAATCAGATCCCAGTTATTCATACACAATGAAAAAGGTTATCTGTTTGTGCGAGAAAAGGATCATAGTGTGTGCATGTGCGAGTATGTGTGTGTGTGTGTGTGTGTGTGTGTGTGTGTGTGTGTGTGTGTTTGCCCTGAGGTGTGAGCAGCAGCTGGTTGTACTGTTGGTTGTATGCAGATTCTAGCTGACAGATTTGAAATGCTGAGCCTCTGCAGAAATATGCCCAGACAGATTTGTGTGTGTGTGTGCGCGCGTGTGTGTGTGTGTGTGTGTGTGTGTGTGTGTGTGCGCGCGTGTGTGTGTGTGTGTGTGTGTGTGTGTGTGTGTGTGTGTGTGTGTGTGTGTGTGTGCGTCTTTCACATTAAGAATATTTGGCAGACCCTTGGCATTCTTGTAGCAGTATGTAGAATATCCTGAATCTAGAGCCCATCTGTGTTTCACATCACACTTCTATCTCTCTCTTCCTCTCTCTCACTCACTTTCTCTCTCTCTCTCTCTCTCTCTCTCTCTCTCTCACACACACACACACACACACACACAAAGATACACATACACACCTAATAAGAAGCCTCTCAAGGTCACTGCTGAGTCCATCTACTATTCTAAGTAGTGTGCATGAGCGCACGCGCACACACACACACACACAACCACACACACACTACACACTATAATACTGCAGAGTTCTGCCCTAGTGACCCTCTATAGCTTGTTGTTGCTCTCTCTCTCTCTCTCTTTCTCTCTCAATGGTTTCTGTGTGTGTGTATGTGTGTGTGTTGTTATGTATAGTCTGATTTCTATACAGTTATGGCCCCAAATGCTGTCTACTCCTAGAGTGCAGAATGTGCCAAAATGACACTGTTTATCTTCATTAGTCCTGAGAGCCATCTCTAGCCATCTCTCTCTCTCTCTCTCTGTCACACATACGCACACACATAGACACACACAAACACGGCTACTCACACAGACACAGTTTTAACCTTTAGCAGAGACTAAACTGCAGAACAGAGCTCACATTATTAATGACCCCTATTACCCCTTGGAGTGGAGGAGGCCATAGGAGTCCTCTTGCTTTATACATCATTTTTCCTCTCTCCATCTCTCTATCCTTTTCTTCATCTCATACGCATGCACCATTCATCCACTTAGTCCTTCTCTGTGTGTCACTGTAAACGGAATCCTGGATAGTGGAATGAGTGTGAGGATAAGAAAAAAAGGAAAGAAAGGCTGAGACGAGTGCAGCTCTGTAAAAATGTTTGATCAACCTCTTTTACACAGTAGAGCAGAGTGCAACAACATACACACACACGCACACACACACACACACACACACACACACACACACACACACACACACACACACACACACACACACACACACAGGTCTATGGCGCATCAAGAAATGAGCAAGGCTCTGGAGAGTGCACCAGATAGATGTATGACTACAGTAGTGCGGCTGTAGTAGAATGAAGGCTGGTTTGTACATTAACTAAATTAAGGCATGGGTAGTGCGAGGGAAAATAATGCAACCAAAAGCAATAATGAAAAAAATTACATAGAGGAAAAACCACAACAACAACAACTAAACTACAATCTAATTAGGAAGAAACAGTATCATTAAAAGTAATTTAAAAAAACATATTAAAGTTGTGGTGCTAGAAAAAAATAGAAGAACGTATTCAGGTACATAAAATAAAACACTGACAAAAGAGAGAGAGAGAGAGCGAGAGAGAGAGAGAGAGAGAGAGAGAGCGACGGCCAGTATCTATTCTATAGACATATTGTTGGTTAAGGACCAATGGTTAGAGAGAAAAACTCCCCACCCCTCATGCCACAGCAGTCTACAAGCGCTAACAATTCATTATTCTGAAATACCAAGACATCACATGTACATTTTAATCGGTATATAACTGCTACACATAATGTTATGCAATGTCTACAAAATCACTTACAACAGTTATAGACTTTTTCCCCTCCCCAACAAAAATAAAAAATAGATGAAGAGTGATGCTACTCAAAGCCCTCATTAATCATCATGAATCTCTGTTTGACTGATACAAACAGCTCACACTAGAGACTCCTTCCATACATGCTCATCAAATGTTTCTCACAGAAAACTTTACCAATACAATACATTTTTGTTTGTCAATTTCTTATTTCCCCATACACCACAGGCTAAAATACAGTATGTAGAAGGGTTGAAACCGACCTGTGCTGGAAGGTGAGAGATGAATACTGAGAGTGTGAGAAGGTGAGAGTGTATGGAGCAAAGAGCCTCAACAATAATTTTAGCTGTTCAACAAAAATTAATCTTCATTGTGTCCTGATTCACTTACAGTGCTCTTTAAATACAATAAAAATAATTATAACCCTTTTCACCCTTTATCGGGTGAAGAACCACATTTGGTAACTTCCCGTGAGATTTTATTATTATTATTTTTTTGTATATTTGTATTTTTGTACATTCTTTTGTTTAAATAAATGCACCTTTTACTTTTTCAGTGGGTTAAACATCTTTATATATACTCGTTTTGGAGAAATAATATGTCACCCTAGCACGCAATCAAGCAGAAGAAAACGCAGCATGTATTCAGCACCATGGTCAGCTCCTCTTCATGCACAGAAGTGGTAAGGCGCCTCAACTCACACTCTAGCCTGAAACAGAACAGCACCTACCATCCTGGTGTCAACAGCACCCAAAAAAGGGCCCAACCAACACTGACCAGGCCCGTAGAATCTCCTGAATGCAAGACTCACAGTCCTTCTTCTATGTTCTTTGAACAAACCACCCAAGAATGGCTGCTCCTATTCTCAAAGGCCTCTAAGCTACCATCTCAACCACTCCTTGCTGAGTGACTTCCCCTAACCTGCAAATTTTTCTTTTGTGTTCACTAAATAAAAGAGCACTTCTTCCTATCCCAGGTGTTCCCATTATCTGTGTCCTGGCCTGCCCCACTAAACACGCTACACCCTTTATAGGGCCATTTCACAATTTCTAGATTTTTTCCAAGACTTTTTAGTTTTGTGAGGTTTTTAAAAATTTTTTATTATTTCATTGCTGTCATTTTTATGTTTCATTTTAAGGTTAGTGATGTCACCATATATGGTCCCTCACCTGGTAATAGAGCCTAGGGTATAGTCTATATACTGTATAAAAATATTTTTAAAAAGATACTGTTAAAGGACGAGTTATTTAAACAAAAGTAATTTTTCAACGATGTAAACATTTCTACAAGTTTCACACTTACAACTCAGGAGAAAAATTTTGGTTGCCAAAATATTGTGGCAATGTTAATTTGACAACATTATGGACACTGGGACACCTGTGGTATTGGGTTGTTTTTAATTTTTTTATTTTTTTTGATAAAACAATTGTGGACCACTATTAACTATATGACCCTGGAATAACATTCAACGAACGGCCCAAATCACAATGCTGTAAATATGACTTAACAATGGACAAATAACAATGTTTATTAATAGAATGTATTTTTAGTTCCCTAATAAAATACATTCTAAAATTGCTCACGCTATTTATTTTCTCTGAAAATGGCTGAGCAGGTCGCAAACCCGGGTCTCATCAGTGAGAGGAAATTGTACACATATTGCTTTGTCAAACAATGATCGGCATAAAATAACTCCCCAGGTAAAAAAAAATACTATACAACTGTAATTTGCCAAACCATTACATCAGGAAGCAGCCGAAGGGATGAGATGTACAGGTATGCGTCCTTTAACGCTAACGATCCTTTGAAACTGAATGTTATGCAGTACCCGTATTGTGCGATCATCATATTACAGTACAGTACTGGACACTGATACTTAGCAAAGCTATATGGATACTGCAGTGGAACTATAGTGTAAGAGTGCAAAATGCCTAAATCATATGCAATATATTTAAATGATTTTTCTAGCTTTGTTTGTTCAATAACCTTTTTGTTTCACTTTCAAAACAATACTTCTTCTGAGCCTCTTGCTGCTGCAATCACTAACACTGGTTTTGCTGTGTTTAAGATTCATGATGCACTTAATATTTTCTAAATAAAATTAAACAGAAAGATAATTCTACAACACTCAAGAGACAACTGAGCACTTTA
Organism: Clarias fuscus; assembly: GCA_030347435.1. NCBI lineage: Eukaryota > Metazoa > Chordata > Actinopteri > Siluriformes > Clariidae > Clarias > Clarias fuscus. The sequence goes on along the minus strand of CM059214.1, from coordinate 26,121,513 downwards.
TGTATAAGAGACCTGAAGTGCATGCATTGTGTGCAGGACGGATTTGTATTCATACGGTACATCTTGTTTGGTTCGTTGTGTCCGGTTCTCCGATCAGGATTTATGAACTCGGACGAAATGCCATCAGACAGTGTGTGTGAACAGGTATTCAGTGGCATTAATGCTGTAATTGTTGACTATCTTTTCTTAGAGGTTGTATTTGCAACATTGTGCTGGGGTTATTTGTCCATCATTATCCCAATGTCATTTTATCAAAGTATGAATCTTGAAAATCAATCTGGTCAATCTGGTCAACTATTTTGGTTGGACGATGTCTCAGCCATAGTAAAACTATCAACTATCTAAAACGATCAAAAACCTGCTTTTCAAGAGGGCAATTTCCGCACCTTCCCACTCTTCCAAAGAAAGATATTATATTATATTATATTATATTATATTATATTATATTATATTATATTATATTATATTATATTATATTATTCTAGTGGTTAAAAGGGGAACTGCAACAAAAGGTAATCCAGAGAGTTCCATATGGGCAGATTTTTTCTCTGACTCATGCTCACTCTATGAGTATTTTCAGTGAAAGAGGAGTGGACAGGACAGTTTCTGACAGGGTCCCACATGGCAGATAGTGGCCTATAAATAAGTCAACTGTGATAGCCTCTTTGCCTAATTTTGTTTAGGGCTATGGCGTTAATAATGTTGGCCTGCTCCACCAACACCTTTGTTCTCCAGCCAGCAGCACCTATTTCATCTAAGAAAATATGTGATTCATCACATCAAGTCTGGAATTAAGTCATACAGCTTAGTTTTTTGTCATTTTATTTAATTATAAACACCAAGTCAAATTAAACGAATGCATCTTTTTTTTAATGTCAGGGTAAAGCACATACTGTATAAGGATTTTTCTTTTCAATCATCAGGACGCCAGCGAGTCTGGAGATTTTGATCCACAGGATATTTTGCTGCACAGTTTATACACACTTGCCCATATACATGACAAACTCGGTACACTTATAGAACTCATTGAGATGAACAACCTTCACTATGCATGTCATGGGCTCAACTCAACATGAGGTCATATATTTTGGGTAATTTGCAAAATGCACAATTATGACACAATTATTAAATACACACATACTACACACACACACATACACACACACTACACATCCTACATCCTACATCCTACACAAACACACAGACACACACAAACCCTACACATCCCACACACACACACACACACGCACACGCACGCACGCACATACACACACACTACACACCCTACACACCCTACACATCATACAGACACACACATACACACACTACACATCCTACACACACTTCACATCCTACAGACACATACATACAGTATACACACACTATACATCCTACACAAACGATGACCAGCCCAAGCACTTGCGCCACCAAACCTGGCCCACATTGAGTGGGGCTTTTTAGAGGCTTTAATGTACTCAAAAGGCACACAGGTGCACCTGGGCAGCGTTGTCTTTTTGGAGGTCTTAACATGCTGGGTGTCAATGGCACCGCTCATCGCTGCTTGCAACTATATTCACCTTTGTTATATGGAAAAGTCACCTTCCTCTGGTTATGCTATAGACTATGTCATGCAACATATTAACTTTAAGAAAAGCAAAAACGTTTAGCTAAAATTTAGCTACACAGAGACTAGTAGATTTTCATTTCTAAAGAAAAGTAAATGATTTCTGTTGTTACCACCCAGTTAATGTACTGTAGGGTTCTCCAACATAGATTGATTTTTGAACAGCAGAGTTCTAATGTAGACTTGAGGTTCTTCCTTCGTTTCAAACCACCTTAACATATAATCACTCACTCATCATCTATACCACTTAATCCTGTATTCAGGGTCACGGGGGGCCTGGAGCCTATCCCAGGAGACTTAGGCAGGGTACACAGGGTACACATGGCAGGGTACACCCTGGACAGGGTGCCAATCCATCGCAGGGCACTCACTCATTCACACACTACGGGCAATTTGGGAACGCCAATTAGCCTAACCTACATGTCTTTGGACTGTGGGAGGAAACTGAAAATCCACCAAGCACGGGGAGAACATGCTCCCCGTACACAGAGACGGGAATCGAACCTGGCCGGGGATCGAACGGTGCAAGGCGACAGTGCTACCCACTACACCACCGTGCCTTAACATATATAATATAATATAATATAGTATAGTATAATTCAACCACCATGGAATACTTGAAAATGATAAGCTGTGTACCTGTTATAGAGTATGATAAGAGGGGTTTAGGAAACTTATCAAGAGGTGGTGAGCTTAAATTCATGCACTGCTAACCTGCCACAGTCAAGTCTATGTCAAGTCCCCATAACCCTCATTCGTTCAGTTGAATACTCTCTCAGTTTTAAGTTGCCTTTTGTAAATGAAAATGTGTAGCCTAGGCAGGCAGGTTATTTGATTTTTAAACTAGGATTAAAAATTGAAGACTAATTCTGCACTCTGGCTATGTGTAATTTGTTAGTGATAGAATTGTTAACCTCTTTGTTTGTCTTTTGTTTGAATCTCTAACAATATAATGCACTATTTTTTTTACAACACTTTGTAGTATAAAACTTAATTCAGGCATAACATTAAAACCACCGGAAGGGTAAATGAATAATATGGATTATCTCATCACTATGACACCTTTCGTAGGGTGGGATATATGTTGAAAGGAGGAAAAATGTGTGTAAGTAAGAAAAATGGGCAAGCGTAAAGCTCTAAGGGACTTTGACACGGGCCAAATCGTGATGGCTAGACAGCTGGGTCAGGGCATCTCTAAAATGTCAGGTCTTCTGGGGTGTTTCCAGTATGCAATGGTTAGTATTTAACTAAAGTGGTCAAACGAAGAACAACCAGTGAACCAGGGACAGGGTCGTGGCACGCAAGGCTCACTGATGCGTGTGGGAAGCAAAGGCTAGTCCATCTGGTCCAATCCCACAGAAAAACTCCTGCAGGATAAATTGCTGAAAAAGATAATACTGACTTTGATTAAAAAGGTGTCAGAACACACTGTGCATTGCAGCTTGCTGTGCATGGAGCTGCGTAGCCAAAGACAGGTCAGAGTGCCCATGCTGCCTCGTGTCCATTCCCAAAAGCTCATAAAAAATGTGCACATCAGCATCAGAACTGGACTATGGAGCAATGGAAGAAACCAGTCTGATGTAAAGAATAATTTTATTTAGTGTGTGTGTGTGTGTGTGTGTGTGTGTGTGTGTGTGTGTGTGTGTGTGTGTGTGTGTGGTGTGTGTGTGTGTGTGTGTGTGTTTTGCTTACCTGGGGATGAGATGGAACCAAGATGCATTATGGTAAGAAGAAATGCTGGTGGAGGTTTGACAAAACGTGGGTACTGTCTTTTATGTAAATGCTACCTTGACACGTACCACCTTACTGAACATTGTTTTAAAGCAGGTACACCTCTTCATAGAAATTGTATTCTCTAATGGCAGTAGCCTCTTTTATCAGGATAATCTGCCCAACTACACTGCACAAAATGTTCAAGAATGAATTGAGGACTTCACGTCCAGTTTTCCCAGATCTCAATTCAATAAAGCATCTGTGGAATGTGCTGGATAAACAACTCAAAGTAACGCCATGCTGCCAGAAACCACAGCACACCTTCAGAGGTCTGCCTCAATAGGGAAGCCCTTCAAAAGCGACCACATGATATTAGGCAGATGGTTTAAATGTTATGGCTGATCAGTGTAAATCGAGTCTACAATCAACACACACTGTCCTTAAACTTTTAGTTAGAAATACACTAAGCTAATTTGTGTATTTACCATATAGAATTGTGTTTAATTATAAATGTATCACTTTGACAACTTAGAGAACAGGTATTTGTTACTGGTGTATAGAGAACTTTTATATGATTTTCTCTTTGGCTCAGTGTTTTCACCTACAAGCCACTAGTTAACCTGTTGATGCAACAAAAAGCCATGCAACAGAATGTCATGATACAAGGAGTCTTCATTTCTCTCTGATGAATTTGTCCTATACAGTTCCCTATATAAAACAAGCGATAAAAAAAAGGAAGGACAGAGTGAGTGAGGGAGTGATTTCAGACATTGCATATGTTTATACAGTCAAGCCCCGAGCCCTCAAATCTGAAACACCACTGATTCATTCCAGGCACTATCCAAGACTGTTTTTGCAGCACTTTGACATAATTGGCTATAAGCTCTCCCATACTGCTTGAAGTCTAAACTGAGTGACTCGCAAAACAACGCTGCTTGTGCTCACCAGCCAGACACAAAATCTGTCAAAAAGGCTGAAATAAATAGGGAGAATATTGTGAGAAAAATCTACTAAACAACTCTATTTTCATCTCTCTCGCGTCTTCCTCTTTCATTTGGACATTCATCTTTGTCCGATGCCTGCTCATTTAACACGGCACCTGACGCAATTCCATGTCTGCTTTTTCGTCCTTGCGTAAATCTCCCACAGTGTTGTGCACACCATTTTTATGTCCTTTTGCTATACCTGGCATCCTTCCATCTTCACTTTGTGTTTACCTGGAATTTTTCAATCTACACCAATTTATAGACAAATGTGCAAGCCAGAAAGCCACAGGCAGACATTTGTCAAAGCATCGGGGGTCAGTGTTGACGGACTATAACCCACAAAGCTATCACCAAGCAGTCAACAAAGGACAGACACTACAAAAACAGACCACACCCCCAATAACTCTTCAGCTGATCAAGTAGGGAGCAGGGTTCTGCTCTTACTGCTTTGGACGTTGATGTAGCTGGTGGAGTTATCCTTGCCCAGCGGGTTTTCGGCCACACAGGTGTAGTTCCCAGAATCCTCCAGTCTCACTCGGGTAATCTGGATCTTTGAGTTTTTCCTGTGTAAAAGGAGCAAAAGTGAGGAACGGGAGCAAAGCATATAAGTGAATATTTTTTAGATGACCGAATGATCCAATGATGCACCCCTTGCCTCAACCCAACAACATCCCACCAGAGATTTCCCCAGATTTCTCCCCTTTCATTAATACACTACAAGCCATGTCTAGAAGAAACAAGCATTTTTGAAACATGTTTGGCTGGCATTGAAGCTATATAGTTCAATCCATACAGTATTGAAATGCCCATAAATTACCTGAAAGCTTTTAGTCACTGAGTGGCTAACAAGTAGTGATGGGTCGTTCATGAACGATTCGTAACAGTGCCATCACCAGTAGCAGATAGCACAAATAATATTTAGAAACTATCTTTTATATATCCATTATTTAAAAGAACCATAGCTAGTGCTGTTAATATGTTTAAACAACTATGGATACCTAGGTAGGATTTTTTTCTTTTCTTTCTTTCTTTTTTTTTTTTTTTTAATAAAGAAAGGTCTTTGTCTTTTTGTGTGTTCTTTATGTATTCAGGAAATTACAGCCAGTTTGCAGCGGTTTACAAGTTTATAAAAATGTATATGTTTACAAGTTAATTTCCTAATAAATGAAAAGAAATTTCAAGTTTTTGAACCTAGACTTCAAATATGATGTGTGTGACACACATAATGCTTGAACTTAACGTTTTATGTAGTTTTTTAATTTGTATTGTTTCTCAATATCTTTAACCATTTTTGTCATTTCAAATGCTTTGTAAGCAACAAAACTCAAATCATGTGTCCTTGCTTCAGTTTGCTACGAGTGTGACCAACTCTAGAAACACAATCCATTGAATGAGTTTGCTAAATCTTTTAATTCAAGCTCAACAAACTTGTTATTGATATTAAACTGCGTACTTATATTGACAAAACACAATTGCAGCCTAATTGGGAGAAAAAAGTATGAAAGGTGTATTTATGACCGAATGATCCAATAATGCACCCCTTGCCTCAACCCAACAACATCCCACCAGATTTCCCCAGATTTCTCCCCTTTCATTAATACACTACAAGCCATGTCTAGAACAAGCAAGCATTTTTTAAACATGTTTGGCTGGCATTGAAGCTATATAGTTCAATCCATACAGTATTGAAATGCCCATAAATTACCTGAAAGCTTTTAGTCACTGAGTGGCTAAAAAGTAGAGATGGGTCGTTCATGAACGATTCGCTCTTTTTGAACGAGTCTTTTATTTGATTCAGAAAGTAGTCTCAGAGATTCATTCATTTTTTACTGGGCGCGCATGCACAACCTGCATAGGTTATGTACGGGAAACAGAAATGAGTAGTCACGTTTGAGTCTTTTGGTCCGAATCATTTGTTCTTTTGCCACGTAACTCCCATAGACGCTAAGCAGCGTATTCCATAGGAAACAGAATTTAGCGGTTCTTCTCAACAAGTCTTCTAGTCCGAATCGTTTGTTCTTTTGTCACGTGACTCCATTAGATGCTCGGCAGTGAAATAGATTCAAAAGAATGAACGACTCGGACTAGAAGACTCATGAGAAGAACCTTCAATTCTGTTTCCTGTCTAATGCACTGCATAGCGTCTATGAGAGTCACGTGACAAAAGAACGAACGATTCGGACCAGAAGATATGAGAGGACAGCTGCTCATTCTGTTTATCATAATATGTCCTTAGCTGCATTGTAATATTTTCATTTTCTGGAACTACAGCCAAAATCTGTGTATTTAGACATGTTGGGGGTTTGTTTATTGAAAATGTAACATTTTATTTTCTTTCTGATCAAAAGAACGAAATGAACTAAATAACTCAAAAACTTCCCAAACTTTCCATCAAGCAGACAGACATTGTTTAATGATCAACAAATTGTAAATTAAATGGCTGAGAGGTTTAAAATTTGACAAGTGTCCATGTCATATTCCCTATATTCCCTATATGCTCTGAAGATTTACACTCCAGGCATGAATAGCAAATGGCCTATTCATGGCAGGACATTTAGCCTATAAATGTGCAGGACATTTAGCAGTCACATTTCACAACCATTTTACAAACGCTAGGTGCATAAACAGGCTATAAAAATAGCTACATATATGTGATTTTATATGACATTTGCACCAGAATACAATTTTTTATCTAATTCACCTAAACATTGCAGTTCAGGTTGCTGTTTATAGTTCCAGTCGTAATTATAAGCAAGAATATCAGGACAAAAGTGTCTGTGAAATATCCCCTTCACTAATGACTCTTTTGAAGGGCCTTTTGAAGTAACTCTTTTTCAACAATTCACTTTGCTGTGTCCTTACAAATGGGTGCCATGGATATGCTTTGAAAATTCACAAAGGACCGCACAATAAATCTCCTCTATCGTGAATACACTGATCGTATTTCATTCTCACTTCATCAGGGTGTGTGTGCGTGTCAGCCCTGCTGCTTCAGTGTAAGCATACACCCCCACTTCCATCCCTCACTCCGACACACACACACACACACACACACACACACACACACACACACACATCCTCACACGTATTACACATGGGAGCAGTAACCAGGCAATCTTCTCTGATTCCTGTATAATCCTGAATATCAGCACTTTGTCTAGTGGGGAAAAGGGAAAGAATTTATAGATTCCCACCCCCTGGCTTATGCACATAAAATTAAATATCATAAAATGTCTTCAAATAATTCTGGGCCCAGTTAGTGAGTGTATTGCATTTAACACTGCATGAATAATATCAGGTACATAGTGATGCATTTTCAGTGACTCCTGGAAGTCATTGAATTAAACAGAAAAATGTAACGTATCTATAAAGAGTCAATCGCAGCGCTCACATGATCAGCGAAGCTGTGAAACTAAAGGCAGAGAAGTGGCTGCTGTGAATTATATAAATGCATTCGATGGACTTTGGAGAATATTGTAGCCGAGAACAAGGATGTTTATAGTCTGCTACTTCCACTGCAGGTTTCCCACCAGTCGTGAACTACTGAAGTAAAATTCAAATGGGTAGAAGAGGAGGATGATGCATTTTAGCTTAACAGCTTAACTTTAACTAGTGCTAGAGATTTTTTTCCCCACTAATTTGGTTCATTCAAATTGAAGGCACAGACAGCACATCGCTGCCTGATATTCAAATATCACTTTAGTAAGAGATGATGGATGACATGGCATTCGGGTATCAGAAGTATAGCGACTATAGCAGGGGTAAAATGAAATGCATAATGGATTGTTCAGTTTTTTGAATGGTGGCTGATGTTTAAAAATCCGTCACTGTTCTATACTCTTGATGATTAATACATTTCATGGACTTTAGCTATGTTTTATTAATTTCATGCTGCTGTTTGCAGCTTAAATTCATGTTTTTTTCCAAGAAATATTGTTAATATTTTCTATACTGTTTAATCTAAAGTCAATACTTGTACATACGGTATTACTCATTTAAAGGTAATGTCTTCCTTTGTTTATTTCTGGTGCTGTGCGCAGCCAGGCTGACTTGATGTCATTCCATAAACAAGAAAAAAAAAAAGCTTCGATTTAGGAATAATACCACAAATTGATTTTTGTTGCTGTGGCATTTTATATCGTGACAGACATGCTCCCCATTTACTCTGTCGGGAAAGAACGGTTCACTGAGTTGTGCAAAAACAGTAACAGTGCCATCACCAGTAGCAGATAGCACAAATAATATTTAGAAACTTATAAAATCTTTTATATATCCATTATTTAAAAGAAATATAGCTAGTGCTGTTAATATGTTTAAACAACTATGGATACCTAGGTAGGATTTTTTCTTTTCTTTCTTTTTTTATTTATTTATTTTTAATAAAGAAAGGTCTTTGTCATTTTGTGTGTTCTTTATGTATTCAGGAAATTACGGCCAGTTTGCAGCGGTTTACAAGTTTATAAAAATGTATATGTTTACAAGTTAATTTCCTAATAAATGAAAAGAAATTTCAAGTTTTTGAACCTTGACTTCAAATATGATGTGTGTGACACACATAATGCTTGAACTTAACGTTTTATGTAGTTTTTTAATTTGTATTGTTTCTCAATATCTTTAACCATTTTTGTCATTTCTAATGCTTTGTAAGCAACAAAACGCAAATCATGTGTCCTTGCTTCAGTTTGCTACGAGTGTGACCAACTCTAGAAACACAATCCATTGAATGAGTTTGCTAAATCTTTTAATTCAAGCTCAACAAACTTGTTATTGATATTAAACTGCGTACTTATATTGACAAAACACAGTTGCAGGCTAATTGGGAGAAAAAAGTATGAAAGGTGTATTTATAGCATTTTGCAAAATTATGCAAAATCCATAATAGTACCAGTACTAAACCATTAGTATTTCTGAACCCCCTTGGTACTCAAGCCACCAATCATGCCAGTAACATTCAAAACACACGCACTGATTGATAACCTGTGGGATGGGAAAACTAACCAATGCACCACCAATATCATTTAGGAAGCATTAAATAGTGAAAAGATTTGTTGCAAACGTGATTTCCAGATGTGTAAAAAAATACACGTGTATTCAAAACCATGGTATTTTTTGATAACACACCTTCCCGTGCAGTAAGAACTTTACCTTACGGCCAATTAGAAACAAAATAAACAATTAATAATTAAATATAGCATTTTCCCCCGTTAAATTCTTTATACGTTTTGGCTTGATTTTGGTTTAATTTCTAATTAGACTTTAAATTGCAGGTATAATTTTGTATTTTAAAAAAAAATCAGATATACTGTAAGAATCTAGGGAAGACCGAGTCACTGGTAGAGCCAGTGCTGAGTAAGAATCAGGACATGAGTGCCTCCTACACTGTAGTGTTCATTAGCTGCTTCTCACATACTAAACTGCACAGTTCAAGGGGACTCTGGAGCATAGACTGGGAGCAACTGGCCCATAGAATTCTCTGGAAATCTTTAATATATTTAGAAATTTATTAAAAAACAGCTTTGTCAAGAATTTACCTTCACTACAGAAAAACCCTTTCAGCACTAATTTTTTTTGTTGTTGTGTAGGAGGAGCAGAAAACTGTCCCTAAACAACAGACCTGTGCTTCACTCATATATATATATATATAATGCATCTGCTACTAAGAACAGCTCCGTATCTGTATGTGTGTGACTGAGTGCAGTTTTGCAACAGTTCCTAAGTGAGCAAGTGAGACTGTTCTATTTGTGTTGCACGTCTCTTACTTGTTGGTTTTGATTTTGACATCTTTGTTCTTGCGGAATTCACTCCCGTCTTTGAGCCAGCGGAAGGTTGGGGTCGGGTTGCCCTCCACCTCACACTTTAGGGTCACACGCTCACCCTCCCACACCCACTGAGAACGCATGGGCTTCACCTTTGGAGGTAATGCTACAGAGAAAGAGAGAGAGAGAAAAAGAGAGAGAGAGAGAGAGAGAGAGAGAGAGAGAGAGAAAATGATAGATGACAGAAGCACAGAGTGACATGTGGGCAGGTTTGGATAGAGCAGCAAAATAGATGTTAGCAAAGGATGACAGGAAAAAAGTGAGAGAGGCAGATTGACAGTAGAAAGAGATATGCAATGGAAGCATGTCGAAGGACGGCCGCAGGAAACATGATGAAATAGTACATAGCAAATCAATGGAGACATAAGACGGAAGAGTGGAAAGAGAGAGAAAGAAAGAAAGAAAGAGAATGAGGAAGGGGAATAAAAGATTAATAAAAAGAGCAGTAATTCTAAAATGATATTAAAAGCCATAAAACCACCTTATTGAGGAATGATCATATATACATCACACACACACATCAGACAAGGACTGGCTTACATTTCTAGACAAACTGAACTGGTGTACTACAGTACTTATATATTAGATGTCGTGCACTGAAGGACGCCTGTCTGAAATACAGTACTGTGCTTTGAGCCACCCCTCACTTCTTCATATTTTGCTTCCAAAGAGCCTAGTTTTTTTTAATGTAGTCTTGAGGAATAGTTCTCCAGGCTTCCTGAAGGACTTTTTCGCCTCTCATTTTTGGCAAGCTTTTGGCTCTTATGTGTAGTCCCTAGTCTAGTCCCTCTAGTTTCAGAGGATTTTTTTTTTTGTGAGACTCATTCAAGCATAAAAATCATATAACTGGTTCACTTAATGCACGAACCAGTCAGAAACAGGGGCAGTTGATGAGGCCGGAGATTAGTACAGTATCCTGGTTATGGTGAATGCTGAGCGGTTGGAACAGACGAGAGGGGAAATGAGGTTGCTGCTGAGGTCGTTATAAACACTTTTTTCTTTATTGTATCTTTTGCCATTTAGCAGCATGTCACAGTCAAACATTTGTTCCCAACTGTTTCTTTTAATCTGTATCATTAATTTAATGTAGTGTGAAAGACTGAGAGATGGCCCAAGGCTTTTGTATGGTACTGTCTATACAGTATGTCTTGATGCAGCATGATGATAAATTTTACTTTAGGAACCATCGAGACTGCAGATATTGACTGACTGACTAAGGTTACAATTATCACCTTATATGACACTGCTGTGCTTACTGTATGTCCATATCTCTCATCAAATACAGTTCTACATAGTTTACATATAAAGATTTGAACTATTTAATTTTTCTCGATTTCAGCATTTGGTGATTGGTACAGTAGGTGTACATGAGATTATTGAAAGTAACATATCAAATACATTTGGAGGTATGTCTTTCCATCTATGACTACAGTGACGCATTGAAAGAACCTTGTTTCTTAACATTTTTTATCATAAAGTTTCTCTTCTCTGAAAGGAATAGCTTAACTCACAGATGTTCCTGCCTCAGGCTTTTCTTTAGTGCAAGAATATAAGAGCTGATGCAGTGGGACACAAGCAAGCATTCCTCTTGTCAACAACCGTCGCTCGCTCTCACTCATACTCACTCGGTATACACCCCCAAACTCGTGCACATACACACAAAAACCCCTTACTACACTGCCACTTCTTTGTAATTTGGCATCATTTTCTATTTTAACAAATCCTTCTAAATATGAAGTGATATCAATACAGCACACAACCAATTAAACAGTGAATAGTCTGTCAATGAGTCCCTTGTTTGTGTCAGATTTTTTTTTTCCAGTGGATGTCAGAGTGTGAAGCAGCTATGAGACACTGCTCAAGAGAATGTATTCAGTAACAGTCTGTCTTATCTGTCTTACAGTTCAACTGCAGCTGCATTTCAAACATGGCTTACAAAAGAAAGTGATCGCTGATGGACTATATATGTGATGTTCGAGACATAATATACAGGATTATAAAATATTAAAGACCTCATCTGTCACTGGCTATCATTTTATGACTATGTTTTTGGTTGACAACAAATTTAACCATTTAATATTCCGTATGGAAAATACTGTATATTAGTACTGTATCTAAGATACTACAAGCAAAAAGTCTTTTACCTCTAAACATTACAATAAGCTCTGTGCTGTCTCTCTGTCCATGGAAAGTTTCACTGAATAGCTACACGGTAACAATTTAGGAAAAAAAAAAAAAACACTGCTTATAAAAGTCTCATGTTATAAGGTTTTATGATCTGCCAAGGCAGTTTTGTTTAAACCCTGGAGTTTTTTTTTTTTTTTTCTTCATGTGTCTTTATTGATCACTGCTAGTAATGTTGTCACCTCATGACCCTACTTGGATAGCCAATAAGAGGATCCTGCTATGTCATGTTTGTCTTCCTTCCCATTCTTGTCTTGGCAAGAAATTGATGCTGGGAATTCAACAATGCTGAGTATAGCACTGCTTGGGTCAGGATAGTTCCTGTTGTATACGTATTGCTATTCTTGCCATAGTTGACTGACTTTAAAATAGACATTTTGCCCGTAGTTTATGTTAGCATGTCATTGTTGTTAGTCTTTCGGCTGCTCCAGTTGAGGGGTCGTCACAACAGACCATCCGGTTCGCACACAACTTGGCACACGCCGGATATGCTTCCTGGCGCAACACTCCCATTTTATCCGGGCTTGGGAGCTGCACTTACAGTGGCTGGGGTTTGCGCATTGGGTGGGAATTGAACCCAGTCCTTCCACATGGCGACCGAGCCACCAATGCCCCAAGTTTATGCTAGCATGTTATTTTGTAAAATGTCATAAAAATTGAAAACTTAAAGAAGGAGGCCTTCCAAATAATACTTTCCCGACTGAATTGACAATTACAGTATAATTACAGGCTTCAGCAACAACACAGTTGCACAAACAATATTTGAAAATCACATAGAGACAGACGTACAGACGGCTTCAATAATGTTCTGTGAAACTGTTCATTGCCTCAGGTTGAGCAGGCAAAACCATGCTGAACAATTGTGGGGAGTGGTGACCTACTGTACTATTAAGATACTTTTGAGCAAGGGAGGTGCACAAACTTCTTACCCAAGTGCATGGTCCTCAAAGCAGTCAGTGCCAAAAAACAGTGTTCTGGAATCCATTCCTGTGGCTCAAGTAACTTTGGCAATTGGAAATCTTCATAGTGAGAGAACTGCATGTGCGGATGACAGGTTGAAAACCTATTTGGGGTTGTGTGGTTAACCAACTATGTAGAGAGATTCGGGGTGTTATTTATGCACTGGCTAAAAGGTATGATGAATCAGAGGTATGTGAATCAGGTAATAGGTAAATTATATTTCCCATCCCCTTAGCCAAACTTACAGGCGTTTTTATCTCTGTGGAGGTAAAGACCCTGTTATTTATTGTTCCCTCTCTGCACCATTCATAATGGACATCTGACATATACACTAGTATTATGCTGCTGATAATGAAGCAGCTGGAGATGAAAATCAGTATCTCCAAGGCCAAGGCCATGATTCACTTTAGGGAAATGGTGGGAGTTCCTTTTAGGTGTGGGGACAGACTTTACCTCTGAAGATAAAGTACACCGGGGTGTTATTCATAGGTGAAAGCAAATAACACGAAATGGATCAGGTCAGCAGTGCTGTCACAATTAATGTACAAGTCTGGGCCTCCGAGTGGCGCAGAGGTAAAGCGCTCGCCCTATCATCCGGAGATCGCCAGTTCGAATCCCGGGTGATGCTGTAACCTCTCGCAGCCGGAGGTCTAGAGAGAGCTGATTGGCCGAGCTCTCTCAGAGGGGAGGGATGAGAGGTACTTAGTGCTCCCACGTTAATCACGGCTTTACAGCCAACCAGGGGCATCTGTGAGCTCATGCAAAAGAAGGAGCGGATAGCGCTGTACTCGGAGTGTGTTACGACGCTCCCAACGGTGTGTGAGCGAGCAGTTCGAAAAGATGCGGTCAGCTGGCATCACCTGGTTCGGAGGAAACACGTGACCTTCCCGGCTGAGTGGTAGTAGTAGCCTTAATGTGGGAGCCCCCTAGTGACAGGGAGGAATTGGACACGACTAAATTAGGAAGAAAATCTACCTCCCAGTCCTTGCATACTGTAGGCTAAGCTGCAGGTGTTAGCAGAGAGAATGAGGTCACAAGTACAAGTGGTAGAAATTGTTGTCCATAGGACTGAATGAAGAGTACAGACATTTGGAGAGCATCTTGGATCAAAGCCCCTGCTTGTCCAAACCTAGAGGAGCTAGTTGAAGTGGTTCGGGCACCTTACAACAATGCCACTGGACAGCTTCCAGTAGAGCTTTGTCAGGCACATTCCACTCAACTGGAGAGATTATATCACAGCTGGCTTTCGAAGTCCTGGGAATCCTCCAGGAAGAGCGGGAATCTTTGATCGTTTTAGTTTTCAAGTAAATGATCCCTCCAACAAACACACACACACTCATACCTAGAACTCACAAACATCAAGCTCCTGATCATCTCCTGCTGCTCTACCCAGTAATTTTACCCAGCGTAATGAGCTGGATGAGCTTCACGTCCCCGTAATGAGCAGACCCAAAATAATTAACTAAAAGCTAAACAAGAGAAAAAAATGTGTTCTATTCCCAAGCCTTTTTTGAGCTTTTGAGCATTCTTTTCACTTGAATTACAATCCGTGATTCCATCCTTTTTTCTTTTTCTTTTTTCATAAAAAAAGAATTCTTATTTCAACCTTCTTGTCTTTTTTATGCATTAGTTTGAAATTTAAGTTAACACAATCTTAGAAAGTAACAAGCTCCTTGAAGGTGCTTTAGACGGTTAAGGAATGCCGAAAATGGCGTCACTTGCAACCTTCGTTTTGAAAGTGTAACTCTGTTCTGTAGTTATCAAACCATCCTTCATGGACAGACTTTCTCATCAAAATGGGTATGTGTTGGTGTGTATGTACAGTATGTGGTGTATCTTAGCAGACTGAAGTGTGTGTGCCCTTGAAGTGAGTGTGTATCGACGTTAACCTGTGGCACACTGCAGTTGTGCATGAGGGCTTTCGCTCAAATCAGCATTTTCTGACAGTTGTATCACTCTCACTAAAGGGGGGGAAGGAGTGCAAAGGTATAGAAAGTCATACACGACCTCCCTGAGACAACCAACCCCCAACTGCTCCCCCCCCCCACCCCTCTCTCCCCCTCCATACCAACCTTCACTCTTGAGAGGTCATGCGCAAATACTGTATGCAATATATCCGCATACACATCACGGGCTAACATTACAATGACAATTAGAGGATAAACATGCAAAATAAGGAGACTTTGTCCTTGGACAGCCAATCAGAGCTAATGCACAGATTGGTTTTCATGTCTTGTAGCATATGCAACCCCATTTAGTTTAAAACTACTCACTAGGATCTACTGTAACATCACAGTGAAGCTCAACTCAATCTGGTTGGCCTTTAAAAAAGAAATATACTGTACATGCTTGCTCGCTTGCGTGAAAAGGCCCATCTTGTGTCTGATAATGAGTTCTATAATGACCGATAAGATACCTTCTGGAACCATACTGTATGTAGAGTCCTGCAAGTTGAGCAAGTTTTTCTCCAGATGATGCTTTTTCTTACCCTGGCTGATCTCCCCCATCTAAGCAAAGATGTCATGATCAGATGCACTCTCCCAGGTTCTCGGACTTAATCTTGCACAACCTTTGTAAAGCCTTTAATGTGATTTCAAGATACTTTCATAATATGCTTAAATGTCCTGTAAGCTCTTTAGAACTTGCCCTCTGTAGGTGACCCAAACTATAGAGTAGAGTGGGGTACACAGACAGCTTGATAAACAGGAACCTTGAACATGGAATGATGGACAGGTCTTGGTCTTATTCCCAGTTTCCATCCTCTGAAAATCATGTCAACTGTCCTTTTTCTTTCTTCAGAAACTAGAACCTCAAACAAAGGAGCTCGGTTGAAATACTCTGGCAGTTTGTGTAGAATGATGGGATCTATAGGTGCGTGATGACACCTCAAGAATATCCTGTTATGATCATTAGAAGACCACCTGGAAGGGAGTGAAAGAACGATTTTTACACCCAAAACATGATCTTTATATTGATATTAAAGTTGAACCCATAACCTTTGCTGCTGCACTGGTGAACACACTACCAGATAAAAATTGCCCATAGTCCTATGGGAATTTGAGGAATTTCTACACAAGGGAGTCATTCGTTTTACATTTCGCAATTTTGTTTTATTCCATCTGTATTGCATACTGCACCAAGTATCGCATTACATGCACACCCGGATTGCTGACAGAAATGATCTTTACCTTGGTTTTTACATGCGATTGTTAGTGCACAAAGAAGAATAGCAAAGTGCCCCTTGGCAAGGGTTTAATGGACGGTTATTAGCCTTTCACTTATTCTAACAGGTGTCTTAGCCAGTCCTGGAGTCAACCATTACCATGTCACATTGATGGTGACCAAAAAGGCATAATCTTCCCACCATAAGATGTGCCCTATTCCTTCCTCATTTAGCAATCCATCATTTACTGTAAGAGCCCAGGCTCACTGAGGGCAGCATAACAATGTTAAAGCGCATCAGTTCTGCTGCAGTCAGTGCTGTTCTGTAATAGAGTCTATCAAAGACGGAGCAATAGGAGGAGTCCTGAGTGGTTCTTATATCCCATGTATAGGTTATGTCCAAACAATGTTTTTTAAATTAAATTTTCAATCCTACAGTATGATTAGATGCCTTGATGAATGTGCAACCTGTGAAGGATTCATTTGCGTCGGCATGTCTACACACCACTTTTTTTGGTGAAAATGACTGAATAATTATATGAAAAAACATCCATTGATAAGTTGGATATTCCATATATCCTGGCAATAAATGCATTTGCACAGAGGAAACACAGTATTGGGGAAAGCGAATTATATGAACATCTAAGCGATCAGGATAATAAGCTTTAACTTTGAATAGGAAGACTTTAGATTGATTCCACAATATGAACAGAGTAACCTATTTACCCCAGGTGATTGTCACCTTCAAAAGTCTGACCGCATCAAAACGATCTTGGAGCTGGTAAGAGATCGAAACAAAGTCAATGTTGCGACAGAATCTAGATATGAACCACCGAAGCACCTCCAACGCCGACGTAGGTGTTGTGCGAGATTCATCTTTCAACATCGCACAAACTTTTCACCTTGTCTGAGGAGATAAGTGACGAGGGTGGTGCGGCTTAGGCTTTGTCTGGTAGCTGTCATTCACACAATGAGAAATAACGAAAGGACTTATCCAGGTCACATCAGATTAGATTGAAAGTTCTTAAGAAACAAGACAGAGATTAAAATGCAAGTCTTTAATGCCAGTGCTCGGTTAGAGCCCCTTTTCTGTCTGGTCTCTGCTCTCTCTCTCTCTCTTTCACTCTCTCTCAAACTGTGACTGCGCTGCTTGGCAGTTGTACTTCAACGGAGTGACGCATACTTCCACATCTCCCACACAGCGATAAACGAATGTGTGTTCGCTTTCTCTTCTCTCCCTGCAACGGATTATCTTTCTTCCCTCGCTCCTTCCTTTTCTCTTTCCCTTGCGTCTCTCCTCTCCTGCTGTCTCTGCTACTGCGGTTTGTCATGCTGAGGTGGGATTATGGAGCGTGGCAGAGAAGACAGTGTGTGTGTATGTGTGTGTGTGTGTGAGAGAGAGAGAGAGAGAGAGAGAGAGGAAGAGGGAAAGAACGATGCAGAACGCTTCAGCACTGCAGGAGAAACCAACCCCTCATACAGCAGAAAGAGAGGGGGAGGGGGGCTAAAAGATGAGAGGGAAGCAGCGAGCGGGGAAGGATGGCTGGAAAGCTTGTCACAGTCATGGACTTAACTAGTCATGGAGGAGAAGCCGGATGAGTAATATTACAGAGAGAGAGAGAGAGAGAGAGAGAGAGAGAGAGAGAGAGGTGCACACGAGGAAATGAACGACGAAGAAAAATGGACAGGAGAGGAAAAGAGCGAGAAATACAGGAAGGTGACTAAATAAAGACAGAATCGATGGGAATATTTAGGTGGGGTAATTACAGCGAATGGGAAAGTGGTTGTTAAACCGACAGGACACTGAGGAACATATCTATCATTATCTGCCATTACACACCATGTTCCTGTGGTGAAATCCCACTGCCGTGGTGTGTTTTGTCCAAAAATGTTGCCTACCTTCATAAAAGCGATCGGACCGACATGATACACGACCACCATGAGACCTTTCCTGAAGACAGTCAGCAACCAAGCTCATTATGTCACAGGGAAGCTGATTTCTGAATATACTTGTATAGTGCTTTTAACATTTAAAGCGGCTATTCAGACTTCCATCTGTAGATCTTGCTTCCACATGATCAAGCCAGAGCTGACACTCTCACTCACTCATCGTCTATACCGCTTTGTGTGTTTATCCCAGGAGACTTAGGGCATGAGGTACAGGGTGCAAATCCATCGCCGGGCACACACACACACACACACACACACACTCATGCACTCGGGCAATTAGCATAATCTGCATGTCTCTGCTTTATGGGAGGAAACCAGAGAACCTGGAGGAAACCCACCAAGCACGAGGAGAACATGCAAACTCCATGCACACAGAGACAGGACTCGAACCCGGCCATGAATCGAACCCAGACTGCGGAGGTGCAAGGCGACAGTGCTAACCACTAAGCCACTGTGCCGCCCTCCAGAGGTCAGGACAATGTCAGGTAAAAACTCCCCAAGACTACATGAAGTATAGGTACGTGAGTTTGAAAGGATGTGCCATACAGTATAAACGTACTGCAAATACTGGTCTTGGGATGAGCATGGAACAATTGTCTCTGATTGCTGTAAACGTTCTGGAAAGATACAGTACTGGAGTCTGCAGAGTGAGATTATTCATGTGAGACCGAATACAGACGGATTGCCTCACGTTTGAGGTCAGCACTATGCTTCATTTAACAAGCATGTTTTATAATAATATATCTTTTTATAATAATAATAATAATAATAATAAAAAGAAGAAGAAGGAAAAGACATATTATTAAAGATGATACCAATGATTACATAATTATCATAATTATAATAATACCACACACACACCTAATAATTAATACTCCTCGTATTAATTATTATAATTAAATTATATTATAATTATTATATACAAAGGGGCCCAAAAAATGTATACACACTTCAGCATGAAAAATATATTTTTTTATTTCATTTGACGCTGACATGATAACATCAACTATGGTGTGAATACTGACATCTTTAGAGAAAACATCATACTACACATTGCTGCCATAATTCAATTTGAGTTTTTTTTTTAAAGGGGGGGGGGGGGGGCATAGATAACCACTGTTGAAGTGTGTATACATTTTTTGCCTGTCTGCATATGGTGTGTATACATTCATGCATACATTGTTCATTTATGTTGTACAGTATGTAGCACCTTGATCCTGGAGGAATGTTGTTTTGTTTCACTCTACTGATCTGTATATAGTTGAAATGACATTAAAAGTCTACTTGACTCGACTTGACTTGACATTTCTTTGGGCCCCTATGTATATGGTGACAAGATCATGGGCACCCAAGGCCTATCTAGACCTGCGGGGACTGAAGGCCAGCCCTGTCTGGCCCATTCCCACAGAAAGACCAATGCAGCATAAATCTCCAAGAGTTCAATGTTGTTAATCCAGCCTTCAAATTCCCCAGATCCCAATCCGATTGAGCGACCATGGGATGCGCCAGACAAACAAACACGATCCAAGAAGCTTCCCCGGCAACATACAGAACCCAAAGCATCAGACTACGTCCTGGTCCCAGACACCACAACCCTCCCCCAAAGCCCGTGTGGAACCACGCCCCAGAGTGAGGCACAAGGGGAACCTAAAAACTACATAAAAACTAGACACCATGGTCTCTTTTTTTTTTTCAGAGCTGTATATATAAAACTAATATACTTTACTAAAATATGACATTATATAATGCATATAAACCAATTAAGTCAGCAGGGAAAAGTTTACGATAAATAAAACAAAGTGTTTATTTTTCTTTATATTTCTTCTGTGCACGACCATAAAGAAACTAAGACCTGTAACCTGCTTGTTTTTTTATAAAGCCATCAAACTGTCTTACCAGCTTCAGTCTGCAGACCTGTTACAAAACAGGCCCGTAATTTGATAACACACACAAATGTAATTTCCCTGGTGAAAGTAAGAACAAAATAGTCCAGGCTGTTGTCTCTGTGTTGTGCATGGCCTCTCTGGAGGGGAAAAAAAAATACTGCAAACCTACAGTACATGCTGTGTTTCTCAGAGAAAGGCCAGGACTACTGTATGACTTTTTTTTAGGAGTGCACGCAAACATTCATTACATAGATACACAACAACAGTCCAGAGAGCTTCTTCGCTAGGACAAATGATAAGGGCTGTCTCTCAATATAGCTGAGAAAATGACTTTATCCCCATACTGAGAAAAAAAAGAAGACGATCCAAATAGGCCATACAGTGTTTAAAAAATTCATGAAAGCTTGTCAGACGTGTATAAATAACGTATAGAAGGATTTATATATGGTGTGTTCCTGTGTACTGTCCTTGTACAATAGCAATTTTTTTTCTACCACATATTTCCTACAGTGAATCTTTTCTAAATTAGTTGTGATTTGAGTGTGTACCCAATTATTTTCTCAGCAGACTACTATAGTGGACGCCTGTCCGCTGCAGAACGAATACTGGGCCTGAAGCATGTGACCTTCAGCGCTCTGTGCCTTCCAAAAAGCTGTCCAAAACTAGATCACTGTAAAGGACAGAAAAACTCTACAAAAGTATGCTAGAGAAAAAAAAACCACATAGAGCAGTTTATTTGATATACCTTGCTTGTATTTACCCTTTCAACGTAAAATTTATATCATTTATTGACCGTAGCCCGTGTGGGAAACAAATCGCTGCCATAATCACATCCGATCTGATGTCAGGGAGAGTCTGACAAGCTACTGTACCATATCCAGCCCACAGCAGACCTGTGGTCTGAATCAGATAAAGGGCTAGATGATGATTAACACCCTCTGCATGGAAAAGCATAAACTATAGTCTCTACCAGAACATCTGAGCTCCATCCATCTATTCAGGATGACACAGTACCAGGGGGCATGCAGACTAGCCCTCAGGTCATAGGTAAAAGGTCGTTAAAACTCAAATGGTCTTTGGGTCGTCGTTACGAAAATAAGATGTTACTAGTTACACAGTGAAGATGTTTTTTTTTTATATCAAAATTAGTCCTGAAGACATCTAGGGTATTAAAGCCTTTCGGGCTTCAATGGGCCCTAAAGATATCCTCAGTGGTCTCTAGTTTATATTGTCCTGAAGACATCCCGCAGTCACGCCTGTGCCCACTGAGAGTGTCTTGAGCATTGACTTCATCAGGTCTTTGAGGTTTAAATACTTCAAAGAAGCGACCTGATAATGATCTTTTAATTACGTGAGCCAAAACCGACAGAGACACACAGGGCCAAAATGATTGTCAAGTTAGTACACCCTTCATCATCATAGATGCAGTACATTTGAAAAGGCTTCGTTCAACCCCAATCGCTGTCCTGTTTTCTCGAATGGCCTGAATTTAGTGATGACTAAATATTGCATGTCAGATAAAATCCGTATTAGCCCGCAGTGCACTGATTAGGATGCATACTGTACAGTATACAATGCATTGCACACAAGCAACAGACCCTAAAATAAAGAGAATGGAACTATGATGAAAGTCATCAGGAGATTAATTCTTGATCATGCTCAAGAGAGTCCAGGAGAGACTATTTGGTTTGCTCTCTGTGCAGGAAGGATTCAATCTGTCTCTGTCATGTTACTCATGAGTGGCACCACACTGATCATAAGCACACGTGTGCTCATGTACAGTATATGCGTGTTATCTTTCACTCAAAAGAAGAATATCAACAAAATGTCAAAAGGTTTTGGCAATGTTCATTTGGCAATGTATCAGCTTTTGAATGACCTCAGTACAATGCTGCAATTAAGACTTCAAAGCAATGTTTATTTATATGGAGTTGAATTACATCCTTGAAATGCTCATACTGTACTACGTACAGTATATCAGAGTTTTTTTGTTGTTTTTGTTGTTACTAAACCAGTTTCCAGACAGGACTTGAACCTGCTGCTGTTATGTAAATTCACACTTCCTAAACAACAAGCACAAGGAGAAAATGAACAAATGAACGAACAAAAAAATGAATCTAGAAGCAGCCAAAAGAAGGAGAAGAAAAAAAAAAATTGCATAATGTGCCACATAACATCCATGATCTGTCATGTTATAAACCGGGTGCTATGAAATTCGGACGTTGTTCTTACAGATCTTAAGCGTTAACCCTTTTAAAGTGATAGCTTGAGGTGATATGAGAAAACTCTAGTAGGTAGTGGATTGCACACACACACACACACACACACACACACACACACACACACACACACACACACACACACACACACACACACCCAGACACAAAAAAGTATAGTGTGTTGTCAATGGGCGCAATTGAAATCCTCCTCCAGACTTCTGACATAAGAGATAAAAGCTTTCCAGTTTGGAACAAAGACATTATTAAAAAATGCGAACAGACTTAATAATAATAATAATAATAACAATAATAATAATAATAATAATAAAGAGTGACATCTATTTGCACTATGGGACTAAAAACACAAGTACTTCTACACTTACTTCAATGTGCTGTTTAAAAGAAGAGTTTAAAAGCTCAGCGTCTAAGAGAACATCAACGAAAGGAAAAAGGTCAGACAAATACGTGGTATAAAGCTAGCAAAGTGCCAATGTCTATGGAAAGAAGCAAAGCTTGAGATGGCAGGAGGCTCTGCCAAATCTGTGCAGATAAGTAAACAAGTGCAATAACTACACCAATAAACTTAGAGCGTAGGGTCATATCCCTACAAGTCGTAATAATGTGCCATATCCAATATTAATTCCTGATTCACAAGATATACTGTGCTGTATTCCTAAAAGTCTATAGTCAGTGTTGGGCTTTTACCTGTTCCTCATGTAAGCACTATAGCAACACCAGCTGTGTTCCATCAGCTTGAAGCACTGCACGTGGAGGCACGGTACATATGAGCCTCTTTGTATTTTTTATAATAGAGCTCAGTGTGCAGTTCTCCACAGTCAAGTCTCAAAGGACCGGCACGGTGCGTGTGTGGCTTCTGTCCTTGGAGCTGTGTGTGTTAAATCCGCATGTAGATGTGCTTTTCCATTCCTGGATGTGTATTTTTAAGGACCAGATGCCAATTCAATAAATGTGTATTTAAAAAAAAAAAAAAGTATGCAGGAGATGCAAATTACAGTACTTTTAGTTGTGTTTATGCCTGCTTTCATTCATTCATTCATTAGTCTTTATGTTCTTTGTGGCTAATTCCCATAAGCAGTCAGCTCTGATCTATCATACAACAGCTTCCACCTGGGAATTATGAAGGCTAATTGTGAATGTGCTTCCTCTGAGGTATGTGAGGCCAACTAAATCAAGCTCTTTTTGAACCGCTGCTTATGCGGCATCACATCTCAGGCTCGGAGGAATGAGCTATCTACCATCTTTCAGATACATGAGCTTATAGGCACAAATAACTGTACTGTAATCGACTATGATTGGGAAGAGGGAGGATGCCTTCCTTCCTTTCACTCAAAGTGCACAGGCAATCTGCGACTCGCATTGTTGGTATATAACTTCTCTGATCACCCAACAATATCACTCAGGAACCCTCTGCCACACACTTTTATTTCATTTTGAAATCATTGCTTAAATAATAATATATAACATTTAGTTTCAACCAGGTGATCTGATTGAACGAGAGCCATTTCACAAGTAGTGATAATAGATGGTAACAACATTGGGATGCTTAATTATGTGCATACAGTCGTTAATTATACTAATGGTTGGTTACAGCATGTGTGCAAGTAGCTCGGTCCACCATACTGAGGAGAGACCAGCTGAATGCCAAAACTCACATTTAAAACCAGTCACAGACACACTTTCCACATAAAAGACGATATTGTTACTGTATGCCATCTTAAACAACACTTTGTTTCCATAATAATTGTTTCTACAGTAAGTCATTTTGAAGTGCCTCCATGTTGTTTTATTTACGCCTACAGCGAGCTACAAGAATAACTAGCTTCTAACGCAAGGCTTAACCCAGATCCCTCGCTAACCCCTGATCAACAACACTACTTGGTGTGTGAGACAAGTGGATTGTACACCCTTTACGTGATGCACTAGCTTTCTATTTAATGCTATTTGGGACTCGACTACAGAAACTGGAAGGTCAAGGTAGCTCAGTGGTTAAGGCATTGGACTATAATTTTAAAGGTCCCAGGTTCAAAGCCCATGGTCACCAAGTTGCCACTGTTGCGCATGTATAATGAGATAAAAATGTAAGTCGCTCTGGGTAAAGGTGTCTTCCAAATGCTTAAATGTACTGTAAATATTGTAAAGCAGAATATGTGGAAATATAAAGAGAAATTTACAGGATTGTCCTCCATGGCTTATTCTCCTTACTCTTTAACTATATCCGGCACAATAGCTTACTTATGCCTTTTATATAATTGTAAATTATGATATTACTTATGGTCTCACTCTCTATACTACTTATTCTGTTCAGGGTGATGAGAGGTCCTATCCCAGGGGTCTTGGGGCTCGAGGCAGGGTACACCCTGGACAGAGTGCCAATCCATCACAGGGCACACAAGCACACATGGGCAATATGTAAATACCAATTAGCTTCATCTGCATGTCTTTAGACTGTGGGAGGAAACTAGAGTACCCAGAGGAAACCCACCAAGCTCAGGAGACCATGCAAACTCCACACACACAGACCCAAGGCAGGAATCAAACCTTTGACCCTGGAAGTGCAAGGCCACCGTGCTAACCACTACGCCACCGTGCCTTGTAGTGTTGCTTATGATTATTTAAAAATACATTCACTTACTTTTTACGGTTTCATCTTCAGTAACTGCTGATGTAATCCACCCCAGAAACACAGGGCACAAGACAGGAATATACTCTGAATGAGATGCCAGTTCATCACACACACACACACACACACTCAGTCACACACTCGCACACTTCTTCTCACCTGGGGCAGAGTAGCCAATTTCCTGATCAGCATGCTTTAGGAAGTGTGAGGAAACTGGAATGTACATCAGGAATAAATCTTTTTTTAGGACTGTCATATTCACTGATGTGACAGAGGATGCACATTGATTTCGAAAAAGAGCACATGGATGTTTTATTTGTCGAAATCCATTTATTCCATCTGACATCAAACACTATTAACACACCTCACAATATATACTGTTATGTACATTTTTTAATCCAATAATTTATGCTCCTCTAAAATGGAGCATCTGGCCACAAGGGACAAATGAATGGAATCGTTTATTAACTGTGTAAATGTGAGAAAGTGAACTCCTACGTGGTAATTAGCGCAGATGGAGACAGCTCAGCTAGTGCTACGAGGTAAACGTACAGTAGCTGTTTTGATAAGTCACAACAAGATGATTCTTGTTCTATAGCAAGCCCACGTTAACAGGACAAGCATTGTTAAGTTGCTCATGAGTTTAATCAGGTCTGTCAAGTCCTAGGGAAGAAATGAAGCTATGCTAACGAACTAGCATACGACGGTAATTTAGACAGTGTTAGTTATCTAAAATAGAAACTACTAACACCTTTCCAGGCGCTCTTTCATTTGTATAAGAGAGCAACACTTCCATGTCTTTACACTGATCAAACTAGCATCCATTTTTTAGCAGTGTAGGCTCCAAACCCTCTTAAGAGTTGAGTGATATTCATGCATCCTGTGTTTTGTGAAAAGCTGATTAAACAGATCCTTCCCTAATCAGTGTAAGGTCTTTGTAAAGCCGTGTTGTAGCCTGTGTAGACTTTTTTTTTTTTTTTTTCCTGATTACCAATGTTCATTATGTTACAACACTAACTGCATATTTAATGGTGGGGTTGATTAGGGTTTAAGAGCTTTTGTCGTTGGCGTTGTTAGCTGTAAAATGCAAAAGGTTTAGAACCTCTTACCGATAAGAAACTGGATGATTTGTAGCTTTATTAACACTGAAACTGTTGATTCAAACCAAAAGCTTTGTGGTCTCTATGGGATCTCTTTTAGTTCTGGCCCCTTGAAGGCCTTTACGGAAAACCGCGCTATCATTAATCCCATTACAGTGACGCCTCTGCTAATGTGAAGTGAATGGACATTTGAGTCACCACTCTGTTCGAGGCCTCAAAAAAAGAGTCATATTCAACACAAACATCAATGTGTTTAAAAGATTTTCATAAAGGATTCTTTTTAACTGTTTTTTTTTTTTTTTTTTTGGCATACTAAAATAAAGCTGGTGAGGATTAAAGAAAACGTGAGTACATTTTCAGACAAGCAACAATCTTGGAAATTATATGTCATAAACATAAGGGGAAAAGATACAGACACAAGTATAAAGTGATTAGTCTCACTCATTCTCTATACCGATTATCCCGTTCAGGGTCACGTTAGTCCTTTTCCCAGGGGACTCGGGTCACGAGGCGGGGTACACCCTACGGGCGATTTGGAAACGTCAGTTAGCCTAACTGCATGTGCAAACTCTGTGCACACAAACCTGTACAGTAGGTGGGATTCGAATCCTCGACCCTGGAGCTGCGGGGGCCCAGTGCTAACCACTACGCCACCGTGACGCGACAGTGATTAATAAATGTTGTAAATGATTTAAACACAACTCAGAAATAAGTTCCCCAATCCATTGGTTCCTCCATCCATTGCTTTTCACTGAAGGTCAGCTAATTCCCATCTCTCTCTCTCTCTCTCTCACCCACCTCCTACACACACGCATACACCACACACAGTCTAAACATACATATATGCACATTCCTTTTCACACTTCAAGTCACACACTCTTATTCCCCCCCCCCCCCTTACACACAAGGACACAAAACACCCTTTCATTTATTCTCACATCTTTACACAAGCATCAACTGAACCGCTCTATTGTTGCCTTGTGTATCTGCTTTAATAAGTAATTTACATGCAGGAATAGGGAGTGAAAGAATTGCCTTCCTTTGGCGTAAATGACACTCTAACAGTAGCCTCTATAGAGAATCTATAAGATTGTGTTATTAACAGGAAAAAAATGCCTAAAGACATCAACAACAGAAGCATTATGTCATTATGAATGTCTACACTCACAACACTGGATATATTTCTGTAAATGTGAAGTGTGGAAGAGAGTTTGGTTGTGTGTGTGTGCGTGTGTGTGTGTGTGTGTGTGTGTGTGTGTGTGTGTGTGTGTGGTGTGTGTGTGGTGTGTGTGTGAGAGAGAGAGAGAGAGAGAGAGAGAGAGAGAGAGAGAGAAAGCATGCACTAGAAACACCTCGTTCACTCAGAGTAGAATATCTGCAGCGCACAGCTGTCACCATGGAAACCACTATTGAGAAAAAGACAGACATACAGAGAGAAAGAGAGAGAGAGAGAAGACAGAGGCACAGACAGATCACCATTTGTGGCTCTATAGCTTTTGACTGATGCAATGTAAGATAACCTTCACTTTTCTGACACTGCAGGCATTACCTGTACTTAACATTGAATATCTCAATGAGAAAGAAAGAAAGAAAGAAAGAGAGAAAGAAAAATAAAAGAAAAACAGTTGTTTCTTGTTTATTAGATGATTTGTACAGCAAGCGGTCTGGAGCAGGGTTAGCATAGTGGTAAAGATGTTGAACTACTGATCATAAGGTCACAGGTTCAAACTCCAGCACCAATAGTCTGCCACTGGTGGGCCCTTGAGCAAGGCCCTCGACTCTCAAATGCTGAGACGCATAATGAGATAAGTGGATAAGAGTGTCTGCCAAATGCCCTGAATGTAAATGTAAACCAAAGCCAATATGACTGGAAGCAGTCGAATCAGACAAATGTGTTAATACTTACAAAGATCAGCCATAACATTAATACATAAAAATTGAATATCAATTATACACCAGGTGACAGGATCATGGGCACCCAAATCTCACCCATGCACATGGAGACTAAAGGCCAGCCTGTCTGCTCCAATCCCACAGAAAAGGCAATGCAGCACCAATCATTGAAAAAGGTTCATGCTGACCAAGATAGAAAGGCACCAAAACAACCACTGATGCACCACAGCATTCCGCACACGGGGCAAAGAGCCCAATGCTATTGACCTTGCCTCCAAAATTCCCCAGATCCCAATATGATCAAGCATGCATGGGATACAACAGACAAACAAGTCTGATCCACAGAGACCCCACCCCGCAACCCAGAGCACCCGAAGGATCTGATGGCAACGTCCTTGTGCTAGACATCACAGCACGTCCCCCAGGGGTGTTGTGGAGTCATGCCTCGAGAGACCAGAGCTGTCCCAGCGGCACAAAGGGGAACCTACTGTACACAATATCAATTGTATCGTTTATTGGTGTATAAAAGGCAAAAAAAAAAAAAAAAAACTTAAGGTGTGTCATTCATGTAAAATTAATTTTACATATGAAAATGTGTTCAATTAATTTTATAAACATCCTAACAGGACTGATACTACTTACTACTGTGTAAATGAACAGGCTACTTCAATAACCTTATGGCCAACTGCGAATTAACAAAATCAATGTGTTTAACTTATGTACGTTTGCATAAAAGTCAGTACGCAATTTTACACTGTCAAGTCTTAGTTCTAGATAATATATAACTTTCTTAGTTACATGACACACTTGACTGTGATAATACTTCATAAAAGATCAGTAGATGTGTAGCGACGGCAACATAGCTGTTAATTGTTACTAATAAAATAATGAATTCCTTTGTATTTAGTTGGTATTTGGGTGAAGTAGCCCATTTATGTTGGAGTGTTAGACATGAATAATGAACATCCATAAAAACGGGCTGTAAGGCTGCACTTAAAGTCAGTGCACCATTTTGTCACTGCAGGTGGTAATGCATAAGGATAAATAAGTTTGAAAATAGCAGCGCACAATCAGATTTTTGAATGTCACATCTCATGTCACTGCATCTAGACTACTCCAGTACAGACGCATCCATTTAAGAGCACAACCATAGCAACAGCGCGCAAATAGGAAAATAACCACTTTGCACCCGATCCAAATAACACACAAGGTACAGAAATAGAGCCATAAGTGTACTGGGTTCGACAAACACACAATTCACTTAAAATGGCCGGATAGTGTACCTGATTATGTAAATAGTAAAACATCACATTCAAAAAGGTGTTGTGGCATTTAAAGCATGTGTCATAAATATTCTTTAATAAACCAGTAAACTGGCCTATCTTTTGCCTTCAATCTTTGCATTATGTTCTACAAACAGTTTTTTTTTTTTTTTATGTGGGTTATTATATTTAACCCATGTTCATCTGGAACACATCTGTTTTTCCTATATGAGATGACATACTGTGGTCTCTCTTCTTCAGGTTGGCATTGCAAAACTTCGACTTCTATTTTTTGCTATTTAGTATTTTCACTCAGGTTCCTTTTTGAATTTTAGTTTACATTCACATTACCAGCCTGAAGTGACTCAAGTACTATTTTTACCATAATGTGTCCCAGATCTGATATTTTTTTAGGGCTGTTTGAACACAAATCTGATGTTTTTAAGATTGCCTCTTTTTCGTATGTGGTCTTGCATCGGATGCGATACTTGTTCGCGCGACTTGATTGAGAAGGAGCGGATAGGAATTTATGTTCAAAAATGCATTAAAGTGCGCATGTGTGCTGTTTGTGAAGACAGATGCATCTACAGTACAGTGGCCGAGAAGTGCAAAACTAATTAACAAATCCAAAAACAAAATAACAAATTCACAAAACCGAACAAAATAACAAAACCGAAAACAAAATAACAATTTCAAAAACAAAATAACAAAACCGAAAACAAAATAACAATTTCAAAAACAAAATAATAAAACCAAAAACAAAATAACAAATTAGTTTTGGGTTTTGTTAATTTGTTTTGGGTTTTGTTATTTTTTTAGGGGTTTTTATTTTGTTTTTGAATTTGTTATTTTGTTTTTGTTTTTGTTATTTTGTTTTTGAATTTGTTATTTTGTTTTCGGTTTTGTTATTTTGTTTTTTGAATTTGATATTTTGTTTTTGGTTTGGGTTTTGATATTTTGTTTTTGAATTTGTTATTTTGTTTTCGGTTTTGTTATTTTGTTTTTGAATTTGTTATTTTGTTTTTGGTTTTGTTATTTTGTTTTTGAATTTGTTATTTTGTTTTTGGTTTTGTTACTGTAATTAGTTTTGCACTTCTCGGCCGTAAATGACAAGTCAGTAGTCATTTCTGCTCAATGCTATCAACCTCTGTTTTATGTGTGTGTCTTTATGGGTTTGCATCGCACTTGAGCTCATCAATTGAACTGACACACACAAACAAAAATGTTTGTGTTCAGGTTCAACGAACAG
This sequence comes from Clarias fuscus, assembly GCA_030347435.1. NCBI lineage: Eukaryota > Metazoa > Chordata > Actinopteri > Siluriformes > Clariidae > Clarias > Clarias fuscus. The sequence continues at coordinate 26,090,868 of CM059214.1, read as the reverse complement.
TACCAGAAGGCAGTTAGCCAGTGAGGTATCATAACCTGCTGTTTGTTATGACTTTCCAAAGAACATGCCACCATTGGATTTCAATAGGTTATTAATTCATGGACTCACTGCTGCACACTGGAGTAAATCATTTTAATTGTCATGGCACATCCATTCAAAGCAAATAACTCAACCTAACTGTATTAGAGATTAGATGTGCCTTATTGTATGCCAGTAATGTAAAACCATGGTCCTAAAACCTAGACCATACAGTTTTTTTCGCGGCTTCGGGATACAGGTCGGCTCATCTAGCTAATTACCAAAAGTACATCAGCCAAACGAGGTGTTTTTAGGCACAAAAAGCATGTACCAGTCAGGGGCACCCCAGTGTGGGACTGGCATTCACTGCAGTGCTCCCTACCTGGATCCATCCCCAATGATGGCAGGAAGGCTGACAGCGGCCGATTGGAGGAGCTTATTAAGCAGATAGCATGTCAGGCGTGGTTTACACATGCACTCGCATGGGAGATTTGGCAGGCACAAGTGAATGGATTCCCCAGAGAGACGGGCTGCTGGCTAATTGGAAAGCAAAAGGCGCTGACATGGCAAGTCGCTCTAAGCCAGAATTTTACAGCCACATTACAACCTCAGCGTCTTGGCCATACAGATAGAGCTAATCAATCAGTTCGAACCAAAGTAGAGGAAAACCTTAAACATTTAAAAAATAATCTCAGCTTTTAAATCCGTAACCAGTTAGAGCAATATGCGGTCTAATTGTTATAAATAAGTTTAAAAATATTAATCTATTAATTAATAGCTTCATTAAGTTTATGAACTTGGTCGACCAGTGGGATTTCTGAAAACATGTTTTCGTCCTATACATTTCCAAGTATCATATCTGTGAACCATTAGTGTGTAAACAGGTTACTAACCTTACAGAACAGCAACACACACAGCACGAGCTATGAATCATGGGGTACAGCGGTGTAGTAATTATGATCCGATGTGATGGCCTACTTAACAGGGCTAAGGCCTATCAGCCTACTATGCATCAGTCAAGTGTGCCAAGCAATAACGTGTTGACCTGATACTTCAGGCATTGCACTATCAATTCATTTTTGAATTAAACATTCCTGACACCCCTTTGAGGAAGGAGCAGCTACAGGGAAAGTGGGAGAGGGAGAAAGAGGAAGAGCAGAAAGTAAGTGATGAATAGTTGATGAAGTGCTTGCAGGCAAAAAAAGGAAAAAAAAGTGCTATCTTTCTTTCTCTCTCTCTCTCCACCTCTCTACTCTTCTCACTCCATCTTTCAAAGTACATACACCACAAAACATGATTTTTAAATGAATAACTTGCATGGCTGATTTTTGGGTCAGCTATATTGATTTCCAAGTCACTATGGATATTTGGTAATGCCATATGGACTCGTTACCAAATATCCTTCTCTTCCATATACTTGCAGACATGCTTGGAACATTTGTGGCTGAGTACATAATAATAATAGTTACTCCAACTCCCTAATGCAGCGGAAGGGTTATAGATCAAATTACACAGAAGCATTCCTCTCATTAGAAGATTCCCATGCTGTCTGGGACTGAGAGCATACACTATCACTTGTACAGTAGCCAACTGTGTGTATCTGTGAGAGTATTTATGTGGAAGAGGACAGATAGCACATTCCTTCATTCATGCTAAGCATTCCAGTGGCACAGTATGAGTCGCGATCAAACATATGCAGTTCACAAGCTTCACCCTTCCTGGTTGGTAGCTACAACCATGTATTTGGCAGATGCCCTTATCCAGAACAACTTACATTTTTATCTCATTATATATCGGAGTAATTGAAGGTTAAGGCCCTTGCTCAATGGCTCAACAGTGGCAACTTGTTGGTTGTGAGGTTTGAACCTGGGATCTTCTGAAGCCGTAGTCCACTGAGCTACCCCTTGACAATGGAGAAGTGCAAATTCACTTTTCTGGATTATGTCAAGTCCTACTTTAAGCGGGTGTTGTCATGGGTACAGACAGGTTTTAGTAGAAGAATGCCCCAAACTATGAAGAAAATGTAAAGAATGCTAGGGTTTGCAAATTTCTACCGATGTGGACATTACTATTCATACTATTCATTCCTTAGAAATTTCATTTATTAAAGTGCCTCTCTTATCACTGCTCTGGTTCTCCAACAACCTGATCCGAGTTCAACATTCATAGTAGAAGAGGGGGTGGGAACCATCTGGTCCTAATGCTAGTGCACCCCAGCCAAGATGTATTCCATAGCATGTTTCCCATTTAAAGACTCTCATGTCCACAGGAAGAAGCATGGAACTGCTAGCAAAACATTCCAAATAAACCATATTCTTCACCAGAATGAACTTCACAATCTCAAACCGTTCAGGTTCCAAAACCGGCAAAGCGGATACCCCAAAATACTGTTTATGTACCTGGCAGATACTAAAACACCATAATTCACTCCATATTACCGGAATCAATGCTTTATTGCGTTCCAATCACGGCAATGCTTTGATAACCTGGGCTCATACTTCCATTACTCCTGGTAAACTGGGATTTACAAAGACCAATCAGATCCTTGGCATAAAGTATTGATAAATAACTATATTCAATAACATATAGGGGTGTTTTAAGGATTTTCTCTGTATATGTCCCTTGATTTTTTTGTGCTTGGCTTTCAGAATTTGTTACAACTGACCCCAAACTTTTGTTACCATGAACCCCATCCCCATCTGTTGATACTAAACTCATACCAGTGTTTATATGATAAAAGTTTAATCACATAAACAAAATAAAATTTTAAAATAAAGTTTCTGAGCTGGCGGCACGGTGGTGTAGTGGTTAGTGCTGTTGCCTTGCAATTCCAGGGTTCGGGTTCGATTCCCGTCTCTGTGTGCATGGAGTTTGCATGTTCTCCCCGTGCTTTGGTGGGTTTCCTCTGGGTACTCTGGTTTCCTCCCATCGTCCAAAGACATGTAGATTAGGTTAATTGGTGTTCCCAAATTGGCAGTAGTGTGTGAATGAGTATGTGTGTGTGCCCTACGATGGATTGGCACCCTGTCCAGGGTGTACCCCGCCTTGTGCCCTAAGTCTCCAGGCCTCCTGTGACCCTGAATACAGGATTAAGTGGTATAGATGATGAGTGAGTGAGAGTGAATTTCTGAGCTGACATAAAATGTGAGGAAAAAAGTCTCTTTAACAACATTACTTGCAGGTGGCATGGTGGCTTAGTGGTTAGCACTGGTTCGATTCCTGCCTCAGGTCTGTATACATGTTCTCCCTGAACTTGGTGGGTTTTCTTTGGGTAATCCAGTTTTGTCACACATTCCAAAGACATTCAGATTAGGTTAACTGCTGTCCGTAGTGTGTGTGTGTGTGTGTGTGTGTGTGTGTGTGTGTGTGTGTGTGTGTGCGCGTGTGCGTGTGTGTGTGTGTGTGTGTGAGTCTGCGCCCTACTGTGGATGGCACCCTGTCCAGGGTATGCCCTAAGTCTCCTAGCTTAGGCTCCAGGTCCCTAAGCCCCTGTACACGGGATAAACAGTACAGAAGATAAATAAATGAATGAACAATATTCCTTGCAGGTAAAATGGTGGTGGAGAAAGCACTGCCGCCACGCAACTGCAGAGATGAGGGTACAATTCTGTGTGCATGGGGAAGACATGTAGATTAGACTTATTGGTGTTCCCAAATTACCCATAGTGTGTGAGTGAGTGAGTGAGTGTGTGTTGTGTGCAACATTGCTAGAGAAACTCTGGCAATGATTACATTTGTCCACCTCCCCATGTAAAACTAGTTCATTCTGAATAGGCCTTAAGTTGTGTGTTGGGGACACAATTACTATTTAACTACGGTACATCCAAGCTATATTTTGATATTAGTGAAAAATTCTGTCTGCCACCCACCCACTGCTCCTCCACACACAAACAAAATGCACATGTAAATGACATGCAAGGCACAAAATTCAAGCACACTTGAAACTTTACCATCTATTGTAGCAACCCCAATCAAATATGACTTTTAAACGTAATTTAATACGCAATATTCTCACAAGATTAGTAAGATAAGGTGACTGTACCACTCCCCAGTTAATTGGCTGTGAGAGCAACAAAATTGCTTTACCCTGGTTAAGCATTTGTTTTCCTATGAAGAGAATGTGTTCCCCTCATCACAAGTGTAATTAAAGTTTAATCAAACTCAAATTTTAACCTGTTCGACTCAAACCCAGTGACAACCCACTGCATGAGACATGGTAAAAAAAAAAGAAAAGAAAAAAAAAGTTAGTATAGGCATAGAGGGAAAATTCTGTTCATTTCCAACACTAAATCATTTACACATTTGCCATGACACCGGTCTAAAAATACTGCACTGTGACGTATTAGCAGTGAGACAGATATGCCATTATGCACTAACAAGGGTGGTCCTATGCCTTTTTGTCTTAAGCTGAATGTTTCTTTAAACAGCATCCAGAAAAACACAGTTGAACAGCTTTCATCTAAACAGTGAGTGTGTCTCGATGATGCAATGCACCAACCACAAGGTAAGCAAAGAACAAATCGCTTATAACCTGCAGGGAGCCGCACACACCCCCTCACCGATGGTGTGCTTTCCCCGCAGACACACTATGCTCTTGTGATTTCTATTAAATAATATGTAGATTTTTCTCACTGCATGTGTAAGGCTCTTAAATATCAAATAATGAAAGAACAAAATAGACACTCGTCCCTATTGTGTTTGTATGTCAAACAAATGTGCATCCTCAAAGGAGCAAAAGAAAATGTCACAGAAGACAGGTTTTGAAAAAAAGAACCACTGATATATACCACCAAGCTATTAAAAAAAAAAAAAAAAAACGCTATAGGCGATAATAGGTTTGCATTAGCAGAGGGGATTGGTGTGCCAGGGGCAGACTGGATGAAAAACTGCGAGCTGTTAAATTATTCAGTCACTTGATAGACATTAGCTATCTTCCCTTTGCCCAAGAACATTCTCAACAACCATAATGTTTCAAATTCTTACTGATTATGATCACTGATGTATTTTATGATTAAAATCAAACAGATTAATTAAACAATTGCAGCTGTTCCCGAACTTTTGAACTCAACACAAAACCAGTTACACTGTATTAAAAAACTGTATCAGGAATACTACCTAATGTATACCAGATTCATTAAAATTGCATGTAGACTTAGACTTAATGATTAATGCATTTTAGATTAAGCCCGTTCAAGTCAGCTTGGCTTCTTATAAAAGACTATAATAAATAAATTATATCAAAAATATGACAACTTTGACAATTGTTGATATTATCACTTAAAATATTAGGTCTAATAACATGACAGTTCACATGATTACACGTGGCATGTTCTCTTTGAGAACCAGCTATGCAACCTCATCACCAACAGCTGGGGCTATTTCACTATCAGTTAGACATTCCAGTAATCTTGCTACATAACAAAGGAATAAAAAGTAATACTGTACACACACAATTCTTGTTGTGCTTTTATGATTCTCATCTAATTAGGTATGGAACTCATCTAACATTCACACTGACCCTGCATTTCTTAAACACCTACATGTAACACACATGTCAGAAGTGTGGCTAGAAACAATGAGTGTATTATTATTAAAGTAATTTGCACTTTGTTCAGCAAATTGCATTATTCATACAAGTCCTAGATCTCTCTCTCTCTCTCTTTCTCTCTCATGCTACTGCAGGATGCAGGAGTAAGGCAGAGTCACATTGGAATTCAGCATATGGCTACACTAACTCCAACCTTAACACAACACCCAGCATCAATTTTGCCACTAAGAGATCCACTATTAGGCATTATACATCACATCCTTCTTTGAATAGAAACACATTTGTCTTTAGAATCGGGAAACAATAAATAGCAAACAGAGAGCACACAATGTATTTTGTTTCTTGTTGTCAAAGCGATACCACACCAGACATATGATCAGGCCTTAGTTGCACACAGCAGCTATTTTCCAAAGTGAGGTCCATTTAGTGGGGGACCATATGATTGGTTGTCTAATTGAAACCAGTTAGCACTCCCACTAACTCCACCCATATCTATTTGTATATGTTTTTCTACAGTTGAGCTTCACTCTGTAATCAGTGGATGAAAAATCTGCTTGGTTTTAGTTTGCGCTGCATTCCACTGATTACAGATCAAAGCACAATTGCATGGTAGATTCATGGTAATTTGCGAAACCAGGTGATGTTTGTCCAATCCTCAGCTGTCCAGTTTTGAGTGAACCAGTGGCCGATGTAGCTTCAGATTTCTGTTCATGGCTGACTGGTGTAGAATCCAAACAGTTTTCTATAGGTATTGCTCAGGTGCCTCAGGGTTTGGCATGTTATGCATTCTGAGATGCTTTTCTGCCCACCATTGTTATAAAGTGTGTTAGAATGGTTATTTCAGCTACGATACTTTGGCTTGTAATTTTTGGTTTTGATTTTTTTTTTTTTATCCATTTGAATGGTTTCATATGAACATTAAATGAATTTCTAAATACTTGTCTGCATGATTTTAGGCACTGTACTGCTGCCACATTATTGTCTGATTGAATGAAGGCGGAGGTATTCAGGTCCAGGTGTTCCTAACTGGTCTTATACTGTATAACAGGGATTGTACATACTGTATATAACAATACTGAACAATTAAAGTCGTGATACCTTGATGTCAGAAAGACAGGTAAAAGATAGTCATTAACATGATGACTAACATGCCTTTCAGGAATGGAAATGTTTTAGCAGCAGGGTAACCTATGTCCATGTAGTTTAATATTTATTATTTACCTAGTTAATTAATAAGCTAGATTTTGCTTTTATTCACTGGAGTTTCAGAATCTCAGATATCAACTATGATCATTTTATCACTGCATCAACATTAAACGATAACTGATTTCATCCCTATCAGCTTTAATGGGATCAGATCAGTTATGATAAAAAAATTCTGTTCAAATAGACAAGCAAGATGTGCGTTATAGCTTGTTCTTGCGTTAGCCTGTTTATTTGCCATTATGTTCGAATAATGTTAATTTCCCTTATGCAAACCTTTTTCAGTTCCTCATGGTCGCCACATCACATCATTTGATCCACAAGTTATTGGCAACAGGCTTTACGCCGGGTGACTTTCCTTTTACAACCCACTCATTTCTGACTGGGTTCGAACCCCCAATCCTCTAACCAGCAACCAGTCGCCTTAACCACAACTACACAACTACAACTAACTATTTAATAGTTTAATAATTCAATTAGTTTGGTTTGTATCGTGGTATTTTTGTACGGTAACTATTCTTGTTAAATTAACATAACAGGGGAAAAAATCATTATAAAATCGATTCTGATAAACTTTGCACATAATTTAAATGCTTAACTTACAGACGTTGAGCCAAAATGTTTTTTGAGACATGTTTGAATATAACATAATAATACGGGTGACTGTCAGATATTATGGTATATGGGCAACATTGAGTACACTGAATAATGAATGGTAAATGAATGGATGAATTTAAGCAAACATTAGCCAAGTATTATCAGAAACCAACTTATGGGTAAATTAAATCACTGGTCATTCAATTGTCAAACCTAGTTTCAAATCTTTTAACTCTCCATGATCTTAGTCCAACTTCAAGTATGTCTATAGGATTGTGTTAGGGCTGGTTGTCATGTGTCATACATTAAAAGTTCTACAGTTATCAATTAAAAAGGTCACAATTTCCAAGTCCTACCAGTGAAGAAGGATACTTCACACTGAGAAACTTTGTGATTATCCATAATTTGTTTTTGACTATCATTGCTATTTTTGTTTAAAATACACATGGAGGGTGAACTAGTTGAACATTTTGTTAATCCAGTGTACACCTGGTTAACTAGCACTAAACTCATGTTTTATAGAAACAGCAGATTACACTGAAACACATGATGGTAATATATGCTAGTAGATTTGTACTCTCTTTATCTGCATTTTCCAGTGGAAATTTCTTTGCAGTACTTTCTCTCACACTGGTCGTTTCTCATTTCCGATCACGTGTTGTGTGCACCATGCCCAATAAAAGCAAAGTGACACGTTGACATCTGCAACGTTACATATTGGTTACACATAAGCACAGCACCTGAAGCAGAGGCATTCAACTAAATTGAGGGATGCGTGTCAAACGTTTCACTCCACACACAGGCTTAAATCGCCTGTTAAAGGATTTTGAAAAGCTAGGTCATCTTTCCACACTGCATCATCTGAAACTACGCTTTAAATGAAGTAGCCTAATCTATGGATTGAAAAAGCTCTGTGCATGTTGCAGCCTGGACAATATCAGAGCTGGTGCTCTGGGAGATAACGATAATTGCTAATTTAATGCAGCCTAACCTGATGTGGTCTGTGTGTGTGTGTGTGTCTGTGTGTGTGTGTGTTTCTACACTCTTCAAACGCCCCGAACATACGGTTGAACATTCTTGCATGTTTTAACACTAAAACAAAACATCTGAAGCAGGAAAATCAGGTTACATTATTTCATCTTTATTATGGCGAATGTATAGAGAGGAATGCACTGCCACGGCAATAGCGCGCGCGTCCCAGCGTACACACTGCTGGCCGAAATAAAGAATAAACTTACCGCAGTCCTCGCACAGAACGCGCTCCACATCTTTTTTGAGATTCTTCTCAACGGTTTCACGAGGAGCAAACGACGCCCTGAACACCAGAGGCTCCTCTGTGGGGTCCATGAAAAATATGTATCTGTGGTCCTTCTCCACTGCGACGCACGGAGCCTCAGAGCCAAAGTCGCCAACGGTGACGAGCTGCTGGCGCTCGAGCCCACCGCTGTTGGTCGGCCACACGTCCAGGACTCGGACGTTTACGCTGTACGTTTCGGCGGAGGCGTTGGCGGGCAGCTCCTGGACCTCGCCCTCGATCACCACGGCTGATCGGTACGCCTGCTCCTGCAGGGAATCCAAGCTCGGGGCGTAGCACGCAAAGGAGACCCCGACGAGCAGCATGGAGAAGTGCACCGCATCAAGCCTCCTCATGCCGTCGGCTGTGGCTCAGGGGCGGCCGGCCGCGGTGGTGCAGGTGCAGGTGCAGTGGTTTCGGGGCGAACGCGGGACGAGGAGGACAACGGAGTAGGGTTACGGCGGCGGAGGGGTATGGCGGGCGGGCTCCGGTGGCGGGGCAGAGCGGCAGACCTTGCGCAGGCTGTGCCCATGCCATTTGTGGGCGCCGCTTTCCCCGCGCGGTTTCGTGACGGGGGACCGCGGGACGCTCAGGAACCGGAAACGGCCCCGGGCAGCGGCGCGGGGCGGAAAAGGGCTCGTTGCTGCATTCTCCTTCAGCGCAGTCCCCCAACGCCGGTGTGCGTTCATAAATTACGCTCCTCGCGAGAGCGCAGATTCCGCAAGACGCCGCTAGTCTTTCTGCGTCCAGTGAAATGTCATCGCCCGGGTGGGCATACTGTCACTGATGAAAAAAACAAACAAAAACCCAGTGGATCCTTTAGAAATTATTTGGGTTCAATGCGCACGACAATACGAATTTATATAAAACGGCCTCTCGAGCTGTCCGATCTTAAGGTCCGTTCGTGGATTTTACGCTTGATTTGCTTTCCAAAGGGCGACGACACACGCAAGACGTGCAGCTGGGCGATGCAACAAGCGCGTCCCCACTACTGCTCACTGCACACACACGCGCGCGCGTGAGAGGCTCGCTCGCTCGCGCGCGCGCACACACACACACACAGAAAGAGAGAGAAAGAGAGCGCGCAAAAATCGCCTGCCTCCTGTCTGTATATTCGGGCGTCTTCTTGTGCTCCTTGGTGCAAAGGTCAGCAAGAAATCTCCCCTGATCCCAGCGTCAGCTGATCAAATATTCAAGCAAATCGTCGGTGGTTTGTAACACAACTGCATTGCAAGCGAAGAGCACAGAGTTTTTCCGTATACGGCAGCGCACACAGAGGCTCGGGCCGCCGCAGATCGCAGACTCGGAGGCGATGAATAGCACTGCGAAAGGAGCTCTAAAGGAATCGATGCTCAGACCATCAGAACCTAGCTTTAACTCTACTACCCTGATTTTATGAAATCGGCTGCCGCATTCAGGTCACATTTACCATGTTGCCCCAAAAATCGACTAGACGGGGGTCAGCGCAGCAGAAAAGCAGCCCACCGGCCATCCTATGAGCCATATCTACCACGGCAACAGGTCCTGCGGGCATTTGGCTGCGAGAGGGCACTGTCTGTTAATAAAGGGAGGAGACCGGGCATTGCAGCGTTATGACAAAACGGACAGCGCATGAGATTCACAGTAATGACACGCCATCGGTAGGAATGGAGTACAAAATGTGTGTTTATGAATAAAATGGGAATTTAAAGTGGCAGATGTGCTTGCATCATTTTGGTCGTATCGGTAGACTAAATGCGTCGTGAGACAGTGACTGTTGCTGGGCGACGCTTATGAACTGCTGTATGGCGACATCTGCAGGCTAAAGCTAGGTCTCATGGCTCGCAGATTATGTGGGGGAAAAGATGTTTCATTGCAAACTTTACAGAGATGCAGAGAAATGAACGTTTTTCACATTTGTGAATGAAGAGAATATTTAAAGAAAAAACATTATGTGATTTAATTCAATAAATATATTTTATGTTATTTAGACAGGGTGGTTACATAATATACTACCATATTTTTTTCCCTCTCACTGGGTAAGGCTTCTTCTATTCCGTAAGTAAAAAAAAAAAAAAACAACTCGTAAGTCTTCTTTATTGTCCTGGTTTCGCGACAATCTATAAAACATCTGTACTGTAGCTCTGTCTAATGGGGGCCCGGAAACCGGCGCTGTCCGCGGTGCTGAAATCATAAACCCAAACCCACCCCCTCCTATATCAGGAAGTCGGTATAAATTAGGGCTTTTCTCGTGCCAGTCAGCTAATGCTTAATTTTACACGTCTTTTAACATTTGAAATGTAATCTCTATTTGAACAAGCTTGCTTGATAGAGTTTATACATTTAATCATTTGTCGAAGATTTGAAACAATGAACCAAAGTTGAAGAAAAAATCTGAAAGAGGTTTTTTTTATTAAAAAAAAAAGGTTTGGACAAAATATATTGTATTTTGAAGTATACCCTTAAAAGGTTTGTCCTTAACAACACAATAGGTGCTTTGAAGTCCAATCATGCACTTGCTGTGCATATGGCGGTGCAATTAGATAACAACACTGTAAATATTTATGACATTCTGTAAAGTGAAGATGCCTTTAAAAAATATTTTAAACGTTCGAAATAATTCCTATATTAAACCAACATCATCAAACAACAATAAAATAGATGTAATCATAAATCATCTTTCTACTTAAACCTGCACAAATCTCTCAGGCACACTTTCAGTTTTCTGACTATGTTGACAGACTTGTTTCTTCTTTTGTCACTGAAAATAAAAATCCCAAATGTTATTATTATTATTTTTTTTTTATCTCAGAAAGTTGGCCTGTGTTTTTCTTATGCCGTAGTCATAAATGGGCCTTATATGAAAACTCACATGAAAACTATAATACAATTATACTGTCTTTCTCAGGGTATCTGTTTTTTGGAACCCATGTGCGTTTCATTTTACGGACGATTTTCATGTGTAAAACCATTTATTATTATTATTATTATTATTATTATTATTATTATTATTATATGACAAAGCAGCGCTTTCTTTCTCTCTCTGACTCTCACTCACTACGCACGAGCCCTGCGCAAGCCTGCGCATCCCGTGCGCCGTTCTGACGTGAACCAACACACCCACCATCGTCAGTCTTTCGGACTACAGTAGGCCTCGCCTTTACAGTACCTTAGTTTTCCTGTGCGTCGATTACAGATATCGCGAGAGCGGCTGTTGGGGTTAGCAGCAGGCTGAGGGAGAGACGGGAGAGAAGGTAAGCGGAGGAGGCTGCATCATGGCGGACAGAGACAGCGGTAGCGAGCACGGAGGATTTGCCACAGGCCCCGGCGGCGGCCCGATGCACCAGGGGCCGATGGGCGCCTCGTCGCGGCTTCAGCATGACACGGAGGAGCTGGCGTCGAAGCGCGTTGACATCCAGAACAAACGCTTCTACCTGGACGTGAAGCAGAACGCCAAAGGCCGCTTTCTGAAGATCGCCGAGGTCGGGGCTGCGGGAAACAAGAGTCGCCTGACTTTGTCCATGTCAGTAGCCGTGGAGTTCCGAGACTACTTGGGCGACTTCATCGAGCATTACGCACAGCTGGGCCCCAGCCACCCGGACACGGTGCAGGACGAGCCGCGGCGCGCGCTCAAGAGCGAGTTTCTGGTGCGGGAGAACCGAAAGTACTACATGGATCTGAAGGAGAACCAGAGGGGGCGGTTTCTGAGGATACGACAGACGGTGAATCGGGGCCCCGGCTTGGGCACTGCGCAAGGCCAGACCATCGCTCTCCCGGCGCAGGGGCTCATCGAGTTCCGCGACGCTTTGGCCAAGCTCATCGATGACTACGGCGTGGACGAGGAGCCGGCGGAGCTGCCCGAGGGCACGTCTCTCACGGTGGACAACAAACGCTTTTTCTTCGACGTGGGCTCGAATAAGTATGGCGTGTTCATGCGGGTCAGCGAGGTGAAGCCGACATACCGCAACGCCATCACGGTGCCGTGCAAAGTGTGGTCCAAGTTCGGCGCCACGTTCTGCAAATACGCGGACGAAATGAAGAAGATCCAGGAGAGGAGCAGGGAGAGGAGGGCGCGCGAGCTCTTACCGGAGGCCCTGCATGGCGACGACGGGGACGAGGATTAATACACGTGACGATCAACGGCTACTACAACGATGAAAGGATGAATGACCGTGTAGACAAAAAAAAAAAAAAAAAAGTTTAGTGTAAAAGAAAATAACAGGCGCGCTGGGAGATTCAGTGCAAATGGATCGTCACGCACGCAACACTCACAAATTTGCAGTCGCATCACTTCGCTCATCGACCGGTTTATTATCCACTTTACTCAACCATTCAACAGTCAGCCGCTGCTATCAATAACACGATCCACGAGCTGTGTCCGAGACGCGCAGAATGTCACAGATCGGAGTGTGTCTGTCTGCCCATGCGTTTTTTGTACACGTCCAAGCTATCACACGATACTGTTCCAGAGTGTTGCAAAATGAAAAGAAGAAGCCAAGAAGGAAAACAGACATACCGAGACTTTCTAGCACAAAGCTACTGTGTTTGGGAATATCTGAACCACATTTTTAATATGATGAAAACAAGCAAATCTCCGTTTGAAGGTACGTTTTGGATGAAGTTCTCTGTGTATTGTGTGCTCAGCTCAGCGCACAGTTCATCTGCTGAACAGATCTCAGTCCCGACCAACCCGAGGCAACCGAGGACCTCATGCACTTGGAGGCTACTCATATGCCTTTGAAATCCAGAAAGAGCAAAGGAGATCGTATTAGCTCGTCATGCAACATCTCTCTCTCTCTCTCTCTCTCTCTCTCTCTCTCTTTTTAACTCCAGATTTAGTCAGGAGAATACCAACGTAGTGAAGCCGGGTGTCGGAGAGACTATTATACTATTATTTCTATTAAATCTATCAACCCTATTGCACCAGGAGCAGCAAAATCCGCAGTGTCGAAGCCACAGTGCTCATTTTAATTCCTCTGGACACAAATGGGCATGGTGGAAATATCCAGCGCTGGGGATTCTGCTGTGTGCCCACTGCCCTTGGGGCACGTTTCATTAAAAGTGCTAACTTAGAAATACAAATTTATGATTTTGTGAATCAGATGTATTTAGATTCTTATTAAAAATACCCACGTTTTCTGTGGGATTTTCTTTCTTTTTTTTCTGTTTGTTGGGGGCGGTGGTGGTAGTGGGGGGGAGGGGGGTACTTAAAAAATAAATAAAACAAAATAAAAAACCAAGGAGCTGTTCCACTACTGTGAGCATGCGCAGATGTGTGGTGCCCCTGCACGGCACGCCCACTACAACGTCCGAAACCAACCTGGTGCCTTAATGCTCGCCACACGTTTACTTGCTTTTACGTGTCATGCGCTTTTGGGCGCTGTCCGTCTTACTCGTCAAAACATCCCTGTCGCTGTGCCACTTGTGGTGCTTCTAAAGGACTTTTTAACAAGCCAAACTCTAAAGAGGCTCACGGGATTCTCTCCTCTCTGTGTCCACCTGGGAACACAGATGACGATGATCACGATGATGATGATGATGATGGCGGCGACGACGATGATGATGATACAGTGCTTATGTAAACATGGATTTGGTCCCACAGAGACTGTGGAGGTTTGCTCGTTGTGCTCCTTATTAAAAAAAAAGTTATTTGTTAAAAAAAATTATATATAAATATATATGTGCGTGGAAGTGGTTAGGGAGAATCTTCCTGTCTGTGGCTCCAGCCCTGTGTTTTGCTCTTTGGGATCGTTTGAGTAGAATTAGGGCAAAGGCGATAGCCTGTGTGTTTTTTGTTTGGTGCTATTAAACTACACTCACTGGTTTATTGGTTTTGTCGGTCGCGCAAATCTGACATCAAAATAAATTATCAACTGCATGCCACATATTGCTGTTCCAGGTTCTAATGAAAAGCATAGCGCTAATGTTTCAGACAGGTTCCCCATAAATAGGAAACTGTTGATGAGTTTAACAGCTGAGAGTAGCTAGGGGGTCAGAGGGGAAAAAAAAGAAGTGATTCAGGAAAACAATAAATAAAGGGGCTGAGTGCGTTAACCAGCCCATGAGCTTGTATTGGCACTGCTGGGTGACACATCTCGTGCATTATAGTAGTTTATGTGCCAAGACCGACATTCTGACATTCTTTGTGTGTGGTGTGGATACAGCATTGTATCTCACCTAGATATGTGTGAACGCATGAAAATGATTTATTGTTTATTTCTATCGCTAAATTTGTGATTCTTCCGACTGTTCCCTGCTGCTAAGGTCAAAGGTTGATCCCATTGACCATATGCAGAACATGAGCTATTTTTTTTCCTGGATGCTTAATAGCCATGTGTCCTGTGTCTCGTGTGACGTCAAAGGCTGTCGATGTCACGCTAAACCATGCCGATGTCACGTCGAGTGTGGAGCTTTCCGAGAGGTTGTGAAGCGTTCGGTTGCTCATTTCTTTCTCTTAATGGCACAATGCTTCCCGTATGGAGTCTTGAATATTTATTTGAGCAAAAAAAATCTCATATTTGAATATTTTATTATAAGAAAAATTAATATACGTTTTTAAAATTAAATCTCTTAATATAGGACAGATTGCTGCTGTTCAGAACAATGGCAAGATAAATGTTCTTTTGTTAGTGCAAGAAATCGAGAGATTTTGACAGCTGGTGTTTATGCGGTACCTGGGAGAAAGAGAAATGCAGCCAGGCTTGCTAACAGTCTTATGTTCAGTGAGTCTTTAAACACCACAGCCGCCTACTGACTCAGTGGGGTTTTCTAGCTGAGGACTCCCCTTTATCAGGTCTGTACAATCTTATAGACAGTGTTACTGCGAAGTTTCCGACCAAACATGAGCAGCAATCGAGAGTCTAATAAGGCTACTAAGGTAAACTGATTAAAACGTGTGGCTGCTGATTGGCTGGAACAAAAGCCTGCACCCCACACTTAATGTCTGGGGATAAGATTGAACAACCCAGGCCTAGGTGGTATCCTTAACCTGCTTAGGATGTGAGCACACAGGAGCACTTTTTCTCTCTGCCCTCCCTCCTACCATAACCCTCAGTCCAGTTATGACTAGTGTAGTACCATATCTTCTCAAGAGGGCTTTGTTTCTATACCTGAAGCTCGTTAAATTCTTGTTTTTAAAAAATTCTCTATTTTCTAGACCTCCTCTCTCTCTCTTCTTCGGGTGGTCAAGCTAATCGTTTCCTATCACTGCCCTGATCTGATTACCAGACATTTCAATGTGTGCCACAAATGCAATGACCTGACCAGTCAGTTTAAGCTTCTTGTTCGTACATAAGGCACTAACACAACTTAAAACTGGAAATAAAAACGAGTCCTTCAGTCTCGAAAGATGATTCCTGGAACGGATCATTACAATCCTAAACAAATCACAAATCTACAGATTGTTTTGCACTCAAAAGATGCCTCTGTCACTCGAATGCACATGCTTGTGTAAGAGGCTTATTCAGAAAAAAAAGAGCGAAACTATGGTCCATTCTAAAGGTGCTACTGAGTACTAAATGGCTCTGTGATTTCACTTTCTGCCTGTAAATTTGGCAGTGTTCCACCAAGAGTGTTTAACGTCACTCCGTCAACACCAGCAAAGTTCCAGCTTTGCTTCCAATCCACAGAGCGCTGTTTGCTAAAACATGTACCAGCACTGTGGTAAATATTGATAAAGAGCAAAACACACACACACACACGCATGCCAAGTGCTCTCGGGTCACATACAGTAATGAATCCTGATTAGTACTCCATGTGTGAGGTGGGAAACCTGAGTTAAGTTCAACATAGTCTCCTGTTAGTGGTGCTTCTTTTATCGTTGTCAGTCTATAACTATCAGAATGTGTTTCTTAACATTATCACTTGATAGGTGTGTGATTAATTTAAGCTCTCATGTATGCACAGTTAAAAATCTGACTCAAACCCAGAATATACAGAACACCACCAAAAAAGAGACAAGTAAGATGCAGAAAAACTTTAACAACCCATTAGCGCCTGTATGTGTGTGTGTGTCTGTGTGTGTGTGCGCGCGCACATGTATGCGTGCAGTCGCATGCGTGTTTTGCTTGTTAGTTCTAACGTTATGGTCCTGACCTATCACAAGCTTAGGACCTTGACCAGACCTGTTTAGGACATATATGTTTGCATATTTATATCTTACTACATACAAACAAAAAAGTATAGGATATGGGTTCAAAATATTATATGGTCAATAGGTTTGGGTTTAGAATGATAGGAATCAAGAGTAAATGTAAAGGAGAATCCCACATTTTCCATCGTTCATCCATGTTTTCTTCTCTATAAAATGTGTTGTACTGAAAAGATTAAATATATGACATGTAATGTGTGTGTATATATGGTTTGTTACATATGATGCTCCTCTTTATGAAAAAAAAAAGATATATATACAGGAAAAGCATATTGCTGTTTTATTTCCTTTGTATTTTATACTTACAGAAAGCATTGAATCAAATGGATAAATACTTGCACTTTAAATATATTAAGAAAAATAAAAAGTCTGCATATTATTTTTGATAGGAGATCTCACATTTAAAACAGTATAACGTTACTTTCCAGGCTTTGTGACAATTGCTGTTGGCCAGAGATGTATGTTCTTCTACTTATTGAAGTCTATTTTGTCTGTGTTACAGAAGGTTTACTAAAGTCAATTGCATGATGAAGTAGTAGTGCACCAACTGTTCTTTTATTTAGTTGGTAAAATGTAAGATGAAAAAAAAAAACAAAAAAAAAACTGTGATGATTGCGCTCATGTATGTATCCATGTTAAACTTCAGCCAACCTTTTTAGGATCTGATTTATTTCCTGCCTTCCTTCTAACACAAATATGGTGCTTACATTGGCTTAGAAAAAGTACCTCTCATCCAACTCTTCGTCATCCACCTCCATGTTCTGTACCCCGCACACATCCTCTTGCTGTTTGTGTATTCCTACAAGTTTATTGAATTTCTGTTATTGGTATCCAGTGTGTTTTTTGTACAGGTACGTAACTTGTTGCTGAGTTGGAAAGCCTGTTTTTCTTTTTTCTTTTTTTTTTTTTTTTGGTTAATTTCTTCTGTTTTGTTTTGAGTTTTTATTTTTTGTCTGAAAATGACTAATTGCAATAAAACCTCCATTCCCTCAGGTTTTTGTCTGAAATGACTGCCATCTAAGTGCAAAGGTTGTTCACTTGCAACATATTCAGTTAGTAACCATTATGGTGACCCTGATGGTTGTGAGTTTTGTTAGAAAACAGAAGACCACTGCAAGTCTATGAGAAAGACCTTTAGGATTTACAAATTACCCATATGTCCAAATACTATTGAAGAAATTAACGAAGGAAAATAAACAGACGCCCTCTATCGGCTGGATAAAGAGCTGTCCAGGGTGCTGAAGAAAAAACACAAATTCCTCACCCTCCACCCAAATGGCTTGGAACGTTAGACGCATGACGTCATCGATGCTATGGCGCCTGGAAGCTGCAACGTGTATCTAAATATAAATGTTACATATTAGAATCATATATTGTAAATGTCACTTTTTTCTGTAGAGTATTTACTTATTATTTTCACCAATATTGTTTGGAACTTGCTAGGGGTAAGATTTTTCTTCAAAAACATCATTTGAAATGGTCAGTTTAAAGAAATAACAACCCAATTTACAAAAGTGAGTGCTCTAACTCAACATATCTTCAATTACAGTCATGTATTACACACATGCGCACGCGGACACACTCACAACACACATACACGCATACATACACAATTATTATTGCAAGGAGAAGAGACATGCAATTGAGATGCAATAGAGGAGACAAATTGGAAGCTATGAACTATAATGAGATAAGTGCAACTGAAGTATTTACATTCTCCTATAAAATTTGTACATTTCGATTAAAAACTTAATTTAAGCCTCAATCCTATCCAAACAATTTCATACTAGCTCAACTATCTGGTTGACCAGCACTAACAAGGAAGCTCAATGTGCGTTGTCCAAAATCAGACAGCGTAGGACTACACCCAACAGGGTAAAATTAAACACATATATAGTACCAGCCAAAACTTCGGACACATAATTCAATGTTTTCTGAAATAACACATATGGACTTGGGTAAATAAGCCACAACAACAATGAAAAAAACAACAATTATTTTAAGACAGGAAGGTCAGCTCTTCTGGAATAGTTCTTGCAAGAACAGTGTTGTCAAGTACATTTGCAAAACCAATCAAGCACCATGATGAAACTGGCTCTCATGAAGACCTTCCAAGGAAAGCAAGACCAAAACTTACCTCTGATGCAAAAAAGAAATTAATTTAGAGTTACCAGATTTCAGTCTCAGAAATCACCAATTAACAAACAGCACCTCAGATTAGAGCCGTTATGGAGGCCTTACATAAATGACACATTGCATATTTTTGACGCCTTCAGCATTGTTTTACAACGTATAACAAAATAAAAATCAGGGAAGAGAATTTTAAATTAGAAGGTGTGTCCACATTTTTGACTAGTGCGTACTATGTATTGCAAGACACAACACAGGCGGCAATGTTGACCAAATGTTTTCCAATATAGATTTAAATTGCCCAACTTAATAGCCATTGCAAACTTAGAGAACATTGAACCTTTTTTATTTGTCTAACCACTCTGAAGGTCTCTAGTTTTCCATTGACATCCCGAATGCTTCATTTAATTTACATCACATCTACAGTGTTGTGCAAAAGTATTAATCCACACCTCATTTGTTCACATTTTGCTTCCAAACTTTCTTCTATTTTTATTTATATTTTTATGTATGGTCTTGAATAGTTCTCAAGGCTCTCATTTTTGACAAGTTTTGATTCCAGTTGTCAGTCCATTACTTGTACCTGACCAGTTTCAGAGAAGTGTTTTTTGTTTTTGTCACACAGTGATATGTGAATCACTCAAACCTAAAACCCATTTTCCAAGTCAAAACTACCAGCCATTGAAACAATATTACTATTCAGACACTTCTTGTCAGTTTACAAACTCCTTAAACCAAAATTTTCATCAATAGGAATAGGAAGGGCTTGATGCTCCAGGAACATACAAAAATATGTGCTCATTTAATAAACAGTTACAAAGGGTAAATTGGATATGGAGTATGTAATTATAGACAAAATCCATAACCATAAGTTTCTCAGATTTTATTTAGACTTATTTAGTTATATTTTAGATGTCAGAAATCATCACAACCATACTGGTTGTTTTTTTAACACCCCATTCCAGATTTAGTTCCTTTAAAAAAATAAAAAAATAAAAAAACTCCAGTCTTTGCACTAGATTTTGGAGTGTGGCCTCTGTGGATTTGCTAATTCAGTGGCAGGAGTGTTAGTGAGTTCAGAGACACTTATGTCAAGTAAGGACTCCAGTAGTACAGTCAGCGTTCCCAACAGTGTTCATTAGGGTTGGGGTTGGGCTCTGTGCAGTTCTTTCCCACCAACTTTGGCAAGCCAATGTCTTCATGGAGCTCGCTTTGTTCACATGGTTATTGTTATACTGGAACAGCCTCTTAGTGTCAGTGAAGGGAAACTGTAATTCTTAAGCAAGCAAACACAGTCTAGACAAGTTGTTCCCTTGGAATTATAAGATTTTATTTGCATTCCTAGCAGTTTTGAGATACTGAGCTTCAAAGTGTTTGGGCAAAACAATTAACTTGATTATGAAATTCACCTGAAAATCTAAGGCAGTTCTTGGGGCAGGTCATAAAAAACTGTTCCGGTCATTTTGAAATTTACGGCTAACAATAGAACCTCAGTTAAGTTATTATTAGCTAGCTACAGAAGTTGTTAAGAGTACGCATTGGTTCAGCCATCTTTAGTCTCTCAAACCTAGTTAACTGCAGTGCCAAATTTCTTGTCGTTGCGTTTTTAGCACTGTCCCATCTCTGTGTGCATGGAGTTTGCATGTTCTCACCGTGCTTGGTGGGTTTCCTCCGGGTACTCCGGTTTCCTCCCGCAGACCAAAGACATGCAGATTAGGCTAGCTTGCATTCTCAAATTGTCCATAGTGTGTGAATGAGTGTGTGTGTACCCTGTGATGGATTGGCACCCTGCCCAGGGTGTACCCCGCCTCGTGTCCTCAGTCCCCGGGAATCTATCCTGTATACAGGATAAAGTGTTATAGATGATGATGATCACAACATTTGCTTGCTTGTTTTGTATTATTATTATTATTATTTTTGAGCTAGCTAACTAATACTCTTCAGTTGGTTTTCTGTTCTTATTCACATTGTTCAAATGTGCTGTGAGCTGCAGAGAAGCAATGAGCATCAAATCAAGGTCTTGCCATTTTTGTCAAGCCAAAAAAAAACAACAACAACAATGGGTGGGTTATGATGAAATATCCCAACATTGCAGCAAAAATTACAAAATAATCATAACAATCTTTTTTTTTTTTTTTTTTTTTTATTACAACAGCATTTGTTTTCTACCCTAAACATTGGGGAAAATCATAGTTAGCACAACAGCCAAAGCGACAAGTATAGGGAAGTCAATTTATGAAAGCAGTTACTAAAGGAGTGTATAAAATTGCAGCTCTTTATGTTATATTATATATAGCAGTGCAAGAGCTACAAGCTCATTTTCTCACTCACACTGTCATCATGCGTCAAAACTGCACTAGAAAAATCTACTTGCACTTGCTCAAACACACAAAGTCCGTACCATGGGCATGGGTGGAGACACTGGGGGGGTCGACTGTGCCGCTGCTGAAGAGCTAAGCATAGACGTTGTGCCACTAGCAGTCCTCTTCTGCGAACATAACGCTGATCCCATGATCACGGTGCTGATTTACAGCATAAGAATGCATTTGAACAGAACTGTATCATTTAGTCCAATGGGGTACAGTGCATGATACAGATACGAGTAGATATCTTGGTCTGAATTTGCAGTCCTGCTGCTTCAGGCTCTAGTCATGTTTGTTGGGAAGGCTTCTTTTGGTCCACTGCGAGAAGATGACTCCTCTGTCACTATCAAGCATACACAAATTCGTCTTCAACGTCGTACTTTGACATAGCGCTTGAAGGAATACTCCAGTGTTTTTAATCATGATTTCTATCAACTGCAAATGTAGCATATGTGTGATTACCACAGACAGGTCAAAAACAGGAAAAGGAAAAAGGGGCAGATGTTGGGGGCAGTCGTTATGCAGAACCTTAATCTACTTTTGTAGAATATTTTTTAATTACTTATAGAGTCAATAGAAATGGACCTGTTCAATGAATTTATTTGAGTACTATTTTCAGAGGCAAGTACCCGGGGTTACCAGCATTCACAGACCACATGAATTGGGAAAGAATCTATAAATGGAATTAATTTGATTAAATATATAAGAAGAGCTTTAGTAAGATTTTCTCATGCTTGCGCCAGTTGTTTCTGCTGTGCATTGCGCAAACCGCTCTACACTGGGCAATAACATGTGATCATGGTTTACTGATCTTTACTTAACTCATTATTATTTTAACCAACTTAGTTTTATTGCCAGATACCATGATTTTCTTTGAGCTGGCGTACGTAAATTAAGATATCTAAACGACCTACAGTAGCTACACCGTGTATTAAAAAACACCTCTCATTTGATCACAAATCAGAACCAAAAGTAGTCAGTGAATTGCGTTGGTTCTCATTTACATAAACTTTCGTCTCGCTAATGTCTGCTCTGCTTCCCATCACCGGAAATTGCCAGCTTTCACTGGAAATTAACGACTTAATGAGTCCCTTGTTGCATAGCGTCAGCGCTGGTGTGATGCCATGTAATAATTTGAACTCACAATCTTCTGATCAGTATCCCAAAGCCAGCAGCTCCAAGCCTCAGTGCAGGAAAACGCGTGTCTGTGCTAAGCACACATATGCTACAGATGCATTAGACAGAGATTAGATTAAACACTTCAGCATTCCTTTCACACACTTTTCTTTACCTCTCTTGCTTTTACTGTTACACACAAACATGCTCATACATACATACATACATACATACATACATACATACATACATACATACGTTGCAAATCTTTCTGATCCAGTTTTCCATCACATACCCTGTCTTCTTTTATGATAATGTGAACAAGAACCTCACACTGGGTTCTCTACCACCTCAAGCAGGCAGCTCCATTAAAAAAAGAACTGAGATTTTATATATATATATGTATATATATAGATAGATATATGTATTATAGAATCAACTGAGATAAATTGCTTTCAACATTACAAGTGCCTGAGTCCGCGGTGACGGCTCAGAAAAGAAACTTTACAATAAATAAATATGGCGTAATAAATAATGGGGACATTTGCATCATACTGCCAAGACAGCACATACTGTATGAATCTGAACAAACACCTCAGCATGTGACAGAGCCCTTAAAACAGCTACTGAGGCTGAGACATCGAAAAAGGCCTCGCGGATAAGCCGAATGCTACATGTCACGCAAAAAGAAAGAAAAAAAAAAGAAGGAAAACAATAAATGAACCAGTCAGGAAGCCAATTCTACATACGGACTAGTCAAACACTGAGATGTCAACATACGTGTGTTAATGGCTTCAACGTTGAAGAAATGTGGCATCGCGCCATCGCTTCATGTCTCTGCCTTGTAACGAATGCGCTTCAGAAACCGTAATGATGTCACAGTTTAATAGTGACATCAGGAAAGGTGCCCCATGATGCTGCAGTAAACCTTCTCCAGACATCACAGTAAAATCAGCCTTGTGATCATAGTGCATCTCTTTGACCATCACAGGAAACTGCCATGTGCTGTCAGAACTGACTGCAGTCATGTGATGGAAACACACTCCTCTAATACAGTCTCGGTCTCCTTTAACTTCCGTACTTCCTTTTTGGCACGTTATTAAAAATGCTTCGTAATAATACTAATAATACTTACAATAATCCTAATTTACTGTGCATTGGAAATTATAAGGATGATTTACTGCTACGTTCACGTGTCTCTCCTTTTTGTTTTCCCGAAAGTGGCAGACCATCGTGTTAGTTGCTCGCTCAACTACGTCTGAGGCGAGGGACAACGTTCGGGGACCCTGCGGTGAACGATCAGTCTGAGGTGTGTTTGTGAGGGGCTCGTCCGTTGAGTCCGTGAGCATGGCTGATGGAAGGACTGGACTGGGTTTTGCGCATGTGGCTGTCTCTGGCGTCGCCGCCGAACACGCTGGCCTCGATCTTGTCCAGGTCGTCACTCCCGACGCGCAACTTGGCTTGCAGGAGGTTGACGTACGTCTCGTAGCGGCTTTTCTGCACGGACACACACAAAGCGGTTAGGAGTGTACGGGACACACGGGATTCTGTGTATTATTAAGTAGCTCATCTACAGTATGGGTAGGTGCTTCAACAGATTTCTGACCTCATAGGTAAGGTAATGTTCTTTAATGCGGTACTCCTCTGACTCTTTGCTCTTGGGTGTTAGCTCTGGTGGATTCCTTTTGTGTTCCTCTACCTCTAAGGAGATCTGCTTCAGTTTGCTCTCATGACACTTCAGTTGCTCTTCCTGCACAGATATAACAGATATTGTATTTACTTTTTATGTTGTTAGAATTGATACACTTAGAACGTTCCCCCAGTTTGATCACAAACCAATTCCCTTACAAGCTATCGATGGAAGCTAACTAGTGCTTCTTTAAGTCGCAATTTTTACAAACAGCTACTCATGTGCGGTGTAACACACTATCTGAGGCTCACAGACCCCTATGATTCGTGCCTGCTGCTTTGGCCTTTTGTCTGCTTAAGCCATTAAAGGATACTTGTTGTGCAAAAATCCACTTTCCCGCCATTTGTTAAGATTAAGAAGGGTCTCCGCTGCATTTTGAAAAACATTCCCTGCATTTTTCCCCTTTTTTGATTTTGTACTGGCTGTGGCTAAAACAATTCAATTAGACTGTTCCCCTATTGTGACCTCATATAACAAGAGGACTGAATTAAAATTTTTCATGAGGTCCAAATTTCATGATTGTGTTAGGATTCAGATCTCTAGATAAGCAATAAAAAATGTACATAGCATTTCGATTATATGTATTGTCAATTTTCAGTAACTATGTTAATTATGCAATTTGACCTTTGATGACCTCGTATCGTGTTTCCTTGTATTTGTATGGAATAAAAAGCAACAATGTTTAATCGATCTTTAGTGAGTCTGCTGGGCTGTAAATGAACGTAAAAAGACTCGTGCTATTCCACGTATTCTACGTGCCCTCACCTCGGACTGCTCCGTATAAACCCATGGTTTGTCTCGTAATGGCACTTTACATTGCTGCTTTTTATTATCGCCACGGTTTCGGAACAAATTGGACAAACTGGTTTTAAACTTCCCACAGGAAGAATAAACATATACCGATCTGTCCATTCATCTTTAAAGGTTCAGCTTTCATGGTTTATTTTCTATTTCTTGGAGTAGGTCATGCTGTGTCATGCTTTCGTTTCTGTTTCTTCCACACATTCGGTATACGCACAGCAAACTATCTTAATGATCCGGATAGAACTGTCACTCGGTCTGGGTCTGGACCGCGGTACACCATTTAATGCGGCCTGTCATATAAGGTACCCTCGCTCTGGATGGTTGTTCAGCTCTGCAGTTCTCTTGAAGGGCGTGGCTCAGCAGTACCTCATTTACATAGACACTGAAACAGCAAATTTGGCGGAGGAGAGGCATAAAGGGAGCTTGAGGTATAAAGAAATGCATCACCTGAGAGCTATTTCAGCTGGAGCATTAACACACTTTGAGGGACCTCTGTTAACTTGTTAAAGAAACATTAAAAATCTTCGACCCATATAACATCCTTGAGATACAGGATCTTAAGAGTGTATGTACCTGGTTGAGCCTCGTCGTAGATGACGGTAGCAGAGGTCTGCAGAATTTCTTCATGGAACCTATGGCAGCAGGAAACGCAGGAGCCGAGAACAGAGCAGCCACCAAATTGATCCTGAAGATCCATGACATCATTTCCTCCTCACTCCTTTACAGACGTAGACACACACATATACTTTTGTAGGCGAAATGCTTGTGACGTGCACTGTGGCATATCTTGTTAAGAATTGTTAAGAATTCCCATCCGAGTTTAATTAAAAGCAGTTTGGAACTCACGGCGCCTGGAAGAGGAAGACTCTCCAGTCCGACGTTTTGAGCTTGAGAACGTTGGGTCTCTTGCTGTAGTCGCAAGCTCTGGTGGCTAAAGCATGGTGCACACGCACTGCGTTTTTCAGGTCGACTTCAGACAGGTCCTTATCGGGTTTATACTCGTCCTTAACACAAGAGGGAGACAGAGAGCATGTGCTGTGTGGGTTGGTTTGTTCTAAAAGGGGATGGGTGCAATAATAGAAAAAAAATGTGTGTGTGTGTGTGTGTGTGTGTGTGTGTGTGTGTGTGTGTGTGTGTCAAATACTTTCTGCAGGTAGAGGATCATGCCCTTCAGCACAGCATAGAATTTCTTCCAGCCTCGCCGTCCTCTCGGGGCTGCAGAGAGAAACAGAGAGGGAAATGAGACAGACACAGAGCAAGAGTGTGAGGGAAGAAGACGCAGACAAAAAGCGTTGTTAGTTGTGCATGCATTTATCTAACGGCTACGGTTGATCACAGATGCCGTATCCAGCTGTTAGGACTATCCCTGCTATCTTCTCCACCTGCTGGAAGCCCGAGATTGCACTCGCCAGTCTGCCAGCTCAGCTGAAAGCGCGCACACACACACACACGCACGCACACACACGCACGCACACACACGCACGCACGCACACACACACTGTCCAATTAGGCTAATTAGGTCTTACATCATATTGAGGCATTGAGACAGTGAGTAACCTTAGAGATAGGTCCCTTCAGGGCCAAACTCCTTGCTGAAGATATATCATTTTCTTGTGTTTTGTGATCTTCTCAGTGTGTAACACATTAACATGTTCTTGACTAAAGTGTATGTTCTCTTTCGGTGTACTACTACTGTATATCTTCACAAAATGTCTCCCAATTACTGATTGATTCTTTATACCGCATATCCTGTACAGGTGGCCTGGAAAAAGGCCTCATACACATGACTTTGGACTGTGGGAGGAAAGCGGAGAACCCAGAGGAAACCCACCAAGCACAGGAGGGGAACACGCAAACTCCATCCACACACACCAAAAGGCGTGACCCGAACCCGCGATCCTGTAGGTGCGAGGCTACAATGCTACCCTCTATGCTACTGTGCAGCTGCCTCCAAATCAACCCTTATTATTTTGAAAGGACAAAATGTCATGTTGACTTCCCAGCTTCACAGAAATCACCATCAATCCGTGACTGTGGTTTGGGCAGGAGCTGAACCCAGGCCTTCCACATGGCAGACGAGAAACCTACTACTGTGTCACCGATGCCCTCCTTATACTAGGTATTTCAGACATTTCAGACATTTACTTACAATGCTACTGCCATCTTTTGGTATAATCAAACAGCTAGTCATGTACACAAGTAACACATTCACATTCTATCTGCCCTCTTTCACATACCTGAGCATACAGATCGGTCAAGTTCTGATGATGCTGTGATTGACAAGGGAGAAGGTATACCATCTCTTTTATCCAGAAAACACAGACAGTTTTGCTCTATTGGCTGCCTGGCCACTTATCATTCCTTAGTGTATCTCTGTCTATTTAGAATGAATTATCTATTATTAATGTATTCGTATTCGTACTTGCAGGGCATCGGTGGCTCATTTCGCATGTGAAAGCCCTGGATGCAGTTCCCACCCAATGCCCAAACCCCAGCCACTGGATGCAGAGCCTGTCCCAAGCCCGGATAAAATGGGAGGGTTGTTTCAGGAAGGGCATCTGGCACCACCCCGACACACACACGCATACAAAAAACCACACACACAAAGACATGTCCTGTCTCAAATACTCACTTCGTTTGCCGTCCATGTCTGCGTGGCTCTTTCGGGTCAGGATTCCATGTTTGTAAGTGGCAGCATTGAGCAAAAGCGGGATGGCAATAAAAGGATTACTGCCATCCGTTACCCTAACAACGCGCTTGCCCCCGGCCTCACACTGATCCTCAACCAGCTCGGACAGACTCTTCCTCAATTCCTCTTCCTCACTGCAAATGGAGATTAAGTTACACATCCGCAGCTAGAGACTTCCTCAGTTTATCTTCTTTCTATTAAGGTAAAATTCAGGTACTTTCTAAACCACTGATAGACCAGATACTCACATGGCCCATTCCAGCTTTTCATTCTTTATTGAATTATACAGCACCTAAACCAGAAGGAGAGAGACGAGGCCTGACGTTAGACCCAACAAAATGCTATACAGTAAGTCCCTGAAACGGTCCGCGGTTCTACAAACATTCAGGGGTACGAACAAATCACATAAGTAGC
Organism: Clarias fuscus; assembly: GCA_030347435.1. Classification (NCBI taxonomy): domain Eukaryota; kingdom Metazoa; phylum Chordata; class Actinopteri; order Siluriformes; family Clariidae; genus Clarias; species Clarias fuscus. The sequence continues at coordinate 26,062,874 of CM059214.1, read as the reverse complement.
TTACGGTATGGTACAAAAAATAAACACTGCATTGCACCAGGTACCAATATTTACAATTATATACAATATTTTCAGTGTGTAAGTGAATGTATAAAATGTCCAAAGTCCGGTATATTGTATGTGTGCGTGTGGGGGGTGTGGGAGAAATGAGTAGGCGATTTCAATGAATCAGTTCGGGAGCACTATGATAGAAAATGGCTGTCCTGCAAAGCTGGTAAATAATCCTAATTCAGGAAATCCTCAACAAGATTCAGCTTTGAGACAAAATGGCCGGGATTCCTCTCGCGATTTAAATGCGCAGTCTCATATAATGAGGAACCAAAAGACAACTCTTACATGCAGTTACGGTTTTTGGCCACATGATGGGAGTGTGGGGAAAGGGGATGTATTTAGCCAAGTGGATTGGTATGCTTTATATTGACGAGTCAAAGGTGTATAAGACCATGTTGTCTGACTTAAGGACAAATCAGACTTACGAACCTGCTCCTGGTACAGAACTCGTTCATAAGTCGGGGACTAACTGTATAAACAAATAGCATATAATATATGAGGTAAATGCAGAGCATGCCTTTAAAGCAAAGTCCACCCTGAAACACTGAATTAAAATATTTATGATTAGTGACCAGGGACATATTTTTATAATTCCTTTCTAAGTCTTCTGTCCTGATGCTGCCATTGCAGATGTGAAATAGCATTATATATATAGGGTCCACTCTAAAGGCATCCAGCCTTGACTGGAAATCCACAGGCTGCTGATGCCCAAAGACATTCCTCTGCTAAGACAGTTTCCAGGTCACTGATTGGCTGTCTCATGTAAATAAATGATGTCAGGTGGATATTCTTTTGGGTATAATGGAACCCCTTAGCAGACCATATTTTAGGTAGAATGGGACATCAAAGGTTTCTGTCTAGTGGAAAGCTCGGTTTTCAGTTGCATATGCAGATGATGCATGTTTACTGAACCTGTTGTATGTGTAATAATGTGATTTAGAACTAAATGTTTCCCCTGCGGCTGAAGCATTAGATGAAATATTAGGTGACTCTGACTCAGATAAGGCTTTAGACACCAGTGAGGGTGATTCAGATTCAGAAGCTTAAAACTAAACACTGTGCAATGATGACAACTTGCATTTTAAAAAGACTATCGCAATGCTTTAATCGCAAGTTCAATACCTTTAGTAAATCTTTGGGAAAATCCTTTCCGTCATTCAGGCCATCCAGATTGCTAACAAACTGCTGGCAGGACATCTTCTTCCCGATGTTCTAAAAAAACCGCAAAGAAAATCATCTGTACATTCTTCTTATTTTATTAGGGATGTAATAATGTATTGCTTTTGTAACTGATGAAACAGAAAACTGTGAGTTATGAAGCTGTGCGGTATAAGATGGAAGAAAACTGAAGGGTCGTTATTTCCACCCATCTCCACCAGATGGCAGTATTGTGTTGCTGCCAAGCAAATACAAACACTGCACACACCACCCAAGCTTTCTCGAACTGCACCATTTTGTTTCTGCTGTGCATTTAAGAGCAGGATCTGTTCAGCCACATCATGCAAAAAAAACACAAAAAGACTCTAATAATCAACCATCTTACACAGCAACACGATGCGGTGATACAGATGCAGTGCGAACTCTAAATGCAACACAGTCTGGACTTCTAGTGACTGGATTTTGCCTCACATGTAAGTCAATGTTTAAAACACATGAGAAATGAAGAGAATGAAGGTTTAAGGTGGGAAAAGGAAGAAAAGATGAACACAGAGACAGCAGAGAAGGTAGACGCACTTACCACCTGATCATCACAGCAGCCACGGAATGAGGTGAAAGCGTATTAGGGAATATAAGTCAGAAACGGAGACAGGAGTGTGTTAGAGCGACAGCAGAAATGCCTTTGACTTATTTCTCGGTAATCGGGTTAAAACAGAAACATCCTAACAATGTTCGTAAGTTGTCTTGTGGCATTCAAGTGATTCAACTTTGAATGCATAGCTCAATCATATCTAACTACGTGAAAACTAAAGGGCACAGTACTGTAGCATGTCCAACAATTACTATATTATACTGATTTATCGACATTTATTTGTAATATATTCTGCGTATTCAGGAAATATGTCTAATAAAAAGATTTGCCAATGAAAATAATTATCCTACTCTTAATCTATACTACTTTATCCAGTGTACAGGGTCACGGGGGCTGGAGCCTATCCCAGGAGACTTAGGGACGGGGTGCCAATCCATTGCAGGGCACACACACAATTTGGGAACATCAATCAGCCTATCTGCATGTTTTTGGACAGTGAGAAGAAACCCACCAAGGTAGAACATGCAAACTCCATGAACACAGACTCCAAGGCGGGACTCGAACCCGGAGCCTAGAGTGCAAGGCGACGGTGCTAAACACTAAGCCACCGTGCTGCCACATGATTATCTAGAATATTTAAAACTAAAAGAAATGAACCGAAAATTTAAAATGGCTAAGGCTTGAAAACATCTGAAAACATACTGTTTCCCACATCACTCATACACACGCTTTGATAAATTACAGAAGATCATTAGAACACGCAGTTACTGCTGTGTGTTTCTACCCATCCAAAGACAGTAATTATGCAGTACATGGAACGAAATCAAATGTTTTGGCTACATTTCCATATGTTATATATGCAATTATTACAAAGTGATGCATCTCAGGGACTAAATGAGGAAATGTCCTGTGTAATAAACTCATTAGCACGAACAGAAATGGAGTCTGTGCTATGTCTGCAAATTGCAGTCAATTTAATGCAATGCATTTTATGTTGTTTAATGCATTTTAACTGTCGTTTCCTTTTTTTTAAAAATGTCGCTCACTGACAAAGTGTACTGTATAGGTCATTTCATGATTATAATTTTTAGGTGTCATGATTTTTTATTTTATTTTTTGTCACAGTGCCAAGAAAAAGTATTTGCCCCCCCCCCTCTCTCTTTTTTGTTGTTGTTTTTTTTTTGCAAATTTGTCATATTTAAATGATTAATAGCTGGTTGTGCCACCCTTGCAATAACTGCATAGCAACCCCAGACCATCAAACTACCGCCACCATTGCTGTTCCGAGTTTTCTCCATTTGTGGATAACAGCTCTCACTATGGTTCGCTGGAGGCCCAAAACCTTAGCAATGGCTCATTAACCCTATCCAGACTGATACATCTCAATTACTTTGTTTCTCATCTGTTCTTGAATTTCTTTAGATTGTGTTGCTTGTGTTTATATCTTCAAGCATGATTGACTTTGTCAGACAGGTTTTACTTAAGTGATTTCTTGATTCAACGGGTCTGGCAGTAATCAGGCCTGGGTGTGACAAGTGAAATTTAACTCATTCAGCATGAGGGGGGCCATCACTTTTTCACACAGAACAAGGTACTTCACAAATGAACACATCATTTAAAAACTGCGTTATCTTTGTATAATATTAAAATTACTTTAATGATCTCAATCATTTAATTGTGACAAATATTTAAAAAAACAAAAATTTCACTGCTCTGTATATGAGTCAACATTAGTTTAGTTTCTGTCTGGATGTGTGTGTATATACATACATGGCCATGCAGATCTGTATTCAGAAGCATAAGAGCACATGTCAGTGTATGGGCTCCATCTGCAAAAAAAAAAAATCACATGAAAATTTTATATTTTATATTTAAATATGCTTTTGATATACACTACAGACATTTTAGATTGAGATATATATATATAAGAACAGATCGGAATTTCATCTTTCATTTCATCTAGACATGTTAATCAACATATAATTTTATATCTTTTGTTTGAACCCATCCATTCTAGTGATCAAAAATATTGGAACAGCTCTGAATGTCTAATGTTTTTAGAGCCCTGGGTATTGTCTGTGAAGACTACAATAAACAGATGCTGCTACAATAGACAAACCCTAATTAAGGCCAGAGAGCTGTCTATGAGAGCAAAGCAAACCATTTTGAAGTTACGGGTAATCGACCAGAGCCACTGCACAAAAATTGAGCATAGCCAATGGAACAACCTGGAAAGTCTCTTTGGAAAAAGAAAGAAACCACTTGGGTACTGACAACCAGACATGGAACAAGTCGGCAGAGGAAACTTAGTACTTGATGAAAGAATCATTGCGATTTCTGTGAAGGAAAAAAAGACAGTCAATGACAGCAACAACCTCCACATGGCAGCAGTGAAGGTATCATAATCAACTATTCAAAGAAACCTGAGTGAGCAGAATTATCAAAGCTACACCACAAACTGTAAACCACTCGTCAGCATTCGGAATCTGAAGGCCAGATTGGAATTCTGAAATGAGCCACGAAAGGTCTGGAACCAAGATAACCCTCTGCCAGAGTGATGAAAAAGCCAAAGTGTGAACAAAGAAAGGATCTGCTCATGATCCAAAAAACATACACGCTCATGCTCAGGCGAGTGATGATTTGGCCTTGCATGGCTGCTCCTCGTACAATCTCACCAATCTGTACTGACGGTGTAACTCATGGTGGGAGCAGAAGAACGACTTCAGAAGGCTGCAGAGACTTTCCGTCTGCCAATTTACAGAGAATTGCATCCAATCTAAGTACACTACATCATGTAGCAAGACGACGATCCAAACCAAACTGACTAAACACAACCAAGGACTTTATCAGGCGAAGAGTGTGATCACTAATCACCAGGAGCGTCCCCCCCCAAAAAAACATCACGATTGACAAATGCAACAGTTTGGAGATGCCAAGGGGTCACTAGATCGATGTAGTTATAACAAGCAAGGAATAATCTAATCTATAATTTAAACATATCTGTTCCAACAATTTACTGTACTTACCCAACAATTGGGTGGTCTGCCATTGAAGGTACCATGTTTCAAGTTGTTTAACTCAGTAGTTTCTACCCCTGGGCTCCTGCTCTGCACGTTTTAGTGTTTTCTTTTCCCAGTAGACCAGATTTAACTAATTAGCTAATTATCAGCCTTTACTGAATAGAAGTGAGTGCGTTCGAGCAGGGAAAACAGTAAACTGTGCACGGCAGGGGGTCCTCCGGGACCAGGGGTGGAAACCACAGGTTTAACTCATCCTGATGCAAATATCAGGAAATGAAAGCTGAAAACCTATTATATTGCCTTATATTGATCTTTTCATTTCAAGCCTATATGCCGAGTGTATCAAGAGAATTGGTTCTTTTGCACAATTTTTGCACAAGCACAAGTTCATGGGCTGAAACTGAATATCAGTGGTGGGGGGCTGATGCCTATCCCAGGGGACTTGGGGCACAAGGTGGGGTACACCCTGGACGGGGTGCCGATCCATCGCAGGGCACACACACGCTCTTTCACACACTAAGGGAACTCCAGTCAGCCTAATCGGCAGGTCTTTGGACTGTGGAGGAAACCAGAGTACCCAGAGGAAACCCATCAAGCACGGGGAGAACATGCAAACCCCATTCACGCAGACCCGACACGGGAATCGAATCCTTGATCCTAGTGGTGCATTCAAAGGAATTGTGCATGCATATGCCAGCTCACATATGGCAAACATCATCACACCCCACCTTGGCATGACAGATGATTAATTACATAGCGGCAGACCAGAACTGCAGATCAATAAGGAGAAGAGTCAGAGTAAGATAAGGGTAAACAAAGGGTATACAAACATCCATATAAATTAATATCCATATCATCTTGCCCTCATTCGCATATTTCTTAACTAGCATGCTAATACTATTGTGCCTTAACTTTAGTTTAGTCTGATAAACTGCTTTTCTGGGTCTGCATCCTGACCATGGGCCAGTAGCTGATGATCACTTCAAGAATCTTCCAGGACACGATCACCCATAGCCATGAATACATCAGTGTATGTAGCGATACTTGCCTTCAGAGGTGAGGGCTTCTGGGTTACAGTGACAGAAGCGTTTGGAAAAGTGCACTAGGACTCGTTCTCGCTCCTGCGTCTCTCCCATTAGAGGAAATGCCTTCAGGAAATTCCTGTACCACGAGGAGAAACAGCAAGAGAGAGTTAGAGGTTAGGAATAAGGGGTTTTAGCATAAAGAGTCAAAAATCTAGTGGTATGGTCTTGGTATTTCCCAAGTTTGTGAACACACACACACACACACACACACACACACACACAAACTATACAGTACTGTGCAAAGTCTTTAGCCACCCATCATTTCTTTATATCAGATTAAATTACATCGTTGCTGTTTTTCTTTTCTTCCAGGCTGCTTGCTTCCGTCAAGGAATCACCACCATCGGTCTTCCTGACCCAAACCTCCCATTTTATTCGGGCTTGGGGCTGGCACTACATTTAGTGGCTAGATTGGGGAGTGGCTGGAAATTGAATGCAGGGTGTAGGTTTCTTGCATGGCAGGCAAGAAACCTACCACGTAGGCACCAATGCGCAGAAACTTAAATGAAAAAAATGTATGTTTTACTGCGACAGGCTGCAAAGTGCCTAAGGATACAATTTAAAAATGGGTTGTTTATGGATCCCTCCATAAAAAGGGATCGCCGCCAGCTGTTCGTACTTTTTTCTTTTCAGGAGGGAAAGCTGGTCCAGATTACTGGGATCATTACTGAGATGTAGGAATAAGTCCATGCAAGAAGCAACCTCAGCAGCAGCCTCATTTCACCTCTTGTCTGTTCCAACCACACAGCACTCAGCATCACCAGTATACTAATCACCGGCCTGACCATCCGTCATCATCTGCACCTGTTTCTCATTGGTTCTTAAGTTAGATGGCATTTTATCATGTTAGATTGATCACTGTGTGGCTTAACAAACAAAAAACATTCCTCTGAAACTGTTCGGGTACATGCACTGGACTGAAAATGAGAGTCAAAAACCTGATAGGAATGAGAGACCAAAAAGTCATTCAGGAAGCCTGGAGAACTATTCTTTAAAACGACATTAAAAAATACAGGAAGGCCTGGTTCATTGGAAGCTAAATATGAAGAAATGAGACTTTTGCGCAGTACTTTATATATAGACACGGTGAAAATGAAATAATCTTATCATCCTGCCCAGTACAGTGTACTATGTACAGGGGCTGTATAATCTAAAGGCAATAAAAACAAAGAAAGCGAAATAGAACAAGACAAAAAGCCTAAAAATAGAAAGGGTGAAAAATATGGACTAAGCACTACAGCACGGTGTAAGGTGTGGTCACCTAAACCAAATTGGATTTTAAAAAATGAAGACTATCCCTCACACGGACAGGTAGGTTATTTAATACCATTAGCGCGCCATAAAAAGGGATCGCCGCCAGCTGTTCGTACTTTTTCATTTCAGGTGGAAAAGCTGCTCCAGATTACTGAGATCACAGATCTATAGATATATAGTGAGGATATGTAGGAATATATCCATGCAAGAAGCAATCATGTGAAATATTTAGATTTCTGGCAGACATTCTTACCCAACAGTGGCAACTTGGTGGTGCTGGGGTTTGAACCTGGGACCTTTTAATCAGTAGTTTAACACCTTAAGCACCAAAAACTACCCCTAACATGAACTAGCAGTAGAAATTCAATCGTTTTCATAGTACGAGAGCCAGGATAGCTGTGGGCTTAAGAGAATGCTGAGCTCAAATATTCCATTTGGGAAGCCTATTTGTACCGTGACTAAGACACCAGTTTCAGACAGGCATGTGACACCAGGGCCAAGTTCCCCCCACAACTATGCCTTAAATTAAAAAAGAAGAAGCAGAGAGGCCTTTTATCTAACTACAGATTTCAGCAACTGGGAAGTTATCACCGTCAAATGTCTGCATCTTTTGTTTAATCTGTAAAATGAAAGAATCAAAAGAAAAAGCCCAAGCATGTCTGAGATCACGGAGATTCTTTTCTAAAGCACAGCTGCAGAGTTTTGTGGGGCTGAATGACATTGACAACGACATCGCCTCCAACAAAAAAAGGAGGCTGTCACACATTTAGAAGAACACAGTAAAAGGCAGTTGAGCGTCAACAACATACAGTCATCCAGTGTACAATACAGATCACTTTGAGCGGGTGCAGAGTGGGAGAAGTTACAGCTCTGACCAGCATGTATGGGAATCAGGCAGGGACAACCCGAAACCAAATTATTGCGATACTTATTAGCCCATTCGAATCATATTGCGATTCTCTAAGGGCGGTTTCACATCAGGAAAGTCCGATTTGTACTGTGTCCAGGAGCGACTGCTCCCCACTCCGCCACTGTTCAGGAAAAATATCAAGAACAATGTTCTCGCGAGCCTTCCTACTGTTTCCGCTCTGGCTGTGTAAGTCAGGGGATGAGGTTGGCGCATGCTACGCGCACACTGAGATTTTTCGCGGAGCACGACGGTTCTGATGATGATGTCGCATCTAAGCACCTGTCTACTTCCATTCTCAGGTACGATCGGGTTCCATATCTGATTCAAATCTGTGCATGAGTACGCTGTACCGTTCGCGAGACCACCTTCCCGGGCATGGATCCCGGGCATGGATCGATTGCGTTCTCACTGGTAAAAATGACTCGACTTTGGGGAGAGGCGTTTCTCGAAAACAATCGCAGGGCCATAATCTGAACATGCGTTAACCCTTACCCCGATTTTAGATGTCCTGATTCTACTTTGTTTTTCAGATTTCATTACAATTCTCAACAAATTTAGCAAATAATTTGCTCCTGCCACCCAGAATACTGTGCTGCCTGTCAACGGTCATAGTTTAGAGCAAATAGTTTATCTTTTTCTCAGCCTGTGTCTGGGAACAAGTATTGCCCACACACTTCTGATATACGAACATTATCCACAGCATTATGCTCTTTTCTTCCTCCAGACTTTGCAATCTATATTACAATAGGAATGGTTCTGTAGACACACCGTCTGCACTTAGTCTTTATGTAGGAATAGATTAGATTTAATTAAGATTATCTGCTATAAAAGAAGCTTTCGATTTTAGACAATTTAAACAAGCCCAATCTGGCAACCCTACCATTAACTCAAGTGTTCCTGCCTTCAGCATGGGGAATTGCAAATATTGGCCAAATAGACATTTATTAGCATTTCTTGTAGTTCCCATTATGACCAACAGGTGCAATAATAGTCCTAATTGAGGCGGTGAGCATGCTGCCCCATGATAGCTCAACATTTAGTGGTTAGTCATTGCTATGGACAAGTTAGCACTGCCGCAAGCTCAAGCCATCAACACAGCTCCATGAAACAAGAACCCAGACCTTACCTTAGCGCTCTGTCTAAGGACAACCCTGTAAAATCGAAGAAGCTCAGATACTCGGACGCCACCATCTGGCTGAAGTCATTGCTGCAAAAGAAAGCGAGATTGTTTTCAACTTTGTCCACATTTACAGTACGTCAAGCAGGCAGTCGGCCACTCTCACATTCACACACACACACACACACACACACACACACACACACACACACACACACACACACACTCACTTTTTTCCCAGGTGTCGTGCCACATCACACCGCTTGAAGCCCTCCAGGTAGAACAGCCGCTTAGCCAGTCGCTTGGCCGCCTCTGCGTCGGCACGGCAACCGTTGGCAAGGGTATCTGTGCTGCCCCTCTCCAAGGTCTCCAGGCTGCCCAGTTCAGAGTCAGAGTCGCACAGGCCATCTGTGAGATTGGCATCACTACAGCAACAAAAATGGTCACATTAGACTTGTCTCCGTGAAACGTCACAGCCGGGTTAATACAATTACCAGCGAAAGAGAAGGTTAATAGACATTGTAGACCATAAGCATCATTCAGAAGTGATACAGAGCCATCTACATCTAGACTCATCTAGTCTAATTTTTTCACTCATTAAGGAGATGGTCCTAGAGATCTAACTGAAATAATCAAGCTCTGAATGACTGCCACTACATGCACAGTGCTCTGTTCTTAATCTAAAACGATGGCTTTCAGTCCAGTAGAGTGGCACTCTGAAGCCGCCATGACTCCTGCACTGAAGTGACAGACAGCTTTTAATAATGAATACTATTTCTTATCAAGGTAATACAATATAGATTGAGAAAAGAGTTTTAGCTTGTGTGTGCAACAATTTACAAATTAGACAACTGATGCATACACTAGCTGTGTGGCGCACTTTTATCATGCCAATCTGGAAAAAAAGGAAAAAGAAAGGATCGCTCACTCTACAACGACTATGCCATTCTTCTATGCAGAGGACCCTAGTGCACACTCATACACCACATGTTTAATGGTCAGCGTTGTCACCTTTATTGTGTTTGTGTTTTTTCCTGCAGTCGGTATTATCTGAGGTTAAGATTTTTTTATTTTTTTTTGCATAATACAATTGCCCCAATCACATTAGAACCAAACCTCATAAAAAGACAGAGTAATCTGGTGGTGGCTGTGGTGCCAGCAAATGTTCTGTGTGTGTGTGTGTGTGTGTGTGTGTGTGTGTGTGTGAGAGAGAAAGAGAGAGAGAGAGCGAGAGAGAAAATTTGTGTTCCAAACGCCCTCTGCTGCAAAATTACCCACAATCCTCTAAACTCCAATGAAATATTAAACGCTCCACTGGAATGAAGCTGGGGTGTATAAAACGGACTTAATTTGATTTAGCGCCAATGAAAATAACTTAGTTCAGCTTAACTGCACTGACTCCAATGTTACAAAACCTATGTTACACAATCTTGCATTGTGCCGAGCATCAGAGATCAGAAGATATGACTTAGACCAAACGCAGGCACTTCCTAACCAACACTCGAACAATCTGAATGTTGCTGCTCTGTTGTTGAGCTTCGGGTTATCTGATCATTTAATCCATCACATCGTCGTTGTGTTCTGATGAATATTTAACATTTGCAAATGGTCTTACAATATTGATTTACCCATTCAGTTATCAAAATGTTAAACATTTCCACAACATTATCTATCTAGCACTGCAGCATAGGGACCTGTTAAATACATTACTGAACATCTGACAACATTCCATGTTAGCCAAGAACACCCTGGGCTCAGCAGTTTGCACGAGAGGAAGATGGAAGTCCTCTGAGTAAGATGAAAGTCTCATAGTACCCATGATGAATATTTCAAACGGCACAAGATTTCCTTTTCCAGCCTCGCTTTATCTCTATCATCTAAAGCATACAGTATGCGCGATTACCAAAGACAAGACTTTTGCTCTGAAAAAAAAAAGACTGGAAGACCTGTATACTATGTATATATATATATATATATATATATATATATATATATATATATATATATATATATAAAACATTACGGTATAAGCACTCATATCATGCTATAATGTATTCATAAAGCATCAAGGATTTTAATTAATGCATTTAAATCAAAATCTTTATTATACATGATGAACAAATATTGTATATAATTAAATTGTTATAATTGTTTTATATATATTTTTTTATATAATTGTTAGATTTTGTAAATATGTTATACTGTTATCTCTTTAATAATAAATTATACTACAACCATACACTGGATAAACAGTGGCAAAATCCACTTTTTTCTATACATAACAAATAAGGTCAAATGTACAGTATTATAATAATGTATTCGTCTTACCTATGTACCGATTCTACACATACCGGCAGTATAGCTGCACCTGATGATTATTAACTTAATCAATCAATGCCTTTATACAGAATGAAGCTTGGCAAAAATAATTATACCTGACAGTCGTCATATGAGGATCGTACAAGGGTAAACGTATAGATCCTCATATAGTTGGGAGTCATGTCTTCACATGAGGAGTCTCAGGTCTTAAGAGGTTAAGCTCAGAAACACTAACATATTCTTTTAGGATATAAAGTCTAGGTGCCTTATTTGCTAAGCAATGCCAATAGGTACCTACCGAATAAACCGCCAAGTAGTGTGCAATGTAATGTGCAATGTAATTTGGTATAAATCAGATATCTTAGATAGATAACGTGCTTGTTTTGTTCCAGTATTCCTGAAAGACAGTGTAACAGAATTCATGTTTGGTTGATCATATCCTCTTCCTGCGACATAAAGCGGCGGAAAACTGAATCACTCCAAATGTCATTCAGGAAAAACTTAGCTCGGGGGCAAACGTCTTGCAAAACATGTAAAGGTAAAAGACATGATTATGTTATTTAAAAAAAAGCTTATGTTATTAGAATAGCTGATTTAATTGAAACTATAATAACTCTACTGGTACAGTACAAAACAATATAGGCACATATTTTATATATATATATATATATATATATATATATATATACATATATATATATATATATATATATATATATTTTTTTTTTTTTTTTTTTTTTTTAATTCTTCATTTTAATTGTGGATCAACACAGGCCATAGAAATTCATTTTAATTGGCAATTCACAATAGTGCTAGAATTAATGCTCACAAGAAAATATTATGATAATAAATACAAACGCAATCCATGTGGCAAAAGCATGGTGTTGTCTGATGAATTCATTCATTCATTCAAAGTATAACCTTGGGTTATTCACAGTTTTAACATTGTCTTACTGAAAGTAAAGGGAAACTGTGACAGCTACTAGGATAGCTAACAATAAGGCCAGTAGTGGCTCAAATGGGACAGTGGTGGCTAAAAATCTATCTATCTATGTGTGTGTGTATAGTTATAGTTATAGTTATAGTTATGGTTTGGGACATTACTTTGCCTGGAACGGTTTCATCACATATATTAGAATCATTATGACTTACCCATTAAACTATATTATAAAAGTCTAACTTTACGTTCTTTAAACAATTTATAAATATTATACAAATTTGTATATAGTTTTGATTACATTCTACACTACACTGCTAAATCCAGAAAATGTCCACAACCAAACATTTATTATACAAAATAAAAATCTGAAAAGAAATACGACTGAACAGTAACTATGTTAGAATAAAATGTTTTTAAGGCCACGGGCAATTACAGGATTTCAAATCTTCCAGACATCACACTTATGTCAAAATGTGCCTGGAGTTGCACATTAAAACATGAGTCTGCTTGTCCATGACTCAGAAGGCAGAACTGCCCTACTGGCTTGCATGTTGCGTGCTCTCCCCCCCCCCCCCCACCCCCCACCCCCACTCCAAAGGCTGAGTCAGGTTAAAGGTGTGGAGCTTGGCAGGTCCTCTTCTATTAAAATTTTGTTTTATCACAAATAAAATCAAATGTTTGAGTGTGGCAGTAGAAATGCTGTATAGCTTAAAGGCATTTGCCTGCAATGCATCTCTGTACATTATTCTGTAATTCTGATTTATTACTGAATACACTGCGGTTCCAGATTTTTGCTGGTCTGATGCGGAGTGACATGAAGTGAAGTTACTGTTACTACCCATCTTGACAAGTTAAACTACTCTTATACCACAGCAATTTGCCTATGATTACAACCAATTGAAACTAATTTCTATTTTCAACCAACTTTGGACCGCCCACAAAAATATCCTTTATAATATATCCTATAATAAAAAAAAAAAATCTAATAATAATTCTGTCCTGAAGACTTTCTTGTGGTGGAGAACAAACAGCTGTTAATAAGCAGGAAACCGAAACTCCTTTTGAAAATGCTGAATAAACATCTCTTACAGAAAACTTCACCATAACAACAATTTGAGGTTTTTCTTATTCATTCCTTTAAGTGTACGGCAAGGAATATTTGAAATGTCCAGCATATTATAAAAAAAAAAGATTTATATTATGGAAAATTCTAAATATGGGGCAGTAGTGGTCCAAACGGTAAAGCCTGTGGGTTACTTATAGGAAGGTTGGTGGTTCAAGCCCCTGCACTGCCGAACTGCCAGTGTCAAGCCCTCGAGCAACCCTATCTGCTCCCGGGGCAATGCATCCTGGCTGACCCTGCTCTCTGACCCCAACTTCCTAACTGGGAAATTCACTGTGCTGTACAGCACATATGACAAATAACTGAATTGGCGTATAATTACATACTATAGGTAGTTATTTCCATGCACAATGTGTGCTTCCTCTGCCTTTGCCTTTAGCCAGTTTCTAATCACATGACTGCTGTTCTATAACAAGATATCATGCTTTTCACACTGTGCTTCACAAAATATGAGAGGCCATGATGATGTAATGTTTAAAAAAAAATTAATCTCAGCATCAATGTTCCACCTGATAGCCTTGTTCCAGTGACATGAACATCACCAGTTCAGCATCAATGATAAGCAAGGAACATCTACCAAATAATATTTGTGCTAGGATAACTTATTAAAATGTGATGAATGTAGGCAAAATATATGTGTATCTAATAAATGTATTCTGAAGACGATATTAGGGATTAATATGAGCTCGGTGGCTTTGTGGGTTGCATTGCCGCATCGCACCTTCAGAGTTGGGGGTTCAAATCTTGCCTTTGATCTGTATGTAAAATGTATATCTACAGTACATAACAGTATAACTTTACAGCATATAACTCAACTCTCGCTCTCTCTCTCTCTCTCTCTCTCTCTCTATATATATATATATATATATATATATATATATATATATATACACACACACGTGGACAAAATTGTTGGTACCCTTCGGTCCATGAAAGAAAAACTCACAATGGTCACAGAAATAACTTTAATCTGACAAAAGTAATAATAAATAAAAATTCTATGAATGTTAACCAATGAAAGTCAGACATTGCTTTTCAACCATGCTTCAACGGAATTATTTAAAAAAATGAACTCATGGAACAGGCCTGGACAAAAATGATGGTACCCCTAACTTAATAGTTTGTTGCACAACCTTTTGAGGAAATCACTGCAATCAAACGATTCCTGTAACTGTCAATGAGACTTCTGCACCTCTCTGCAGGTATTTTGGCCCACTCCTCATGAGCAAGCTGCTCCAGTTGTTTCTGGTTTGAAGGGTGCCTTTTCCAGACAGCATGTTTCAGCTCCTTCCAAAGATGCTCAATAGGATTGAGGTCAGGGCTCATAGAAGGCCACTTTAGAATAGTCCAATGTTTTCCTCTTAGCCATTCTTGGGTGTTTTTAGCTGTGTGTTTTGGGTTATTGTCCTGTTGCAAGACCCATGACCTGCGACTGAGACCCAGCTTTCTGACACCGGCCAGCACATTTCTCTCTAGAATCCCTTGATAGTCTTGAGATTTCATTGTACCCTGCACAGATTCAAGACACCCTGTGCCAGATGCAGCAAAGCAGCCCCAGAACATAACAGAGCCTCCTCCATGTTTCACAGTAGGGACAGTGTTCTTTTCTTGATATGCTTCATTTTTCCATCTGTGAACATAGAGCTGATGTGCCTTGGCAAAAAGTTCAATTTTTGTCTCATCTGTCCATAGGACATTCTCCCAGAAGCTTTGTGGCTTGTCAACATGTAGTTTGGCATATTCCAGTCTGGCTTTTTTATGAATTGTTTTCAACAATGGTGTCCTCCTTGGTCGTCTCCCATGTAGTCCACTTTGGCTCAAACAACGACGGATGGTGCGATCCGACACTGATGTTCCTTGAGCATGAAGTTCACCTTGGATCTCTTTAGAAGTCTTTCTGGGCTCTTTTGTTACCATTCGGATTATCCGTCTCTTTGATTTGTCATCAATTTTCCTCCTGCAGCCACGTCCAGGGAGGTTGGCTACAGTCCCATGGATCTTAAATTTCTGAATAATATGTGCAACTGTAGTCACAGGAACATCTAGCTGCTTGGAAATGGTCTTCTAGCCTTTACCTTTAACATGCTTGTCTATAATTTTCTTTCGAATCTCCTGAGACAACTCTTTCCTTCGCTTCCTCTGGTCCATGTTGAGTGTGGTACATACCATGTCACCAAACAACACAGTGACTACCTGGAGCCCTATATATAGGCCCACTGACTGATTACAAGATTGTAGACACCTGTGATGCTAATTAGTGGACACACCTTGAATTAACATGTCCCTTTGGTCACATTATTTTCAGTATTTTCTAGGGGTACCATCATTTTTGTCCAGGCCTGTTCCATGAGTTAATTTTTTTAAATAATTCTGTTGAAGCATGGCTGAAAAGCAATGTCTGACTTTCATTGGTTAACATTCATAGAATTTTTTTAAATGATTACGTTTGTCAGATTAAAGTTATTTCTGTGACCATTGTGAGTTTTTCTTTCATTGACCGAAGGGTACCAATAATTTTGTCCACGTGTGTGTGTGTGTGTGTGTATATATATATATATATATATATATATATATATATAGTACTGTACATAACAGTATATAACTTTACAGCATATAACTCTACAGTACACAACAGTGTATATACTGTATACACATACTGTATATTTATATATATAAATAAAACTCTACAGCATATACTGTAACTCAGCTCTACAGTACTTATTAGTATATAACTCTAAAGTATATAGCTCTGTCTATCTATCTATCTACTGTATCTAACTGGGTGTGTGAGCGTGTGTCTGTGCCCTGTGATGGCTTGACACCCATAAATTCCCTGAGATCAACTCCTTCCATCATGGATAAATAGTAAGAAAAAATGAATGAAATAATGGATGAACATTAGGGACAAATAAAAAGTTTCATAATCTGAAGCAGAAGATCTCTGACACTGTGTGTGTGTGTGTGTGTGTGTGTGTGTGTGAGGGGAAACCAGTTCATGGTCTACATTTCCAGCAGTAATGTAGTCTACATGTCATCATGTCTGTTACTAGGAAATTCAATAAAACAGAGATCACATCAATCAAATCTATTATATATATATATATATATATATATATATATATATACTACTGAAGACTTTGAACTGGACTCGCGCCCATGTCAGCGCTCCTCCGCGGCGAACTGAACCAGACAGGATGTAAAGTTCGTTAAGTTACTTACAGGAGCTCGAGCAGAAAGTGGAAATGAACATCATACTCCTCTTTCCACATCGCGTTTCAGCGCAGATCGCGCACGAACACATCCATGTTAAAGCGACTTAAAACGGCATGAAACTGCGCCCAGCCGCCGCGCCGCGGGATCTCCGCTACCGGATCACTGACTCTCCGAAACCGAAAGAAAAGAAATCGGATCAAATCGCGTTAGTTTCCTCGCTCGGTGTGAGTCTGAGTCGGACACGCAGGTATACGCGAACACTTTCACTTATATATTACAAACAGCGTAGATCGAGGCTTTTAAACGGACAGATCCGGCGGACGGAAAGTTTTAAGCGCGATTGATGAACTCATCCGCCTCTTCACAGCTACACAGACCCGGGCTCGCTACAGTCACCTAAAGGCACGTGTGTTGCCAGATTGGTTAGAAACGTTCCAGTGTGTTGCAAGCCCTTTGATCACTTATGGCCTAAATCAGAAGGCTTATACATTAACGGTACATCATTACATATCTGAGCAGCTGAGGGTTAAGGGCCTTGCTCAAGGGCCCAGCAGTGGGGTTTGAACCTAGGACCTTCCAATACCTTATCAGCTTAGTTTACACAAAATGCACAGCTGAAAAAAATATATACCTGTTAAATTACGTCCTCTTATATTAGATTATATTGATGCTCTTAATAGCTCATACTTCATCAACATTGGCATGATTGCAGAAGGCCTGCGTTCGATTCCCAGCCAATGCCCAAACCCCAGCCACTGGATGCAGTTCTGGTCCCAAGTCTGGATAAAAATGTGAGGGTTGTGTCAGGAAGGGCATCCGGCATAAAACCTGTGCCAAGATGTTGTGCAGATCAGATGGTCCACTGTGGTGACCCCTCAACAGGAGCAGCCAAAAGACCTACAACAATAACTCATTATTGCCTAATTAATCAAGTGAGTGTGTTCATTAGTTTGTTTCAGGATATTTTATTGAGTACTAGGTGCTATGGCAAGAAACCAGATTACCCAATAGGAATTATGCAATTTTTCCCTTTTTCCCTGTCCACTAGCCAGCTAGCTACTCTCTGAGCACAGTAATCATGCCTACAGTTGATTAGTACCATATAGATCTTACCATTGCAATGGTTTGGTAAGATCATTCATTCACTCACTATACAATCACCTACTGAACTGACCTTGGGGCATGAGGCCCCCTGGCAGTGGCGGCTGGTGCAAAAATGTTTTTGGGGGGGGCAAACAAAATTAAAATTAAACTTTTAATAGTCGCCTGTAAATAGCCATTTATCAAAACCATTTGAAATATGACTATTAGCTCAAATTTGTCACATTTGCTCTTATGAATTCATGAACCAACCACATGTATCTGACTCAAACCAAATCTAAACAGGTGAAATGTACTCAATCTGGCAACACAGAAGAGAGGAAAGGGGTGTTGTGTGGGCTCAGATGGCTTGCAGGCTTTTAGTGAATGACCTGGAGGGTTTAGCACTTCTGTCGTATTTCCGCCGTTTGAGTGCAGATCTGGCTACATGCCTGGGAGCACCAAGGTCACTTCAGCGGTGTCTTTTAGAATTGGGACAAAGAGACGTTACTATATGCACGCTGCACAAAAAATGACTCTCAGTCTTCATTTCTGGAGCAGCATGAAGACTGCTGTGATTGTAATGCCATAAGAGGAGCAGTAATTTGAAATGAAATCATCTGGAGAAGCTGTAACATGCCCAGCCCAAGCTGCAGGCGCTGCCCATAACTTCTCAAAGTCCAAAATACAGGTTCTGTCCGCTTCTGCTTAATGTCCGAGTTTCCCTTTAGCTGTGTTTCTTCCATTTAAAAAATAAATCCATCCAGCAGTGAATCACACAGCAAGAGGAGACACTTTAAATAACCTCTAAGGCATGGACTCACATAGACACGTGTATGACACACAGTGGTGTGACTGACATCAGACATCAGTCTGATGTCTATCAAACTGTGGCACATCACAGCATGTTCTTTTCCCTTGATATTCTTTTTAAATGCCTGGGTGTGTGCATCATCACATGTACACACTGATAGGGTGCGGCAGGGGAGATATGCAGCAGCAAAAAATAATAATAAATAAGCAGTGTCCTAAAGTTAAATAAAAACATATACAGTGCTGATAGTAAAGAGATCACTCTACTGTCAAAGGAATAAAACACAACAGGGCTTATTGTTATGATGAAAAAAGGAGTGTAACAGTAGGGCATGATCTGTGCTATGACGTGCTATGATAAAAGGAAAAGTAATGGTAATTCATTAATAAATCACATCAGCAAAAATTGATTAGTTGATATCATCTATGTTATACACTAGCCTCTTTTTTTATCTTTCTCGAACTTATAAAGACAAAGAAACAGAGAGAAAGAGAGAGAGAGAGAGAGAGAGAGAGAGAGAGAGAGAGAGAGAGAGAGAGAGCAAGCAAGCAAATTACTCTATCCTTAAAAATGTCCCAAGGCATAGTGGCATGAGCTGTAATAATTCAATAAAAGATATGGTATCATTAACTTTAGTGAAAACTTAACTCCCTGATGCAGCAACCTAAAGCAATCAAGAGTGCCTGTCCTCATATTATAGTATAGCTTCTATAAACTCAGCAAAGAATGTCAGGAATAATATGTCCACACCTAAAAGGTAATGTTAGGTCATGGGACCATAACTAGTCTGGACAAATGGCAAAAAAAAAAAGTCTTTGGATGCTGTAGTTAAGAAATGTAAATCCCTCATCAAAAGATAATCTTTTTTCAAGATTTAGTTTTGTTGTTAATGATGATGATGAAGATGACGAAGAAGATGATGATGATAGTGGAGGAGAGAGCTGTCTAACTAACACAATCACCATAGGACTCTATCCACAGGACACTCCATCCATAGACCACTCTATGGTTTTCTCATTCAGTGCCCTGTGGATAGAGCCAGGGTTATTCTGGTAGAGAAATGTTTCATTATAGGATAAGGCTAATGAGTCAGGAGAATATTACAGTATATTAATATTCAGTGTAGATTCCCTTTGCTTTAAATGTATTATTGTGGTAATACGTTAACTGCTGTTTTCAATTAAATTCCTGATGATTAGTATACTGGTGATGCTGAATGCTGAGTGGTTGGAACAGACGAGAGGGGAAATGAGTTTGATGCTGAGGTTGTTACATAAAGAATACATTTTTTATTGTATCTTTAAACACTTTGCAGCCTGTCACACTAAACCATTTGTTCCTATTTCTTTAATTTAATCTCCATCATTTCATTGAATTTAATATGAAGTTTATGGTTCATTATTATTATTATTATTATTATTATTATTATTATTATTATATCCATCTTTGACTTGATACGACTGACTGACTGACAATAATACTGGGTTACAGAATTGTAGTCTCTTTATGTGTTTTTATTAATTTGAACAACATGCCACTCTTGGAACTGTTAATAGTTACATTATGAAATATTCATGAAACAACTAAGTTAATGTCATCATTTGCGTTATAGCAACAATCCATCACCAGTCACCTTTTTACTCCATCTTGAAATTAATTAGATGAAAAACTTATTGGCATATAAGTATACACTGTAGATCTTCAGTCATAACTGTACAGTATACCAATTTCCTTATCACTTACTATTAATTTTTATTCTTCATGAACCAGAATGTCTAGATTCTGCTATAAACAGAATATAACAGCTCATGAGTCACAGAGCCAGATAGAATACGATGAGCTCCCCCTGCTGAGTCCTTTTTCCGGCTGATCTTTCTCTCTTTCTCTCCTTCTATGAAGCTTGTCTGAGAAAATCTATACTGTGAAAGGAGCTGCAAAGACAGATTCCTATTTCTCATTTTTCCTCCAATAACATCCCCGCTTTCAAACGACTGAGAAATAAATCAAACATTCAATATTCTTCTAGCTATGCTGACCATCATAATCATCATCATCATCATCATCATCATCTTATTAGTTATCTTATTCACAGACGTTATTATTTTAAAAATGAGCTGTACTGTAACGGTTCCAGTATTTTCAGTAGCTTTCATCACCCACCGACATAAAACATGCAGTGTGAGATGCCTGGGTCTCGAGCGCTATTTCACTCTGCAGTGCTGTAATGATGCGTCTGACACAGACGGAATGAAGCTATTATTAGCCTGAGCCAAAACCCAGCACATAGGCTGCAAAGTACTGGAAAACCGAGGAGATTTAACAGCAGGGAACAAAAGGCGGTGACAGCAATCCATTTTCATACACAAAACATGCACGCGTATTTAATTCTATTCAAAATATACAGAACATCTTGTAGATTTTAAATACGCTCATCAATTTTTGAATCGCGTCTGAATGAGCAGAGTGCAGTCCTACAGTAATGAATCACAAAGTCGAATCAAAAAGCTACAATCCTCCCCCTTTGAGTCTGGTTTCTTATTTGTCTGAATTTACAATGTCACCTTTTACTTGGTCTAGACTGGGAATCAGGTCTGATACGGAATATAAATTAGCTGGCTAATACTTGACCGAAACAATAGATCAGTACTGGAATTTTGGCACGTCTCATTTAAAAGATAATTACGTGTTTATTTTATTTTAATACCAGATTATTATCTTTTCTGTTTTCGCTCCTGGATGCAATTTGCCTTTTGTAGATAGGGGGTGGCTAATAACTGTGTATTTTATTAGTTTAATATGAAGTCTGTCTTTAGTAAAATCATGGTGTAAAACTAAGTACCTTGCTGTGATTTTTATAAAGAGCTCTCAATTTTATGGAGTTCAGAAATCCTTTAGGTAGCATTCTGCCAAGCATGCTACCTAAAGTAGCATTCTTAAGTACTTAGTTATGATGCATACACCAGGGGCAGCACGGTAATGTAGTGGTTAGCCCTGTTGCCTTGCACCTCCAGGGCCCGGGTTCGATTCCTGGCCAGGTTCGTTTTGCATGTTCTCCCCTTTGGGAATTATGATTCCCAAATTGGCCACAGTGTGTGTATCTTATCAAAAAAAAAAAAAAAACATTTTTGTGTGTGTGCCCTGCGATGGATTGGCACCCTGTCCAGGGTGTACCCCGCCTTGTGTCCTATGTCTCCTGGGATAGGCTCCAAGCCTCCCGTGACCATGAATACAAGATTAAGCGGTATAGATGATGAGTGAGAGTGAGTGAGTGAATTCACCAGACAATTATTTCAGACAAAAGATGAAATTTTAAACACTGGGTATAGATATTGTACCTCCAAGGGTCAGGTTAAATTCCCGCCTCCGGTCTGTGTACATTCCTCCGGGTACTCCGGTTTCCTCCCACAGTCAAAAGACATGCAGATTAGGCTGATTGACATTCCCAAATTGCCCGTAGTGTGTGAATGAATGTGTGGTGTGTGCATGTGTTCCCTGTGACGGATTGTCACCCCATATAGGGTCTACCCCGCCTTGTGCCCTAAGTATCCTGGGATAGGCTCCAGCCCCCTGCGACCCTGTACACAGGATAAGTGGTATAGAAGATAAAGTGGCAAAAAAGTATGCATTAATTTGTCATAAAATGTGGTATATAAGTCATAGGTATTGACAGAATGTGTCTAAAATAATAGCAAAAAAGTCTGATCTTGATCTTTCATGTCTTTATTGAACACACTCATTTAATACTCAAAATCGTAGTGGAAAAAGTAAGTGAACCCTCGAAATTAATAACCGATCGCGGCAACAATAACCTCAACCTGGCGCTTCCTCTAGCTCTGGATACGACCTGCACATCATTCAAGAGGAATTTGAGCCCATTCTTCCTGGCAGAACTGCTTTTGCTCATGTCATATACTTTGGACGTCTCTCATCAAGTCATTCCACAGCATCTCTACTGAGTTGAGGCCTGAGCTCTGGTTTGGTTCAGTCAACTTGCTTCTACAGAGTTTCAGCTGACATACAGACATTCTCACTTTTTCCTGAGGTTTTTATTGTTCTTCTCAATAAAGACAGGAAGATCGGATCACATTTTATGACAAACTAATGCAGACCGTCATGAAATTCCAAAAGGTTCATATACTTTACCACTTTTTAAACATACTCCTGCCACTGTAAATGAATGAATTAATCTACATATGCTTATTTCTGCAGGGTCTTTGGGATGTAAAAAAAATTCAAGCAATATTAATTTTTTCACCAAAAATTGGGTACCACAGTGACTTTGATGAAACAGATGAAAAGATAAGATGCAGACTCATCAAGGAGGCTACCAAGAGACGTACAGCAGCATTAACTGAGCTGTAGGTACTGTAGGTACTGTATATCTGGCAAGTTCTGGTGACTCCTAGCATGCGACCCTAATCGCAGTTTGCAACTGTGTGTTAGGAAACCTGGATGGAACATATTTCTCATAAAGAAAAGGCACCAAAGCCCATCTACATTTTGCCAAACCATGTGACTTGGATGGCTTGAATGCTTGGGCAAAGTAACTACAGGCATGATAGTAGAATGGTTTTTGTCTGAGTGTCTGCAACACATGATTCCATTGATTTGAAAAAGAAAAAAAGATAATAATAAAAATATGCCCTAAATACTGTACAATGTTCTAATGCTTCTCGGCATCTTGATTGTACAGCTCCTTTCATTTCCACATCACAATTATAAACTTGAAAGCTAAGCCTTTAGCTAGGTGTTCATGGAGGTCATATATTATATTGGGGGTGTTCAAGTCAAATTGGGACTTTTTATATTACTCTATATACTCCCCTGCTACACTAATGTATGTACAGTATCCCAGGGTTTTATCATTAGTGTTTGGATAGCAACAAGGTAGAACGTTTTCTCAGTACGCTGGAACCATGATCAGCTTGCCTGCTTCATGTCTGAAATGCTGGCCTCCCAGGAACCCAAACCCGTTTGACGACCCAAACATGTAACAATGGCTTACACGACCGTACACGAAATGTTGTTGCACATCATAACTCCTAGCTGTAATGTGCAAGTGTTGTGGTGGGCAATAAAAGGTTTTGCATTGTCCTGCAAAAACAGAACGCCTATGGTGGAAAAAACCTGGATGTTTTCTTCCTGAGAGCGTTCCACTCGTTGAATGTTCACATTCATTCACGGACATATGACCTCCTTTAAAATGCGTGCACTACTCAAATGGTTTTCTGCAGCTAAGAGTCTCATCACTGTACTGTGCTTAAAGTAAATATAAATGTCACTCGGTTTTACGGCAACATTCACGAGACGTTTCATCACCAGTCCCGGTTTGACTTGAACACCCGTCGTATTGTGACACAAAACCTGCAGCTCTGAATAATTTCATCATCCGGCAGTACAACAACACGAAGCACAATAAACCAAAAAAAAAAAAAAAACAGTGAACTAGTGAGTGGTTTCAGAAGAAGAGAAATGTTTGGAAATGTGAGCCAAATCGAAATCATATGAAAAACCCATTAAAAAAAACATTTTTCAAATCAGTTTTTAAATTAGTTAAGGTGTGTACATTTACATTTTCCTATTTGTTTTTCTCTTTAAATCTGTTGTATATATATATATATATATATATATATATATATATATATATATATATATATATATATATATATATATACACGTGGACAAAATTGTTGGTACCCTTCGGTCAATGAAAGAAAAACTCACAATGGTCACAGAAATAACTTTAATCTGACAAAAGTAATAATAAATAAGAATTCTATGAATGTTAACCAGTGAAGGTCAGACATTGCTTTTCAACCATGCTTCAACAGAATTATTTACAAAAAATGAACTCATGGAACAGGCCTGGACAAAAATGATGGTACCCCTAACTTTGTTGCACAACCTTTTGAGGCAATCACTGCAATCAAACGATTCCTGTAACTGTCAATGAGACTTCTGCACCTCTCTGCAGGTATTTTGGCCCACTCCTCATGAGCAAGCTGCTCCAGTTATTTCCGGTTTGAAGGGTGCCTTTTCCAGACAGCATGTTTCAGCTCCTTCCAAAGATGTTCAATAGGATTGAGGTCAGGGCTCATAGAAGGCCACTTTAGAATAATCCAATGTTTTCCTCTTAGCCATTCTTGGGTGTTTTTAGCTGTGTGTTTTGGGTCATTGTCCTGTTGCAAGACCCATGACCTGCGACTGAGACCCAGCTTTCTGACACTGGCCAGCACATTTCTCTCTAGAATCCTTTGATAGTCTTGAGATTTCTATAGGACATAGGATATAGGACATTCTCCCAGAAGCTTTGTGGCTTGTCAACATGTAGTTTGGCATATTCCAGTCTGGCTTTTTTATGATTTGTTTTCAACAATGGTGTCCTCCTTGGTCGTCTCCCATGTAGTCCACTTTTGCTCACACAACGACGGATGGTGCGATCTGACACTGATGTTCCTTGAGCATCAAGTTCACCTTGGATCTCTTTAGAAGTCTTTCTGGGCTTTTTTTATTACCATTCGGATTATCCGTCTCTTTGATTTGTCATCAATTTTCCTCCTGCGGCCACGTCCAGGGAGGTTGGCTACAGTCCCATGGATCTTAAATTTCTGAATAATATGTGCAACTGTAGTCACAGGAACATCTAGCTGCTTGGAAATGGTCTTATAGCCTTTACCTTTAACATGCTTGTCTATAATTTTCTTTCGAATCTCCTGAGACAACTCTTTCCTTCGCTTCCTCTGGTCCATGTTGAGTGTGGTACATACCATGTCACCAAACAACACAGTAACTACCTGGAGCCCTATATATAGGCCCACTGACTGACTACAAGATTGTAGACACCTGTGATGCTAATTAGTGGACACACCTTGAATTGACATGTCCCTTTGGTCACATTATTTTCAGTATTTTCTAGGGGTACCATCATTTTTGTCCAGGCCTGTTCCATGAGTTTATTTTTTTAAATAATTCCGTTGAAGCATGGTTGAAAAGCAATGTCTGACCTTCATTGGTTAACATTCATAGAATTCTTTTTTTATTATTACTTTTGTCAGATTAAAGTTATTTCTGTGACCATTATGAGTTTTTCTTTCATTGACCGAAGGGTACCAACAATTTTGTCCACGTGTGTATATCTATCTATCTATCTATCTATCTATCTATCTATCTATATATATATATATATATATATATATATATATATATATATATATATATATATATATATAATTTTAAAGGTCATATAGGATATGACACCTAGGTTTAAATTTTTTTGCATCATAAAAAACATGCTATTTTAACAAGGGTGTTCAAATAGTTTACTTACAGTAGTGCTTTACCTGAAACTATCATATGTCTTTCTGTCTGTGTGTTTAAAAATAGAGAGGAAAAGAAAATTAGTGTGTGTGTGTTTGTGTGTAAGTGTGTGTGTGTGTGTGTAAGCGTGTGTGCGTGTGTGTGTGTGTGTGTGTGTGTGTGTGTGTGTGTGTGTGTGTGTGTGTGTGTGTGTGAGATTGTGTATGCATGACTCAAAAGAACACCTGAGAAAATGAGAAAATAAGAATCATAGATGGACAGTTGCTGTCAAAAGCACAGAAGAGACAGAAGATGTGAGAAGACAAGGGCAAAAAATATAGAAAGGAAACTATATGGAAAAGAGGGAGGGGGAGGGGGAGGGGGAGGAATAGAAGACAAGCAAAAAAAAAAAAAAAGCTTGGAAAGCTGTCACATAAAACAGGAAAAGCCACAGAAAACTGGCTGAGGGCCTGCTGCTCTGTATGCCGTCCCAAGTGTTTGAGTCACTGTAAGCTGTATACTGTAATTGAATATAAACTCCGAGGTCGATTTCAATTCAAGGGTAATGAAGTGCACTGAGAACTTTTCAAGCTTTTCCAAATCAACTGATTAATCCCAGGATGACAGGAGGGGTGCGCTGTGGCGGTTTTTGTGGCTGAGGTCCCTAATCAGAAGTCACTCCTATAGTATCAACACTCACATACACACACACACACACACACACACACACACACACACACACACACACACACACACACACACACACACACAATGGTCTTACCATCCTTGTGAGAATCTTTCATTAATGTAAATAATTATGGAGCTGATTAGAGCTGGGCCTACATCTAGATCTAACGCTAACCTTAACTTGAATAACCAAATTGAGCGCTTTTGGTCCTTTTTTTCTGTTTTTAATTAATAATTAAAACCAGTTGGGTCAAGGTCAATCCTCGCAGATACGAGAGGGTATAAAAGTTTCGAGACTAGTTTTGTAACACGCCAACAGAGGGCAGCACTGACCTCCATAAGTCAGTGTGCCAAAAGACATCAGGAGCTATTCTGACCATGCGCATTACCATGTCTGCTATTCCATCATGGACAGCAAGTCAGAATAAAGACCGAAAGTGAAATTGGGTAAATCTGCCACAGAGACATTTGACGTGATTCGGCAAGTTTAAGGCAATGATGCAATGAGTCTTTCAAGGTGTTCAAGCAAAAGAACATCACTGGAAGACGACAAGAGATCAGGAACACCTTCAGCAAGCTCAACCCTTGTGCATTATGATCGTTTGAGAACAATCCACAGCATTGCTGCCATTATTGCTGTGTCATACGGGTCAATCCAGGCAATCCTCACGTGTGATTTGAACATGCCCCGTGTTGCTGCCAAGTTCATCCCCAGGCCATGGACCCAGGAGCAGAAGGAACATCGCGTCAAAGTCTGACAAGAACTCTGTCAGCATGCGCGGATGACCCGTCCTTCATGTAGAGGATTATTACTGGTGACAAAACTTGGGTGTATATGGTTACGACCCTGAGACGAAGCAACTGTCTTCACAGTGGAAGAGCCCATCATCTCCATGAGCGAAAAAGGCGAGGCAGATCCGCAGTGCATGCTCATCGTTAGGTAAGGATGGTAAGTACATAGTCTGTGAGGAACTGAGACTACCAAATGCTCCACTCTCATATGATTCTATATGAAATAGACTTTGAAGTAGTCTCTGAAAATATACATCAAGCTGCAGTGATCTGCGAATCTGGAATTTCCGATTGACATTTACAGAAGGTTTTGAGTACAATGCATTGATGAGACTCTTAGTCGCAGTAAAACATTTGAATGGAGCAAAGGTTTTAAAGAAGTCTGTATGTCTGTGAATGACGATCCAGGCTGAAGTGGCTCTGAACCTTGAAAGTCGACAGATAACTCATTGCCAACTTGCGGAAGAGACGAATCTGTCTGTACATTACTTGCACTACATTACAGGAACAGTGGCTGTACAGTCCTGACCTCGCTCCAAGCCATTTTCACAGTTCTGGGCCATTTAAGGAGTTCCTGGGAGGCCAGTGTTTCAGATGTGAAGCAGGCAGTCCCATCACGGCTCGGGTGTAGTGAGAAATACAAGCACTAGTGAAAAGCTGGATAAGTGTAGCAGGGGATTACATAGAAGAATAAAGGTATTTTTCACTCTTATAATTGTGTTCTCTGGCTATGCAAAGTAAAAAGTGCCGGTTTGACTTGAACTCCTCCTGTATAATAAACTATTATAATACTAGGAAGAATGGTGTTAATATTATTTAGAAAGCTTTATAATTTGATGTGTAACTATAGAAGGACAGATCACAGCTTGAAAGCTATAAAAAAAAAATTTTCAAATCTCTTTATCCAAAAATAAATAAATAAATAAATAAATGGAAACCGTGATGGAGCCTAATTGGAAACATTGTAATGTTGTTGTTGTTGTTGTCGTCGTTGTTTTTATCTTCCTGCAAATGACCTACATGAACTCTTTTGATGAAGGCTTAGCTTTCAAGTATATATATATAAAAAAAAGAGCATGTACTGAACATGTGATGCAGAAATGAAAGGAACTGTGGAACCAAGATGCCCAGCAGCATTAAAGCATTGCACAGCAGCATTTAGGACAGATTTTTATTTTTTTTCCCAAAAACCAATGGAATCATGTGTTACAGACACGCAGACAAGACAAGAACCATTCTACAATTACTGTGCAACTTACATAAACGCACAATATAGTTGCTGATTACAAGCATATGCAACCAGAGCAGAATCTCAGGATAATGATGATCGCTACCAAAAACGAAACATTCTAAACTGTCGTCTTTTTCCATATGTCCGGCGCACATGTTAAAAGATAACCGCATTAAGAAAGCGTTAGCCCCCCGCGGTGTGTGAAAAGTTGCCTAGATGATCTCTAGTAGAGTAATGGAGGAGTGAAGGTTAATGCACTGATGAAGCTTGCAGCAGTTTGGGCCAAACAATGTGAGTGAAATTTAGAGCAGGACTCCCGCCATGCAAGAGGAAAGCCAAAGGCGATGATGTCACTCTTCCAAAAACAATGCCTCATTCAGGGCGCACTTAGGGGACAGGAAGCTGCGAGTCGTTTAAAAAGAGGGGGGAAAGAATAAACAGCAACATCTGCTGCTTAGCATTCCAGACCGGCGATGGGAGAGTAAGAGAAAGAAAGGCAGAAAAAGAGAGAAAGAGAGAGAGAGAGAGAGAGAGAGAGAGAGACAGGGAGTCCCCTTGAGAAACCGAGACAGATGCTTGACAAGAAAATCTTTTCGAGAAACATATCTACTGCGGCACAGGGCCCTGGTTTTAGTAGCTCACTCCTTGCAGTAGAAATTCTTTCCACTCCTTCCTTCTGGCTCCCGGTCAAATTCAGGCAGAGTATAGTCAGCTGAAGCCTCGATCCCAAACTCAGCGGATCCAGAACAGCAGGAGAGAACATTAAGTCCACTAATGTCGGGCTACAATATTTATTCTAGTGCTGTTGGATTTCCTGAAGTGGAAAATATCGACCATATGTTCTATCCATTCTGTGAGCGCAATTGTTGTAGAAAACTCTGTGTGTCTCATGAATGTTACAGTACATCTACACATCATCTGTATGAGGCGCTTAATCAAATCCAGCTAATTCACCGCTTTGGTCAGCAAATGAAAAAAAGGCTTTGTCTGTAACTGGACTCTGCATGCCATCTACTGGTCAGAATTGGACAAATTTCAGCAATCCAGTAACAGCTTTGGTGGCACCGTGGGATGAGGATGTTTCATATAAAGAAATGATCTGTCCAGGCATACGAGGACTATATAGCAAATACTTACATTCTTTTTATTATTATTATTATTATTATTATTAAAATTCAAGATACTCCTACGTATAACTGACGTCGCAAAAATATCTTACTCTGATACTATATGATATTTTCATGCTACACATTATGTATAAACTGTATCAAACTAATTCATGTCAATAAAACATGGAGCCATGTTTTGCTGAACTGGACTTAGCATAATGAATCACTGTTATAAAACAATTAACATCCAGTGAATTGTTCCAGTGAATAACAATGGAGTTGTAAATATTTGAATAGCAATGGAGTAATAAAATAGATATATAATTATTATTAATAATAAATGTATTGAGGTTCCTGAACGAAAAAACAGCGGTGAAATGCTATAGCCAGCTGTTGCCAGCTGTGCAAGACAGCATAACTGACCCTTCTCTAATGGGTGGCAGGATTGCATATCTCAGTCTCCCCTGTTGATCAGAACGACAGTAACCAAATGCAAGCTTCTATGAGCTCATAGCATAGGGTGAAGCACGCCGGTTATTGCTCTCCGTCATATTGACTGTGCTGTCTTGTCTTCATCCTCCACTGAAAATTTTCATTTCTATTCTTCTATTTGCTCTTATTACAGACACTAGGTGTTTGACCCCTAGGTGTAATAATACAGTAAGTATAAATAGGGTGGTTGCTAAATTGCTAACCTCGCAATTGTGCAACATTTTGAAAGACAAGCAGTTCGATGAAAATTTAGCTTTGTATACATAAGCAATATTTCTTTGAAATCATTCCGATTAGGCGTTTCAGCCAGAACGCTGATGTACTGACTTGCGCAAAGTGATTCTGCCCTCTGTGAAGCATCAGATTTGTCAGAAACGTAACAGAAGAAGGTTCCGTCCAGAAGGTTAGTTATACTCATTCGTGTCAGATAAATACATGGGTAAAGGTCCAGTGCAAAGCCTGGTGAGAGGGAGCTGTTCTCACTGAGTTATACTATATGATCAGGAACAGAAGCACACTTGCCCTCCTGGAAACTAATGCATTCACTTCAAAGAGATCATTTTATTTCAGTCATCTTAAATGGATGCGGTTTTGAGTGGGGACTTCATGACGATTAACTTTTGCTGTATGACTGATATACGGTAGGGCTTTGTGCCGCCTGCCACTATAGATGCGCCACCATTGAGCATAACAACGATTTGTTTGCGACTTGATAAATTGGGGTTAAATGTAAACCCAATAAACACTGGTAACGTTGGCCATGTTGGTAGGAACGTTTCCTCCCTACTACTATATCACTCATTGCAGGAATCTATTGTAGGAATATGATGAAGCGTTCTAGAATGACTTGTGGTATTGTTGTGTTTTCTGCCTGGTTTTGTCTTTGTACTTGTATCCACTGAACAGATGGGCCATCAGGACGCGATATGATTGGCCCTTAACTCCAGTCAGCTGAAACCGGTTGACAGAAGTTAACAGCCAATCATATCAGCTGAAACCAGCATTGTCACTAGTCCCAGTTCCTATTTACTGTCACAGGTGGCCAGTCACCATTAAATTAGCATGTTATTTTAAAGACAGCAGGGACACCTGGCAAACACATACAGTACACACGCATACACACACACTTACCTGACAGAGCTGGGCAGGATTGCTGTCTTTTGTATGTTTCCTGCCAGATCATTGTGGAATCCATTGGGAATGTTCCACTGAGTTGGCTGGCTCAGCACGTTTTCAGACCTGCTGCCTGGGATGGAGGTGTGGAGGGGACTGTCTGATCCGGCTTCATCCCCGTCTCCCTCCCCCTCCTGTGTCTCGGCACTCTCCTGCACTGTCTCCAGCTCCAGCTCTGGGGGCTCAGGCCCCGCCAGTGCTCTCTGCTGGATGAGTGGTGTGAGCGGTGCCTCGAAGCTCACACAGCTGTCCGTCTCGTCTGTGAGAGACAGCACGTCCAGCGAGTCCAGGCTGCTGTAGCAGGTCCCACCCCTCAGCAGCTCGGACTCCACGATGCGCTCGAACGTGGAGCTGAAGCCGTCCTGGCTCTCCTTAGTCCTGTCGCGCTCGTCCTCACCGTCGTCGTCGTCCTCCTCCTCTTCCTCGACCGTCGTGGACGTGCCAACCTGCTCAACGATGCGCTCGAACGCTGAGCTGAAGCTGTCCTGGTTCAATGGCTCATCTTCTCCTTCTACCTCCGCGTCTGCCTCTTCGACTGAAAGCTCAAAAGTGGAACTAAATTTGTCCAGGTTCCCCTGCCCTGGTTCTTGCTCTTCCTGTCCTTCGCTGTCCTCTCCGGTACCGTTCTCCAAACTGCATTCACACACACAGTCAACAAGTGCATCAGCATATCATAATCCACTAGGCTCCTGAAATTCCTTCATTAAATTGACTAAGTTATATGAAACTGGACCTACATAAGATCATGTGCAAACGATGCACCATCTGGCTGTCACACGATAGCAATGGCAAAGCAGGATGGTCTGTGTGTGCGTGTGTGTCCTATCTTTAGCTGCACTGCTGTCACACTCATGCATCAGGAGCAGCAGAATCCCAGCAGAGCAGAGCCTCATTCAGGACAGCTCCCCTGCCACTCAGCCCGAAAATATCTTCTTCCGCCTTCCTCTCACACACGTGTTACATCCCACCTCTAACAACACTGCACTGCTCTAATTGAAACGCAAGCACTAGCTTCATGCCTTCTGTATAACTCCAAAATATCTCCGTTAGCATGAGCCTTTTTAATTGATGTCATTATTGTTTTATGGTTTCTGCATCATGGGGTTTGAGGAGGAGAACTTGGAGAAATTTGTACTTTTGATGATGCTGACCTTGAAAGGACCTCTATGTTGTGCCCGTTCCTCTGCACTGTCAGACAGTGGTACAGTACGCTATGCAAAAATTCATCAGGGGTTCCCAAGGAAATATTCAATGATGCTATAATCAGTGACTAAAAATAGTTGCTTTCAACCACAGCCCAAAACATAGTCTAGACTAAACATAGGCTGAATGCAACTGCCAGAGGTGGAGCTTTCTCACTCGACGTCCAAGTAAAGACAACCCCTTATCCTAATTAATTGTATTCTTGGTGGTTTGCATCATTTGAATAGCTTTTTTTTTATTTTATTTTTTTTATAAAGCCTGGGGCATCACAGAGACCTTTTTTCAATCTCAGCAGATGTTTTACTGATTGCTGTGAAAATGTTCTAATACAATTAATGATCTGGTTCTTTACAGTAAAAGCTATATACATGCCGCATTTACTCCAATTTAGTCAGTCATATTTTTTCCAAGTGTACACCTTGCACAAATGAAATGTCTTTTTATGTATTATAATTACGCAAGCTGTTTTGTGGTGGGCCACTATAAATCCATACATAATGAGGTTACTGACCTTACAGTGTGTTGTGGTTTGTCTGAATCCTCGCACTGATGCAGGGGGCCATCGCAGTCGTCACAATCAAGGATGCCTCCATTACTGTGTCCCGTCTCCCCATTCCTCCCAGCATTATCTTCGACCGGCTCTTCCTCTTTTCTCCTCTCCTCTTCCTCAGCTCCAACAGTCAGTGTATCCCCGTTTCTTTCATCTCCCCTCGCTCCCTCTGACAGTGCTTCTGTCTCTGCAGCATCCTCCACAATTCCAGTCTCCTCTCTCTTTTTTCCCACTCTTACACTCTCAGGGCTGTCTGTATCCGGCTGTGGCTCTGGCGGCGTGTTTGGAGGTGGGGTGTCTATGTGGAGGGGGTCATCCTGCCCCTCCTGGCTCATGGTGGCCTCTTTAGTCACAATTATTTGCACTCTGGGTAGGTATCAAAGGTTACAACTGGAAGAAGAGACATATTATTTAATTATAAGACTGGGGATAAATGCAAACCTACAGTATCGTGCTGAAAAAGTCAAGCAAACCCAGAATATTTAAAGATTGCACAAAGAAGTAAGTATATCAAATTAAAAATAAATGTAACTTTGTTTATTTAGAGATGGGTAAAAGTCAAAAGTGGTAATCTGGGTTTACATATTTGGCTCCTCTCCATTCATTTCCACATATAGCGCATATAAAATAAAGCTTATGCATGACCTTTGCAAACTGACAACGAAACCGACACATTCTGTCTAATACAGCTCATCAGATCATCAGCGCTCAGTCTGGCAAATACATTCACTGTAGCAGCTGAATCAAGGACTAAATTTGACTGTGAACAGCACTATGGTTGTCTGGTGGATTCAGCTGACAGAAAAGGAATCGAGTCGGAATCTGACATCAGAGAGAGGGACAGAGATTAGAATGTAGGGTCAAATAGATGGCGTACATCTTCAAGGTGCTGTAATCTTTTTTAAAGAAGTTGAAAGAAGGAGAGAAAATGTTCCCTCGTTCCCTTTCATACAGCTCGGGTGAGAAGATAGGTGCAGCTCTGACGCACATGCTGCAGTTTAAGAATATCTAAAGCCTAAGACCTAATTCAATCAAACAGGCATAAAACTGCAGCTCCAGTTCAAACCAGGCCCTTTGTGGAAACTTCCATTGCATTAAGCAAGAAATAAAATCGAATCTAAAATTTAGCAACACCTTTCCGTTGGCACACAAGTGGCATGATTGAAGTTTTATGACAAGTAGATTAAATCAAGCACATGACGCTTGAGCTCCGTGTCCAAGTGGTGCGTTTGTCTGAGCCGGCAGGTTGTCTCTACGGTATTGTAACTCCTTCCCTTTTGGTTTTAATAGAAAAGATTACAGGATCAGCATAGTCTTACCGAGCAAAATGATCTCTTTGATGTCTAATACACATTGATTATCAATTATATGCCAGTAAACTGGTGACAGGATCATGGGCACCCAAGGCTTCCCATGCCTATGGGGACCAAAGACTATCATTCCTACAGAAAATCCATTGCTAAAAATCCAAAACCACCCAATCCAAAGGCACCAGAACACCCAGTGCACCACAGCCCACTGGGGACCTGCCGGCAAAGCTCAAGCCCAAGACTGCCAAACCAGCCTCCAAATTTCCCAGCTCCTAAACTAATCAAGCAACCACAAGATGAGCCAGACAAACAAGTCTGATCCCCCACCACCCGCAGCACCCAACATCCTGGTGCCAGACACCACAGCAGACACCCAGAGGTCTTATGGAATCATGCCCCGAGGGGCCAGAGCTGCGCAGACAGCACAATGGGCACAGTACTGGGCATAAAGTTTTGTGTTGGTAATGTTATCGCTGATCAATGTACTTACGTGCACAGATTTATTATATCAGCAAAATTCACTATAATAATAGCAAAAGAGCTTTTGGCATGGAAAGCCCAAATGCATGCGCACACACCAAACACACACGTAGGCTAATTTACCGCAGCATGGCGGGCTGTTATTTAGAGCATTACTAAAGGTCCCAGTGCTGAGCCACTGGCAGATGTTCATGGAGTCAGAATCCAGCATCCGCTTCGCTACAACCACAAAACAGCCCTCAGATCAATGATACAGCCTAACCATTACACTGAGAGACAAAAAAAGAGACTTAATGACTATTTCTGGCACAATATTTAAGCCAGACAACAAGATTAAAAGAGACAATGACAAGAAGGAATAGATACATGAGTAAAAACATTTATTTTGCATTTAAAAAAGAGAAAATGAAAGGAAACCAGGGAAGCGTCCAGTAAATTGTTTCATGGCCCATGATGGTCTAGTGGAATTGGATTATTTGAACAAAATTTGCCTTCTTTTTAATCTGGGCATTATGCATCATGGACTTGCCGCCAAGTGTAGATATAGGTGCGAGACTGAGTTCCTGTGCTGTCAGCAGAACAGCAGGATCTTAAAAACGATCAATTATCCTTAATTACTTTTACCACCCACCACACTTGCTCAGTCTATACTGTTGACATACCAGCAGTGACACACACACTGCCCACTAACGTTTGAACCCAGGAACCTTCTGATTGACTGCGCATCAATAGCTTTGGGAAAGCGCGCTGTAATCATTGCCAGTATATTCTAATATTCAAATATGGATTAATAAGGCAGTTAATCTACATTTATTACTTTATTATCAGCATCTAACACTGAGAAGAATTAATATTGAAACTGGACAGATGAACAAAACATTTTTAAAAAATGAAAAAGAAAAAAAAATTCCCTGCTAGATCCGAACGTGGTCATCTCCTCTTATAGGTCATCTGCGATATTTTTCCACATGCTGTGGTGCAAAAACTGTATGTGCAGGATTATGTGCACTGTGCATCTGTGATATAATTGGCTGATTGGCATGAATGAGAAGGTCCAGCGGTATACCTAATATAGTGGCCAGTGAGCGTATATATTCGTAAGTAGCACCGTCGGTGGATACTCCCAACCTTGGAGATATATCCGACGTTTCTGTGGCAGGAGTCAGGTTGCAAAGCTCGATGCCCAATTGTCATTCACATACTACACGCAATTTGGTAATGGCAATTAGCATAACCTGAATGGCTTTGGACTGGTGGAGGAAACCCAGGAGTGCCCAGAGGAACCCCACCAAGCACAGAGAGAACATGCAAACTCCATACACACAGGCAGTAGTCAAACCCCAACCCAGGAAGTACAAGGCGACAGTGCTAACCACTAAACCACTGTGAGGCCAGTAGACTATAGTAGAGTATAGGTGGTGTATCATCAGCTGTGCTATATGCTGTCTCTGTCCAAAAGTCCCTTAAGTGTTAGAAAGGAAGACAGGTTCATGAAAAAATACTGTGAATGTATCATAGTGACATGGCTCCTCTGGGCATGTTGAGGTGCTTAGAAGTCCTACATGGCCAATACTTTTGAAAAGGTGCAATGATGGGCATGGAAAATTACATACTTTGTGTTCCCAAGCTCTCTCACTCCTTCTGTCTTAATCCTGCCCACTAACAGTTTCTAACAGCCTGTGCTAAAGCCAAGGTGCCGTTTCCTTAGAGATGGAACTCAATATGGAGAATTATACTATGCAGTGATGGATAACCTCATAGACAAAGTGCAACAAAACAACCCCAGATCAGGAGCTAATAAAGCATTGTAGACCAAATAGACTTCTCTTAAATAATAAGGCATCACAAATAGCAAAGTAAGATTTTATCACACTTACTGAAAAGTTTATCATTGAGTCACTGAAAAATGTCCTGCAGTAGGTGTAGACTGCAGAATCAGGGTAATGTAAGCTCTAGCCAGAATCAAATTTCTGTATCAACATTTTCATACCAACATGTACCTCAAGTACCACAAGTACTAATAGTGGAAGATGGTCATCGCACGGTCATTGCAACCGCACACAGAACAAACTATTCATTTTTTTCCACCAGATATAGTCCACATGTTGGTTATAACGTTGGCTGGCTAATTATCTAGATATGTAATTTTACTTGTCTAACTCGAAGAATTGTGATTCTCTAAAGACAATGCTAATTAGTCTCACTGGCTGTCGGTGAGGGTTATATCAAAAGAAATGTGGGCTGAACTATGGGATGCTTAGGATGCTCACAAGTCAGGATGCACACCTTACCCTCCCTCTCTGTATGTAGTGCATGCAGTCTGGAGTCTCATAGTCTGTCATGACCCACTAACCCCTTTCAGCCTGAAGACGATGCCAGCAGCCAGACGCACACACATGCACACACATGCACACACATGCAAGTCCAGGTTTTTTGGGCATTAACCACATACACTGGTTGTAGTGCATTATATCATTTAAATTAGATTTGTTGTTGTTGTTGTTGTTGTTCTTCGCCTCCTTATTGCATGCGTAAAATATGGAATGGTGGTCTGAAATTAGCAGCTGATGGAGGCTGTATTTCCAATCATGTCTGACATGTCTGGGGACTAACGAGCGCGTGGGAAGCGCCGAGCCGTGGAAACTGGCCTTAAATCACCCCGTTCTGTCACTTCTGCCGATTTCAAGGTCAAACGTCGGGCTGTATCGGCGTCGTCTCACATTCAGCGTCTTCCCCTAAATCACTGCAGGGGATAAACCTTATTGTTAAGGCTTTCCCTTAGTCAAACCACGTGAGACACGGGGAGGAAAAAAAAAAAAGGGAAAGTGGCTTTTCGGTGGGCCGGTGTCTCGTCTGGCGCTGCGCTGTCTGTCTGTCTGTCTGTCTCATGGTGAATTAACCGACAGGGACGCAGTTAGTCTAACAATGGAGTGCTAAATAAACTGAACAATGGGCACTTTTTAGCCCCCGCGTTGGGTTCTCACAGACCCTGATCTTAGGTTAAAGACTGTTTACAGGAGGATGGTGGATGATCATTTGGAACACTGTCGCGCGCAGGTCTACCCAACAATTAGCGTGAAATGGTGTCTGCTGCGCACCTGTTCGGACCAGCTCACCTCACCTCAGGGCTCTGCCTGAACAATACACACACATTCTGGCATAGAGCATCAATGTGTGTGTGTGTGTGTGTGTGTGAGAGAGAGAGAGAGAGAGAGAGAGAGAGAGAGAGAGACTGTCGATCTGGGGACACACACACTGAACTCCAGTGTCAAGCATCAGTGGAGTAAAATGCGCCCAAAAGCGCGCAGGTTGTCCGCGGCTGAGGCTGAGACGCAGCCATGTTCCCTCAGCCTCCCGGCGCAGTAACCATGACAACAGCATGGCTGGGGGACACTGGGCTCTCACTGCGGCCGCCGCTTTCTTCCTCTCCAAAATAGAGCCGGAGAGGCTTTTATTAATGGAGCCTCGTCCCCCATCTTAATCAGGCACGGCTTTCTTAACCGTTTCCAAGAGAGAAAACCACCGACCTGACTGGAGAGCACACTGCATGTTGATGCACTGCATTGATAAACGAGGAGGGGGGTGTCTAAATAAAACCCGAGCGAATAGGCTATAGTATAAGGTATGCATATGTAGGCTACCATAAAGAACAGGCTGAGGATGCAATGATAATAATAATAATAATAATAATAATAATAATAATATTTGTTTTTGTTTTTTTGTAAAAAAAAAAAAAAAAAAAAAGCTTAATCGAGTTACCCTGAAACGCATTTCAATGCTCTGTGCAATGCACTATGATGACGATTTTTTTTTTTTTTTTTTAACCCAGAAGCATTTGTGAGAACAGCAAGGCACTCAAACGAGCATAAATCATTGTTGCTCACCGGCAAAATGCGACCAGATGAAACGTGTCTCTATTCTGCAGCGGATATTCCGTCCTCACGCATAAGATATAAGATAGATGTTCTCCCTTTCTCAGATCTCCGAGCCAGAGCTGTCCCACTGTCTCCGTGTGAGAGACGCGCTAGTATAATACACAGCGCTCACCCACGCGCACAGTTACAACACACACAACACGCGCGCGCGCGCGCGCTCGCTCGCTCGCGCTCACCCGCTACACATGAGCAGGACTGAGATCTGCTGATTGGGATCTCTCTCTTTCTCTCTCTCTCTCTCTCTCTCTCTCTGTCTTTGCATGAGAAGCCGAAAGGAGACTCTGATATTTGGTCCTGTTGCTTTTCATATCTTCTGATTAATTATACATTTTACACGCCACAGTTCGTGGATTCATTGGATTCGTGGATTATGCATTGGCTAACGGTACTTCAGCATGCAGTTCAGTCAAGTGGGCACCTCTGAAGTAAAAAAACAACAACTGTGAAATAGCAACCTGCAACATGTGAACACCACTCAGACTCACAAACTCGAGTTTTTCTTTGACCTAATGATTTTTTTTTTTTCCTTTTTTTTTTACACTTTGAAATAAAAATATTTCCTTTCTACCTTTTACACTTCTATACTTGGAGTTGAATGAAGAATTTGAATCTACACTATTTGGCCAAATCAGCAATGATTTATTTATTTATTTATTTTTCTAATTTCAATATGTACTGTAGTTGGCCCCCTTTTTACACCTATAGAAGCTTCCACTCTATTTGAAAGGCCGTCCATAAGATTTTAGAGGAATTCGTGCTGATTCATTCTGTAGAGCATTTATGAGGTCAGGCACTGATGTTGGATTAGAAGGTCTGGCTCGCAATTTCCGTTCCTGTTCATCCCAAAGGTGCCTGTTGGCATTGAGGTCAGGGCTTTGTGCAGGCCAGTCAAGTTCTTCCACATTGAACTCATCATACCATGTCTTTATAGTGCTTGTTTTGTGCACTGGGGCAGAATAGAAAAGGGTCTTCCCCAAACTTTAGCCACAAACCTGGAAGCATAGCATTGTCCAACATGTCTTGGTAAGCTGAAGCATTAAGATTGTCTATCATTGGGGATAAGGGGTCTGACTGAATCAGCAGAATTCAATAATTAACAGGTTTCGGCAAATACTTTTGTCCATATAGTGTATGTTTCAATGTTTACCAGAGTATTTGTTTTGTTGAGAAAATAATCTGAGTACTTTTATAAGCTCTGCATAAGACTCATCATAAGAATCACAGTGACACTACGAGAATGGCCAAGAGTATACGCTTAACATAGTTGTTGTTGTGTCTGCTTCTTTTAAATTACCAATGTCTTATTTTAATTGTTGATTATGTAACCAACATAGGTGCACAAAAGCTTACAAACCAAATTCCCATCAGCATAAAGCAAAGTTCTTCGATTCTAGCATGAGGTGGCCAGACTCCAGCACAGTTTGGTGAAGTTTTTGCTTAGAGACAATTTTATCGACTTTCCAGTTTACCAGGTGTATTATAACAAAATCATAAGGCGATAAAAGGCTGTCACCTGTGTGAAGTTTAAATGTGTGCTTGGTGGGTTTCCTCCAGCTACCCCGGTTCCCTTCCAAAGACATGCAGGGTAGGCTAATTGGCATTTCCAAATTCGCTATAGAGTTTGGCTTGTGCCACCTGCAATGGATCGGCACCCCATCCACGGTGTAGCCTGCGTCATGCCCCAAATCCCCTAGGAAAGGCTCTAGCCCTCCTGCGACCCTATACAGGATAAGCGGAATAGAGAACAAATATGTGAATAAGTGAGTGAGTAAGTAAGTGAGCACAGTATATGATTTGAGGTTTTATATTGGTGTTAGGAAAAGGTGTATAGTCCTTATATATGTATATCCTTCTTTTTTTTGGTTTCCACCTACTGTGCAAAATATACAGTGGTGTGTGGTTTGACTAGGCAAAAGTGGCTTTGTTTGTTAAGGCCACGCCAGACTAGCTCTGTGTCCTAGCTGATGCCCCACCCCAGTCACTACTATCTGACACTAATGTAATAATTTGGACAAAGATATGACTATGTAGAGGTGCTTAAAGGTGCTGAAACCTGTATGTGATTTAGCTCCACTTTGGCCCAAGAGCTAAGAAATAACTCAGGATATACCGGTTAGCACTGAAGGTCTATGTTCCTAATAATGATGCCCCAGGGACCCGAGGTCGAAATGATAGGCAGCAGTAGCTGTGTTGTTGCGTGAAATGGTCAGAGAGAGGAAAGAGTGTGGGGTTCAGAGGCCAACAAGTAAAAAAAAACGACAGCAAGGCCAGAGCAGACCCTCAGCTGCTGAGCGCAGCCATGTCAATCGTAATCACTTATTCATTAAGCATCCCTTTTTTCTCGATCTGTGCATCCCATCCTATGGGAGAAAGACAGGGGGGTAGGGAAAGCCAAGGGTAACCCTGGTTTACTGCTTGATAGACGTTGAATATTGGGTGTGCTGGAGAGAAGATGAATGTAGTATTAGATGATAAGAGGGGGAGGGTGGAGAGGAGAGGTGTGATGGGGGTAGGCTGATGAGATGGATGATACCAGAGAAGGGAAAATACACTGATGCAAAATAAATGCAAGGAGTTTTTATTTTTTATTTTTTTTAACACGCAAAACAGAGAGGTTGAACCATGATACATGGTTGGCTTGTTGATTTGTTTGATTATTAGATGCAAGGATGATCAATGCTTGCTCACTTAAAAAAGCTCAGCGGTGTATTGGAAAAGGGATGGATGGTTTCATGTGTGGGTGATGAATGGACATGGGGTG
This sequence comes from Clarias fuscus, assembly GCA_030347435.1. NCBI lineage: Eukaryota > Metazoa > Chordata > Actinopteri > Siluriformes > Clariidae > Clarias > Clarias fuscus. Next base: position 26,021,179 of record CM059214.1, on the reverse strand, counting down.
GATTAGTGTAAACAATGGATAGATGGATGGGTGTGTCAAGGACAAGAAAACATAACTGAGATAGTGATGGCGGTGCTAGTGGGAGGGTTAAGCAAGCAGTTCTGTCGAGGGCTTTAGGGCAGGATGGAGGCATGAAAGAATGAAAATACCGGGACACAGGCTAAATGGACTTGTTAATGGAATAGCTCAAATGGAACATAATTGTTCGTGTGCATTCAGTCTAAGAGGAAGTGAAAGATGGTATCCCAGATACTAAGTCTATGGGTTTTCTATAGCTACAATTTCAGTTTTACCATTTGTCAAGCATTTTTTTAAAATATGACATTATGTACAGTGGTATTAATGAAATGCTACTTTTTTTTTAACCTAATCTCTAACTGCACATTGATTATGTGATTACATCAAAGAAGAATATAATCATGTTTCTTCATTATTGAATCAGTACAAATACATTTGTGATTGTCAATCATCATAAGAAAATTAAAAGTTACAGAAAAATATTTGTATACTAGAAACGAAAGTAGCATATATATATATATACTGTATATATACTCGGTTAAACTTAGTAGCTAATTTCCTTTAAAATTGCACAAATTGTATCTGACCCAAAGGCCCTCAGAGCACTGTCACACCAAATACTGACCTTTTTCCATAAATTCCATTTATAGTTTTTTGTTGTTGTTGTTGTTGTTGTTGTTGAAGGCATCTTGCTCTATAGTATTCATTTGTATGTACCTAAGATTTCTGCACAGTACTGTACAGTATATGCTTTACATAAATTCATATGTAAAACAATAATCATTGCACAGTTAGCATTGGAAGACAGTAGATAAAGTATTTTAAAAGCAGTTCTTATGCAGTTTTATTCAATTTTCAATTTTTTTCCTCCAACACTTATGTTTTAGTCATACCCATCAGTGATCAGGTGGCAAATTTTAGAAGCGCCACAAGAATGAGTAAAAAATACATTTATTTGCTTTGTGATGATCTGGCATCCCGGCTAGTGTGTATTCCCAGACTCACAGGGATCATCAGGTTCACCACAGCCCAAACAATGATAAAGCAGGCACTGATGATGGATGAAGAAATAGCCTTTAATCTACAAACACCTGTGTCTGAAGAATTTATGAGTGTATTCTACTCAACAACAAAAAAATCCATTATAACTGGGTGAGATGTCTTATTTTTAAATGTTGGGAAACATGTCAAAATGTAGGGAAAACATCCTTGGTAGTCACACATGCACTACAGCCGTGGGTTACACTACAGACTTTAGGTTAAAAACCTTTTTGTTTTATATTTGCAGCTAAAAAAAATATGACTTTAATACCTCTTACGGTTATAACTGAGTCTCTCTAAGTTATATGAGCTAATGGATCATTCAGAATGCTCAGACCCCTTGTAGTAAGAGGTGGAACAATGTCGATGGTTAGAGAGCTGGTTATATATATATAAATCATATATATCAGATGATTATATATCATATTTTAATTAACAGATAATTATCTATGTTTCTCCTATGTCGAATGGCTGTGGATGAGACGATTGGAAATGTCCTGCTTAGACATAGCGCTGCACTCAAAAGGAATCTGAACTTACATAGAATTTGCTTTGCGTGGGACAAACCCCAACAACAGGAATGAAGAGAGCAGTGCAGTTGCTCTGTTAGGCATAAAACCCAATTTGGCATTAGAGCAACAAAAAAAAAAAAAGAAAAGAAAAGAAGGGAGGGAAGCACGTTGCTGTAGACAAGCAGGATTTGGGGAACAGGGGAGCTCTGGGGTGCATCTTGTCGGATGGACAGATGAGATGACTGGTTGGTATTCATGTTTTCATGGGGAGAAGAGACAAGACAGGGTGCTGGATTGTGGGGGAAGGGAGAGACTGAACAGTCTTCACTCACAGCCCAGAAACCTGTCAACCTTCGCCTATCTACTGACAGGAGGACAATGTCGTCAGCAAACCTCTGTATGTGTGTGTATTCATTTTATATGTGGAGGTACTTACTATATTGTACATGGCGGACAATAACCCGTCAAACCGATGATTCTCCCTAGGTGCAGATCTACTGTATATGTCGTGAAATCTATTCAGAGATACAGCAAAATTTCAATGTTACACAATCCTAATTGGAATATCTCGCATTAAGTAGTGTTTTATTCTTATGGTGACAGCACGGACATATTTAAAGGTCAGACACACCCACTAGCAAAATAGGAAAGAAATGAGACAAAGACTCCTTAACATTCACAGACTGCTTAGGCTGCTCGCATCACCACACATAACCTAGTTAAAGATAACGCTATTTAAATTTACTTATTATTTGCGGCTTATATCTTTGTGCAGTATCTGTATCAGTGTAGTGACTAAATGTGTCTGTATGCATATGACCATGTTTGTGTGCACTACATGCATGTATGAAGTATGTCTTTGCGCGTGTGTGTGTGTGTGTGTGTGTGTGTGTGTGTGTGTGTGTGTGTGTGTGTGTGTGTGTTGGAGTCAGACTGCTGACTTAGCTGGAATAAGAAAAGGAAAATTCAAGAAATGCTAATTGCTCTGGTTCACCCTCTTACCTTTGTGTCTGCTTAAACACCCCCTGCCTTTATACAAGCACATGTATTTGGCTACAAAGCCCCAGTTTATATACATAACATTTAGACAGTGAATATATATAGAGAGCAAGAAAGCAAGTGATAGAAAAGCAAGGGAAAGCAAAGAGAGATGTGAAGACAGCCAGACGGGCTGAAGGACATCTCTAGTGTTCTAGTTTCCAAGCTGTGACATTTTCACAAATTCCATCAGCAAGCTTCCATCCTCTTGCGTAATACTGGACGCTCGATGATAAAGATGTCACACTTCACCTGAAATGTTGAAACTGAGAAGCGAAAACAGAAATCCTCAACTGAGCAGAGCAGAAACAACAATAACCAGTCAAATCCCTGGGAGAGACAACGCAGACACTGTATGCGTGTCCAATAATTAGCCAGTCAGCGATAGTTATTATCAGGAGTAAGAATAAGCATGTCTGACACATAGACCTATCTATGTAATTAAATCCTGCCTGAGAGAGAGAGAGACAGAGAGAGAGAGACAGAGACAGAGGGGGTGAGAATCACAAGTTCTTATATCGTTTAACAGACTTATTATCACCCCTCCTGGCCACTATCCTCCACTGCCTTATTGTACTGATAGGTCAGTTATTACACTGTACACTGTGATACGCAGGTAGGCATAATAAAAATAAACACATAACACTGCCTCCATCCACAATACACAAGGACTAATGTCAATCGTGTGCTAATGCATTTCAATATCAGGGAATCATTTTTCCAATTATTTAATTTAAAATATGAAACGATCATATTGTACATTCTAGATTCATTACTTATCAAGTGAAATATGTCTAGTCTTTTTTTTTTATTGTGGTTTACAGCTCATAAAAATCATGTATTTACAAATATTGGCTAAGATCAATAAAAAAGACCCAATTTATGAAAAGTTTATTGATTTATGCACTCAATACTCGGTCAGGGCTCCTGTAGCACAAATTACTGCATCAATGCGGCAAGGCGATCATCCTGTGGCACTGCTGAGGCGTTATTAAAGATCCTGTTGCTTTGATAGCAGCCTCCAGATCAACTGAATTGTTGGGTCAAGCGTTTCTCATCTTTCTTTTAACAGTAGCCCAAATCTAATGCCTTTAGGTCAGGTGAGTTGGCTGTTAAATCAAGCACAGAAACATCATAGTCAACAAACCAGTTAATAATAGTTTTGGCACTATGGGCTGCTGGAAGATAAAGTTTGTCAGCAGACGATAGCATCTCCTAGTAGACAGCTGCATTGACTTTGCACTTGAGCAAATAGCCATAGTGGACCAGCACAATGATGAAACAATCCACGCAGACAAGCTTGATACTAAGAATGCAACAGTTGTAGTCCATTTCCTGAAGATGTCCTCGCATGGTGGCTCTTGATGCACTGAATCTAGCCCCACTCCACGCCTTGTGAAGCTCTCCTGAGGTCCTCAATTGGCCTTGCTTGAAAATCTTCTTAAGCCTGTAATCATCTCTGTTGCTTTTGAACCTTTTCCTACCCTTTCACCCTTTACATGAATATGGAGTCCCAGTTCAGTGACGACCTTCTGTGGCTTGTCCTCCTTGTGCAGGGTGTCGATGAAGGTCTTCTGGACAACTGCCAAGTCAGCACTCTTCCCCATGCATAAGCGTGGAACATGAGGGATGTACAGTATTATTTAGTACAAATAGTAATTTACTCAAATTAGAATAAAATGAAATATTCTAATAATGTTGAGATTCTGGATTTTTGATTTTCTTGAGATGCATGCCATAATCAACCATCATCAATACATAAGCTAAGACGACTTTTGAAAAACAAGATAAAAAAATTGTAGAATCAATGCCAAGGTGCATTAAAGCTGTTCTGGTGGCCCATGGTGAACCCACACCTCTCTGAAATACTGCTTTATGCTCCATTTACCAATAATTTGCTGCAATGTGTAGGTTGGATAAAGAAGAGAGAGAAAAGAAAACACTAAAGTACATTCTTCGAAGTTCAGGAGACTGAAGGAAATTGGAGGACAGTGAGAAAAGGTGTGAGAGAGAAAGCACTAAACACAGACAGAGACAGAGAGAAATAGATTTAAGAGTGAATGTTGACCTTGCCAGCTGGAAGCTGAAGAAGCTGCACACACACACACACACGCACACGCACACACACACGCACACGCATATCTGGACGTAGCCCCACTGGAGTTTACAGGCTGTCTGGTTGGCACAGGACCCACAGAGGCGGAGGGGGAGGTGATGTGGAGAACTCATTAACCAGCTATGACACGCAAATCTGAAAATCTCTCTATCCTGCGTAAGCACCATATAACATCAGTCTGAACTGTATAGTTGGGGCAATGTTTATCACTTCAACTGCTTATGCTTCATGAAAAGACAGCAAGGCATGGACAGTGACTCTGCTGCAAACACATGTCCTTTAATTTCCTACTCCATGTTTCATTCTTGCTCACACACTATATTTTTATGCTTTTATAAGTTTCATATTTTCATATTTACCTTCATTTGTATATATGCCTTCAGTTTACAATTACACTTTTACAATAGCACATTCTGTAAATACTGTGTAATTTACAAATATATCTTCATATATGTTTTATCCTGTAACTTTATTTGTATATTTCAACCTATTTATTTTTCAATTTAATTTTATTTAAAATTGATTTATTATTTATTGAGTTTTATTTAAAAAATTATAAACTATTTATTTTATAATATATAAAAAAATATATCATTTAAATAAATAAAATATACATTTAAATAATTAATTATTATTAATTTATTAATGTAATTATTATTAATGTGTTTTATTTCAAATGTATTTTTTATTTATTGAGTTCTATTTACAATATATATAAACCATTTATATATAAAATATATAAACAACTATATAGAAAAATATTAAATATATAGAAAAATATTTAAAGACAAATCATTTAAATTAATAAAATCTAAATTTGATTAATAATAATTAATGAATTTAATTGCAATGAATTTTTTATTTATTGAGTTTTATTTAAAAAGATATATAAAATATATAATGTAAAAAATAAATAAATAAATAAATAAATTATATATATATATATGTGTGTGTGTGTGTGTGTGTGTGTGTGTGTGTGCGTGTGTGTGTGTGTGTGTTTCTAATGCTTAAAAGGTTTTATATGCCTAGGCAACTCTATGCCTCACTTATTAATGCAAAGAATTAAAAAAATTTATTGTGAGCATTTCACGCATTATTTAGGCAAAATTTAACTTCTTTAACTTCTTCTTTTATCATCAGTCAAATACACTCCCTGTTTGTTAATCACACAGATGAGAAATCGGGGGGAAAAAAAACATTGGATAAAGATGAAGTTTTGTTTTAAAACGACACCAGTGCATTAAAATTCACTTATACCATTTTAGCTATTTTAGTTATTTCAGCTGTGAAAATATGCATGTGTTGGTTTACATTGAGTAAGTAGCTTACTGGTAGCTTATTTTAAAGTAGATTATTAAATCTGGCACATAATTGTTCATAACATTTCTCAACAATTTTATTTCAGTTATGAAACAGGTTAAACTACAGAAAGACATTATCACCATGGTTTTAGAAGATTTTTAGAGAACTTGTTTTAGAGAACTTTGCACAGGACGAATAAACATTGGTTTTGTCCATTCATCTTTTAAGGTTCAGTCTTCATATTCTACATTCTTTTTTTTTCCTTTTTTTTTTTTGGAGTAAGCCATGCTGTGTCCACGTTTCATTTCTGTTTCTTAAGAATTTTGTCGTATTTGTGTGTTCCACATACTCTGTCTATACACGGTAGACTATGGTAAGTAAAAAAAACTGTTACTTACTGTTGTGACATAATCTGGCACATAACTTCTACTCAACATTTTGATTTTCATTATGGGGCAGGCATACTTCAGGCAAATACCTAAGTACTGCCAAAGTTTCATTGTAGTCTGTCTAGCTAGCTTCCTCTGTTATAGACATTTACACCACATCTGCAAATCCACCAGAACTGTGGATGACCATGCACTCTCTGTCCTTCCACAATCTGGAAAAAGGCACCAAAGCATTTGGGCCCACACAACCAGACTGCGGAACAGTATCTTCCCACAAGCCATCAGGTTTCTCAATGTCCAGGGACAAGGTCTGACACACACACACACACACACACACACACACACACACACACACACACACACACACACACACACACTAAATTGACCTTCATTCCTTTGACTGCAGACATGTGCAGATTCAGGTTTGTATACACTTGGGTTGGAGGAGAGAAAGAAAATGCAAAATATAAGTGAGATATTACATTAAGTTCCCACCAGGGGGCAGTAGAGACAAAAAAAGCCAGGGCCATGATAAAAACTTTGAATAACAGATCATTTGGTTCTGTTAGGAATTCTGCTTATCATTATTTGTTGTAGAATTCTTTCTTTGATGAGATCTGCTCATTTTACACACACACATATGTATATATAGTTAGAAAATGCTAATCCTGAAGAACCCCTACAGAACACCCTTTCCCTTTGAGGATTTGCTTCACATTTATCTGGATATAACTGAATCATTTACCATCATCAAATACACAACAGACAAAAGAGTGAGTGCAGTTATTCTCAAACATATCAATATTATAAATTACAATATATTGCAGTGATGCTCTTTTGGTTTGGCCCGGGGATTTTATTTGTAGCTTTTGTGTTCTGTCTTATTTTTCACACTCAGAAATAAACACACCTCTCAGACATGCTTGGAGCGATGCCTTGTAAAATTGCTGGCACAGGTATAGGTTTTCAGGCAGCACAGTGGCGTACTGGTTTGCACTGTCGCCTCAAACCTCCAGGGTCCGGGTTCGATTCCTGGCACGGGTCTGGGTGCACGTTGTCTGTGCTTGGAGGTTACCTCCGGATACTCTGGTTTCCAACTACATTCCAAAGACATGCAGATTAGGCTAACTGGCATTCCCAAATTGCCCATAGTGTGTGTATGTGTGTGCCCTGCAATAGATTGGCACCCTGTCCAGGATGTACCCAGTCTCCTAGATAGAGGCTCCAGGCCCCCCCTTAACCCAGTATACAAGATAAGCATTATAGAAGATGAATGGTTTAAATAAGATCCCCTTCTAGCACAGACGCAGGGTAAGACACAATTTTCCAGACCTAAAGCCTACAAGAATTCTAGTCTTACTTTAATCACTCCACATAATCAAACATAGACTACTTTTGTCAGATAGTAACTAAAAGCAAAACTGAAAGTTGTGTCAGTTCAGTTCACAAAGTTCAGTTTACACTTAAAGCTTTTATGATACTTTTCATCTTTCAGTAGCAAATAAGCTTGTTTCAACCAGCTGTGAGACCTGTAAAACATCTGGCCATCCATCCAGCTGCACTGTATTGCACATCTTAACTGAATTTCCACTGAAACAACTGATTTACGCAAAACCCAGCAAAATCAATCAATGCTATTATGACATGAACAGTCCCAGACTATTGCAACCCGACTGTGCTTCCAGGTGCGCCAATTTCTAACAATAAAATAAACTTGTAAACAATGTAATAAAATGAGCTTTTTTGAAGTTGACCGCATGGTATAGAACCAAACTTCATACATACTTTCTCTCTTGTGATCTCTTTTTCATGGTTTACCTTCCATCCTCAACAATATTATGATAAAAAGATCCAACATTTCTACAGACTACTGCTCTGATTTGATCTTCCACATTGTGTTTTGCAGATTAACCACCTACTAACAGACCTGTTCTAATGCAACCAGAGATAGGTAGTATGCAATAACCCATGCACAATTAGTTCCACCGATTAAAAACACAAGTGAGAAATTATATTGAATAGTTTGTTTCCGACATAAACTGCAGAATTTAGTATTAATATTTAATTTTATTTTATAATGGGAAACTATGCTTGTATATATATATATATATATATATATATATATATATATATATGCTCCTTCTACATGACACCAATTGAACTCTGTCTTATTCTGCACAATTTTGCCTTTAAACTCTGTCCATTTAAATTAGACTAGATTATTGAATAAAATAATGTGTTGCTTGTTAATCGTTTACATATAAAAACATTGTAAACATGCAATAAATCATCAGCCTATTGATACCAATGAATGTGCTTAATCTATGAATATCCATAAAAATGTAATCCAGACACATTCTTCTGATATTTGAAATTATTCAATTAACTACCTTGCATTAGCCATGCGTTATCAATTTGTATTGTTACATTTCCAGCGATTCATTTAACAGCATAGTATAAGTATACAGTATACAACAGTACAGTATACAACAAAGGTTTCGTTTTTAGGGATCGTTAACAACAGACTATAGCGTCAGTGTTATTGCTGTAATGAGAATGAATCACCACCCAAATAATATCCCCTTAGCGATGGTCTCTTTTCACTGATAGACAGAAGAGAGGCAGCGTGACTCATTGTGCTGAGCATCACGTGGCAGAGAGTCAGAAACTGCTTGTTTATCATAGATACAAGGTAGATGTACCTAATGAACTGAGTGTACCTGTATGTACATATATATATATATATATATATATATATATATATATATATATATATATATATATATATATATATATATATATATATATATATATACACACACATATATTTCAATTTCGCGTGTATTGTTGGGGTGACCTGAGGACTGATGAAAGAATTACTTGTAAGTGGATAAATCTGAACAAACTGTTGTCTTAAGCCACCGCCTCTGTTAACCTGTTAACTTCCTTTACCCCTTCCTTTGGACAGTCTTTTCTGTGAGCATGGCTGTCTTTAAAAGGATGGCCGCAGTTTGTCACATACAGATGAAATGTTGAGTCTTATCTTAAAAAGCTAGCTTTCCAGTTTCGTGCCATGGGTTTGCAAAGCAGTAGTGATATTTAGTCATACATATCCGTGCATTCCTCACTGCATTATCAGATCCTCCAGCAACATGTTGAATGAGAATTTTGTTCAAATGGTTAACCTTTTAGTCTATTTCTGTTGATGTTTCGAATGATTCCTTGATGTTTTTTTCTTCTCTTTTCCCCTCCACCCTTGTAGGCACATTCTCAGCCTAATGGTGTTGGATGCTAATCCCTCCCAGTTTGTGCTCCAGATGGTGGTGAGAGTCAAAGAGTAAATATTGATCTGTGTGTGGGGGGGGTTTCCCGTATATAGTGTTTGTGGTCATGTGACTGGATGTTGCCACTCTGCCGTGCCGACAGTCCAGCTGCCAGGATTTGGCGTGGAAATCATTGCGGGATTATTGCGATTATGATAATATTGATCTAAATATATAAATGTGATTGAACTTCGAATAAACCAATTTTTTTTCAAAATTAGGATTGGCATTTACATACAGTTTAAGACCAGGTTGGGAATCATTTTATTGCACCAAATGTTCCAAGGAGACCAAAAACTATTAAAAGCGCATAGCAGAGGGAGGAAAGTCAACCTCAGCTCAGATATATTGAACAGGGCAGTGTGATCATTTTCACATGGATCTGTGGTCCGGGTCAGACTCAGCAGGGATTTGTAAAAAAAAAAAAAAAAAAAAAAATCTCCTTTAAAATTGGAAAGTGCAACACCTCTTTAGAATGTGTAAGAGTAAATGAATAAAACTGCAGCAGTTCGAAAAACAGACCCCTGAAAGTGGATCAAGCCTGGTCAAGGCGCAAACATTTACTATCGAGGTTTTGTCCCCTTTCATGCGTTCTGCAAAATCCAGAAAGGTCAGACAATGTGACCTTAATGTTCCTCTCCACTGCACTGTTGTTTTCAATTCGCATGTTAATTTTGACCCAGGCGTCACGCACATACCTGAACCTGTAGCTGAATGGGATTTCTGGGATAGAGCTAGTTAGCATTGATAAAGCCTTTGAATGAGAGGTGAAAGATCTTGGGAACAACAATCCCCTAGATGACTGAGAGTCTCCTCAGACACCCTTTACGCTTCTTCCACTGCAATCTTTAAATGTGTAACTTGTCCTCGTGCCTTGATTTGGTGTTGTTTTGAAAAGTTCACAGGTGCCTGATACACATCTTCCAGGCTGATGCATACCGATTTTTCTTCTAGGCTTCCTGATATTCTGCTGTACTAAATTTTCCGTAGCTCACGATCATCCCAAAGCAAAGGACTACTTCCACCTGACAGATTTACGATTGTTTGATTCTCTTGGTATATATTGTTGACACATCATTCATGGTTGCAGCCATAAAGATAAAGAAGTTTTTTTTAGTCTCATCACTCCAGTTGGACTTCAGAAGTCCAGAAGTCTTAAACTTTCTCACCTACATTTGTGTGGCTTTTCGTTTTCATCTTACAGTATATCGTTCCTTTCTGACGGTTGCACCAGAAATCTTCCTTGATCTACCTGATCACGGCTTAATTCCAAAGAATACACTTCCAGTTTGAATAATGCAGATTGGCATTTTCTTTGTGTCTGTCTGTCTGTCTTTGTGTAACCTTAAAAATACAGTGTATTATTGTACTTTTTCTTTTCAAAAAACATCAAACATTTTACAAAGTCCACTTGAGGTATGTAAACTCATGGGCAGAAGTATATTTAATGGTGGGTGTAGTAAAAATTGATCATAGGACAAATAGTACGCAAAGTTGACCATGAAATATGATGCTTCTGATGAACTTCCTTCACCCACTGTGCAAGCAAAGACGTGAAAAGAAACAGGATGCCATACAGGAATCGTTAGATCCTGTAATAATATTTAAATAATGCACCAGAAGTTATACTGTGTAATATCAATATGCAGCAGTTGCAACACTCTAAAATAATATTTATAATGGGTGCAGGTATCTGCATTGTAACCAGTGGTATTTTATTATGCGTGCACAGTTCATAACCTCTTCACAAAGACTTTGATTTCTGCTGAACTTTTTTGTAATCAGTGGAACTTTAAGTTAATGTGAAATGTTTTCGGCAATGAAGAATAAAATATATTATTTTAGCCTAAACTTACCAAAACAAAAAGTTTTTATGATTGGGCAAATGCCTTAAGGCCATGCATTTAAGCAGGGTAGTTAGCCGAATTCTTCTGCCTGCTTTCCTTTTGAAGGGGGAAATTGTAAGGTGATTCCTAAACCCCCCGATGGAAAAAAGGCCCAAATATGTTCACCATGTCCAGCAAATAAATAGACTCCCAGTCTGTAACCTCCCAGTCTATAAGACGCACACACAAACACACACACACACACACTTTATATATATATATATATATATATATATAGAGAGAGAGAGAGAGAGAGAGAGAGAGAGAGAGAGAGAGAGAGAAAAGAGTAATAAATAGGGGGGAAAATAAATAAATAAGAATAAGGGAAATAAATAAAATTAGGAAAATAAAATAAGATAAAATAAATAAATGCAATAAAATAATAAAAAATATAGACAATGGTGTTGATACGTATCAATATGTGTGCAGTAAAATAACAGAATTTTTATTTTTTTTAAAGTCTATACCTATGTAATGAACCTTGATGCGATACATTTGAGACCCATACCTTATCTCCCCTCCTAAATGTGCAAATGCTTGCATCTGCCCTGCATTTTAAATAGGTTAATAGCGGAAGATTTAGGAGCAATCAGGCCTCTCCCCAAGACGATATCAGTGCAGGAAAAAGAACAAAGAAAACAAAGAGCAAGAAATAAAAAAGGATGCAACAGCTGTTAACTGCATTCAGGAAAAAAAGAAAACCCCCACTCACTCCTCAAAGAAAGTACATACATAACAACAGAGAGAGAGAGAGAGAGAGAGAGAGAGAGAGAGATTACACCATCTGCCTCTTTAACCTCTAACTATACAGAGTCATTCAGAAATGTATAAGATACACCTTCTATATATATATATATATATATATATATATATATATATATATATATATATATATATATATACAGTAGTATTAAAATACTGTAGTCGGCTCCCAGCCACTTTGGCCCGGAATCAGCATTCATGGGGATTCAGCCTTATATAAACCGTTTGTTTGCAAGAGTCTCTGTGCCATACTGTGCTTGAAGTCTTTATTCTGTAAATGTTAATAATTGTTACACCTTCATTCTAATCTAATTCTAAAATAATGTTAGCTAATTAGAAAAATTGCCAGGTACTAATTCAGTTTTCACAGATAGGACAAAGTGTTGTGCCTGATCTAATGCTAATTAGGCTAGTTAAGCCATTCTTACGTGCTGTGATAACCGTAAAAAAAAAATTTTTTTTAAAGACGCATGCTTGTAAAATTGTCTGTTTCATCATTACAGTATTTTTACATGTATTCCTAAATTTCTGGCCTTTCCATCATTCTAAGTTAATAATGTTGCTTTCAGGGGTGTTTGATATCTTTTTGCGAATTCCGAAATCCGTCCTTGCAATTCTTCCTGCTGATGAGTGATAGGATCCTTCTATATTTCTATTGTGATGTCTTCACTGCTGCCCGAGGGAGGGTGTTGGATCACAGACTGTTGTTTCCATTGTTGCTCCTTACAGCTCTCACAAAATGTTTCTTTCATTAATTGCTGTTGTTTTCCCCGGCTGAGGCGCTTCATATGTGGTAGACGTTATGTAGTTGTGATGAATAATTTCGTTTCGTTTAGTTTAGACTATGTCAAATTTAAATTCAAATTTCATTTGTCACATACACAACAATACACAATATTCTATGCAGCACAATGCTTGTACAACTGTCCATTACCTAAAATAGAAATACTTCACTACAATGAAAGAAATTGCTCCAGAGAGTACAATTAACCTAAAGATAGACTCTATATCAAAATAAAGGTTTTGTCTGTACATTGGTCAGAACTTGATCTTTCAATGAGATCTTTACACTTCACACTTTGCAGGACCTGAAACCTGTCTGAGAAAATTTTCTGTCTGCTTGTCTGTCTGTCCAGCTATAGTTTGTCTCCGCATCATGCAAAACTGGCTGGACAGAATTGAATTGAATGAAACTTTGCCAGTCCTTTGGTGTTTGACATGCGGTATATGCCTACTTTAAACTGTGGGCGCGTCTTAAATCGACTTAAATCGAATTTAATTAAACTTTTGCCATACTTTGATATCTGCCTCAAATTTAAACTGCACCATAAATGAAATCAAAATGTTAAAGAAAAGCGATGTTATGAACAGTTTAACCCGATTTAATAATCTACTTTAAAATAAGCTATTTGCTCAATGTAAAAAATAGATATTAATTAAAAATGCTTGAGTTCATATTTTGACCGCTGAATTTTCTTTGACAAAATGTAATCTTTAACCAATCTACTTTTTTGATTTCTCATCTGTGATTCACTCTCTGATTACCGAACAGGGAGTGTATTTGGCTGGCGGCGAAAGAAGTACAACTTGGCGCAAACAAGGTGGAAGATAGACATGTATATGGGAAAGACAGACATGTATGTGGGCTTCAACCTGAAATGATAATATTGCTAAGTACATCAAAGATGATCATCTTATTTTTAGATTTAACCTTTTAACTATTTCTACAAACTCTTTTCTAGAAGTGGCCCAAGGACTTGATAAATCCATCAATATAACCGAAATATTTCGGTTTTTCTTTACATAACGGTAATTTACCGTTGACAGACGTTTTTCCAAACAAAACTCTAATCTAAACAATCATGCATAGTGATTTTTTAGGATGAAATTTAAGCCATTTTCTTATTTTTGGGAAAACTGTCATCTTACATCTCAAGGTTCTGGGTTCGATTCCTGCCTCGGGGTCTGTGTGCATGGAGTTTGCATGTTCTCCCCATGGTTGGTGGGTTTCCTTCCACAGTCCAAAGACATGCAGATTAGGCTAACCGGCGTTCCCAAATTGCTCAAAGTGTATGTATCAGTGTGTGTTTGTGTACCCTGCGATGGAGTTAAAAACAAGACTTCTCAGCTAATAAGCAACTTTCATTTAGAACAATTTTTTAACCACATGACGTATTAAACACTTACATGTAGGATTTACTATGATTTGCTTTATAGTTATGACACAGGCGTGAGTCTTTTAATATTATCCACACAACTCTCCATTTCCTCCCTTAAACAGGTTCATTAAATTGACCATTTTAGACTCATCAGTAGGTTGACTTGGATTATTTTACTTAATAATTTAAGTCCACAGCACCTTTATTTCTATGCGTCATGCCCATTGTTCCTGGGATGGACCTCAGATCCTTTGCAACTCTCACTCTTATTACAAAAAAGTAATAATTAACAACATACCCTGCTTTTATCTGTTTTTGTTACATTTTACTAAATAAGTTCTTTGTGGTTTACTTTACTACAGTGTGTAATAATTGCACATGCTGAATGTCTCTTACAATCCTTAATCACAGATTGACAAATGCAGGTACAAAATGCAGGGACAAAAGCATGGTCCATGTTGACCCTGTTTGTTCTCTGCTGTTTTATTTGAACTTTCTAGTTTGCTATAAAGGGTGGAGCAAGTTACTGGCATTTCTAAACGATGACTGTTAATGACGGAGCACGCTTCTAAAGGATTAGCTGGTCATTTCTGGAGTAGGATCCGTATCCGTGGGACAAGAGGTACGAGGCTTCTGGAGTCTTTTGTGCTTTGTATCGTTCAGGTTTGTTCAAAACACTGACATCATATATGGCAAAATGGAGGGAAATTAACTGGCATTTTTGTAAATACATCTTTAGAAAGTTTTTTTTTTTTTTTTTGTAACTATTTTTTTTATTCAGGTGAGATTTCTCATGAAGGAAGTTAAAAATGCAATATATGGATATATATGCAGTGAGACTGGAATTCTATAGCAGTACCAGTTCCGACTGATGAACACAATGATATAAGCAAAATGCATTTGCTAAAAGGGATATTTTCATGCAATTAATTGATAGCATAGCATAGCAGTAAATGTGTGGATCTGGTTACAATACATGTTTGATCATATATATGATCCAGTAATATGCATTTATAGAATGTAAAAAAACAAGCCACAACGACAATACTGCTGTGTATACAGTAATACAGGTCTGCAACAGTACACCACATTAAGTGACTTGAAATATTTAATCATTAAGTACACTACTCGGTGATTAGATAAGACTGATGGTAAAAGTACTTTCTGTGTCCATTTCACCTTGTTACTATTCAACGACACTTATGTTTCGGTAATTGCTCTTGTCCGGGACTGATTATCTACATGTTTTCAGGATGATTATAAGACAAAAATGCAATGCAACCGAACTTGCGCCGATGGAACTAAAAACTGTTTAAAGACCAGCAGATCAGGATAGTCTTTCAGGAAATCATCATGATGAATGTTACGACAGCCACATTTACTCTATCCGTTTCAACCAATGTCACAGCAGTACCTCTTGGTGGTTATACCATGACCTGGAGAATGGCTATGTTAATGGTGGTCACAGTTCCACTGTCAGTCATCACCATCATTGGCAACATCCTGGTCATTGTTGCGTTCCAGGTCAACCCTCTCCTCAGGACGGTCAGTAACTACTTCTTGTTGAGCTTGGCTGTGGCTGACCTTATCCTAGGCGCCATCTCGATGAACCTCTACACCACTTACATCGTGATTGGACGATGGACATTGGGGAATCTGGCCTGTGATGTGTGGCTGGCTGTGGATTATGTAGCAAGCAACGCATCTGTGATGAACCTGCTGGCGATTAGCTTTGACCGTTACTTGTCTGTCACGCGACCTCTGACCTACCGGGTTAGCCGAACAACCAGAAGGGCAGCGTTGTTGATCGCTCTGGCATGGGGGATATCTTTCCTGCTTTGGGCACCAGCCATTTTGTTCTGGCAACACATAGTAGGTGAAAGGACAGTGCCTGAGGAACAGTGTTCGGTGCAGTTCTTATCTCAGCCTGTGATTACATTTGGGACAGCCATCGCAGCATTCTACTTTCCTGTAAGTGTGATGGTGGGTCTGTACTGGCGGGTCTACCAAGAGACTGAGAGACGATCACGCCAACTTCCTGGGTTAATAGCGTCCCGTGGGGAAGACTCGAACAAGTCATCACAGGTGAGTTACCTTCACAAGTCTTAACATTCTGTTATATCAAGCAAAAAAGACCTCTATGTAGGTTTTAGGTCATGTTAAACCAACTATTAAACATTTTTTACATTTTATTTTATACTTCATCTGAATTTCCTCTGTCATTATCAGTCCCAGTCCACTAGCAGCTATGGAAGTGACACTGAAGACATCAGGCTTCAGATAAACATCCAGCCAGAACCTGGGGCACCGTGTCCCTCCCTCGCCCAGTGCACAGCAGCATGGTGGAAGAAAAATAGGACACGTTACACTGGAGCTCTGTCACAAACTCTAAACAGTGAGAAAAATGCTGCAAATATTCCTCTTGCTCTGCTCAATAAAAGACTGGACTCATTGAATAATTGTGATATCAATCCTTACGATACCCAATTGGCGAACTGGCGATCAGACAGTCAACAATCTCTTAGACAAGGTGGAGCTACAGGACCGTCCCCTCTTTCACCATCAGCGCCACAGAAGAGCCGCAAGCCACGCAGCTGGTCACTGATCAGAGAAAAGAAGGCAGCGCGGACCTTGTGCGCCATCTTGCTGGCCTTCATCGTGACGTGGACACCCTACAACATCATGGTGCTGGTGTCCACATTCTGTGCACACTGTGTTCCCGAGAGCCTCTGGCAGTTGGGGTACTGGCTTTGCTACGTCAACAGCACGGTGAACCCGATTTGCTATGCATTCTGCAACAAGCACTTTCAAGTCACCTTCAAGGCCCTGTTGCTCTGCAGGTGGAGGGAGCAGAGGAAGGGGAGCCGATTTCTCCATAGGACTCTTTCACAGGAGAGTTAGTCAACTCACTGGAGACGGTTGTGTGTCGCTCTCATTTTTAAATGGCACTTCCTTGTTTCCGTTTCTTTTCCCTCAGAGAGGGGAACTAATGAGAAGCAAGCACAGGGGAATTCGGCACACGAGACATCCAGGCTGTTGGAAAAGGAAGTTCCTTCTGTTGTACAATTGTAATGTCTATTTCCTTAGGCAATATAGGCATAATAATAATAGTAGGCAATGTACTCCTTACACACAGTGCAGTTTGTATTAGAATTTTGTATGGCATTTTTTTAAATATATATATATTGATGTAGATTCCATACCAACAAGGACTTTGCAATTCACACACATTTTACCTAATGCTTTTTCACTGTTATTATTTTCTTACCTGGTTTTAAGGAGGTATGCAAATTTTATTATAAAAATACTTTTATTCAAGAGGCAACTGATATCCACACTTTTAGTATCCTTTAAACAGACAAACAAAAACTTCATACATTCACAATCATGATGACAGACCAGTGTTCAGGACTGAAGGACAGAATTGAGAGTATTAAAAATAACACTTTTTATAAAAAATTGTGATGATTTTTTTTTCTGCAAGCATAAAGCTGTGAATTTCTTGAGCAATTAATTATTAACTTTGTTTTTTCTTTAGCTCAAGTATATAATGGCTTGAACTATGAACATTGAATAAAGGCTGAGCCACGTTGAAAAGAAGTTAAAGCCATGAACACTTGTGTTACATGTATGTTTATTGAAGAAAGGGCAATATAAAAGGGACATAAGACGGCATCACATTCATTACCAAATACTAACAGACACAAAACTCCACAATTTGTCAAATACTTAAATGAACGGAAGAAAAATGTTTTTGAGAATGTGGACCTTGGCACCATTAATTCCTGCAAGGAAAAACTCAACAACAATAAAAGTGTACTTCTGATACATATAGATACTAAAATACACCATAATCTTGTCAGAATAAGGCCGTGTGATTTTTTTCTTTCTGACATGCACTGTAAACAAGCAAGGAAAATACAACAAAAACAACAATCTGGCAACATATATAACATGAACCATCTCTTCATATCCATTAGTGAGAAATATTTAAGGAAATAAACACTTTCTTTACTTTCCTTAGTTCGAAAAACTCATTTAAAAACACTTAATATATGTAGTAATGAGTTAGATTATAATGCTGCGACCGTGGCATGAAGTAAGCACATGTGCTGCCAAATAAAAGTCTCCTTCCTGCTCTATCTTCTCTGCTTCTCAGCTGGGCCATATCAGGCTAGGTATGATGACGTGAAGACATCAAACTCTAAATCATGTAGTGTAAAACGGATTTTTTGTTGGTGCGAATGAGCTGCATCAAAGGGAGTGTGTGATCATCATATGTTGTCTTATGAGCAGTCCTGCTGATGTGATTACTCTACTGTAGGATTCTGGCTCTGGTAGATAGAAGCCTTGTCCTTCAGAAGATCCAGACATAAACGACAACTCCAGCTTCCTGTGCGTGTGTGAGAAATGTGAAATACATGTTAATGACAATGCAATCTAAACACTAACATAGATTGAATTTTGAGCCATCAAGAGAATAATAATTAAGAGACAAACATGTGAAAATGATCTGGCTTGTTATGTTGTTAAAATGCAACATAAAATGCCTGTTTCAGACCATCGATGAGATTCAGAGAAATACGATGAGGCAGCTGATGGCGATTCCAACAAAAGATTTTAAACATTTGAAGAAACGCTGGGGGAAGTAAGTGAGGTCCCAAAGTGCCTACTTTGAAGGGGCTGAAGCGTCATTATCCTATGTCCTATCTTCAATAAATCTCTCTACTTTTCATATTACATGGCTGCATTTTTTCCAGACAGATCTTGTACATAAGATGAATTAGATGATGTACAAAATTTTTTAAATAAAAGAATATCTTTCACGATAGAGCTGACTTTTCATTAACTTTCAAATTTTTAAAAAGCACATGGAACAAGTGAGCACATTTACTTAAATGTAAACATGCATTTAAACGTGCATGTAGATTCTTTTCTGTTCTGGCACCTGGGTGGTGGAATGAACTTCATCTACATGTCTGTACAGCTGAGTCTCTGGCAAGCTTTAAACGACGACTTAAGATGCATCTGTTTCTTCAGTACTTGGACTAAACCCCGTCCCCACAAAAAAAAAAAAAAAAAAAAAATCCCAACAGTCTTTGACTGATGGTCCTTAGTTAATAACCTAGTAACCCAGCATAGGGATCTATCCAATAACAGAAACTACAAAAGCACTTTTGTATTTCGTTCTGGATAAGAGCGTCTGCCAGATGCTTAAATGTAAATGAAAAATAAATGGATTATACCAATTTAAAACAAGTAAAACACCTAAAATATACTGTAATAAATGTACAGACAAACTTGAAAGCAGAATTTATCCAGAACCGATTTTTTTTCCATATTGATGGAGGGAAATAAGAATTCTGACGTTTAGTGACACCAAGTGGCTTGACACCAAATTGAAGCAATTTTTTGTCAAGCAATAAATAAATACAATTCTACATCCAGTTTCCATAATGCATTGATTTTTGGTGAATATTTTAGTGCAATTCCGTAATTTTTTAGTAAATAATTTTTATTAAACCTCAATTTTACCACAGATTTTAATTAGATTGTATTGTGCTTTCTTCCTTGCAATGTTTTATATTATTATCTTATTATTATTAACTTACCATCTTCTTTGATAAAACTTAAAACAAAATAAAATGCAGATGACAAACACATAGAAAAAAATCTATTTTAAAAAACAAACAAATAAATAAACGAATGAATGAATGATTGAAGAGTGTCTAAAGTGATTTACCTTCTGGTGGGTCGGACATTGGAGGAGTGAGGCAGTACATATGATATCCTCTGTCGCAGTCATCACAGAACAAGAGCTGGTCCTGAATTAGAACAATCAGAAGAGGATACAGTCAGCTGTGCACATTAACGTGTGCAAACAGACCTATTGCATGACGTTAACATCTGAATGCAAGACGAGCGAGGTGTGAGACATGAGGGTGTCTGAGGAGGTTACTGAACTCACATCGTTCTCGGAGGTGCCACAAACATTGCAGCACTTGCATTCGATGCACTGCCAGCGATATGTTTTCACTGCTGCCATCATCACTGCTGTGAACTGCAGGCAAGAAGGATGGCCTAAGAAAAGAGGGGGGGGGAAAGCTCATAAAGCCAAATATATTACAAGCTACAAAAGATCAGAAATGGCAGATGACAATAACTAACCAACAACCTAGGGATAGCAGACAGTCTCCGTGCTGGAATAAGTGACTAGATGGTTGTCTGTATGGCTTGCACTTGATTGGAAGAGAGGGAAGTGCCATACCTGAACGTCCACAGTCAGAGCAGGACACCAGCTCCTCGGACTGGCCCGTCTTCTGGTTCATGTTAGAGTCACCCAGGCAGAAATCACAGTAATCATTCGGCGGTGCCAAGCCATTAGGACCTTTCTTGGGAGCTAAGGACAAAGTGGACATTGGTTAAATTTTTTTTTTTTGTTAAGTAGGTCTTCATGAGCAAAAAGCTCCCTTGTGCTGACCAGATCTGTGTTATATTTGACTAGAAACTGACTAGACTTAAAAGTGGAAGATGGAATAATATAATAATGTACCAGATGGCTAGTTAAATGCATTAATGCAGACAAAATGAAGGATATATGATCAGGTAGTAAATTGTTCTTTGCATCCAAAACGAAAAGTACGAAACCGGGGGATTTGATGACAGATTTTTACCCCAGCTGGAACAAGTAGACTTTAATTAATGGACATGCATGACAAAGAGGCCAATTAACTTACTCTTGGTTTCCTCCTGTGAAAAGTACGAAAAGCTGGAAACATTTCCTTGGGTATCATTTGAGACAGGATACAGTCGAGCCCTGCTGGGATTTGATCTCAAGGAATTCCCATGCCTTGAACACTCAGCTACTGCTGCTGTGTTGGGTATGTTCACCTTTACATTACATTTATACAAGAAATGTATTATTTGACTCTGACTAGAATCTACTTTCTTCATAGATGTATAGGAATGCAGTTATTCTGCAAGCAGATGGAGTGTTACACAGCTGTTTTTCCCCCTTCTAAACTTCATTGTGCTCAAGCATTACTGCGCTCAGTTCCATATGTCCGTGTTCCCAAGTCAACCCTGGAACTGTTCATTGTGCGGAATACACAGTTGCAAGAGTTAAAACTCCTTTTATATAATCCGCTGCTACACTAATGCACTTATCCTAGATTTTCACTAGCGCTTGGATACAATCAAGGTAGAAAGGTTTCTCAGCAAGCTGGAGCGATGATCAGACTGGCCTCCCAAGAACTCCTTTAATGGCCCAAAAATGTAGAAAATCAATTGGAGCAAGGTCAGGACTATACGGTGAATGTCCTAGTTCTGTAATGTGCAAGTGGTATTTGTGAATGATTGTGTGCACAAGCTTCCACAGACATACATGTTGTCTCTTCCACAAGTTGGTGACAAGTTATCTGTTGCCTTTTAAGGATCACTCACTGAATGTTCAAGAGAACGATTGCAGTGAGCTCCGAGCCACCTCACCCAGGATAGTCATTAACAGATTTACGTCCTTTTTATATATAAATATTTGCCCCATTTAAATGTTTTACTGCAGCTAAGAGTCTCATCTTCTGTAAACGTAAATTGGTTTTACACCTACATTGCCGGTTTGACTTGAACACCACTCATACTATAATACACCATTTAAATACTAGATTCGAGTGAAACAGAAATAGAAACCGGGGGATTTGATGACAGATTTTTACCCCTGCTGGAACAAGTAGATTTTAATTAATGGACATGCATGACAAAGAGGCCAATTAACTTACTCTTGGTTTCCTCCTGTGGTGCAGGAGTGTGGATCTCAGCTTCTTCTTTGTCTTCTCCTTCTTCTTCAGCCAGGTGAGAATGGGTGTAGTGGTAACTCAGACCTGGTCTATTCTTATAGCGTTTTCCACAGACTAGACATAAAGGCATACACGTTAAAAGAAATGTGGCTCAGAATGCACAAACCATATAGTACACCAGAGAAGAAAGGAAAACCCCTTACTATCACAGGCGTATGGTTTGTCACGGTCTTCCAAAGCTGCAGCAGCCGCTTCACTTTTTTTCTTCCCGTTTCCAACTCCACGACCCTAACACGCAGAGAAGAACATCTCATCGTTGTTTCTGACAAACATGTTCTATCAGTCAATTGTAATTAGGCTGCATCGTGTCTGGTGTCGGCTACCTTAGATTTCCCTTTCCGTCTTTTTGGGGTCTCCTCCTCAAAATCTTCATCGTCCAAGTCATCCAAATAGTCTTCTGGTTCCAGGATTCTCTAGAAAGACAAATTTAAAAGAACAAACTTTAACATAAAACAATCTGAATTACTCTGAAAATGTCCTTGGGTGTTTTTCACACCGGCCCTTGATTAAGTATGACCACACCCGGGATTGATTGTAATCTGGTTTGTGTGAAAGTGATATGAAACATAATCTCATCATCTCATACACATGAAAGTTTAATGTTTAATCTGTGTGAATAATCTGTCCATGTGAATGCTTTTTAACTTAATGCATTCATTGGTTTTATCGGTAAGGTCTGTTAAATCTGCTTGTTTCCATAAGAAGCAATTCCAAAATAAATCTTGCCATTTAAAGATGTGTTCATTTGAAGAAAACTACCCCCCCCATCACTGTGAAGCTTAATATAAGAAATAAGGTGATATGTATACTCTATTACAATACTGTTGCCTTGTCCAGGGAACAAACCACTTAAAACACATAGTACAGTGTGAAATTCTTGTCCACCTTCAAAAGAGAATAAGCGGTTGCCTCATCCAAACTTAGCTTGAAGTTGAACATTACACCAAATAGATACCTTTCTCACACGTGTGGATCCACTGTGGCTACTGGCCCCGGCAGAGCCTGTGATGTCTGCCAGATTCTGGTCTTCCTCTGGGCCCCTGAGCTCTGGCGCGGTCCGCTTATCCACGGGCTCTCCTTTTAGCAAAGCCTCCAGGCTGCTTCCATCCAAGGGTCCTATCCCATCTTTTTTCAACCCCAATTCAATGTCAGCTTCAAGACAGAATGTATGAATGTTAGTGGAAAAGAGTTGTGTTTGTATTTTTTCAATGCAATACAATTCTAATGATGGATTACCTGCTTTGAATGGGGGGAAAACCAAAGCTGGGTCCTCTGGTGGATGCGCCCTTCGCTTTTTTCTCCA
Source organism: Clarias fuscus (assembly GCA_030347435.1). Taxonomy (NCBI): domain Eukaryota; kingdom Metazoa; phylum Chordata; class Actinopteri; order Siluriformes; family Clariidae; genus Clarias; species Clarias fuscus. The sequence goes on along the minus strand of CM059214.1, from coordinate 25,997,477 downwards.
GCGGCGAGCAGGGTATGTGTAAAGCTGCCCCGGTGCTACACCTTGTAATAAGAAAAGAACAAAATTAGAAAATGAGTGACGATCAATAAGATGGTGGTGTATGTGAATAAATAATGTAAAAGCGTATCAGACCTGCACTCCTGTGCCTTTTCTCCATCCAGATGTAGCAGTTGCTCTGAGCCACTCCAGTCTGAGAGTCAAGAAAAGGCATGAGGATGCTTCTCTCTGCACAGAGCCGGGCATTGTAGCTGTGGCACTGCTCCATGGCATCTTTGTAATACTGCTCTCCCATCCTAACGCACAAAAAAACAAATGTTTGGAAATTGCAAGACAGAAAGAGATAAGAGCATGAAATAACCACTGCTATGTCGCAGTTTGGCGCCAATTACCTGATTATTCATTTAAACACACCACTAACAAACAATAGCCACAGCAAGAAAGCGTTCAACACAAACCAATTATAAAAGATATAACACCATGCAGCGAATAAAACGTGTTTCTAACTCATAATGGTTAACTACAGTAAATACACTAACAGTGGTTAGTAACTATACAGCTAATAGGCTAATATTTTCCCTTGGAAAACAATGAATGGAAACGGTTAGCAAGCCACTGCTTTAAATCGGAAAACTGAGTTAACTAGATTCTCTTTCACTAACACACAACTTCATTCTGATTACTTAAGAGTAAACTCGTTTGGTTCTGAGATACAGATAACTAGTGTATATTTGCTTTAATGTGGGAAAAAAAAATCTGTAAATCAACTCACACTTTAACAACATTCTCAACGGCCGCCGCCATTTTTTGATGTAATGGTCGTAATGTGCACTGCGCACGCGCACTGCGTGAATACTGCCAGATGTTCGCACCACCACGAAACCGTCCTCGGGGCAATCACGTCGATTTCTGCATTTCTGCCCCTTTGTCTTCAGACAAAACCCCCACTACCCAACCAACTGCTCCTTATAGAAGTAGCGTTTTACTGAATTCTTTACACACACACACACACACACACACATATATATATAATAAAACAGACTTATTTGATTATTTTGCAATCAAAACTAAGATGATTTAATATTCTAAGAGGTGTTCTCTCGTGCACATCGATGATGGGGGTAATGAAACAATAGCGCCTGGTCTTTGCGTAGTCTTTATGCTTTAAGATCTGAATTCACCTCATTGTAACTGTTATAAACTCTACTTGTTGTGGCAGTGCAGTTAAACATCTCACAGTATTTGTGTAACGCTTTAAATACAGTAATAGGATGTCGCGCTATTGTTCAGAACATGTAGTTATGGCGACGGGCAGGAAAGCAGGATGGCTTGCACGCGCGTACGCCATCTTGTTCAACCTGGACACGCGTATCCAAAACTGCTATTATATATTTAATCATTTTTTTCGTTTTGTTTATTTTTTTCCGATTTATTTATTTTTTGGTTAGATAAAATAATATATTTTTTTTTTTTATATATATTTCTCATGATTTATAAATACTATAAGAATATAGTAACGTTTCTGTTTCGAACCTAAATCTGAGATGAATTGGGGGAGGTTCAGCGCAACCCGTTACGTCACCACTGATGGCTCCGCCCAAACAGGCGCCGACATTTATTCCGAGCTCCAGCCGCCATTTTACATCCTCTGCTCACGAACAGCAAGAAGCTCAGTGGAAATGGAGAACCAGCTTTGTAAGCTTTTTGTCGGTGGCCTGAATGTCCAGACCACCGACGAAGGCCTCCGCAAGCATTTCGAGCAGTTCGGAACTTTGACCGACTGTGTGGTGGTGCAAAACCAGCAACTGAAGCGCTCCCGCTGTTTCGGCTTTGTGACCTACTCCATGCCAGAGGAAGCGGACGCCGCCATGGCCGCTAGGCCTCATGTGCTCGATGGCAACAACGTGGAGCTGAAAAGAGCAGTGGCTCGGGAAGACGCGGGAAAGCCAGAGGCGCTCGCAAAGGTCAAGAAAATCTTTGTCGGTGGTCTTAAAGATGACATCGAGGACCAGCATCTCGTCGACTGCTTTTCGCAGTTCGGTGCCGTCGAGAAAGCCGAGGTGATCACGGACAAAGAGACCGGCAAGAAGCGTGGCTTCGGCTTCGTGTACTTCGAGGACAACGACTCGGCCGATAAGGCTGTTGTGCTCAAATTTCACAACATCAACGGCCACAAGGTGGAGGTGAAGAAAGCCCTAACCAAGCAGGAGATGCAGAGCGCCGGGGGTCGTGGCGGTGGCGCTCGCGGAGGAAGAGGAGGACGCGGCATGGGAAGACCTCAAAATGGCTACGGCGGCGGAAGAGGCGGCGGCTATGGAGGCAACTATGGCGGCGGCTACGGCGGAGGGAACGACGGCGGGTATGGCGGCGGCTACGGAGGTGGCTACAGCGGCGGGTATGGGGGTGGCTACGGGGGCGGCTACGGGGACCAAATGGGAGGCTACGGCGGTGGCAACGGCTACAGTGACTTTGGCAGCGGCTACGGCCAGCAGGCCTCGGGCTACGGTCCCATGAAAGGTAATTACTCGGGCAGAAACAGCGCTCCTTACTCCCGCGGTGGCGGCGGCGGTGGTGGTGGTTACGGCGGCAGGGGGGGTTACGGAGGCCCGTATTAAAGAGTGGGTTTTTATAAATAGCGTAAAGTTCCTCCTCACCCCAGGACTCGAGTGAATTTAGCACACCCTTACACAAGAATCTTCGCTCTAATCCGGCCTAGCTGAATGTGTAGGGAGACACGGCGTTTACAATTAAAACACAGTGATCAAGTTCAGACCTCCATCTTATCACCGTATCCTCCTCCCTAAGGCACTAGGCGGAATTTCACCAAGACATAGGACTCTTACTCCGGATCCTTATTTTAGGACTCTAAAAATGGTGGCAGGGGTTAGATTTACCTGTCGTAAAACTATTTTTTATTTTTTTTTTAACCGAGATATTTTTGTCTTTTGAATTAAGTTAAGATTAGTACACTTGCTTTGTTAGCCTAGGCATGTTTTTTTCTTTCTTTTCTTTTTAGTATATGTATTGTATGTTGTGTATTTCCTTTTTACTACTTAAAGTGTTAAACATTGGGACATTTTTTCGATCAACTAGCCATGTTAAGTGTCGCTTCAACGAGGCTAGTTGCTCAGTAGAGTAGAGCAGGCTGGGTGCGACTCCCGCCTGAGAGGTCACGTGTCCTTTGGCCGCTCATCGCACACAGACGCGCAGCTTCCAATCAACACCATGTTAAATAGTTCAGTGGTTATTATGAACATTGTCCTAGATGTTAACAGTGAACTTGTTTCTTAGCTTTTGGTCTAGTTTATTCCCTGCTCGAGTAAAATAATTAAGTCGACTTCCTTTAAATGCTGTCTCATTGTATCACTGCTTAAAGCTATTAAATATTGTTTATTCCAGTTCCAAGCACGCTGTATGTATTTCTATGAATAAAAAAAAAGTTCTTACCCAATTAGCTATTATGTCTTTCACTAGATGAGCTTTTTTCTCAGCTGGTAGACTAAACCAGTGAGTTTAGCTCGCATCTCAGCAACTCCTAGTGCTTCCATTACATGGTCACAAGCCCAAAGTTTCTTTGCACTCTGACCATATCTACACAGATGAGTGGGGAATGTAAAATGTCCCCAACTATTAAATAAGGATATGTTGTCTTTACTGTAAAATATGTTTAGAGCTTTGTTCCAGTACTTTAGTCATCATATAAGGCGGATCTATACCTTAGCTGTGTCCACTACTACTACATCATTGGATTCTCCAGAAGTACGCCAGAGCTGTAGAAACCCAGCTGAAAGCCCATAGGATATTCACGCCAGGTTTCAGGTTTGTAGAAATACTTTATACATAAGACATCACATCGTATGGATCCACCTGGAATGACTGACCTCTTTTACATCGGAATATTTTATTTAGTTGATCGAGCGTGCATGCAATTTAACTTGCAACATTTCTATAGTACTCAGAATTAACTTAATCATGTGAATGACCGAGGTGGTAATTAGAATATTGTCTGGTTCTGTGTGACGCTGTGGTTATACTCGTCTCTAGTTTGTCTTGATCCAACATTTTTAGGCAATTTTCAGTTTAAGGCCATACCGGAGTGTGGGGCTTAGCTCCTTAGTTCCAGATATTAATGACACCAAATGCAAGGAGATCAGCATTATTAAGCAAGGTTTGTGGCTTCAGTTATTTACCTTACATCTTATCAATTCCCCTTCCCTCATCATCTTGGTGTTATGCTTGTGTGTGTTCCTATACATTTTATGGTATTCTGTGAGGACTTGGATATTTGTTACTCTATCTGTAAAGCCTTCATTGCTTTTTTTTTTAAAAAGCATTTCTAACAAGTCCTGGTCTGGCCTGTTGAAGTGTGTGGGTGAACAAGTAACTTGTCTCACATTATACCTGCCATGCCTTAATGGCAGTTATAATGCCCTGAAGGGATGGTGGTGATTCATCACTGAAAGGGTTGGGCAGTTTATTTAAGAAGCTATTCTCCCAGGCCAATTTAGTAACGGCTTTCTTTTTCCCCTTCTGCAGAAATGACAAAACTGATGGAGTTTGCTAATTCCTCAGTTTTGAGACCAGCAGGTTGAAACTCTGAAAAGTGGATGCTTGAAAGCTTTCAAGTGAGTACCATGTGTGTCAAATGTCTAGTTGTCACTTATTCAACCAAAAGTCTGTGTACATTATGATTAATTTTCCCTCTCTTCCTCTTTTTTTTATTTTTATTCTTATTTATCAAGGTCAGTCTTTGGAAGGCAGTTGCTCCCACCCATACGCAGGAAGCTGTAGGCTAAAGCAGCAGTGGTAAGTAAACTTCTGGATCTAAAACCTGTACTGGAAGATCAAGAAATTCAGGAATAACTCTCTACACATGAATAAAGAGGCTGATCTTTTGCATCGTAGAAGCTAACGTTCAAATATTTTCCTTTGTATTTTGACAGGACAGTTGCTGCTATGAAGGTGAAGGACTGAACTATGATGGACACGCTCACAGGGCTCCTGTGTCTGACTAGTTTTAAAATGCCGGTGTTGATGGACTTTAAGTGGTGGTCGAAATGTTTTGAAAACATTGCTTTTGTTCAGATAATAAAAGATTTTAACAAAATGTCAATTGGCTTCATTTACTTGAATGTGAGCACAAATGCTATGCTGCTGTCCCCTATATCACAGTTCCCCTGGGCTTTAAAGCAACCTGTAACAGGTTTGCATTTCAACATTGTGTTCATATTGAATGGGGAACCTGGGATAACACAGTGACACTTGATGGAACAATGATTTTAAATTATGCCATGCACACTTTATTTAAAAATGTACAGTAATACTATGCATTGATCGTCTTTCTTTGTTTTGCCATGAAATGGTTATCCATGGCCATTGAGCAATACTTGGGTATGGTTTGTATATAGTTGAGAATACATACATTGATTAGCCATAAAATCATCTGTCTAATATTGTGTGGGTCCATATTGTTTCACTCAAATAATTGATTAATCAAGGTATGGTATCTGGCACCAAAGGAGTTAGCTGTAGGTCGTTTTTAGGTTTTAGATCTTAAGTTGTGAGCTGGAGCATTCATGGATCAGACTCATCAGCACATTGAGATCGTGGTGAAGTTGATAATTTTTGGTAGGTGTTGTCAAAGTAACATCCATATGAATGACAGGACCCAGGATTTGGAAAGTCCAAGCAGAACATTTCCCAGAACATCATTGTCATCACCCAGCATGCCTTCTTCCCATAGTGCATTATGGAGCCATCTTATCAACCAGATATGTGATGCACAGGCATCTAAATGTAAAAAAAAAAAATTTAATCCACCATACCAGGCCACCACCTTTCCATGGTCCAGGTCTGATGTTCATGTGCCCATTGGAGCAGCTTCAAGCAGTGGACAGGGGTCAGCATGTGCACTGCAAGCTGGGACACAAAGCTGTATTCTAACTTTATCAGCAAACCCCCACATTTTAGCCTTTGCAATGTGGTGCTTGTTAAAGTCTCTCATATCCTTATGCTTGCCCATCTTCCTGATTATATCACATCAACTTCGAGAACTGACCGTACACTTGATGCCTATTATACAGGTGTAAATATAAGAAGATAATCATTGTTTACTTTGCCTCTCAGTGTTTTTAATGTTATGATTGTTGGGTGTGTGTGTGTGTGTGTGTGTGTGTATATACTATCAGTGCTTTCAATTCAAGTCTACTGTCTCCCCAGTTACTGCTGTGTACTGTAGGTGTGAACGTTGCATCAGTTCATTTGTAACTGTGGTGCAAGCAGAAATAGATGCCTCACTTGTGATTTGTACAAAAGATGATGTGCAGGGATTATTTCTTTGGTGGTGGTCTGAGGGCGTACCTGTAGCTTTTCTTAAGTTAATTTAAAATAAATTCTATAGGCAGAGTGTGGATCATTTCTGTTGACACACTCATGGGCTGGCTTATTGATAGATGCACATGTGGAGGGATGGCTGTCCCGTGTAGTACAATTCAATAGAAAAGCTACTAATGATCAAATTGATGAAAAGGTTAATGCTGGTTGTGATATAAAGAGGTCAGAACAAACAGTGCATCATTGTCATGGTGGAAAAAAAGGGGGGACCTACTCAATATTAGTCAGATAGCAAGTCTAGTGGTGTAGTGGGAAGTCTACAGTTTGCAGACCTACCATTTTGAACAAAGCCGGGATCAGGTTAGCGTGTTACCTGGCAACGGATTTCTCGGCGCTGATTGGACGTCGCTGACCATGAGCTCACGAGAGAGAGAGATGGTCTTGAGACTTGACTTTCACGAATGTAAACAAAATTCAGCTGACATTCAGCTTCACTCAAACACTAAGCGAATTAGCCCACGGTCAAGGTCACTACCTGTACATATATATCTATTAAAAAAACGAAACATTAACCTCACGGTAACGAAACAGGGAGCGGGATAAACAAGCGGCTGTTATGAAGCGCGAGCCGCAGCCGGTTGAACAGGGGAGCTAGCTTTAGCTTTAGCAAACCTGCCTCCGTTAGCCGCGGTGCTAGCGTTCCGGAAATAATGGAGTCGGTCGGGTGAGTGGCTCACAACCGCATTTCACTCAGTTTAAATACGCAAGATATTTGAAGTTAGATAAAACTATAAACATACTCTAAAAGCACACACACACACAAACCAGGGCTCACTTACAGTAATGAGATAACAGGAGACAGAACGCACCGTTAGCCAAACTAGCTAGTGGTGTTTGTGATGAGGACCAAGTCAGCTGAAAGGATTTAACTTTAGCCATGTTTTCATCAACATAACACAACGTTAAAGACTTTCCATATAGACATTTAAATAATTCTGATGGTTAATGGGATACTTAACCAAACATTTTTTTAGAGCAGTTTGCCATAAATGACGCTTCATTGAATGTCAAGTGGGGAAAAAAGCAGCTAGACATTTTGGAAAACACTTGGTTTAGTTGATTTTGTGGTTGTTTATGGTAAGGACTTGGCAACCCTGTAATTCACTAACTATGAGTCTGGGGAACCGATTAGCTGTAACATTATGAATATTATGATGATTGGACTTGCTCTGACTCAGTCATCTAGCTATCACAATTTTTAAAGTTACTCAAATCCTTACGTTTGCCCACTTTTTTCTACTTCCAACATATCAACTTCAGGGGCAAAAAGGTTCACTTGCTGCCTAATATATCTAACCTACTTCCAGCCGCCAATGTAATAAGATCTTGAAATTGAAGCTAATGTAAGAAGGGCCAAATTGTAACGGCTAGACAACCGGGTCAGAGTTCCAAAACTGCAGCTCTCTTGGGATGTCCCTGGTCTGCAGTGGTCAGGACATACCAAAAGTGATCCAAGGAAGGGAAACCTGTGATCATGGGTGGCCAAGGCTCACTGACGCACATGGGGAGGGAAGGCTGGCCTGTGTAGTCTGATCTAAATAGAAGAGCTACTGTAGATGAAATTGAGGAAAATGTTAATGCTGGTTCCAATAGAAAGGTGTCAGAACACACGTCATCACTGTTATTGTGGCACAAGGGGGCCCACTCATTGTTAGGCAGGTGGTCATAATGTTATGCCTGAACAGTGTAGATGTTTTTTCCAGCTTAGCGAAGGTTTAATGATTACCTGCTTGGTAAGCTCATGAGCAAGCAAAGCAGAGCATTAGGACTAGCACTGAGAGCTCAGGTGTAGATAATGTGTGATGTGTTTATCCTGATGCATGTCACTTTCTGCACTTGTAAATCACATTCTGTTCCTGTAAATTCTCCAAAAAAAAATTTCTGTGCTCCAAAATCTTACCTTTACTTCAGTGTATACCAAAGATTGATAACCTGTGACTGAAGTCACTCAATAGTTCAGGCCTGGAGTTCCTGCAAACAGCTTTGTGGCCAAGCCTCCAATAATGAAAGTGGACCCCATGTTAACATTTTTAACTCTCCTTATATACCGAACTTCAGCTTGAATGCTGATCAATCCCTGCTGTCCAATATCACCCAAATGAGGATGGGTTCCCTGTTGAGTCTGGTTCCTCTCAAAGTTTCTTTCTATTTCCATCTCGGAGAGTTTTTCTTTGCCACCATCGCGCTCGGCTTGCTCATCAGGGAGAATCGGATCATTTTGATTTATACGCATTTCTCATACATTTTATACTAATTTCCCATAATTTTCTTTTTAAATCTGTAAAGCTGCTTTGTGACAATGACCATTGTTCAAAGCACTGTATGAATGAAATTTAATTTAATTAGAACTGCTACTAAAACCATACTAATATACTATTTTAACTTAATCATGTACAGATATATACAAATAATGATTTAGAATCACTCAAATTTAGTGTCACATAAGAATATGAGTTGTCTTTTGAGTTTGGATTTTTTTTTTTTTTTTTAATGTTCGTCACCTCTGCCTTGCTCATTAGGGAACTAAATTTAATCTACATCCTGATTTCTGACTTCTGGGGAAAATTATATATAAATAAAAATGTGCGCAACCTCACCCCATGTTTATTTTTCTCCCAGGATCCAGGCTCTGTCCGGGACGGTGTTGGAGTTAGACGAGGATGGGAGAGAGCCAGGGATGCACACCTTCAATCACATGCATATGAGAAAAGCATTTCGGATCATGAATGACTTGAGAAGGTTTGTGCTTGGAATTAAGTTTGAATATTTAATGTTTCTTGGTGTAAGGTGTGTGGCATTGTGGGGAAAACTCTTCACGTGGTCACATTTTGGCAGCAAACTCTAGAACTCTGTTGATATATCTCTTTTGTATTAGTCTTACATAAATGTAAGGTTACAGTATTTTACATTTTTGATTCTCAAGAACTGTGCAATAGAATGAAATGAGCATTTTAAGGTTTAATTTAAATGAAAAGTTTACACAAAAGACATCATTATGGATAATGTCTTTGTATTAGGCCATTTAACATTTAAAATCTTATAAGTGTCATATGTACAGAGTGTGTAAGCGCTGTTGTCTGTTTTGAGAATGTAATGTTGCAGGAGTGTTACAGACATTTTAGTAATCAATAGCTGATTATATACCAAATTTATTAGGCTTTATCAGCCTATGACGCGTTTTTGGGAGGAAGCTGGAGTAGCATCTAAAAACAATCTAAAAAAAGATCTGTAAAGCCTTCATAACCTCTCTAGACAGAGGTGCTGTTAATTGGTGAGGCTGTTAACACTAGATTAACTTGTCCTCTGCAGCAGAGATAAGTTTTGGTCTTGCTTTCCTGGTAAGGTACTCATGAGAGGCAGTTTCATCATGCTTGATGGGATTTGCAAATGCACTTGACAATACTGTTCTTGAAAGAACTATTCCGGAAAGGCTGACTGGTGTTGTTTTTGTTGTTACATAATAACCTAATGTGTTTCCATATGTTTTATTTCATAGTTTTGAAATCCTCAGTATTGTTGTAGAATGTAGAAAATAAATCACTAAACAAAAACAAAGAAATTTGCAAGTGATCCCAAATTTTTGAGCGGTGGTGTATATAAGATTATATCTAATTTCTCTGCGGGGATTTTGTGGAAAAATACTTCACTTTCATTTTTAAGCAAAAAGGAAAATCTGTAAAATTGTATTTTGTTTTATTTTTGCATGTGAGCGCAGCAGGAAGATGCTTTGTGATGTGCTGCTGGTTGCTGGCGAAGAGGAGATACCTGCCCATAAAGTGGTGCTGGCTTCCTGCAGTCCCTATTTTTGCGCTATGTTTACAGGTTTGCTTCTTTTAACAGTAATCATATACAGTATATAAACACACAAGCCAAGATTTACAGAGATATTCACAGATTAAATAAATTCTTTTAACTTGATTAGAACAGGTGATCCAAATTCTTACTCATTGAACCCATGAGTACATTCTATACATGGTTAAATTTATGTCATGTCTGAGAAGTGTCTTCAGTATAAGTTTAAATGATATCACATGACTTTGTGTTCATGGTGTTCAGGAGAAATGAGTGAAAGTAAGGCCACATGTGTTGAGATAAGGGACATGGATGGACAGACTCTCAGGAAATTGGTGGATTATATTTACACAGCAGAGATCGAAGTAACAGTGGACAATGTGCAGGTAGGTGGAGATACAAGCTTTTTGTAGAAGAGTGTGTGTCATTGCTGTCATCAACTGCCTGTTTTTCTGTTGCCCGTGTTGGAATGTGCTTGCACTTTCTTTCTTCATCTTCTCCAGCTGAATCTCTGTGAAGCATGCGTTTCCTCTTATTTTTAACGGGGGAAATGTGGAAGGAGCAAGGGAAAGTCCTGCTTTTGTTTACGCTATTGTCTTTTGAGCCGATGGTTCAGGGAAGTGAGGGGGATATCAGACCCTGCTGAGGGATTTTTGGGCATTTTGATGTTAACAGAAGGAACTGTTTAGCACAGATGTACACTGTGGCTATGAAGAACAGGCTTTCTAAAGAGATATACACATGCTATTCCTGTGAACAGTGCACTGGCACATAAATCCTAATCTGTAGCTTAGTATTCATCACTGATCTGTAAAATGTGTAACATGTCTGGACAGGTGCTGCTGCCGGCAGCCAGCTTACTGCAGCTAATGGAGGTGAGGCAGGTGTGCTGTGAGTTCCTGCAGGCCCAGCTCCATCCCACCAACTGCCTGGGTATCCGTGCCTTTGCTGACCTGCACACCTGCACTGACTTGCTCAGCCAGTCCCATGCCTACGCTGGTGAGTTGGAACACTAGCTTGACTCAATAAATCTGGAAGTGTGTGTATGTATAGTAATTGTGTAACCTGTGTAAATGTGGTGTTTTGTGCTATTCAGAGCAGCATTTTACAGAGGTCATGCTAGGAGAAGAGTTCTTGGGTCTTTCCCTGGAGCAGGTGTGCAGTCTCATCTCCAGTGATAAGCTGACTGTTTCCACGGAAGAAAAGGTAACCGTTATTTCCCTTTTATCTTGCCGGCACTGTGTTGTCTGTTTGTTTTTATCCATCAGTAATCACTTCCTCAAACTTCCTCACTAACCATCAAAACATTTGAAAGTAATGCTTGAGGGCTATGATTTGCATACTTTTATACAGCCATGGACGGAACAAACATTACATGTATAACGGTTCTGTTTGTAGGTAAAAAAAAAAAAGGATAAGGCTATATCATTTATATATTCATAAATGCTTTCAATTTGCTTTTACATACAGTAATGTTCCTGTGTCTAGAATATTCAGGGTATTTTTTGTGCTAAGTGAGATATCTGTATAAGCCTAATTTACACAGGAAGAAAACATTTTAGGAAGAAAAAAGTTCTGAAATTACTTCCTATTCACTATTTTCACCAATTTTCACCATCTAACCATTACTATTCATCCACCTGGCTACTCCTGCAACAACTCTGACGTGTCGAGGTATAGACTTCATGAAGTGTGCTCCAAGATTATAGATGCTTAATGAACCTATAAGTCCTGTAAGATGCTCGGCAGGACCTAGTATTGTGTGGCAGGGTGCATTAAACTGTTTGTAGCTGCTACTGCTATTAGGCAATCCTGTTACCATGAAGGGTGTACTTGATCTGCAGTAACGTGTAGGGAATCAATGTAACATCCACATTGCCCAGGTCATCATACTGTCTCCACTGGCTGCCCTGTTTCCCATAATGCATCCTCTTCCCTGGTTAAGTAATGCACATGCACCCGGCCATAAATAATGTTAAAGAAATTACGACTTTTCTGTCGGTTCTGGTTGCATTAGTGTAGAGCATTTGCTAGTCTCAGTGGCAGATCCCTGTCAGAGTTGTACACTCGATTTGCTCAGTAAATACATGCCTGATGTCTGTCAGATCAGCAGCCTGCTGTGGAAATGAAGGAGATGAGCCGTGTGTAAGTCGAAGGCCTCACACACCATTTGCTGCTCTCTCCTTCACTTCCCACATTAGCATTCACACATTGAGCTGCTGTCAGCTGCTGTTAGATGCAGTGCAGTGTCAACGTGAGCAGGTGATACAGTGTGAAGCGTTCTGCCTGCCCAGTAGAAAGAAATAAAAAGTTTTGCTTAAAATCTTTCCTCTCAGGTGTTTGAAGCCATGATTATGTGGATAAAGCATGATGAGGAAGCACGCTTAGAGCACATGCCAAAGCTCATGGAGCATGTTCGCCTGCCACTGTTATCTAGAGATTACTTGGTACAGGTAGGCTGGTCTGTGTTTTTTTTTTTTTTAATGTTTATTGTTTAATTCTCTAGAACCCACTAGTTTATTACCGGTGTGTTTCTGTGTCTATTTAGATTGTAGAAGAGGAGGCCTTGATTAAAAACAATAACACATGTAAGGATTTCCTTATTGAAGCAATGAAGTACCACCTGTTACCTGCAGACCAGCGGCACCTGATAAAGACAGACAGAACTCGGCCACGCACTCCTGTCAGTCTGCCTAAGGTGTGAGATAATGCGTGTGGTCTTTCCTTTCCAAAGATATGCTCCCTCGTCTTACCTGCTCAGTCAAGTTTCTTTTTCTGCAACTCAAATGAAAATATAATTTCTTACATTTACATTCTATATTTTTCGCATTACATTGATTGTTGTCAGAGAAGTTCAAGAATTAAGAATTGTCTTCTTTTTTTTTTTCCCCCAAGGTGATGATTGTGGTGGGAGGTCAGGCCCCTAAAGCAATACGCAGTGTCGAGTGCTATGATTTTCAGGAGGATCGCTGGTACCAGGTGGCTGATCTGCCCTCGAGACGCTGCCGAGCAGGTATGCATTATCTTAATGCCCCTGTTCTCAATGTTCACTGCTCACACTTTGATATCTCTAACCTTCTAACCCTCTGTGTGTGTGTGTGTGTGTACAGGGGTGGTGTTTATGGCTGGTAAGGTTTATGCAGTCGGAGGCTTTAATGGTTCGCTCCGTGTGAGGACAGTGGACATGTATGATGGTGTGAGGGATCACTGGAGTGCCATTCCCAGCATGCAGGAACGCCGGAGTACACTTGGAGCCGCCGTGCTGGGGGACCTGCTGTACGCTGTTGGGGGATTTGATGGCAGTACAGGTACAGCTAGATTTCATCAACCATTAAGGTAATGTTTAATTAAATGTGTCAGTGACCGGTTACAGAAAATTTATGAAATTATTTTTCCTCAAGGAAAAGAAAACAAGGACAAGCCTAAAAAATAAAATCACAAAAGAAGGGCGTAACCATTTAGTGATATCAGTATGATCTCTACTTGATGCAGTTATTAGAATCAAGAGATACTTGCCTTATAAATATAAGTTGCAGTTCTGATCTGTCAGGTCATATCCATCAATTCCATTCCAGCTTGGTTTAGAATCATTTAACACATTATCAGAACCTGTAAGGAAGGTGCTGAACTGTCAACTGTGTGGAAAAATAAATGTGAAAGGTGATCATTTGTTGAAGTTGCTTAGTAAAAAAAAAAATCAGCTATGCTTTTAATAGTGAATGTAAAATCATTTCCATATACACACAATGTGATTAGAAGTCACAGGATTGGGACTAAACAGTTGTGTGGCGATAAGAAAATCACGTTAGTGAGGCTATTCAGAAAAAAGGCTTCAGTTTATTAGGGAGCATAAAGATTGGACTGGGAAAAGATCATGTGGTCTCATGAGCCCAGACTGAAGTGCTTGTCAGTGGTTAGAAGGGAAGTGCATGAAGCGAGAGAAACAGGAACTCTGATTGCACCCCAGGCCTTGTTGCCCAAGATCAGTGCCCAAAATGATTAATATTGCCATAGCCTTTTTTGAAAAACGTAGTGAAAAACCTACACAGAAGAGTGAAGGTTAGCACATATGAGTGTGATCCTTAGGTGTGCACAGACTTTTGAGCGTGTAATTCATGGTAACACATGGTACGTGTGTAGGCATTGTTACACTCCCTCACTCTCACTCTGATCTTTTTTCCCCTCTAGGTTTGGCTTCAGTGGAAGCGTACAACCCCAAGACTAATGATTGGGTTTTTGTGGCTCCTATGAACACCAGGAGAAGCAGTGTGGGGGTGGGAGTGGTGGAAGGTAAATACTCTTGCATTTCACATGCTTTGTTAAATACACGACTAAATTTGGTTTCAGCTCAAGTTATGAAACACTGCTTTGTTTCCTATCTAATTTCTCCACCACACAGCACTGCTTCTAAAAGCTTGGCAGCAAATACTAACCCCGGACTTTCAGTTTCTTACACTTGTACTTTTATCTTGTAAAAACTAGTCCAAACACAAACCTGCACAGCCTACGGAGATGCCATGGTTTAAAACTTTGCCATAATTGGAAACATGCTTATTGATTGATTAATTTAGATTTTGTCAATAATGTTTTAATTTCACCTAGTGTTTTCTAACACTGTAATAAAGATAAAGAGAATGTTGTAATACAACAAAATTTATTTGGTAAATTTATACCAGCAGTAATAAAGAGGATGTAAGAATAAATCGAAACAGATAATTGCACTATAATATAATAATATAAACAATTAAATATATGTGCAGTGGGACTTGATGTTGCAAACAGGTGTCATCAGAAGAAGAAAGTAAGTACTGCACAAAGAGGAAAAGGGGTGGGTAGACAGCTTGGGTTGTTGCTGTCTTCATTTTTCAAGGACTTATTTCAACTTGTGTAAAAACTTTGTAAAGGCATTGTTAAAGTGAACACTTATTCACGATTTAAAAGAAAAAAAAATCTGCATCTTGTTGCTTTAAAAATCTTATTACCACTTTTGAGGGAATTAAACATGAATAAATAAATAACACACCACACTTTTAACTGTCAAGGCAAACAAGATGATGCTTCATTATACTGTATATAATCAGGACAAACAGCAAGTCCTCAAAACCTACTTACAAGAAACCAACCGTTCATGCAGCGTAAAGGTGCCTTATGAATATGAACACACATATAGGTTGTATTTAATTTTATGCGAATGTGTGTTTTCAGGTAAACTCTATGCAGTTGGGGGATACGATGGTGCATCTCGTCAGTGTCTCAGCACTGTTGAAGAGTACGATCCAGTCGCTAACAAATGGGACTACGTAGCCGACATGAGCACCAGACGCAGTGGAGCAGGTAATGAACTGAATCTACATTCATTTGTACTGTGCTGCCATCTGCTGACCCGTTAACCGGCATCCTAAACTTCACATAACATAAACATTGTGTTTACTGTGTTTTGTGCATGTGTGTGCGCACACGCAGGTGTAGGAGTGCTAAATGGGCAGCTGTATGCGGCAGGGGGACACGATGGTCCACTTGTGAGAAAGAGTGTAGAGGTATTTGACCCTGCTACTAACAGCTGGAGGCAGGTGTGTGACATGAACATGTGCAGAAGGAATGCAGGTGAGCAGCTTCAGAAGAGTGCATAGAAGTAAATCACTCGGATGGTTTTTGTGATGGATAAGTGTTTAGATGCATCAAGTCAGAGAGTAGTTACAGCACCTCCTACTGCATCTACACTACCAGTCAAAAGTTTGTACACAACTTCTAAATCCATGGCCTTTCCTGATTTGTATTTCATTCTACATCGTAAAAGGCATCCAAAATATGCAATAATCTCCTTCGAACAGTTGATATTGAGACGTGTTTGCTACTTTTGCTCTGTAAAGCCTTCATAATGGCTCTAATCTGAGGTGCCGTTTGTTAATTGGTGATTTCTGAGGCTGGTAACTCTTCTCCTCTGCAGCAACTTTGAGGTAGGTTTTGGTCTTGCTTTCCTGGGAAGGTCTTTCATCATGGTGCTTGATGGGTTTTGCAAATGTACTTGACAATGATATTCTTGCAATAACTATTCCAGAACAGCTGGCCTATGCCTTATGTTTTATTTATTAGTTCTAACAAACTCCAGTATTGTTCTAGAATGTAGAAAATAAATTCAAACCTGTGTCAAAAACCTTTGACTGGTGCTGTATATGCAGGTGTATATACAAAACTGAACCTAATGAACACCTTTTTTTTTTTAATAAAAAAAAATAGGTGTTATCTAAGTGTAAACAAAGCAAGAGATCCAGCGCTTAATTCGTTCAGCTACAAAAGCGTTAGTGAGGTCCGGTGCTGATTTTATGAGGCCTGGCGTGCAGTCAGCATTACCGATCATACTTTTAGCTGTACAGCGGAACCTTGATATACAAATTTAATTACCGTAATTCCAAGGTGAAAATTTGTATTGCGATATGAATTTCCCTGTAGGAAATAATGTAAATGCAGATTCCTGCCACCAAAACAAAATAATTTATTTTAAAAAAAGCCTGATAAATAACGTAGCTTTTGCACACATGGCGAAATCAGTGTTGGTATTTTGGGTTGACTCTTTCTAAACAGCTTTCGCTGATTGAAAAAAAAAATCATATTTATAAACTCTTTGCTTGGCATTCTACTGACACAAACAATTTTAAGCAGCGCCTGCCATATGCGCAACTTAGCTGGCGTTTGGTTGATTTGTTCATACGCAGAAAATGAATTCTGGCAAAATTTCAGTTCTTAGTCTTGACAATTCGTAAGATAAGGCTTAAGAATTTTCGTAGCTATGATGAAGTTCCAGATGGATTATGTTCTAATACTATTACACTTTTCACAGAAAGGTGTATTTCATTAGGGTTCAGTAGAGGGTTGTCACTGCCAGGGGTATTGGTGTTTTTTTTTTTTAAGCTTCCTTTGAAATTGAAATTATATAATTCTCTGATTATTGAGGGAAAAACCCTCCAGATTTACTTCACACACTGACGTAATGTTTTCCTGAATGCATTGTATTCTTCCATGTCAGGAAAGTTCCACACACATTTAAACTACAGGTGTGTGTTTATATGATGTATCATGACTTGCGCAGGAGTGTGTGCCATAAACGGTCTGATGTACGTTATCGGTGGGGACGACGGCTCGTGTAACCTGTCCTCTGTAGAGTTCTACAACCCTGCTACTGACAAGTGGAGTCTGATCCCCACCAACATGAGCAACGGACGCAGCTACGCAGGTGAGACCCTTGCTGCAGATTGCTCATTCTCAGATTGATCTATACACACACTCTGCTTACTGGTCTTACTTTCATTTCAGGGGTGTCGGTTATCGACAAGCTGTTATGACTAAACGCTGTGGTGAGCAGGAGCTCGCGGACTGAAACGAAGGGCCGAGGTAGACATACCATCATTTAAAGCTGCTCTGTGGGAGGAGTGTCTCTCTGCCCTGGTCACGCTGAGCCTGCGCTCACCATGATGATGTGGAAATCGTACCAGATCGACCGCTAAAATGCCCTCGGAATGTGCCATCTGCTTCGGCTGATTATCGCAGACCTCAGTAAAATCATCAGTAAAAAACGAGGGAAAAAAGGGCTGGAAGAATGAAGTGAAGCGGTCACTCAACCTGGCACGCCGATCTAAACAGCAGTATTTAAACTACAGGTACAGAATGTACCATCTCTCTGCTCTACTACTGATTAATAACTATTGTGCTTGGTGTAGTCCGTATCCTCCTCCATCATCACAGCCTCCAGCATCACTCAACATCACTACTGCGAACTGAACCAGCTCGCACCACTGAGTATCATCAGTTAAACCTCTAGAAGGACAAGATGGTATTCTGGTTATTTTCCTCAAACTCGTATTCTTTACTCTTGGAAGGAAATTGATTAATCGGGGCGTGGCCGTAGCCAGCTGCTTGTGTGCCATAGCGTTTGAAAATATTTTCGTTTTTAAAAATCTGTGCTGGGACACAGAGAAACAGGTCGTTAACACTATAGAGAAACTGTGCCAAATGAATGTCGATACTATTATCAGGCAGACTTGTCCACTAATGCACTCAAGGAGCCAGTTTATTAGGTGCACCAAACGTTTACGTGAGCCAAGATAAATGTCAAATTAACAAGTTTTAACTACAACGTGAGGAGACATTCAGAAGAATGTACCGGAGCAGGTATATGATACACTACTACCTTGAAGTGAAGTCACTGTTGAAAAGGTCAGGGATAGAAACAGTGGTGTCCAAATATACCAGAAGGAGCTGATCTGGTAAATGCTGAGATGACAGAGGTGTCAGGATGTGCAGGCGTATTTTTTCCTATGCTGATAGAGGAGATGGAGCAATATGCTTTTCTGCCTTTTAAAGCTAAAGCAATAGGCAATTCAAAGTTAATAAAGTGATTCTGGTAAAAACAGTTCACTAAAGGGGAAAGGACAAGGTGAAGAAGGCTGGTGTCCTTTTTTAGGGGAAAATAAAATAAAGGAGCTGCAGATTAGTACACATTCACAGCTTTCCTGTGTGTCACCGCTGTGCTGAGAAACACTCCACACTACAAAATGTTTATCGGTGATCCCGTAGTGGTCGCTTTGCCCTGGCTGATGATGGGCTACACTCATTAATCGTGGACCCTCAAAGTGAACTAGATGCAAGAATAATTGAACAGATAAAACGCTCCTCAAGGAGTGTTACTATAAGACTGGTGCACCTAATAGACAAAAAATGGCAACCGGATGTGAATTTCCGGGTCTCGAACTCGGGGGTGTTTGTTTCAGACTGATAGATCTCTCCTCCTCTTTAAACATGATATTGTACTTTAAGTAGATTTAACCGCGCCAGCATGCATTTCAATGGCAATAAAATAAAATGTTCGTCTGTGTAACATTTTTCTAACAGATGTATTTTCTATAGGAAAAGAACAGTCAGGATTTTAAATACAATAAAAGCAGCGTGGATTTGGAAATCACGTTTCACTAATAAGCTTTCTCGACAGTGAGAGAATGTTACACTCAATTTACAGGACATTTATTCAGGTTTAGAGCCTCTCTTAGAGCCAAGTGTGATTACAAAAGCAATGGTTTATTATATTTATCATGAAAGAAATCTCCAAATGGACTGATTCATTAGCAGTATTGTTTACCATAAACGGTTTTAAACAGTATTAAAACGCAAGTCCTGTGTGACTATGCAGTTAAAGCACACTCACTCTATCTAACACATTGTCTATACCATTCATCTGTGCGCCAGAGCCACGGGAGGCCTGGAGCCTATCCATGGGAACCCTGAGCGCTAAGGGGTGGGTGTCTACCATCGCAGGGCAAAAGCACACACACACTCACTATGGACAATTTGGAAATGGCATGTGCATGTCTTTGGACATGTGGGTGGAAACCCACCAAGCATGGGGAGAACATGCACAACAACTCCATACACACACAAACCAAAGGCAGGACTCGGACCCTCAACCCTGGAGGTGCGAGGCCACAATGCTAACCACTACGCCACCGTGCCACTTAGTTAAAGCTGCTTTTTCAGCCTGTAACAAAGACACAGTTTCAACGTTGGCTAAGAAATACTGAATTGTGGTATTGCAGTGGAGTAGATCTCTGGACTTTTTCTATTTTAGGCTTTTGCCGAAACATTGCTCAGTCAAAGAAGGGGTAAACTCATCACTCGCAGTTACTGTTGTTCTTACAGGCAGCAGAGAGTGCAATAAGTCACAAAATACTCCTTTAACATGAGTTGAATTATTGGAACAGGTTGCGCTTGTGTCAGAACTGATGGTGACACCCAGATCTTGTTAATGCAGTTAGGAAGGGTATCTGTATTAGCTGCAACTGTGTAAATGATGGTGTGTAATCTGATCACTGGACTTTTATATCTTTCTAAAAGAATTGCATCATTAAGTTAAGTCTTTTACATGTTTTCCCACAATGGAATGTATGTGCATCAAATAATAGGCGTCATAACAGCTCTGACCACTGGAGGGCAGCAGTCGTTTAATCAGCAACATCAGCAAATAAAAGACAAAAGCAATATTACCAGGTCTGCAGAATATATATTTTTTTCTTCTTGTTTTAAACTGCTGCATTTTTCTGTTCTTTGCTTCCTTTGGTTGTTTTGGGTCGGATGTATTTCATTTTTACATTAGATTTGAATTCCGCAGTGCTGTTGATTTCCCCAGTTATAACTGGTCAGTATAACAGCAAAACTAACCACAGGTTTATATTAATGCACATATTTTAATCGATTGTTTCTATTGTAGCAATAACAACTGGTGGACGCTTCACTAAAAAGGATTTTTTTTTAAAAGTGTGTTGATATGGTGAAATGTATGATGTGTAAAAGTCATTGTAACCGTTAACTCTAAAGTTCTCTTTGTTCGTATTGATTAAGGAATGGGAGGCTGTTCATAGCTGCTATAACATACAAGTAATAACAGGATTGAACCTGGTTTGCAGGCATTCCATGTCCTTAAATGTGACTATAAACTGATTATTTAATTTTTTTTATTCCTTTTTATTTTTTTATTCATAAATCTCTAGCAATTTACTATAGTGATAAGAGAAGTAAAACATTACTAATAACATGCAGTTAGTGGGAAATAAATGCTTGTATAAATAATAACAGCATCATGTTGATTGTTTTCAAAACAGCATGCTTTACTATGTTTTATTTCTTATGTAATACAATATATTAATATTTCACATTCTGGTCACCCTAAAATCTGCCCAGCTACCGATCGCCATGGAAACAACCCCCACACTGTGAAAAAAAAAAAATCTCAGCTTGCATCAGTATAAGATTTCCTCATGTGGACTTTTTCTTTTGTGAGCCTTTTAGATCACTACACATGATTGCAATCACAACAATTTTGTTTACCAGTACATGCAATAGTAATAATAATTATAATAAATTGTTAATGGACATTCGTTGGAAAATTAACTGTTATTTGTGCTGCTTGGTTAAAAAAATAACCTGTATGATGTGTATCTTGTGTATTGCATTTTGTTTTATGCTTCTTTTTTTAGTTTTTTTTTGTTTTGCTGTTTGTCAAGAAAAAAGACATGTCGTAATAAATTTTATTCATCATGAGCATGTGAAGTAAGGACATTGTAAAAAAAAAAAAAAGAGGCCATGGAGAAAGTCTCCAGGGTTTTCTGAAGGAAAAAAAAGAAGAAAAACCCTGATAAACATTCCCTGGTGGTTCAGTCTGTGCTGCAAGGCTGATGCTCTCATTCTTAGATGTAGTAAAAATGCATTCAATTAATGTTAGAAAATATGTATCTAGTAAAATTACAACAGTAATTCTTTTTTTGTTTTTTTGCTAACCGAATAGCAAGAGCTGATTTATTTACACTATGGTTTCAAAATGTAGGTGAAGAGTCAGTGGGTAGCAGCAGAACTCTATAACCCCACACACCTTTAACAAAAGCAGAGAGAAAGAGCCTCTTTGCACTGGCTTGCAGTGTGCTCCCTTTCTCCCTTGCTGCATGTCAATTACTTATCCAAACCTTATTTATTCCTGGAAGGCAGGTGAAGATTCAGTAGTTACAAAGCACAGAATACTGTATATGAAGCACAGTATTGGAAAAAAAAAAATGGAAATAAATAAAGGAAAAGCATGTCTTTATGCACGAGTGTTGTCTCACAAGCCATTTATTGGAGATGCACACACTGGATGCAGATGTCGTCTCATTCCACTGATAAAGACTTCGGTGCCTCGTTATTGCTTCTTTTTCATGGCACAAAAATTCAAAATACAGACATTTGCCATGCAACTTCACTAACTGACACACACGTACAAAACAAGCAGAAGTTTAGTTTAGGAACTACACTGTAAAGATGGATTGTTTGAAAATGAAGGTTATAAAATGAGTACAAAATAATAGTCTTTAAAAACAAACAAACAAAAGATTATCCTCATGTAACCGTTGCACAGTGACAGGGGATTAACATGCATAAAAAAGTACCATCCTTCGGATAACAATTAGTGCCTCAATGTACAAGCAAATCTCAACAAACAAGTGGGCTGCATTCTCAGAATGCTGTGCAAATATAACTTCACTAGCTCCTCCTACACCTTTCAGGGAAAAAAAAAAATGTTTTACCTACATTCACCAACGCGTAGTGACTCGATAAAAAGCCGAGTGCATCCGCCGACCTCGATTTCTCATCTAGTGCTTCTTCTTCGGAGGAAGTTTGCTCGTTACAACTGTACACACAAACACCGATGACTCAGGCTCGATGTCAAAACAAGCGTCTGTTGTTTTCGCACTCGACGCTCAGAGCGTAATGCAAACACATCGGCAGTCCCTTTGACTTTCGAGCTGCTTGCATGGAAACAGAAGTCTTCATAAAACATTTGAAGAGTTTAACTATAACATACAACTGCCGTCATGGGTTTCAGGTCAGTGATTAGTTTAACTGAGCTACAGTGTCCTCCAGGAGGAACAGTTCATCTTGACAAGTCAATGATGATGATGATGATGAGGAAGTGACTTCAACAGAAAAGTTAAAGCGTCTGTGATGATGCGTTACAGTCTCTTTCTTTATTTAGAGCAAGTAAAGCTGATGGAATGTAGGTTTCAAAACGAGTTCCGACTTCCTGTTAAATTCCTTGACTGAGGTTCGACAGGGGTTCAGTACAGCTGGACTGTCCTAGAGGACACGCACCACTGCTTCATGCCGTGACCTTCCAGCAGCCTGGGCTGATTAACTCCGCTACGGGTTTAGCGATTATGTCCCGAGTGCGCTACATGACTGAGCGCAAGATGACCTCTTGACTCTGGAACTTAACCTTCATTACATCAGCTTAGATTTTTAACACACTCGTTACTACCTCGTTGAGTGTGATGTTTTACTCGTAGACTAACAGAACTTTTAATCTACACCAGTGAAGAAGTGCTATAAATAAATACACATCTAGTTACACAGTACTTAGACAAGGATCTACGTGAGAAGGAATACTATACGATAGTCGAGCTTAAAAATAAGCGTTAAATTCTCTGGTCAGTCTGATCAACCCTCAGGTCGCTGAGGAGTCGCGTGTATATATTAAACAAAAAAAGAAAAAAAAAGAAAAAGAGCACCAACATGTTCTCCTGTTTATCTCGATAGCGAATAGCTAAGGGGAAAAAAAAGAAACACATTCAGAGTATAATATCAGTAACCTCTAGATCTAACATGGACATACTGTTACACAAACATAATGTGCATACACAGAGTAGGTTATTTATACAGACACAGAATTCTGTCCAGAACACACCCAGTACAAGTGTGTATCGTGTCCCCAGGGTTTGGGGATGTAGCTTTAATAATTGGTACAAGTCTGAGAAAAGTTGCTGACTGGGGATGTGGTTGGAAGTTCTGTTCTTGGTGTCCACTCACACACACACACACACACACACACACACTCACACTCACACTCACACACACACACACACACTTTTTGTTGAAGTGGCTCAAACGCCGAGTGTGTCCCTCTTCATGCTGAGGAGTTCTCACGACGATAACAATAACTAAAAAAATAATAATTAAAAAAATCAAGCAGGCAAAATGAAACAAAATCTTGGAGAGCGAAAGCGCTCGGTTTGTTATCGTGATGTGATGTAGTAGATGTGGTGGTGGTGGTGTATGGGGGGCGACGTCTCTGACGCTGCAGGCTGGATTCTAGATGGACTTGGACGAGTCCTGCTTGCTGATGAGGACCTCGAGCAGGCGCAGTTTGGCTTTGATGCGTTTATACTCCTTGTACTCGTCCAACATGGGCGTGCGGTCCTCCTTCTGTACATTCCTAGTGGAAGAGCAGCGACGTGTGCTTTAGTTCATGCTGAAATCCTCAAAATTATTATTTTCAATTCATCCATATAAACACTTAGTGTGTAGGTTCCCTTTGTACAACCTTTCCCAGATCTACAGTAAAATCAGATCTCTCCATCTCTTAGAGCGTTTTCACATTAGGCACGATTGCTTTGTACCGTGCACACAAGAACGACTGCTTCCCCCTGCCCACTTCCAAGCTAGCTAGCACTCATACATTATGTTTTGCGCACTGTGCTTGGGTACTCGTGTATTTATACCCTCCGGTACAACAGGTGGCAGTATGCACTGAATTTCTTTCAAGAGTTCATTTCTTTCATTTCGTTAAAGAGAAGAACAGAAGAAGGAAGTTAACCTTCACGCTATATATATATTATAATATTATTGATATTTATGGAAAAATGTCCAAAGTGATGCTCTTGCGTGTCTTCTTACTGTATCAGCTACGGCTGTGTAGGTTAATAGATGAGATGGTCACGGTTTACAAGCACACACATTTTGGAGGAGAAGAATGCCACTGACAATGTCGCGTCTAAACAATCTACTTCCATTCTCTGGTGCTTCCCTGTCTGATTCGATCCGTGCCCACCTGTTCAAGCGGACTTGGGCTCGGTTCCCGTGCGTGGACAGCTCGTGTTCTTACTGATCAAAAACGAACCAGACTTTTCATCTGTTCTCAGAATCGACGGAGCCCAAATGTGAAAATGCCCTTTTTATTATGCTGAGCTTAGATTTAATTGTGTTTATTTTATCATTACATATATGAGCATTTAAGTGTGTTTGCATGTGTGTGTGTGTTTGTATGGAGAAACTTCTATCTCACCTTCCATTCTGTTTGTAGAACTCCTCCTCAAACTCACGGATGGTCTTCCTCAGCTTCTTCTTCTCTGCTCTGGCTTTCCACAGCTGCTCCAGGAGCTCAGGCCTGTGGGAAGCAGGAAGAGGATGAGGAAGATGAGGAGGTGTAGCTCATTATACAGCAAGTTAGGTCTGGTCCACTAATCTGATTGTGGATGTTGTGAAGTGGATGTTCCAAGATTGATATGTTTGCATTATTTATGTTCACTAAACAAAAGTCTGTTACACTGACAGTGTTATCACACTCACTACTGGCATCCGTTCTACCAAGTTGAGGCTTCTTTCATAACTATTTTTATTGACCGTAAGATTTCAGTTATTTTTTTGTTTAGGGAATTCTTAAAAGCAAGAACAGATTACAGTATTACACTGCAGTGCATCACATGACCTCAGGTCTACAACCGAATCACAGCTGTGTTGATATTACACTCCTGCTTGTGTGATAGGACTTAAATGATTTATAAAAATACCACATGTGGCCGGTGTACTTTTATGATTCATTTTAATATCAACTGAAACCATCCATCCAGCTCTTATCTATACTGTTTATACTGTGTAGGGTCGCAGGAGGCCTGTAGCCGATCCTTAGGTTCTAAGAAGGGTACATCCTGGGGTACAAGCACATACACTCATTCGTACACTACAGGCAATATGGGAATCCCAGTCAACCTACAACTAGGTGTGTAGTAGAGTAGTAGTTCACACTGGAGTAAATCTTTCTATACAGTAAATAAGAGGCAAGTGTTAAAAATGTTTACATTTTTAAGAATAATAATAATAATAATAATGCACTAAACATGAGCAACAGCGCATAACATGCTGCTAATTTTCACCTAAAACGATTGCTGCCTCATCCACTTTGAGGCTTTGAGGTCAGTGACTCTCAGCCACTACAGGCGATTTAAATAAGCTGTGAGTTGGTCACCTCATACCCGAGAATTACGTACATGACGTACGTGTGTATGCAAACGTGCACTAGAGCTGAAACTAAGCAGCTTAAAAACTACAACTGGCAGGTTCCACTGCATCAGCAATAGTGATAAAGATCTGAATGGTGGAGTTTAGATGTGGAGGGGGTGACTCTGTTGTTGTTGTTGTTGTTGTTATTAAGTAGAAGGCAGGTCAGTGCAGGTGGTCACACTTACATGGACGAAGCGTTAGAGCTGGACAGGCGCAGGTCAAGGGTCAACTTGCCAGAGCTTTCGCCTAACTTGGGCCTGAGGATGCTGTCGGGGAGAGGCTGCTGGGAGCTGGGTTTGGCTGCCGGGTCCAAAGCGATGATGACCTCCGACTCCTCACTCTGCATTCCTCCACTTTCCTGCTCTTCCTCCTCCTCCTCTTCCTCCTTGATCTCATCGCAGAAGTGTGCAGTCTCGCCCTCGATGATGGGCTGCAGGGTCTGACTGCGTCTCTTGCTAGAGGGCGAAGCCTGAAATAAAAAAAAAGGAGGGGTGGGTGTTTGTGGCCCTGACACTTGAATTTTAAATCACGGGTCTACTGTACTAAAACAAAAAACTGGCACGGACATGAATTTCTATTTTTGGAAATCATGTGAACTTTCACCTACTTACACAGTGAGTCATCAACTATTTTTACGGCTCTCCCTCTGTTTTATATTAATAAACTCACATACACACACTGATACCCCGGCATAAGAGTTTAATTTGTTCCGGAGGCGAGTTTTTAAGGCGAAAAACACATTTCCCCACATTTTGTAAACGCAGATAATCCGTTACAGCCACCCAAAAATATTACCAGTTTTGAACACTATAATTATAATTTTGCATATAAAACAATTAACTAAAATATGAAATAAATAGACATTAAACATCAGACATTTAACCTTAATTTATGATTCCTTCTGGCACCGGATGCTTTAAAAACAAAAATGCAAGTGGCTCCCTTTTCTTTTTGCTGAAGACCTTGATAACATTCTTGGGACCCATGGTGTTATGTTTTCAATAAATTTTACTCAAAGAAAAATAGTATAGTATGTATATAATATTAATATAATATATTACTTAAATTATTTAATAATAAATTTGCTTAAATTTTTTCTTTTTGTTATAATTTATTTGGGCTGACTCTCTGTATATACACACGCACGTGCGCACTGATACACGCATACAAAAAATACTGTACAAAAGTATTAGGCACAATATTATCTTTAGTGCAAATTTTGTTATATATGGTTATCATGTCTGCATTATTATGTACAAAATTATTCACTACTTTCAAACACACAAAAGTGCACAGATCTGTATCTAACACTACTGATCATTATTTTTTGTTTTACAAGCAAAGAGTAAGAGTATTTAATTTTCACATGAAATATCCACTGTCCTTATTTAATTTTTTAACTATTTAGTGCTCTTTATAAACGTTTCTTTTATGTAGATTTTTGCAAAGTACTCTAAGTAAAACAGCTGTTAGGTTTTACTGAGATGCAGGAGAGTATGCATCCTTCTGGTAACCTTGTCACAATTCCTGATCTCACACACACACACACACACACACACACACACACACACACACACACACACACACACACACACACACACAAACAAAACGTCTTCTACATATATCATCACACTACACACAGAAATTCTAGTGATATTGAACATGTTATTATGTCTATTAAAAGAGGCCGGCCTTACAATAATTGGGGTGATGCTGACACGAGTGAGCATCTGTTTCACCAGCCGGTACCGATCATACAATGGTTTGACAATCAAGCGTTCTTCGCGCGTGACCTGAAATATAGACATAAAACCAACAGTGAGCTGGAGAGCACATGTTCTTTAAATACTAGCTGAATTTCATACACATACATACGGTATTCTAAACCTTATGGATATTATAAGGGCATCATAAAATATAATAAAAATATCGACACTGAATTATGCCAGGGTAAATGTTGCTACAGACACTAAAATAATGCTCTACTGGGTACACAAAGCTCTACATATATTTGTTTCTACCACTTTATGTTATGAACATTTACAGTAAATACATTAGGGACTAGAACCTGTTTCTGTGTGTGTGAGAGAATAAGTGTGAGTAATAAGTACAGAGACTTACAGGACGGCCGTGCAGTCCCTCATAATACAGCAAGTTCTTCTGTAGCACAGTCTTCTCACAAGCCAGCTGCTCTTTTGACATTTTCTGTCCAGAGGAACATTAAACAAATACACATGTTTTTTTTTTTTTTTTTTGGATTTTTCCCCGATTTTCTCCCTAATTTAGTCGTGTCCAATTCCTCCCCGTCACTAGGGGGCTCCCACATTAAGGCTACTACTACCACTCAGCCGGGAGGGCCGAAGACTATCACGTGTTTCCTCCGAACCACGTGACGCCAGCCGACCGCATCTTTTCGAACTGCTCGCTCGCGCACCGTTGGGGGCGGCGTAACACACTCGGAGGACAGCGCTATCCACTCCCTCCGTTGCGCGAGCTCACAGACGCCCCTGATTGGCTGTAGAGCCGTGATTAATGTAGGAGCACTAAGTACCTCTCGTCCCTCCCCTCTGAGAGAGCTCGGCCAATCAGCTCTCTCTAGACCTCCGGCTGCGAGAGGTTACAGCACCACCCGGGATTCGAACTGGTGTTGAAGTCTAAGAGAGGATCATTAGCATTTTGCAAATGACATCATGATAAAATACGCTCATTTTATAGCTTTTATAAGCTTTTAATCATACTGTACGGTTAAAACTAATAAAGGACTGATAATTTGAAGCAATTACAAGAAACTGTGCGTATGAGAGAAATCGATACAGCTGTACTGACTCTGATGTCCTCGGGCCAGCCGTCCTCCTCTCTCTTAGTTCTTAGATGTTGCTCAATGAGCTGGAGCGTCTCCTCACAGGTGGGCCGGCAGCCCCGTCCCTCACCCTCTCTCTCGGTGAGGCTCTCAGGAGTCGAGTGATCCAAAGTAGAGCCGAAGCTCTTAGGCAGCGTGTTGCTGCGTGGGCGTGTCTGTGGGGTCAGCTCGCTCTCTGCCTTGTGTTTGGCATCTGCGTAAACACACACACAGACACAAAACGAAAGAGAAAGAGAGATTTTAGTACTAATATTCTAAAACGTGTAGGCTAACACAAAGAGAAAACAACATCTTAATATTAATAATTAAAAAAAGAATTGATGTTTAATGTTTGCTTCTTTTTTTTTTGCAAGGATAATATGCTTGAATATTGAATGGTTGGATGACATGTTTTATCAAGAAACATCTTGAGTTTGTGTCACATTATAGCTCTACTGTAAAATTGCAACAGTAAAGAAGCAAAATTAAACACAAACATGTCTTGGATTATCAACTAACTGGGGAAAAAGGAAAAAAAAGATTATATAAACAAAACTAAATAAACAAAATGTAAACACACATTATCAAAATGATTATTAAAAAAGTGACAATTATTATATAAAGAAAACTTTTCAGAATGCCTACACAATGAGGGACAAGTTAAACCTGCCATAATCTTTAGAGATATACAGTCTAAAGATCAGCACAGGGGGAATAAGGCTGCTTAATGAATACATCACTGAGGTGCAGAGACAACACATCACCCCCTCCCGTTAAAACAACACAACAATAACACGAAAAACAAAGCGAAAAAGAATTCTTTGCCCGGACTAAAAAACCCCCGACATGTGGCTGAGAGTCCACCCGTGAGGGAATGGTTCTACAAGGCCGCAGTCAAACAAAACCAAGGAAAGAGGACAGGAAAGAGGACCACAAAATAGCTCTAATGTCTACTTACTGCTGCTTGAGAGTACTTACAGAAGTGGGGTGTCTGTCTAGAGACAGTGAGGGGGCGTGACTGTGTAAAATAGGGTGTGTTCAGAGCGGAGGAGTGGCGTCTGTGCAAGTGAAGCACTGCCTGGTGCCTCAGGGAAGCTTTGGGTAAGAGGTTCTGTCGTCCTGCTGATCAGGTCATCCGGGGAAGTTTAGTTAAAGAGAAAGAAAAACTTATTCGACAGTGCACCTCTGAGGGGGCGTCACATGGTAATGGAGAATGAAAAGGGTGGCGGCCAATCGGAATCGACCAACACGTGAGAGTGGGTGGGGGTACCGTGTGACATGGAGCAGTGATGGGGAGACCGCTGAGGGTCACACTGTCCAATACTAAGCTAATGTTTATCACTGAGGACCTACACAACAGCCAGGCACCCCCGCTGGTCACTCACTTAGGGCTTACCTTTAAGCTGTTTACGGATTTTGGTGAGGTCAGTCATCCACTTCAGGACTTTGGGATTGGCTGCTTTGTCGGCGTGAGATGGCTAGAAATATAAGACATATAAATAGGTTTTAACAGGGTATTATGTACTGTGTCTTTTCTGTGTAACAACTGTGATGCTTCTTGCTCATGTTTACTAAACACTTACTGGTAATCAATGTCCAGGAGGAAAATATATAAATTTTCTTTTTTTTTGTTTGTTTTGTTTTAGGTTAAAATGATTGTATTACCATTTAAAGACACAAAGTGTTTCAGTTCCACTTTAATGCGCAACTTAGTTTAGTTTAGTTTAACTCAGCTTAGTTGCAATGTTTATACTCACATTGTAAAGACAGAAGAAAAAAAAATCTATTTTTTAAGTGAACACATTTTACATTATTTCAGTAATCCAGGAAGACTTGTCAAAATGATGTCTCCATGGTAACCTCAAATGCATACACAGGCCTATATAGTTAAGATATCTGAGACAGCAGTACCAACCATGTAGTTCTTGTCTTTTTCAAACTGCTCCTCGAACTGCTTGATCTTTTTCTTCAGGGTTTGGAGTTTCTTGGTGAGCTGCTGACAGACACTGTCTCCCTTTACACTCTCCTTGCAGCTGAAGGATGCCCGGCGAGGCCTAGGGGAAAAAAAGGACAGAAAATACAAGTGAGCTACACCTCTAAAACTCATATCTTGTATGAGAATAGTCAGAGTCGTGCGTGGATCTCTCTACCTTCCACAGGACAGTGTTTTATTTGAAGACGTGACATCGGAATCCTGCTGCAGGAAGCGCTGACTGTGGCTGAAATCCAGGAAGTGACGAGCCAGTAATGGCTGCGCGTCTTCCCCTAGAGGCAGGGGCAACAAGCGACCTGCCAGTGGTGACAGCTGTGCCTCTCCAGACTCACTCTCCTCCTGCCATGACAGGAACACTGGAACGGGATCTACAACACACACATGCACAGGTTCAGGGTCACTTACAAATGTAACAGCAATTTGAAAAGAATCACGAGACACAGTTTGGGATCGAGTATTAAACACCCAGAATCCTGGGTCAGGTGAGGTTTCAGGGATCTTCTGCAGGGCCATCGTGTAGCATTTAGTAAGGTGTGGGACGATCACAGCTAAGAAAAGAGGAATAAGCTGGAAAACACATCACCCACTCATTGCACTGCACACTGGATGCCCAAAGAAGTGAAAGGAAGAGTCAAGAACAGGAGGTTTTTTTATACACACAATCAAGGGCATTTTCACACTGGGCCAAGTATTGACTGTGGGCTCGGTTTGGGGAGGGAGCGTCATTACCGCAGGTTTGTTTTCACACGCATAGAAAACGCTTTTTAAATTGTGTATCGACCTGTATAACATGAGAGATGATGGGTACAGGCCTTTATTATTATTTTTACAGCACAGGACTGTATTTTTGTTCGTTATTTGTCAAGAGTTATGGTAAACACTTTTACACAAAGCTGTGCGCTTACATACAAAACTAACTGAGCAATCCTATGAGTCACTTAGGTTTTAAATGCTCCATATATCCAGCTGCAGGATTCCTTTAACTGGGAGGAAATGCTTTAAAACTTTTAAAACTGCAGTTTTCTTGCCATTGTTAAATTTAAAATCGTGAAGTAAGATGACGAGTGGAAGTGGACTTTGACGTTATTCAATCTCGTCGTGGATCACCTTCACACATGACGCAGACCACACACACAAGTTCATTATCTTAACCTATCGTTTTTTTAAAAGCCTAAAAACAAAAACAGCTTTCGCACCTCAGTTTCCACATCTCACATCTGATGGGGAGGGGACATGAAAAAGTTTGAAAATTGCTTTAAATACATCCAAGCACCAGTCAACAAAAAGAAAAAATATGAGAAAGCTTAGTGCAACTAAATCAGCTGCAAAACACGACTTCACAACTGCTGTGCAGTACTGAGTGGAGCGAAGCATGCTAACACGATCACGCTGACCTGCAGGCTCTAGAGCCAGATTCCATCCCCTAGAGCCAAAGAGGCCCTGAGTGTTTGTGAACAAAGAGAATGTACTGGAGCACAGCCCACTGCCATGGAAACTTAGCCGGTCAACTCAACACTTTCCACGTCCGAGGCAGGTGATTCTTTAGGGGAGAAAAGCGGTGGTGTTTGCGGAGGCTAGAATAAGACCAGCGGGAGACAGCCATACTAATTGAGTGTAAGGGGAGTGGAGAGATACGAGTTAGTCAAGATCTCGAAGGGGTGATTAGCAAGGATGCTCATTATATATATATATATATATATATATATATATATATATATATATATATATATAGTACAGACCAAAAGTTTGGACACACCTTCTCATTCAAAGAGTTTTCTTTATTGTGTTCTTTATTGTGTTCTTTAGCCCAAACGCGTCTCTTCTGCTTGTTGCCTGTCCTTAGCAGTGGTTTCCTAGCAGATATTCTACCATGAAGGCCTGATTCACACAGTCTCCTCTTAACAGTTGTTCTAGAGATGTGTCTGCTGCTAGAACTCTGTGTGGCATTGACCTGCTCTCTGATCTGAGCTGCTGTTAACCTGCGATTTCTGAGGCTGGTGACTCGGATGAACTTATCCTCCGCAGCAGAGGTGACTCTCGGTCTTCCTTTCCTGGGGCGGTCCGCATGTGAGCCAGTTTCTTTGTAGCGCTTGATGGTTTTTGTGACTGCACTTGGGGACACTTTCAAAGTTTTCCCAATTTTTCGGACTGACTGACCTTCATTTCTTAAAGTAAAGATGGCCTTAGCTGCTTTTTTTTTTTGCCATAATACAAATTCAACCTCTTTGAATGAGAAGGTGTGTCCAAACTTTTGGTCTGTACTGTGTGTGTGTGTATATGTATGTGTGTGTATATATATATATATATATATATATATATATATATATATATATATATATATATATATATAAATAAATAAAGTCGAACAAAACATTGGCTATCAAGCTAATACTTACCCTGCCCTTCTGTCTGCAGGTGCATACATGTGAAGTCTATGAGGGGGGAAGTGTAGGGGCATAAGGCTGACCAGACATGAGTGAAGAGCAGAACAGACAGAGAGACAGAAAGACAGAAAATAAGAGAGAGACAGATAGCAAAGAAGATGGTGGTGAGCTTTATGTTTTGCCATCTATCACCACAGTATCATACAATGACAATGGCTGAAGTGAAAATGAGTTGCGTCCCTGAGCGAGACTAATGCTGGAAAACCCAGTATGACAGAGGCACCATTGGAAGGGTAGTTAATAAGTGATCCTGAGGGTTTTTCCTATTACGTTTTCATTAATAGTTGATCTACTAAAACCTAACTACTAGTTATACTTCATTTATTAAGGACACAGAGTCATCTGTCAGACGTGTAGAAACAGGCCATGCTGATATAATTGCATGGTCATGTGCAAATAGAAACAAGACGTCTTTATCTCTCTCTGCATGGGGCATGAATTTATGAAAGCGCAGAATTTTAAATCAAACCCTATTTTCCATTCTAGAATTTTCATCAGTTTAAATTATCAGCTGATGCAAAGTAGGACATAGTACTAATACAAAGTACTCGGGAACAACACAAATGTTGATTTACCTTCTCGGTCTCCGTCATGGATGACAGAGTGGGACTGAAGTTGATGTGCTGTCAGGTAGGGCTGCTCGCTGCTTTCTGTGTTGGCATTCAGATCACACACCTCTGCAGGAGACTCCTGAACAACAGGGGGAAAAAAACAGACAGACAACATTTCACAAGGCTACATCTTGAACAATTAATGCCTGGAAAGCTACTACAGATTTTGTTAAAGATTTGATGAAGTGATAAGTTTTGTTATGTTAATTGAAGCCATGTGTGTAGCTGTTTGTCATTAACAATTCTTTTTGTTTATGCATATTTTGTGATTTGCTTATTATACATTTTTTCCTTCTAAATCATTGCATTTGTTTGATTGTGTGTGTTAATAATTGAATATTCAACATTCAGTGGTGTTAGTCTGAGCTTTGGCAGTGTACTCACACAGGTGGCAACATCAGTCTGCTCCATGTGCTCATATTCGGGGTACATTTCTAACCTGTATGAAGGAAAAAAAAAACTTGGTTGGAAACACAATCTAGATATGAAACAGAAATTCTGTGTGGTTAGTCCGGGGGGCACAGGCGCCACATCACAGGCGTCCCCTCGCTGAATGTAACTGTAGGCAGTGTCGTCTCAGGTAGGTCAGGCTGAGCTATGGGATACTGAAACCCCGGATAAAACTGCAAATTGACTACAGTTAATTGCTGATTTTGTCCCATTATACGTTATACGACTGGGAAATCAATTTATTGACTGAAATATGTACAACTGCATTACGCTAGGAGGTGATACGCCCCCTTTCAGCTTGTTCGTGTTGTATTCCCAGGTGCCCTATTACATCATAGACCTTTTTAGCTTTAACCTATTTTTACAAATTCTTTTCCCCCGTCAACGACATGTACTGGTGTCATGTATATATACAGCTAATCTTTAATACTAAAGTCCTTACGCCTGTTCTATAAACCCCATAATGTACAGTAGGTTCCAGGACACTTATTTCTGTGCACAGCAGTATTTGTGCAAGCTAAAAGTAACTAATAATATATTTCTTTATGAAGTAAACATGGCAGTATAAAATCCTATTTAATATTGTATAGTTCATCATCAAATATTCCAGCATTACATATTTTCTTTCAAAAGTAAAAACATAAAAAAAGTCAATTATAAAAATAAGATTTAAAAGTTACACCAGACTTCTCAAGTCAGAAAATCTAAACCCAATCTTCCTAATATCATGTTTTATATTTAACACTTTCAAGCTAACCTTGGAGTTGTGTTAATATTGTTCTCAGCATCAACGAGAGCCTCCGTGTCAAGGTCCATTCTCAGATTTTCTTCTGGCACGAGGTCACCAGGCTGGGAGCCTTGAAATTCCTGGGGGAAAATAGAGCAGTGCCTGAAATGCGTGGTTGACTTTACGAGTTTGTATACAAACAGGACACAGAGACTGAAGCAAGGTGTTGCTTTTTAAACATGAGGTGAGAGAGCAAGACTGAAAACAGTTCTGAAATCTCTGAAGGTTAACCAGTGATAGGAAATACACTTGGAGGCATTTGTGTAGGCCGCTGATCTGATATACATAAAGAGAAATAAGCAGCTAATTGTGGCTTGCTGGGAACAGTAGATCATTTGTGTATTTGGAAAAAAAAAAAAAAAGTTCCATGTTCTCTGCACTGAAGGTCAGCATGAGTACTGAAGTCAAAAACATTATGAAACCAGGAAGTACACCTTGTACTGGTGAGATCCAGGCCACAGTGATTTCTTATCTGGAGCTCCACTTACACAGATGTGAGCGCATGTGTATTGATCTGCTGTGATAAAGGTCTGTGCTTTAAAAGGAAGACAGACACAAAACAATGCTGACAAACCTTTTGACAATCTTCTTCACACTCGGGGTCGGCAGGAGTGAGTGACCTGGTGTAGGTCTTCTCTTCTCCCCCATGCTCTTCTGCACCTGCAGTCTTCTCACTTGTGCTCTCCCTGTGGACGCCAACATGTTAGAACCAAACACACACCATATACCTGAGACGATCACAGCTTCCTCCCTGTAGCGCACCAAATACACTCATATACACATAGAAGAAGCGTGCACATCTACTGCGTTTCCTACTACTGTGTCTGGATGTATGCACTAACCCCAGGTCGGCTTGGCTGGACGAGCCTTGGCTCTCATAGTTGCTGAGGTCTTGGTCTATGGAGCTCTGCAGATCCAGAAAGTGCTGTTCCACGGCAGCTCGAATAGTTCTCTGGAGGATACTGCACAAACACAAATATATTTGAATTTATAGTACAATGCTGCTATATACTTGATTCTGATTGATCAGAAGGTGTTGATTTAATTTTCTATAAACAGAGAGAAAAACAAAAAGGGAAAGACCTGTGTTGTAACACAGGTGTAATTTTTTTCTCCAATGTTCCATAACAAACTTTACCATGTGTTTCCTTTCTTTACTTAATTAAAAATTGTAAATATTTATCTAATTTCTTTGGTACAAGGTAAAGAAAACACTTCAAGCTATGTTCCATGGTGGTTATAACATCACACCATCGTGTTGGCAATTATTTCAACATATCACAAAGTGCTTTATTTAACTTGTACCACAGCAGACTGTCAAGAATTTACAATGTGTTTGAATTACCTAAATAACAAACCACCACAAACCACAGAAATAAAAGTGGCGACATACAAAGTCAGGCAAAAAAAAAAAAAAAAATTTACACATACTTCAGGAAAAGGAAAATAGTATGTATATTATACGAATGTAATATTAATAACAATATTATATTATTATCATAATATCATATACACATCAATATATAACATACAGCAATATATTTTATATTAAAATATTTGTACAAGTTTTTCTTTGGGCTTTTTTTGGGCTTTGAGCTTTTCTTTATTTATTTATTACATAAGTGACCTTATGGGAAACCTGGCTCATGCAGATATACCATTTAGGAAACCTGTGTTTCAGTAGACCTGAATAACTGAAAGCAGAATATGATGATAATTATAACAACATTCATCTAATGACCTTAAAAAAAGAAATGTGCCATAACATGTGAAATGCACATTTTTAGATTTAGGCCAGTACACTTGGTTCCTGAGCTGTCTGATATGGTGTGTGACCCATTTAACTTAAAGAGTGGAGTAACAAGATTAGCGATGATTCCCTCACTGGGAAGAAGCAGTTCTGTGAGCACTCCTCCGAGTTTTGAATAATAAACCCGGCGTTTTAAGTGTCTCGATCCATTCAGGTCGGTAACGGGGGTATTTTGGGCGCGAGTACACTCTGACGACGTTTACAGCCAAGTATTTGAAGGCCACACTGCCATTTAGGGCAATGGCTTGCACTGCAGCTGTGGTGCGATGGTCAGACTGGGATGCCGAATGCACATGACTCTCGTTCGTACAACTGGAGCTGCTGGGTCACACTGGCACTTTGTGTGCCAGACACCACATGACATAAAGGTCAATTTCGCAATCGCTACATAACTGGGCTCTGGCCAAAGCATCCTGAAACATTTGTGCAGGATTATACGCATCAACGTTTAACTCTGAATATATGTTTTAAAGTTTTGAATATGAGGTTATATGCCAGAGCAAAAGCTAACATCAATGTATTGACAGGGCGGTTCAGTGGAATCAGTAATGGGCCCCTGTCTCATTAGAAAGGTTCTATTGTTTTGTTGCTATACACACACACAACCATATGCATTATGTTAGCAAACAACTAAAGGTTCTGGACAAAGAGAAAAGAAAGCACCTGCTAGTCAGTACACGTTAACAATTATTCACATCTCAGACTTTATTCTGCTGCACTGGACGCACAGCTTGTGCTTTGACTTTGCCTGTTCATGGTGAGCAAGGCAATTGTCAGGCCATAAAATCTAAGTAATTGGGCATTGTTTGGAGGTTTAGTTTCCATTACTGATGACTGACAGACTTTCTGTTCTCTCTCCTGTCTGCAAGCCCGAGCCTTAACTGGATTAAGGTCAATAATCTAATCTGTTGAGCTTCATTTTGCTCCCCATCCACCTTGCAGTAATGTTTATGCCATCACTACTGCTGTACGCTCGACCAGGTTTACAATAAACCAAAGAATATAAAGCGACGATACATGGATTAAACTTGTGGTTAAAAAGTGCAAATCGTGTTGAATTTGCTTTGCATCACATTATTGAGGAATTAAATGAACAAGCACTTTTGCACGAGCAGCGGAAAAAGAGGACGTATGGGCACTTACTCTGCAGATCTTGGAAGAATGCTGATGGAAGTGATGTGTGAGCTGGGAAAGAATAAAAAAAAGGTAACGTTAGGTCATTTTCAAAGCATTCGACCTTCTGTAGGACAAAGACCTCGTCAGGTTCCATAATAACAATGCAGTGTTGAAATAAGGCTTCATTAACATCATAAGCCACATTGCTCAATTCAGAATTTTTTTAAAAACTCCAATTGAATTTACACGTCATGAAGGTTCTGATTCATAATTACAACCGACTTATATCTGACTCTAAAGTGGGCGTGTCTGTCCTCTGAAACAGCGTGCGCGCACACATCGACATAGCTTTACTCGCGCCATCTGTGTTGAAACACGGCATAAGTTTGTGTAACCACTCATTCATTTCAAATAATGCATGCAATTTTAGCAACAAATATGCCTGGGGCTTTTCTCTGGAGGACGACAAGCAGTTAGTAGGCTTTATTTGTTGAGATCCAGAAGATGGAAGAAAGCCAGCCTCGCTTGTGCTGTTTTATCACTGCTATGAAATCTCCCAGTCCTGCCTGATGTCACCGAGCCACACATGCGCAGTGGCACTTTCAAGTTGCGTGACTGCGTATAGCATGTGTACCCGATCTAGGACTGCATACAGATGTGACTCAGATCTGATCTGTGATTTGTGGGTTCAGACATCCCCGCAAAAAATCAGATATGTGTCACATGAGGCTAAAACATTTAGTCACTTCAGCCTGGTGAACGTTGCCTTGTGTACTAAACAACCAATTTCTCTTCTCTTGTATAAGAGAGAGCGCGGTCCATGAAATGCTAGCTTGCCCATGTTTAATCCAACCATCTGTTTTCTAAACTGCCTATCTAATGCAAGGTCGCAGGGACGGTCTGAAACCTATTGCAGGGAACTAGAGGCACAAGGCTAGAAATGTATAGAATGCAATAATTGTGATGAATATCTCTCTGAATGAAAAGCTAATAAGCCTTATTCATGTCACCGTGTTTCATGCCTTCATTGCTGTACAATAGGATGAATACACATTTTCAGACATTTTTTTTATGATTTGAACACAGACACACACATATTGGTCAGATAGTGCGCCAGTCTGCCTGAAGCCCTTCCGTCCATTTCCACCAGGGGCAGGATACGCAGTTTAAAGTGTCCTTCTTTGGAAGTGACAGGTTTACAGTGAACAAATCAGGAAGACAGTGAGGTCTGACAGGAAGTGTGGGGGTGGAGGGTTATTCAGCACTCTTCTCCATCCTATAAACAAACTCTGGCATGGGGGGAATGCTGCTTACGTGACATGCTGACTTCCAGCTTTTGCTTAACCCCTTCTCTGATTTGTCGCTGTACGGCTGCACTGTTCTGACTGCGGCCCAGTACACCTGCCCAGTTAAAAGGTTCACGTCAGATTAACGGACCGAGTAGAAGGAAATGTGACACTGACAAATCTCGCATTGTGTCTCGGTGTATGAAGCAACACAAATCTGAAAACCTAGAAGATGTAGAATTGTACATTCCAAGTCAGCTAGCTATTCAGGTGCTATGGTGCAGTCTGGATCAGTGCCAGCATCTAGACTGAACTGTGTTGCTGGGCAAACATTTTCACAGATCTGTGCTGTGCTCATATTCCTAACCACAGGCCAGAGACTCTGCTTTGCCTCAATCTTGTAGTAGGAAGTGAAAGTGTGAGAGATCACAAGAAAACGAGAAAAAACACAACATCGAACATGAAAAAATTAATTAAATAAAAGTGAATACAGGATAAAGTGCAGTGAGGTACATTTCTCTGAGATTGTGAGTTTTGTGAGCCTCACGACATGAGCACTGACTGACAGGGAGAGCTTGTTTTAGCAATACAATTCACACAACTACTAAAATAGATATTATTCTAATTCTGTACATAGAAAGGAAACTTGGTGTACTTCCTGTTCTTCTTTAACCCAGGACAAAGGCATATTGCAACTGTAATCCAAAAGCAAACATTAAAAATCAACAACAACTTCACAAATTAAATTATTTCATAAAACTATTGGTATGGGCAAAACTCTTTAAACAAATTCTCTTAATCATTAAGTGACAAAGACCGCCAAAATGTGTTGAAATGTGTGAGCTGTAAGGTAGGACTAAAAAGAGGATCAGAAACAATACACTTCCTCTGATTTGGTGTTTTAGTCTGCCGAAAGCTTACACACACACACACACACACACACACACACACACACACACACACACACACACACACACACACACAAACTTCTAATGTAGTGTGTGTACAGCATTAAGCTGTCAAATTCAAAACCTGGTTATGATTCAGCAGCTCCACAGCAAAGAAAAAGTAACAGTCATTCACAACAATACAGACACATATTCATGCTCAGTTGCTTGTTCACTTCTCCCAATTAAATGACCATAATCTGCCGGTAAACATACACAAATCAGCATTTGCTCTTAAGATAGTGGATACCTAGCACTTAATCTGGTCCGAATGTCAGAAGAAACCCAACCAGATTAAAAATAAGTATCGCAAGCCCTGGCCTGGAGACTGAGAGGAATGAAGGCACTGTAAGAACAGCGCTCTGAATTAGCAGAACATCTTCCACTTCCACAACCTTTCATGATATTTCAGTCGCATTATAAAAGACAGAATGCCCCTAGAGA
Source organism: Clarias fuscus (assembly GCA_030347435.1). NCBI lineage: Eukaryota > Metazoa > Chordata > Actinopteri > Siluriformes > Clariidae > Clarias > Clarias fuscus. The sequence continues at coordinate 25,956,938 of CM059214.1, read as the reverse complement.
TTTCCCCGACTCTCTCTCTCTCTCTTTCTGCATCACCTGTGTAGGAGGACTTCACACGCCATTTTCGGTAGCCTGGGTTGCACGAGTGAGCCGTTTTTGCAGCGTTTCCAGTTGGGGCACTTGATTATCCGGACTGGGCGCTTTGAGGAGCTAAAGTCTGTATGAGCAGGTCAAAGAACAAGCACAGGCTGCCGGCGCTCATCATGCGACCCCGCTGTCTGCACCGTGTGTGTGTGTGTGTGTGTGTGTGTGTGTGTGTGTGCAGGGCTCGGCACTCTGCTGGAAAGTGCTGCAGTAAACAAGCTGGGCCCTCGCACAAATACAGGGCTGCGTGACGCAACGTAGCCGACAGCCCTCGGAGCCAATAACAAACCTGCAGGGGAGGGCCTTCTCCTAATATCTTCCACTCAACTCACTGTGCATGTCACACACACTCACGCGCAAAGTACACACAAACACTGCAGGCCACAGACAGAAAGACAGACACAGCACCTGTCATGCTCCTATTTTATATAACTTGCTCATCAGCTGTGGTATCCCTTGGCCTCCTGCTGCACTCGATCAGACACTTAACCCCTAACTGGATTGTGCTTGTGTAGTTCTGAGAGGATTACTCAGCACCTGCTCCTCTGAGAGAACTCAGACAGACATACCGACACTTTAGCAAAAGACATATTATCCGTCTCCGGGAAGTTTCTAAACCTCAGTCCACATCGCTTGATGCACGTCTCGAGAATAAACAACAGTAACATGACTTCATGTAAAGGTACACTTCTGCCTGAACTTGCTTAAACTCAGTCAGCTTTGCAGAGATAAATTGAATAATACGGAATGGGTAACTTAAACAGATATATAAACATTTTGAGATTAAGACTTGTCAAGCAGCACATAGTCTAACAGAAAAGGCTTTTTTCCTAAATTTACACAGAATACTTCTGATGGTCCGGGAAAATGTTTGTCAAGAAGATGTCATTGTGGACGAGAAGAAAAAGTCACCAAAAAAAAAACAAAAAAAAAAACGGAATTTTCCTCTTAAATAGACAGAAAGTTGATTAATGATGGTACTTATGGTCCATAACATACTTCACATCTCAGATTTTATTAACAAAAGAGATTATACCCAAAATGATGTGGGAAAACCTTTTTAATCTTGCCTTAACTGTAATGACAATATAGTGACAAAGTAACCACAAAAAAAAAAAAAAAAAAAAACACTTTGCTTCAAGATGTCTAAAATTAGATATGCGTGAATGTCACACCTTCAAGTTAATAGAGAGTTACATGCTGTAAGCCAGCCAGACCGATTCAGTTTCAATCCTGACACCGTTGTTAAAATGTCAGTAAGGCTCCTGTGTCACCGTCAGAAATCTTTTCACTCTTGGGGGTAAGCAGACTATGAAATTCTAGAACATTGTTTGTGGTTGAGATACTAAATACAGTAAGGTAGAGTACTGTATATAGAGTATTTCACTTTGTCTAAGATAGTGATCACACGTCCACAATATAGACAAAAGTTTGTGCACACTTGACCATCACTCCTCTAGTTGAACACTGTATTGCAGATTTATCCCCTCCTTTGTCATTATAATAACACCCATTCTCCTGGGAAGACTTCCCACTAGATTTTGGAGTGCGGCTGTGGAGATCGGGCGCTCATTTAGCCACAAGAGCATTATATCATGCGAGAGGTCGTGTTCAAAGTCAATGCAAAAGTGTTCAGTGTGGTTGAAGTTAGCATTCTGTGCATGAGGCTTGAATTATTTCCATCCAAAACAAGTGTCTATGAACCTCCATCTGTTCACAGATGAACCGTCATTTGCTGGAAGAGGTTTGAGCATCTCAGTGTCAGTTCCAGTTGTGCTATACAAAGACATTCTAGACAATTTTGTGCTTTCATCTTTCTTGCAAAGGTTTAGAGAGGAATAACATTAAAGGAATGATGGTGCCCAGTACATGTTTTTATTTTGTATATTGTTAGCAATTTGATAATTCTGTGCATCCTGGCCATCAGAAACACACACACACACACACACACACACACACACACACACACACACACACACACACACACAGCTCAAAAGTTTGGGATCACTTAGAAATGTGATTGTTTTCCACAGAAATACACAAGAAATTAGTCTGAATAGAAAATACAAAAAAGAACAAGACATGCCGACACTGTCAGAGTTAAAAATAATGATTTTGATGGAAATAATGAATGTGTTCTTCAAACTTTGCCTTTATCAAAAATAAAGAAAATAAAGAAAAATAAAGAAAAGCCTTTTGTAGCAATTACAGCCTAGCAGACCAGAGGTATTCTAGTTGTTCATGATTATCTTGATAAATATTATCAGACTGTCTGATGGATGCTGCTCACACAACAGCTCAGTAGGCTTCAGATCGGGAGACTGTGTTGGCCGCTCCATTACAGTCAGAATTCCGGCTAACTTTAATGGATGAAACTGTTTGTGAATTGCGTGAAAATGTATTGTTCTTTGGAAAACAAAGAAATTAGCAAGTGAGCCCAAACTTTTGAGCGGCACTGTGTGTGTATATGCACTTGACTTCAAAACATTTTATGGATGTCTGCGACATAAGTGATGAGTCAAACGAGCATTTGTTTTTGATTCCTTAACCAGGTGGTCAAATGATGAGCTGTCGGGCACGAGTCCCTGGGAAGAGGGGCGCGGGAAGGAGTTCATGTGTCACTTCTGAGAATCTGAAGTTAGACTGACACGCTAGTCTGACATGTAGTTATCACGGCTGCTTCTGTCATCAAAGTAACTCTCCACATGAGAAAGGCAGAAAGAGCAGTGCCAAGAATTAGTGCTTTAGCATTCAAATTCAGCTCTGTAATAACCAAGATAAACCCTTGTAGAGTTGGCGTGTAGTTGAAGGGTGAGGTGAAGGTGAATTCTCCACAGCACCCTGACTTCAACCTTAAAACCTGCTGTTCATATTTTACAGTGCCTGACCACCATAGTAGCTCAAGAACACAAAGTTATATCACACTGTTTATTTCAGGGGCAGATGAAAAATACTTTCCATAGCAGGAGAAATGGATATATGGTGGGGTTTAAATTTAGATTTGAAGCGAGACGGCTTGTCAGATTCAAACCGAGAGAGCTGTAGGACTATGACACAAACAACTCAGGATGTCGTGCTACACGTTTACTTGTGTATGACAGTGGTGTTTACTGCTTCATGAATCTTTCTGAGAAACTGAAGTACTTTGAATAGTTAATTCAATTACTTAAAACTTTTTTTAAAGGTTTATAAAGCAGTAAATACTCTGAGAATTATATATGCAAGATATAAACAAATTACCAATTTAATTTATAGCTGGGATGTCTTTGGGAAAACTTTGAACTTGGCACTAAAAAAAATAATTAGTAATGAAACTCTGGTAAAAATGTGTTCCTACTGAATGTCTCTGAGGTAAACAATGGACATTAGAGATTATTACTGTAAAAACCATGGATAAACACCTTAATTACAAACTTACACCAGAATGCACTGTTAAGACTTGACACCGAGCTGTGACACTTTTCAGCATTTTCCACACATCAGTTACCAGTTACATAACCAGCTGGAATAAAGTCTCACCTCAGCTAGTCACCCAATTTCTCTGTTAAGGTACACAATGAGGACTGAAGGAATCTGGCACTGATAGTGTCACAACTGCAACATTAATCCCTTCTTAAGTGGGATTTCAATAACTTTCATTTCAGATCTACCTTAAGAAACAAGATCAACTCACTTTAGGTGTATACAGTATGTGGTTTAGGATTATAATTGAGAATCAAATATAATTTGTTTACGCTACATTTAAAATATAAAAACAAATTTCTGAACAAATGATAATAAACCTAATTAGCCTTATTTATCATTCTTTTTAAAAAGCTGTGTGTAAATGTTTTTGTTGGTCAGACTGAACTTTCCAACAAAAATTTGACCAGATTTACGAATGCCTGAGCTAGCAGTGATCATCTATATCGTCTCGTGCATATGTTAATAAATGCCAATCACCTGTGAGTTGCGAGACATATTCAGGCCAAAGCTGATTTAAGTTTAGTTGCAACCACAAAACCGAATGGCGAAATGCACAGAGAGCTGAATTCAACATGTCTAAACAGTAAAAGAGCACTAGAAGAGTGTACTAGAAGTTACAATAATGCAGCTCAGCCACTGCAGCTCATCAGCTACCACAGGCACACTGACTCATTTTAGAGGGTGCCATTTCTTTTTTTTTCTTTCTTTTTTTTTAACAATATATTGTTTTAGTCTGCTTTCTTTCAGGTCATGAATGCACTAAAATATGATATCTGCTTAGGTTCAACTTTTACTCATAAATTAAACAGTAAAGTGCAGTGCCGAGTGTCAAAAACCACACAAGTACAAAATGGTACTGGTGTAACGCCTTTCTGCAGTTAAAAGTTAACATTCACAGATTTTTATAGGCACCCTGCACTCTCTCTTAAAATGATCAGTTCAACGTCACATCCATACCCCTGATAAAATATAAACATCACCACGGTGACGTAGTGGTTAGCACTGTTGCCTTGCACCTCTAGAGTCGGGGTTTAAATCCCGCCTCGGGTATATGTGCTGCGTACACATAAGCTGTATAAAATGTGAATAAATGAATGAATTTTGAAGATGTAAAATCTTATGAAGTTTGAAGATTTTTTTTTTCGTTTTTAGCTAAAGAAATTACATTAAAGGTTATGTTTATTAATTCACTGATACTACTAAGCTTAGTCCTGCTCGGAGGCTTTTTGTTTATTAATATATGAATCCAAATGTCACATTGGAACCATCTTTATGCATAATTGTTAATGTGCAGTATAGACACTGGACCATCAACTGTTCGTAATATACAAGAACTAACGGAAGATGTTTCTGCAATATTGCATGTAATGAAATATAAAAACAAAACATAATATGCTGATGTTTTAAGCACATCTTGACACTAATCACATTTTAGTTAGAAATGAAACACAATACCTGACAATATTTCATAATGTCATCTATGCATTGGTCAAAATCACAATAATTTAATTCACACCTTATATCAAACAAACCATGTGTTTATGTTCACCACTTAGCCTGCCCATGGAAAGAACACCAAAGTACTGACACTCAAACGTACCGTCAGTTACTGGTGAGCAATAGTATACAGCATTTTCAAAATGTGAAGCATGTCTAACGCATGTAAATGCGGGCTGTACACTTTATCCCTATTCAAACAGGGCCCTCAAGCACCTTCCTTTAATAATTTAATAGCATCTTCCCACCATGGCAGACATTTAGGACATGGCGGGCTGGAGCGTCACACTGAAGTCCCAGACTGCTCACCTTACATCAAAGCTGAACAGGTGGAGAGAATCAGCGCTCAGACTGCAAGCCAATAGATCTGTTCTGGTCTTGACCTCCAGCCTCGGCGCTCTTCTTCAAACAAGATTGTACCCTTTTAACCCAACAGGGATCATTGGAGCTTCGGTGCGAGAAACAAAAAGCGACCGCACAAGCAGCAAAGCTGAAGCTCAACTGTGTAAGCCCAATAGTGCTCAGACAGTTTTATAGTCTTAAGTGACAAAATAAAGTAAACAGAAATAAAGATATGTGCTGTTTAATTGTTTGATTGCCCTGTTTGCACGTTAGAAGTTAGGAGGCATGTACTTAACTCAAAATATGCTGTACTTTCTTTCTGTCCGACTGGAATATGTTGAAGTTAAAATTAAAAACTATCTAGCTGAAACACATTTATCTCAGTCTTTATCTAGTGTCGTGTATCAGGTTACACAATCAGCTGGATGGCAATAAGGTTGATGTGACAATGCCTGTGTTGTCTTCCATTGCCAAATCTGAGGATCCAATTCTGTGAAAGGATTCGCTCTTAGCTCTTTTCCATTCAATGGTGTGACTCAGCAAACCATCCATTATACTCCACATCCGTGTATTCGTCCAGAGAATAAAATGACGTTGCACTACACTGTTGCAAGTGCTTTTTAAAAAAAAGTTTGGTAAGATTTATAATCCTGTTCTGCATTTCCAGTAAAGACTTTAACTGAAGATGATAGTATTGTTACAGTGCACAGGGTGTGGACGTTCTTTAGCACAATAAAATATGTACACAGCCTTGTATGTTGCCGCTTATCTGGGTAACCTACCTTAACGCTGACTGGAATACATTAGGCTTTAGGTAAGAGTGACAGTCATTCCTTCCATTTTACCCAAAGTGTAGTGTGTTTTTGACTTCTCCTGACACAACCCTTCCATTCTATCAAAGCTTGTGACCGGCATCCACTAGCTGTCACTCAAACCCGGGTCTTCTGCATTGCACGCGAGACACCTACTACTGAGCCACCATTGCCCTTCAATGTCCAACAACGCCCTTTGACCTTCATCAAAAAGCTAAAATATACTCAGATGGGTTATACAGTTATACAGTATAATAAGATGCTCCTACCTAGAAGAAGGGGTGACACTGGGGCGTCTGGGAGAGAGTGAAGAAGGACCGTCCTCGCCATCCTGCAGGAGCTCCTCACACGAGTCAATCTTTTCATCTTCCAGGAGCTCGGTGATCTAAAACAGAAGAGGACACATTTCAAACCTGCGTCCCAAACAGCTGTCATCTCAGACACAAGCCAGAAGTTTGCATCATGTCTTCAAAGTCAGACAAACACAAAACAACAAAAAGTCTCTTAAAAAAATTGTAAATCTTTTGAAGGTTATTGTGTGAATTTGTGACGTATATGATGTTAAAAACACTCCAAAGAAAAGGTTAGATTGTTCTGTGTTTATTCAGGTATTATTTGTTAAATAGGAAATGCATTTACAGTATGTATAGTAAAATGTGTAGACATCAGAGGTATGTTATTTATAAAACCAGCTTTTATCACAAACTTTAGTTGAAGATGAATGTGTACACAGAACTGCTGATGAATGCTTTAAGCTGATGGAAGATAATGTCAAAATAGCATAAACAGCTGTCATTATAGTAACGTGAACAGCCTTTTGTGTGCATGTAACCTAAAGCCCCATGGCCTACGAAATCACCCGCAGCACTGCTTTGAATCCCAAATGTCCTCTACATCTGCTGCAGTGTTACTGCCACATTGCCATGGCAACCACACCGGCAGATTCTGATTGGCTGCCGCGTGGTTGCTACTCATCATGTATGCAGATATGAGTCATATGCGGCGGGAGTAATGGCTGTGCTGCAGGCTCCGAATCTTCACACATCTCTGAAGGATCAGAGCCATTTTTCCATTTATGCAACAGTGACAGTGTTTAGCACTTGCAGTGTTTATTCACTATGTGAAGAACTGATATCCCAGAGATTCCTCTTCTTACTGCTCTCTTGCTCGATTCAGCTAAAAAAAAATTTTTTAATCTTGCTTTCTAGCTGCAGTGTAATAATTAAACCATTTATAATTTCTAACACACTTCTACATGGTTAATGCAAATGTACAGGCAATGAATGCAAATGCATGTTTACCGAAGCTGCCACTGATCTGTTTAGGGGCTTTCACTTAAGTAGCCGGTACAGTAAGAAAGGAACAGGCCAGAGCAAACTGTCTGGTTTAATCTTCCTTATCCTTAATGATGATGATCATTCCCCATTGATCATCATTGATACGCACACTCTGAGGGATGAGTAGATCGGGGAATGACCTGTATTAGCTTAAAAGAGTTTGATTTGACATCAGATAAACTCCCCTGGTGGTTGTCACTGGTTCTGATGCTTCTGCCTTTGACACATTTGACCAAAAGACTCTCCTGTTCATCCTCATTAGACTTGGAGAGGCATATTATTGTGGACTTTTCCCGTCCTGAGTGACATTAGGATGAATGGAGCAAGTCAACACTGATTTTATGCAGACAAGGCTCAATGCTTATCTGTTCCAATCACATGTATATACATGTATAATCATATAGTCACATGACTTCTATACTAATGACATGCTGCCAACCTGGTCATGACGATTATCCATTTTACAACAAAAGGACAAAGAAATTTAGCTGCCTTTTATCTTTCTGAAGTTGGACAACTGCAACATGTTTCTAGGGGGCGTTTCCCTGAGTGACACCAAACCTAGCAACTAAGTCCAGATACCACTCGTTTCACTTGCCCAAGCTATGCTACATCGCTCTATTTTTAGCTTTAAGTTCACTGGCGCCCTGTAACTGCCCACATCAGGCTTAAAACACTGACGCTTGCCAACAAAGAAAAACACTGGACCTGCTAACACCTTCCTGAAATCACTTATCATGTTTCTTCTGAGTCACAGTCACAGCTTGAGTTGATTCATCGTCCCTCAAAGTTGAAGGAGACATTGATTGTAGGAAACGAAAACACTGTAGGAAGTAATCTGTGTAGCCAAAAAAATTTTAAATACATAAAATAGAATTCAATTAAATTCAATTAAATTCAATTCAATTCAATAAAAAAAAGTCTGTGCACACTGGATAACCACCAAGGTTCTTTGTTATTTGTAACCACAAACAATTCAGTGGTCCCTCTGCATGTAGGTGCCAGGGGGAAAAAAGTGACATTGCCTAAAGTTATTTATAGCAAATATTATGTCAAAGACGGAACATGTCCATTTGAAGGTCTCAGCATGGTGCATACTCGGGCATTTAGAAATGGAAGTGAAAAAGTACATCTTTCTTACAATCTTCATCCAGTATAGAGAAGTGTTTTGAGTCTGTTTTGTATCAGGTTGTTGGCCCACTAAACTAATACTGAACTGCATGTCACCTTGATGAAAGTTTTATTTATTTAGAAAACTGTCAGGGAATAACACGGCGTCTGTAAGGTAAAGCATTCCCAAGGGGAGAACAGTGCTTTTTTTGCCAGAATGCTGAAGAAAAGCATTCGACTAAATTTTGCTAAATAAAAAACAGTACTATAATAATTGACACTTCTTTCAGAAAACTGGGATATCTGTATGTGAATCACAGAGATTCAGATACACTGTGCTGTAAAAACATCAGTAGTAAGAAAGTACCTTGAAAACAAAGACAAGGCCAACATACGCCCTTTGTTAATCGTTAAAAGCTTCTTAATAGGTACGTTTCATTGTCATTGCTACATACTTGACAGAGTCAACATTCTCTTGCCTGGAAACACTGCCGTATTTAAAATCAGAATGGAGGTAGAGGATGATGAGGCATTCAAGTTTTTGATTATTGAGGCAGAATAAATTATCATCAGCCAATCAGTGACTTTTAACCTACCAAATGGAGAAAAAAAAAGCATGCGTTCTTTTCATATGATTTCATAGAATAATCTAAACTCAGGACAGGAAATTAATGTGTCTATCCCTGTAACTGGGTGTGGCTTCTGGCAAGCAGCTAAAGTATGCAGAAAACACTTTCTTTTCACCCCAAGAGGCGTTGTTAATATGCAAAGCGTTCTTGATATGCTACATACGCAACAAAAAGTGTGCACGGAAGCCTGGAGCCTAATTAGCAGTTGTGACGATTAACGGCTATTAAATGCATGCACACAAACATAACACAAAGGAAAGGTGTGTACGCTAACTCCCCAAGGAATGGATAAAGCACATGCATAAAGATAAATTCTGAGGTTTGTGCACATAGGTGGAAAGTTTTAGCTGCACTGATAAATGAGCTCTCTTTGCATTGGGACTGTTGGTTTACCCACGCAAGACAAGTGGGAAGCATTAAGAATGTGAGAAACAAACAGACTTGGCCTTTGGCAGTTTTTTCAGCTCGGATGAGAAAAAAACATTGCGTACGAATACTGGATCGTGGATGGTTATCTGTAGAAACATCCATTACATCAGTCCATGTCCAGACATGAGATTAGTGCCTCAAAGGCGGCGACGCACAATAGAGAGATTCCTCCGTTATTATGAGACAACCCTTTACAACTTGAAAGTATTTTCTCAACAGACTGATATCTGAATGTTTTAATCATGTAAATGCTTTTAAACCAACAAACACATGCCTGGCAACATCCAAAGCAGCAATAGAGCTATTCACCTGCTCAGGCATATTTACACAACACACTTAACTCGCATACCCCCTCAACACTAGAGCTCTGAATTCGGTTTGCACTAAAGTAGTGTTAATCTCAAAAAGAACCACGGTTGAAATAGTGAGACTAGTTTTTCCAAAACGCCCTTCTCCGGACCAAAGATGGTACAAAATGTAGGAGATCATAACCGTTTGTAACTTCTACTTTTGTAACTTCAAATTAAAGCCATTAATTCTCATAAGCAATAACACCACAGGCTTGAATTGTGATGCTCATAAAAGGCTAAAAGCCATTGTAAAATTAATTTTCATAACAAATGTGGTAACTGGGAAATGAGATGGACCAAAACAGAATCCAATAAAAGGAAATGAATGTGTCTAAACAGAAATATCATGATTTTTCATATCTATTTTCATTTTTATTTGCCGCTCTGGCACCAAGCCACACGGCTCAACCCTACGTTATGTTATGTCTACACATGCCCTTATTTTTTTTTGTTTCTCTCGCATTATTATAGAAGGGTGTTCAGGGTGCCTGCACAAGCCAGTGGCATCGCAGCATGAACAAGGAGAAGCCCCATTCAGGCTTTGGACTCTCCGCACTTAGAACAGTGAAACGGTAGACAGAAATTCCTGTTTGTCTCGACCTGGTTCCCGGTGTGTCTCACACTGTTTGCATGGGCATGGCCTTAGGTCAGTTCACTGAAGACAAAGTTTGCATGTGTCAGTTTCAGTGTCTAATGAGGTACTGGTCAAACTCGAACAAGTATCGTTGTGAAATAATTACAGAAGTGCAGGATATACAGTAGATATTTGATAGATACTTCTTTGGTTTCATTTCATAATGAAGCAAGACGTGAAAGACATTGCAACTTTAGAGACATGGCAGCATTGTGCAGTTGTAACATGACATTCAAGTGTGGGCTCAACATGACAACCTTTTAAACCATTGAAACAAAATCAACCATAATTGCTTTTTCGGTCACAATGTTGCTCTTATAAAAGTTTGCAATGAAATACATGTGTTAATTTAATACTACGTCTGTAATAACACTTAACATCTGTAAATTCGTATAGGACAAGCTGGGTTATTACTCCTAAAATGTCTGGATGAAACTGGTTTTATATACTGTACAGGTTCATATGCATTAGATATTTGAGTATAAGGAACATTTTTGGAAGATATCCAATTATATATTTTTATACAGCATCTAAAATTGGTTTATGGTCTGACGATGATACAGCAGTTCATTCTTCTATTCCTAAGAAACTAAAATAACGGAGTGTATATAAAAGTATATGCATGAATATACAGGAAACCATCTCTGACTTCTCCTTCACAAAATTTAACAAAACTTATTAAAGGTCAATCCCATGAGTAAACGATGAATCATTAACAGAATGCCGTTATGATGCATCCTGACGCACAATAAAAGATAAGAAGGCGGCACTACCGTATAAAAGGTGGTAAATATAAATCAATTTGTTGGCACAATGAAGTAGTGACTGTGCATGTGTACCTGTTCGTTAATGGAGCTGTAGTCATTACTAGTGGAAAGATCATCCTCAGTGTCGAAGAAGTCCTCCCAGTTCTCAAGCAGGTCAGCCAGAATGCGGCTCACGGACTCCTGCTCCCTCAGCTCCTCCACGTCTGCCTCTAAGCTGCAGGAGACAGGACAAGTGTTCAGAACACAAAAATCTAAACAAGTGAAAAATACCAAGACAACAATGTAGGAATTTCTATGAATTCGGACGATAAGCACAAAATCTGGTGATCGCTATCACGACCGTATAATGTCTTACTGAAAGATATCGGGACCAAAGACAGCAGCGAGGGCATTGATGCTCCAGCTCTCCTCCTGAAGAGAAGCCACGTTCGAGAGAAAGCGACACAGGAAGCGCAGCAAGCTGTAGTTGACCTGGGGAAGCTGCTGCAAGATGTATTTCATGTTTCTCGACAACTCATCCTCGCCGCTGTATTCTGAAATGGGTTAAAAAAAACACAGCCTGTTGCTTTTGGATGACGTATGCATGAATCATTAAACAGATAAGGTGTGTAATGAGATATGAGCGTGCAGACATCAGCTTATGAAGAAAAAGCATCTTATTGTTGCATGCAAGATTGGCACGCAGATAGATAAAAGTAGGAAGAAAAGATATTGAAGACTGCAGTTCATCTAAGCTGACGTCTCAAATTTGGAATGAAGACCACATGACTGCGTAGGAGGTGTAACCATTGAATGGAAGTTTGGGTGCTTGGTGACAGCCAAGCCATGTCTATATTTTACTAAATAGCTTTGTAGTGTTTTTCAGTAGGTGTAATCAAAAACTCGAGTTAGTCAACAGTAAAGCGGAAACATATCCCTCAGTCAAATACCAAAGATCATCATTCAAGTCAGTGTAAGAAATTTTATTTCTTTCTTCTTCTCCTCTCTTTTCTTCATTCAGAGATCACCAGAGCGAACCATCTGCCCCTATCTAACTCTATCCTTTGCATCTTCTTCCCTCACACCAACTAACTTCATGTCCTCTCTCACTGCATCCATAAATCTCCTGTTTGGTCTTCCTCTAGACCTCCTGCCTGGGAATTCCAACCTCAGTATCCTTCTAGCGATATATTCACAATCTTTACTCTGAACATGTCCAAACCACCTCAATCCGGCCTCTCTGACTTTATCTCCAAAACATCTAACATGGTTTGTCCCTCTGATGGAATCAATCTTGATCCTATGCATCCTTGTCATGCAAAATCAGATTCAGTTTTTAACGTTTCAAACTAATCAGCTAATCCATTGCCTACTATACATGCAATTTGTATTTTTTTTATTCATGTTCATTCATAAACTTTGACATGTGTTAGAAAATCATGTCACTCGTTCTCATGTAGAGCTTCCTGTTATAAATTGTCACCCTATCATCAGTCACAGATTCTTCTGCTCACTTCCATGTTAAATCACCTCAGCCATGAAACAAGTTTCAGATGCTGGTAACAAAAAAAAACAAAAAAACTACAATCTGTTTTGAATCATCTCTGGACAGCACCAAGTGAACAGATGTGGAATATGCAGTATAACAGTTAAACATGTCACTGAATGTTTCAGCACACCCGCCACATCAACAGCCATTGCATATCCTTAGTCGTGTTTATTTCCACGAGAGTGAGCTGCTTAAACGAGGCAGCACCTTCAAGGGAAATGACCCTAACATGCCAGTAGGTATAATTATGTGTCTGAACGTACTTGATATGCGGCCGTCATAAAGGCAAGTGGAGCATTTATCTGATTTCACAAAACAATCCAAGACCAGGAATAATGGTTAGAGGGTTAGAAGTCAACGCTAGAAAGATCTTCAAAAGATGAAGCGCGAGAAGACGCATTTACCTTGATAAAGATGTAGTATGTGTGTCTGCAGGTCTGCAGGGATGATGGGCTCTGGGAGCTCCTGCAGGAAGAGGCGCAGCAGGCTGACGGCTGAGGCCAGATCTGCCTCCTTCTCCAAATTCACCTCCTCACCACTGTCATATCGCTGTCGCAGCCATTCAACACGCTCTGCGTTTCCGTTCACCAGGAACAGACCTTCAAGACCCAGTCCCCCTTTAAACACACACACACATACACACCTTATGTCACTTTACATGACCAAGGACTGTTACCCACTTCAGTGCTATGCTGCAATGTTTGGAATTTCTAAAGATACAATCGAAAGAAGGAATCACAACTATTCACATGGCAGGTCACATCAAGCTGTTGGCTGAAATTCAGGTACCGGCATTAGCAGACAATTTTTTTTTATTTACATTTTTTTGTTATAAACCTGATTGGGCAAAAAAGACCCAATTAACTAAAAGTTACTGTAACTAGAGGGTTATCATAATAAACAGATATTTTTTTTTATTTCAAACAAACATCAACAGATAGCACTGTTTCATACCACCTGCAACCATCTAGGAGTAAACTTAAAACATAAATAAAGTTGTTCTCAGTTGAAAAAAAAAAAGATTTAATGTGGTGTTCATATCCGACATCGGAGACCTTAAAATAACTTGCGTTCAGAGGGACACAGTTTACAAAACACTTGAATGTGGCAATAAATACCTACAAGCTCTAGTATATGTTAAAAACAAAACAGTCTGTTGTCCTTGAGCCAAAATCGAATCAGCCTTCATTTTCAGAATTAGCTTTTGGCATACACATTTGGCTGTCATAAAAAGTCTACTATGATTTTGGATTAAACTACTGAACAAAATTACAATTTTCAAATCTCCAAAATGTGTTGTTGAAAAATAACAAAAGCTGCTTTCACTGCTGAGTCCCGGGGGGTCTGGGTTGCAAAGGTTTACACATCACTAGGACTATAATTAGCATGCAGAAAGCGGTTTGCCTGCGCAGAGGCTGCTTCTTTAAATCCCAGATGCCACTAGAAGATAACCACTTACTTGACGGGTGATCTCACCGACTTCCTCGCAGAAAAATAACCGAGCCATTGCTGCCTGCTGTATTTAATTACGCTGCATCTTGCACCGTGTTCTAATGAACTGAAGGGAGATGCCCCTGGGCTGAAATTACAGCGGTGGACTGCTGAGTGGAAATAATTCCACAAGTCAATAAAACACTAATACTATGAACTACAGTATAATTCTATCAGGAAGGCCAAGGTGTCTGCGTGTAGTGTCAAGTTAAAATTTTATATGTCATAAGGCTTTTTCCAAGTCCATATTTAATGTTCTCTACCAAATGTTTATTTAAGACAAAATTTGAAGATTAAATATAAAAACTCACATAAATAACCATGTCCTCAGACTGCACCTGTATTAAAAAGCCCTGATAGCTGCAAGTTGTTATTGCAGCAAGCTAACCGGACATCTCATCCTAACAGCAAGTTAGGCTGTTGAGGCTGAATGAAGTCATACCTGATGAAGAAACTTATTCATGACGTGGAGAACAGAAGGGAGCTAAAATGCACTTTTTAGTGAGTCAATTATCAGAATGAAAGCCAACAGTCCTCTACACGCATCATGTAATCCGCCATACAGAATGCTTAAATATTTTAACGTGGAAGCAGTACGCTAACTGCGACATCTACGATCTATAATATGTCCTAAATCACTCGTCATCAAGCTCCAATAAATAAATAAAGCCCTTGGAGTTCACCAGTGGACAGAACGAAGCATGCAGGCCTGGTTGTGTGATCTTGGTTTATATGGAGTTTTTCTTGTAAACGTTTGAAATGAGACACCGTCTCCCACTCACCATGCTCCTCGATATACTCCACGATGGTCCTGACCAACACTGGGACCTCGTGGCCTGGCTGGCCGCTCTGCTGCACCTCCTCCAGAGGGATACCGAACACCCTGGCTGTGTTGAGGGACTCGCTCAGGGTACGAGAGAGGCTCTTCCTCATCGCTTCCACAGCCGCACCGCTTCAGTCGCTCTGCATGGCAACAGAAGCAAAACACGGTCACGGAAATGATACAAATACAACCACAAAAACAAAGTAGGCAAAGTCAGGAAGAGGCCGCTCCCAGTCCGGGAGCTGTACCGCTCTCGAGGAACTGGGTTATGTAACCCGAGGTGAAAAGTTTATGTAAAAACATCTGACAAATGGTAAATGTGGTATGCAGACCAAACTGATGGTAGCAGGTTGCTTATTACCCAGTACAATATAAAACAATATATAAAATAAATTAATTTTAAAAAGTAGAAATAAGAAGCAGTGATTCGTTAAAATGAAAAACAGAATATTACTTACCGTGTTTTTACTTTAAAAATCCAGATGTTTATTGTATCTCCTGCTCTACTCACTAGCAGTAAATTTAATGACCATCTATGGCTGCTTCAGGTTATGGCAAAAGATGAGCCTGTAGTTCCTCATTGACGGACCGCAAATCCTATTCAGGACTTCAGTAGTTAAACTGGAAAAAGAGAGAGAGAGAAAGAGAACAGCAATCAGGTATAATAAGCAAAACGAATTAGCTATTAACTCAGTCAGAAGTCAATCGAACCTTAAGTAAAGGTCATTACTTTAAATAAGACTAAAAATCATTCCAAGTACTCCACCTTCGTAAAAACGCATAAGTGAATTTTAATCTGAACGGTTGAATCCCAAAGTGCCATTCAATGCATTTAATGTTCTATGAAGAAAAAAAAAAAAAAAAAAGACATCTGAAAAAGTATTAAAACCTGCATCAGGAAAGATTATTACTAGTACTTTTTAAAAAAAGTAGTTTTATTGAAAATTGTTTCTAAAATATATATATAAATTCTGTTTTATAGTAATATGAGTGGTGTTCAAGTCATACTGGGACTTTTCTGTTATGACCGCATAATAACAGAATACACTAACAAGAATAAAAAGTGCCTTTATTTCTCTATATAATCTCCTGCTACACTAATGCTTCACTAGTGCTGTCGGAGTTATGATCGGACTGCCTGCTTCATGTCTAAAATTCGGCCCTTCCAGCAACTCCATAAATGGCCCAAACATGTGAAAATGGCTTGGTGTGAGGTCAGGACTGCATGGGGGATGTGGCAATTACTCCTAGTTCCTATAAGGTGCAAGTGGCGTTCGTGCATGACTGTGTGTACAGTTCCCACAGACAGATGCGTCTCTTGGTGACAAGTTACCCATTGATATTCAAAGATCAGGCGTTACACTCGCTGAACGTTCATGGGATGACTGCAAAGCAACCTCAGCCAGGACCGTCTTTCCCAGACATAGGGACTTCTTTAAAAAGGTTTCCACTCTTTTAACCCAAATGTTTCACCGCGGCTAACAGTCTCATCAACATAATGTGCTTGAAGTCTTCTGCAAATATTAATCATTGGCACACTTTCAAGTCCCGGTTTGACTTCAACACCCCTTGTGAAAGGCTTATTTTATAAATGCACTTTTTTGATAGTCTTTAGAATTCAGACAAACAAACTTAGTAAAAAGATGTGAGAAGCAAACAACTTGGCTTTTATGCAACAGAGATGAGAGCTGTTATTAACAAGAATGACCTTTCAGTTCACAAAGTCTGCCAATGTTGGATAAGTTCTTAAACTGGCCAACTGCCAGCAATGTCAGGTGCATATTTTCAGTTTAAGTACCAAATTTTCCTTATAATTTTTATTTTTCCATTGTTCAACACTGCACTATATGTCAACAGACAGCCTTGTTCAGTAACTCTATCAATTCGAACATCAGAGTGCTGCACCAGATACAAGCCTCGTAGACTTGTAGACATGCTGGTCACAGAGGCTAGATCTGGCATGTGTGTAATTAATTAGTAATGACAGATCCGTTTAGGAGCGAACTGAAAGACAGCCCTGGGAGCAGGTCATATAGAGAGCAGCTCTGACGGGGTGGAAATGAATTTACAGTAGGCTAAACATATGCGTGCGCTTCCTCCAGCACTACTCAAGACCTGTCGGATTTTGACCAGAAAATATCCATGCTTAACTCAGAACATGCTTGCATTGTAAAGCTTTGAGGTTTGGAGAGATCCGAAGAAAGAAGGGGAAAAAAAAAACCTTCCTGCACAATAGTGCGTCATGTTTCGCCCACCAAACACAAGCGCTATGGCTACAGCAAAACAACGAATCAGTTGTGATTACACGAATCTCAGCGCATCTATGGGATGAAAAGAGAGCTTTCTTTGTGGAAAATGGAAATTTCCACTCTGATGCACAAACCCCCAAAACACTTTTGCAAAGAGGCAATATAAGAACTAAACACTAATGATTAACATGCAGGCAAGAGAAGCCGGCAGAATGTTCAAGAGAGACAAACTAACAGCCATCTACACATGCTCTCTGGGGAATTTTACTATTTCATTTCTCCGAAGTGTGCAGTGGACACAACTTCTTAGGAAACATGAGCGCAATCAAAACTCCCCAACTTAAAAAAAAAAACTAAAATAAATAACATTTATTATCCTGGACCTTGAACATTCTTAGTTCTTGTGTAGTCTTATGTAAAAAAAAAAATTATTTCCTCCCCACAGTAGTATGTGCATGCAGACGAACTACAGGAAAGAGAACATGCTTCCTGGGAGCTTAACAAAAATGAAAAATAATTTTATTTAAGAATAATAACAGCTGAAACCTTCAACTAGAAGTGAATTGTCTGTATATTTGAAATCGCAAATAATAATTAATAAAAAATAACTTTGATCAAATTAATATCAGTTAATACTGATAATACAAATAATATTGATGATAAATACTACACTTGCACCATAAATTTTAATTTGTATAATTATTATTTCATTCATTTCATATTGTGTAACATCTAGAACCCAAATCTAAAAATTTCACTCTCTCTTCTAACCAAAAATAAGTGTCAAAAAGTGACGAATCTGTTGTTTGTTGCTTTATACTGATCTGATCTCTTGCCCATGCCTCTATATTACACCTTGAGATAAAAACTGAACTTTCCCCGAACACAACAGGAAGTGTACCCTCATTTCAGTTTCATTACTGGGGAAAAAAAAAACCCACAGCAAAAAAAACGTTTTAATGTTTTGCCATTAACTGATCAAGAAAGAATTCAGTCTGCGTTTGAATAGCATTATCCTAGATAGCTGATCATGCTTATCAAGTGCACCACACACACACACACACACACACACACACACACACACACACACACACACACACACACACACACACGCCCATATGGTATTCCAACTGCTTCCATGGCTCACTGCGTGATGAGTCTGAAAAGAAGCTGTCGCTTGGCACAGAGGACTTCATCTGGGCCAGGCCAGAGAGAGAAATCTCCTTGAGGACAGCTGGCTTTAGCTGTAATCTGTATGACACACATTCAGCATGTTTCAGCCACCTTTCGTGCAGAATCGCACGGTACAGCAACCAGACCCTGCGATGACTTATTCTAGTGTCCACTTTTCTGTTTTGGGAAGCGAGCTGGTTTCATGCTGGTGTGAAGGCGTGAGATTGTCTCGTCTTTCAGTCACTCTGTCCTTGCCTCATCAGGGGAACTTGATTTTATTTGGCCACAGAGAGCTAGAAAATAAACGAGGATCGGTGTGCCTTTGTGTGCATACACACACGCACAAAAAAAAAAGCACGAAATGTTGCAATGGTGTTTAACTATCACTTAACACTCTTGGCTAATGTGTCAAAAGAACGTGGAGTAGATAAATAAGCGTGGAAAAATTATCAACGAACACATGGATAACTGCCACACGCCACTTACTCGACCTACTGTCAAGTGATCTGGGAATGTGGTGGATGATAAAGCTTGAAATATCATGTTACAATACTTGAAGGCATTTTCCATGATATCACAATATGTATTATGGTATTTGTACTAACACAGCACCACTTAAACAATTTAATCATGTACTTTTTTTTTCAAGAGAGTGGGAGTGGTTAGTATGGTCACTGTATAAATGAACTACTGATGTGTGTGATATCGCAAAAACTTGTGATACAGGCCTGTGCGATATGTACTCTAGGACATTTTTTTAAATTCCGTGCTGATAGAAGGTAAGAGTAACAGGCACTTTTTGGCAGATGATTTGCCCTTACCAAGGTCAACAATTTGTCCACACCACCAAGCTCTACTCCCTGATCAGTTATTTCATATCCCCCAACTGTGTATGCCTAGCCGATAAGAAATTACTTGATTAGACCAGTAAATTGAGATGCTTAATATCACAATTTGCTTTCTTCTGAAAGTATACTGGCCCATTTCACAGATACTCAGTTATTTTGTATACTTAAAAAAATTATAATAAAAATAAAAAACACCAAAAAAAAAAATGTTGTTCTCGTTTCCCTGTGGTTTTACTGTCATGTTATCAAACGTAAAACTTGTGATGTTTTTGCTGTATGTATCATTTAGATCTGAATTCACAACAGTGCAGAATGCATTGCTTGGAATGTTTCTGCTTCACTGTCTCTCAGTCATTTGGAAATGCGCAAATAAAGATTTAAGATTCCAAATTAATCTACAGCCCATGCAGAGGACAAGCATTTTATCTCTGTCATTATTAACCTTGGCTCAAACTCAAATATGACCTTTTATATCTCTGGCAACAGGCAGACAATGATTACGCAAGTGTGGTTTAAGCTAGTGGTTCTCAAACCGGGTCTGTAGAAACAGAGATAAAGGGATGGCCATTTTGCTGTTGGAAATCTAAATCCAACATTACCAAGGTGATAATATTTAAGATTAGTCACAGAAACTAAATGGGAACTACAATAACTCATAAAACAAACCCCATACATATTTCAACTGGACATAAAGTGCTCTAAAGATAGAAAGTTCAGGAATTTTAACGTGTATTCTCCTTATATACACCACACAGTACTGATCCATTTTGCGCATCCACACATGCTTCTGCACTCACTCTGGACATTCAGGTCATTCGCTCACTCATGGACATTATGCACATAAGACATTTTAAATATGCACACAAGCCACTTTAACATGTCACTTTACTGCATATTTGCACACCCCTGGACATTCTGTTCCTTATGTTCACTCCATTCCAATATTTTCTATTTGTACAGTTAGGTTTTTCTCACTTTCTTATAATTTCCTTATATCTTCCTTTAATGTATATTTGTACCATACAGACATTTTATATTTTATTTTATTCTTCTTAGTCAAATTTTACTTATATATATTTTTCTCAAATTTACTTTTGTTCTAATATTTATTTGCTATATAGATATTCTTTCTTATTCCTTCTTAGATAAGTAACTTTTTTGTTTTTTTGTTTCTTTCTTGTTCTAAGGTCAGGGCAGTTGCCTAAGCATTTCACTGCATATCGTACTGTGTATGATTGTGTATGTGACAAATAAAATTTGAATTTGATATATGTCATCTCAATCACAAATACTATTGGGGGGAGGGGGGGTTTAAGTGTAACTGCAGATCAATCCCTGCTATATGTTATAACCCAAACAAGGATGGGTTCTCTGTTGAGTCTGGTTTCTCTCAAGGTTTTGGGAGTTTTTCCTTGCCACCATTGTCCTTGGCCTGCTCATCAAGGACTATCTAATTATTTTGATTCATACACATTGATGTGTTTTATATATGAGGTGGTACAATGTCACTGTTCCTCTATAATCCTACAAGTAATGTGCTCTAAACTATTCACACATGTGTGGTGATACATTAATTGAAAAAAAAAATTTCTTACAAAACATAGCAAAGTGGATTTTCTCTCCCATCCCTAGTTGATAGAGATAAAAAAAGAGACACAAGCAAGCAGTAAGAGATTCTGCAAAGTAATGATGGAAAGTGGCACCAAACACTTTTTGATGCTGTGATCACATCATTGTTCACACGTTTGGTCTAAATTTGCACAAATTTGCAAACATTAATACTTCCTGGTTTTTAGGTGAGCAAACGCACATTTTCAAAAGAAAAATGCAAGTAAAAAAATGTGTGGGTTGTAGTTATTTTTACAGTCCCAAAAATCATTATGTGTGTGTTTTTTCATATATACACAAACATCTTAAAAGAATGTCTTTTAAAAATGGTTTACATGTCATTTCTTTCTAATTTCACTTTACTTGGTATAATGACAATAAAGAATCCTAAACAGATTAAGTGAAAAAAAAATTTTCTTCATTACAAAAAGTTTAAATTTACAGGTATAACGTGAAACAAAAAGTTTGAGAGCCAAAGGTTTAGGATTTAAAACGTTTAGTATGAAGACATCTCAAATAGGAAATGTGTGAAAAGCAAACACACTTGACCAAAACGAAACGAAGCTTAATGAGAATGGAAACTGATGAAGAAACAGAACCTAATGTCCATGTTAACATATATTATAGACATATAATCTCTATAATCCACATCTATATAATGCCTTTGACCATTGCAATGAGACAACTCTTTAATATCGAGATATTTAACATTCGCTAAATAACACGGAAGCGGCTTTGACAGGTTCATTTTCATGAGCTCATGATCACTAGTAGTAACTCAGCTCGCTGAATCTGACAGGTCAGGATGAGTAGGCAGATAACACAAAGCGTTTAGCAGATACAACACATGGTTTTATATTAATAAAACATTTAGGTCAGTTTAATTAACATCGGGCTAGCTAAACGATTTTACATTTCAAGCAAGCTGAGGTAAACTCACTCAAAGCTAACGTAACAAAATTTAGTCTTCGGGTTTGTTCCGATAGCTAACAAGAAAAAAAGCCCCGTATGTAAAATAAATAATTAAAACATAAATGCGGGAGGAAACAACGATATAACGCCGTTCTCAGAGAGCAGTTTGACTGACTAACGCTAGCTCTGCCTGTGATGAGCACTGGAATGTCAGTGCAGATAGCAGAAACAAAGAAGCAGTTTTAAATAATGATAATATCCCAGTAAACAATTTTAACCACTACACATATGAGGAAAAAAACAACTACACCGGTTTAAAATATAACAATGCGAGCAAGAGATGAAATTACGGAAGCTTGGAAAGGTCGCAAGCTAGCAAGCTAACAGTAAGACAGTAGGGCAGCTAGCGATAGCTCGAAGCTAAGTGTATCGAGAAAACCGAGAGCTTACCAGGTCAAATCCGACGACAACCGAGAGCAACAAATTGCTTTTTGCAATTTGTTGTCCCGCAGGGCTCCTTTATACACCGCAGAGCGAGAGAAAAGCTAGCTAAGATGCCCAAATGACATACTCAGCTATTCTAGCTCATTCCTTGTTCGCTTAAAATGGAGAGAAAAAGCTTGAGGGTCGTCGCGACTTCGTTTACAGTTCTGCCCAAAGCCAACACACCCACAACGGACACAGAGAGAGAGGGAGAGACATGCCAAAATCCTGGCCCCGCCTCTCATTCTGCGCATGCGCACTCAACTCTCCATCCTTCAGCATCCACTGCATGATAACTTCACAGTTTCTAGAAATTTCGGTTTCTGAAAGATGTGCTTCTCACATACAATACAGTGCCGCGAAAAAGTATTTGCCCCCTCCCGATTTTTTTGTTTGCATATTTGTCACACTTTTCCCTTATATTGTGTTTGGGTCAAATTTGACCCGTTTCAAATTATGTCTAAAAGACCAGCTATGAGGTGAAAAACAATATGGGATGATAATCATTGTTCTTTGAGCATTTTCATAAGTCATGGGTCAAATTTGACCTGCTAACACAAAATATGTGATGATTTCATTTGTTACCTGGCCCATTGTGAAAAATGAATTTTCCTTCGCAGCAATTTGAAAGACTCATTGCTATTTATTGCAAAAGGCTTGATTCCATCCATTCATCCATCTAGGAACCTTGGTTGACCAATGGTGACCTTTGTATTTATTCCCATTTTTTTACGTCCGTGGAAGGACCTCCGGTCACCTTTCACAAACTACGGGCAATTTGGGAACGCCAATTAGACTAATCTGCATGTCTTTGAACTGTGAGATGAAACCCGTATCATCTCAGTACCCGTAGCAAATCCACCAAGCACTGGGAGAACATGCAAACTTCATGCACAGATACCGAGGCAGGAATCGAACCCGGACCCTGGAAGTGCAAGGCGTGCCACTTGATTGCACAACTAGTTATTAGGTCTAGGGGCAATTACTTTTTTCTCATAGGGCCAGGCATGTTTGAGAGTTTGAGAGCTTTTTTCCCCCTTTAATAAATAAAATCATTTTTAAAAACCTGCATTTTGCATAGCTTCAGATTATGATCTGACTGATCTGAATAATTTAAGTATGACAAATAAAGCAAAAAAAATATTGATACATTTCATAAATAAAAATGATTTTATTTATTTATTGCTTTTTCAGGAAATCAGGAAACTCATGGCACTTTAGGCAGCCTGAAAACTTATAAATACAAGCATTACAGTTAGATTGAAGCATGATAACAAATATTAGATTTCAAGACTTCTAGACAAGCAAACAAATTATTTACTTTCCTTTTTTCCACTTTACTTTTATCATAAAACCAGTGTAGGCGGGGATCCACTCTGAAGAACTTGCATGGAGATATATATTTTTTAAAAAAGATAAAGAAATGGTTATCAGTGGTTCCCCAAATAAATTTGGTATTGAAATTTGAGTGTAGTGGTTATTGGTCTCCATGCTTGTTTGATTTTCTTTGGGAAGCCTTCTGGTGTTCCTTCTGGTTTCCTCTTAAATTCCAAAGACATGCAGATTTATATTAATTGGCGTTTCCAAATTGCCTTTAGTGTGTGAAGCATGTGAGTGTGTGTTCAAATGTGCTTTGCAATGGATTGGCATCCTGTCCAGTGTTCCCCACCTCGTGGCCTATGTCTCCTGGAATATGCTTCACCCCTAATCCCTACAGGATAAGTGATATAGAAGATAAAGAAATCGATTCTGAGTTGACTTTTTCTGTTGTTCAATACTCCTTTACTGATATGCCAACTTTACATCTTTCACAGCAAGATTTGTTTTTTAGCCATTGTTGCGACTGATGCAAAATCAATTTAGTCTTTTAGTGAATCCTCATCAGAACTGCGCAAACACATCATCATATAGAAGATTTGAAGCTTTTGTTTTTCTTCTAACAGCAAAATCTGACTAGATATCCCTTATGTCAGCGTTTACATTTACGGCGTTTGGCAGAGGCTCTTATAGAGCATACATACTTCTACTGGTTGACTAGGGAATTGATTAAGAGTACCATCAGTCAAGAGGTAGGTGTTTTTTAGGGGTTTCCTACCACATTATTTAAGGAAACTGTAGGTCGTAAATTGGCATTTGCAGAGTGCCGGTCGATCGGGCGTCTAGAGCAGCGCCAAAGGATCGGTGAGAGAGCGTGGTGCACTGCAAGGTTTGATACAGTATGTGCTTTGAGGAAAGTGGGGGCTGCCCCACTTTTAGCTTTGTAGGCAAGCATCAGTGTTTTAATTCTGACGTCCACAGGTACAGGAAGCCAGTAGAGGGAGTAAAGTAATGGGGGTGGTGTGGATCATAAAATTTTCTTTTTCCTATTAAGCACCTCTGTAACTACTCTAGCAATTTAACCTTGTGACATTACAATATTGCAATGGCAGAGGAATAACATGCCTACAGTACAAACTACTACAGTATATTGTCACCACAATGACTACATACATGACAAACATATAGATATACACTAAGTAAAGTATTTATTTGTCACATATACATTACCACAAGGTGATTTATTTATTTATTTGCATATATCAGCTTGTTAGGACCTTGGGCCTTGCTCAAGGGACCAACAGCAACAACTTAGTGGAGCTGGGGCCTGAACTGATGACCTTCTGATCAGTAATTCAAAGTTTTAACACACTGAGCTAACAATGCCCTCCAACATACTGTATACACTGTGGTAGGTTTCTCGCCTGCCATGCAGAAGACCCGGGTTTGATTCACACCCAGTGCCCAAACCCCAGCCACTGGATGCAGTGCCGGTCCCAAGCCTGGATAAAATGGAAGGGGCGCATCATAAAGGGCATCTGGTGTTAAACCTGTGCCAAGTTGTGTGCGGATCTGATGATCAGCTGTCGCCACTACTCGACAGGGGCAGCCGAAAATCCAACAACAGCATTACATTACGATACATATACTTAGAAGGTTACAACTATACACAGACTACTCTACTACTGGTCTGCAGTTTCAGAGGTTTACCACTGGGCTATCAGATCCAGCTCATCAGCTTTTGTATCTTTATGTTGATTTTGCATTAGAATTTATATCAGAAACAAGAAAACACAAACAGGATATGACATCCAGGATGTGGGATTGTCACTCCTGATGAAGTTTAAAATTGTTATACAGCTATAACTATACAGCAGATCTTATTTTCAGTGTATCCACAAAGCACTAATCATTAATCGTGAATCATCTAATACAAGGCAGTATGTCAGTTTTTAACAAGACCATAGAGGGTCATTAGTTACTAGTGTGACCTTGAGCTAAGCTGAACTACAGCACCACCCTTTGCTGAATAGTAGGCAGTGCATACAAACTGCCTTGTTCCTTATTTTCTTTTTACTCACAAAAAATCCAGCATGTGAATATTAATATACCTGGTTTAGTCAAACACGTGAAAAATAGTTGGCCATTTGGAGTCCTAAAAATCACTTTTTTTTTTTTCTTATCTAAGACTTTAGGATCAAACAGCAGAAATGTATTATCCATGCACTGCATTACTGCCACCTGCTGTTTACTCATAATTCCTGTTCAGTGTTGCAATGGATCTGGGACCAGTGGGCACAAGGTGGGAGTAGATCCTGGATAACATGCTAATCAGTCTCAAAGATCCATGCACACACACTCCCTCACACACTTAGCTCACCTGTATGTTTTTAAGATAGGAAATCTAGAGAAACCAATACTACTGGCTGCATAATTGTGCCACCCTGATATAAAATATAGGTCAGACACTCTAATATTTCTAATATTAATATTAATTAATGATTTGTTTTCATTTCTGCACTGCATCAGTCACGGTCAAATAATTTGTTACCAGCTGTCCCACATTAATAAAGTAACTATCCAATGGAAGGGTCTTACCTGTTTTCTTAGTTAAATGCAGGTCGTGACTTTTTTTTTGTTATGAGTAGAAAAAGCAGTTCATACTGAGTCAGATTCAGAGTCGTTTAAATAGATTTATTGCTCTGCTTGTACATTACACTCCTAGGAATGCAACAGAAGCAGTGTTTGGTGGGTAAACCCAAACACAAAGGCTGAAATATTTCTGTTATTGTATATTTAAATAGTAAAACAGCTTTATAATAGAACATATCACTCTACTATGAAATTCTAAACAAATCACCTAGGCCAAATGTTCTGTATTTACAAGATACACACTTCTCATACATTTGATTTACATGACGTTGCATTCAGTGAAAATAAAGTACCAGACCTGTCATACTAAATAAGCCTGAGTAATAAAAAAAATGTATAGAAGAGGTCCAAGCGGACTGTGGAATGGTGGGGGAAATGGTACGATGGGCTAGGAGTGAATACAAAGGTTTTGGTAAACAAACTGACTTACTGCAGGGCTTAATAAAAATTCACATACTCATTTTTCATAAAACCTGTGCATGGAGAGGTTCGACCTCAATAGTGTTCTGGAGAAAGAAATAGAGTGGTTTTATGTGCCTTAGCTATTATATGTACCCTATATCAGGTTTTAAATAAATCTATATAGTAGGTAACTGTGTAGAAAGATAAAGGAAAGTTTTAGCAAATCTGCCTGGATGAGCAAACTCTTGGAAGTCTTATGTGGAAATATTTTCTTTGCTCACAATTTGACCTGCTGGTATGGTGGTATGGCACACAGTAAACAGATACAAGCTATTTATTTACAGACATTTTCTTTTTAAATATGGTTGTGCTCTATATCACCACATATGAAACTAGATTTACTGCGATATGAAAATAACATATGGTTTGTATTCATGTATAGACAAAGTCTGGGAAGATGGAAAACCCCTTTAGATCTCTATGTTTCTAAATCGTCTGGATAGCACACTACTGTACAATATTGTATGGCTTCTCTCAGGGAGTTAAATAACAATTGTGGCAGAACCCTTTTACACGCCACAACACAATGAATCAGACCAAAATAGACGAGAAGCTGACATCATGGGATGAAAAACATTCCACCTGAAAAAAAATAATGATAATTCGCATCTAAATCTTATTCACGACTTTCCTACACAGTCTTTTTTTTTTGTTTTGTTTTGGAAATCTAACACTTGGAATAAATACATAGTGCTTGATTTGGACCACGGTTACATTTGAAAAGTGAGTAAGATTTTTTTTTTTTTTTTTTTACAATTGTCTTTTTAGACATTGTTCCTGAAGAAAGGTCTTGTGCTTGGTAAGCTTGTCTGAGCAAATGCATCACGATTCTTGGAAAACTGGTCCCCTGCTGATCCACAGATGCACTAGTGGTTTAGTACATTCCACAGAAATGTTATCCTTTGTATCTCTTCCAGCATTTTAGGCTTCGTACACCCTGTAAAACAAATGCAATAAAAACAAATTGATCTCAGCAGAAATTCTAGTCATCACGGACAATTTATTAAAGCTTTTAGTTACTCCACTGTCAAGTGCCTCTAATACGGGCCAAAATGTTTAGAACATGATATTGGTAGTGTTGTTAATTATTAGTACACATATAAATACATATGTGGAAGTTGGGAGATAACTTATGCTTCCTCTGAGACAATAAATATCCATCCAGGAACCTCTGTAGTCCAACTAGGGACTGTGGAGGCCAATGGTGACATATTACTATTTTCACAATCGTGGTAGGACCTCCGGTCAACATTCACACATTATAGGCAATTTGGAAGCATCAATCAGCCTAACTTGCATGTCTTTGGACTGTGGAGGAATTCGGAGTACAGTACCCGGAGGAATCACACCAAGCATGGGGAGAACATGCAAACTCCATGCACACAGCCCCTGAGGCTGAAATCGAACCCGGACCCTGGAGGTGCATGGCGACAGTGCTAACCACTACACCACCGTGCCGCCACTGATAAAACAGTTATAGAAAAGATGCTGATGATTGGTCAGTATCTCTGTGATTGACAATGAAGAGAGAGTATGCGAGTATCCTCCTACAGTATATAGAGAGCAGGGCCAATGTTGCTCCCTTGGATCACGGCCACAGAACCTGTGCTTTGTTATTACTTAATCACACTGTGTTTATACGGTGTTTCTGGTTTGTGTTCTTTGCCGTGAAGTACCTCGGTGTGACTTATTACTTTGGAGTTTTTCCTGCGTACTGATTTAGTCAAAATCTAACACTTGAAAGAAAAGTGTTACTCCAGTTTCATAATAATTAAGTGCTTCAAACAAAATATATTGCTATCCAGTGCAGCCAATGGCGAATGTGTTGTGTAATTGATATTGTTACTGTATGATGTTTTTTTTTTTTTTGCCATTTACCTGTGCTTGTCCTTCATGATCTTAAACCATTTGACCAGGTTCTTGGTGCTCTGTAGTCTGGGGTGCAGGCAGTACTCCTGACCTTTGAAACGGGACACATTCTCCATGGTGACGCTAAGCAACAGAAAGAGAAAGAAGAAAAAGAGAGCATGGGGAAGGGTTAAAAGGAAAACAGATATGTATTGTGTCATAATCTGCAAACTGAAATCTATATCCCTTTTTTTTTAAAATCATGTTCTTTTATATCCTGTGTCCGTTCCTGTCCTGTCATTAAGTGCGAGATTGTTATGACATGTAGTAATAACACATTACTAGCATTGTAAATTTGCTAAAGGCTGATTGAGTGTAATTAAATCTACCTTTGTCCTCTAAGTAGTGCCAACTACTTTGTCCTCACAGTGCTCCTCTTAACATTTGCTAGGTAACATAATGAAATCCAAGTTGCAAAAAACACACTCTTGCACCAAGGTAACTAGTCATAACAATCTTGCTAACCAATAATTAATTATAGAAATTGATGGAATATCCTGAATAAAGAGTTGCTCGGTAGTATAATTCTCATTTGCTACTTAATCATTCAGTACCGTAGCCAGTAGAGCCTTCTCTCGACACCTAACTCTTGACTACATTTGGAGAACACAGAGTGAGAATTAAAATGGGGCTTTGGAGGCTTGCAGAATGCTAAACTGTGAGAGCATGTCCTGCTGCCAGACACAGGGAAAGAAAGCGAGAGAGGAGAGGGAGTCTTTCTGCACTCAGCAAGATTGTTTTTTTTTTTTTCCCCACTCAGACTAGGACCCACAATTTCATACAAATACACCTTTTATTGCACAAGCACACCAAGGTCCTCTGGCACTGATACCAGAAAAAGCAATAGAGATGTTTGTCTGTTTCCATTTTAAAACACAGATCCCTTATACGAGAATGTTGAGAATCATGAATGAATTGGAAGTGCTACAGATTTTGTAGTCAATTCACCTGGTTACAATGTGCTTTTCTTAGTTTCATTATTTTTTTTTGTATTGGAACTGTTGAAACATACAGGACTAAAAACTGAAAAATGTTGCACAAGGCAATAATTTTAGAAATCGTATTTCATGTCATTCACTATGCAAAAAAATACTGACAGATTTTGCTTTATTCACTTGGATATGTTATGTTATGGTCGTGCTGCTGTCTGGTATCACCCAAATGAGCATGGGTTCCCTTTTGAGTCTGGTTCCTCTAATAGCTTCTTCCTCATGTCATCTCAGGGAGCCATTGCCAGCGTCCCCAGGGATAATTTTTTAAAAGTTATATCCAGAATATTTCATATTTTAGTGATTTAAAGCTGCTTAATAACATGTCAGGCAAATGAAACGAAATTGCCCTATAAGAACACCAGGTGGCAGTGCTTACATTTTTCTTAAAGATGAGTTTTCCACAGCTGATATCCTTCTATGTACATCTAGGCTTTAAACCGCAACACAGTGTAAACATGAGCACAAACAGGCTGAGCAGCATACTGGCCTGTGTACACAAGTGAATGTTGCTATCTGTTACTCCACCCGAACTGCAATCAGTCTATTTTTACACTCCTTGGACGAATCGTATAACAGCCACAAAAATACTCTGGAATTTATTTTGAGTTTGTGTTTCACAGCTTACACTTGACACAAAAATGCATACATAAAGACGTGTGCAAAAAGAAAAAGCCCAAATAAGTTCACGCTGCTAATGGGAATTAAATAAGAGATGAGGTGCCATTTGGAGTCTCATTGATTCTAATGTAACACAATGTCAATAATAAATGAGAAGTAAGCAGCTCCCCCGCAAAGGCTTCCCAGCTATCAGTGATGGACATGACCATCAGGTTACCATCTACAGGAAACACACCTTCGTTCTCTTTACACAGTGGCTATTTCCTTACTTTTACTGTTTTCCCATGCTGACAGGTTGTTCTGTAACAAAGGATGCAGATTAAGAGAGAAGACACAGGATTTTAAACTTACAATATCATCTTCTCCTGGCAGAAAGGATGTTTAGGCTTGATTTCAAGTTTTTGCACGTCCTTGTATCGTATCTTGGGGCCTTTCCTGGTGCATCTGCATTTGTATGCTGCAAGGAGGGGGGGAAAAACAAGCTGTTTAAATATAGAATGGTTACAGAAGGACTTCAGAAATCAGTGTTTTTTTCTACTCATTATAATTTATGTCAAATGCAATATTACTTGACCCTACATCTAGGCACCAAAATGTAATTCTTCTTACTTCTGACCCAATAAAATCAAGAAGAAGTGTTTGTCACTTTAATATGTACAGTATATTGTACCTGGATACCTAAAAAATGTAAGGACATAAGGATCACTATTTTAAGGTAGCCCACATAACGTTTCTTAGAAAAACAGGTACTAAAGGCGCAAGATACGCACTCTTGACAGTAACAATTCCAACATGGTTGATTTAATAACGAGAGTGCATTCCTTGTCTGAAAAGTACCCACTAATGTACCCTGTTGTCTGTTTGGCAAACCGTGAAACTGTCATCTGGTTGTTTCCACACGTTCCATCACACCGAGGCAGAGTGTTTAGATTGCTGGCCTTAAAAAGAAGTGTGACCTATATCTTTCTTCTCCATCAATCTTCTCCAGTTCCACTTAGCGTCCTCCCGGGCCAGGGGCCAAAACTAACTCATCCAATACAAAGAGCCACTATACACAAGTGCCGTGCCAACTTCGCTCGAAGAATTATTTTTACTCCGAACATGAAAAACAATCTAAGTCTGAGAGTCGAGATGCTCTAAGCAGGGATAGTTTAACGTGATGTTGCGTAATAACCACAACTGTGATCCTATAACACACTCAACATGCTTGAGTTCTCACAGGAGGAAAGAATCAGAGCAAGTGACCTTCATGCATTATATCCGAAGGTAACCAGTATGCTTGCTGTGATGCACTATACGACCCTCAGTGGTAGACCTTTTTTTTAAAGGTCTTTTTACTTGCAAAAGTGAAGGAAGTGAATCTTTCTAGCAAACACACACACACACAAATCTGCCTAATGTCAGCATGTGGTTCCCTTAAGACCGATTTCATACGTTTCTGGAAACGTTCTGTTTTTGTTATCAAGGTCAGCGCTGTTCCCCAATGCTCAGAGAACTTTAAAACTACATTGCAGGATACCACAGAGTTACTGACAAGTTAGTTATATAAAGGTCACTACAACATCAATTCTTCACAAGATTCCTGAAATGTTCAAATTATTTAGGATATTAGAAAAACGTCAAATTTGATATCCTTCGAATGATTTGAAGCTTGCAGAGCGTTCCTTCTCCCAGAGTGTTCAACATCACAATGCTCCTGATCATTGAGTGAAATGTGCTCCGGACCATCACAGGTCATCACAAGGTTATTTAAAAGTCGTGGAACGTTCTCGGAAAAGTAATGGATAACAAGAAAGCAAATGTCATATGTCTGTAATGAAAAAGTTTCCTAGAAACATAAAGGTTCCGTTCATTCATTCTAGAACGTTGTGGGTATGAACAACCAAACGTTTCCAGAACATTCTAGAACTCAGCTCCTCACCAGAGAAGCTGATAAAAGGTATAGAATTTGTCCTAAAATGTGTTCAACTGTATAACTGAAATCACTGAAAGGTAGACATGATGTACAAGTGCAAGTAAGCGTGTAAGTGCATACTGTAAGTACAAAACGTGCTCCAGTGACTGAACACACACAGTTTAGTACGTTTTGTTTGATTGTTTTTCTTAAAAATGTGTCACATTGTAATAATAATAATAATAATAATAATAATAAATAAATAAATCTAATTAAAGAGATATCAGGAAATGACCATGCTTACCTTCTGTGCTCAGTAAACAAACTGCGATGACCAGCAGCAGTAAGGCGGCTGTGCAGCGCTTCATCCCAGCGCAGGTTCAGGAGCTTCGGCTCTCTTTCTTCACCAAAACCTCACGCGCTCTTAAACGTTAATATCCTGTCTCTCAGAAGTCACTGCTTTCTGACGTGCACGTGTACGTGTAAAAAAAAAGCGCTCTAGTTTGTCCTCTCGGTGTGTTTTTGTATCTCAAGGGATGACAGCAGTGAGCAGGTTGAAGACACTCCACACACACACAAATAACAAACACACACACACACACACTCTCTCTCTCTCTCTCTCTCTCCTGATCTGACCGAGCGCGCGCGCGGCCGGCTTTTAAAAAGCTCGCTCGCGCCTCATTATTATGCACAGCTAAGGAAACGATTTGGGTTTAGTGTGTGTATGTGTGTGTGTGTGCGCGCGCGCGCCCGCCCGTATATGTGTGTTTGTGTTTTTCAGCAATGACAATCAAATCTCATTTTAAAGGTTTGTTGAAAAAACTTTAGACAATTAGATGAGATTTTACGCCTTTTGTTTTCTTGGATTTATTTCATTCAAGTGTAACTCAAACAAGATTTTGCACGCTTGTGGTTTGGCACTGTGAGCTACAGCCTAGAGTCTGTTTAGATAAATGCATGGGGTGGACACTAGAAAAAACTGATAACGATTTCACATGGCTTTGTTGGAAAAAATCTTACAGTTTTTTTTGGGGAAAAAAAAAATCTATCTTAAAAATATATGAAAAATGGTGAAAAGATCAACCACTTGTTGCCATATGCTTGAACCAATCAGCCATACCACTGTGACCACCTGCTTAATATTGACACGTACCCCCCCTTTTTGCCAACATAACAGTCATGCACTGTGTGTTCCGTCACCTTTCCATCACAACCAGTATTAACCTGGTTAATCAAGTTGATCTACACTGGCGCTTCTATTGGATCGGCTTACACGGGCCAGCCATCACTCTCCATGTGCATCAGTAAGCCTTGGCCACCCATGACCCTGTCGCCAGTTCACCAGTTTTCCTTCCTTGGACCACTTTTGGTATGTCCTGATTGCTACAGATCAGGAACATCCCACAAGACCTGCAGTTTTGGACTTTCTCTGACCCAGTCCTTTATCCATCACAATTGGCCCCTTGTCAAAGTCACTCAAATCCTTATGCTAGCCTTTTTTTTCTGCTTCCAACACATCAGCCTCAGAAACAAAAGGTTCACTTGCTGCCTAATATATCCCACCCACTTCCAGCCACCACTGACACGAGTTATTGTAACTGTAGCTATTGTGACAAGGGCCAAATTGTGACAGCTAGACGACTGGGTCAGAGCAACTCCAAAACTGCACTCTTGTGGGATGTTTTCAGTCTGCAGTGGTCAGGACATACCAAAAGTGATCCAAGGAAGGAAAACCGGTGAACCAGTGACAGGGTCTTGGGTGGCCAAGTCTCACTCATGCACATCGGGAGCAAAGCCTAGCCCATGTAGTCTGATTGCATATAAGAGCTACTGTAGCTCTAATTGCTGAAAAGGTCAATGCTGGTTTCCATAGAAAGATATCAGAACATGATGGTCATTACTGCTTTGGTTACAAAAGAGAGGACCTATCAAATATGATACTAGTGGTCGTAATGTTATGGCTGATCATTGCAAATGCAGCCTCATGAGCAGGGACGAAGCACAGAACTCTGGGCCATATACACACGTGGACAAAATTGTTGGTACCCTTCGGTCAATGAAAGAAAAACTCACAATGGTCACATAAATAACTTTAATCTGACAAAAGTAATAATAAAAAAAAATTCTATGAATGTTAACCAGTGAAAGTCAGACATTGCTTTTCAACCATGCTTCAACAGAATTATTTAAAAAAATAAACTCATGGAACAGGCCTGGACAAAAATGATGGTACCCCTAGAAAATACTGAAAATAATGTGACCAAAGGGACATGTTAATTCAAGGTGTGTCCACTAATTAGCATCATAGGTGTCTACAATCTTGTAATCAGTCAGTGGGCCTATATATAGGGCTCCAGGTAGTCACTGTGTTGTTTGGTGACATGGTTGTGTATCACACTCAACATGGACCAGAGAAAGCGAAGGAAAGAGTTGTCTCAGGAGATTCGAAAGAAAATTATAGACAAGCATGTTAAAGGTAAAGGCTATAAGACCATCTCCAAGCAGCTAGATGTTCCTGTGACTACAGTTGCACATATTATTCAGAAATTTAAGATCCATGGGACTGTAGCCAACCTCCCTGAACGTTGCCGCAGGAGGAAAATTGATGACAAATCAAAGAGACGGATAATCCGAATGGTAACAAAAGAGCCCAGAAAAACTTCTAAAGAGATCCAAGGTGAACTTCATGCTCAAGGAACATCAGTGTCAGATCGCACCATCCGTCGTTGCTTGAGCCATGGGAGACGACCAAGGAGGACACCATTGTTGAAAACAAATCATAAAAAAGCCACACTGGAATATGCCAAACTACATGTTGACATGCCACAAAGCTTCTGGGAGAATGTCCTATGGACAGATGAGACAAAAATGGAACTTTTTGCCAAGGCAAATCAGCTCTATGTTCACAGATGGAAAAAAAAGCATATGAAGAAAAGAACACTGTCCCTACTGTGAAACATGGAGGAGGCTCTGTTATGTTCTAGGGCTGCTTTGCTGCATCTGGCACAGGGTGTCTTGAATCTGTGCAGGGTACAATGAAATCTCAAGACTGTCAAGGGATTCTAGAGAGAAATGTGCTGACCAGTGTCAGAAAGCTGGGTCTCAGTCGCAATGACCCAAAACACACAGCTAAATACACCCAAGAATGGCTAAGAGGAAAACATTGGACTATTCTAAAGTGGCCTTCTATGAGCCCTGACCTCAATCCTATTGAGCATCTTTGGAAGGAGCTGAAACATTCCGTCTGAAAAAGGTGCCCTTCAAACCGGAAACAACTGGAGCAGCTTGCTCATGAGGAGTGGGCCAAAATACCTGCAGAGAGGTGCAGAAGTCTCATTGACAGTTACAGGAATCGTTTGATTGCAGTGATTGCCTCAAAAGGTTGTGAAACAAACTATTAAGTTAGGGGTACCATCATTTTTGTCCAGGGCTGTTCCATGAGTTTTTGAGTTTAAATTTTTTTTTTATAATTCTGTTGAAGCATGGTTGAAAAGCAATGTCTTACTTTCACTGGTTAACATTCATAGAATTCTTATTTATTATTAATTTTGCCAGATTAAAGTTATTTCTGTGACCATTGTGAGTTTTTCTTTCATTGACCGAAGGGTACCAACAATTTTGTCCACGTGTGTACATAAGCAGTCTCACTGGGCCCCTTCCTTTCTTGATTCATATCACTCATTTTTTATTCCAGGCATGCAAGGGCCCTCCGGCCATTAGGGGCCGGGGTAGTCAGTCCCACTTCTCCCCCAACTACAACTCCCCTGCTCATGACACTCAGTTGCTCTCATGTGGGGACATCACAATTTAAATATATTTATCTGTTTGAAGGCATTGACAATGTTGACTAGATAATTAAGTGCTAATGAACAGAAACCTTGGAGTTTGGGTCTGAGAAGGTTCAAGGCTGTTCCTCTGATTGGGCAGGGGTAGATCAATGGGTAATGCTTTGGTACACTGATCGGAAAGTCCCAGGTTGCCACCAGCAAGTTGCCCTTGTTTGGCCCTTGAACAAAGCTCTTTACCCTGCTTGGGTATCTGACAGACATATAGTCAGATAAAATGTTTAAAATGATCACTTGGTAATTGTGTTTGCCCAATGATGCAAATCTAATTAAGTTGGCCTTTTCTCATAAACCTCAGTTAAATTAAATTAGATCACCTTTCTTAATGTTTGTCTGACCACTTTTTACACATGTTAAGACATTCATCCATTCCTTAATTTATTTATTCATCTTTAGCAACCATTTAATCTGGACAGGTTTGTGGTAGATCTGAAGTCCAAGGAGCACTGCCACCAGTCCATCACAGTATCTATTTCAATTGGCATGTTCGGGAGCTGGTAGAAAACCAGACAACCCAGTGCAATCCTACACTTTCCTCATATCAAAGAGAAGATGAGCATATTTCAATAATAAAAGACGATTGCTTGCAATTTTTGTTAGCTTTTACTATTAGATGGTAGACATGAATGCATATTATGGTGACATGTCACTAACCATAGGTACATAGTTTTGTTTGACATTTGGGCCTCACCCATTCAAGTTCCACTTATTGTGACACCCATGGTGAGGCAATCTAACATAAATAACATTCATTCATTCATTCATTCATTCATTCTTTTATTCATCTTTAGTATCCATTTAATATGGACAGGTTTGTGGTAGATCTGAAGTCTCAGAAGCAGTATTTGGCATTCCACCAACTGGCATTTTCAGGAGCTGTGAAAAACAAACAAACAGATAACCTGGTGCAAACCTACACTGTCCACAAATCAAATATAAGAGGAATATATTTTAATAAGTAAATATAACTGCTTGCCATTTTGTTAGCTTTTTGTCTTGATACACATGAACGCATACTAAGGAGACATTTCATTAACCATGGTCCACATAACTGGGTTTGACATTTTGGGCCTCACCCATTCAACCTCATTGTGACACCCATGATGATGCAATGCTAGCATAAATGACATTCATTAACCCTAATTATCCACTCTGTGACCATTTATGTAACCAAAAGTGCTTTATACAACATTTTTAGAAGTACACTCAAAGAGTCACTTTTGAGTCAGCTGTTTTGTCTGTCCATAATATACTGTAAATCTCATCTGAATTATGCAAATGTAGAGCTGTCAGCCTACTCACTCACCCTATGACAACTATTGTGTAGGGTCGACACTAATCTCTCCACCCTCTCTGCTGAGTCATTTCTGATATTTGCCATACAGTATGTTTGAATGCCGCTAATAACCAGAAGACAGTAATAGTTACTGGTGCCTGGTTTAATTAATGGAGTCTTGTTTAAATGGTATGAGTAAGCTATTTGCTGATAGCTTAATGTAGTGGTACAAGCTTATCTAAAAGTTTATATCATTATAACCTTAAAAGCCTTCTTTGATTTATGTATTGCTTTACCATTTTACGAAATAAAACGAATTAAATTCTTGATTCATACAAATGGATGCATTAAAATAAACCCAACAAAAGAAAGAAAGCAAACTGTTGCAGACGGGAATATTGGGTTTTTCTTATAAGAATGGACTATAATTGAACGAATAAATTATTAATCACTAGGGGATTTAGTGAATGATGAATCAGCTTTAGCTTTATTTGCCATAGTCCACCAAAGTCTAGTTCCCAAACTTTATATGTAGATCTCAGAGCTTTTCCTCTGATTTGATGCCTAAGCGTCACCCCAGTCTGAACCTAATCTGAACCTTATTTATTTGTGAACTCTATAAATCATGGGAGTGTATGCAGTTATTGCATTGCTCAACAGCAGCACGTAGGGATTAGCTCTGTAAAAGATAGCCCTGAGAAGAAATGGTTCTCCCTCTTCATTTCTCAATGGTGGGAGGCAACAGAATGAACGTTTGAACACACCGTGCCCAGATCTGCAGCCAAGTGCTCGGGCGCTGCTCTCCACAGCCATGCCACGGTCCATCAAATGCCCATCTGCAGTCCATCATCTGCTTGGGGGAGAAATCAAAAGCATGACAATTAAACGTGAAGTTGCCTGCCACTCATCATCATGACAGGTGCTTATTTGGGCAGGAATATTGCTGGTGATGTAATGGTATCAGACAGTAAAAGGGTTGAAACCAAATTCCAGTCAACCATAACTGTCAGCTGTAGTCAGTTTTATCTGTTTTTTTTTTTGTTTTTTTTTAAAGCACAGAGGTTTGGAAGTACTGTAGAAGTTAGAAGTAACAGACTGTTGCACATAAAGTTTTGCATTTACCTTGTATTTTTTTATTGGGTGTTAATCGCTAAATAGTAATCATTTATCATTTAAGTCTAAATAATTTGGTATATTCTGGTTTCACAAAGTGTATTCTTTTTATATACATAGCCATGCTCATAAACTGGTGCAAACCTACACTGTCCACAAATCAAATATAAGATGAACTATTAGCAATGTTCTTGCTGCTGGTAGCTGTCACTAATACTTCCAGACAAGAGACCCGAGTTTGACCCCCTTCCTCTGCTAAATGACAACCCAGGAAATGCCATAGACTCCCACTCTGCCCCATGGCATGCAAATAATGCAAATCTCATCTCGGCCCGTAAGTATGACTTACACTTCCTACAAACCATGAGCAATCAAACTGAGATATTATTAAAAAGTCCTCGTTTAAACATTACTTACACCTACAACAAGCCAACACTCCAAGGTATTGTCCAAATCAGCCACGGCCTGCACTGGTGTTGATACTGGCAGAGAAGTAAAGCAATTTCCATGGCTTCCTAATTGGTGTGAGCAGGGGAGCCATAGATCATTCTGAGTGGTAATTAGAGAGTAGGTTTTTCTGTGTGGAATAGTGACGTTTCTCATCAACCATGGTGGGAAGGTGGATTTAATGTCAAATCTGACCCGATGATGGTGTCACACACTGATAAACAGTATTAACCATCTGGACAGCAAAGGACATTCTGATCAACTATTTCATCCAGTCACCTTTTCAACTCTTATTTCTGCAAAATATTACGCTTATTCTGAAATAATTTCTGCATTTTTAACTGCTGTAAAGGTTTAAAGTTATTATTATTATTATTATTTTTTTAAGTATTATTATTATTATTTAGTTTTTCTTAGAACTCATGAATAGGTAATTTTACTACGTTTGCATTGTTTAAAACATATTCACTCATCATTTTTTTTTCTCGATACAACATCTAGAAACCAAATACTTATGAACCCAATTATGAAAAATACCTATTGTGGTAAATGCTACGTCATTTTATAAGCTATACTTTTTATGATGTGTGCTTATTTTGTATTAATAAATAATATGATGAAACTGGGATCCAAATATGCGCTGAAAATAATGATTCATGTATAAACATATTTGAATTAAAGGCATAATTTTCACTGAAGTAAAATATACTGTATTTTTTTAAACAAAAATAAATAAGGGTAAATAACAGTAGAAATTGGTTGAAATGGAATAGAATTATGTATATTTATTGTAGTAAAATAGACATCAATATATATCAATATATTGAGTAAATGTTTTCATGTACAATACATGTTTTTAATAAATTAATTTTGAATGATTAATAATTGAATTGAAAATAATTAGCAGCTAAAAATATTTATATATGTCTCTCAAAAATCTTTTTATTATTATTTTTTTTATTTTAAAGCAGAGCATGTAAAGCAGGAACTAATAGCAATATTTAATCTTCCCTACTTGATACTTGAAACTACAGTACGCACAAATTGGTGACACACATCTGGGTCATTCAAGGATGTTCATTCATTTTAGCCCAAAATCAGCCTGAAATGGAAAAACAAAACCAAGACCATTTTCTCATTTTTATTATTTTAAGGCCAAATCCATAAAAAAAAAAAAAAATCATAATCGATTATCAGCAATAATTTGTTCTGTTCTACTAATTTGATAGATTGACCAGCATTCCAAGACTACATTTACTAGTAGTCCACTGGGACGTTATCACTCTGTTGTCTATGTAGGCTATAATTGGCTAAAAATTCCACTCTCTGGTTCAAAACATTTACTATAGTCGAATGGAGAAGACATGGAAAGGGATATTTTCAGAAATATAACTTTTGGCTTCAATTTAACCAGAAGCACTTTGTTGGCTAGGTGCTAGGCTCTAACATGAGCATGATTTCTATGGGATGCATTTCTTCTAGCGGGGCAAAATCAAACAGACCATTTGGCTATACTGTGTCTGAAATGTCCCTCAATCTGTATTAATTATGGACCTGTTGTGATGTAATGCAATAATCAATAATGCACTCACAGTTGTGTGTTTATAATGCATACCCGTGACACGGACCAAATCACAACCATGCTGATACTTGGTATATCTGCGCTCTTGCTCGTGCGATATCTCTTAAATAAGTTTAGGTCAGTGTATGACCAGTATAGGTCATACACTGACCTACTGTATACTGTCATTTAGTTTATTAGCTTTTTCGTTGCGGAGCAGTTTAAGATGCAGGCAACACCCAGGCTAGTAAATATTTTGAGTAGAGCAGCCTAGAGATGACCCCCCTGTTTGATGTTAAAGTGAACACCAAACCTGTCTGTACAAAGCACTGATGCAGGCATGTGTAAAATCTGGGTTAAATGCACATAATGATTTTTGTTTCGGTCAGGAAATGGCCTGTGGGTAGCATATTCTTTGTGTTTACTCATTTGTGTTTCGTAACACCTGCCAGTAAGGAATTTCTTTGCAGTGTGTCATTACGTGTCCAACGTGCTCGAGATTAAGCTCCGCATGATCCTTCTCATGTGACATCCAAACAAACACGTATTTCGTCTCTAACGCCACGTGACTTACCCCGTATGCTATGCATGTATTTACGTACAGTATACTGTGCAGCAGAAGACTGCCTTTGGTCAGAGACCTCTATTTGCAGAGCACTTCTTCACAATATTCACAATATACTCTAGGTCTGTTTTCATGATGGTTTTTCAAGAGACCACTATTTAGGTTTACGCTTATCCTAAGTGTTCCGACGCAGACACAAATGGAACATTTGCACATAGCAGAAAGCCACAGATCGGATCATTTCTAAAACACAGCAACCCCGTGAAAGTTTCCTTATGCCTTTTCCTTTACTTGTTTTGCTTGACTTTTTTAATCTAATCGCATTTCTGTGTATGGATCAGATACTTTCCACATTTTAGGGTGTAGTGCTCTGCTGATGTTATGTAAGTCGCCTCAGCATTGCACAAGTGCACATCTAAAAATGGATGCACTGAGTATTTATTTAAGGCTCATCCGGCACAAGAGTTTGAATAAGGTATTAGGTGCTTTAATATTGTTTGTATGTTGGTATGTTTTAAAAGAAATATGGAAACAAAAGTGGAATGAAGCATTGAAGTCACTGAAGTGCTATTAATAATGTAATAGCTACATAAAGGCAACAATGGAGGCTTTCATGCCAGTCCTGCAGTGGAGAATTCCATTCGTGATAACTTTGTCTTCCAGGCTCCACTAGTCTTATCACATCCCTGTCCTTCTCTCAGCAGCCACTTAACTATAATAAGCCTTAGGAGGCTGTCGGGCTGCTGGACTTCAGAAATCTTCATTGAGGTCTTTTTTCTAGTATAGAAAAATGTCAAAATGGAAAAAAATCTATACACACTTCAGGAAAAGAAAAACTTAAATATTATAACATAAATATTTTAATACTAAATGTTTGCTATATATATATATATATATATATATATATATATATATATATATATATATATATATATATATGATAATAATATGATAATGTTGTTAATATTATATCAATAAATTGCTGTTTATACATTAATGTTCTTTTGCCACAACAGCAAATCGGATTTCAAATACAATTTTCAAATCTGATTAATTAAAGTGGTAAATATTAATAATGATTTATTGTAATATTTCTTCTTCTAATATGTTATCATATCTACTGTATAGTTACAGCTTACGAGGGGACATAAACAAGATTAGCAATGTGTGTAATTGTTGATACTGTGAGGAAGATTTCAGAAAATGAAACATTTCAGAAGAGAAAAAAAAATAGGCTTGGTTAAGGAATATTCAATTCAGTTAAATACAATTCAATACAGTTTGATTTATATAGCAATTTTAACGATGGTAATTGCTAGAAAGCAACTTTACCGAATAAAGGAATGTTCCGGATGAGGGCAAAGGTGGCAAGGAATAACTGCCGGAGATGACAAAGGGACGAAACCTTGAGAGGAACCAGACTCAACCAGGAACCCATCCTCATTTTGATGATATCAGAGATAGCAGAGATATTGAGCTGCTGTCATACTCTGTGTTAGTAGGTTGTAAGTTCAGTATGACAGGAGAGATGTTTAAATT
The DNA here is from genome assembly GCA_030347435.1 of Clarias fuscus. NCBI lineage: Eukaryota > Metazoa > Chordata > Actinopteri > Siluriformes > Clariidae > Clarias > Clarias fuscus. Next base: position 25,914,178 of record CM059214.1, on the reverse strand, counting down.
ATAACTAGTCCTGAGTTCGTCCGTCATCTCATCCACTCCATGACTGTATGTATGCTCTACTTTTCCTGAGTTACCACTGATCCAAACACCTCTTGCCCTCTGATCCAGTCTGATGCATCATGATGTTTTGCTCCTGGTTGGAGTTGTTATTACATGGAGACCACTACCTCCTGTTTCTGATAGTCCCATATAGTCTTACTATAGAACAATTCTACTTTGAAGAAAGTTTGGATTGCATTAATGCAATCAGTTTCACTATTATGGCTTATGACTGCAACTTTTTTGGTTTCCTCCCACAAACCAAAGACATGCAGATAGGCTAACTGCTGTTTCCAATTTCCCCATAGCGTGTAAGTGTGTGTGCGCTTGTGTCCCCTGCAATCAACTGGCATCCCATCCAGGCTGTTCCCCCGCCTCATGCCCTGAGCTCCCTGAGAGCATCGTTTGATGCTGTACTGGATAAGCGATATAGAAGGTGAGTTAGTGAGAGAGTGAATTGAATTGAATAACTGCTATAAATTAGTAACAGGCACCGAACAGTTGAATCAAACTAACAAAATTTTATGTTCATATAGGGCAATCTCTTGTGGATAGGATTGTGCTTGGGTGCGTGAAATCACCACATTGTTGATTATTTTCCCAAAACAGGATGCATATTTATTTATTTATTTATTTATTTACTGTAATATACGAGTTGTGTAAGATATGAACAGAAGTAAAACATGCTGAATATAAATTTGGATGAAAAACTCACAGCAATCACTTAAGCAGCTGTAATAACCCTCAGGAGATGATCCAAGTTCAGTCTGTGCTGAAACCACGGAGACGTGGTACAGGATGTACACGCCATCACACACGGCACTAATGCATGCAAATGAAATGCACAGATGGTGTTATAAGGTATGACATGAACAGAAACATGCGCTTTGTTCACACAGCAACAAAAAAACTGTTTTTTTTTTCGGATCTTAGCTGAAATAATTCAATTCAATTCAATTCAATTCAATTTATTTATATGGTGCTTTTAAAAATGGTCACTGTCGCCATGAAATAAATGTTGTTCGAACCTTTAACAAAATAACAAGAACGATTAAATCTATTGGTATTCTCTAACGAACCGATGTGTCTTAAAACCTGCTGTCAAAACATCGTAGTCTCCAAAACTCCAGAGTGACTTATGGTGCACTTGGCTGTCTTGACTGGAGACAGGCCTGGAGGCAGAGTGCCCCATGCAGACTTGTGCCTTATTGGAAAGGGGCCCACAATAATCCAGCTTGCATGTGTCATGAGCTTAGTGAGGCAGTGAGGCTCATGGGAAAAGCAAGCCCTGCAGGTTTTAGCTGTCAGTGTAACAAGCCAAACCATCACCTCAGCAAAGAACCTGATCAATCCCAATCCACCAACCTCCCCCAGACCGTCGCCCAATTAAAAAGATCTGTTTTTCATTTGGCAGCTGATTTATTACTGACAGCGTATTACTGACATTGCGACATCAAACACTCTGGTTTGATCATTTGGAAATCTTGTTCAATCTAAATTGCTAAATTTTGTGTATTCGCTCACTGTAGAAACCAGCTGCATCAACAGTCTTCTGAGTCACTGGCCTTGTCTGAATATTTTCTCTCTAACGTTACGGCAAGTTAGGAGATTGCCTTACGAAGGTGTTTATTCAAAGTACTGTTAACTGTGAATAGGATATGATTCAGCAAGACATATACTTCTCAGGCCAGTGAGACGACACAAGAGTAACATGACTAAAGCCTTAAATATTAAAATGACATGTAAAAAGAGTCCGGGACTGCACGGGGATCGTCCGTGTACGATATACAATCCAAAGATAATGTGCTGCCATCCAAATAAATTGCTCTTGGCTGTGCATTCAGCTCGTTCCTCATTGGCTATTCATGAGGCCTGTGAATTTTTAAAGTCTTTTTCTTTGTCCAATCTCCCTTGCCAGGAGCTATTTTTGTATCAGTGCCATCTGAAAGACAGGTCTTTTATGATCTTTTGTCACTCGACTCCGCTATAGCATTACCGCTTTGATGTGATGCCACACGTCCCTACAGCGACTGTCCTCATGCCTCTCCGGTTCCGGTTCAAGCTCGGATCTTAACTCATAGTTATACTGTACATTTATCATTTAGATAACTTGCAGATAAAAAACAAAAAAATACAAAAAAAAGGGTTTAGGTTTCTGCTTTGGTATAAAGATCATGCAGCTCTCTCTGAGCTAATGGGCAGCGCTGGCAGCATCTTAGCAACTGCCGTAGACCTGATGCGGAAACTATTTGTGAATGACACACAAGTCCAAAGATAATGTTGCACCCAGTACGCATGGGCGTTTCTACATGATCCATAATGGCGGCTTTGTACGTTATTATCTACAGTAGATGCATGCTGAAGCCGACGTGGTATGTGTGGCACAGGAGAGAAAGCAGATGCCTGTTGGTGTAATTGCGCCAACAACAGCATGCCACACTTACAGACATAACGTCTGTGTAAGGTAAGTATAGGCCTGCATTTTTTTTTATGTCACTTACAAAAAAAACAAAAAAAAAAAAAAAACTCCTGCCCATTTCACAAACTCTTCGGCTGTGACTCAAGTGGCGTTAATCCAGTCGTTCAGAAATTCGGCCCCCTCGAACATGTAATTGCCGCTATGTTATGACACATAGATTATTGGAAACCTATAAGACAAAGGCCTCTTTTATCATATTTTGTGGGGGAGAGTTTGACGTCCATCACAGAATGTTTTCCATCACAGAATGTTTGCCTGATTATGCACAGTGCTGCATGGTATGAAATCTTTCGATTACAAAATCAACACCCACCAGGATGACTTACTGTATATGACCAACTATAAACAAGGTGCTTGTTTTGGTTTAAAAGTCCGAGTTCTGGTAAATTTCATTTCCTGAATCGATGCAACATGAGATAGTCATAGGGGTTTAGCCAGTAATTACCTTTACCAGCTGTAATCCTCTTATTCAATGCCTCAAGATTCATTTCCTGGAGATTCTAAGTAAACTCAGGGTTGTTGACTTTGCATGCTTTTGATCAAGAAGGCAGTGAGGCAAAGAAACCAGAGCCCTGGTGCGATTAGATAACTATGAGGTAGACATCTGAAACTCCTCACAGCCTGGGAAAAGGCACAATGCAAAGACAATGGAGATTTATTCTGGTCCGAAGAGACGCAGAATTTTTTTTTTTTTTTTTTTTTTGCTTAGTGAACAATACAGCCCTGAGAAGCTGCATGCCATGAGTCACTACGAAAGGCTTTGTCTCATTGACTGAGTGCGTCACAGCTTGCTTGCCTAATGCACTATAAGGGAGCAACTTCAAAGATGAGCCAACGTAATGTTGAGTCAATGGAAGAAGTATGCAGCGTCATATGTTTAAAATTAAAGAGGAAAAAAAAAAACATATTGCGTATTGCTACTTAGAAAAATACAACACCCAGGCAATAGGTAAGGGCATATATATATATATATATATATATATATATATATATATATATATATATATATAAATATATAATTTATTCTTCACGTAAAAAGGTGCGGCCTGCATGAACAAAACCTGTCTTCTGAAAGGAGGGGATGCGATGTATAAAAACCCCACCCTGTACAGGGGTGACAGGGCTGGGAAACTCTTTTATTACAGTCAGAATATTGCGCCCTCCAGCATAATGTCAAGGCACATATCATCAAGATCGCCTTACCGCGCTTAGTGAAGGATATTGTTCCGGCTATGCTGACAGGGAGTGAGAATGTTCCACGGGCAAATGGAAAGTCACAGGTGGAAGTGTGACAGATGAAGGTGTGGACAGTTTAATTCGCAGACTGGATTTTGTTCGGCATCAGCTAGACAGGAGAAAAAACATCATTTAGTATTTTAGTATCGTTTTATTTTAAGCACTCGTGCTGTTTAAATTTGCAACATCAAAAGCTAAAAGTGCAGTAAGGGATCATTTGCACTGCTGTGTAAACATCATCCATCAATTTTGGATCTAAACGCGTCTTCCAGAATGATTAGGAACAAAAACCAGGCACACTTATTGTAACTTTTCAACTTCAATCCCAAAGCTTGATTTTCCCTTTATTTTATTTTTTTTGCAGTAAAATAATGCAGATAATTTGGACCATTCTAAAGATTTAAGTTCCTCCTATAGAGGTTCTTGCAAAGGAGACAATGCGATGTGGGCCAACCAGCAGGGGACTGATGCAGTGGAACCGCAGTCCCGTCTCAGCACCGGATGGCAAGATGTTCATACATTCCTTGCAAGCAGCAGGGGACGTTCCCTTAAAGCCACCATCCTCAGCAGGAAGCTAATTACTCTTTCTGTGCATGGAATTATGGGGTGTGTGAGAACACCTGACACTGCTCTGGAGGCAGTGAGGAAAGTAGAGCAACAGCCACAGATCAGTGTAGATAAATGATGCACATATTATTCAACCCAAAGTTTAAACTACATGAAAAAGATGCACGACAGAACTCTTTGATTATTGATTTGCCAACAGACTATCGCACACACATGCACTCTTAGTTTTGTCTTTACTATTATAACAACCTCCACTCTTCTTGGAAATCTTTCCACTGGAATCTTTCCCCTTGCATTCAGCCACAAGAGTATTACAGTAGTTACTATACTTTCACAATGCTATAAGTCATCATAAGAGGATTAGTTACTAAGAGTACTGATGTTCGGCGAGGGCGTTTGGGGTGCAGTGAACATTTCAATTTGTGCTCTGTGGGGTTAAGGTCAGGGTTCTTGGCAGGCCACTCAATTTCTTCCACTGTAACCATGGAAAGAAGTGTCTTCATGGTCTTTGCTTTGTACACTGGTGCATTGTCATGCCGGAACATTTTTGGCTACTAAGTTGCAATGAAGGAAAATAGCAGTGCTACAGCATTTCAAGTCAGTTATGTGTTACCAAATTTGAAAGGGACAGCATGGTGGCTTAGTGGTTAGCACTGTCTAACCACCCTTGCACCTCCAGGGTCTGGGTTTGATTCCCGCCTCTGTGTGCATGGCGTTTGCATGTCCACCCCGTGTTTTGTGGGGTTTCCTCTCACAGTCCAAGATTAGGCTAACTGGTGTTCACAAATTGCCCGTAGTGCGTTTGATGGCTTAGCACCCTGTCCAAGGTGTACCCTGCCTTGTGCCCTAAATCTCCTAGGGTATGTTTCAGACGCCCTGAAACCTGCCATGTGAATGCAAATCAATTCCTGCTTTCAACCAAATGAGGATGGGTTCCCAGTTGAGTCTGGTTCCTCTCAAGGTTTCTTCCTACTGACATCTCAGGGAGTTTTTCCTTGCCACTGTTGCCGTCGTCCTCAGCTTGCTCATCAGGGACTATTTGACCATTTTGATTCATACACATTCGCATTCCATACAAACTTAAATATTTTTTTTGATTGTGTAAAGCTGCTTTGCGAGAATGACAGTCGTTAAAAGTGCTATACATATAAAATTGAATTGAATTGAATTGAATTGAACTGTAACCCTGTACACAGAATAACGCGTTATAGACCATGACAAATTTGTTTGGAGACGAACCTGATACGGTTGTGATGGCCATAAATCCACAAACATTTTTCTGTAATGTACTGCGAAATTAAAGGTGAACTCTTTAATGGTTTTTATTGGTTTGACAACAGAACACGCACACACACATGCATCGTTACTGTCTAGTCTGTCAGTTGATATAATAGTTTATCTTTTATAAGCAAGCGAGGATTTTTCCATGCATTTTGAGATGATAATCTTCCTGACAGTTTGAAACAGTTTGGCCATTCTCCTCAAATCTATTTTCAACAATACATACAAACTTTCTTTAACTTTAAAACAATTTTAATAGGCTCTAAATATATATTTAGCAAGTATATGAAGTATCTTCAGGTTTTGCATGTTATTGTACATTTTGGCCTCGGGATGGCTGAAATGGGAGAATATAGTGAGTTGTTTAGAAGCAAAAGTGCAGGAGTGAGCTCTTACAGCACATATCACGCAAATGAAGTGCTCTGAAACAAACGAACAAAAAGAATGATCCGGATTGTATTGTTTGAGTGCCAGATGAGAAATCACTGATGGTTTGGGAGCGGACAGGTTAACATGAAGTAAACAGAAAGATTAAGAATAGTGTGGTTAACACAGAGGTTGGGCTTTTACAAGGCCTGCGGCAATGCTTCTATTCCTGGGGCATAAAAGGGTAAACAAACAGTTTCCAGTTAATGTGAGAGTTCAGATTACTTAGTACACTGTGGAACAAAGAAGAAGCTATTAATATTGTATAAAAATAATATTTTTATGCAGTCACCACTGGTTGACCAAACCTGCAAGAAAGGAATGCCTATAAGTTAGATCACCTAAACCATGAAACTGAGAGCACTGCAGATGCCATAGACAGTCGATAGACAATAGAAATGTTTAATTTTGTGTTTTTTAGGTTATTACTAATTTATAATATAATAATAATTAATATTATTATATCTATTATGATTATTATTCATAACAATAAGAACAACACCAACAATAATATTAATAATACTATAATAAAAAAATAATTAGTATAATAATAATAATAATAATAATAATAATAATAATAATAATAATAATAATAATCCTCTATAACACTTAACTATAACTCAGGATTTTGAGCAACAGGGTATACTATTTAAGCATTTATAAACTATTTGGTAGGTTCTGAATATATAAATATTGAAATACATCAATAACTGTTGTGCAGTGCTCTAAAACCATGAACCATGTTTTACAATGTCATTGGTAACTCAAAAAAACAAACAAACAAACTTCTGCCATGCCAATGTAATTGCTTGCATTTACATTCCTTAAATTAAAATTCTTACAAGATGATAGACACTATAGCTGATTATGCAGTTTAGTAAATCTTTTGTTGGTGGGTTCAATTAATTGAATAAATGGGTCAGATTTCAATTCAGAATCAATTTTAGAATGGTTTAAAAAATGTTATGAAATAAATAAATAAATAATATATAATTGAGAGAATGTCGCTTTTTCTTCCTTTGAGTTTATGGACGGTTGGTACAATCAATATCTCCTCCACCTACTAGACTGCAGTGTGGAGCAGAATCTTGGGAGGAAAAAATGGTTATCATTTCTATGAGACATGTCATTTAAACAATCAATAGCACATTCCACAGCATTTTAATGCTTATTAGATACTTCTAGATAGTTGTTCTCAATACTTCCAAACCTGAAACATATATAACTGCTTGAAATAAATTAGACAGTAAACACTAGAGGCATTAAACTGAATTGACCCAAAAATTGCAACATTCTAAAATTGAATAGAATCAGTCTACCTTTGATTCACAGCACTGATAGGGACCATAGCACGCCTTATACAAAATCAGCCAAAAAGCTGATAATAAATGATATTATATTATATCATATTAAATGATTATATAAATAATAAACGGAGAATACATTGTTTAAGATGTTATTTAAAAAAAGGCTAAAACTTTCTTCTAATAGTAAAATATTTACCTGGATCAGTAGTTGTGCTTCTAAAGTGCATGAAATGCCCTGTGCTTTGAAAAGCATATGAGCTAAGGCAAGGAAAGGAAACTGAACTCAACCCAGTTCCAGCTCATTAAGGGCAGTATCAAACCTTTCTAAAGTAACACTGACATTTATCACAATGCCCTGGTCTTCACACAGCAAGTCACCAAAATCATTAAGGTTCTACCAGCTGTACTAAGCATTAAGGAACTTTTACAGCACAATTTCCAAGCAAAACAGAGTTACATATAAGAAACTTGCTTATCACAAAGATCCATCTCTGGCAATGACAGCAGTATAATAAGAACCGGAGAAAGCAATCACGTTCTAGGCATGTGAAAGACCTGCAGGTAAACATGACTCAGCCGTGACAGCTCATTCTGGAACGTATGAAAGATTTGAAAGATAAGACTAAGTGATGATTTTTGAACAACAATACAGAGTATAGAATAAATGCATAAAAATTCTCAGAGTATAGAATAAATGCATAAAAACTACTAGAAGAATATTTAATGGCAGTGTGGAATGCAAGTGCAACTGATGAGACCAGATCGTCAAGATAAAAACTATATACAAAGGCATTTAAGAAGACGCATAGACCACAAAAAGGAAAATAATCCCTGTGCTTGTAGTGTCTTAATGCTCTTTCCTGGGACAGGACATCAGAGCGTTATGCAATCAGAGAGTTATGTAATAATAAAGTAATGGAAAAGAGGCAACCTAGTTACACACACACACACACACGCACGCACGCACACACACACACACACACACACACACACACACACACACACACACACACACACACAAATACAAAAACTTATATGCCTTATAGCATGCACTCATATGATACACATTACATAACGTATGACATGTAAAAAATTAAGTCATTTATTTTCATTTGAGTTGAGATTAAATAATTGATTATTCATAACACTGCATGGTAAAATATCTGCAAGAGCGGGACATGATAGGTCTTCATGGTCCGGGTGCCGAGGAGGTGGAAAGCCTGTAATGCGTTTACACTCTGATAAATATCCTCCAGATACATGCCATCTGGTGAGAGCGAAACAGAGAAAAGGGGACGAAACGGAGAAAAGGAGCTCTTCACTGGCTACAAATAGGTCCTCATCTGCTTTGTTAGATCAACCAGTTTAACAAGAGATGAGGCAGATGGAATGGATGGGAAAAACAGCCAGGCCAAAATTAAATGCGTGAAAGATGAAAGAAAATGAACATAATTAAACGTGTGTGTGTGTGTGTGTGTGTGTGTGTGAGTGTGTGTGTTGTGTTGAATACCGAAAACTGTCTTAAAGACAACCAACACTGTGTTAATCTTTTCAATATTGGACCATATTTGAACACCCAGTGAGCCACTGTTGTGTAATTAAAGGTAATGGTGCTGCTCTACCATTAATCTGATCTCATTTGGAGTTGTTGCCATGCTGCTGATCCTCTGTCACGGAGTTTATGATGTGCTTCGCACAGACTGCACATCCCAGTGAAATGCGCTGGGTGTCTGGGCCAGATGGCTAAGTCTGGATGGTGACGTGGGATTGGGCGTTTCTCACACCAGATTGAGCTTGAAGCAAACAGCAACAATCATATATTCACACACACACACACACACACACACACACATACACACACACACACACGCACACACACACACACTTACTACCTTTGTGATGCCCTTCTTCTGATATAATTATTAATGCAGTTAATTGATGCCATACACTGATCACCCATAACACTTATTGATCATGGGCTCCCAAGGCTCATCTACAATATGCCTGTGGGGACCAAAGGCCAGCTCGCCAGCCTGATCTCACCAAAAAATCCAATGTTTTACAAGTTGGTGGAAAAATGCAGTGCTGGCTACAATAAAATGTATCAGAACACGCAGTTTTTCAAAGCGTGCCACTAACGCCGGTGTAGCAGGTAAAGTGATAAAGGTTGGTGATCTGGCCTCCAAATTCCCCAGATCTCAGTCTGATCGAACATTCATGGGAGGCACTGGACAAACAATTCTGATCCATGGATCAGAACCCTACAACCCACAGCACCCAAAGGATCTGCCGCTAATGTCCTGATGTTACACATGACAGCACACCCCAAGAGGTCCCTTGGAGCCACGCCCTGAGGGGGCCATAGCCAAGCCAACCTTAGGTGTTTTTTATGTTAATGGCTTTAAAATTATGACTGATCTGTTTATACGTTTAATATACTCTATTAGTTGTTTTTCTTTTTTCATAACAAAAGCTGCAGTTATTGTTGGTCAAGCCTGTCAGATATTCCAATCCTTTTATATCCAATACAGTGTATCATACACACTGACAGATTGGTTCCCTTCCTTTCAGCACCTGCAAAAGGCCTCGGCATCTGATTTCAAATGATGACGAACATTACATAATGTAATTGCTGGGAATATTAAAGGATCCCCTTTAGGACATCCTTGAATTCATGCCAACATGTTGAACCTGTCTGGAAATGTTCAGTGTTTAAAGTTGTGTGAATAATCAGTTGTTGTGAATAATCATGTTCATGTTACAAATTCCTCCAGACCGAACAGAGCAATAACAGCTGGTTGGAAAGTGAATAATGTATGACTGATAAACAACTTAATGATCTGACAGTATAAATCAACGTTAACACACCAAACGCTTTTGAACTTTCCCGATGGAATGATTAAACATGAATGACACCATGTGAACTGCAACCATAAACTTTTATTTATTTATGGAGCTTATTAAAATGCTCCATAAATCAGGTATATTAGCAACAGGTAGTGATGGTTTGCATAATCCTTGTCATGCAATCCAACAGGTGCAGGAAGTCAGAAGCAACAGCACGCTACTCTAAGACTACATCGAAGATGACAGATAAATCTGTGATAGAATTTTTTAATTAACCAGACTTTTTTTCACTAGTCAGTGATCGCCGTCTATTGTTCCCAACCTAGGCTCCATGCCCACCCTTAAGGGGGCGCCAAAGATCACAGGTAGTGTCCGAGCCTTTGCTCTGAGTCTGTAAAGTTTTTGGAATTAGATTTGCACATGTTAAATAAGATCATAATTATAGTACACTTACAGTATTATTAAAAGTCTGCTTAGAAAACTGTTTCATAACATCCATTTATTCTTTTGTTTTATGCATGTGGCCTGGTCTAGACTTGGGTGGGTTGGCTGGGTCAGGTTTTCTCAGACATAAGCAGGGAGCCCTCCAAGGAAAAAACTTTGGGAAGCACTGACCTAAGGGCAGTTTTTCCAGGAATAAGCTTTTAGAAAAACAAGTCTTATTTAAGTCCTAGTGTCTTTGACGTTACAGATTCATGGACTATTACAGCCCTGCCACATGTTCCTCCATTCTCCATTCCATGCTTCTTAGTTTTACCACATAGTTACCACTTTCTCAACAACACTTTAAATAAAAATAACCTGGGACAAAATTCCATGTGAAAAACAGCTGAAACATTTTTAGATTTAATTTGCTCTAAATAAATAAATAACAACTCTCAAACAGATTGTGGAAATGGAAAAAAAGAGTTTATAAATACTGTGAACAATATGGACTAGTGAAATGACGAGCAAAAATCCTGACACCTACTTTTTTTCAGTCTATTATCACTAAAGTTGTGAATGTGCTTGAAGAATTCAGGAGTGGGATATCTGACGGCAAGTGGTAGCTTTGGCACAGGTACAGTAGAAGATCTGTTTGTTAATAGAGGGCTTTGCTGGGTCGCAGAAACTGGTCTGCTTGGCAAATCCAGCTTAGAAATGAAACGTGAGTTAAGAAGGATTTGAATATCACTTTTATGGTTTGTGACTCACACTATAAATAATTTACATTTCTCTTACTTGTCACACTAAACATATATGATAGTATTACCAAGTAATACAAAACATAGTTTCACATTTCCCTTTAAAATAATCACATTTTGTGCCTTAGCAGTGTAAAATGAAGACTTTAAATTTAATCTTAACTTATTAACATTCAAGTGAAAGATATAACAACAACATGTAGGGGGAAAAAAGAAGAAGAAAAAAAACAGAATCACTGATTTGGAAAAGGATCACCCCCTCCTTAAAATGACATGTTAAATGCAATCAGGTAAAACCTTCTCAATCCACAAAGAACTGGAAAAATCCTATGTTATGTCACCCATAGGTATTTCAAAGAATAGTTTTGAAGCTCAAATGTGTGGGCACTGCTCATCGCCTTCTTGGCAAGAGTTGACGAGACCTAAACTCTGGGTTAGTCCATAAAAGTGAAATGGGCAAAACAAACAGAGCCTGGCTGTTTCGAACTCTCCTACTTCATTCAGTTACCACTCACAAGCATGGCCATGTAAACCATACCGAAATATGGAGCTACTGTATACATAACACAGATTGTGATTAAATTTGCCAGATATACAGTACAGACCAAAAGTTTGGACACACCTTCTCATTCAAAGAGTTTGAATTTCTATTATGGCAAGAAAAAAGCAGCTAAGTAAAGAAAAACGAGTGGCCATCATTACTTTAAGAAATGAAGGTCAGTCAGTCCGAAAAATTGGGAAAACTTTGAAAGTGTCCCCAAGTGCAGTCACAAAAACCATCAAGCGCTACAAAGAAACTGGCCCACATGCGGACCGCCCCAGGAAAGGAAGACCGAGAGTCACCTCTGCTGCGGAGGATAAGTTCATCCGAGTCACCAGCCTCAGAAATCGCAGGTTAACAGCAGCTCAGATCAGAGAGCAGGTCAATGCCACACAGAGTTCTAGCAGCAGACACATCTCTAGAACAACTGTTAAGAGGAGACTGTGTGAATCAGGCCTTCATGGTAGAATATCTGCTAGGAAACCACTGCTAAGGACAGGCAACAAGCAGAAGAGACTCGTTTGGGCTAAAGAACACAATAAAGAACACAATAAAGAAAACTCTTTGAATGAGAAGGTGTGTCCAAACTTTTGGTCTGTACTGTATATTTGACTGAAGATAAATATAGCCTCCTTTACATCTGCTCTCATCTCCTGTACTTATACACATACAACCATCAGCTGTAATGCTGTATATCTTTTTAAATGGCACTTGACATGGGGTGGGCTATAGGCAGCAAGTGAACAGTCATTTCTCAAATTTGATTATATTAGAAACAGTAACAGTGGGCTGTGTTAGGATCTAAGTGATTTTGATAAGGGCCAAATTTTGATGGCTGAATAATCGGGTCAGGGCATCTCCAAATCACAAGGTCATGTTTGGTGTTCTATGTATCCAATGGTTATTACTCTTCAACAGAGATATCTCCTAGCAGAGAAAGGCTGTTTGGCTGACAAAGTTCATTAGAAGCAATTCACCTATTATAACCTGCAGGAGATAAGACTGTGAGAGAGGCAGTTGAGAAAGATAGATCTCTCCCGCATAGGAAACAGGTGGCATGTTGTCTAAAGTGAAGCATGGCAATAGATTCATGACCCCTGAGATGCCAGGGAGCCGAGCAAACCATAAGCCATGGTTAAAAGGCATGATTCCAGAAAGGGGAGCAAATCGACATTCTTCTCAAAGTCAGAGGGCACAACAATATTCTCCTTGAAGCAAGAAGGCTGAACGAAATCCTCCCCATATAGAAAGATTGGGCAAGATCCGAGCAGCATTCACCACAAAGCAGGGGATATGAGTGATGTCCTCAGTGGAGAAAGAACGCAGAGTGACATCTTCAGCCAAGCAGGAAGACAGAGTGATGTCCTCAGCAATGCAACAAGGTTGAGTGACATCCTCAATAGTGTAGGAAGACAAAAGTGGTTTTAGTAGTGTTGTAGTAAGGTGGAGCGATGAGACAAGGTGCCACCCGTGGCAGGGCAGCAAACTATTACGGCATCCTCTGTGGGGACAGTCTTGGCAGAACAAAGAAGCAGAACGTCATCCTCATTGGAACATGGAGGCAGACAATGTGCAAACTTCGGCACGGAGGGTGGGAGATGGTTTGAGCTGGGTCATAAGCCCCCTCCTCAAAAGACTTCCTGAGGGGGCATTGCATCATTGCATCAATCTGACTCAAACAGTGGAACCAAGCCTTTCCCTTTACTGAAATGACATAACTGACTTGCTCTGTTGCTGCTAAAGACAGTGCTAAATAATGGGCCAGAATGAAAAGAACTTGAAACTAACCAGATCCGTTTCACAGTTTCACTTTTTTATGTTTATTAAATCTACACTATGAAACATTATGAACTGTATCCCAAGTGTCATTTATAATATTTGAGACTTTTACATTTTCTATGTATGTGACCCTTAGGCCATAAAAGAATGTGGTGAGAAATTATGATCTTGTCACTGTATTCCATGAAGGTCTCTTTTATGTGACGGCTCCGTCAATGACCAGAACAATTGACTGCTTTCTGTCTAGATGTATGACCAGCTGGCAAGATGGCAGGTGGAAGATTAAGGGATAAATCAAAGACAGACTGCGAGAGAACTGATAATCTACCAAGGACTTCGTTGTGAGGGCACATGTTCACAGACGGTACCATGTCCTTGAATGGGGGTTGGATGGGTTGAATCGGTGTCCAGTTACTCCGTGAGAGAACTTAATGATGAGTTTCACTTCCCATTGAAACAAACACTTAAATATATTAACTTCACAATGCTGCTGATATTGGATACAATGTTTTCAACAGAAGACAAAGACCTTGTATCTTATGCAATTCATTACTGTTTCCAAGGGCTATTCATACTTGGTTATTAAGTAGGACAAGCTTCTGAAAAATGGAGGACAGACTCATGGAGTTAAGCAGAAGAATAAGAAGATATACACACGTGGACAAAATTGTTGATACCCTTCGGTCAATGAAAGAAAACCCCACAATGGTGACAGAAATAACTTTAATCTGACAAAAGTAATAATAAATAAGAATTCTATGAATGTTAACCAATGAAAGTCAGACATTGCTTTTCAACCATGCTTCGACAGATTTATAAAAAAATGAACTCATGGAACAGGCCTGGACAAAAATGATGGTACCCCTAACTTAATAGTTTGTTGCACAAACTTTTGAGGCAATCACTGCAATCAAACGATTCCTGTAGCTGTCAATGAGACTTCTGCACCTCTCTGCAGGTATTTTGGCCCACTCCTCATGAGCAAGCTGCTCCAGTTGTTTCCGGTTTGAAGGGCGCCTTTTCCAGACAGCATGTTTCAGCTCCTTCCAAAGGTGCTCAATAGGATTGAGGTCAGGGCTCATAGAAGGTCACTTTAGAATAGTCCAATGTTTTCCTCTTAGCCATTCTTGGGTGTTTTTAGCTGTGTGTTTTGGGTCATTGTCCTGTTGCAAGACCCATGACCTGCGACTGAGACCCAGCTTTCTGACACTGGCCAGCACATTTCGCTCTAGAATCCCTTGATAGTCTTGAGATTTCATTGTACCCTGCACAGATTCAAGACACCCTTGCAGCAAAGCAGCTCCAGAACATAACAGAGCCTCCTCCATGTTTCACAGTAGGGACAGTGTTCTTTTCTTCATATGCTTCATTTTTCCATCTGTGAACATAGAGCTGATGTGCCTTGGCAAAAAGTTAAATTTTTGTCTCATCTGTCCATAGGACATTCTCCCAGAAGCTTTGTGGCTTGTCAACATGTAGTTTGGCATATTCCAGTCTGGCTTTTTTATGATTTGTTTTCAACAATGGTGTCCTCCTTGGTCGTCTCCCATGTAGTCCACTTTGGCTCAAACAATGACGGATGGTGCGATCTGACACTGATGTTCCTTGAGCATGAAGTTCACCTTGGATCTCTTTAGAAGTCTTTCTGGGCTTTTTTTATTACCATTCGGATTATCCGTCTCTGTGATTTGTCATCAATTTTCCTCCTGCGGCCACGTCCAGGGAGGTTGGCTACAGTCCCATGGATCTTAAATTTCTGAATAATATGTGCAACTGTAGACACAGGAACATCTAGCTGCTTGGAAATGGTCTTATAGCCTTTACCTTTAACATGCTTGTCTATAATTTTCTTTCGAATCTCCTGAGACAACTCTTTCCTTCGCTTCCTCTGGTCCATGTTGAGTGTGGTACATACCATGTCACCAAACAACACAGTGACTACCTGGAGCCCTATATATAGGCCCACTGACTGATTACAAGATTGTAGACACCTGTGATGCTAATTAGTGGACACACCTTGAATTAACATGTCCCTTTGGTCACATTATTTTCAGTATTTTCTAGGAGTACCATCATTTTTGTCCAGGCCTGTTTTATGTGTTTATTTTTTTAAATAATTCTGTTGAAGCATGGTTGAAAAGCAATGTCTGACTTTCATTGGTTAACATTCATAGAATTTTATTTAATTATTACTTTTTTCAGATTAAAGTTATTTCTGTGACCATTCTGAGTTTTTCTTTCATTGACCGAAGGGTACCAACAATTTTGTCCACGTGTGTACTATACAGTACTAGAACAAAGAAAGATTCCAGAACAAAGATAAGTTTTTTTTGGCATTTGGCCTCTGTGAAACACTTAAGATATGGTTTGACAACAGCGTGGCATTAGCTATCAGGTATTACAGCCATTTTCATACACACACACCTACCCATTTTGGGGCTCATACATAATGAAGTAATCCAACATAATTACAAACATAAGGATTGGCGTTATACCTGGAGGGAAATTCTTTGTGGTCAGTGACTGCCTGAGGTCTGGAATGGAAATGACTCAAGATGCTCGGTTATTGTCTTTACTGCAGTTGTCTTTAGCTGTTTTAATATGGCAGATAACTTCACCTATAGTCTGTTAAGGCTACAGCATTTAACAAGAGCATTATATTCAAATCCTGATCATACAACAAATGATACGTGCCCTTGGAGCTTCAAATTCAACAACAAGAAGTAAAAAAGGGACTGACATCCAGTAAAGTCACGATTTCAGTAGAAGCATATCAAATGACATTTGAATCAAAAGTTTTCTATTCGGGTCTTATGTCATTAAAATAATTGAGGTACACATTACAGCAACAAATCCAAACCACTGACTTGAAGAAATACTTCTTTGGTGCATGAGTTCTGATGTTTCTTTAGTTCCCCATGGATAGTTTCTACCTGCAGTTACTTTCCATATATTGTTTGACACACAAAAATGGAACAGTTATAAACTTTATAACCATACTTGTTTGATATACAACTTATTAAGTTGTATATTATAGAGACATTACAAAGTCCATAGAGACATTACAAAGTAACAGAAGTCGTTGGTCTCTTTGGTAAGTTTATGTAACTTGTTATAATTTTTGATTTGCTTGTTCGGCTAGCAAAGCTACTACAAAGCACCTAGCACATATCATATATATTACACATTACATACAATACATTAAACATACACATCCTTTAAACATAAGGGAAGTGTATAAATCGTGTTGTGTATGCCAGTTTTTACCATTATATTAGAAAGTTAGGCTGGACAGCACAGTCACAAGCAGCAATGGTAGCGGTTGCCACAAAAGATGAAACCACAAGCAACATGGGTGACTTGAGTGCATGAATGATCCGGCTTGCATCTGGAATTTTTTATTTATGTAAAGCTGCTTTGTGACAATGTCCTTTGTTAAAAGTGCTACACAGATCAAATGGAATTGAATTAATAAAAATCTAATGAGTTAACGTGCCCATTTTTTCTTCTTCCAACCAATCAACGTCAAGTGCTGACTGATCACTTGCTGCCTAATATATGTATCCCACCCTTTGATAGATGTAAGTGAAGTAATAAAATTTACTTCATGTAATCAATTGTAGGTTTCCTCCCACAGTCCAAAGACATGTATGTTAGGATAACTGGCGTTCCCAAATTGCCCGTAGCATGTGAATGAGTGTGTGTGTGAGTGTGTATGTGTGTCTGTGCCCTGCGATGGATTGGCACCCTGTCCAGGGTGTACCCTGCCTTGTGCCCTAAGTCTCCTGGGATAGGCTCCAGGCTCCCCGCCACCCTGAATACAGGAAAAAGCGGTACAGATGAGTGAGTAATTAATTGTATACTGTACTTTACTGCATAAAGAATATGTCAATTTAAATTAAATAACAATAAGTTAAAATAACATTCAATATTTTTCAGTTTACTACAAGGATATCTTTTAAATATTGGATAAAGCTGACAGACACCCAAGGGCAGGTACTTTGTTCTTCCTTGGAAATAAGATGAAATGAGGAGGACCACAGAATGCATCACAGACACTCATTAACTGCACTATGACAGCAAGCTGATGAGAGAGATGTTCCAGATTAGGTTTTTTTTTTTCATAAACTGCACTTATTAAATGCCTGCTCAAACCCTCAATCATTGCACCGTAGACCTTTAGGGAATATCCGTAGCCATGAAGGATTTGAAAGGCCTGTGACGCATTCATACGTCAATAGCGAAATGAACTGTATTACCATCTCAGGATATAGTGTGTATTCCATCAGTTTATCAGTCATGAAAGGTCTCTGACCTTCATGATAGTGCTTCTTCATGACTCTGAGTTATAAGGCAGTTACAGCTCTACAGTAATGTCATTCATCACACTTTTTTCAGGATGTAGTACAAGTATAGACAGGCATCGCGAGAGGTGTTATGCAGTGCCTAACTACTAGATGCCTGGCCTCTGTGATGAAGGATTGATGATGTGAAGTAGCCTGGCTATAAAATGCTGATCAATTCAACTGCTCATGTTGACTCCTCCAGGTAATGCAGGTGTGTTATGGTTCTGAGATATAATTGAATGTAATTTAATAGATCCTCAATGACACTATTATCCTGTAACAGGTTAGCCGTAGGGACAAAGTGATGATCCATGTGCGATGAGGTTTCAATCAAGATCCTAGCAACCAAGGTCAAATCATAAACTAAAACTCCAAACATTATGGGAAGACAATGGTCCAAAAAAAAAAAAAAAAGATTTGACCTTAAGTGACGGGTGTGTGCTTCCAAGAAGAGTTTGGTAATATATATATATATACAGTATATATAGATAGAAACCAACTGGAAAGACGTAGGATTAGATGTAGGTGGAATCTGAGAGGAATATGAGCACAGGAAGAGTAGGAAGGTATAATGAAGAGTAATGTCGGTCTGAGGTCTGAGGTTTGCAAAGACACACATTAAACCAAAAGAGTGATTGTGGAAGTGCAATGCGAGAAAACACTTAGAACATGGGCTGGATGGTTCCTGCCTGATGAAAGACAGCTAAATCCCAAATAATTGTCATATGCATGTTTCGAGTCTTTCCGCAGTCCTGAATGTTTGTCTCTAGTTGCATGCCTGGCAAAATCTGGAAGCCCTTACAAAAGGCATAAACTGTTTGCTTGAAAGAGCTCCATAAGCAAATTCAACTCAGTAGGATTTAAGCTTGTTTGATGCGAAGAAGATAAAGAGGTCAGAGACGGGTCAGTTAAAGTGCCAAGGTTCTGATATGACATAAATAAATAATTAGAAATTATTATCGATGATTAGACTAATTAATTAGACTGAATTAGCACCCAGGAAGGCCATTAAAGTGATTTGTAAAGCTTTTACAATGTTGAATTGAGAGACAGATGTGGTTCTTGTACTGGCTACCAGAAGAAGTCCTTCACCTTGATTTACTTCACTTTTAATTCCAGAAGTACCTGTGTAGAACAGAAATTAATTAGGATTCATTAGAAGCGTACGGGATTCTTCTGTGGCCTTTCTTCCAGATAAGTGTACTTAGAGCAAATATGAAGTGCATTGGAAGCATTAGAATATTACTGCCTCACAATGTTTGTGTATATAAAGCAATCTGAGCTGTTACAAGAGGAAATGTAAGTGCTCAGAGTTTAGCTTGAAAACCGTAGGAGGAAGTATTTTGGGAGATTTCATCCGAGGAATTTAAGGAAGGAAATGAAAAATGCAGAGAACAGCTGGTTGTCTCTGGCCAACTTAATTATGAAGACACATCTATTTAGGTAATCGTATCCACATCCACATCCAGTAATACACACGGTTCTCTACAATAATAAAAATAAATTGTAAGCATGACCATATTAAGTACAAAAGCATCAAGTTTGCAGGATAAAAATTAGAAACCTGAAACCAACCAGCTGTGCTATAAAAGCGATTGTAAGTGCTGTATCACTGTATGTGTGTGTGTGTGTGTGTGTGTGTGTGTGTGGAGAGCTTTTTCATGCTGTAGTTCATTTCAGGTTGAAAGCGGAACTGGCTTCCTACAATGACATCAAAAGGCTCCTTGTGGGCCTTCGGTGTTCATATTGTCTATTATATCACTGTAGGATTTCCTTCCGAAACAAAGCGCTCCCCTCTGACCTCGTTCTGTCTTTGAACAACAACTTATGAGACGGAGCTCTGAATGAATGATGAATTACCCCTGAAACGGTGCTGCCTCACCCAACACGAGCCAACCGCTGCAAAAGTACTTTCTTCCATCATGTTTACAGTTCTTGTTGCCAAGGACGTTCCATTTTCCAGGCCAGGGTCTTTGGGATTAATGAGGCATTCAGGTGCAGAAACGCTGCAGCGTTTGTGTGCTAGACTGTGAGATTGGCTGACTCTGTGTGGATGAGAAGTGGGATCGGAACAGATGGTGGCTCTCAGAGGTGTGATTAGCTCCCATCATGGTGGACCACGTGCAGGCAGGGGGGCACGACCCTCGCTGAGGCGGCGCTGCATATGCTCAGCTTTTGAACTTGTTCAGCTTTTGCAATGTGAAGACATTTCTATCAGAGGTGCCAATGAGAGAGTAATATACAGTATACTGTATATACAATATATGTGGTTCACGTTAAAAGAATGAGAAATTTCTGCCATCTTTTCATCTCGCTCCGTTCTCTCAATTATTTTCACTTTTGTCTCCATTGTTATTGCTTGGTGCTTCTTAGCAGTAGCAGCTTCATCCCTGCTACTTCTACGCTTGCTTACGGACAACCTGGGCGAACACATCTTCGAAAATTTGTACCTCGAATGTTCGTATGTAGGGTGACTTACTCAAAGTTTTAAGATTTGATTGAATGCAGGATTAGACTAGACTCACATGACATAAATAGTCTAATTTTGTTATACTGTATAATTCCATCAAAAGAACTATAGTTATTATTTTTATTATT
The DNA here is from genome assembly GCA_030347435.1 of Clarias fuscus. Lineage (NCBI taxonomy): Eukaryota > Metazoa > Chordata > Actinopteri > Siluriformes > Clariidae > Clarias > Clarias fuscus. Next base: position 25,893,548 of record CM059214.1, on the reverse strand, counting down.
AATATTATATATTATAGTTATTATTATTACACATAGTATAATACTCTATATGTATTATCTATAGTCTAACTGTCAAAATTGTAGGGGTATCATGTAAGCCCCCATATTTGACCTAATTTTGGAATAAAGGCCAAAATAAAACCAGGATTTAAATTTTTTAATTATAAATAAAGCAGCACGGTGGTGTAGTGGTTAGCTCTGCCGCCTTGCACTGCCAGGGTCCGGGCTCGATCCCCGGCCAGGTTCGATTCCCGTCTCTGTGTGCATGGAGTTTGCATGTTCTCCCCGTGCTTGGTGGGTTTCCTCCCACAAGACATGTAGGTTAGGCTAATTGGCGTTCCCAAATTGTCCGTAGTGTGTGAATGAGTGAGCGTATGTGTGTGTCTGTGCCCTGCGATGGATTGACACCCTGTCCAGGGTGTACCCTGCCATGTGCCCCGTCTCCTGGGATAGGCTCCAGGCCCCCTGTGACCCTGAATACAGGATTAAGCGGTGTAGATGATGAGTGAGTGAAATAAATAAATAAATTTTAAAAAATAATAAAAATATATATTTATTTCATTAAAAATAATGAAATTCGGTATAGAAATTAATTTGTTCCTGATGTATGCAAGATCCTGATCCTGACCTGAGTTCCTCACTCTCAGCCACATCACTCCAGTTGTTCAATTGTTTCAATCCTGAGATGTGCCAGAAGCTGTTAATTCAACTCAACACACACATTTTAAAAATTGTATTTGTACAATATTACCTGCCTGTGATTTGTTTGAACACATTTAATTGGTTCTTTTTACCAAACTAATTGCTTTATAAAAGATACCGCAATCATAGACCACGCAGTTATGATGAGTGAATGAATGAATGAATGAATGAATGAAGCTGCAAATGCACCACATCTATGAACACGGTTTTTGTTTGTCCCATTAGTTTCATATATGACTCTGAAATAAAAACTAAAATCCTCCTGTTTGTTAGATCCCATTTGATCCCATCCCCAGTGGAGACTTGAATCTGAATAGTGAACAGGGAAAATGAATAGTGAACATGGATAGTGCTCCTCCGGTTCATATCTGTCCATAACATACAGCACAGTTCTTTCCATATTATGAAATCTTATTAGTTTAGATCCTTACAAGATTGCTTCTGAAAATCCTTAAACGTAAATATGAACTATATTTGTAATCTGAAGTGATTTGCCTGATAAAAAAATGGCAGAGCATTATTTCATAAGACCTAAACGCCATGTTTTTGGAATGTCAGAATCAGGGCTGTATGTTGATGTCAGAAGCTACTGAGTGTTCAGGATCAGCAAAATCGTGGCAAACCTGCAGAGAGCAGATGATGGCATGCCAGTATGAGAGAACAAGCCTCCTGTTCATGCAGCAAATGACTGCCCAACTGGAAAGTGCACAACTGTCAACAAGATAAAGAAACAACAGCCATGCTGACCCTGCTGATCCGAGTGGTTGCTTTTTTTTGTTTTGTTTTGTCTTTTTGTTTGCCTGTCACACATCACTGACAACTTTCAAGTGCCAAGTGTCTGTACAGAGGATTCATACATGCCACACTAACCCACATGTATTCATTAACTTAGGGCTTCTGTAATACTGTAGCCATGAGATTGGATGGGAAAGTGTGCAGTGCCACCATGTCCTTCTTTTTTCTTTTGCTTTTGACAAAATGTGACATTTGATATTCAACAACATAAACCCACACTGGAGCACTTAATTATCTGCCAAATCTTGTGTAGGTGCTCAACAGAACAAGGCACTTTAAACAGGCTATGGGAATATTAAACTGTATATTTTTGGTACGTCCATCCGGCATATCGGGAGACAGATATTCCCCACCCTGGAGACATACTGTATCCATCGTTCCTGTGGCAGTTACGTGAGTGGTTGTATTGCCAGTCTGATGCCCGATTGTCATTCACATACTACGGGTAAATTGGGAATGCTGAGTAGCCTAACCTCCATGTCTTTGGACAGTGGGAGGAAACCAGAATGCCAGGAGGAAACCCACCAACAGAACCGAGAAGAACATGAAAACTCCATGCCTTATAGACCCGAGGCAGTAATCGAACCCGAACGCTGGTATTTCAGTGTTAACCACTAAGCCACAGTGCCGCCTATGGGAATATAGCTAGGGGTGATTTATGTCATTTTTTGGAAACCCTCTAAACACTACTAAAATAATTCTAAGAAGTATTGCAAAACTCTGTTTATTGATGCTTTTGTTTTATGGCCAAAGAAAAAAAAAGACTAAAGCAGATGGACATTAGCTGCTAAGAAAATTATCTATCTATCTATCTATCTATCTATCTATCTATCTATCTATCTATCTATCTATCTATCTATCTATCTAAAATGAATAAACCCCACTTTAGATTTGAGAAATCAGTAGCACACTGAATTGGCCTCGAATGCAATGTGCTTGGCATATTGTGGTTGTTCAGTGCGGCTGACTGCTATGGCAGTTGGATGCCATCTGCCCCCTTTTCTCTGTCTGTCTGCAACCAGCTGCGTGGTGGGAACTTGATTTCACACAGAGTCATGCTGTCTGTCTTGCCCATAATTCACCATCCAATCTTGTCTAGTTGCCCTCTGCCCCAAGCTCTTATTAATGCCTCCTCTGAGAGAACACACACACACACACACACACACACACACACACACACACACACACACACACACACACACACACACAATGTTCTCTTGGAGGAATTACACACGTGGACAAAATTGTTGGTACCCTTCGGTCAATGAAAGAAAAACTCACAATGGTCACAGAAATAACTTTAATCTGACAAAAGTAATAATTTAAAAAAATTCTATGAATGTTAACCAATGAAAGTCAGACATTGCTTTTCAACCATGCTTCAACAGAATTATTTAAAAAAATAAACTCATGGAACAGGCCTGGACAAAAATGATGGTACCCTTAGAAAATTCTGAAAATAATGTGACCAAAGGGACATGTTAATTCAAGGTGTGTCCACTAATTAGCATCACAGGTGTCTACAATCTTGTAATCAGTCAGTGGGCCTATATATAGGGCTCCAGGTAGTCACAGTGTTGTTTGGTGACATGGTATGTACCACACTCAACATGGACCAGAGGAAGCGAAGGAAAGAGTTGTCTCAGGAGATTCGAAAGAAAATTATAGACAAGCATGTTAAAGGTAAAGGCTATAAGACCATTTCCAAGCAGCTAGATGTTCCTGTGACTACAGTGGCACATATTATTCAGAAATTTAAGATCCATGGGACTGTAGCCAACCTCCCTGGACGTGGCCGCAGGAGGAAAATTGATGACAAATCACAGAGACGGATAATCCGAATGGTAATAAAAAAAGCCCAGAAAGACTTCTAAAGAGATCCAAGGTGAACTTCATGCTCAAGGAACATCAGTGTCAGATCGCACCATCCGTCGTTGTTTGAGCCAAAGTGGACTACATGGGAGACGACCAAGGAGGACACCATTGTTGAAAACAAATCATAAAAAAGCCAGACTGGAATATGCCAAACTACATGTTGACAAGCCACAAAGCTTCTGGGAGAATGTCCTATGGACAGATGAGACAAAAATGGAACTTGGCACATCAGCTCTATGTTCACAGATGGAAAAATGAAGCATATCAAGAAAAGAACACTGTCCCTACTGTGAAACATGGAGGAGGCTCTGTTATGTTCTGGGGCTGCTTTGCTGCATCTGGCACAGGGTGTCTTGAGTCTGTGCAGGGTACAATGAAATCTCAAGACTATCAAGGGATTCTAGAGAGAAATGTGCTGGTCAGTGTCAGAAAGCTGGGTCTCAGTCGCAGGTCATGGGTCTTGCAATAGGACAATGACCCAAAACACACAGTTAAATACACCCAAGAATGGCTAAGAGGAAAACACTGGACTATTCTAAAGTGGCCTTCTATGAGCCCTGACCTCAATCCTATTGAGCATCTTTGGAAGGAGCTGAAACATGCTGTCTGGAAAAGGCACCCTTCAAACCGGAAACAACTGGAGCAGCTTGCTCATGAGGAGTGGGCCAAAATACCTGCAGAGAGGTGCAGAAGTCTCATTGACAGTTACAGGAATCGTTTGATTGCAGTGATTGCCTCAAAAGGTTGTGCAACAAACTATTAAGTTAGGGGTACCATCATTTTTGTCCAGGCCTGTTCCATGAGTTCATTTTTTTTTATAATTCCGTTGAAGCATGGTTGAAAAGCAATGTCTGACTTTCATTGGTTAACATTCATAGAATTCTTATTTATTATGACTTTTGTCAGATTAAAGTTATTTCTGTGACCATTGTGAGTTTTTCTTTCATTGACCGAAGGGTACCAACAATTTTGTCCACGTGTGTATTACTATAAGCAATTTCTAAATTTATAAATTGATATATACAGTAAATTTTTGTGAAAGTATTTAGTTCCTAAATATTTAGAGAATGAAAAAATTTCCACCCTAATCGTACTGTAGCTAGTACGCCACTTTACAAGATGGCAAGTTATTTTCCACCTTCCTTAATAGTACTTGAATAAATTAATCGATAAATGTTGTTCTTTGAGGTTTGTTGACAAACTGGTTTCGTTCCTCTTCCCTTAAAGTAGTTAAACTAGGATGTAACAGCAATTCAGAAATTGTTCCATTTCTACTAGCTTGGAATAAATGGACTACTAGTTTAACCCACTTTAACTGTCTTCAATATTGTAATACGTTATTTGGACAATTTTCTATATACAATATTTTCTTCTTCAATGGTAGGATTAGGTTTTGGTGTACACATGCACTTTTACTGCAGACTATAAAGGGACACCTTGGTGGGTGGGGTAGCATTGCTGAGTGACAGCTTCAGGGTCTCTGGTTAATCCTGACCTCATGTAACTGTCTCTGTGGAGTTTCGCATATTCGCCCCATGTCCAGGTACACGCTCCAGTTTTCTCCGACCTCCTAAAACATGCCGGTAGGTGAATTCGCATAATGAAATTGCCTGTAGGTGTAAATGAGTTTGTGCAGGGTGCCTTGTGATGGTCTGGTATTGCTTCCAGGGTGCATTCACACCTGGTAAAGGCTCTGGATCTACAGTACTGTGACTATAACCAGGATAAAAGGGGAGGACAGTTTCATTACCATAATTATTAGAGGCAGCTAATTAATGCTATGGCTTTTTTATTTATTTATTTTTTATAAAGGACAAAGAAACAAACACAAATACAGTATACCTTGATGGGGACCGAAAAAAAAAAATGTCTCCTTATGGGGACAGTTGGACACAAATAAAACACACCCTCACAAACTTAAACATAAACATGTTTCGGCTTCCCCTTAAGTGTTTACTCAATTTCTGTAGCATCAATCTGAGCTACTTACTTTTCCTGCCACATTCACAAGCACGCTGCAATACCATGAATGACTGTAATGAATAATGACCACCGAAGAATTAGCAGCATTATGTTTCTTTAATAACCCGACGTGCCCTGACAAGGCTGAGGCCCCCCCTTGCAGGGTGAAGAGGTGTATCTAAGGGAATGCCAGGGTTCACAGGCAAGCCACTGAACATAATGAGAGAGAACTTGAAAGGATTTGAGAGGCATGAAAAGGAGCTAGATCTTTCCCTATAGTAGACACGCATTCGCCGTGGGACCGGTCTCATGCAAAAGATTAGCTCTCTTAATAAACAATCGAATGCACCATGGAGGAAAGATCTGGGTAATATTGCTGAATTGTTCTGGCGAGTCTGTTATTCTTTCATTATTCAAACTGAAAAGCATTAATATTTCCCTGGATTTGAAGAAGAGCCACATTGACCTTCAAGTGAGCTGGTATTGAGCTCTCCATTCAGCTCTTAATGCTGCATAAGCTGTTTCTGTTTGAGATGTATTAATGAAAGCTAAAATGCATAACCGCACACAACTTATGCAACACTGCTTACAATTCAGCAAGCGGCTATCTGTGGAAATAAACTGAAGAACCTCTCTGCAATGGACCAGATGAAGTGAATGAGACAATCACAAATGTACTACAGTCAAACATGTGGAGTTCTCCATCTAGTGGATGGAAAAATGCATGACAAGACATACTCTAGCAAATGTTCAGGAATTAAACTGCCTCTCAGGTGACATAGTGGTGTTTTAATAATGCCCGGAAACTCACTGATCTCAACTCACTCATCGTCTATACCGCCTTATTCTGTGTACAAGCACAGGGTGAACATACACTCTACACACAAATCAAAGCTGGGAATTGGAACCAGACCCTGGAAATGCAAGGCAACAGTGCTAACCATTACGCCACCATGCCGCTTAGCCTGAAAACTGTTGCATCATAATCCAAATCCAAACTGAAGTTAAAAATCAATCAATCAATCAATCAATCAATCATCAATCAATCAATCAATCATATATTCATGGAACAAGTTAATACTAAGATACCAACAATTCTTTGTCTATTATGAATCCAATGCTGTGATTCTTGCCTTATGTTATTATTTAAGTGGTGAAAACATCTTTCCACATTAATCACAGTTAATCACTAATGAAGACTTGGGCTAATGGTATTTCCATGTGACAACAACAGCGACTACACTATTTTGTAGTGTATTACAGTACTTAAAGATTGAAGAACATCATCTCTATGCTTAGGGCCCTGTAGGCACCATAGTCTATTTAGAGGTGTAAGGTAACAACCTGCATGCACTGTCACTGTTAAATATTTACAATGCTGGGGAAAGTAAAAGTTGCACACTCTAATATTTCTTTATCTTTGATCTTTATGGCATGCAATATGATGGCCAATTCATCTGTGAAAATGATTCCTCATGCTCCCAGAACTATTGTTCCACAATTTGAGTCCTGGAATATACAGTACTGATGTCACCATGGAAGAAAAAATTGCATTGCATTGCAGTACATTCTGGTAGTCAGCTGACTTCATTCTTTCGCCACATAATTTTGTTTAGTCTAAACCTGACCGACTGAAGCAGCCTCAGATCATAACACTGCTTCCAGAGGTTTGTTCAGTGGCCACTATGCATGATGGGTGCAGCGCTTCATTCACTTCACTTCTTACCCAATGCACCAATAGCTCCGGAATTGGGGTCAATCTGGACTAATCAGACCACATGCCTTTTTTTTTTATTGCACTAAAAACAATATTTATGGCCAATGTATGTCTTTCATGACCATGATTCACTAGTTCTTCCAATCAAATTTCTTTAATGACAGTTCAGCATCCTTCAAGGGTATTATAATGTACTGTATTCTTAATCAAGTTCAGTTATTTCTTCTTAGTTGTTTTTTGTTTATTTAATGCAGACTGTTAATGTAACCCTATTAAAACAAATATTTTTTGGCCACGAAATAGTACTTTTTTGATTGTTAAAAATAAAACATTTCCTACATTTACTCGACTTTTAAACCCGAAATGGACTATAAGCACAAATTCTAAAACATTTCATTTCAAGACACAAACTAAATAGAATGAACATTTCACATTCACATTTCATACAAAATTCCATAATTCTTTTGATTGTGTAAAGCTGCTTTGCGACAATGACAATTGTTAAAAGCTCAACACAAATGAAATTGAATTGAATTGAAAAAAATAAATAAAAATAGAGCAGCTTCTTGCTAAAGTCTGCAGTTATTTAGGCAGCATTAGCAGTGTGTGTAAACAGAAAGTGGAGATTGATGTGCATCTCTGGTTTAATTCATCAGATGCCTTTTAAAAAAATGCTTTTTAAATAATATACAGAAAGTGTGTTAATGATATGAAATCCTACATGAGCCAAAACATTTTCAGTTATCAGTGTTTCCTTACCTCAGCCATTACCTACAGTAGCTAAGTAAGCCGGACAAGCTAGCCAGAGCTTTTGAAGGTCAGCAGTATAAAAACTGTATATGTACTAAATTTAAAATGTCAATTTGCAGATTGATAGCTCAAATGCTCTATTTTAATTAGCTAAAACAGCCTAAAGGTAACTCAGGATAATGAATAAGAGGCAACTAGATAGCTAAAAATGTAGCTAGTCACAAATACTGTAGTACTGTAGTTAGCATGAGCTAAAAAACCTAGCAAGCTACTGAAACCACAACAGAATTTGAATAACTGAGCTAGCCAGCTAACATTACCTTTCTTTATCTACTTTTGATAAGTTTGGTGGTGTTCTCTTCAGCATGTCTAATTAAAATTTGTATTTGTATTTATATTTTTTTTTTTACAGAAATTACTCACATAGTTTTCAACCTGACCTAAAGACAGGGGGTGTTCAAATCAAACTGGGACTTTTGATGGTGCAGAATGACAGAACACATTTATGAGAGTAAAAAGTCGCTTCATTTCTTTATATAATCCCCTGCTACACTAATACACCTACTGTATCCCAGCGATTCACTAGTGCTTGGACACCATCAAGGTAGAAAGTTTTCTCAGGGCCATGAAGTTACAGTATGATCGGACTGCCTGTTTTACATCTGAAACACTGGACTGGCCTCCCAGGAACTCCTTTAATCACCCAAATGTGTGGAAATGGCTTGGAGAGAGATCAGGAGCGTGCAGTGGATGTGGCAATAACTCCCAGTCGAGTTCCTTTAACGTGCAAGTGCTGTTCGTGAATGATTGTGTGTTCAGTTCTCACGGACAGATGTGCCTCATTTGTAAGTTGGTGACAAATTTTTTGTCGATTTTTCAGGATCAGGCGTTCCACCCACTGAGTGTTCGCAGGAAAGACTGCAGTGTGCTCGGCCAGCATCGTCATTCACGGCTGTACAGCCTTAAAAAAAAAAAAAAAAAAACGTTTGCACCATTCAAATGTTTTACTGTGACTAAGAGTCTCATCACAGTGCTGTGCTTAAAGTCTTCTGTAAATGTCAACCAATTTTACACAAATTCCCAACTTGTTGCATCAATATACTGCATCTGTACACCTTAGAGATTTTGTTTTCCTTAATAGGAATATAGTCTTAACTTGTTTAATGTGCACAGCCTTCATTACCAATCCTCAGAAACCATCAGAAACCACATCGTTCAAATTTTCCAACCTAAATAACCAACAAAACCCAGATTAACTGTTTCATTAGACGTTTTAATTCAACATTCATAGTACATTATTCATCATTCTCTAGTTCATATTCAACCAGAAATGATCTTCTATTAGTTACACCTTTACAGGTGTTAATATGATTCATCATACATCAGATCATTTTTGTTGTACACTGGGAAATATGTACTTAATGTTTTATTATTAAGAATATGCTGATTGTATTTCAGTTTAACACTGTTTGATTTACTTTGGGGAAAATGAAATTATATTTTACTATCTCTCCAAATAGACATCTGTAAAAAAAAAAAAAAAAAAAAGCCTTCCTTGTAAAACAATGGCTATATGATACAAAATACAGTAGTAATGGGCATAACATAGTCATGTTTACGATATTAGTAAGGTTATGACAGAATACTGCATCAACATGGAGAGCTTTCCAGCAGAGCTCAGATGTGGTCGTGTTTTTGTGAATATTAAGTACAGAAAAATGTTTAAAAAATGACAAGAAGAACAACACAAAATCAGGACCATGACACCACCAGTGACTGGAGCTTCACTGCTGGACCACAGCATGAGTTCACATTCAGTCCAACATGCTTCCATGCAGTCATGCGAGAAATACGGGGAGATATGTTCAGCTCTGTGATCCATTCTGCTCGGGATTCTGCTCTTCTTTCTGATGGATAATAGACAATTGAAATAAACAAACCAATAAACAAAACAACCAAAAACATCTGCATGTAACGTGAACATTTCAGAGCTCTTGAGAGAAACAGTTCCAATCCTTCGGCTCTGGATTTATGTAACGAGTCCTTTAGTCTGTCACAATGCAGGCTGGGTACAAGGCACAGTTCCTGTTTTCACCAGCGTATAGTGGTCCTCTTCAGGACGGTGAGAGTTTGAGGTTCCTCGTGCGCTTCTTTGCTGGCATTATAAGCATTTTTAAAATGATACCTGCTCAGTGTCCTAAAAAAATCCCTCTCACACTCACTCGATACACATGCAATACACACTCTATTAATCCTCAGGTTAGGTCGTACATTTATATAGATATACACACACATTCATATATATATATATTTATTTATATAAAATTCATATACTTTCAGGAATGTTAATCTGATGTGTGTGTCTGTGTGTGTTTGTGTGTGGGTGGGTTTTTTTTTTTTCACGGATACAAAATAACTTTTATATCACACATAAAAACAGTCTCTTTAAAAAAAAATCCCTTAATAAAAATAAGTTCTATTTGTTTTTTTTTTTAATGTACAATATATATTTCTTCTTTCCCTCTGGCTCCATGTGAAATGGGGGACGGGGAGGGTGATCATTATGAAGGGCATTTCGAGCAGCCGCACTCCAAGGTCGTCTCCATCTCTTCGGAGAAGGAGGAGCCGTCCGAGCACTTGAAGCTCACTTTCCGTTTGCGGCTCTTGGTCGGGGCGCAGCAGAGTCCTGGGTGACACGAGCGTGGACACTCGACCCGAGGGATCTTACTGGTGGACGTGCACGTCTTCTGACCTATGTGACGCCTGAGCTGCTCACGGATCATCTCGCCCTGACATGCCAGCTCTGGGAAGAAACATGGAAGGAACATCATGAACATTTGCACTTGAGCAAGACCTTTAACCCTGAACTGTTCCGCATTCATCACGTATCACCTTGATCCTTCTCTCTTAAGCCTGCTCCCATGTGAAAAAAATATTTTCTTTTGAGATGATTGAGGACATGATAAAAAATCTAGTGGAGAAGGTGATGGGTGTTTTATTCTGTTAAATTTTTAAAACTCATACAGGCTGCTAAATCTTCAGCAATACTAATATGATTTGTTAAAATGGATCATAAATTATTCTTATAGTTACTACAGTGTTATTTAATTCTCAGTCCTAACTAATCAGAAGGTCATTGCGTATTTACTTAAAACACTGTGTTGCATGAAACAGAATAATGTCTGTGTGTGTGTGTGTGTGTGTGTGTGTGTGTGTGTGTGTGTCGTACCGGTGTCACATGTGCTGCCTGTGTATCCAGGCTGGCAGTGGCACGTAGCAGCGCCGCTCTCGTCCACTCTGCATTCCCCATGTACACAGTACTGCCCCCTGCAGGCGGCTGGCTCCTCTCTCCTCTCACAGTACTGACCCACGTAACCCGACGCACACTTACAGCTGTAGGATGAACCTGTAGGCACACACAGGCCATGCACACACCTGCACCCAGAGAAAACGAAAAAAAGAGAGACAAGAGGTTTAAAATAAATACTGTTTTAAGGCAGCATAACATATTAAAGATAGAGTCTGGTGTGCTCTAGCATTTCTAGACCTATGAAAGTCATTTTCTTTTCAAAGATACCTCCTAAGAAGTATTACGTATCATGCAACATCATAATCAGGGGGTCAGGGTTGGCTCGGTGGTTAAGGCATTGGACTATAGTTCTGAAGGTCCAGGTTCAAACCCCATGACCTTCAAATTGCCGTAATGTAATGTAAAGTAAATGCATCATGCTGGAAACACAGATGGACGCCAGTCCATCACAGGCCACCATGCAGACACCAAAACAGTCGCACACTCAATCACAACTAGGGCAGTTTTCACATAGTTTGTCCACCTCCTGGGATGTTTTTAAGGAGGCGGGAGGAAACTGGAAAACCCATGTAATAAATATAAAATAAAAACACTGAGTTTTGGAGAGACTAAGGACCTGGTGAGCGGCAAAACCACTCACTGCATCACTATGGAGTAATGAGTTGAGTTAAATAACACTTATAGAGATTGAGTTATAGATCATTTAGAGTTCATAGAAAAGAAAGATCTTCGATCTCGGATTCACAGCTGAATTAAGTGTGCAGGATGGACTATAGTGCTTTAGATCAGTTTTACAAATAAGACCAAAACCATTTAAGGCATTGTAGAGCAAAATCTTTGAGGGGAATTTAGAACTAAACAGGCAGCCAGTAAAACTTCAATAAGAGTAAGTTAATGTGCTCAGCTCATTTCCAGGTAAGGTCACGGACTGCTGCATTCTGAACTAACTAAATCTTCTTGAAAGCGACAGCAGGGCACCGAGCCTGTGCTGCATTACAATAGACCTAACGGAGGTTAAGAAAGCATGGATTACTTCCCGAGAATCAGGTGCTATTTAGATACAAGACAGACCTCGTTATAGTATATAAAATTAGATATCATGTATAATGAGAGGGTGTGTTTGCTGCTACCTGCTGGATTGACAGAGATTGGCGTAGCTCTGTTGCTCACACAGCGGCCCGCTGGTGCTGGCAGGACAATCACAGGTCACGCCCGCATCCCCCCTCTGCCTGCATGGCCCCTGCGCACACACACTGCACGAGTGGCAGCCGGGCAGGATGCCCTCCGTGCCCGTTAGCCCGGTGCTCAACTCCTGCAGCTCCCCGTTGATGCGAACGTTATGGATGCAGCCGTTGAACGACTGGGACGTCCGCTCGGCCCCCGTCCGCAGGCCGGTGGAGCCGATCACGGGCGGCACGCCTGAGAGAAAAAACAATCATACAACTCTTTACTTTACGGAGTTTTTAGAAAAATCTAAATGTCCTAAACTAGACATGCTGGGGAAGTCGGTGCATTCTTAACTGTGACCGGTATTGTTCTACTGTACAGTATATTGTTGAACAAGATATATACAGTATAAGAGATCAATTATTTGTCTATGTGGCTCATTTTTCTCATATATTTTTATCCCTCTTTACCAAGGGTGCCAATAATTCTGAAGCTGACTTAAAGTAAGACTAGAACGTTTAGACTAAATATAAGGTGTAAAGTGCTCCAAAAGACAAACAGGTCCTTTTTATGCTTATCCGTGCATCGTGTTTCTATAAAAATGGAGCCATAATATCATGATTAAAAATATTGGTCCCCTGATGTATCCTTCAAGTCGATTCCGTTTTTGTTTTTTCCGTCTAAATGATAACTTGTATAATATACTGCTTTCTTATCTGGCATGCAAATATTTTTCTGTAATTAAAAATTTGTGGTGGAATATCGATGATATCATGTTATATGATATGATGATATATTAATAAAAATCCACAATGCTTTCATACTGACTCAATAATAAAATCATTAAAAAAAAAATTCGAAAAACACGGGGTTCCTAAGACTTATGCACATGACTGTACACAGTCCAGTAGTAGTAGATGGTGCTATCACCTCCGATGTAAAGATGGGTGTTGGGCTCCAGTGATGGCGGCCGAGCCAGTTTGCCCAGACTCTTAGGGGCTCCTTTATCCACCACCAGACTCAAAGTTTGATTCTGGATCAGTAACTCCACCGTGTGAAAGAGTCCATCGTTCACTGATTCCACACTAACACACGACACACAGACAGACAGACAGAGGAAAAGTTATTATTGTTAGTTAGAGCACTGTACGTGGCATCTCTTCTCCAGAAGAATTGGTAGTTGAACAGATTTTCAGTTTAGAATGAACATACTGTACTGTGCACAATGTTTTCTGGCCAGTAAAACGTGAGGAATGCTGTGACCATGCGGCAGGTACTGTAAATGCTGAATGCTGAAAAAGTTAAATGGAATGAATTGATGTTTTTGGCCGTAGACGTGGAGGGAAAAATATAGCGATGTTGTTATCGAATACCACGGGATGCCACCAATACTGCTGTTACACCACTCGGGTATTCAGTAAAGGTCAATTTTCCTGACCCAATAATTTAATACTCGCACTTCTGCTGCATTGTTATACGCTATTTAATGTCAATCTGTTGTAAGCGGACACTGTAATATACAGCGATCACAGCACGAGCAACCCCTAATGGACAGGATGAAATATCCGTGCATGCTTTGGCTGAGCGAGCGTGATGGCTGTGCCAGGTGTGTTCTTTGGTTTGGCACTGAATAAGCTAACACAATAAGCAGATCCGGCACTTTCTTTCTCACACAGTCATCCACTGAACACACTGAATTCAGCTGAGACGGAGTGGGATTTGAGGTAAGGGCTTGGTGCTTGACTTTGGAGCCTGAGAACTCGGGAGCGTGATTTCTTTTGTGTTAAACATTTTGTGAGTGCTGAGAGCTCGCTGCGCTCCTCAAAAACTCACAGAGCAAAGGCACGAAGCGTGACAACGAACTCTCGCTCAGCTGGATGCTTTTGGCGGAGACCACATGCTGTGCTCGCACACTGAAGCTGCAACAGGCTCGTGAGTGCTCCGGCTTCCCACGCTGTTTAGACCAGGACATGCTGGACCTGAGGACTGCTGGGTAATTGTGTTTTGAGTTGGGTAATTGAGTGTGGTATTGTAGTGGACTGGGTCATGACCCCTGTAACCCCAATAACCCCCACCCGCCACCCCCCCCCCCCCCCCCCCCACCCCCCTGCAAACTGACATCAGAGCTTGAGAAAGCAGGTCAATTTTGGCAACAGACGCTCGTCTTAGATGAGTTATTCCTGGAAGGAACATAGGCAGCTGCAGACAGCTAGAGACAGTGGTTTGGCAAAGAGTAAGACAGCAAGAGAGAGAGAGAGAGAGAAAAGGAGAGAGAGATTGTGGCTATAAAAGTGTGGCTTGTTCTCCTTCTGTACCCAAAACACACTCTTCCTCTTTTTGCACTATGTTCCCCTTCTCAGAAAAAAAGGGGTCCAAGAACAGCACACTGGCATACTGCGTCAAAACCATCATTCTCTCCATGGTGTGAATCTGACACTTTCCGCAACTGGACCGCAGGTCAGGTTGCACAATTAGCAGCTCAGAATAATGGGGAGTGGGATACGGAAAAAGGCTTTGAGCCTGAACCATAGGTGGTCCTCTTACGCCTCCTTGTTACTCTGTGAGTGGTCACAGCTGCCCCGCGTAGGGAAAGAAAGACAGAGCGAAATCAATTAGGTAACTTAAACAAACAATTAAAGTGAGTTTACTTTGCCTTGCAGGGCTTGAATTTGAGCCGGAGTTTTTTTCTTCTTCTTTTTTTTCTACACTGTAAAAGTACCAAGGCTACATGTGCACATGATTTGATTTCGATCTCGATTCTCACGCTCCATCTTTAACTCCCCCCCGATAGCCGGTCGAATTCTTACGAATACGATTGGCCAGAAGCGCCTTTTCTTTAACAGCAGCTTAGATAGAAGTTCCAGCTGTATGTCACACTTTTATAGTAACAACTCATTCAGAGAGACTTGTACAGTACGGCAGACGCAAAACATGAATAAACAGAAACAGAAAAAAAAACTCCTTAAAAATCTTTTTAACTTCAAGTTAAAAAAAAGAAAACGATGCAATGATTGTTTAGACTGTATATGAAATGATAAACTATTTACGGTAACTGTAAAAAGATAAAATGCTAAAAAAAAAATAATGATGTTAAATTGCAGTGTACGTAATGTAATAAAGAAACGAATCAATTTATGGATGGTAAGCGTATCTCTGCTTAGCATTAAGCCACATGACTGAATTATTTTCCTAGAACAGCACACCTGGTCATGATTTATTCCTTACATTCTGTATTATCATGTCTACCATTATTGTGCTCACATTTCCAAACCACTAAAAATATATGACGCTGTTGGCATTCTTCCAGTTCAACAATAATGAAAATTCCCAGATCCGCAGCATTACAGCATTAATGCATGATTTTTTTTTCTTCCAAGAGTGACTTTAAGAATTGACCATTTTCCTCTTCCTCAATGCACACAAACATGAGCATACCTCAGGAACTTAACTCAACTCCTGGCCTCCTTTACCGGGTCTTGGCTCGACACAGACACATGTGTGGTTTATATTACAGCCTCATAATTCAATTCCATGTTTGCAAATGTTCTCTTTGTGAGCAACACAAAGGTCCATTTGCTAGACCCCCCGAAAACTTTTCCCTACGGTCTATTTGAAACTGCACATACCATGTATGCTTTGCTTTATTACAGTTTACGGACAGGGCCTTTGACAACGGCCTTTCATTAACAGTAGCCGCAGGAGTTAGGAGGCTAAGACGGAAGAGGTGGCTTTTTGTATAATAAAATAAAGCTGAGATTAAATACACATAACCGGACTAATCCTTTCATTTCGGCCGGGCTGATGTACACTGGTAAAGCCTGGATAAGGCAACATTGTTTAATGCACTAGCGTTAAATTCAATCTTCCACTAGATGGCACCACACACCAAACCAGAATCATAAGACGCCCAAAGGAGTGTCGCTTCTGCCAACACAGGCCAGGTTTTTAACTGGATTAAATTTTCCAAAGGTCTTAATATTTGTAATGGGGGAGAGCTCTGGCTTTGATGTGTGCCCAGCCTGCGTTTAACCTTCAAATGCCCCGTTATAACAACAAACGGAACGCCATCGAAGATTTGAGCAGCCTTTTGTCCCTCTCTCATGCAAGTCAATTTCCTGTCAGCTGAAAATCAAACACCCTCGACAAAACCGCATTATAAACAACACACACACACACATCCAAAGTTAGACACAATTACCGGAGCCTTCATCTCAGAAAGTTATCTAAATCAGTGGACCTGCGGACATATTTACATTTTCCAAATTCAATTATCTGGCGCTGTCATTTGCTAACAGCAGAGTCACATCAGACTGGCTGAAGTCAATGGTACACAGGCAGCATGTGCAGTTATGGATTGCAGCTGTAACCTCAATTAGGCCTCTTTTGGAGCTGAGGAGCTGGGGATCTAAGCTACGTGCTTGTTTAGTGAACAGAAACTCAAAAGGGTGGGGGGGCTGACTGATTTCAACAACCTTCTGATCCGTGTGAACCTCTTGTCAGTACCAGAAACGGGAAGTCTAACGTTAACACGGGGTCTTAAAGTCGATGTTCTCATATGTGTTCGAGTGGCACTAGGGTTTTTTCCAATAACCTCTCAATAACGCTGAAGTCAACCAGGCCCAGAGGAGCTCAGCTCTTAGAGCTCAGCTCTTAGCCCTAACCTGATCTGATCCACCATACTCCAGTTCCAAAACTCTGGCTCCTAGTCCCAGTCCAAGTCACACTGCCTTTTCTAGCAAGCCAGCCCTGCTTACCTCAATCCCTGCTTGGCTTCTTCTTTAAATAAAGGCTCCTGTTTTCCTAGCACTTCAGTCACACAGGAACCGAGCGCTAATCCCAGACGGAGGAAAGAAAACAGCCAATAAAAACACACCCTGACCCGCCATCACCCCGGCGGCGTTAAGCTTCAGATCCATTTGATGCAGAAAACATTAGAGTCATTCTGTGAAGTTGGGTTAGGAGTGGTGCGCAGGGGGCGAAACACCGCAACGTGTGGGACAAGGTAAAAGGAAAGCTGCAATTCTAACTTTCTCCTTTCATTTCCTGCGAAAGCCTCATAAAGAACTGCTGCTCCCTGTTCAACAATGCCCACACTGCTCCTTAAATTAATAGAGAGATTAGCGTTGAGTCTGTGATAAGGGCAGAGCATTAGCAAGCAGTACAATTTGGGCATTCATCTAAACCTAATGATGCCTCAGTGCTAGTTAAGATCCCGTCTACTGTTTGCCTCCTCAGTGCACATACTGCATAACTCTCTTCCATCTTAAATCCCCAATATGCCATCCTTCACCCTCCACTAGCATTCCATCACATCATTTTCTCCAGGGTCTAATCTGTCTTTCCTCACTTCCTCTCTCACTTCTCAACTGTTCATCATTGCCTCCCTTGGCTCTAAAAACATGATTCGCTTCAGATATGGATAAGGTGAAGACGTTTGGCCTCTCTTTTGATCCTCGCCGCACAGACGTTTCATGACTCAGTGGGACGTCCAAAGTCAATCACCCTTAGCGAAGCCCCTGGAGCAGAGCTCTACGTACAATGCTCTTTCTCAGCCAAGGATCTTCACGTCTGTGTTTCCCCATGGCCCGGAGTTCTTAATTAGGCTACAAAGTTACAAATTTGAGCAGTTGCTACAAGGACCTCAATATGTTAACCATGACATGGAAAGCTTAGGAACACGCCGGCCTGACTAGTGAGCTTTGCGTCATGGCTCATATCAGGCTAATGAAGTTAGACAGGGGCAATTCTGCCCTGTAGTCATCGAGACCTGCCTCCTCTCCATTCCCTCTTAGACAGCTCAGCACTATCTCTACGTACTGTAAGCCCAGGGACAATGGCCTTCGGGCACGCCAAAACCACAGAGCTCTACGTCATCGGGGGAAAAAAACGGCCTAATGAGAGGGTTAGCGTGCAAAATCAGGCGATGACGCATCTCGACTAGAGCCGCAGAAATCACGATCCAGAACACAGCTGCACTCGGGAGAAGTGCACCGAGTTCATCACGTCTGATGACAAATCTGAAACTTTCAAATTCCGTCTATTCCGTACTAAACTGGTGAATAATCATACACCTTCGAGAGCATGCTAATAAAGTAATCGCACTGCTTCGTGCTAATGTTGAGTAATATAGGCTTTTATATCACACATATGCGAGACTCCTGGATGAAGTGTTATTTTTACATGCTGTGTCACTCCCGACAGCGATATCGATTGAGCCCTAGGCAGTTAAGAAAGGCCCTTTTTTTTCCCTGAGCTAGCGAGAGATATGGTCTGGATCAATACATTTCTATCTGGTGTGCTGGGATAGGGAGGCTGGCTCAGATCTGAAACCAGTCACAACTGCCACCTCTGAGTGTGCACTGATGTGCTGCGTGAAAGGGAAGGGTCTTAAGGCATTCTCGCGGCGTGAACATGCCGGCTTTAAATTTACTCTTGGCATCCATCAAGTGATGCGTCTAGACTTTGAGAAGAAATGTTGCTGAGATACGGTCAAACAACTTGAGAGTGGCGCCTTGTATATTTATGAAGAAAGCACTTTTGTTTGCCCTGCGGTGGCAGCTTGACTGTACTTTGAGTCAACAGAGACACAATGAAGCATAAGAAAGGAAGAAAAAAAAAATACACACTGCCAAAGCTTTTTTAAAAGTATGAAATAAATGTAAGATATACTACGAGATGAAAAGAGTTAGAGCAAGTTATTCACAGACAGGGTTTTTATAATTTTCTGTTATTTAAAAAAATAGAGACATTCACATTGTCACTATGTGAATTAACACACGTTATACACATATCATCATGATACCTAGGTGCTGATTCGATTTGTATTTGTATTGCAATTTGGTTATTATCACGATTTTATGAAAAATATCCTGATTCAATATCCCCCCCCCCCCTTAAATTTGGTTACAATTTTAAACAAAATAATTCACTCCTATCACACAGGATGCTGCACTGTGTGAATAATTCAGAGTGCACCACCTGTAGGATTATAGAGGAAGGGCAACTTTTCACCACCTCAAATGCAAATATACTGTAAAGAAACAATTCAAAAAATCGATTTTGGAGGCGGTGTAATAATAATGAATAATTTGCCCCCCGCCCCAAAAAGAATCAAAATACATCACTAAATCAGTTTTCTCTCATCTCTAATTAATATGTATTATTATAACTTTTTTAGAATAACTTTTTTAAAAAGACCTCAGAGCTCCGCGAAGCATTTCACGAACATACTGCTCAGACCTCAACCTCCCATCATTTCACTCCTCCTCCATACACACCATTTCAGTGTTTATGGAAATGAGCTACTGCTGGAGGAGGTTATCTTCTTACAGTATATCAAGTCACATTAAGGAATAATCTACAGTAACTGGCTTGTTTTTACTTATGTTTTTGTATTTGTACATGTACGGCAACCTCATTAAGAATAAGAGGAGCAAAGGTAAAGTTATCCGAGATTCTTCCATTGGTACGGAAAGAAATGTCGCTGATGAAGTGCCTAAAAACAGTCTAAGTGTCATTAGAATCTGGGTGAAACTAAACAAGGTTTCTAAATTACAGCCAACAACACTGGCAGTTAAAAAAGACACCCATGGGGAGCCGTAAAAAGCCAAATAAGCCCAGATCATTTGTGAGGCTCTAGTGAGCAGAGCACTCACACTGGATGCTGGATGTGTTTTTAGTGTGTGTGTGTGTGTGTGTGTGTGTGTGTGTGTGTGTGTGTGTGTGTGTGTGTGTGTGTTTGTGCCAAAAAGGGAATTCTCAAATTTCTGTACATGATATTTAGGAAACAATCAAGCAGGCATGGATTGAGCAGATGACACCAGAGTACCACAGACGTCTTTTGACTCTATGCTCAACCGGATCCGGCAGCTTTTGAAGAATAAATGACTTCATACTAAATACTGATTTTGTATAGTAATTTTATAAAATGTTTAGATTACATTGCGTCATTTTTTAAAATTGGCATTATTTTGCAAAAATTTCACTTTTGTGTCACTATGTTTGGCCTTCACTGTATATACAGTATCTGTATGGTTGGGGAGAATAGTCACCTACTGTAATGAGGGATAAAAAGAGTTTTTTACGAAAAGATTAAGAATGTGTTTCTGTTTCATATGTATGTTCATGTATCTTAACTACCATCTTCAAGGTAGAGAGATGCATACCAAGTTAAAGACTTCAAGATGTAATAGGTGTGTCTATCATTATTAATACTATAATTGTATAACAGTATTGCATCCCCTTACATTGACCACCTTCTTAAACTAATAAGAACTAGTGCCTAATGCTTAAACTGTTAATGCAATACAGATACAAAAATACAGGACAACTTGCTTCCATTAGATTATGGAGCATTATATGGTTCGGTTAAAAAACACAACAACAACAACAACAACCCTATATTATAAGGAATGAGTGCAAAACATAATGAATAAATACTACATTTACATTTAGGCACTTGGCAGACGCTTTTATCCATACAGTAAGTGACATAAGTGCTTTGAAGTTTCCGTCATTAAATATATCCTTACACTGCATCAGTACGTTACCGAGTAGAAGTACCGTCGGTTAAACACAGTTTGGAGCGCTACTGTAAATACTACTATAAATATAAATACTATACAGCAGCAAAGCAAAAAATC
This sequence comes from Clarias fuscus, assembly GCA_030347435.1. NCBI lineage: Eukaryota > Metazoa > Chordata > Actinopteri > Siluriformes > Clariidae > Clarias > Clarias fuscus. The sequence goes on along the minus strand of CM059214.1, from coordinate 25,872,628 downwards.
TTTATGGCAAAATAACAACAATAATGAGACGGCAAATTGAAAACAACACAAAAACCATCAAAGCACAGCAGTACATTTGGACACACATCAACATGAGGGCTAAACAGGAGCCAGGGAAGGAAAGCCAGATTAGTGTTTTTCCCTTTGATAATCACACACCGTGTCTCCTCTACTCAGAGCACATGATGTTCAATAAAGGCATTCCCGTTTACCGTTAATTTTATTTCTTCGTCCGAATTTACTGTGTTTCTGAGTTTTGTGGTTGTGCTTTTGACTTACTGTTTTGGTTTTGGAGTTCCTGTTGTGTTTTCCGATTGGCTGTTGTGTTTTGCTGTTGTGCATTTTCAGTTGTTTTTTTTCCCTAGTGTATCTTTACCTGTACACGGTTGTAGGAGGATACTTGGCGATGTCGTACATCAGTCGGATGTGCCCTTGATACAGCTCCACGGCCAGCGGGTCGTGATCGTCCTTATAAAACAGCATGCCGTTGTCCTTATCAGTAGCCACCTGTTAACAGACAGAAATGAGAACGCTAAACTTACTTTGACACACAGCATGGAACGAAGAAACAAACAGCTTGGCTTGGCATTTAGCACCTGGGGTTTGATTGTTCATACCAACCAGAACACCTACACCAATACTCGAGGAGGTTGCAGCACTCGAATCACACACGGGGCTAGAGAGATTTATGGTTCATGAAGTGTAACAGCCTGACTCTGTACGAAATAATCCCCAGTGGAGCTCTTATTGCCCAATAGCCTGGAGCCATGCAAGGCAAGTAGCGTAACCACATCGCGAGCGCTAGTGCTGAATTCCGACTAAAAGACATTTCAGAAGAAATGTCATCTGTTCATCTTAAAATCAATAAGCACCTATTTGCCAGCATTATACTGTATATATATATATATATATATATATATATATATATATATATTTTTTTTTTTTTAATCGTAAGTGAAACGCTTTATCCTAACCAGCAAACCCCCTTTTGAGCAGATGTGCAGATGTTGCTATCTCAAAGTCACCAGCTCACCTCTGCAGGCAGATGAAGAATACGCCGGCTATTTTTATCTCCTCCCACTTTAATTAACATTAGGCTGCCCTGTCGGCGGCGAGGCGAACGGCTCATTTGTAGCGGAGATGCAATCCAGCCGTGACGAGGGGGCTCATGATTGCAGCCGATAACAGAGCCGGCTCAACTTCCATTACCATAATATATGTCCTCTAGGGAGGTATTATTCATGCTAGTGGACAAAAGGTGACATTCTAATAATGTCAGCGGGGCTGGACCGAGAGCCGCAACCCGATAAAAGCCCCGGAACAGATGTTAGAAAGGTGGATCGCTTTCCATGCCTGCGCTAGGTGAGATCAGGACGAGAGACAGGCATGGACGGTTCAGCACAGCCTGCTAGGAAGCTGACAGATAGTGACGGCTGCCCACGGCAGTGTGTTGATAGGGAGTTGAGGAGGAGAAGGAGGACGTCGTGAGTAGACCTCACGGTTGGATGTTTAACATTGTCTCTCTACAAGATAGTTCAGCTGAGTGTGAATAGATTGTGGGTTTTGAGAATAAGGCTGGTGACGGACAGTGAGTGGTGATGTGTTCTGTCTAGCGTAGGGTATCCTATTCCAAATACTGGAAACTTTAAACACCTCATTCAACACTCAAATCATTTCCAAGACTCTGGGTCTTACCCCTGTCTTAGTTAAGACTTTGCAATTACACAACGCAGCCTCTAGGGAGCCCTTCTTGCACAATAACTGAAACCGTGTCAGCTGTAGTTCTGGTTTTGTTTTCAGACAGCCTGAACCAAGGTAAGGATTTGTAGTGTTAATTCGAAGACACACGACATCAGAGGCGTCCCACATCAGTATCGGATTAGCAGCAAGTTCAAAAAGTTTATCCATACACCGATGTAGAGCACTAACGTCAGAGAAAAAAAATTGTCACCGGGATGTGATCCATCCATGAATCGCTATGATTAAGCGAGCATTGTGAGAACGAGCTAAGGCCTCTTTATGACAGCTAATCATTTATTGCCGTGTTCCGTGTTGAAATATTAGTTCTTTCCGCTCGTCGCAGTCACAGCAAACAGCCTTCAGAAAGAGTGATGTCGGTTCAAAGAGTTGAAAATGCACATTGTAACGAAAGTCAGTTATGAAGATGAACGGCTTGTATACGTGAACTAACAGGCCTGAGCCTAAAGACATTAATATGATTTTTATACTTTTGGCAGATTATTTGTCGCTAACAAATGTGTCAAGGTGGAGCGTTTTAGATTTTTTTTTGTGGGAACAAGCACGTTGATAATTGTAAGAAAATACGAATGAAAACAATATTATGAAGACACCAGTCTGGAGCTGAATTCTTTCTAGGCCAGGCTGTACATGCAGACGTCTGATCTCTATTTTTTCCCCACGCCTGTATCACTGATTGAAATGGCGCACAGTCGCGGGTTTAATGCATGAGAACAAGGTGGATTATTTACTCCATTATCGATTTCCCCCCAAGACGCATTTAGAGGAGAAACTAAAAGTAGACAGAAGTCCAAGCGAAGTGCAGACGACACAAAGGGACAGACAACACGGCTGTAATTTCGGTGTTTATAGCTTGAAGGAAAGTGTTACAACTTTTCTGTTCACTCTGTCTGGTATGCGGTGGAATCTGGGCAGAGAGCCGGGAGCGTGTGAGAGTCTAGAAACACTGAAAGAGTAGATCTCTGTCATGAGTGTGTGTTATACAGTGCACTCCCTGGTCAGAAACAGACACACGATTAAAAGACACCATTTTAGAAGGGTTGAATGATTGCCCTGCATCAAGTGAAAAAAAAAATGCTGTATTTTGTCTTCTTACATTTTCCCTAGATGGTGTAAAATTTCCTAGGTCTCTCTCTCTCTCTCTCTCTGTCTTTCTCTCCCTCCCTTCAGCTCTTCCTCATTCCTTCTATGATAATACTTCCTATGGTTCGTCTCCAGATGGATATCTATACAACTCCCTCTTTGTTCTCATTAATGAATTTTGTTCTTTTGATATAAAGGATGTATGTGACACGGAGCCTTTAACCAGGGATTGAAATATCTGTCTTGGCTCTTAATAAAAAGAGAACATCAGACATCACCATCATGCATGCTGTCTGTCTCTATGTGTGTGTGCGTGTGCGTGTGTGTGTGTGTGTGGGTGTGTGTGTGCGTTTCTCTCCCACTCGGCAAACAGGTTAGAGTCGTCTTAAGCGTACTGTATTGAGGCACTTTAAGGGATTTGTCCCTCATTTTCAAGAACTATCAAGACATTATTAAAATCCCAGAGAACAGCGCTGAACTGGAAGTAATGTGATCTGAAAAAAAAAAAATCACTTAAATGCATGCTGAAGATGTATTGTAATTGTAAAAAGCATCATCTGTAGAAATCACAGTTATGTTTAATAGTGAAATTAACAGCATTTCCACACAAATATTAGAGATTTAGCTTTTTTTTGTGTAGTTTCATTGTTTAGCTTTGGACAGAAGTTCAGGACACCTTACAGTAATGGCTCGTTTGTTAGTTTTGTTTTGGCATATTTTCCATTAACGATTTAAAATCAGAAACAGCTCATTTGGTCACAGTGTCGATTTTTATCATCGTTAATGAAATATAAAAACTGTCCGTCGACAAGCCATTGATTGCATAAATAAGCCTAAACCATAGAACAAATCACTTCTGCCAAGTATCATTTTGGTCGTAACGTTGATGTCATTATACAATGAAATAATGATTATTGTCATCACTGTGACTAATCCAGTTTTTCACAAATTACCAGAAACCATGTGGTCAGTGGTAGTATGGCGGTTAAGACTGTTGGACAAGTGCTTGGACGTTCATGAGTTCACATCCCAGTGCTTCCACACCAAGCCGCCAGTGCTCTGTCCTTGATCAAGGCCTGTAACCCTCAACTGCTCGGTTTTGTAAATATGATAAATGTTGGATAACAGTCCGCTGCAAACGGAAAATCAAACACATCAGAGCGCAACCTCGAATCTTATTGCTCCTTGTTTGGACGCGCAGTACGTGCAGTCTGAAGTGGAAAGACTGGAAACCAGCTGCTACTGTCCTGCATGTCTAATCTAACACACCTGCTTTATAAAGATTAGATCTACAGAAGCAGGAAATACAAACAAGCCACCCTGTTTATAATCAGCGCTTCAGAGATGATGTGAGTCGTACCTGCAGGGATATATGCGTGGAAGGACGGATGGTAGACCCCGGTAACTCAATGTACGTGTCTTTCCCGAGGAAGTGTGCCGTTAGCATCTTCTGGCACTTGTTCCCGAAGAAGCCGGGCAGACAGCGGCACACGGGTTCGCCCTCGATCAGAAGACACTGAGCTCCGTTCTGACAGTCCGACTGATCGCACGGACTCGTCTTCTGGAGCAGGATCATGGGAGGGGGGTTCTCGCAGAACAGCCCGCTAAACACAGAAGGGACAAAAAAAAGGAAGATAAATAAACGTGAACTTTTCAATCGAGGTGGGCGGCACAGTGGTGTTGTGGTTTGCACTTCCAGTTCCCGGCCAGGCTCGATTCCCGTCTCTGTGTGCATGGAGTTTGCATGTTCTCCCCGTGCTGGGTGGGTTTCCTCCGGGTACTCCGGTTTCCTCCCACAGTCCAAAGACATGGAGGTTAGGTTAATTGGCGTTCCTAAATTGCAGGTAGTCTGTGAATGTGTGTGTGTCCTATGATGGATTGGCACCCTGAGCAGGCTGTACCCCACCTCAAGCCCCAAGTCTCCTGGGATAGGCTCCAGGCCCGCCGTGACCCTGAATACAGGATAAAGCGGTATAGATGATGAGTGAGTGAGTGAGTTTCAATCAAGCTGCTGATTGGATTGGTAAATTGTTTGTTTCTAAACTCTTACATAGATTAACCAGACGTTTCAGTCACTTAGATGATAATCATGTTATAATGCTGATAGAGTGCCAGGGTGGGTGGTAAGCCGAATTAATGCAGAGCTCAAGCCGCTAACACTTAATTACCAGCCGCTGTAGAAATAGAAAAAAAAAGAAGAGAGAGAGAGAGAGAGAGAGAGAGAGAGAGCTATTGTTCATCTGGCTGCTGCAGTAACAACTCGGCGAACACCAGAGACTCGGAGACTTTCGGAAACTGATGAGTTGCGCCATCCTGCTGCTCGCTGGCACCGATAGCACCGTATACACACAAACACCAACACACACACACACATGAAAACACACACGCTCACTCGGATCCACGAGGCAGTCCCACACTTATAGCGCTATAATTAGCCACATGGAGATTCATCTGCCGTTCGGCTCGGATGAGGCGGCCTAGTGCCATGTAATGAAGCACCATCTGTAGCTCAGGAGCCTGGGGTGTGTGTCTTTGCGTGTGTGTGTGTGTGTGTGTGAGTGTGAGTGCGCGCATGCGGGCATATGTACCTAAGAAGACATGTGTGTATTGTCTCTGCTCTCAAAACTTTCAAACTTTGATAATATTTACTTATCTAAAGACATGCTTTTTTTTTGTAGCTGTCTGAACATGCTTCTGAATCTTTTTGTGCCCTTGAAATTCAAAGATGCTGTAAATGTGTGTTCCACACATCTTTATAGCGGGTACTGAGTGTGTGCCATGAAAGGAGGCGAGAATACACCCTGGAGGGGGATCCTAGTGCTCACAAAGCATTACACACACACACACACACACACACACACACACACACACACACACACACACACACACACACACACACACACACACACCACACCACACGGACATATTTACACCTAGGGCCTGTTTAGTGTAGCAAATCCATTACACATGCATGTTTACTGGGAGAAAAATCAAAGAGCCTAAAAGAAACCCAGATGAACACGGAGAGAACATTTAATACACCGCACAAGCAGTAAACCACCAGGATAAAGTGCTTAGCGGTATTTAATTAATCGATGCATCCCTGCACTAAAGTTACGCGGTTATGGTTATGCTCATCCTCGATCTGACCAGCCAACAACCCCCATGTGTCTCACCTGAAACCGTCCTTGCAGACACACGTGTACCCGTTGATGGCGTCCACGCACTCGGCCCCGTGCTGACACTTGTTCTCCAGACAGTCGTTATAGTCCTGCTCACAGTGCTGCCCGACATAGCCCGGCAAACACTCGCACCTGGAACGCATATAAACACTGCATGTACTGTACTGGACGAGCTACTGCCCATGTAATGCGCATCATGTGACGTCACACTTACGGAGTACACGTACCTGTAGCCTTTACTCAGAGGAACGCACTTGGAGTCGTGCTGGCAGGGGTCAAAGCCAGGCAGGCAGGGGTCCACCACCTCTTCACACAGGTCTCCTAATGCACAGACACACACGTACAGAGATAAACAGCTGGCACAGCTGCACTGGATCAGCTTAAACCGGCGTCGTAAAGATTTCGCTGGCAATTGCATGAAGAATAGGTCAATATTTTTTTTTTTTGTTAACCCAATTAAGCATTTTTTTAAGCATCTTTCTGTGAAGCTGATATATGTGCATGTGTATGATCCTTCACACACACCCTTCTGTTCTACCACTATCTACAGTACCTGATGGTCTTAATGTTTTACTGGCGCCAAAACAGATGCAGCCTCCCGGGCTTCCTCGCCTCTCCTCGACTTTCCGTCCGAATCTGGGGCTTTCGACCGGACGTCGAGCGGAGAGGCAGTTAAACACGTGCAGCCCGCTGCTTTCCTCTACCCGACTCAGCATCTGCGCCAGCAGCCTGGCAAACGACTGCGGCTGTGGCTTTTTAATCAAATCTACATGCTGAAACTGATGGGCGTTTAAGATCCAATAGGATGTGGAGAGATCACTATAGAGCTAAACTAAACAGAAGCAACACAAAAACAGAGCCGGAGAAACCGGGAACGGAAAGAGTCCGCTTGAAGGGGAGGGTTGAACGATTTAATCAAGACGTTGGTATTGCCGCACACATGAAGACACACTTGGAAACCGTAGGCTTGGTTAGGATTTGTCCAAGATCTATTCACACGTGTGGGATTGTATTACGATAAATGATTACACAACACCCACATACAGTAAACGCCTAGATCTTATGAGAATAAAAAGCTTTTACAATATGAGTAGTAGCACAGTGATTAAAGAGATCTCTGGTGATTTCCACTTCTGGCAGATTTACAAGTATTTACAGATTAAGCTCTAAACCTTATTCTTTCAGATACACAACCGCCTACGCAATCAGTGTTGCTCGTACAGTAGGAAACACAAAAGTACAGTACCTCACTCTGTGTCTGATGTTTTATAAAACCTTCAGGAAAAGCTTAAATATCCCAATTGACTTTTTAAATTTTTTTTTATTGTGTTGCTCCAGTGTTGGCAAATTGCCTAAAAGTACATAATAACAGCTTTGGTATGTCTTCCCGTCATGTCTGTTTCATCCCAAAGCCTTCATTGTTAGACTGTAACGTCATCCGAGTTACACAGTTGAATATTTTACATTGGATTTTTATGAATGGGACTCAAGCGAGTTTTGAATAGACGGCTTTCCGGATCAGACAGTGACTTAGTCGCTCAGCGTTGGGGGTTTCGCCTCCTGTCTCTGTGAGACACAATGTGGATGATCAAGGGTCAAAATGTACTTTGCATTCCTACCTGTTCTATATGGGTTTCCTCCGACAATCTAAATACATGTAATTGGTGTTGGCAAATTGCCTGTAGTGTACGACTGGGTAAGTTTGTGTGTGTGTGTGTGTGTGTGTGTGTGTGTGTGTGTGTGTGTGTGTGTGTGTGTGTGTGTGTGTGTGTGTCTACTTAAGCCGGCTTCCGAACAAGGTTTTCAGAAATCAGAAATGTTTTCGGACACACATCTTATCTTGACCTTTGATCGTCTATCTTGTGTGCAAACAAAATTCGGACCGATACTCTAAGGAAGGTGAAAGTTTCCCAAACAGAATCATTACCGGTGACGAGACGTGGATTAAGCACTACGGGTCTGAGAGTGAACGGAACGGAAACATCCTCAATCGCCGACCGAGAAAAAGTTCAAAAGTCAACCATCAGCTGGAAAATTGATGGTTACAGTTTTCTGGGAGGCCAGTATTGGAACATTATCAGGAAAAAAGATTCACAGAGAGACGCTTATTGAAGAGCTGAAGCCTAGACACAGAGGATTGTGATCTTGTATGACCATGCATGTCTGCACACTTCTCCCACACACTGTCGACACTCTACAAAATTAACATTTTTAAAGTGTTAAAAGCGAACTCCCTATAGTCCTGATCCTGCTTTGACCTGTTCGGTCCCCTTGAAGCAGCATTTCCAGGATGGAGATTAATTTTTGATGAAGACGTGTACAGCGGTGCATTAGTCGCTAAACCTTTTTCGGGATACGCAAGCTTGTTGAGAGATGGTCAAAGTCTTTTGAAAAGCAAGGAGATGTCAAAAATGATGTCTTTGAATGTCTTTTCTAAATATAAATTGAAATTAATTCCATAACCAGAGTATCGATCATTTTTTACACACCCTCATGGGTATATATACTGTATACTGTATATAACGCATGTACTGTATATATGGTGTGTATGAATGCAGTCTATATTGGCGTGTGGCTGAGGAAGAGGAACGCTGTTTGTAGGAGTTCTAATTGTGGACTCTCTTTGGGGCTTCCCTTCTCGTTAAACGCGCGGCTTTACGCAGCAGCTGTGCGGAGGGCAAGGCTTCAGTTTTGGCTTCTAGTCCAAAGCTGGTACTACCACAGCGGGCGCATCCACACACGCACACATGCACACACGTGGACGCGCTCTCCTTAGACAAGGATACAATTAGACTTCCTGTGAGTAATAACAGGGCTTGCTGAAAACAGCTGCATGTCTCCTCTCACTCGTCTCAGTCCTACAGCCTTTACTCTAACATCGCTGAGTCAGGACGACTGTCACACTCGGATTTCAAAGCTTCGAACCTTAATTGCATAAGATGCCCATGAATAAACCAGTATCAGCTTATAGCCTTGAAATAACTATGGTTCTGACAGTAATAATGCTGGGAGGAAATACACTCATGATCGCAGTAAACAGGATCTGCGTTCAAAGTTGCACCTGGTCTCTTATTGCTAAACCCTTTGTGTATGTGCATGTGTGTGTGTGTGTGTGTGTGTGCGTGTGTGTGGTGTACCTCTGTAGTTGGGAGGGCAGACACAGGTGTAGTTGTTGATGCCGTCCACGCAGGTGGAGTTATTCTCGCAGTCGTTGTCTTCGCAGTCATCAGGGTTCACGTCACACCGCTCGCCCTCGAATCCAGGCAGACATACACAACTGGGGTGGGACCGAATCAGAGATAGGTTGAGGTCATGTTTGGTGGTACGGTGCCCGAGAAACTCACAAAGACAATTTTGAAACTTATTTCGAGCATTAGTTCACATGAACAAACCACCGAATGACTGTTGATGTGTCCTTAAAAGGGTTACGTCCAGAGATTAAACATACCAAAATGTAGCCTGTACGTTTTTATATGGAGATATTTTAAAAAGAAATAACCTCCATACCATTTAAGTGTTACATTATATACTGCACACCATTATCCTGATTGTTATTAGTACTCCATTAGGTGTTTTTCTATATGCTCATGGGGGACAGACACAACAAATCTCAGCATTTCTGTTCAAGCACCTTTACACAAAAACGTCTAATCCCAGAAGAAATCTCAGACTTTATCTAACCTAATTAACGTTTCTTTTGTAAATCATTACATTCCTTCTGACCTGAACCAGAATTACTGTTTTGGTTAAAACCCATAGCCCTAAAGTCGTCTGTAGACGTTCTTTAAAACTCAAGCCTCCTTAAGAGGTCAATAGGTCATCGTCATGAAAATAAGATACGACTAATTACTCTGTTAAGACATGGCCTAAGCTGGCTTTAGTACGGGGACTTTAGCATGAGGCTTGAAATGAAGCCCTGAGGACGTCTGGGGTATTAAGACTTTTAGAGTTTTAATGGTTCCAGAAGACTTCCTCAATGAATATGTAGTTTATACTTTATATACAGAAGTAAATATCTAAAGTTTGGACACACCTTCTAATTCCATGGTCTTTCCTGATGTTTATTTCTACATCGTAAAAAACAATGCTGAACGCATTCAAAACATGCAATAATCTCCTTTGAACGGTTGATAATAAGATGTGTCTGCTACTTATTCTGACTTCTGAGGCTGGTAAATCTAAATTAACTTGTCCTCCGTACAGTATGTTTTGGTGTTGCTTTCCTGGGAAGGTCTTCATGAGAGCCAGTTTCATCATGGTGCTTGATGGGTTTTGTAAATGCACTTGACAATACTGTTCTTGCCAAAACAGTTCCAGAACAACTGACTTGTTGACTTCTTGTTGATTTTTTTTTTTTAAAGTAATCTGTGGCTTCCTGAACAACCTTTTTTTTTTTTTTTGACTCTCATTTTTTTGGCAAGTTTCTGGCTCTCATTTCCAGTCCAGTCCCCTGTAGCCCAGCAGTTTCAGAGGAATGTGTTTCGCTTGGTTCAGCCACACAGTGACGTATGAATCATTCAAGCATAAAACACCATCTAACTTGCCTGATTCAGTGAGAAACAGGTGCAGATGGTGACAGATGACGATCAGGCCGCTGATTAGTATACTGGTGGTGCTGAATGCTTGTGTGGTTGGAACAGACGAGAGGGGAAATGAGGTTGCTGCTGAGGTTGTTACATCTCACTCACTCATCATCTATACCGCTTAATCCTGTATTCAGGGTCATGGGGGGACCTGGAGCCTTTCCCAGGAGACTCAGGGCACAAGGCAGGGGTACACCCTGGACAGTGGTGTACCAGTTGGTGCCAATCCATCGCAGGGCACACACACATACACAAACACTCACACACTCATTCACACACTACGGCCAATTTTGGTAACGGCAATTAACCTACTGTAGCCTACATATCTTTGGACTGTGGAAGGAAACCGGAGAACCCGGAGGAAACCCACCGAGCACGGGGAGAACATGCAAACTCCATGCACACAGAGATGAGAATCGAACCTGGCCCGGGTTGTTGAATGAACAACAATTTTTTAAATTGTGTCTGTACACATGTTACACTTTACAGCTTGTCACAGTAAGACATTTGTTTCCATTTTTTTTAACTTAATTTGCATAATACTTTTTAAAAAATTTAAAACGAAGAAATGAGGTATGGCTTAATATATTTTCGCAGTACATCATATACAATTTTGTTTGAAATTTTCAGTAATACTTTTAATTGGAAATGTTTATGGCTTCAAACTTTTTTCAAAATAAATTAACTGTTAAAAAAGTTTCATTCATTTGAATTTTCATGCCACGTTTAAAGTTAACACTCACAAGTTGAATAATTTATGCACAAAATGGTTAAAACTGACCCGTATTTGGTGATTTGTTTTATATATATATATATATATATATATATATATATATATATATATATATATATATGGACTGGTGAGTATCAAATCTGTTAAATCCTTATAGATCCTTATGAAAATGATGGTTTGAGGAACACATTTAGATGAGCAACATTGAGATTCAGATAATAAAATGTTTTCCTAAAACAAATGAGAGCACTAAATTAGACGGTAAAATATTTGAGACGATGGAGGACACTTTGCCTATAAATGTATATTCATAGATCTCGTTTTTTTTTTCACTTAGGCCATAAAACACATTTAACAATTTATTATTCTATGCAGATTGCTTTGAATGGTTGCAAATTGCACGTTCAAGAGGACTTTAAGGTTTCCTTTTTGAACCCGCTGTCTGTTGTGGCTTGGCACCATTGGTGACTGAGGCTTCGGGGGAAGCGCAGTGTTTGATAAAGCCCCGTCTCCATGGAGACTTGCCATGAAAGACCAGCAACACTTATCTCACCCAGTAACCAGCTCATACGCTCGATGGTGCCACCCAGGCACTTCCACCCGAAACCCTCCCCACCACACGCCACTCAGACTTCCAGATTGCAGAGACGGCTCGAGCTCAAAGGGCAGCTGCGAGGCTGGAGCCGATATATCATCCTCACTCCGCCGGCACTGACATCAACCCACGCCGCAAACGCGCACCATGACCCCACTTCATCCAAATGGCTCACCGCAGCAGTTTCATTGCTGTTTTTGTAATGTCAAGTGGAACCTGACGCAGGGGCTTATTTGTTGCTTGTCTGGACCCTCAGTAATCGCATTGTGGAAAGGCCAGAGCCGCGTGCATGTAAAATGTTATAAGGTGATTTAGGAGGCGGATTGTGTCCAAAGGCAGGACATTTACTGGGACATTAAAAATCTGGATGGCTTTCGGTTCTTAAAGTGCAAGATGAAACTTTATGTATTTAGTAGCCGTGCTGTCAGTATGTAGGTTAAAGACGTTTAATGTCCCAGCAGTAAAATTACTCCGAGCACTGCCGGGGTGAGAGAGCGAAGTGTGTACCTGTAGTGACCATCCTGTCCGGCCGAGAGGTGACACGTCCCTCCGTTGACGCAGGGTTGGCTCAGGCAGGCGTTCATGGGGACCTCACAGTTCCGTCCCTGAGACAGCAGGAAAAGACAAACAGAATTTATAGCAGCAGTGTGACTCAAAATGATTTTTGTCTCTACCATACTGTACTGTAAATAATTCGAACAGTCGAATTGTTTTGATGTGTTAGACTTTAATCTGAGGTGCTGTTTATTTCTGAGACAGGGTGATCGAAATGAACTTGAATTCTGCAGCAGAGGTGAATACTGAGGATCCTTTATTGGGACAGTCATCACGAGAGTTTCACCATATTGTTTGAAAGTTTTTAAAACTTTCAAGATTTTGCAGTTTTTTTAAAAGTGCCTTGAAGCAATGTTGGTCTGCTGTTTTTTTGAAGCATTTTTTTTACTTAATTCCATACGCGTTATTTTGTAATATTGACGTTTTTAGTACTGTTTTAAAATGAACAATTAAAAAAATTAATAAAGAAGGAAAAGCACTTAGGACCATATTTGATGATAATTAATACGCAACGTCAGTCTAATTAACATTTATGTATAAATAAGTGATTTAAAGATATGATGATGATTACTGAAATAAGAAAAAAGAATAACTGCTAAACGTCCTTTGTCTTCTGTTTAATTATTGGTTACACAATTTGATAACAATTGTTTTGTCTATGCCAAGAGCATAACAGCGATGTTCCCTCATATACAATATACTTCATTAGATTTTTCCATTGGGAATTAGTTGTAGTCCCTGATTGGCTAGTGTCATTATGATTGACTGCTCTCTAGATCTGTTTTACAATGCAACACTCCTGAATGGCCGAAGCATCAGCCGGGAATTAAACTCGCCATCTCCAGATAATAGTGGCGAATGAACACTTAACCAACGTGCCATTTGGGAGCTGTCACTTAAGACGTTTTCGTATTTCCGTTTAAATTTTTTTAAGTTATCCTTTTTTTCTATTTCTATTTTTATCATGTCCCTTTGGGAGCTCTGTAAATGCATGCAACGTGAGTATGAGAATTCTTTCAGTGTGTAGCCAACCCATATATTGATCACTTCATATTTTGAAAGTGGTATAAAATTTTGAAAAATTGAAAATATAAAAATCTGCCATATTAATCATACAAAATTGATTATAAACTGGTAAATGCAGCACTTAGGTGGACACAAATTCACAATCAGAAACACGGCACACACTATAAGCGAAGATGTCGTGTCTTGTCAGTGGTTAAGTTCGGAGCCTTCACACAAACTCTCTGCGCGTGCTTGTCCGTTCTGACCCGGAGGTCGAGCAGATAGTAAGACTGAAGCGCCAATACGCACAATACATTTTACATTTCTCTGGAGGAATTATGAGCAGCTGGAACATGCTTTATCGAGTTCGACTCTGTAACAGGAGCTCCTACACTGTTATTACAAACGCATGGTTTGGGTTTCTCCTTCCCACAGCCTGGCCCATACATTTCACAAAAAGGAGAAGAATATGTTCAGATCCATTTAGCACTCCATGGCTGTCAATTCCAATTCCAGACCAAAAAAAGCTTAATTCCTCTCGGCCACTAACACCGACTGTGATTTTTATTTCCCTGCCACCTCTATACTGCTTGTGTTTGCTTTCGTATTTAAGACTCGAAAAAGAACAAGGTTAAGGGAAGGGGATGGCTGTCAAAATGGAACACACACAAACACACACATGCACACTCCTTTTCTAACCTTGGATGCAGGGATTTTAATTAAAAAAGGGAGACATTGTTTTTTTTTTATGTGTGTTGTAGAGGGCAAGAGGTGAAAGTCTTATCTGCTCAACTGCAGACAGACTCTGACAGGAATCCCATAACCAATCATTCATCTTCAGTACAGCTCCAACCTAGACTGGGTTGCTGCAGACCCGTATTACAGGCTGTGAGCCGGGAATACACCAGAGACATTCATACACTCTTTTACTAGTGCATCTCTTGCCATATCTTTTATGGAGGTGGGAGGAAACCAGAGGATGCAGAGGAAACCAAATACAGAAAGAACATGGGGAACGCTACACAGACGTTAAGTAAGCTGAGCTTAATATCGAACCCTGAGGATCCCCGATGTGTGCGGCACAATGCAATACTAACAAGCATAGTTTAGGATCTGACTCTTCTAACACTTAAAAAGTAGGTCCATGGTTCATAATGCTACAATATTTGTTATTCATACTCTCACAATGTCATTATTAATCAACCTTAAGCCAACATAATCATGCAACTCCGCAGCAGATTAGATGCAATAGTTATTTCGGTCTTTATCCTGCAACCGATCTCACACTTTATCAGTTTCACGACTCATCAGGCTCAAAAATATTCATAAATAGCCTGAGCAGGATGACAAGTAATAGAGCTGTACTGTACTGTAAATGCATCCTGACTCAAACTCTTAAATCTGGACGTCTTTCTGCATCGATCACTCGCTGAGCATTGTGCATGCATGAGCAGAGGAGATTTCAATATATTGAGCAAGCTCAAGAAGATTGATGATATGAGCTTCTTTCCGGGCACCCTTGTAATGATACGCATTACCACTCAAACAGGCTGCGTACAATAAACTAGGGAGCGCGGAATTGGTCTGTGCAGGTATCTGCAATGCGTGTATGTGAGAACAAAACCGTGTTTCACCTTGTAGCCGAAGGGACAGGTGCAGTGATAGGAGCCTGTGACGTCGCTAACGCATGTGCCGTTGTTCTGGCACGGGTTAGCCAGACAGGGGGCGCACTTTGACATCATATTCAGATCGACGGGACCTGTTGTGAGAGAGAGAGAGAGAGAGAGAGAGAGAGAGAGAAAGAGAGAGAGAGATTGATTAGGGGAGGGAAGACAAATTTGAAGCTGAAGACATGGCTAGATGAGCAGGAGACTGAAATCAGTTTTCTCACCCCATATGTTAGAGATTTTTGATGCAACCCTGATGGTATGGCGTTATATTCTTGCCACAATTCTGAGCGCGCGGTTCGACATTTTGAGAGCAGGATATAACGCCATACTGATGAAGTCAATACACCAATGCCATCATGTTGCATTGAAGTTCGCACGGAATCTGATAATTTTACTTTGTTCCACACAGTTAGTCAGTGCCACTCCTTTAAACCAGCTGTGAGTTCCCAGAGATAGGCTCCAGTCCCCCACGACCCGACACAGGGTAAGTGGTATAGACAGAATGAACGGATTACCACGTTATCGATCATAGAAAAGTTTTGGACACTGCCAGAACTTCGTCAGCAACCATCTTTGGTTTGTTCCAGCACTAAATCTGAGAATGTCACGCCAGAGACACTGTTATAACTATAATTGAAAATCATACAGCGTAAATCCGGCTTTTGTGTGCCCTCTTCACCCCGTGATTAAAAGCCCATATACACTACGATGATGCACTTGAACTGTTAAAGGAGAGATGGTGAGATTAAAAAAGTGGACACAAAGAGAGATTCACAGAGGGGCGTCACTAAGTCCTACGACATCCAAATACAGTATATAAAAATCCCTTTAATCTTTTGCTTAATCTTAAATTAATCCCTCAACACTTCTAACTGGCTTTTAAAGGTTTTTTTTTTTTTTTTTTTTGCCTTTCGGGAGAATGGCAGATGACATAAAATGAAAAAGAGAAATAGCAAAAAAAAAAAAAAAGGTCACCGTTGCACTGGAAGCGATTGAGGGGCGTGGTGAGAAGCAGACGGTCAGCCATGTCAGGTGGTCCAGTACAGCGAGCAATGCCAGGCTCCTTAAAACCAGCTTTAACCCACTGTGAGAGCCAGCGAAGCTCACAGTCACAATACAGTGGGTTTGCACCCAGAGCCCTGGTGAAACACACACACACACACACACACACACACACACACACACACACACACACACACACATATACAGTATATAATATGTACATAATCATATGCACTGATATTATTTGTTCTAAAATAAGAGAAAATGATACCTTGCTGTAAAAATATTCAGATAGAATTGAGATAGAAGTATATTAAGATGTTAAGTGTAAAGGACACGCAGGAAAAGTTAGTCCTTCCGATAGTCCTCATTTTTGTGATTGTGTATGTTTTTCTACATCTATAATAAAATATTATTAATAACTTCATTGAAACCACCATAACCCTGAGCTGTCAGTTGTACTGTATGAATGTCGTATCCATTTTTGATGACATTATCTCTTTACTCCAATTCACAAATTCATATTCATAAACATAAGAAAGGGTAAAAATCGCAAAACGTTTTTTCTGGATAAAACCGCGCGTGGTGGGACAGGTTCCCTCGCCGATGAGAAATGAGGATTAGTCACGCAGACCGGAAAAGCCGAGTTCATCATAAAAGCACGCTCGGCCTTAACTTTTGTCTTAAACACACGCATGCACACATTTGAACATCCTGCTCGAGTACACAAAGGCAGCCTCTCCATGTACTAAAGCGCCACTTCCTTCCATTCTGTTTTTAATGAATCAGAGGGCCCTTATTCTTAAAGAGGAACCTTTTGTGACGCTTCTTTTCACGGCACCACTAAAGCGACCTCATTTAAAAGCGGCGGCAGGAACTGTAGCTGGAGAAGGATGGAAGATGAAGGGGGAAGAAAAGAGGCAGAAGAACACACCGATGGATGCCTTTTAGCTGTAATCAAATTTACAAGGATTTCCTGTGGGGCCCAGGGTTCTGAGAGTTGAGCCCAGGATAGCTCTTTAAAAAAAAAACACCTTTCACACCTGGTTATGAAGTCAATCCTCTGGGGGTCAAAAATAGGTGAGTGATTGTGGGTAATGCTGGGTGGTTGTTATTAATAGCGAGGGATGGAGAAAGATAAAAAGTCAGAATTGAAAGGTATAAAAAATCGGGAGACAGAATTGAAAGGTAGAGAGAAAGAGAGAGATGGAGAGAGAGTTAGAGAGAGAGAGCTCTCGCACAGGATCACACGCACTCACAGATGAGACAGAGACGTCAAGTGGTTGAAGGCTCCCTCTGGAATAGCTGAAAGGTCGTTTCCGTGGAGAGTCCTAAAAGAGAAGAAAGGAGAAATTGAAAACAAGTGCATGAGGGCCTCGTTGTTTAAGCAACTAAAAGGAAGGAAGGGAAAAGGATGCTGCAACAGCAATTAGCTCTAACTGAGGCCATTTTGTCTGTAGAAACAAAGTCAGCACTGACAGTTCATGGAATGTGTAGTATTTTGCGTTGATTCCTCCTCCTCCTCCTTACACACACACACACACACACACACACACACACACACACACACACACACACACACACATAAACGCACGGAGGGGTTTGATGTCAGTCTACCAGCAATCAGACCTTGTGACCGGACAGTCCCGCGCCAATGAGGCCACGCCAGTGGTGCCCCTGGGGCATTCTGGGAAATTAACAAGTGAGAGTGACGGCTGGCTGGCAGACATAGCTGACCCGGGTTTGACTGCGGGGCAGCTTCTTGTCAGCCTAGCATAACAAATGAAAGCGTTTAAAAGAAAGTTCGACTCAATATCTATCCGCTTTGTGTGTGTGAATACCACGATCGAAAGTTCCATCATGCTTCCTACGCCGGTCTGAGAAAAAGTCATGGAAATAAAAGTGTAAGAGCTTTACAAACATTGGCGGTGGTGGGGTCAATACTTAACATGAACAAAAAAGACACGTCCATTTGTCAAAGATCTTTTTCATTTTTTATTTTTTGTTTTAAGTGGAAAACAGCACGAAAAGAAAATCTTGTTAAGGCAAGAAATGGTGCAGAGAGATCAAGTGTAGGTTTAGTAACACTTGAGGATTCCTTTAATGAGTGCTGATAACCTCCAGACCACAGGATATGAGAGGTGAAAATGGAGAAGCAAGGAAAAACAATTGATCTCTTCTTCCATGCACAAAGGAGAGACCCTGCTGAATCCAGAAACCCAATTCGCCTCTGAAACCTGCTCTGTTTCACAGCCTCCTTTTAAAAAGTGGAGTTAATAAGGCCTGCTGTGGGGCAGCAGTTGGCCCCAGGGGCGTGGATGTGTGTGTGTGTGTGTGTGTGTGTGTGTGTGTGTGTGTGTGTGTGTGTGTGTGTGTATCTGCATTACTGATGGTAACCTCAGATATAGGCATAGCATTATTTAGCTACAACAATAATCATGTCAATAATCAGTCCTTATGTGGATGTGTGTGTGTGTGTGTGTGTGTGTCCCAGTGTGTCAAGCACCATCAGAAAGTCACTTACAGCAGACGAAGCGAGCGGAGTCCGTCGAAAGCATGCACCGGCACACAGCGGATCTGATTATAACTCAGGATGCTGCAGAGATAGGCAAAGAGAGGAATATATTACACAAAGTCATTTAAGTCCTCACACACTCACATACACACACACACACACACTGAGCCATAGACAAACTGCTGTGCTTGTTGTTAGCGGTGTGTGGCAGATGGGACACTCACAGTGTGGAGAGCTGAGTCATATTGTTGAAGATGAAAGGAGTCAGAGAGCTGATACTGTTGTTGCTCAGGTCTCTGTGGGCACACGGACACACGTACGATCATAAGAACGATGACGGACGCCGCTATGTTAGGTATATCCAAAAATGATTAAGTTAGATTGGAAATACATACACGAGGAGTAGCTGTTTGAGATTGCTCAGCTCCTTGGGCACTGAGGTGAGCAGGTTTCCTTCCAGATACCTGAGGCATACGAGACGAGTATGATTAAACACGATGTTGCATCTGCATCTTTAATTCAACAATCCAAAAGTATATCCAAAAAGTAATAAATACATAAATAAAAAATGTACAAATCTAATATACTATAGCAACACACTGAGTTTTCAGATTTTAGGATTATACAGTAATAGTCCAAATATAAAATGACTAAACCTACTTCAAGAAAGACAATAGTCCTGGTCTATTTGAAACTCACACCAAGTGGCGTTCAAGTCAAACCGGGATCCCATGACACAGTCATGAGAGTAAAAACTTCTTTCACTTCTGTATATAATATAATCTTCTGCTACACTTATCCCAGTGTTTCACTCATGCTTGGATACCATCAAGGTACTGAAGAAAGCTTTCTGAGCGCGCCAGAGCCATGATCGGATCACATCTGAAACACTGACCTCCCTGTAACTCCTTTAATGGACCAAACATGTGGAAATGGCTTGGAGCGAGGTCAGGACTGTACGGGGAATGCTGCAATAACTCCTCCGAGCTGAGAACCTTTAATGTGGAAGTGGTGTCTGTGAATGATGTGTGCACAGTTCCCACAGACAGATGCGTCTCTTCCACAAGTTGGCGACAAGTTATCTGTCGATTTTCAAGGATCGGCGTTCCACTCGCTGAATGTTCACGGGACCTGCAGACTGCGGTGGGCTCCCGGCCACCTCGGCCACCGTCGTCATACAGCATGCACCATTCACATATTTTACCGTGGCTCAGCAGTGTACTGTGCTTGAAGTCTTCTGTAAATGTCAACCTGTTTTACTCCTTCATTCAGGAGAAGTTTCATCAAATGTCCTGGTTTGACTTGAAAACCCCTCATGTGTGGGACATCTGGTGAATCGATGACTGGGTAGATATACAGTAGCCTCAGTAAAATTTTGTCCAGCCCAGGAATGTTAATCATTTTATTCATTAGGTAATTATTGCCACTAATAAAAGAATTTAACCAATTAAAATGTATTAGCTAATGTTTTGCATAATATTTCTCTGTAGCTTGATTACTGATTTGTTCGAATATTGGTTAAAGAAAATGCCTCTAATTAAGCAAAATGTCACTGCTTAACATCTTGTTTAAGTGATGTGGTTTACCTTCTACACTACACATAAAAGATATTTGAGTCGGGTTAGCGTCGTTATTTCCATACAGTGTTTTTTCATGGGTGTTGTTGCGGGCGATACAGGACTGAGAGACACAGGATAGCAAATCACACCTTGGCTGATGTTTCTGTAGTGTATCAGGTGCTAGAGATCCATATGCATTACTTACTGTATGTTTAAACACACAAAATGAAAGCTTTTGCTTATTAGAGGGAAAAAAAAAACGATCAAGATCTGTGTGAAACATACACCTTGGTTCAGAACATCGCTGCTCATTTCTCAATTTCTCATCTCTTGCTTTCCTGCTACTATCTTCTTTCCCTCTATCTTTCTATTTCGCTCTCTGACTCCTTGTGAGAAGAGGAATGGAAAACGCCGGCATCTCCTAAACCAGCACTTTGTCACTGTCTCTACGAGGGCCGAGAGCGCGACCAGAGCAGGACTGGACACTGACGTTGTGGTAATGCCTCAGGAGAAAAAGGAAAATTGCAGTGCTTGGGGCAGCTCATTTTAGCTAATGGGGCGCAATATCTGTGAGGCACCCTGTGGGTCAGAATTTTTAAAAAATATATATTGAAAGCCAATAAAAAAAAAAGATGAGAAAATGACAGGAGTGGGGGTAAAAAAAAAAACAATCAGAGAGGAGAGGGACAGAGACTCACAGCTCTGTGGTGTCCTTGGGGATGCCCTTGGGCAGAGAGCGAAGTCCACGGTTACTGCAGCGCACCACTGTATCTGAGCATGTGCAGGGATCCGGACAGCGAGGGACCGATGGCAAACAGACATTTTCCTCTATGCCTGGAGAGAAATCCATTAAAAAAAAAAGTGAGACAGAAAATCATGTGCAGACATAAGGGTTTTGTTTAGAATATAGCTGCAGTTGCTTATATTTCCACATTGGCTAATACAGTAATGATGCAAGTGTGTGTAGGAAGAGGAATACAGGTGTCACAACGGCCCCAGGATAATACCCCTACCTGACAAAAAAAGTAAATGTATTTCAGTTCCGGTCGCAGTTTTGTAGACACTTCCAGTCCACACGTCCACAAGTCTTGCCTCTATATCCAGTGTTACATACTCTTCATCCTTTTCTTGCCTGTGTTTTGTGCCTGGCTTGTTTAAACTGACCCCTTTCTGGTTCTGGTTGTATTCAGCTATATTCTAGATTGATAATCGCTTGATCTTTGCTTTAAAGCTGCCTAATTAATTATCGTCTAAAAAAAAAAAAAAAAAAAAAAAACATTGCACAGGGATCTAACTTGATACAGTAAGGAGACCGAAAGCTACTGTGTATTTGGAATTACGATAATTACAAACCCTTCCAACTTGTAAAACAGCATTCATGTTTTCGAAGGACGGCATAATTACCAGTTGGGATGTCTTAAGCTTTCTAAAAGCTCTAACTAGCCATATGTGACGTCATGGTCTAAACACACACACACACACACACACCGCTAAAAAAGAAAAAAATATATATACAAAAATTACAGCGATGTGATTTACAGTTAAAGTAGCTAGGAATGTTATGCCAGAATTTCCATCTGTTTGAACATCTGTATCATTTCCCAGTAATGACTTATAGATAACAAATATCATAGTTTAGCTTTGGATCTTAAAATGTAAATGTATTGTAGGTATTTCCATAAAAGCAACAGATTTCTGTTTTTCTGTAATTCTGTCATTAAAAAACATACAGTACTTTTAGCTACTGTATTTAGTTCCCGGGCCAGTAGTGCTGTAAATCATAGGCAGATTTTTGACTTGATTCAATTCAATGTTGGAGCATTTCAGTTCGATTTAATTCCATAATGCTCATGTTTAATGTCTGATTTGTCTACAGCAGTTACATTTATGATGATTTATTAATATTAAAGTGACTAAAACATAACTAAACTTGTGTTGATTGTTTAAATGGCACGTTACGATTTTTTCTTGCTTCACACTCCAGTCCAGTAGGTGGCGGTATTGCAGCAAACGTTCATAAATCTCACTCACTCATCATCTATACCGCTTAATCCTGTATTCAGGGTCACGGGGGGCCTGGAGCCTATCAAAGGCACATGGCAGGGTACACCCTGGACAGGGTGCCAATCCATCGCAGGGCACACACACACTCACTCATTCACATTTGGGAACGCCAATTAGCCTGACCTACATGTCTTTGGACTGTGGGAGGAAACCGGAGTACCTGGAGGAAACCCACCAAGCACGGGGAGAACATGCAAACTCCATGCACACAGAGACGGGAATCGAGCCCGGCTGGGGATCGAACCCGGACCCTGGCGGTGCAAGGCGACAGTGCTAACCACTACACCACCCGTTCATAAATCTGCATTTGTGGAAAATGGAAGTGGTTTGTATTTTCTGCAAAAGCTGTCGTATAGTTTTAAGGACTTACAGTATTACATTTCAGACCATTTACCTCCTGGAAGTTTAATAATCCTCAAATAATTGAAAAAAGTATGCATCAATTCTGAGTTGAAAAATGACCCATAGTTTCAATGAATCGAAAGGATCAACAAACAATTGATTTCATTTCATAATCGATGAAATCGCACAGCTCTGGCTGCCAACATGGAGATTTCCCTTACACGTAATTTAACTGATTATATTTAATTGAGAAAAAAGTAATTTTTTTAAAGACAGGAAGCAGACCAACTCTTCATTAACAAGGTTACTGACTTCCTCTGACCTGCCTTCAAGATGGGTTTTGGCCTAATGGCAAAATTCCAACATCAAGATGAACTATGTAGTAAATGACAGAAGAAAGAAAAAAAAAACCCTCCACAAAATCCGATTTGACCGAGTCAAACGTTTGAGTGTCTGTTTTCTTAAACAAATATGACTTGATTGAAAAAACTCTGATTTCATGCATTTTCTTGGCAGTCAGACTACAGAAAATCATTTCTCCTAACATCACATATGCCAATAAAATTGTGAGCTGCCTGTCTGAACATATCCGTAGAGAGACTTTAATTTTTAATGCTTCTTTTACCGAGATATCTCACACGCAAGAGAAAAATTGAGCCAGCATCGCTGGGTTTAATATAGACATTCATAAATACTTTAAAAAGGAGAGAAAGGGAGGATGAAAAGAGGACAGAGAAGGAAAAAAAATAACAGAATAGCCGCGAAACCACTGGTATGACTGGTGTGTGTGTGTGTGTGTGTGTGTAAATGTAAGTGTAAGTGTGTGTATGTGCGCTATGTTAACTGGCCCAAAACTAATTTAAGTGGCGCTCTTGCCAAAACATCGCACTTCTTAAGATATCTTACAATCAGCACCAGGAACACTTGAGCCTAATAAGCGACACGGCACACAGGAGTTAAAGATTGTCCACCAAATGTTGTGCTTGGCTGGCGTTTCTCGTTTTTCCTCGGCCGGGCCTCGCAGCTTCCCGGTTCGCCTATTTCAGTCCGGGCTCGAGAGATGCTATCTACAAAGGAACTGAATGGCTCTCCAGATTAAAAAGAAACAAAGAATTAAGACATTAATGAGAGGTAATGGAAGCTCAGGTCTGCTCCAACAATAACAGCTTGAGTGAAGACTGAGGAAAGAAAGAGATGATGGAGAGAGGAAGCTAGGGAGCGAGAGAAACTAATTTTATTCTATTGATTGGGTTTCCCTGAACTGCAAAAAAATATCATCCTGCAAGTCAATTTAGCTTAAGGGTAATTTTAGCACTCCAAAAATAGTGGGATGGTTTGTAATTGCAATTAATTTCTTCGGAAAAGCAGGAACAGAATGAAAAACTCTGTGACCCTCTTAATCACCTCTCTTGCTCAGGTCTAAAGAAAAAGCCAATGAAGTTGGGGGGGGGGGGGGGAGCAGCCTAATGCACAAAGCCAGCTTGGAACGCATGCGTTGTGCTAACTAATGGCCCTCTTACACTCTTACCAAGCTCCCTCCCTTTGAACCTCTTCATTTCAAAGTGTTCTGCTGCCTACATCTGTGCTGCCTATTCCCTGAAGCTCTTAAGCAGCAAAAGAGCTGCTCGCCCCAGAACACTTGGGCTTTGGCGACGAGGCCTGACTCTAGCTGCGATTCTGGCCAGACAGAAGCCAAACCACATTTCCTTTTTCTCCGTTAAAATTTACAGTGGTGCAGCAGGACAGCGGTTCTCTCTCGGTGCCTGTAGGGAAATGGCCGCTACTTCCCTCAAAAAGCTGGCCTGATAATGAAGTGGACCGATTTGCACTCCCGATGCCCTCGCTGTGCTGGGAAGGAGACGTATGAGATTTATACATATCCTGAACAGCGTCTAGGCAGCGTTTCTTAAAGCGAAGGAACCGCTCAGAGATGGAGTGTGGAGTGATCCATGGGCCTGAGGGGTGACCAAAAGAACGTCCTGTTCTGATCAAACTAGCATGATTCGACAGGAAGATGCTTGTAATGCTAAGCAAAGAGTACACGATAATAACATAATGACCGTGCTCCTCTGAGTTGAGGAAAGTTCAAGGAGCCCGGATGCATTAAGTGCTGCCATGTGGTTTGGGTTTTGACCTCTGAGAACCCGTCTGCAGGCGTCATCTATGGATGGTATGTGCATGAAAGGTTATACTGATACATGTGTGTACACATTCAAATTAAAGCTGATGAATGGGTCCGTCAACAGGATCATGAATAAGGCATAACGACCGTGTTGAAAAACTGTATAGCTGCGTACCATCACAGGTGAAGTCAGGCGTAGCCACGTCCTGTATCGGGATTTCCTTCAGGAAGGCAGGCTTCTGGCATCTGGGGTTTCCGCTCACCACCCTGGTTTTCTTCAGCCACTGCCCCAGCCATGCCAGGTGGCAGTCACACACATATGGGTTGGACAGCAGGTTACTGTAAAGGGAAGGTAAAACAAAAAACAGGCATTCTTCATATACTGGTTTGGAGGGTTTAAAGGTACAGTCGGTGATTTTTGGGGGATGTCAGCTCACGTTATCTGTTTTAAAAAGCTAAACTCAAACTGAACCAAATCTTTTCCTTCAAAATGTATGCCTTGGCTCAGACACCTAAATACTTCCGTGAGGCAACATGACTTGACACCCAATCAGAGATGCCTCCTTGCCCTGACTGGTTTGATGTTAAGAATCCTTATCATATACAACAGTTGTTTTTTATAGTTCAGTACCTCATACATACAGAAGCGATTATCTGAACTGAGAAAATTTCATTTTATCAAATGCTGTTGGTAAATATGAGAACAAGTGAACCTATTGTGGTCAAGGTCATAGTAAATCTGGTGTCTATCTATCCCAGGAACCCTGAGTGTGAGGTGGGATGTAGCCTTAATGGAATGCCAGTCTATCACAGGCCACCATGCTCACGTGCACACACACAAACACTCACTTTTAGGGTTTATTTAGAGAGTCAGAAACATACAGTACGTTTAAGAAGGAAACCGGAGAACCCAGAGAAACGCTCCCCTCACTCGCCTTTAATCATGTTTTGGTTTACATACACTGAACAGCCATAACATTCACATTTGATTCTCGGCATAAATCGTGGAAATGGGAAACGTTGGCCGTGATAGAAACACACCAGTGCAACACATCCCGCAGTGCACAGGGGCTAGCAGGCAAAAGGTCCAAGACTTGTTGCAAATTCCCCAGTCCTCAATCTGACTGAGAATGCATGGGATGTGCCAGACAAATGAGTCCGGTCCACGGCACCCACATCCAGCCACAAACAGCACCCAAAGGATCTCTCGCTAATGCCTTGGTGCTAGACACCGCAGTACACCACTAGAGGCCCGAAAACACCACTAGTGAACCCAAAAAACAACCCAAAGATTTTTTTTAGATGTTTATATTATTAATGTTATGACTGATTGGTTTATAAGGAACATTGTAATCACCATGACGACACTGTTTAGTGAACTAATTTCTTTTCTAAGCTATAATTACAGTAATAATTATAGTAACAAAGAATTTACTGCCGAATTGCAAGACAACACCCCCCACCCCCCTCTCCCCACCTTTAAGACATAACACAGGGCAGAGACATAATTCAGAGACACATTTTTATCACATCGGGGCTGAGCCAGGCTCTAACCTCTATCCCCGAGTCTGTTAAATGGACCACAGGAGTCGAGCTTTCAGGACCGAGATACTGACCCATTTTTCATAGGTCCTCTCAGCGCTCCAAAAGCTCGCCTATTGAAGCAAGACCTAAATCATAAAAGTTTAGCCTCCAGCTGAAGGTGTCACTGGCCATGAGTCAGCGAGGCTGTAAGCGAGCGGCCTGGCTGACTGATGCGGCGTCCGGGCGTCCCGATTTTTTCAGCTGCAGCCGGCTGACTAGCGGAGCTGCCGTGGAGCCACTTTATTCACAAGCAGCAAATAGTGCATCTGAGGGCTGTTGTTCCGCACTACCCTACAGCACGGATTAATTAAGCGAGCTGACCTTCCAGTGCACTGCTAACATACGCGTGAGGGCTTGCAGGCAGCAGCGCACGTTAATACCCGAGCAGGCTCGCCATGTGTTTGCCTTTAATTATTCACACGGTGCACTGTGAACAACAAAGCATCGAATGGGGTCATTATCTTCACGGAAACGACGAATAAAAGACGAATCAAATGCAGAGAAAGCAGCTTAGCTCTCTTTCAGTTCTCTGAGAATTTTTCGGAAGCATTTCATAGCATTCTGGGAACGTACTATTTTGCTTAGGGTTAGGGTTAGTTTTTTTTTTTTACACTCTCAGGACTATAAAAAGTGGGTTAGAGCAAGGATTACTAAAAGGTTGCCAGAGCATTAGGGGAACATTTTCTGAACCACTAGAGGTTACTAAAAGATTACATAAAAGGTGGGGAACATTCTCTGAACGATAATGCCCAACAAATGCAAAGAGCACATTTTGAGAAAGAAACCTTTCCTGGAAAAATGTTTCAGTAAACAAAAGCCCACCACTCCACGAATGCTCTGGGATACAATGATATTTAGTCAACCCGCTCTTCTTTGGGCCAAAAACATGATCTTCTATACTGCAAATCAATCAATATTTCATTTTTTTTAATGTAAAATTTATTCTTCCCCTTGTCCTTCGTTCTCTCTATGTACAGAATTCCCCAAATCACCCATTAAATGTCTTTTAATGAATATTTAAGCTCAATTTAAACGTCAATACTTACCTCGACACTTCATACCAACAATAAAACAACATGTTGTATGTTGGCGCCATTTTAGCCAACGCAGTGACATGTAAGTGTTTCGTAATCTTTCGAGCTTATAATAATATACGATGGAAATGTTTTGGACGCTGTTTAAACTTGTTTTCTAGCCGGGAAAAAAAAAGCAAAAAAAAAAAAGCAGCTCAAGTATTTGGACTTTAATGTTGTTCGTCATGCCTGAAGGAAGCCAAACCCAAATACTGACATCAGATGTTGGAGTGAAAGCGGTGAGTGACCAAGAAAACAACCTCAGAATTTAGTAAGGCATCTGCAAACAATAATGCCAAAAGAAAAGCTCAGCGTGCACTGATTGCACCACATGCTATGGGATTATAATAGCAGTGTGATTGGGACTTCTTTGGACTTCCTGTATACAGCAAACTCCAGTTTCTTAACTCGAAGATCCCCCAAGGCTACATACTGTACAACCAACCGCAATGGGGATAGATCAGAGACGGACTGATACGTACATGCAGCATTGTGTCATAATGGTAGCGAATGTGCAAGAGGACGTGCATGAACATCTTAACCAGTCATTGGTTATCAAATGAGCTTCATATGATCTCATGATTTAATATTTGTCTCTGGGTTATGCATGCACCAAAACGTTTCTACACACCCTTTCAAATTACCCAAGAAATCTTTTTGGTTGCTATCAACTGAGTGTGTGTATATCAGTGTGTATACATATATGGGTGAGCACTTACATGGTGGAGAGGGTGTTGAGCGTGGAGAAGGCTCCAGGGACGATAGTGGAGATGCGATTATCGTAGAGAGACAGGAGACGTACAGAGCTGAGGCCTGTGAAGGTGGTGTTGTCCACACAGGTGATCAGGTTGCTCCTTAGCATCCTGTAGGAAGACACACAATAGGTGCAGCGTTAGGTAAGATGTGGTTCGGTGCTACAAAATTTGATACAATTTGCATACTAGAACATGACTGGCACTTACATTTTATGATGCAATATGTCACTTCTAGTATGTTATAGACTGGCATAAAATTCCTGATGAAATTTTCATCCCTGCTTTGTTTGCAGTAAAACTGTCACTAACACCGAATTCACACTCTCACACTTTTTGAGTCATTTCAAAAAGAAAGTTTTGTTCAGTTTGATTTAGGGTGCACATAGATTAAATAAATAAATAAATAAATAAGGGAAATATATATATATGAGGGATGTTCAAGTCTAACTGGGACTCAAAACTGGGATAACATTTACAAAGGACTTCAAGCACAGTATGGTGATGAGACTCTCGGTCGCAGTAAAACATTTGAATGGTGCAAACATTTTCAAGAACGCCGTCTGTCTGTGAGTGACGATCAGGCCCGGGGTGTCTCAAAACCCCTGCAGTCATTCCCGTGAAAATTCAGCGAGTGGAATGCCTGATCCTTAAAAACTGATGGATAATTTATCATAAATTTGCATCTGTCTGAGCGAACAATACACCAACACCACTTGCACATTATATGAACTCGGCAGGGAGTTATTGCACCCCAGCCATTTCCACATGTTTGAGCCATTAAAGGGTGTTTCGGACATGAAGCAGGAAGCAGTGTGATCACAGCTCCGGCGTACTGAGAAATCATTCTTCCTTGCTGGTATCCAAGCACTTGTGAAACGCTTAGCGTAATGTAGCAGGGGATTATATTGAAAAATAAAGGGAGTTTTTACTCTTATAACTGACTCGTTTACATACTGTATATAAAACATGTGTGTTGTGAAAAGGAGAATGAGAAAAAAAAAAAAAGGACACGGCTGCAGAAATGGCCTAAATGCAAACCAGAAACTGGTGGGATGCAAATGTGAAAGCAGCAAATTCCGCATTAGACCCTGACAAACAGGGACCTGAGACAGGCAAACTCAATTTAGGCATCATGTTCCTGGGATTTAAAAGCCACGAAATTCAATACTGCTGAACCATGATTCCATTCATTTGCTCCTACGCACTCCTCTCTCTCTCCAATTTGGCTAATTAGGTGGACAGCAGAGCTTAGCCATTCTGAACTCCCAGAGACGCATCATTGTAGCATCTTTGATGTCGCAGTGTGCTGCTTGTGACAGGAACCCAAGGATCCGGGTTGTGCTAGTCTCATTTGTGTGTTCTAGCGTAAGAAACAAGCTAATTTCTAGATGATAATAAAGGAGTCTGTTTTTCTGTTTATAAAAGTTTAGGAAGATACAACTGGAAGATGGGTTTGGACTCACAGGGTCTTGAGGCCACTCAGGCCTTTGAACATGCGCCCGTGAACAGCCTGTAGCTTGTTTCCTGTGAGCAGGAGCTCAAGGATGCCTCCGGCGCCATCGAACACGCCCTCCCGAATCTCCCGCAGCTTGTTGTTACTCAGGTTTCTGGAATAAAACAACAAATAGAGGTCGTCATGCTTGAAGGTTCTTACTTAAAAATATGAACATAAACCTGTCAACCAGTTTTATCTACTCTGGCTTGAAATCTCCCAACATTTCCACCAGGACTTGTAAAACAGAAACAGCTTCGGGATTTCACGACAAACGTAAGGTTTATTAATTTTTCAACATTCGAAATGTTGAATGTGTTCTTTATTCATAATCACAAGTTAGAATCGAATTTAATGGCTTCTCGAGCACACATTTATGACGTCTGGCTGCACGCTATCTCACCTGTGTTCTAGTGATTCACTAGCTGATTGCAATCTGTACTCCAGTAAAAAAAAAAAAAAAAAAACCCGTAAGGAGGGGAACTTTTAGATGCCTCCCATTTGTAATGAGTTCGACAGCACTATAACGTAAGCAATTTCATGCCTGATAAATCACTGGTCTTCTTTCCAAGAGACCACCGCTTTCCCATCTTCGGAGTGGGTGGCAAAAATTGCCAGACAATAAATCCCACTGCGCCTTCACCCATTTCAGCTCAATATTCTCCTGCTTTCTCTATCCACGCTGCCTACGCTCATCACGCATAAAGTTATTGACATAAAACTCACAGCCAGATGTCCCAAATGACAGCCCACCCTCCTCCCAACACCAGCTCTTAAAGTGAAATTGAAGAAATAAACGAGGACGTACATCTTCCGAAGGTTTGGGAGCTTCTTAAAGGCCCCTATGGTGTCCAGCGATGAGATTTCATTGTCGTTCAGGCGCCTGGGGAAGACAGAAAGAGACAGAGCGAAAAAAAGGGGATGGAGGGGGCAGGTGGAGAGAAAGGTTAACGATACACCAGTGAGAGGGTGAGTCATAATATGGAGTCAAAGAGGGATAAATACACTGGATGTATAAAAAGACGTCACCGAATATATGGAAAGCATGCAACCGCTCAGAGACAAGGACTGACACTATAAATATAGACGTTTTACAGTAGGCGCGAGCCATCCCTCCTTTCTTCAGAGTAAATTAAACGATGTAGATTCATTTAAAGAAATGAGAACAAATGATTCACTGTGACAGGATGCAAACTGCCGGTTGGTTACGACTACTGTATGTAAAACCTCTGCAGCGACCTCATTTCCCCTCTCGTCTGTTCCAACCAATCAGCATTCAGCATCACAAGTATATTAATCACCTGGTTCATGCCTTAAATTTTTTTTTTTTTTTTTCATGCTTGAATGATTCATAGATCACTGTATGGCTTAACAAACGAAAAACTGCTCAGGTACGGGGATTGGACTGAAAATGAGAAACAAAAACTTGCCAAAAATGAGAGCCAAAACAGTGCTTTAGAAAGCCTGGAGGACTATTCCTCAAGACCACATTAAACATACAAAAAGGTCTGTCTCTTTGGAAACAAAATATGAACTTTTGCACGGTACTGTATAATCTAGATCAAAGTATAATGTTAAGGTCATGTACTGTACATGCTCTACTGTATGTGGCTCGCTGTCTTTTGCTACTAAAGTAAAGAAAACTGATTTTTCTTATTGCATTTGAAAATAAAACAGCTTTCCATTTACTTTATATTGTAATTCTAAGGGAATCTTTGTTTGGTCAAAGTTATTTGAATATCATGCTCTATAATGTATATTTCAACCTTTCATTAAAGGCACTGCTTTCCAGAGGATAGAAAACCAATTAGAAAAAAAAAAAACACCTTGAGTGAGTATTCTTTTAGGAATAGATTATATTGCTGTGATTTGAAAGAAAACCTCACAGAGAGATGACAAGACAGAGCAGAGCATAAGAAAAAGAAAAGGACAATGACAAGAACCAAAAAGGAACCCTGACGAAACACCTTAGAGAGTGAAAGTAATTGAGGGAAGAAATGAAAAGAGGACAGAATATATGAATCAGAATTTCAGTTGCAGGAGGAAAATGAATCAGTGGGACGATGTGGACATACAAGAAGGATAAGGAGGAGGAAAGGCAGCTAACGTTCCCATAAACTGGGTTGCTGTCTCATGCTAAGGAAACAGAGACCGAATAGGACGCAGACAGAGCAGGTTTAGGAGGCCTAGGGTGTGATTGATGAGTGAAGTTGATGGGAGTGCAGAGGGAAAAGCCTGCTGCGTCCTCTA
Source organism: Clarias fuscus (assembly GCA_030347435.1). Lineage (NCBI taxonomy): Eukaryota > Metazoa > Chordata > Actinopteri > Siluriformes > Clariidae > Clarias > Clarias fuscus. The sequence continues at coordinate 25,840,706 of CM059214.1, read as the reverse complement.
CACATGAGCAGAAGGGCAAGTGGCATCTGGGGAACGGCTGAGGGATAGCGGGAACCTAACAGTCCAGGAAGAGCCTGTGGCAGTCATTCACCATCAACCAGCATGAGATATGAGAAAGAGATAGATAGAGGAGAGGGAATGGACAAGCAGGACAAGAGAGGTGCAGTGATGTGCAGGAAGAGATGTGAACAAGATGGACTCAGTCAGATATGTGAGTAGGAGGAAGAAGTCGTGTGTGTTTGAGCCATACACCGGGCAAAAAGTTCCAGGGATATTCTTTATGCTGCAATAAATTCAAGGAACATTTTGACCCAAAGTTTGTACAATAGAGATGATGTGTCCATCTGATTAACTTAATTTATCTAAGCACTCATTGTCTACACCACTTTATCCTGTATTTAGGGTCACAGGGAGCTTGGAGTCTATCCCAGGATTGGCGGTGTATACTCTTGACAGGGCGCCAATCCATCTCAGGGCACATACACAAACTAGCATGTTCATTCACACACTACGGGCAATTTGGGAACGGCAGTTAGCCTAACAAACTCAGGCCTGAGGCGGGATTCACACAGGCCTGAGGCGGGAATTGAACCCGGACCCTGGTGGTGCAAGGCGACACTAAACCACTGTGTCGCCTGCAGCCCAAACAAGTATACCAATATTAGATGATGCAGTGGGGACTACGTGTCAATCAGTTCTTTCAACTCAGCTGATTAATAGTATCTGATAAATTTAAGAAAATTAATTTAAAGCATGGAGAAAAAGTAGAGACAATCAGGTCTCCCTGTATATGCATGTGTGTATGAGTTTGCTTACAGATCAGTGGTGTGTTCAGGTAGGTGCGGAGGGATGCTGGTGAGTTTGAGGTTGGAACAATCCACCACGGTACCCTCACAGCGACAGCGTTCAGGGCACACCAGGTCCTGGAAACACTCTCCTGTCAGACGACTGCGATAGTCCTCTGAACCTGACACACAGGACAGAAAGAGAGAGAGAGAGAGTACGAGATAAAGAGAGAGTAGAGAAAAAAGAGAACAAAAAAGCAGCCATAATGCTTATTTACATAAACATGTCTGCCCTGACACACACACACACATGCACACTCATATCTGATGAAACCTATATCTAAACATTGCACCACGCTAACACGTTACAGATCTTCATATACTCGATCACGCTCAGACATCCCTATACCCCTGCACAAACATGAACTCCCCACACACGGCTAGTCCTAAACAAACATCCATCTTCTTCTGAGGAACGGCTGTGTGTGCTGATAAAGCGGACCAAACAGCGCGAGGTCACTTGCCGGCGGTCTGCTCCTGAGATGTGTTTTGACATAAAAACAGAGGAGGATTCTGGGGAGCAGGAGGTGCTGGGTTATTGAGATATATCTCAGTCACATGACCGATTTCTTTCCACAGGCGCTGTTTATATTATTCCTCCTCTCCTCTTTTTTTCACTGTCCTACAGCAGTGTCTGTGCGTCAACAAGGCCTTAGCTTATTGCAAATTTTATTAGCCGTTTGCAAACCATATCAAATGAGGTCGCAACAATATCTCATGTAGTGCTTGCTAAGGTGTTAGAGAAATTAGCCGCATAGCATTTAAAGTTACAATTAAATAATTTGACTAATGATAGCTAGCATGCTAACAAGCTTTGCTAAGTTCTCTTAAATTCTTTCAGACTAACATCACCTAGCTTGCTAAAACTAAAATAGTGTTTTAATTACTCAGTACAGTGAAACAAAACAATACAAAAAGACAACAAAATAACTAACCTTAACTAGCTTGCTAGCAGCCTGGACTTATGTTAGATAAAATTATCTTATCTAGCAAACTGGGCAAATATATTTAATTACATAGCAAAATATCAATCATACCAAATATAAATATTTTGTCTTAGTTAACTAGAAAGCTAAGTAGCATTAGCTAAAGTATTTTAATACACAACAAAAAACAGAAAGCTTGCTAGCTTAGCTAATGTTTCTAAAAACAAATTAGCAAAAGAAAACAGCTAACGTAATAACTGAAAAAGAGATAGTAAAGTTGTCAGATGATTAAGTTTGCAATTGGCTAGGTACATTTAATTTAAACTTCAGTCTTGTTGACCCAGGAACACTGTAAAAAAAAATGGAGACCCATGTTTAGCGCTTAAGCCCTTTTCAGGACATGGTTGCTAAGGCAGAAGGTCTTAGATGCAGCACATGTCCTCGATAGTCGCTCTTGAATTTGAATTGACAAGCGCCGCCTTGTTCTTCTTCCTTGCGATGGGCGAGAGGTGCCCTATCCCAGAATGCCATGCTGCGTGCGAGTGTGTCCAGCGGTCCCTGGTGCTTGACGGAACCATGTGAGGCGAGTGTAGGCGGCGGCACATGGTTAGATCAAGCACAAGAGACAGCTGCACCAGGGGCCGGGGGGGCCCGGGGCCAGGAGTGGAGAGGAAGAGGAGAAGAGCAAGAGGAGGAGTGAGGTGCAGGAGCAGCCAGGAAGAGAGCAGGAAGCTGCCGAGAAAAGCGTTCATCCCACTTTCCCCGCTTCTGTTACGGTGGGGACCATAGCTCCGCCCACAACACAAGGGCACAGACAGATAGTACATGACAGGACAGACAGAGACATGACTGGCACACGCAGGACAAAAAGGAGTGGAGCGAAGCCCTCTGTTGCTTTGCACAACGGAACACACACACACACACACGCACGAACACAAACACAAACGGTTCGTGCACAAACCCTTGGCTCTGAGTGTGTGTTGGCTCTCCCGCTGTTCTTGTTACTGTGCTGCTATAGGGACACAGGCAGAGCTGTAATTACGGGAAATCCTGGGGTTAATATCAAAGCAAGCGGCGGTTGGGCACAGGATCGAGCACACACACACACATTATGCTTGCACCAGTCCGTTCCCTTTCATGGCCATTTTCATGACTGCGATGTCCCACAGATCTTGATGAACATTCAAAAATGCATTCTGATGGTTTTCTGTTCTACAGCGTATCCTGGTGATGTCCCATGAGCACTCTGAAGCCTGGCAGTGTGTATGTAGAACTGCTCTAGGCCTGAGGATGCCACACAGCTCCCTCTCCAGGGAAAAGACACACATTTACCCATGACCCAACACACATACAGTATATATATACACACACACACACACACACACACACACACACACACACACACACACACACACACACACACACACACACACACATGCAGAATCCTGGCAGTCACCTACATGAAGCCAGACTGCAATCTGACCAGATTTAAATAAATTTTGTAATGATGTGAATTAAAAGAAGAATAAATCATATGGTCTATCACCAGTTTTAGGTTTTACGTAAATGTAAAACATTCTTTCTATTGCTTTCTTCTGTTGCATACAACAGAACCAGATGTTTCGAAGAGTCACCAAATTTTACTGTTGATATAAGCTGGCTAATAGAAGCGTACACAAAGAAAGCATTTATCTAACAATACCTAGCTTGTTCGCTATGTTTGTTCGGTAAAAACTATAAAATCCTATAAGACATTAGCTTTTTCACACTTTTGACAAAATTTTGTTTAGGATGCTTTTACACTATCATATGATTGCCTGCATACGATTGTGCCCCCTTCTTTTATCCCCTCCTCGCCGGTTTTCACATTAGTAATGTTGTTCCATACTTGAGTACATGTGTGCAATTACTCTTTGAAACAGCAGGTGGCAGTATGCACCTACTAGGTGCTTTGCGGGGTTCATGCACTTAACAGGAGGAAACTTCTGTTTTTACGGTACGGTTGGCTTTCATATTTGATTTAAGCCACCGTACCACGATCAAGACCACGATCGAGACTGCGAAGCACGCCGATCCGTGGCGAACGTTACGCGAACGTTCCGAACTGGGGGGTCAAAACGTACTGTGAAAGCACCGTTAGTAAAAACGTCCAATCAGATTATTAAACCCTTAAAATCGTTAACATTTGTAATAGACAATAGCGCACTCTATGGTATATCTGGTATCTAGGTTTTCGTACATGTATATTTAAGGATCTAACCAACATGTCTCCAGTGCTTGCCAGGGAAGATATAATTTTAGATGGTTCTGTTGGCTGGAATGTCCACATTCCGAAAATAATCTGCCAAACCTCTGATCTTGTCCTTGAACGCACAAGAATGAATCAGTGGACCCTACGAGTCCTTTGTGTGTGTGTGTGTGTGTGTGTGTGTGTGTGTGTGAGAGAGAGAGAGAGAGAGAGAGAGAATGCACTTGTGTTAAGTCTACCTGTGCAGCGGAACTTCTTGCCCTTGATCTGACTGATGCGCTTGTTGGCGAGACGGCGCGGGTGGCTGCAGCGTGCTCCACTCGTCTCGATGGGGTTGTCAAACAGGTAGTCAGCCAGCCACTTCAGGTGGCAATCACACATGAAGGGATTCTGAGCAAGATGTCTGTGGGGGTAAAGGGTATAAATAGAGAAATATGTGGCACAGAGAAGGAGGAAAAGGATCTGAATTTGTTTTTTTTTTCAATCAATTTCTTTTCATATTTCAGCATGAAAATGTGATGGGTTTTCATTTTCTCACTCCGCTATGTTCTGATAAAAATCAATAAAATCAAATAAGTGATCGAGCGATTATAGTGTATGAAAAATCAGCAGTAGTTGCTTGTAAACTAGGGTGTGCTGCTGAAGTGGACATGGAGGCATGCGTGCGTACGTGTGTTTACAGTGTGTGTGTGTGTGTGTACGTGTGTGTGTGTGAGAGATACATACAGGGTCTTGATGGAGCGCAGTGGTGTGAACAGGCCTTTGCTGATGGTCTGCAGCTTGTTGTCATAGAGAGAGAGCAGATTGAGACTCTGTAGGTCTTTGAACGTGTTCACCCTCAGGCAGTTGATCTTGTTGGCGTTAAGCAGCCTGGATGGACAAAAAGACCATTTCATCCTTCAGTCAGAGCTGTGGTGAGTGAGAGGACACAACACACTAACATAATACGCCTGAGAGTCCATCTGTCATCGATCAAATTTACTATTCGCCCTTTCGATTAGACTGGAGGCTTTGAGCCGTGTTATATATCGAAGTGATTTCTCTTCACAGCCACGCTGTTTAGAATGGATGCATTGTTATGTATTATGGGATTTTAGGTGAAGGGAACGTGAGGTCCAGATCTGAACATTAGACAGATAAGTCTGAATAAATGTCTGAAAATAGCAGGCGGCTCAGTACCTCGAAGGCCAATTTTCCTGGCAATTCCACCAAAAAAATCTTTGACGACTTTAAGGACACAGACTTTTTATTCTTCTCAGGTCTGAGCACAAAAGCGCGTCTCGCTCTGAGCGCTTTTATGTCCCCGGAGCCGCCAGCAGAGTCAGAGATGCTGTAAATTCATGATGCCACTGCGCTGGCATGCCAAACTCTACAGAGGAGCGCAGTATCACAAATAGCTTAAGAAGTTATTTCTGTAAACCAGAATGGAAAAATCACAGGCTGTGTTTTCCTTCGCCCAGATTTCCACACTGCTGCAAAAACATACAGTTTACTGGAAGGCATTTACAATTTTCTAAATATACTGTATAGATAATACACATTTGCTTTCTAAGATTCACTTAAATAACCAAAATCTTAGTACACCTTTTAAGGCCATTTAGTAAATCAGAGGCACGTTTGCATTATTTGTCTAATTTATGTCCACGAGCCCTGGTCTTTGTTCCAGTGTTCTACAGTATGTCTCACTTACTTAGACTGCCTGACAATCGCCTAGCACATGGCCTGTGTTTAATTACGGAAAGCCGTTCTAATGAGGCTTTGTCTCCCAGTGAATGAATGCATCGTTAGCCTGCTCACTGGGAGAGCTAATTAGGTGTGGGGATTTGAAAAAAAGAAGAAAACAAGGGAACCCTGTTCACAACAAGGTGAGACAAAAACATGTGCATGCATTACAGGTGCCCTTTTTTAAGGAATGGTGCAAGGTGTGACTTTTGGATGGAAACTAGCAATTTCCCAAACAGCAACCCAGAGATGCCATAACACTCAGACCTACAGTGAACTTTCCATCCATCCATGAGCCTTTATAGTCCAACTAAAGTCGGTGGAGGCCAACAGGAAACATTGGAAGGCAATGGTGACCATTGTATTTATTCTCATTTTGTACAACCGGGGTAGGACCGCTGGTTAATACTCACACATTAATAAGACTAATTAATTAGACTAATCTGCATGTCCTTGGACTGTTCGAGGAAACCCACCAAGCACGGGGAGAACATGCAAACTCCATGCACACAATCCGGACGTGGGAATCGAACCAAGAACCTGGAGGTGCAAGGCGACAGTGCTAACAGTTACACCACTTTAGAATTTACAAAAGTCAATTCAAGTGGATGAAAGAATCTTATATACCTGAACGTCGAGTTAAAATTTAAATAAAAGGGAGTTTTATAAAATGCATAGTCTTGGCTGTAGTTATTGTGAATGCCTAATAAAAAATGCAACACCTCCTTTTCTCCACCACAGTTAAAATGCAGTTAAGCATCAAAAGGAAATACCGTATACGGTAAGTGGCTGTGATGCAAATCAGACGTTCTCATTAATGCATTCTTTCTAATACCATTTAGGGATAGGAGTCTGCATCGTCAAAACACTTTGATGGTTAAGTAATAACGTAGCACTCATAACCCAAGTATAAAGGTTGGGTGGTAAAGTAAAGCCTTTATTTTGTCACATATTCATTACAGCACAGTGAAATTCCTTCTTCGCATATCCCAGCGTAACTGGGGTCAGAGCGCAGGGTCAGCCATGGTACAGCGCCCCTGGAACAGTTAGGGTTAAGGGCCTTGCTCAAGGGCCCAACACTGGCAACCTGATTGAGCTGGGAATCGAACCACCGATCTTCTGATCAGTAACTCAGTGCCTTAGCCCTCTGAGATGTACCTCTGTAGATGTGTTTTCATGCAACATTTACGTATTATTTATTCATTTGAATATTAAAAATGTGAATTTTGTTAGTCCAATTTATTTAACCAGTTCTCATTCGTTCCTGAAGCATTCCACCGTTCCCAGAGCAACAGGGCAACCCTGATACTGATCTAAGATTATTTACCCCCCTCCCCCCCCCCCCCCCTCCTTTAGTAAAAGCTGCTGTAGCAAGAAATGCTCAGGAACTTTTATGTTCGCTTAAAGAGCTCTTTTTTTCTGAGACAGCCCTTTTTTTCTGTGCAGGTGTGTTGGGAGTTGTGAGACAGCCGAAATGTGGAGCAAACGTGGGTCTCGGAGGAGCACTCTGAGACACAGCGCATCACTGGGAGAAAAATGTAAATCGCGCAAACACAGGTAATTTGACTCATTAGTGCAGCTAACAAGGCAAGGAGTCAAAAGCGCTGGAATCGACGTGTATTCGGCTGATAATAACTTGCTGACGTGTCCTTGCTCGGCTCGATCCGCTGATGCGCGAGCAGAGAAGCCGCCGACTTACCCGTATCTCTGCAAATTGTAAGAGGCAGCGCAGACAAAGTCATTAAAACATACAGATTTGCTCAAATTAGACCACTAAACACCGGCATCATGTTTGAACAATGTTTCCGCGTCGACATCAATAGGACTAGGTGTGAGAGATATGCTTTCTAATCAGGCCCTATTTAAATGCTAATGATGTTAGGGATACTCCTGAGGAGGAGGAGGGGAAACACCAGAGGATATATCGATGCGTCTTCCTCTAACAAGTCGTCCAAACGGTCCATTTGGGAGTTTTGGAGGTTTCAAGAAGATCTTTTTGCTTGAGCTCGTTTTATGAGAGGAGCTAGGGGAAATAAAATAGGTTTTTTCATCGCAGCGTCTGCACTGGATCAGTACACACACACAGACACACACATGCACGTGCTATCCTGTTGCTACTGGTTGCAGATGTGATTGAAACAGTACTTACAGCAGTTGCAGGGAGACAAGGCCATCAAACAAGCCTTTGGGGATCTCTGCAATTTTGTTCCCGTACAGCACCCTGTACAGGCACAGAAACAAAAGCAAAGAAAGCTCGGTAAATCACCTCAGCATGATGACTGAGAGACTAATCCATGTCCTACATCACATATCTTACAATATATTCAGTATTAATAATAGTATTATAATTAATACTATATATTCAGTATTAACACTTTTATATTCTATACACCCTTTACACATATTCTACTTCACAGGTTTGAATCCAGCCTAATAATCAATTAACAATCCACACCAGCCCCTTCATTTATGCAGTTAAACTGGAATAGAAGAAAACGACCGAGGTCGATCTGAATGATACATCCATTCTGTCCATGGACGTGGATAATCTTTTAAATAAGATTTAATAGGACATTTTTGTCTTCTCACAGACCCTGCAAAAGGATTCTTTGTTCTGGAGGCTGGACATCTTGGAATATGCATAATGTGATCCTCGATTTAATGCCAAAATGTCAGAAATGACAGTGTGAGTGCTCCTATGGCATGGATTGAAAAGCCACCATTAGCTACAGTAGATGGCAGTGGATTCCTGAAAATTCCAGGATGAACTACAAAAATAACAGTACTGGTGATCGTGAAATGTAAAGCAAAATAAAAAGCATTAAAAAAAAATCACTTAGTGAGACTAATCAGAAAATAAGGCTTCAATTTGCTAGGGAGCCTAAAGATTGGACTTCGGGGCAATTGAAGAAGGTCATGTGGTCTGATAATACCCTATTCCAGACCCATGGGTGCGGACTGCGTTAAGGTTTACTACTGTGATGGCACAGGAATATTCCAGGACTCGAGTTGTGAAACGTGATTCTGGGAGCATAGGCAATGATTTTCACACATGAATTGGCCACCATGTTGTGCACTGTAATCAAAGCTAAAGGAGGTCAATTGAAATATTAGAGTGTGCAACTTAATTTTTTTGGGGAGTCTACATATGAGACAGCAATGCTAATAAATGAGGCCAGATTGCACTGACTGATTAAGTAAAAAGTATGGTTTCCTTTAATCTCACATCTATCAGTAGATAATAGAGGAAGTTTCACAAATAATTTATCATTTTATATATATATAGAATGGGAGAAAATCCCAAGTACAAGAATGGAAAGACTTTTAGCTGGCTATAAAAAGCGTATGCAAGCTGTAATATCTGCCAGAGGAGGTGTTACTATGTATGTTATGTAGGGTGCCCAAACTTTTGCACAGTGACACAATAATGTTTTTATTTTTGATCTTTGTTCTATTTAAGACAGTTTTGTACATTACAAAAAATAATTATGCACCAATGTTTGCTGAAAATATTGTGCATTTTTTCCATTTCCAAGAGAAACTGTGTTAACATCTTTTCAATTAAAAAATCACCAAAATCTGTTATTTATCAAGGGGTGCCTACAGTTTTGCATAAGACTGTATATACAGATTTACATGTAGTAATCTTAATTGATTAACCTTGGAATATTTTTTAAACACATGCATGTGCATAAACTGCGTTAGTAGTTGTCCTGTGATAAAACACATTCTGGTTGTATAGAGATGAGTCATATATATACATATACACACTTTATATACACTGATCAGATATAATATTCCTACACTAAACATTATGCCCAGTATTGTGTTGGTTCCCCTTGTGGTGCTGACTGTGAATCCTGTGGGTGCTGTGGGTTGCAGGGTGGGGCCTCCATGGATTGGACTTGGCATCCCATGTGTGCGTGATCAGATTGGGATCTGGGGAGTTTTCAGCCCAGGTCAGCAGTCTTGGACTCTGTGCCTGCTGGTGGGCTGTGATGCACTGGGTGATTTGGTGCCTTTCTATCATGGCCAGTATTGATTTTTTTTTTCCCGTGATTTGTACTGTATTGGCTACTCTGTCGGATCAGATAGGATGGGCTGGGGCTTGGTCCCTGAGGGATGATCCTGTCATCAATTTATTGGTATATAACTGATAATCAGCATTAATGTGTTAATGTTTTTGGTGTTAATGCTGGCGTGCCGGTGGTGTGGTGGTTAGGACTGTTGCCTTGCACCTCCAGGGGCTAGGTTCGATTCCTGCCTCGGGATCTGTGTGCATGGAGATTGCTCCTGTGTGCATGGAGATTGCATGTTCTCCCGTGCTTGGTGGGTTTCCTACAGGTACTCCGGTTTCCTCCAAAGACATGCAGATGAGGCTAATTGGAGTTCGGAATTGAATGCTTCAGTGGATATGTGGATAATTGCTGCTGTAAGACTTCCCTCGGCACAGAGCATTTATTATAACAATTTGATCATACTAAACATCATTTTAACACACTTAGGACTGTTTAACTTAGACTATACAGAGTAATAATTTATTATCCCACTATTTATTTTTTCCTCTCCATCACATCTGGAAGGCTCATTACAGATCTTTATCCATGTCTGTGTCTGGCTTTCTACAAAACTGCTTAGTGAAAATGTTATAATCTTCCTAACTGAGATCATGATAAAAAACCTGTTATGAAATAAAACCATGATAAAAAATGTAATATTTTCGAACCCATATGACTGCTTTTAAGCTTGAAATGGACTTATTCTGATACTATTGTTTATTTCATGGATTTATTTCTAGAAAGGAATATATACACATTACAGGGTGTATACTGTAAACACTTCATTCTGAACCTACAATCTAAATGAATTCATGGTTACAGCCATCCTTAAATGTAAATATAGTCTGTGGAAGTGAGTAGATCTTTAATTGCAGCACAGGAAATAAGTGAGTGCTGAAAGACTGAGGCCTGTCATGGCTCCAGCTGCCTCACAGGGCTGAACTCAAAGAGAGGGCCGTAACAAAATTAATATGCACAGGACGAGGCTCATTTCTTTTTCTGTCTTGTTCAGGTGATGTAAATGGGAGCCGTCTCTTGTGTTCACACCATGGTGAATGTCAGCATACACACACACACTCACACTAAGGTTACTGTTGCCCTACATGCTAATTTAATTCCCTTATTTGACAGCTGTCTCATCAACATCAGCCCTTTTACAGACCCGCTGCACACGTTCTTAACTGATGTGAAAAATGTGCAAAATCTGAAGGAATTTAAAACATGCCTGTGCACATATCAGTGCATTTGTTTATTCATGGGTGTATTGTGTGTGTGTGTTTGTGTCTGTGCACATGCTCATGCCAAAATACTTACAGTGAGGTGAGGGAGCGGAGGCCGCTGAAGGCGTCATCAGCGATGTCTGAAATCTGATTTTTGCTCAGATCTCTGAAAAGCAGACATGAAACCGGGATGTTAAACACATGCCTGTGGCTAGAGGAATAGAGATGTCTCTCACCAAAAGCATGTAAAAGCCTGAACACACTAAGCTTAAAGAAAGAGAACAGCTTTCCAACATATCACTGAAACATTCCCCTCGTTCATTCGCTGGCGTTTGCTTTTATTAGCAATAATATGCATTATTAATACACTTCCTGGCCAAGGGAAGAAAAAAACCCTGACACAGACTAATATTTTCTTGGACTGCCTTTAGTTTTGAATACATTGCATAACGTGGTGGCTAGGCCATGTGTGAAAATGATTCCTCATGCTCCCGGAATCACTCGTTCACAATTTGAATCTTGGAATACAGTATACAGTATGCCTGTGCCCTCGGGGGGGAAAACCTGGTCGTTCAGAACATTCGGGTCGTCAGCTGACTTCAATTCATTGGCATATAACGATGATGAGTCTAGACCTGACCAACTGGAGCCTCCCCAGATCATATCCACTGCCTCATGGAAACTATGCATTAGGGGTGCATCGCTTTGTGCGCTTCCCTCCTCACCCTCCTCACCCTCATGCACCCATTTCTCTGGTATAGGATCAATCTGGATTCATTAAACCACATTAACTTTTTTTCTATTTCTCTAAAGTACAATCTTTATGCTTCCTAGCAAATTATTATTATTATTATTATTCTGACTCATTTTTTCTGATTATTGATTATACTACCAAGTGGGTTTCTTACTGTATGGCCACAAAGCTGTTTAGTCTCAAGCCTGTGATTTTCCTCATCACACTGTTTATGGAAATGCTTTCACTATTAAACTATAGCTGTGCTTTTTACAGTTGCTTTTTACTATGCAACTTCTCTAAGCATTTAAGTGATCTCCGATCACAATCTTTCATGTTTTTTTTTTTTCTGACCACATTTCTTCCCTGAAACTGATGGTTCAGCGCTATCTGTGCAGGTTTTAATAATGTCTTAGACATGTCTTAATTTTGGCATGTTAAATTCTCAGATATGATTAGTTATAGGGTTTTTATATATATACATAATATATACAGTAGAACCTTGGATTACGAGCATAATTCGTTCCGGGAGGGCTCGTATTCCAAAAACATTCGTAACCCAAAAGACTTTTCCCATAAAAAATAATGAAAACTCGTTATTCGTTCTACAGCCCAAAACAATAAATACATAAAAATAATTAATACAACATATATTTAAATACATACATTTAAAAAAAAAGTAAAAATAAATCCAGACAGTTAAGTGTTTCCGGCGCCATGTATTTGTATGTGTGTGTGTGTGGAATTAGCCCCTCGCCTCATCTTAAACAGTAAAACTCCTTCTCCCTCCCACACCTCGCTTTTTAAGTTTCACAACTAACATACACAATGCAAACACTGTTTTAACGGGAAAAAAATTAATCTCTCTAATGATACTCGTAGTGAGCATACTAATGGAATAACTGCTGTAAAGTAAAAAAATAAAAAATAACAAATGAGCCAGCACCTTACTTTTGAAAAGAATCGCGACAGAGCTGAGTTTTCTGTGTAAATAAAGCGTGTGTGTTCAGTCGGGGAGTGTGTGTGTGTGTCTGTGTCGGTGTCAAATTACGGGCGTGCGCACACGCACACACAATGTACACATGAGAAAAGTGTGTGTGTCGGTATGTGTGGGGCACAGTGTCAAATTACGCGCGCGCACACAGAAGAGAGAGGGAGATGTTGATTATACCAGTAAGAGACGAGCACTTAGACGCAGCAGGGGAGACGATTACCCATAATTCCCGCAGCGCAAGAGAGAGAAAAATCATTGGCTCAGTTGTGATCACTTTCCGATCGGTATCAAAATAAGAGTCGCATGCGTGATACATGATACTCGGCGCTCGTAAACTAATACTTGCTCGGTTTCCAATTAAAAATGTATTAAAAATCTTTGCTCGGTTTGCGGAACACTCGTAAACCACATTACTCGCAATCCGAGGTTCCACTGTATATATAGATATTTACAGTCTTATGCAAACGTATATATAAATATATACTTTAAATAAAGTGTATATATAAAAATATATATGTATATAAAAAAAATATATATATATATATATACAGTCTTATGCAAAAGTTTAGGCACCCCCTGATAAATAACAGATTTTGGTGATTTTTTAAAATTCAAAATATGTTAACACTGTCTCGCTTGGAAATGGAAAAAATGCACAATATTTTCAACAAACACTGATGCATAGTTACTTCTTATGCCATAAATTGAACAAAAATAACTGTGTTGAGTTATAACAGAGACTATGTTAAGATCTTTTCAATTAAAAAAATCACCAAAATCTGTTTTTTTATCAAGGGTGCCTAAACTTTTGCATAAGACTCTCTATATATACATTCTTATGCACTTTTTGTTATTCCTTATTTAAAACTGCCTTTAACACACAGCAGGACAGCACGTAGCCCAATCACATTTCGCAGTCATATCATCAATTGCAGTGTAAACAGAGGTGACAGGTCAATGCATTACACAGACCCCTAAGAAAAAGAAAAGATTGTAGCCAAATTACAAACACAACCCGGCAACAGCCTGCTGAAGGTTATTGGAAATCGTGCAACCGTGCAACGGATAGAAAGTGCTGATGCGGCTAGGAAAAGGAATGACACATAAACAGTGTGTTTACAGCACTACTATGCATAGGTTGCTGTAAATGCCCCTCTCGGGAAGGCTAATACTCACATTCTTTTCAGCTTCTTATACGGAGAGAAGGCCCCAGGTGGAATGCTCTTAATCAGGTTCTGTTCCAGACGACTGCAAAAAAAAAAAAAAAAAGACAAACGTCTTATGTACGACTATTACTTTCAACACAAGGAAATTAAAATGTATAGCATTGTGTGGCATTACGCAGCAGACTACAGAGTTATCAGGATACACAGGTTTTATTTAATGCATGTTAGTTGATACACTTTTTGTGCATGTGTGTTATATAATGTACATATGATATATGTGCGTTGTGTTGATGTGTTGCACAGAGCTCTGAAAGATTCAAATGAATTGAAATCAGAGTGGTTAATCTGCATAGACTAATTCATCCTTGCCACCATACACATGCCTGCATGCATACTTATTCTTATAGGTAGCTCTAACACAAGCACACTCCTGGCTCACTGCTGTAGGGATGAGCTCCGGCTGGCAGTTAAAAGCTCCTACAGGTGAATTACTGAGTGAGCCATCGAGCCATTTGACGCAGATTGAGAGACTGGTGCAGATTGAGAGGAAATGGGTTTGAGTTTTCAATCTCCTCTGGCACGCGCCATGATCCAGTCCTGGCAGCTGCCACGGCAAACACGGCTCGGTCAAAATGAGCCCGAAGCCCAGCGACGCTCGACCTGTACATCATTCAATTAGAGCTATTTGTTTCTGGCCGGGGGCACCGCTTGAGTAATGCATCCAGCCTAGTGCAATCGTTTGTTACACAAAGGTCATACGCTATTGGCAGAAAGTGCAAGGCGAGGAACGGTACACATCAGGACAATTACGCATCTGTCCTTTGGTGCAAACAAGAGCGGTACGATCAATATGTATATCAAATACACATGCTGAGACACTGCAAAGCCAGTAGGAATCTAATCAACACACACACACATATACTGTAGTATACACATACTGTACACTGCCGTCTCTCCTGCTGTACTGTATGTGCAAGGGATGTCTGATTAAATATACAAATACTATTCAGATTTTTCTGAATATGTTGACATATTCCAAAACAAGAAATCTGCATTTGAATATTTAAGGTCGAATTTTATCCTGTGTCGCCTAATGCAAGTCATTTGAAACATATTTCCAAAAAACTTTCACAAGGTAGTCCTTGAATAAATGAATTTAATTTACATCATGCTTATTTTTTATTTTTTTTAGCTTCTCCAATTTTATAATTGACTATGAATGAGATCGATCTTAAGAGTTATATTTATATGCAGGTAGTTAAGAGTGTTCAGTTAGTTTTACAGTAGATGCAGGGAGTGAGCAGGAAGTCTGTTGTGCGTTCAAGGTGATTTTTTAAAACCTAATATTACGGACAAACCACATTGGGGAATAAAAACTCTGAAACTTCTACACACGACTATAGTGGATAGATCTCTAAGCTGTAAGCTCTTCTTTTGTGTGTGATTGTGAATGATTGAGTTCAGGCCACTGCAGGGCTGCTGATTAGAACAGGGTCCGGGAGCGATTTCATTCGCCTGACTCCAGCTCTTTGGCTGCGTGCATAATTGTCCTGAACTACGGAGGAGAATGTGAAGGACCCTGAGTAGCTCGAGCCGGAGGAAGCCGCAGCTCTGGCAGACTTCTGACGCTCCCGCTAATGAGGCTGTGAAGTGCAGTGCTAATGGCCTTCGCACCATGACAGGAGGAGAGGAGAAGTGAACCCGGGCTATTATCACAGTGACTTTATGTGTTTACTACACAGGAGATAGAGAGCGACGGAGAGGAAGAATGAGAGCAGAACGAGGGAGTGTGTGCGAGATAAGGAAGAGAGACAGAGAGAGAGAGAGAAATGGAGGGCGATCATCGCGTGTGTCTGATTTGATGGGCGGGAATACTCACATTTCGACGATGCCCTCGGGCAGATTGGCTGGGATTTCCGTTAGGCCTTTTCTCCTGCAGTCCACGATGTTGTTGTTGCAGGTGCAGCTGGCAGGACAGACGGACGCTTGGGGAGCACAAGACCTCGGCTCCGACTGAGTTGGGCCTTTTCAGGAGAAAGAAAGATCTTATGCGTCGATAAATTGCAAGAAAAACACAGAACATGAAGATATAATTTCAGAACGGAAATAGTGTAAATACCAAAGGCGAATCAACCTGATGTGTGTGGAAAATGTAAAAAGAATTGTTGCTGCACTTAATAAAGCAGTACAATCGCGACACACACGCAGCCTGAGTGTTGCTTTACTGTCACTCCTTGCTGCTTAATTATTCCTGCTCAGTTGTTGCACCGTATTCCTCAGCTGATTAACGAGAAGGGGGAGACAGAGGGGGCTTAATTAACGAGGCCTGGATGGGAATATTTTTACCAATTAAACAGTGGGGTCTATTAGAAAGCGTAGAACATTGCAAGAAAACAAAGTCATATTTGCTTACATTATACAGGCTAATGATGGCACATTATGCATCATTTAACGTACATTCCGTGATGGTGCAAGATAAGCAGTATTTCCAGAGAACGGAAAGATTATTGCCTAAACAAGCGCTTTCATTGGTGACAAACGATGTGTGTGCACGTGTGTGTCTCGCACCTGTGCAAACGAATTCGCGTTTCTGCACGTCAGGGACGTTGAGGCCTCTCATGTGGGTGGGCGACATGCACTGAGTGAAGGGGGCCAGGCCCCGTCGCTGGCGCAACCAATCGGAGAGCCACGACAGGTGGCAGTCACAGTGCAGGTTGTTGGAGTGCAGACGGCTAGGGAGGATGCGGAGACAGAAAGGAAGAGATTTACTCATATATTTCATCATTTCCGTGTGCCAAGGTACAATACAATCGAGCGTTTGAGAAGCAGAGATGCAAAATTACAAGGAAGAAATAAAGTAGAAATCGAGAGAAGAAAGTATAGAGGAGTCGGGAATGAGATAAGAGGGGGAATAGACAAAGAGGGAGCAAGGATAAGACTTAAAGGGAGAGTGAGACAGGGTATAAATGGAATAAAGACAGGGACAGACATCCAAACGTGAAACGCCTCAGTAGAGATTCTTATTTTCTGGGGCTGTCTGCCTGGTAAATGAGCGATCACTGAGCAGTATGTAATGACTGGAATAGAGTTCACTAATGCTGAAAGAAGATACCGAGGGCTGCGTTTTAATTCGCGCTGGAATGTCTTCGCATCGGTCTATCCGGACTCGGCCAAAGAAAATATGACATCGCACCATCAAACACAATTTGGCTCATAATTTGAGGAGAAATCCTAAAAACAAAGCGCATAATTAAAAGAGTTCTGCTGGGAAATCCTAGCAATTTCCTCCACCACTCTATGTTTCAAAAATACATCTGCAGTATGTACATAATCCAGGGAATCTTTTTGTGATTCACGGTACTTCTGGCCTCGACACAAGACCGTGGATTAAACTGCCCGCTTTTGCCAATAGTGTCATTTCTTCAAGGTCTCCACCAGTATGGCGGCTTCCCAATGCGACCAATAGAGATCTTAATATCTACCTCTACGGGCCATTACGCGCCACAGAGGGGGAGAAGAGCTGCAGAAAGAGCGGCATCAGCAAATCAAAAGAGGACAGCTATAACCTTGACAAAAGCTTACAAATTAGATAGCGAGGTAAAATCCTTTTTTTCGGAAAGGGTCGCGGATTTGCCCATTGAGAATAACCACAGGAACAAGAGCCTTTCTCATTATGAATCCAGTTTACAGCTTCATCTTGTTGCGGATTAATTCCGGGGCCGAGCCAGATTCCGGAGATGGAGGCCACACGGAGCACGGATCCCAGCTGTCTGAGGTGTGTAAGGTTTGTGTCTTCTGAGCATGCACAAAAGAGCAGCTTAGTGCACATCGCGTATTGACCGGCCTCCCCAGAAAATGACTACTCGTCTAGCCACGGGAGTCTTCTCGCTCTTTTTATTTGGCTGAGTTATTGAATGGCGAGCACCATGGGGTGATATCATTTGATCTAATTGAATGGTTGCTGCACTAAGAGATGGAGTAGAGACCAGGGGAGGAGAGGACAAAACGGGTGGTAGTACTGTAGGGATGGGGAAGTGGGGTTAAGGTAAGCCAAATAATTTCATCAGAGACCCAGTGCCATAAGCCCCCCCCCCCCCCCCCCCCCCCAATCCTACTAAAGAGATTACAGTCTTCTCTAAACATTTGATTTAATAAGATGTTTTTACGAGCAAACAAATTCAATACTGAGATTGTAGGGATATTAAAGGATGAAAATTCGATACGAGGGTACTGGGTAGCAGAGCCGGCCTCACTGCTGATAATTCAATACAGCCTGAGGGAGCAGAGAGTCAGCAAATTCGATCCCCCACGCGAGGGGGCGAGTCTGTCAGGCTTCTTGACGGATGGGAGCATGGCCAAACTGACTGGATGAATGCAGAGGAGGCCGTTTGAGGCAGGACCATGCAGTGGCTTTGGAGCCGTAGACTCCTACATAAACGCTTAGAGAAAGAGAAAATTCAAAGCTTGGCAAGAGAGCCGTGGCAAGGTTCCAGTCGCCTACTGGCCCACACAGCGCCTTGGTCTTTGGGGTTCACGCGCTTAGACTGTCTGTCCCCCTAAAACCTAAAGTACAACTAGTGTTTACCTCTGACAACCTCTCTTATTTATGTCTCTCCTGAACCCTTATTCTTCACGGCATGCAAATCATAAGAAAAGCCACCCTGATTCCGTTCTAATACACAGACCCGGGCACACATGGGATCCATCCAGGCGTGGTTTGGTCGCCGCGGAATTATTTGCATCGATTGCGGGTTAAATCCGACAGCACAAAAGTGGTGTGTAGTGACAGGGGTTTGTACCCGAGCCATCTCACCCGACGCAGTGAACGCAGCGACGCCTGCACAAACAGACGTCTGAGAATTACCAAAGTCCCAGAGACAAGCTAGGGGTTCCCCACCGAGCGCCAAAACCTCAGAGCTCAGACGGAAGACTCTGGGATTTAATTTAAGTTTGTTTAAATATGTGTGTGTGGGTTTTAATAGGTATACCACAAAGATCTGTATAATATCTGTGATGCATTTTACTGTAGACTAGTAGCCGAAATATCACACAAAAATCACCAAGCTCTAAGCAAGTGATGATCAGTAGCTCAGCGGTTAAGGTCCTGGCTAGTTCTATTCATCAATAAGGTTGGGAGGTTCAATTCCTAGGACTGTTAGAGAGCCACAGAGAGGCACTCTCGAGGGAGAGTGGTGACTCTGCTCGGATCATTTGGATAAAAATGGCTGGAAAATTATTATTATTATTATTATTATTATTATTATTATTATTATTGATGTTTATGCTGTATTGTCAACATCTGCAATTTACACTAGTATTGAAACTCTTGTATGAGATCTCATTTCACAAAAAGAATTATAATAATTTAAATAAAATTTTTAGTTTTTTTGATATTCTGTGATCATTAGCATTTAGCGTTCAAATATTTTAAGCAGGTGATAAAATTAGCCATGCAGACATTAGACAGGCAATTTGCATTGAAAAAAAAAATACTGTGTTAGGTTTTTCCTGTTTACTGTGCAAAACTGCAAAATCATTTTAAACTGCACCAGCTGGATTTTCGTAACTGCCACTGCCAGCGCAGCTCCCAATTGCACAGCTGATAATATTACAAGAGGCGTTCGAGTTAAACTGGGACTTTTTGATTGTGCACAATCACACAACACAATTATGGGAGTAAATACTCCCTTTATTTCTTCATATAATCACACCAATACACTTATCCCAGTGTTTCACTAGTGCTTGAATACATCAAGGTAGAAAGATCTCTCAGGATGCCGGAGCCGTGATCGGACTTCTTCCTGCTTCATGTGTGTGACTCCTCGGGAGGGGTAAGGACTGTACAGGGGGGGGGGGGGGGGGGGGGATGTGGCGATAACTCCCCGGCGAGTTCTTGTAATGTGCAAGTGGTGTTTGTGAATGATTATGTGGGCAGATGCAACTCATTCGCAAGTTATTGAGGCGAAGTTATCTGTCGATTTTGCAAGGATCAGGTGCTCCAGTCGCTGAATGTTCACTGGAACGACTGGATGGATCGTCATTCACGGATGTACGCCTCTCTTTAAATCGTTGTCTCACCACTGTACTGTACTGTGATTGAAGTCTTCTGTAAATGTCTATTAGTTATCATTCATGAGGAATTTCATCACAAGTCCCGGTTTAACTTGAACGCCCCTCGTATTACGTCCACTCTTACTATTCTTAAATTTGAAATAGTAGAAATGATTGTATTTCCTATATTTTACTTTCATTTCTGCATGATTAAATTAAATAGTTTTTATTATTATTATTTATTTATTTATTTTAAAATCCTCTTAAATTAAAATAAATGGCAAATTGCAAGAAGGTTAATATGAATATTGCAGAAGCCTACTGGCAAGTGAATAAAATGTGAATATAAATATAGTGCAATACTCACAGAGTGCGCAGCTTGGGCATGTGGTTGAAGCTGGACAGCGGAATGAGGGTGATGTTGTTGTTGTTGAGAGTGCTAGAAAGCAAAAGAGAGATTAAAAATCAGACATTTGTATTGATCCGCTGTAGCCTGGATAGTGTTGCAGTAAAAAAAAAAAAAGAGGCGAGGTATTGAAAATGAAGACTAGCAGACATATCATGGCCGGTGTGTGTATAATGCCTATATTAGGATTATAAAAAATGAAGACATTAAAAAAAAAAAAATCCTAATTTGGACTAATCCTTCGCTTCACTGGTGTGCGGTACGAACACTGTGTGTGTGTTAGTTGTTCCTGGAACTGTCGTGGTGCACATAATGCATGATCGGTGTGTGTCCGCGGCAGCGTGTAATCGGCTTTAAAATGAGATCATCAGCAGCGTGTGCAGCTGTAAACATGGCTGGCAGGCTTCTGCGCTTCCTGCCAGAGCAGCAGCCGTCCTTATTAACGTTAGTTAGCTGCCTTAATCTTGTACTCCAGCCGTCCCGCAGTCACCAGGCCTAAACCCACTCTGTACAGAAAGACACGGCGGGGTCAGGGTCTTCTCAACTGTTGCTATAATGTTCCTGTCCGCCTGATGAAAATGCTGAACGCTGTACTCAGGGTTTGGGGGAGTTGGACTGCGCTTTGTAATCTAAGGGTCACCAGGGGAAGAGACGATGCCAGGGTTTTAAAGTCAGGGCCTGTTAAGTGGCGCGGTGTTGCGCTGAGGTGACGCCAGCGATGCGTGCTAGCAGATCCGCTACGTTTGCGCGTTACACTCGCAGGCAGCTAATTCGACCTAAACCTCCATTTAAAAATGAGAGTGGAAGATGGATAAGACCGCAGGATAATATGTTCCTGAGTTTCTGACATTGGACTCGCAATCCCGACAGCGGAAAATCCCCATCCCCAACAACAGCATGGCTTTAAGAAAGAACTCCCGCCGCATTCTCAAAAAAAAAAAAAAGAGTGCAAATCCCTCGAAAACAAAACATTCTTGTGGACATTTAATGACAATCTTGACATTTATTCTGGCATGGTTCAGTAGGGGAACACTTTATTAAGACGCAGGAAAAGACAGAGAAAAGCTTCTAAATGGCATGGAAAATGATTGTTATTCCACTAAAAAAAATAAATAAAAAAATGCGTGCAGGGAGGAGGAATCACCCTTTGTAAGAAGTTTAACAAAACCTCTTTTCTTCCAAGGAAAGGAACGCAAACCCCTTCTCAAGGCCATAAACCAAGAGCCAGCGCTCAAAGTTCTGGCCAAGACAGAGACGCGCTGGTAAAACCTGCAATCCCAAACCATAGTGGAGGAAAAACTGCACTGGAAGAACCAACACTTGTGATCGCTGGTTCCATTTCTTCGAGAGCTGAGTGAGCAAAAACGTATACACACACACACAAAAAAAAAAAAAGATTCTTGTGGCTGGGAAACAGTTAAAGCACAAAAGGATGAATGCAGCCAGAAAGCAATATGGGAACAAAACAATCCGAACCCCTCCAAGTGTACCTAACAGGGGTAGCGCTTTCCAACTCATCTATATTTCAACTGGCCAGGGTCCAGCTATATTAAGCCATCATAAAAATAATCTATATGGATTTTGTGCTCGTAGCCAGGGTTAGAGTAGATTAAGTCTTGACCGCACATTTGAGGCATAATGAGAGTGATAAGCCCTCGAGTCTAAGCAGGTATTACTGCACATATCCGTTATCCGCAGTGGCGTTAAGCCACGCCAAGGACACGTGTAAACTGTGGTTCCTTGCAGATCATATACGGTGTATTAGGGCTGGTAAGATTAATTAATATGATTCAAAATGGATGTGAAATTTTAACACATTACTATTTTTAAAGCAATTTAATCACATGACAAAGTTTTGGCCCTAATGGCTTCACATAATCGCAGCATGGTTACCTGGCTGTGTCTGATCATGGGACGTTTAGATTAGTTAAATAGATTGAGGAATGACATCAGGTGTGCTGAACGGCAAGTTTCACTATAAAAAGCGTCTAGATGGAAGTTAGGATGAAACCAAAGTTGTGTGCTCAAGCTACCCACAAGGAGAACAAAGAAGAACAGGAATACATTAGATGGAAGATGTGGGAGTGGTGGCTCAGGTAGCTCAGGCTCTACAGTATGTTGTTTATTTTCGGATCTGGGTTCGTGCACCTCCATTGGTGGGTTGCCAAACCCGTACTAACCAACCAGTGCATGTAGTGCTATTCGAGAGATTTTATATTTCACATTTGTTAAATGATAACGTTTAACCAGTTTGTCATGCATTTCTTTATTCCACCATTGCAGGTTTATAATACAGATAAATCTAGTATCAAGTCTTAGACTATGACTGTATATTCTATGTTAATTCCTTGTAATTAACATGAGTAACAGAATAATTTCCATGCCCCTCCACTGGCTGATCGTGACTTTTTGTGTGTTTGTGTGTATATGTGTGTGTGTGTGAAACCCCAACTGTTACCAGGAACGATCAATGAGTCCACGATGTCTCCTGAGAACGTGCATTCGAACTTAAACAGAATCAAATCAATTGTGGCTCCTGACTAATAACATGCCGCAAAGCTTAACGATGCAACTTTATGATTTGATTTAAAGCTCTATTGACACGCCAGTCAATAGGATTGAGTAGCCATTAGCCTCTCAATCCCGTAGCCTTCCAGTGACACCGGGGACTCTCTCGATGGAACACCTTTTCTTCGCCCGGCTTCGTTTTTTCTCCCCCCCGCTCTTTCTCCTCAGCTATGTCAAGAAAGCTTTCCCACAGTCCCAGAAAGACAGATGCTAAGGTCTCAAGTGCTCTCAGTGTTTCTCCGGTCCCTCATTAGACGAGCTTGGAGAGGACTGGGTACGTCCCTCTTGAAGGCAAGTGAAATAAGAGAGAGGGGCTGTTGTGTGAAGGATGGAGCGTTAAATAGGGGCTTGTGGAAGACAGAGAAATGGAGAAAAATGACAGAGAATAAGAGAGAGAAGGAGAGCACTAGAAGCTGTCTGTCTGTTGCTGATACAGAGACACAGTCGTACGGCTGAGAAAATCGAAGGCTTCTTCCTGGTCCTGGTTTCTCACGATTCTGGAAGCTGGCCACAATTTTTTTTTTCTTTTTCCAGTAATACTTCATCGCCAAACAGGGTCATGGCCATCCTTTTCACCTCTGATGGTAAACCTGAGATGCGAGGTGACATTTGCAGAATCGGTGCTCCTAAAGCGAGCAGCAGCCTGGGGCGGGTCCTCCGCTCACACGGGCGAGCAACAAGGCGAGAGGTACAGTATGCATGAGCACAAACATGATTTTAGCAACATTCGACAAGCGTCATCTACAGTATTTGGCACTAATCGAATCCCTTCACCCGAATTTTTCATCTTTCATCATGTCATCACTTTTGAAGTTATTTGGAACATGCACACACACGAGGACTCTACAAATAAGCGAAACGAGCAGCTTGTCACTTGCTAGTGTGAACACATGCTATGGAAGGATACACATGCCTTCCAATTACCTCTACGATTCGTTTCCAGAGCCCCAGGCACTATCATTTACTGAAGTATAACTGAATCCATGCCGGAGTGGAAATGTTTGCCTTTTAACTACAACACGAAGCCACAATCAGATGTTGTTGTACTAATTCAAATAAATCTTGGGAGGAAAAACTGAAAAAAATTTGTATAAACATGATCCGACACACTAAATCCCGTGCATGTGGTTTGGGTTTAAGCGTTGGATCATTAGAGAAATATAATTATACCAGATGAGCTCTTTCAAAAATAAAAAAAAACCCAGAAAAACTGCTGCCTCTTCAAGGCCTGTAGGTTCAGATGAGGAACAGGAACAGATCCTACAGATACAGTACGTTGTTGCCTCTTCATGTCTCTCGTCCTGCTCTCACCAGGTGTCCAGGACCGATTGATTAATTGTGTTGAGGCGCCACCATTTTATGGCTCCCTTCCTGAACCAGGCTTTTGCGCAGACCGAACAGAGATAAAGCAACAGGGCCGTGCGTGGTGGCAAGGCAATTTCCTGCACAGGAAAGTGCAGTTTGGAGGCTAATGACAGCTTCCCTCCTCCTCCTCCTCCTCCTCCTCCTGCTCCTCTCTTCTAATCCTTTGCCTCATTTAGCCACGGCCCTGCTCCCACCACTCGCCTGCCTCTTGTTGTCACATAAAGCCTGGTATTGACCAAAAGGCAACCTTTCAATCAGACACGTCAGAAACAAGACGGATGTCTCTTCGGGGAGGGCGAACTAGAGTCGGAAATCAAGGATGCATGGAATATCTAATTGCCCCCCACCATTCTTTAACCACAGTGGGGCCATCACTCTGTAACTACCAGCGGAGAGGACATTAAGCAGAGCAGAACATGACTAATGTTTTTTAAGTTGAAATGATTAGGATAAAAGGGCATGGAAGTTGGTGGAAAAACACCAAGGTCCACTTCTCTGGGACCTTGCATTCAAAAGATCACAGTCGGAGGTTTTTTTCTAAAGGAGAAAAGGGGGAAAAACCCAAAACAACCAAACCATCAGCTATGAAAAGCGTTTTATGTATATTTGTGACCTCGTCGTAAGTCATGTACTACATTTCTTGCGTCATACATCCAGACCGCAATCAAACCCTGACTCATTTCCCCCAGAGCTGCAATTGAACAGAAATTGGTTTCCCAGGTTACCTATTAAAAAAAAAAAAAACTTCCCAAAGTGGGGTCCGGGGAGTCTGCATAGCATAGTCGGTGATTTTTATTATTATTTTTTTTAAGTTACGGGGTAGAAATCACAACCCAGAAGTACTGTATTATCCAAGTTTTTATATTTATTCAGTTTTTTTTTTTTCTAAACAAATAATCATTCACTGGCCCTTTAAATGAAATGCATTTAATTTAATAAAAACTTGAATTGTTCCAACACAACACGCCTTTAAATAAGGTTAATTATTTTAATTGAAATATTTTTATCAGTGCAAAGTCAGTGATCTGATAAATTCTTCATATCACTGTCATAAAAATCGTCTTATAAATGTATTCGTTTGACCCCAAAGACATTTTGTTAAGAGTGGGGTCATACGGTAGGTTCGAAGTCCAGGACATGCCAAGCCACCACTATTGAGCAAAGGGCCTCAGCCCTCAGATGCATAGTAAAGTCAATGCAAGTCGCTCTAGATAAGGGGGGTTTGCTGTAACTCTAATGTAAGGGAACAAAAAGCTCCAATAAATGGCCAATAATTTTCCAGTTAAACGGGTCCCAGGTTGCAGGGAATCTCTGTCTTAGACAAATGCTTTGAGATTTTCACCTGGGACGGACAACAACCCCTCATGCTTTCATTTGTAATTTGGAATGCTAATGGACCGCGTTCCTCTAAACTACAATCACACTACATTCCGCTCTGAGTGGCGCTGCTTAATCAAAATGAGATTAATGTCTTACGTAAATTGGATGCACTATACAACGAGGCCGCTTATACCGTAGAGAAATAGACTGCCATGATAACGTCATCCTGATTCTGATAGGGGAGCGCGTGCCAAGCTGTCCAAAAAAAAATTAAAAAATTAAAAAATAGGACGAAAAGAAAAAAGAGAAAAGAAACGAAATGCACACACATCGACAAATGACAGCATTTGGCAGGACAGAGAGGTTCACAGCAATGTGAAAATTTGGTGCCTCATGTCAAAGCGTGGCGTGAGGTAAGGTCACCTTTGGCATATGGCACGGAAATATCTCTGCACTTTTCTTCCTCATAAAAAAATGACACAGTCCTGGCGGGGGAAAAAAAAAAAAATTCACATGATTTGACATTTGATTCGGGGCCAGACTTTTCCTGTACCAAAGTGGCTATAAAATATGCAGATGTCCCAGCGCTGTGCAGAGTGCTCCGTGTGTGTGTGCGCGTGTATGCGTGGGAGGTTGTGCAAAAGCAAATCTGAAACCTGAGGGCACTTTCTCAAATACCCACCACATTAAAAATGAGTTTCTGCCATTTTTTTTTTTTTTTTTTACCTTTTTTATTGCAGAGTAAACCTCTAAACCCCCGGTTTAACATCTTGAAAGTATTATAAAAAATGTACAGTCTGACAATCAGAGTACAGTCTGGATATTACTGTACGCTCTCGTACAATAACAGCGCTGGAAATCAAATATACTCGCCGTGTCTCAGTTTCAACATAAATCAATCTCAAACACGGGCGCTTGAACCGGCTTCGCTTTCAGCGTCAGGTCCGTCCTTTCGCGAACACGTCTGATTGACCAGAAATAAATATTTTGAATGGAAGTCTATGATTTCAGCGTTAAACGCTTATTATAGTTTGAAAACCAAACTCATGGCAGATATTGCCTCGCTCTTGACCTATGCCTCGGCTCGGAAATTTTTCACGATATGAAACATTCCCTTCGGTTTTTCAAATAAATGTAAATGGGTTTTGACAAAAAACAACAACAACAAAAAAATCACTTAGTAACATAAATTTAACCCCACTTCAAATTGATGAGAGTTTTTTCCGAACCGTGACCTTGGTAATGTGACACCAACACACACATGTACGAATGCTGGTTACTATTCGAGCTCCTTCTTTTTGTTTCTACGATCCATCAAACGCACCCAATAAAATACCTTGTAAATTTGGTGTGATGTAAAATATATGAAGTGTAAGATTGAATATTCCCGTCTTATCACAGATGAAGCAGAAAAGACATAATTAGCCGAAAAAACCCTAAAGTCAGCACAATGTGAACATTTCAGGGTGATTATGGGTCCGTTACACACAGGTTGAGGCTCTTGGAGGCACCCTCCCCTGCAGATGAACTATTTTACTCATTAGTGTGCTGGCCACAGCACTTTATCCAGCTCATTAAGATGCATGGCATGGCCTGTCGGGGGGGGGGGGGGGGATGCTGAGATAGCTTTGAAGTCATTAGTTCAATCATTAGCGCAGTTATGTTAAATAGAAATTACAATTCATCACCAGAAAGGGCCAATCATTTATTTTGCGAGCCTTGGCAGGCGTTAAATCACACGCGAGCAGTCGGTACGAGAGGTCTGGGATTTGACACGTAGCGCTCCTGCTAGATCAAGACTCCTTTCTAAATCAGGAGGGCTCAACATCCTTGAAAAAACAAACAAACAAACAAAAAAAAACGGACGGTTCCGATGTGTATGAAATACTTGCGTTCCAACGTTGAGACAGCTCGTAATGATGGTTGCGATTAGTTGCAAAGTTTGGTCTTTTGAATTTTAGCTGTCAAAGGAAACTCTTTGAACATCTGACACGACCCAATAGATGGAGGTTGTTTCTTTGATGCATCCGCTCCCCCATCTTTTATCTTTCGTACCTTATTACCGGTTAAAATGAACACGTACACCTGAGAAAAGAAACGGATTAAGCTTTGCTGGAAGCTCATTGTTATGATTTATAATGGTTTATAATCTTACTATTCAGTGTCACCCAGAAGAATCTGGGAACCTCTCAAAGGTTTGTTCATTATTCCAGATCAGGAAGCGTTTCACTGGCACTGTCGACGCTTGCGTTCCCATTACAGATCTAAATCTGCATCTAAATGCGTCTATACCCATAAAACTGAATTCTAACACTATATCTCTCGTCTGAATTACGCTTCTGTCATATGGAACGTTTTAGAATATTTCTCGGTTTATAGAAAGACAACCTCTGAAGCGGAGCCAAGGTCTTGTGGGTTGTTACCAGTGTTACCAGTATATGATGTGTTTGGAGAGATTCGGTTCTGAGGAAGATCTCCAGTACAGTACTACTGCAAAAGTTCACGCTGGCGATGATAACAAGGTGTCAGAACACACAGTTGATCCACAGCCTGCTGCAGAAGGAGCAGACTGGTCAGGATGCCCCTTATGACCCGTGTCCAGTGTTGATCACGCCTACAATGCGCACCTGAGCACCACGAATCAAAGGACGAAAGTGGTCCTGATCTGATGAATCATGGTTTCTTTAATACTATGAGGTGTGTGTGT
The DNA here is from genome assembly GCA_030347435.1 of Clarias fuscus. Lineage (NCBI taxonomy): Eukaryota > Metazoa > Chordata > Actinopteri > Siluriformes > Clariidae > Clarias > Clarias fuscus. The sequence goes on along the minus strand of CM059214.1, from coordinate 25,812,377 downwards.
GTGTGTGTGTGTGTGTGTGTGTGTATATCACTTACCTGGGGAAGAGAAAGAAGGGAGAATTTTCACCAGGTCCTGTGGATGTTACTTTGACACTTACAGTACCACCTACCTGAATGTTTCATGTTGTAGAACAGGTTATGGAAATGGTATTCCCTAATGACAGCGGACCGTTTTAGCATGATACTGTGCACTGACCCACTGCAAGATCGTTCAGGAAAACACGACAAGAGGTAAAAAACAAAAAGCGTTGGCTTGACTTGATCTCTATTTCTCCAGATGTCTGATGATCTGATCAGGTGGCTGAACAAGCATGTCCAATCCAGACCTCCACAGGACACCTTTCGATGTCTTATACAATATACAAGTCAGAAAATTAATTAAGCAGGTGGTTTTAATGTTATTGCCGATGCCATAGTTTGATACTGTATATCGGACATGCTGTAAATTACCTCTCTAAAGACGATTTTCCTCTTCAGCATTATGACAAGGCACATCTTCAATGTGCTGGCTATTTTGGTCAAGACTTGCCTTTCTATCTTTAGGGAGGGTCAAGCTTGAGCCTCGTCACGGCACAGGCACGGCGCGGACGAGAGAAAGGACTCATTAAGGTCTCCTCTGAGACGCACTGCTGCATTAATCCAGTAAATGTGGTTCACGGACACCATTTTCACCACGAACACTCTTGAGCACTCCCTAGCACTCCCTAGGAGTCTCGTTTGCCATCGTGAGTAACAAAGCTGTCAGAGCCGATATTAACATTTTATCCGGCGGAGTGAAATCCTGCACTGAAAGGACATATAGGGTGTGAATTAATGAGTCCAATGCACCGAGTTAGCGCATCATGATTGGTTGGATGATACATTACACCGCGGCTGACGACCACATGGATGGATGGTTCAATCAGCAGTGAGCAGTGCATATTCATATTTCCCTGTTCCTCATGGCTGGGCATTTGTTAATGGGCTTTGGTGGAATCTGAGGATATTCTGTATTATTAATGAAAATTGATTCCTGACTCACTCACTCACACGCTTTCGCTCATGTTTTTTTTTCTTCTTCTTTTGTTTCTTTTCTTTTTTTTTATCTTTCCCTCCCATTGTCCTATTCCAAAGGAATTACTTCTAATTTCTGATCGTCTCACGTTCTTTCTCCCTGTCTTCTGACTCACCTCTCTCTCTCTCGCTCTCTCTCTCTCTCTCTCTCTCTCTTTCTCTTCCGTTCTGCCTCTACTGCTTCAGTCTCTCCCAATTTTTTAGCACCTCAATAATGTCTCAGAAACTTCGGCCTGCCTAACAGTGATGAAGTGCTTGTGCCGTGGTCTGCTCTGGATAAATGGACGGTGAGGCCTGTACACCCCCCCCCCCCGCCCGCCTCCCCCCCCTGCCTGAGCTCGTTTGGAGGATGAGGCTGGCACTTAGCACTCTGCCACTGGCCTGATGGATGGGGCTGCGGTGGAGCTCAGCGCCTCCTGCTCTCTCCTTTCTTTCACATCCTCTGGATTTTAACATCCTATCTCCAGTGTCGCCGCTCCTACACCAAATTATTCCGTGGCAGTATCTAGGAATTCACTGGAGAACTCGAATCCTTACTGATCTTAGCAGGGTTAGAAAGGTGAAAGTGATCAATTTGTTGAACTAAAGACTAAGGCAAGAATGGTGCAACGTCGGAACTGATCCCGACGATGTGAAGTGGATAGAAAGTAGGATTTGGAGTAAAAAAAAAAGTAGAAATGTCGCGGCAGGACCCAGATGTGCGGACAGATGTGCATAAAACGGAGTACACTGCATGTCTGGGAACAACGCGGAAAAGTCAATAGGGACACAACATCCCGAGAGGAGCCGATGGTGTGATTCGACAATGCAGCATGGGATGACAAACGAGCAACTTTCACTGTCGCACAGCCATTACGCCAACACACACACACACACACACTCACTCACACACACACAAGCAGCGGCAACAGATTAGATGAGGTGACACCGCTGCTGCTTCTGCATCGCAGGTGCGCGGCACTTTCACGCGCAACACACTTTGTCCTTTGAGGACAGTCAAGACAAAAAAACAAAACAAACAAAAAAAAACACACACACACACACACGCACACACACACACACACACACACACCGGTATACAGCAATACACAAACACATAAAGAGAAAAGCAACAGGAAGAAATGATGAAGTGAGAGGATGTAGGAAAAGAGAGAAGAGAGCGGGACTTACAGTATCTCCAGATCGCGGAGGGCTCGGAAGGCTCCATCTTCAATGCAGCTGATATGGTTGCTGTCCAGTTGCCTGCAGATGAGAGACAGGAGTCAGCGGTGGGTCTGCAGACAAGTGGGTGGGGGCTGAGGGAGGGGCACGGAGGAAGAGAGGGAGAGGAGGAGAGGAGGGTGGAGGAATTGGGGGAGGAGTATGGTGGTGGTGGGGGGGGGGGGGGGGGGGGGGGATGCAGGACGGAGCCAGACACTTCAGCACACACACTAGACACACACAGCACTCTCACCTCCACAGTTCTCCCTGCAGTCAGGGACAAGGACCAAATGACTAAAAGTGGCCTGGCTGGCTGCAGCCCATCATATCCCCTCCCTCCCTCCCTCCCTCTCTCTCTCTCTCTCTCTCCATCCCACTCTATTCATTCTGCTGTAAAGACATCGTGAGGAAACAAGGTAAAAGATATAAAAAGAGAATGAGAAAAAAGTAGTTAAGTGAGATAGAGAGAGAGAGAGAGAGAGAAGCCAGTAAGACATAAGGAGATGGAACAGGAGGTTGGCTATAGTGCACGACCCACCCCGTCTGTCAACTCTGTAAATATTAATTGCATTTTCTCTCCCTCTTTCCCTCCTCCCTTTTTCTCTCTCCATCCATCCATCCTCTCCCCCTCTTCTGTGTTTCTTTTTTTTTTTTTTTTAAGTCAGAAAAGGGAGTAATTTTATTACATTAGAGCACCCAATCCATTACAAGCTTTTACCAGCTCGGCCACTGAAACAATTTCATTAAAGGAAGGGGTCTGGTAAATCAGACTGGGTCACGACGTTCAACTACTAGACACACACACACACACACACACACACACACACACGCACACACACAAAACACCCATTCCTCTTCCTTTTCTGGTCTTTTACGTTAATTTGTAGGCCCCTTCCTTTATGTTTCTGCCCACCCAGACCACCTCTTATACATTAAAAAAAAAAAAAAAAAAAAAGGCAGGAGGTCACTCAACAAAAAAGAAAATGCTGTTGTTGAGTCATTTGTTCGACATGGCAGCAATGACATCTGACTTGCTACAGACCTGCTACGTTTGCCTCTTTAGACAGAAAGGGGTAATAAAGCTGCCACCCCTTCCTGCCTTTCTTCTCGTCTTCACCAAAAAAAAAAAAAAGAAAAAAGATGCCCATCTGTCTCCGTAGGACGAGAGCAGAGCAAATGAAATGGCCTACAACAAGCACATTATCTATCACTGCGGAAATAAAATAAGTGTCAGGCGCTGAATTAAAAATGACAGCCTGCTACTTTTACTACAGACCGATGCTTTTAGCTAAAGTTTACACACTTGTGCCAAATGACACTCTGTAAGTGCACTTGGCTGCAAAGAGCATCCATCTTCGGGAACGAATTTCCAGATCTGAAGTCGATCCCGGGAACGCTGGCTGAGAAGCGGGACGTCCATCACGGGAGTTTAGAGGTCCCGCTGACAGTATGTAGGACTGGACCTGTCTGGATAAGTGTTGTTTTAAGGAAGTGACTGCAAATGTGGATTGACTTGAGTTTCTTTCTCTATGCGACATAAGAGAGTATTATTGGCTTTTCTTGGACATGTGAAGGGGAAAAAAACGTCCAGATGCCCAACTGCATATGTGGTGTTAGACTGGACTTTGCACTAGTTTTCGTGGGTCTGTGTGCTTGAAGTTTCCTCGGTTTCCTCCCACAGTCCGAAGAGTAAATCCAGATTAGGCTAATCGGCGTTCCCAAATTGCCCCATAGTGTGTGAATGCGTGTTTGAATGTTGACTGGAGGTCATAAAAATGGGAATAAATACAATGGTCGCCATTGGCCTGCACGGTCCCTAGTTGGACTACAGAGGTTCCTAGATGGATGGATGGATATTGCACACATACTGTACGTACAAGCTTGTTTAAGCTTAAAAAAAAAAAAACGTAACTGAATACTGGAAATCATAATTATACACCAGGACACACTAGTGCAAGTATGGTTTATTTCCTTGGTTCGAGTTTCTGCATTAAATGTAATGTTGGTTCACACTGGAAATGTACATTTTATTTAATGACATTACTACCAGTGATGCAAACTGTATTCCCACCTCATGTGCAATGTACAGTACAGTACAACACTTCCTAAAGAGAAATAAATGATTAAATGATTGCAAGAGATGGATATCTCAAAAGATGACTCAAAAGATGGAAGATGCAACAAAAATGGAGGAACTTTTAAACCAAATAAAAAGATTCATGACATCATTGATCCTCTGATCTGATTCTTTTTTTTTTTCTCAAAAATTGTTATTTGACACCAACAATAAAAAAAAATGATGGTGAAACACACATAAAACAATTTAAAAATAAACTGAAATCTTAAAACCTACCATATTATGTTCAAATCGGAAAGATGGCTGTCTGGACTTAAAGACTGCAGCGGAACTGCAGCCAAAGTCACCCGTAGTGTAAAACTGTATAAGCTGTATAAGCATCTCTATTATACTTGCCAAATCCTTCACAAACGTCATTCAACACTGTTTCCATCTTTAACCCGTACAGTGATTATTACTCAGTCATGCGTGCCCTACTGCCTGGCGTGTGCATATGTGTCTGCATGTGTATGATGTCTGTGCATCTGTCCGCGTCTGAGGTGGGACGTGGTGCAGAATGGGAGTCCCAAATTTAATTTCCTTCAATCTAATTACATTGGCCTTTAATCATTGCGGGCATGGGCCGTATTGGCAGTTTGATGCTCCTGAGCTGCCAGTGGCCCATCTGGAGAGGGTCAGAAGTGGGAGGAAGGAAGAAGAAAAGGAAAGGAAGCACTTGCCCCCACTATCAATCTGTCAGAAACAACCTGCTGCTAACCTGCAGACCTGTAGCCGGTTACGCTAAATTGACCTGCAATTTACTCATCATCTGTATCTGCAGAAGCAAAGCCCTTCAGCCTGTCACTGGTTTCTTTGAATGGAACGCCATGTTTGCGAAATAATGTTTTGGAAGACTAGTATTGGATGAGCCCACGCATGTGTGTGTCTGTGTGTGTGTGTGTGTGTGTGTGTGTGTGAGTGTGAGGGTGGGAAAACCGTCACCTGCTGAACTTTGGCGAACAGCCAAAAACAGTTATGCTAATTTATCCCTAGGTGGAACTGAATGTGAGAACGGTGCCCTGTGATGAACTGCCAGACCATCTGAGGTGAGTGATCCCACCTCACCTTCTGCGCAGGATTTCAGGGAGAGGACGAAGTTTAATCTCAACCCTGATCTGTATAAAACAGTTACTCACTCACTCATCGTCTATACCGCTTAATCCTGTATTCAGGGTCGCTGAGGGGCCTGGAGCCTTTCCCAGGAGACTTCAGGGCACAAGGCGGGGTACACCTGGACAGGGTGCCAATCCATCACAGGGCACACACACATGCACACACTACAGCTAATTTGGGAATGCCAGTTGTGGGGGGAAACCGGAGTACCCGGAGGAAACCCACCAAGCACGGGGAGAACATGCAAACTCCATACACACAGAGACGGGAATCGAACCCAGACCCTGGAGGTGCAAGGCGACAGTGCTAACCACTACACCACCGTGCCCGCCTTAAAACCGTGACTTATATACAGTATAGTAAGATGTCTAAAATCTTTCAAGCAAGTTTTTTTTTTTTTAGTACTTCCAGTCTTCAAGGCAAGTCAAATCTAAGCACAGTAAGCCTTTCGCCCAAATACTACAGTAAGTGATGCTGCTGGCAGGAATGTGAAGATGAACTCAAAGACATGCTGACCAGTGCTGGAACAGAAAAGCATCCTGTAAGCGGCTCAACTATTATGTCAACCAAGTAATTGCATTTCATCTTAATGTACACGATATCTATTTGAATCCATCTAAAGACATTTTTCTTGGCAGTTGTTCGGAAGGAGGACAGGACAGGAGGAAGGTTACTGCACAGACACTTTTACTGACGGAGACCATAAAGAAAAAAAAAAAAAAGAAAAAAAACTAAGCAAATGTGGAGTTAGTATTTTCGAATGTTATTCCTGAGGATATACTGGTACCGATTTAATCTGTATGTTAACAATTTGACCATTTTGGAGATTTCCAAGGAGAAGCAGGGAGGAGAAGACAGATCCTGTGTTATGGATAATGTCAAATAAAACTGCCGCTAGTTGCTGGTCCTTCCTTACTACATTCATTCATTTATGTTCAGTAACCGCTTTTACCGCTGCATCAGGGATGCAATAGGCCGTAGACTGGGTATGAGGTGAAAATATACACATACACTACATGCCCAGTCTACACTCATCTCTCAACCTCATGAAGAATTCATTCAAATCTGAAAGAGCAAGGGCAATGCGATTAGATTTTGTTTGCTGCCGTGAATATAAACTATGAAGAAATACAAAAGCTAACACTGCCCTGAATAATGTACTTAGGAAAGTCAGGTTATGAACCGTTCAGGTTTAAGGTCATGGTGCGACCCTGGAAGAGGCTTTAAAAGAAACGAGAGGAACAGAGAGAGCTTGCATGCTTTGCTAGGCCACACTGCTAGACTTTTTAAGCGGATGTGTCAGGGTGTGTGTGTGTGTGTGTGTGTGTGTGTGTGTGTGTGTGTGTGTGTGTGTGCGCGCTTCTTAGGTGAAGAAATATGATCAAAATATCATATCACAATACCTAAAGCTAACATTTACCACAATATACAAAGTCTGCTCAAGTTGGGAATTTTTTAACAGTACTACACTGTATCCCGCATTTCATGTTACAATATAGTACATGTGGAAACCACTTAATGCAAAGTCAGGATGGGGGATGTATGGCGAGAACTCCCAGCCGCGTACCTGTAACGTGCGAGCGGTATGGAGGGCAGTATGAGGTCATGCATTTTCCTGCAAACCCAGAAAGGTTCTGGTTTGATATTATACAATATATCATGTTCAAGTCAAACCGGGACTTAAACTTTTTTTAAAAATTGGGTCTGGTTCTGGTTTGGTTCCCGCTCATTGCTCACGCGAACGACTGCAGTGGGCTCAGACATACGGCTCTCTTTAATCTTCTGAGTCTCCTCACCGTGCTGCTCTATGAATAAAAGTCTTTTATAAATGTCAATCAGTTTAATTCCTTCATTCAATTAAAAAATTTAAAAAAGTCCTGGTTTGACTTGAACACGGCATATTATATCATATGGGCTTAGGTTTGCGACAAAATCGCCCACAAAAATAGTGTTGCACAAAAGAAATAATCAAACAAGCTTATATGAGGCTTTAATTTAATACAGGGTTACATAGTGACTATTATTAATTTATTCATAAATTATTATCTGTTAATAAATTATTATCAGTTTTTTTTTTAATTGATTTCTGCTGATTGAAAAATTACACATGCTCATACACTACCGGCAATCCGGAAACGCCAGTCAGTGTAAAACACGTGTCTTTGAAATGTGAGACAGGTTGAACCGTTGCGCCCGAAGGAAACCTACCAAGCAACATGCAAATCCATACGGGAGGTGAGATTTGAACCCCCAGCCCTGGGAGGGGTGTGTACGATGACAGCGCTAACCATAAGCCACGTGCCACCATTAAAATCATACTATCTAAATATTACTTTTGTATAATGTTCGTCCTTGGTGATTTAATAAAAGCACAGCACGGCCGCGTGAATTATATCCGTGCTTTTGTTTCTCTTAACAAAAACCAGAGCGAGGCTTCTCTCAATCACACCTCGGCTGCAGGTGACAGAGCGTCCTCACCCCCACAGCGAGCAGGCAATTCATGCAGCTCTACGCTACATTTGCACTCTATGAATAACAATGTCAGCAGGATGGATGTGCGAGGGCCTCATTCACTATTAATCGCCTCTTCATAGACACAATAACGCGATGCTCTCTGCGTTGTGCTGACACGTGCATATATTGAAAGACATGTACGTATTGAGAGCATCACACAGCCTTCAGTGTGTTATAATCGGAGGAATGACACTCCACTCCGGGCCGGTGAAGACCTTAACGCGCTCCGGTCGTGCAGTATGTTTGACGGGAATCGGTGTAGCGTGTCAGTGAGACGTATAGAGACCAGCTACGACTGGAAATGGAGACAGGAGAAACGAAGCGCGGCGCATGGAGGCTTGTTAGCTGCGAAAGGCAACCCGGTAGCGATATTAGCCATATGGCTGCTGGGGGAAGGATGCTGACTCGTGCAAAGTGTGCTAAGGAGACGTGGGGAAGGTTACGACTGAAAAAGAGAGAGAGAGAGAGAGAGAGAGAGAGAGAGAGAGAGAGATGTGATTCTTTATCAGCCACTACAGCAGTGTACGCCAGGCAGACATTAGGACACGGAACATATACATGAAAAAATCAATGCTTCTCCTGGACCAGTGCCGCTCTATTGTTTCCTATTGTTTAACGCAGCAACAATAACAACGACGACGACGACGACGGCAAAAACTTAACAAAGGATGCACCGTTTCAGCTATTAAATCAAAAGTCACCTTGCTGCGCGTTTTATGGCGCTGCTCTGCGGAAGAGCAGGTTGTATTCCCCTTTCCTCCCCTTTCCCGTGAGCGGCTATTGGAAAAATGAGCTCATCTGCTCGGTGCTCACACTCCGGCCAGCCATGCGTGTCCGTGTACATGACATCTCGTGAAAGATAAGCTCTCCGAGCACTCGCTCAGAAACGATTGGAAGGGAAGCTGGACATAACTGTCAGACATTGAAATGCAGGTGATGAGGGAATTTTGAAAAATGGATATGAGTGGGAATGCACGGAGTGTGCACATTGATTTAGAGGCAGCAATGCCAAGAAACGGCGCGTGTGAGTGTGAGTGTGCGTGTGGAGAGATTCATTGACCCGCAGTGATTAGTAAACATGCGCATGCACACGGGGAGTCGTTTGACCCTGGTCGGCGAGGTCAGCACAGGGAGTGGCACTCGTTTAACTGTATCAGACCACACACACACACACACACACACACACACACACACACACACACACACACACACACACACACACGTACACACACACACACACACACACACACACGCACACATGTATATATACACACACACACACACACACACACACACACACACACACACACACACACACACACACACACACACAAAACCAATGCAATTACCGTGCACAACCTTGCCATTAGCTAATGAAAACAGTTGTCCAACCCAGACATAACAAAGTCACTTTTTCTGTTTTTGATAATGACGCCAGTTGGTTTTAAGCAGACCAGTTTGTCAATACGAACGTCTGGCCATATGGGATAGAAAAAAAAACAAGCGCTATTTCTTTCTCTCTAGGTCTGAAATCCCTTTAACAAAAGGAAAATGTGGAATAAGCAAAAACGTCCGTCCTTAAAACATGAAAAAGTCTAAATCGTTTACTTGCCTGGTATTTAAGAATACTTTATTTCAATACTTATCTCAATTTTTCTTCATATTTAAATGTCTTAATCACAATTATTCACCCAAATAGAGCTATTACGGCTGATCGGTTTTAAATCAACAGGAAAACATACGTTCTGCATCCTTCACACGAATCCATCCTTTAATCCTGATCACAACACTTTTACTCAGACTATGTGTTATTTGTTGCAATTATAAATCAATGAACAAGTTTATCATGCATGAGTTGAAAACTCAAGATTTAACGTACCAGTTAATAAGCACTGCGATGTAACGCTGGCCAATTAGCGAACTGCAAGTTCATTATGTTTAATTAATTGAGGAAGATGTGTGCTTAACTATCAATGGTGCAGCAGACACAAGGCGAAGGGAAAAAACTGTTTTCTGGTTTTTTAATATCAGGACGTCCTGAAGTCTTTAATTCTCCTTAATTCACCTTTTATCATTTATTTTTTTAATTAAAGCACAAGTTACTTTGTGTCCTTGTGATCGGTCTCTCAGACAGATGGGTCTCTCCCGCAGGGTGGCGACGTGTTATTTATAGATATTCAAGGATCATACGTCGCACTCTCTGAATGTTCATGGGAATATGACTTTAGCGGGCTCGCCAGCGGGATCGCCATTCACGGACGTACGGCCTCTTTTGCACCATTCAAATATTTTCCTGCTGTTAAGAGTCTCATCGGCATACTGCGCTTAAACTAGAAATATCATCAAAAGTCTCTGTTTGACTTGAACATACCCTGAACTTGTCTTGAATAAACCTGAAATCGACTTTAACATGCAGGAACGGTGGTTTAGTGGGTCGCACTGTCGCCTCGCAAAGTCCAGGGTTGAGGGTTCGAATCTCACCTCTGGACATGCGTGTGTGACGAGTGCATATGTTCGTCCCAGGCTTGGAGGATTCCCTCCCAAAGTGTTTTCAAATTGCCTGTAGAGTGTGTGTGTGTGAGTGTGTGTGCTTGTGGCCTGTGATGGGTTGCCCTAAATTCCCTGGGATACGCTACACAACCTACGATGATGATGGATGACCGAACGGACGGATCTACTTTAATAATCTGTTCACGCACGTTCTGCCTTATTGATGTGTTCTTCTAATGCACAGTGGTAATGGCTGATCTCCCCTAATGACTAAAAACTGAATTCATTAGCGCGCTTTGATAATTATAACTTCGCACAAATGTATCAATTTCTCATAAGGGTCCTTTTTCACGGCGCAGCTTTTGGACTCTTCCGTGTTATTTGTACTCGTATGAAATAATCAGCCTGACATTGAATACGGAGAGCGGCGCAGTAGGAAGAGGGTCAGTTTTCAGAACTCTCAGCACGTAGCGGGATCGCACTGACCCCTTTAAACTGGGCTCGGAACGCAAAGCACTAGCAGATAAAGCGATAAAGTCTCCGGGACCGCACCGCATATCTGACATGCACGGTCTGGGGAAGTCACATGGAGGACGAGGTCACATACTGTATCACAAACCGATCTTTAACTGCAAACAGACGGGTAGGCTGAGTGACCTTAAAAGGTAGTGTACGCTCTCGCATTCGTTATCGATAAGCCACAACAGCCGCGTGCAGTAAAGCTGCGGAATGCGGCGTTTATTGTTCTAGGCACGAGAAAGAGGATGTTGCGTCCTTCATCGTGGTCCGGCCCACAAGCAAAGGCGACGCACGAACATACGTAACAGAGCAATGAAACATACAGTATACTGTACATCCCTTACTAAAAATCCGCGCCCGCTGTCGGATACGTTGCCTCCATAATGAGGGTACAGGGGGGAGGAAAAAAAAAAAGCACAGTGCCCGAATCTGTTAGTGAGAACATAAATTTGTCAAAGTCCATTAGTGTAATTGCAAATGGTAGGGGAGCATTATTCATAGCAATATCCTGAACACATCTATCTTACTGAGACATACTGATTAACTGATTCCTCATGATTGCTAAGCTTATCAAGTATTAAGACAAATGATTCAAGCAACCTAAGCTATAGGCATGTGCGGCGTCTCCTGGGAAGCATCTGTCCTCTTTCCATCGGTGAGATGAAGTAACATTGCAGAACTGGCGCTAAATAGAGGAACGTTAAACTTTTTTTTTTTTTTTCATTTCGCTCCGGCTTAATGAAGCGAGTGGTTAAATCTTTTTTAGGACGACAGCTGTTTAGAGGAGTGCAGTGCGGCAGACTTACAGGTTCTTGACGGTGGTGATTCCGCGGAAAGCCTTACGAGGTACAGCCTGAATCTGATTCTCACTCAGGTCCCTGGAGAGAGAGAGAGAGAGAGAGAGAGAGAGAGATGAAATTTTAGGAGGATGTTTGAAGTCACTTCACATTTCAGAGAAGCAAAGAAGCATCTCGGGCCAGATGGGTGTTGAAACAATCCGGCCTTTCCCGAATGATCCTCTTTCGCTTTGAAGTCTAAAACAAAATTGTTCAACAGACCATAAATGTCACATCTCGCTTTTTGTCTTCGAATCCTCCATCGCCGGTGTGTGTATGCGTGTTTGCATTTCTCCCACATGCATCCCATTATTATGAATGAAGATATTACATTCACTTTGAGTGACATGGCAAAGAAAAAGACAGGGACAAAAAGAAGATTTGGAAAATAACTACTTAAAACACGCGCACACACCCAAACACACACACACACACACACACACACACACACACACACACACACACACACAGAATCAATATTAATGGTCAACATATTTTTCTTAATGTTCACGTTAGGAGCCAAATGATTTTTGACATTTCGGAATGGTTTCGCTTAACTCTATTAAGCTTGTTTGTTTGTAGGCTGATAACGGCAAATATGATTTGAAAAGCGGAATGCAATTACTAGCCAGAGAGGGAACAAATGAGATATGGAATATCGGCCCGGCTAATCGGAGCGTCTGTCTCTTAGTCATGGCTGCAACACGTAACATGGAGAGAGAGAGAGAGAGAGAGAGAGAGAGCGCGGGACTCGGGTTAACCCGTCTGCCCTTGCTACAACCAATTTTCCTGATAAACAATCGGGCACGGATCCAAACACTCCGAGGAATTCTGCCAGGATCGCCGTGTGCTCCGTAATGATGGATCAGCTACAGGACTGCCAGCAATTTCCTCTTAGGAGAATTATACAAAAAGCACTTATTGGACCCGCGTTGCTCTTTTTTTTGCTTTGCTGAAAAAATCCAATACGCAGTTGTTTGTAGGAACCAATCAAGTTTTATTAGTGCAAAAAAAAAAACAAAAAAAAAAGAGGAAAAGAAATAATTAATAACTCTGTTATGCTTTGGAGTATGGATTGGTGTCTGGATGGTCTTGATTGCGTCTGACATGTTCGAAGGCTTTGCGTCTCTGCGAGCCCGCTTGCATTGACGTGAGCAGCTTGTGCTTTTGTGTAAACATCCCTCGCTTATATGATCCTGCTTTCATATGAGAAGAAAAGTGATAGTTGCGAGTGATGTTTACGGCACAGGGGGGTTCTTTGCATGAATGCAAAGCGGGCGTGAGGAGCACGGGCAGACGGAGGAGATGCGTTTTATGGCTACACTTTTAATTCCTTATGAGTGCCGGAGCTTGGCCTGAGATTCCTCTCCAAGCTAAGAGGAGAGGACTTCCACGGATAATAAATGTTTTATTGTTTTGTTTACTCAGCTGGATTTTTTCCCCGTCCCATCTTTCAGACAAAAAAGCAAATTGCCCTAGCTAAATAAGAGCAGTTATGAGAAACTATCGCTCTCTCCAGCTGCGATCGAGGCGGCGCTCACTCTTCGGAGCGACAGAGAGATTAACTCGCGGCCGAGGACTGAAGACACGGCGGCAGTAAGCGGCACTAGGTGACATTAATGAATAACAGCCTGAAACTTAAAGCAGGAGCTATAAAGCGATAATTAAGGTTTATGAGAGGATCATTATGCCGGATGAAATAGCTATGAATGCAGGACGGATTCTCTTCATTCGAAGTAGAAGTACAACAGATTTTAAGTACCTGTCAAGTTTTAGTCTTACAAAGTGGATTTCATGCTCGTACACATAATCATCTACTGGTTTGCCTACAGAGGTGCCTTAGGGAGTGGAAGATATTAATTCTCAAACACACACACACACACACACACAGACAGAGAGAGAGACACGCACACAGACGGCATGTGTGTAGGGGGGGGGTGAGTGCATTCGTCTCTCGCCTCTGACAATCTGCTCGCAAATTTCATTAATTTTATTTTCCTTTCGCCCTCCTCCTCCCGACTCACAGGATGGCTGCCATAAATCTCCTATTGATTCCATTAAAGCCTCCCATGTCCAGACAACCTGGCAGCACCAAAACATATTACTGATAAAAGCTCAACAACACACAAGGAGAACAGAGCGGGAGTGCAAGGAGAATCCGTCCTCAATTGCATGACACAAAAGGCACAGGCAGAAAAAAAAAAAAAAGAATTAGACTGCGCACGGGTCAATTCTATTTATCGCATTTTCGGAAATGTCATCCTTCGTCTTTCACCTTAAAAAAATAAAAGAAAGAAAACGAGAAATCGAATAAAGTGTTTCGGCGCTGGATTATTCAGGCCACGTTTTTTTTTTTTTTTTCCTCGCAGTGTTTACTCTCCGCAGGAAACGGACATGAAAGGCACAAAGGCAAAATGTGATTGTCAAAGACAAGCAAGGATAAAGACCATATTACTGTAACGCGAACACAGGAAAGCATTGGAGCAGCAGCGCTCCCCCCTGATCAAATCACAGCCTCGCTCAAAGCCAGTCTTTTAGAGCTGTAAAGTCAAAGCGCGGATCTATCTCTCTCCATTTTCCTTATCATGAGCTGAGCTGAGCTGAGCGGGGCAGAGCTGGAGAGACTTTGTTGCTTATATGTCTCCTGCCACGGCTAGGCTTCGCCTTCTATCTATCAGGTGCTGCCTCGCTTTGCCCCGCCGAGCCGTTATCTGAGTGCCAGGTTCAGACTGGGGGCTTGAGTTTAGCCTTGTAAAAACCTGCACACTTACACACACCCTATAACTCCTGATAAACTTTATACCTCGAGTAACACTCACACAAGACTCTGATTACTATTTACACACTCCGGGTAAGCATTATCAAGAACGGATCAATCTGTAGAGCCCTGCGCTTCAAATCGGACTTGTCATGTTGGTCGCCAGGGGAAACCTCTACAGGTTCTGGGCCACATGAAATCCTAATGCACTGGGCACGCAACCGCGACGATGCCGTGACCCATTTAAATGGCACCAGCAATCGACAGACAAGGAGTGACAGGGCTCTTGGAATCATCCTTACTTGTCTACCACCACATCCACCACCACCTTTACCGCACCACTGTTGGCCAATGCTGTGTATTTTATGATTTAAATAAATGAATGGAAAAGCATTCTACAAACTCTGAAAACACCACTAGCACACCCTTAACCACACCTTTACTTTCACTTTACACGCTTTCCATGCAAATCCACATCATACACCCGGAACCACAAGAACACACACCCTTTAATCCCTTTCCACATAAAAAAAAAAAAAGCACCCCGACCGACCTACATCAATACACATTCCCGTTACTATACACTCCCTGTACACTCACTGCAACCCCTCACTACACCCGTAAACGAGATCGTATTAGACCAGTTAGCATATTAACATCACTCCACTGGCTGCCCCTTTCATTTCGAATTGACTATAAAGTTTTATTACGGAATCTTTTACCGGTGTAGCACCTTCATCCATCTCCGAATGCCTGAGAAACCAGGGTCCAAATCAAGCCTTGAGATAATCTAGAGCTAACCTTTTTTCAAACGTAGCGTGGAAGCAGCATAAATCAACATGGAGCAGATTTTTGCTTTTATGCACCAAAGATCTGGAACACATTACTAACAAATTCTCATCAGACTCCATCCATCACTGGGTTTTAATAAACAGCTAGAACTTATTTAGTTTGTTTTCCACTTTAGCTTCTACCTACAGCAGCAATTATTATGACTACTTATGTTTATTGGCATGTAGCTTTTACATTACTCCATCTATCTATCTATCTATATGTTTTCTATCACTAACATTTTATTATTACAATTAAATGGCTATGTTTACATTTATTTTGGACTTCTTTACTTATGACATGTCACTGTACAAAGCAATTTGAGGTGCATTATAAACATAATACACGTCTCTGAGAGGTAACTGGAGTAACCTGAAAGAAACCAACCAAGCACGGGGAGAACATGCAAACACCATGCACACAGACCCCAAGGCGGGAATTGAACCCGAACCGTGGAGGTGCAAGTCGACAATGCTAACCACTACACTACTGTGACGCGATTATTATTACTCACTCACTCACACACTCACTCACAGATCATCTATACCGCTTAATCCTGTGTTCAGGGTCACGGGGGGCCTGGAGCCTATCCCAGGAGACTTAGGCCACAAGGCAGGGTACACCCTGGACAGGGTGCCAATCCATCGCAGGGCACACACATACACCCACTCACACACTCATTCACACACTACGGGCAATTTTGAAACGCCAATTAACCTAACCTACATGTCTCTGGACTGCGGGAGGAAACCGGAGTACCCGGAGGAAACCCACCAAGCACGGGGAGAACATGCAAACTCCATGAACACAGAGACGGGAATCGAACCTGGACGAACCTGGTGGTGCAAGGCGACAGTGCTAACCACCACACGCTATTATTATTATAATTATAACCTGGTTCCAAAAGTTACATGCCTGCAATATCAGTTGGGTAATACAGGACTGTGCAAAAGTACAGGATGTTGGAAGCCTGGAGAACTATTCCTTGATGCCCACATTAAAAATACAAATATAAAAATATGAAGGAGTGATGGGTGGGCAGTACTGTATGATACCAATATAATCATTTCTATTGGACCCTATACAAGTATTGACCCTATATAAGTATTGATTGGACCCTATACAGTATATAGTAAACGTGATGTCTGAGTAGCATTGAAACTGTTATTTAAATGTCACTGTTGCTTTCACAAGACCATCTGTAAAGATGAAATATCACTCCATACACTTTGTATATCACAGAACTGCTCCATGGCAAAATCTGATTGGTCAGAAGATGGTGATTAAGCTCCTACCAGCAGGTTCAACTGTGGTATCGATTCAATGGTAAAACTCGTGATAAAAAAGTTATTTAAAAAAAAAGTATGATTGTATAGACATGGTTCATTCTTTACATTTCACCCAACTACAGCTTTAACAACTCTGACGCACAGTACCATCTTTGTATCTGGATATACAGTACTATATATCCTCTTCTCACAGATATATTTGTACATCACATATCAAATCTATCCATCACACACACACACACACACACACACACACACACACACACACACACACACACACACACACACACACACAAAGTGTGAACACACAGGTGAAAGGTGACCGATATCCTTTGGCCATTCGTGTCAGAAACTCTGCATAATTCATGCAATCTCAGACCCTCATAACGGCGACCAATCGCACTGCCTTTATATTGCGTCCATTCGAATCAGCGACCAGCGGTTCCAGCTTCAGGGAAGGACATCTCGCTCTTTAGAGCATAAACTGAGAATTCTGCATGTGTTGTTTGACACGTGTGTGTGTGTGTGTGTGTGTGTGTGTGTGTGTGTGTGTGTGTGTGTGTGTGTGTGTTTAGGGCCCAAAATGTAAGGCGTGAAGATTGCGTGAGACAAACAGAGCACTGTGGGGTACAGGCTGCACTGCCACACACGTATTTGTTTTTCATCAGGGTGTCACGGGGAATCAGGCACCGCCGATGCCTCTGGGTGATGACAGGGTTAAGACACTGGCCACACAGGTTCAGGCGCTACTCTGTCTGAATACACACACACACACACACACACACACACACACACATACACACACACTTGGGGCACATGGGTTATGAGATGCACATTTTTGATTTCTTTCATTAAAAAAGACACAGCCAGAACCACAGGGGGAGCGCAGGACCCCCCCGAGGGCTCCATAAGCATTTTGTTTTATGAAACCAAAGATGTCTTCAATAGACGATTCTCTCCCTGGTGCAATCTCTGCACATTCCCATTCCAGCTGCTGTTGCCTCTCTGCATGCTGAGTGCTCTCTCTCTCTCTTTCTCTCTCTGAGTCAATATCCATCCTTTTCTCCTGTGATAGTGGTAGGCCACTCCTACCACTTCTGGAGCTGCAATTCATTTAACACTTATTATATAAAGATACATAGAACAGTGCATAATAAATACAGACCCCGACTCATATTTCAGCCTTTTATAGCTGTGGTTATGGCTATGATGGGCGGAGAGCAGTACGCTAGGATTCTTCTGCAGTTAGCGACGGTCTCCATTTTTGGTTTATGGCCAGTTCGGGGTGGAAGAAAAAAAAGGACACAAATTAAAACACTATGGATTCCTGGCTCGGAAAGACTCTTAACTGTAATTGGCTTTCAGGATGACAGTAGCTCTTAATTAAACCAGAGAATAGAGGCACGTTTTCAATAGACAGTATAATAAATAGCAGGAGGGTTGAGGCCAAATGTTGCTTTCAGTGTGAGGAACCATGACTGACCTCTGCCTCTTATTCTCTATAATCGGGTCGCTCTTTGCAAAAAACGGACCTTTTGTGTCCGACTTTCGATGCTGAAACATATTCCTGAAACAAAGAGACTTTGGCAGGTGGCAAGGAACCACACGCTGGCTTTGGACGCAAACCTGCCTGAGTGAGACGCGTCATCTCTCGTTCCTACTGCTGTGGTTCTGGTTTGTTCGATTTAAACAATACAGCGATACAGAAGAGTGTAGGTTAATACTTGTTAGACGTGTAAAAGGCTGAAGGCAAATGAGAGCTTAAATGTGGTCGCAGGGGAAATCTAGGCAGCGGAGGAGCTCCACTACGCATCCTAAACCTCCTTTCAGAGAAAAGATTTGAGTGATGTAGAGGCGCGCGAGAAGCCGGGGAACTTAAAAGAACAGAGGGAGAGAAAAAAGTACGACATGCGTGTACATTAGTTTCTCCGATGTACCGATCAAAGCTTGGCAGCATGCGGCCTTGTGTTCTACCCCTGCCATCGAACTTTCTGCCCTTGCTTAACGTCTTACATCCAGCTCAAAGACTTCTTGATTGAATTAACTCAGAGCTTTATGAATAAAAATATTCCCGTATTGATCATCCTCAGCTCGCTGACGCAGGCCAAACTGTGACAGTCATTCGCTTCAGTACGCTGCTGCACGTTTTTTTTTTCTTTCTTTCTTTCTTTCTTTCTTTCTGCTGGTAGTAGAGGGCACGGAAAAGAGAACAGCTTGTAAATCATGGTAAATGGCCTCAAACGCTCCCTTGGGTGCCCAAAGCTCGCCGCTTGAGCTTCTGCATACCCGTGCCGCTCCCGAGACAAGTCCCATGTACGGAAATTATAAATGGAAATAGCTCGGCCCACCTCCCCCTCGAACCCCTAAACCCGTGTAAGTATCTATTATGTTTTGTCAATACTTTAATTAAATTAGACAGTTTAATGTGATTTATCCTGATCCATACCCTTTATGGTTATAAAAGCCTTTTTGGCTCCAGGCCCAAAAAATGTCGAACGGATTTAGACGAGTTGGACGCGGGGAAAAAAAGAAAAAAAAAGCAAGGAGGAATAGTTAAAAAGGTTGGGCAAGGAGGGCAATTTGTTATTCGCTAATTCACTTTTATTCCTCTTCTGCCATTTGCTTTAATTCTCTTTTCTTCCACCGCATCTTCCCCCTGGACAGGGCCTGAGCGACAGAGCAGGCTTTTAGAGACATTTAGAGATGTAATAAAATGTCAGTTATAAGAGATGACAGGACCGCATACAGACAGACAGCTCTGTTGCCCTGCCCGATATGCCAGAGTGAATTTCAGATTGGAGAGCGTCAAAAAAAAAAAAAAAAAAAAAAGGAGGAAAACCGCAAATCAAACGACTTCTATCAGTCTTATTCAAAGCCAACTCATAATTGACAAAAAGAAACAGATACAAAAGGGATAAACCTGCTAATCAAACAATAGGATTGAGAAGCTTTTAAGAGGAGCGTACTGAAACAGATGACTCTGCTCTTCAGTCTCCATCTCTCTCTCTCTCTCTCTCTCTCTCCGCTCACATCTGGGCCCCTCAGTGGCACAGCCATAAATAATACTGAAGAGATTAAGAGATTGGCTGGGGGTGGAGGTAGCGGTGGTGGAGGTGGGGGTGGGGGGGTGCAGAATGGTGTAATGGGAGGTGGTGTGCGTATCTGCACAGTTTCAATTCATCTCATGGCAGGTCGCAGTTGCCACGGAGACCAGGAGCCATCCTGTCCAATTAACTGGGAGCTAGTTGTACAGGTGCAGGTGCTAGTGTGGTGCTGAGAGTGTGTATTATTTTGTGTAAGTGCTTTTTAAATTTTTTTTTTTAACAATTTATGTCCATGTGTATGTGTTTGTGTGTGTGTGTGTGTGTGTGTGTGTGTGTGTGTGTGTGTGTGTGTGTGTGTGTGTGTGTGTTTGCATCAGACAGATAGATAGACAGACCGAGACACCGCCTTTTCAATTAACGGAAAGTGCAGAACGCACAGCATAAGGCGTGAAGTTAAATCGTTTCCAAAAGTCCTGTCAGAAATGCCACGATGTCTGGCAGCTAAAAGTTTCCAAGAGACTGCTTTTAAATTAGGACGATCTGCCATACATATTAATGCACCGAATAACACCAAACATTTTACATGATGCCGTTCGCTTACAGTATGTCTAAATGACTGCAGAGGTCCTTCCTAATATAAGCATCGAATTCAAATCCTGTGTAAAGCCAGCAGCTGAGAACAGCACTGAAATCATGTTTAATAGAAACGTACTGTACTTAGAACTGAAGGATAAGGGCATTTGTTAAATCAATACAGGTTTGAAGTTTTCAACAGTAAGGAGTCGTTTGGGGTTCTTCCATTTTGCTCCAGGTTTTACAGGATTCACAAAAGCTATCAGATCTACTTCATAAAAAATAAAAATAAAAACATTCAATAAATACACATATCATATAAACAGTATATCAGGTATGAGCACCTGGTAGATCGAGCCAAGCTTATCAGCAGATCAGCAGAAGTGATTATTTGAAAGAAAAATACTGCAGCAGATGTAATAAATGTACAGAAAAACTGGCCGTCGTTCAGCGACTTTAGTTTTCTCAACACGCACAAGAGCAACTTCTGTATCAGGTCCTCTGTTGCAGTTTCTTCAATCATGCACTTCTACTGTATGTTGATCCAAACTGTCCAAACTGATGTCGCTCACATTTTAGCACATGGCTAAAAAGAGTACTCTGTCTTATTATGTGAAGACAGGGTTCCAGGGTTTCAGGGTTCCAGGGTGTAGGGGTTCAAATGTTCTCCCGCTGCTTGTATTCAGGCTTCCTCCTACAGTCCAAGACATGCTGTGTAGCCTGACTGGTGTTGTTGCCTGTAGTGTGTGTATGTGTTTGTGCTCTGCAATGGATTGGCACTCCATCCAGGGTATACCCCGCCTTGTGCCCTAAGTTCCCTGGGTTAGACTCCAAGCCTCTCACAACCCTACACAAGATAAGGGTAGGATAGATAATCTGAAATCATTTATGTACCTGGACTTGACAAATTATTAGTAATTGCACACATAGTATAGTATTCTTTATGTGTGTTACTCTTTTTTTATATGAAGATTGTAAAATGAATCTAGAGGAGAAGCAGTTATCTGTGTTTCATAGCAGCCCAATGTCTACAAAAAAGCAAGGTGAGATGTTGGTGGTCTTTCGGCTGCTCCCGACAAGGGGTCGCCACTGGGTCCGTGCGGGTTTTACCCTGCCATTTTACCCGGGCTTGGGACCGGCACTGTATCCAGTGGCTGGGGTTTGGGCACTGGCTGGGAATCGAACCCGGGCTTTTGGCATGGCATGCGAAACAAAGTACATGAATAAGCAGAAAAATTAAAAACAATCCACCATGTCCTTTTTGTCGTCTTCAGTGATGTGTCTGGTGCGTAGATTTGCGTTTCCAGTGACATTTTTGTTTGCATATTCTGAATGACCATGGCGTAGTCACATCACCTCTGTTCCCTCTGACCTTCTGTTGTCCCATCACCTCGCTCGGTGCGTCTGGGTAGGCATGAGCTCATGTGTTATCTTTGACGTGATAGGAAAAAACCCTGGTGTTCTTTGAGCAAGGCAGATCATGACAAAAAGCGAACTGCGACCAAAGCTCCACCCAGTAACACATATCATGGCCCATTTCCAACAGCTCTATCTAATACGATGAAGCATCTACAGAAGGCACATTCTGTAAACACATTCCCAGAATGTGGCGTGTTGGAAACTGAATAGACAGAGGGTGCTTTGGTTTGCTGCTTGGTTGGCAAATACGCCTAATCTCTTTATAATGAGAGTAATCCAGTTATGCTCAGTAAATGGCTAGCGTCAGGATAATTGAATAAGAGCCAAAGCAGGCTTTGTGTTGAAGAGAAGCAGCCCTGCCTCAAGCAGCATCCTGCGTCCCGTCAATGCAAACCGATGGCGAACGCAATCACCATACACCAATTCGATTTCTGCACCTTAACATGCCATTAAGAACTAATCATCCATGGAGTGAGTCAAACTATAAGTAGATGACTTCTGCTGGTTTTCTGGTTGAAAACTTGACTGAGTCTGACTCTTTGTAGTCGCCAGCCAGTTGGATGCACGATCACAATCACTGGTCTATTGTTCTCGAAACCCCAAACTCCTACAGTAAATTGGACCAAATACTGTGCATGGCTACAGATAATGGGGAGCACTCATTCAACTTAGGACATTACCTCAGTCGCACTGTGAAGGACTGATTAAATCTACGGAGAAAATATATAGCTCTATACGCTTCACAAGTCATCCTGCTACTTCTCTGAACAGTCACATAATCGATAAGCAACAGCGACCCAGTTCTACTGGCATCCATACACGCCCCATGCCACACATCTACCTCTACCATGTTTGACAGATGATGTTGTGGGATTTGGATCATGAGCCCTTTCCTTTCCTTCTACATATTCCTCTAATCTAGTCATTCTGAAAAAAGTTATTCTTTGCTTCCTCGGTCCAAAGACTCTTGTTCAAGAATTGACCGTACATGAGTATTACCAGTGTATTGCATATAATATAAAACTGTGGTAAACCATCTGTTTTCACATTCATGAAGATGTCACTGAATTATAGATGCTGGCAATGATACCAACCAACCTCCTCCAGAGTGTTCCTCACTTTTTTAGCGAATGAAAGACGTCTGTGATCATCCACTCTAGTTGCCTTCTATGGTCTTCAATGCTTGTTATGGCTGTGCTCTGGGTTAAGTCTCCCAGTGCATTATTCCTTTTTTTTTTTTGAGTTGTTGATTCCTAAAGTTTCTACTGTTTTTTTTTTTTCACAGTCTAATGATGGCCTCCTTCATTTGCAGCGACACCTTCTTGGACCTTCCAAATGTAAATTCAACACTTGGAAGCAACTCCAGACCTTTTAGCTCCTCAATTTGTCATGAAAATAAACCTGGCCATGAGCCTGCTTATCAGTCAATTTCTGAATTACTTTAGAGTGTTTTAAAATGCAGGCACCATGCACAATCCTATCTCAACTGCTTTGTTTCAAATATACCGTACTGGTGTACAGGGGCAAAATCCCAATTTTTTTATCCCTATGTCCATGTCACTTCCAATTTCCTCTAATTCACCCCCCCCCCCCCAAAAAAAATACATGCATTTAAGTGGATTGTGTACTATGTGGTTAAAGACTGAGCAAATGTGTGTGCATGCCGCCCTGTCATGGACTGGTGTCCCACAAGGTTGGAATATGCTCTCGATTTCATGGTGACATCATCACGAAAGATGAATGAAAGAATGGATGATCATGTATGGTTGAAATGTTTGGATGTGTTTTATGGGGAGTAAAAAAGTAAAAAGCAATCCATGATCCAAGAGAGCCCGGATAAAAAAAAAAAGACTCCCTTTTTGATATCTGTAATTACATATGAATTCATAAAGGTAAACACAGAAAGGGAAACCTGACCTGAGAAAACAGTAACTGCATCCAGAAAAAGAAAAAGAGTGAAAACAAGTCAGAACAAGAACTCAGGGCTGGGACCCTTGGGGCCCCAATCAGTCTACAGTTCTTTTTTATCCTTTTATGTTAGAAAAATCCCCCGTCTTCTTTCCAACAATGGCCACCCAAATGCGCACTCATAACAGAGAAAGACAAACACAAGGGTTTCCATTAAGCAATAATTACCTCAGTCTCTAATGTGGAAGAAAAGACATGTGTCATTAACGTAAGCTTTTCCAGGCTACTTATTTCTCCTTCAGGTTCAATGTTGGATCATTTGGGTCATTTCAAAATAGCACGCTCACCCCTCATTACCCTTAAGGTACAGCACGAGACAACAAAATAAATCATCTGTTTCACGCAGCAGGTTTTAGGTTTGATATCAGTTTTTTTTAATTTTTTTTTTTTAAAAGCACCAGGTCAAAAGTCAGGAACTATTCATGCACATAAAGAAAATCTCTATAGAGTAGGATGTGTATAGATTGCAGGCACCTCCTCAACCACAAGATGGAGCCCCCTGGCTTCTCTCAACCCTTCAGCCAGCCAATCAATAAGTTCATCTAGCCACAGGCTGGCACAATGACTCAGGAGTCCTGGGGTAAACCAAGTGACCTGGGAGCCATAATATTCACCCACACGTTTACATGCGAGCACATTAACACACAGAAGGTCTGAGGAGAGAGGGTGGTAATTATGACACCTAGTATCTGGAGTTGGGCTTGGAACTGCTCTCAAAACCGCACACTGGAGAGAAAACTGGACATGTAAAACGGCCTGTAGCTGGCCTAGAACAAATACTGCAGATAGTGTGGGAAAGCTCCCGTGCAAAAAAGGAAACATTCATAAGATTGGAAATGAGTTTTTAATGAAATAAAACAAACACTAACCGGGTCACTGTATAAAATGGTCGATAATTATAGCAGCATTGTATCCCAGCGCCCAGCAGTTATAGTTGAGTAAAAGTGCAAAAAGCTGGAAAATTATACAAGGAAGCATAAAAATAACCCAAAAATAACATTTTAAATGATCTAAAATGGTTTCAAAAGGATTTAATTAAAAAGCACTCAAAAAAACCTTTTTCATGAATACCGTACATGTTAAAGTACATTTTAATTTTTTAAATATATCTAACAAGAATAATAATAAAAAAAAATCATCTGTCATCTTTTTTTTATTTATTTTTTTTAACTTTTTTGCTATATTTGTACATGGTTTCAAATTCAAAACACAACTGCTGACTGCTCCAATCAGACTTCTTTGACATTGCCATATTACGTAAAGTCTGATCCGTGATGGATCTAATTTAAAAAGTGTAAACAAATTTTTACATGTTATTTGAAACTGATCAAGTATTCGACTGGTGCTCCGAAGGCCAAGCCGTGTGTATGGTTTATTTCATCCATCCACTGCCAGTTCTTTACTTTCCAACATAAATAAATAGCCAGCTTATTCTGCACATTCTATATGTCTGTCTTGGTAATGTTATTATAATAGAAATATTATATACATATATCTTTTTAATAGAGTCTTGATTTGTCCATCAATTATATTTGAATTTTACTTTTTATTTTTGAACAGTTGCCTTTCACCTGCCTGAGCATACAGTACTTAGATGCACTTTATATGGTTACTATAACAACCGATGTGGATACGTGAGTCTATGTGGCAGACAGATAGGATTTGGTTACGTGTAATTTGTAATGCAAACACTGCGTTAAAAAAAAAAAAAAAAAAAAAAACACTCTCAGATTTAAGGTACAAATTAAATTTCCCTTCCTGCCTGAACATAGCCCATGGTTATTAAGGCACATAAGAAATAAATTTAACTAAATACAAAAGACTGAAGTGATATAAACTTTAATGAAATATTTTGACTTTACTACCCACTACTGCTGATTCTTTTTTCCATAAAACACCACGCAACTTGAATAAACTCTTAATATCCTGTGTGATCTTTTCATCATCAGATGGGAATTTGATAAGTATATATTAAAATAAGCTGAATAAAACATTGCCTCTGCTATTTTGTTACAGCAACCCAGAGTTGATCTACGTGGCAATGCTATCATCGTCTTAGAAACCATCTATCGGGGTGCTTGTGGGTGCTTCTCGCTTCGATTCTGTCCCAGACTCCGTGAGTGACTGTGGCGTGTGCTGAGCTTCTGCTAGATAGATATAATAGAATAGCAGGGGCAGCAGTGTGGAAGGTGGGGGCACTTCTCATTTCCTAACCAATTTACACACAGACAAAGATGCTGCTGTCTGTCTGCTATCAAGCTCCTGGAAATAAGATATCAGTGGGGGAGAACGGCTCGCTGCTCACCTCTATAAAAGACTAGAATTAAAATATCAACACGAAAAGGGTGGATAGTCATGTGGGACATAGTGATCTAGCAGGAAGAAAGCATCAGACAGCAGAACAGCATGACATTACTATAATGTGATATTATATAATATGATACAGTATGTGATATAGGATTGAAATCTACTGTATGGCATGCATGGTCGTAGAATGGGAAGGCAAAAGATCCCCAGATGTTCCATATCATCTCTCCAGCAGGTCCTCAGTCTACCTCCATCTATTAGAATCTGCTTAACAGAGCTGATCATCCTTGTAAGGTGCCCAAATCATCTCAACTACAGCAGTTCCTCTCATTCCCACTCCTCAGTAGACTGAGACTTTCCAGGATATGAGCCCCTTACCCCTATGACAGAGCGTAAGCACAGTATCCCTGCAGGGGGAACTTGATTTCCGATGCCTGTACTGATGACCTCACAGTCGCTACCCACACCTCATGGCCGTTGGTGGAGAAAAAAAAGAAGAAAAAAAAGAAAGAAAGGATTTTCTCATACATCCTAAGATGCTCAATTTCTTTGCCTGTGGCAAGGTCTTAGCTCTCATCTGAAGTAAATATCCTACTATTTTCCTGAGAGATAACCATGAATAAGGTGGAAGAAATGGCTGGCTTCTACACTCTTACTATGCCGAGTGTGGCCTCAGTTGCCCGGCTGTGGTGTGTTAACTGCTTCCTGAGATTAGTGTCAAAACTCAATTTACCTCAGCAACCCCCACCCGCCAAATCAAATCAGCAGCCATGCAGCATGCACCCATTTCCTGGTAAAGATGAGCTGTGGAGAGCCACACAAAGGCTTCAGTGCTTCAGTGCTGTGGCGGGAAACAAAAATGTGCAATTCCGCCTTAAAACCTGCCAGACCTTATAGGCGAAGAAATCCAGTCAGACTCCACACTTCAATATGGGGCATCATTCGGTGTATATCACATCTACATCACTCACTGTCATGTTACCCCCCCCCCCTCCCCCCATAGACCACCATTCTTCTACCCCTTACTCCTGTTCTACTAAAACTCTCTCGCTTCCTGCACTGCCTCTTTTTTTCTTCTTTCTTCGACGGCGACCCTCAGCCCCCGTCTGTCTGTGCTCCATCCTGAGATACGCAATCACCCTGTCCCCTTTTTTTTTTCTCTCCTGTCCTATCTGCTTTCTTGCTTGTTTTCAGAATGTCACTCAGAGGGCCAACGGTATCTCTTTCCAACTCAACACATTCCAAAAATAACTTCCCATTCCACGTCCCTGAGCGAGGAATGTCGAGAAGTAAATGAAGGCTAGGTGCTCTACCCAAAGCCCTCCAGCTGCTAAACGTATAAACCGAGAGTCATTACACAGCAGCAGAACCCAAGCCTCCTTAGCAGTGATGAAATATAGGCCTGCGAGATCTGGATTTCCCTTGCGCTTTGGTGTGAGCACCGCGTACAAACGTGATGGTGGTGGAACTTGACAAATTAATTGCCCTAACAGGCAGAGTTAACAAGAAACACTTCACTGTGCTGGGCAGATTCGAGACGGCGCTATAATACGACATTTGCTTAATAATGAAATAACGTTGGTAATATAATGAGATTACTTAAACAGAAATACTTGGATGCAGAAATTACTTTTAGTATTAGTGGACGTAATAACCCTTGATAGCTGCCTGATCTATAATGCAAACATGGAGAAACTCTGACCAGTTGCAAATTACTGTACCTTCTCT
Organism: Clarias fuscus; assembly: GCA_030347435.1. Classification (NCBI taxonomy): domain Eukaryota; kingdom Metazoa; phylum Chordata; class Actinopteri; order Siluriformes; family Clariidae; genus Clarias; species Clarias fuscus. Next base: position 25,784,620 of record CM059214.1, on the reverse strand, counting down.
TTATGAGACACATTATAAAAAACAAAAATGTAAAAAAAACAAAAAAAAAAACATTTTGCATTGGGATTTATTTTTTTGCATTACTTTCGCTTACATTGTCCGGACTGCTTGAAAATATCATTTTTCTTTAAAAAAAAAACAAAAAAAAAAACTTTTACTGTAATCTTAGAGCTAATCATCTTATTTCCCAAACATTCCGTCTCCGTAATCTGATTTACAACCCTATTATCATAACGGCAATTTATTGTTGTCGTAATTTTTTTTCTTCCAGGTTTTAAATAAGTAACTCGATAACACATATTCGATTCCACTTTCGGCTCTGATTTCATACGTTGCGGTTTGGTGTGCGTCTCTGTCCACATAGTCGCGTCATTAGTCAAGCGTTATATATCCAAATATACTGATACCCTCCGTTTCAAAGTGGTACAATCTGTGCATGGCGTGCTCTACCTCAGTGGGGGATGTGATCTCACTGATTACGCAATCATTATGCCTGGCTGATTAATTGGGGTGTGCTGATGAGGTCCTGTATTTAAATAAACACCAACATCCTTTCCAGAGCTAAAGAAATGGCCCCCCAGGGAGCTCGCATACACACACCGTGTCTGATGGGGGAGGAAGGGGGGGTTGTTAGAAACACCAAAGCTGATTTATTCCAGTAAGGAATAATTCAGGATTTTAACACTTTAAAAAAAAGTGTCCTGTTTGGGTGTAGCGATGGAGTGTTTGCAGTGCATGTGATCACCAGAATCACGGATGTAGATTAGAGGAAGAACGACAGCTGCCGGTGGTGTGGAAACCTGCTAAATGGCCTGTCTTCCCTCGTTAACACCAAGACCCGGGCTGAAATCGGCTTCAGCTGTGGCGTGGCACTGCTGAGCATTTTTTTTTACGTGCCGGATCATAAATCAGGGTCGTTCGCGCCGGCTGCAGGTCCTCAGGCCACATTTCAACCTTCCTGAGACCCCATTAGCTCTTACATATTGCAGTTTTCAAGGGACAGGCGAGCTTAGAATGTCTCTATGTTCAGCAGCCATGCCCACCAGCTTGAGTTAAAGCAGTGTGGCCCTCAGTTACAAACAAAAAGACTTTATTTTTTCCACAGGTCCGGATACTTGAAGGACATCTGGTCTTGTTGTAGACGCGGTCGTCGGTGGGGGTTGTGCTGTGCGCTGACCAGGGCATGGATGAAAAAAAAACAAAAACATTTTATGTATGTTTTCTCATGGCGAGCAAATATAGGAATTAAGTTAATCACAGCCTCGGGGTCACATGTTCTACAGAGAGCGAGCGTGCTAGTGATTAGACTGCTCAGGGACCTGCTCGTGGAATAGACTCCAGAGATAGGCTGTTGTATTTGAATAATGAGCCCTTGGTGGGAGGGTAATTTGTGTGTATAAATAATGAGGAAAACACAAGAAGTGTTTGTATACATACATAATTAATGAAAGGGCACAGAGAGAGTGTGTTTGACTCCGCAGAGGGCATATGGCACGTCTCAGCCTTTGCGCACGATAACAGTGTCCCAGTCTATAGCACAAGGCTAACTTTAGAGAATAATGAACACTACATGTCTGCCTATAGAGAATAAGTATAAATATATAAATATCCATGATTTATAACCTGCCTTGTAAGCCAATCGGCACTGCGGCAGATGGAGCCCATGACTGCTGGGTCACAGGCTAGGTGAAAGTCAAAGTTATTTGGTCCACAGTGGTTCATGCTCATGTACAGTACCAGCCAGATTAGGCTTTTTGTCTTGGGCTTTATCCCTTAGTCCATGTTTGAAATTTGAAACATCTGGTACAGGTGCCTCTTCCATTACCTAACCACGCTTGAGACTGGCACTGCATGCGGTTGTTGGGTTATACTGTACATGCGGCATAGGGGTAAGGGTGGCATGAAGCCAGACTCTCCAATCAGCAACCCAGAACCTCGACCACCTGAGCCACCAATGCACCTGGCCATATTAGCCAATAAAGTCTAATAAAAGCAACAGTGCCAAAAGCATGCTGAATGATCTGATGACATACTCGGCAAGCGTTTACAGCTACAAATTTAGATGCTGGAGAAACTGTGCAGCTTGTCTCCTGAAGCTTATAAGGAAAAACGATCATCTTCTTGTTGCTTGACTGCCATTGCACTTTTTCATTACATAATATTCAGCTATGTTCGGAGGGCAGAAACAATAATTACAAGCATTTTGCTCAACATTGCAATCTACAGTATATATCCAGAGTTAATCGAGCATCGTGCATCATCCTTCTTTACATGCCATGCCAGGTTTAGCCTTAGTTATTTCCTAATAAATTCACTCACTACATTCCTACTCATATGCTACAACTATATCATTTGCATCATGTTCCTTAAGGCCCACTGATTTATTTCTGCCCTAGCGCTTCTAGGGATCTCTGTCCCATCCTAGAGGGCTTTGGCAAGTTTTTTTTTTTTTTTTTTTTTTTTTACAAAATTGTTAAAATCATCTCATTTAATTTCACTTTTGCTCAAGGCAGATTTGGCAGAATAGATCCTATTCTATTTTCAGGGCATCTCACACACACACACACACACACACACACACACACACACACACACACACACACACACACACACACACACACATACATGCATGCATGTAGATACTGTACACCTGTGATCACATCCAATGCGGATAGGTAGAAAATCCTGTGCAAACATCATAGACAGTATGCCACAGCCTTCTGAGGTAACATGTGCGGCTCGTGGTACGAACAGGAAAGCGAGGACTCATATTTTCCTGCTTTTTCATCATGGACGGATCTACTAGCCAAGGGGATCTCACCACACCGTTTACAAGAGCAGATTACACCCGCCACAGAGCTACTGCTCTCCATTACGGAGAAGTACCTCACATACAACAGCACCAACACATAGAACAGTGCCAAGTGAAAAAGAAAAATCTTATAGACATAATACACTAATGCATAATACAATAATGCCATGCATTGATGTTGTTTTAGAATATTGTGCAAAAGTACTGATATTGTAGTATATATTAAAATAATAACATGCTGTAAATAATATTGTAAGTGAACATAGTTTTATTTAAATGAGCTTTTGTCTACAAAACCAAAATATCAATTATTTCATGATCCCTGTGCGAAAACAGTTTTCGTGATCGACCAAGTAAGTCAGAAATATTGTTCTATGTTATTTACCGACATTAAAATCCACAGGCTCGATGGTGGAGTGAAAATTAAAAGTAGTAGGCGATTCAGCTCTAAGCACCGTAACTGCTTGAGTTTTTAATGAAGGTAAGATTTTATTTGCATTTTTATTGCACTCTTATGTCCGTAGTTATCCAGGTCCAGCTGTTAGGATGCATCAGCCGTAGCCGTATAATAAACATTATTTAAGTTTCGCCAAGATTTGACCTTGCATATGCACGGCTGAGGCCGGATTTTCGTTTATTTGGTTAAAACCCTGGATATTTGTTTCAGGATGAGCGCTAACGATTTGCCCACCTCCTGAGAATGAAATGCCCCCCTTGGCAAGGTTGACCTTCTGGTTTGCCAGTTTTGGGCTTTTTTTTTTCTTTTTCTTTTTTTCGTTTTCACACATCTTGTACTCACTGAATAGATTTTATGAGAAAACTCCAGGACTAAAACCATGTGGAGAACATTTTTTTCTCATAACCATCCTGCAAGACCAGTGACAGCTTGGCCTCATACAGAGGTACTGGGGTGAAGCGTCTTAATAATGTGACGAGACAAATAAAACCAAGCTCTCGCATAAAAAAATGAAGGCTTATATCGAACGGCTGTCAAGGATTCTTAACAAATTCAGTCTTAAGGAGGTATTGGAACGTCACTGGAGTCCATCTCATCCCAGTGTTTTCTCATCCATCCATCCATCCATCCATCTACGTGCAACCCGGTACACCGCACCCTGGAGATTTATCCGCTTATGAGGTTGGGTTGCCAGCTCGACACACGATTGTATCTGAGCCCTTGCTCAAGTGCGGCGTCGGAGCTCGAACCGACGGTCCTCCTGATCTTCAGTCCAACACCTTATCGCCGAGCCACCCTTCCCGGCCCGGTGTTGTCAGAGCTGTAAATGACCCTCATCGCGCTCTGATTCCGTCTCAAGAACTTGGCATGAAAAACACAATTACAGAGCAAATCAGGAAGCTTGGATTAGACAGGCATTACCTGGCTGGTTGATTTCTTTCCTTTGTAGTTCCTTCACACCACTGAATTTGTTAAGAATCCTTTCCAGTAATTTAAGTGAGGCAGATCTGAAACAGACACTGCAACCTTGAGCTCTCTCTCTCTCTCTCTTTTCGCGCTCTTGCCTGAAGCATCACAAGACTACCACGTAAGACAATCTGTTTTGAGTTTGAGGGTCTTATGTGTTTGGCCATTCAATTTAGGAAATGCAAAGCAGCTGATCCTTATAAATAAAAGAACAACACTTTGCCATGTTATATTTTATTATAGAGCCTCTTACGCTCCTTTAAGTCTCTCTTTCTCATCTCATATTTAATAAAAGGCTGTAAATAGAGTGCATGAGGTTCGGCTATGGCGCTAGTAATTGGACTGCTTCAATAAACATGTGGGAATGGTAGGGTTTTTTTTTTTGTGTGTGTCTGTGTGTAGCCAATATTTTAAAAAAGCAGTTGGTTTAACCTGAGGTATTTGAGGCCTTCTACTTGTTTAATTCAAGCTCTGTTGGATAGCGGGACCGAAAGCGTCAATTCCAAACCCACTTTTTTGAAACGATGATTAAACACACAGGGCTCATGCGATGCTTAATGTGCGGCGGTCCACTGATGTGGTTAAAGGGAGATCGTTTTCCTTCCGCGGGAGGTGACAGTAATACCCCGGGCTGCGCAAACAGAGATGGTTACTATTAAAAGTTACAAGTAGCATAACATTCCCGAGCGCAGTAATACTCAAATGACTGTTGCTTTCCCGTGTTCGGCGGGACATATTTATAAGCAATTACAGATGAGCGCTCTAATAAATCTATGAGGTAAGCGTATAGGAAATGACACGCTTCTTCTCCCGGCTCTAGGACTGCCCGCGGCTTGTGTAACGAAGCCGTTGCACGATGCGCGGTTAATACGGGCCGTCGTCCATGTGCTGCTAATCTCCTTTGCGCGAAAAAAAAACAAAGGGGAACAATAGGTGCCATTCAAGTAGCATTATTTCGAGCTTTAGCCGGCCGCTTTCTTCTTGGATTGATGAAGCAAGGGGACGTGGTGACTGATGTCTGAAACCAGCAGCTCATTTCAAGATGTGTACGCCGCTTGCAGGGTGAGCTCCTGTTGGCTCGAACGCTCCTGACACTCCTAATACGTTAAAGAGTACTCTGCCAGGGAATCTCATCATTAATAGACCCCGGACTGGCACAGCGCCTCAAACACTCAGCAACAGTCTTTATTACAGAGGTACGGGCTTCTCTGATCCTTCACGAGCTGCTGCTACGACTCGGGGGTTGAGGTTGCGCCGAGGGCATCTTAATAGTTTCCAAAAGCTCTCTTCCCAAACAACAAGCCTTAACACGAAGACCTGATCAACCCATTCATTATGCTATCGGCTCTCCTCATGAGGCTTCCATTATCAGGGGCCGGACCTGCAGCGCAGACATGACCCGCCGCCCCACCGAGAGCTCTGAATCACAACCATCACATCATCTGGAAGGTTCGCTGTTCTTCCTCCCTGCTCTGTATCACATGGTTACAGTTTAAAGTTGAACAGAGCTGCCGGTATTCGCTCTCTCTGCTTCATAAACCCAGCAAGGTGCAGCGTTCCTGACGAAGCCCATAGCTCAGAGCGGTTTAAACCTGGTGGCTTCTTTTTGCGGTGACACGTTTAACCTGTGAGAAATAGATTGAACTCAAGTTTTCAACAAAACCAACCTATATTAGCTATAACCACACGTCTGACTATACAGTAATCACTTACTCACTCATCGCTTTTTTCTGTATACAGGATGACGTGAGGCTCAGGAGACTTAGGGCACGAGGCGGGGTAAACCCTGGACAGGGTGCCAATCCATCGCAGGGCACACACACACACACACACACACACACACACACACACACACACACACACACACACACACACACATTCACTCACATTTGCTGATGTGTGTAATGTGCGGTTGCTGCCATCTGATGGGTCCTGATGCTGAATAAGGCAATGAAGACTGACAAAGCGTGGTCCAAGATTGAGAATCAGAAAACTGAGCGATTGGCAAACATTCAAGCGAAGAATCTGAACGAATAAATCATCAACATTCTCATGTTTGATTAAATTGAAATAAGGCTAACTTTCTTGTTTAAATTCATGTCTGGAGAACAGCCAGGGGGGGAAATGTCCTTCTTGAACGTGTCTGTCAGGGATGTCAAAGGTGTTAAGCTTCATTAAGACTTCATAATTCAGTCTGTGCTTAGTATTAAAAACGACTTCATCAGGAAATGCTTTAAAGTCCCTCTCTCCCTGTGTGTGTGTGTGTGTGTGGGTAGAGAAAAAGAAAATCAGAATGGAAGCAATCCGGCAGAACGATGCAGCCTGCACGGTAAACACTATCTTCCCTGAAAGCGATGTGTGGTCAGTCTGTGCAGCACATGTGAGAAAGTGAACTCCGCCAAGTAAGACACTCTCGCCCATCTGCGCTATGTTGACTAAGGGAGAGACGCAATAACAGACTGATTAATCAGAGTGTTACTTCTCACACTAAGGTCCGTGCTTAAAAGAATGATTAGAACAGCATTAGCTCCATCGACCTATCGACAGTTATACTTTCAGTGAACTGATAACAGTGTTTATTATCTCCCCTCCCTAACCATAGCTTACTCTGTGTCTGTCTGTGTGTGTCACACCCATTCTGACAGATGGAATCGAGAGTAAATCAGGTAGCTAAGGCAAGAGTTAAAGAGTCTCATACACACACCCACACCCACACCCACACACACACACACACACCGACATGTACAGTGGAGGGGTTCTGTTTGGGTTTGAGCTTGAAGTCGTGCAAGGATAGAAGCGCTGGATCCTCTTCTTGTGGTGCCACGTTGATTAAGCCAAACCAGAGGATTAATTCTCTTAATTCCTCACTGAAAAGAGAGTCTCCTCCAAAAGACCTTCTGTCTTGGCTGCAGATCATTTTGACTGATGTATTACCTCCGCAGCCAATCCGGGTCTGGTTTGGAAGCTGTTCAATCGTGCAGTGGAAGTGGAGTTCAATTCTGCTGTTTACTAACTACACCGTGGTTCAGTTGCCACTCCTAAACATCCTTATACTTAAATAAAGGATAATCCCAGGGTCCTGACTAATAATTACATCAGTTCAATAGAATGTATGACTACGCATCATTTCTAGATGAAGTGATCTAGAATAAGCTAGCGATGCACTATACAGTATGCACCATATTTTATAAGCCTCCTCATTCCATCCTCATCCCACCAAATAATGTGTTTTTCTTTGATCTAGGCAATCATGAGATCTCACATTTCATAAGCACTAAATTGCTAGGCTTAATCTAAAGTCCTCATATGTATCGCAATGGTTTGCCAATGCTTTCATCAGCGGAGTTAATCTGATTGAAAATGTACGTAATCGGCATGTCTTTGAAACGTCGGAGGAAACCGGAGTACCCGGAGGAAACCCACCAAGCTTCTTAGGCAGGAAGTCCACAATCACACCCAAGACTGGATTGAAACCCTTGATCATGGACGTGCGAGGTCACAGTGGTCACAGCACTATGTCACTGTGCCGCCTACACTGTGTCCTACGGCACGATGATTTTGCTTTTAAATCATATTATCAGTTGCAATGAAAAATGTCCTTGGTAAAGACAGACTCTACTAATACGTTTCTGTAAATGACCGGGTGGTACAGTATAAACACTCTCATTATGACTTCCTGGTGTTTACCACTCTACCAATTATGAACCTGTTTGTGCTTTTTTTTTTTTTTTTTTTTTTGCAGAGAGAAAATTATATTCACAGAGCAATGAAGCATGACAAGATGTGATTAAAAATGGTTGCATGCTAACAGGCGGCCATGCTGTCCCGCAAAGCTGTGTGGCTCTTTCATGGCTAAACTCGCTCTTTCTGTGTCTCTCTCTCTCTCTCTCTTTTTCCCCTCCCAGGCAGATATAATGAAAGACTGTGCCAGGGAAACACTAGGTTCATTTTCAGAGGCTTTCCAGGCCAATGGAAATTGAGCCATTCGGCCATGTCTCATTAGGAGCAAGATTAGAGTCGGTGGGTCTCCAATGACTGAGGAGACTTGTGCTGCGAGGTGCCGTGTGTCTGTGTACAAACATGTATGTTGGGGTCTATATAGCATGTGTGGGAATGACTGTAAACAGCTGTAAATGCCTCACAATGTCCACTATGTTGACGCCACGGGTCAGATTTCACTGGGGACCACAGACAAGCCAGAACACCTTAACTGATTTAACCCAGCACCTGAATACACCTTGTTTATTGGCTAGGAGTTCACCTTTGCCCTCAAGCTACACATTACCCAAATCAAAGGCTGTGACACTGGATCGATTGTTTGTTGGTGCAGCACAAGCTAAGAAAAACACCAGAGGGGTATGTGGTCCAGTCTGGCAGCAGTCATCTGCAGCAATCCGAACACAAAACCATTACCGTACAGCCTATGAATCCTTTCAACACCTCCACAGTGTGGTTCAAACCTGTTCTCCCAGTGCTGCCTCATTGTCCAGACCTCCTCACTCCATCCATCACCTTGTCAGCCTGTCCCACTGCTGCAATGCTGCTGAAGTTAAAATAGCCTCTCTTTCCAAATGATGAGTAATCTGGCACAGACCTGTGAGTTTAAGATGCCAATCCAAATAGGACTGCAAGGTTTTTTTTTGTTTTTTTTAAACTGGAAATTGAAATAAATAAGCAAGAGCTCTTTGATCTCCATGACCAATGGATTGACAAATGTACATTAATGTCTTGCCAGTACCGCCTTGCTGTAAGCTGTTGGTAACATTCCAGATGGAGGCTGTAACTGCCTGGTAGAACACTCAGGTGCTGGGCTTGTGTGATGTGGATGGGGGTTTCCCTTTTACTGGGGTGGTTGAAAGATTTACAACCTAGATCCTAAGATGTCCGTGTGAGATGCTGCCAAAGGGCTTTCAAAGATCACGGCGTCTCTCTCTAGTGACCTCTGTGTTAGTGACCTCTGTACAAGGTCAGAACAGCAGTTATCGTATGGATGGTTAATGAGAAAAAGGCTTCTCCACTGGCACCATTTCCACCCATCAAAGAAAAGAGCTCCAGCTTTTGCTATTGAGCTCTGGGCTGTTTGTATCTTCAACACTGAAGGAGTCAGAAAGGTCTAACTAGAAGGAAAGGAAATATTCGGAATGCAACCTCAGCTAATCAAATACCTTTACTGATCAGGAGATATCTTTTGGGTAAAAGCCACGTGGCCAAGCCCCCGCCCCTGGAGACCCCATTCCTGTCATTTAGCATAGTCTTGAGACTGCACACTCCCACAGTAATGGGTAGAGCAATAACCTAAAAGCTGCCATGAGCAATGACAAATGGCACCATCCAGGAACTGTACAGCATTCTGTGGAGCAGCGTCCCCAGTGGATGTGACGTTGGTAAATGATGGCAATCATACATAAAGCCCTGACTATTAGTTTTCATCCTGACACATTAAAAAGGCAGACGGGAGCGTGCAACAAGAAAAAAATAAACCCTATACCTTTTTAGGACTTTATAGAATTTCACGAGTCCTATAGAATTCTATGTATCTGCATTAGGATGTCGAACTTCTTTTGCCATAAACATAAAACGTTTTGCCTTAACCCATTAGTAAACCATTTTATAGAACGTTGTCTAAGCTCTATAGGATTTCCACTGGCTTTTCATATAGAAATAGAATTTGTTCTTTGGGAATCCTATAGAACATTTTTCAGGGAATGAAAAGACATACTCTTCTCAGCCAGTTTTACTAAATTCCTGTGGAGAGGTTTAGGAAGACAGGGAACATGCGAAATAAGGCAGAAGGCATTTGAGCTGGAGAGGTTCCAAAAGATACTATCAGTGCCTGCACCAGAAAACAAAACATCCACCATGACAAAATTAGAGAAGGCATAAAGAACACAAAGGCATGCTTCAACATTCAGTTCCAGCCCACATTTTACTCCTCCACTGAAAAAGTGTCAAGGTATTTACATTCCAGCCAGCGAGAAGGCTGCGCTGCGGTCGGTTCTGCAAAAGATGGTGGCGCCTTCCTCCCTGCCTATAGGGTACATGGTCTGGACCCGGAATCATCTCTTGCCTGATTCTACGCATTCTCCATAGCGTTGTCAGACCAGCTTTCACTATGCACACTTTGTTTTCTCTGTGCATAGTGAAAGCTGGTCTGACTTAGTGAAAATGAAATAAGGCAAGGAGGTTAGTGTGGCATGAAGAGATCTGCGAGCCTAACCTGCAAAGACTGCAGGCATCCGGAAATCAATAGTAGAGATAAGTGCTAGGAATCAGGGTGTGAAATCTAGAAAGGGGAGACAGGCATGAACAGCCACCATGGATATGTGTTAATCTAGACCCTGTAGTTTTGTCAGGTAAAGTGCATTAGCATAATGAGTTCTACTAATGGCGTTAAGGCATGCTCTGGAAAGGACAGGAATTCCTGGATTAACGGTTACAAGGCCAAGCCAGAAACACACTGGTTTTGCCTTCCGCTGAGAAGAGGAAACCCACAAAAAACGACATGCTTCCCCTAGGCTTTATTAACACACACACACACACACACACACACACACAAGTTCACAAGAGACCCGACCTCGTGGTTACACACAAAGTGAGATCTGGGCAAGAAGAGCTGTTTTCTCTTTGGCTTCAACCCTGTAGGAAGAGACACCGGCATGGCTCTCTAATGAGAAACAGGGATCATCGGCAGCGTCAAAGGACCTGGAAGAGTTAGGAAACTCAACCTAACGAAACCAAATGAAATCCAATCATCGATCGGTCGCCGCTCTGAACAAACGAGTCGGACTCACGAACCTTACCGTAAGGCAGACGCTCCTTCATCTGCCAAAGCTCGGCCAGATATCCCAGGCTTTCCGTGCCGTCCTTGCCAGTATTCAAGGCAACAGCCGTGCAAGGCACAGCTGCTCGATGGAACACCCATAAACACATCCTCTGACCTGTTTCCCTCATTGTTTGATGTTTGCAGGATAACACCCAGCTGGTGTGCTTAATCTGTGTCAAAACTCCCTCTCTCTGCTATACTTAATTAGCATCAAAGTGAAAAAGGTTCTGGAGTTCAATTAGTGAAAAAGGTAAATAAGGAAAGTTGTTCATTTTAAATGCAAACCAGTTCACCTGTGCTTGTACGCCACCTTTGATTTGCTTTCTGCCAATTATAGTCTTTGTTGTGTCTGTCAGTAAACCTCCAACACATGGCGCTACTAAGTCTAATTACATCAAATTAATCTCTGTTGCAGCAGCTGGAACCGAACAGGAACAGGAACCTTTGGTCAAACACCGTGCCATATTATGAACCCACCAGTCCCCACTGTCTCCTGGTCCGGATCCAACCTGGTTGAGACTTTTCACTTGGGAACATTTAGGAGAATGGGACTGAAGCATCAACGGTGCCTGCTGTACAACTCTTCCACCAGGAATAATTACAGAGCAGAACATGAACATGAAATCTAGTCAAAGGTCTCATCTTCATTTAGACTGGCCATTCCAAACACCTGGGGGCAGCACTGTCCATCTGCTGACAGCGTCTCCTCAAGGTCCTCTCATGTGTGAGTTGAAAAAGATCCTTTATTGGAAGAGGTTTGAACAATCGTTCTTGTCTTTCTCCTTTTAAACCACATAGTGCTGCTATTTATTAGGGATGAACCACTTACTGCTTTATTAAAAGACAGTAACGATCTGAGCAAAGCTACTGATCTCATCTAGTTCAACATCTCATTCGTCAAACGGAGACTAGCGCGGGCCCATTACAGAGCCTGTACTGCAGCACATGAAAAAAAAAGGTGCGTGACTTTTCCGGCCCCGGGTGCTTAATCCTCCTGAGCTGCCGCTCTAATCTTAGCCTGCAAATTCCTGCAAGATCTTGACTGCTCACAACAGAGAATCTGTATGGATTTATTCATGCTGCAAACTCATACTGCGGCTTGCCTGCTAACTCAATCTGACATACCCCTAAAACAATTAAGATGCACAGCACTGTTTCATCTTTGATTCAGACCACTTGTCTGAGCAGAACTCAGAGCGGGTCTGCCGGGCAGACTGATTCGTCTGTTACATCTGAAGGTTAGAGAATGTTATGGACATAGTGGATTAGGAGCAGTTCTGTCCAGTTTAATAATGGTTTTCCGTCTGCCTCCAGTCAATTTCCCATTAACTTAAGCAGTATGATTAATATCTAGTACCTAAAAGGGATACATGGCATTCTACTAAGGGCAGCGTGGAAAACTGCATTATGCACAGAGCCCAAGATCTAATAATGAGATACAGCGGGAGGACGGAGAGAGATTTATTTTTACAGCATTAGAACAAAAACAGAAGAAACCTGCAAAAATGATAAAGTTTCCAAAGGAAATATGGTATGGGTTGTTTATAGCATTAAACCTCTGTTTATGGCACTTTTCAATTAATTGAGTTTAAGATGAATAAAAATATGCATTGTTTATTAAACCAAAATAAGAAAGGCTTTTTTTTCATATTAAATTTTTTTTTCCTATAATCATTTTTCCTTTATTAGTATTGTCCATATTTCTTTTGGAAAATCATTTTTGCTAGTTCCTTCTTCTGTCTTAAAAAAAAAAAGAATCTTAAATCTTGCTCCATTCTCCTGCTGTATTATTATGCTCATTATTAGATCGTTGCTCATACCGTACAACTAGTTCTGGCTGTAGTTCTGGGTAACCATGCGGCTAGTTAAAGAGTTATATTTGTACTAAATACACCGTAACTTTGAAAGTCGCCAACTTTAGGTCTGCTGGAATTTCCAATGAATCTCAGCTGAACTTTGGAATGCATTTTTGCATGGAACGAGGGTTGTGGAATTTGGCCCCTTATTACTTGCACGGTAATTATGTTCCAAGTGACAAACTATTCATGGTCGGTGTGCAGAGCAGGAAAATGTATAACGACCAAGACCTATGGCAATGTACCTCAAATTTAATCTAAGACAGACGTTTAAAAACCTGAACTATGGCTTTACAAAGAAATACATACATATACAACTTCTCTTAAAAATTTTGATCGAATAAACAAAAGTGTAAGACATGGGATCTTTTAAAATGGCCAACTGAAACATAACAACCTCCCGAGCAGAAACGAAGCTCCAAAGTCTACAGTATCTCATGCACCATTGATTACAGAGACAAAGAGATGGTGTTGTTTGAAAGTTATGGAACTGCTTATATAAAGTGGGCATGTAACCATATTATGTGTATTATGTGTCGGTTGATGCGGCCTTGGGTTTTTGGTCACTTCACGAATACAAATGATCTCCATGAAGGAATATATATTATATCTACTTTGGAACCTCGGATTGCGAGTAACGTGGTTTCCGAGTGTTCCGCAAACTGAGCAAGTATTAGTTTACGAGCGCCGAGTATCATGTATCACGCATGCGATTCTTACTTTGACACCGTGCGGCAAGTGATCACAACTGAGCCAATGATTTTTCTCTCTCTTGCGCTGCGGGAATTATGGGTAATCGTCTCCCCTTCTGCGTCCCCTGTGTCAAAATAAGAGTCCCCTGCTACGTCTTAGTGCTCGTCTCTTATAATCAACATCTCCCTCTCTCTTCTGTGTGCGCGTGTAATTTGACACTGTGCCCCACACACACACACACACACACACACACACACACACACACACACACACACACTTTTTACACACACACACACACTTGCTTTTCCGGAACGAATTATGCTCGTAATCCAAGGTTCCACTGTATATATTACAGCTCTATGTACATGCTTTGCAGATTGGGACATCTAGCGTTTGAACTGTGCATTACATCGTTAATTAAGATAATGCTAGTATCGCACATTTCCACCACGCATCTCATCACATTTTCGAATTGCGATGCGTCGTGTCGTAACGTAATGTTACACCCTTGACGATGATAAACATATAAAGCCTGCTCTGAATCTGCTTTGTAAGCCTTTCCATGGTTTGGAAACTGCGTCTGTATGGCATTATGAATGTAGATTTAACAAACCCTTGGCGTTAGAGCAAAACACATTTGTTTAATTAAGCACCACGCTGTTAGACTTCAGCACTATTTTCCATCTTTAAAACCGCACTCAGGGCTTTGCTTTAAAATTACACGGGGACTCCTCTCATTCTTTGGCAACCGAGAAACAAACAAAAACAATGCACGATTCCATGCATAAAGAAAATGCAGCGCTGTCACAATAACCCCAGCTCCTCGGTTGACATAAAGTTAAGAATATCAAATAAATGAAATGAAAAAACGGTATAGCCAAGATTTCTTATGTTTATTCCCCCCTATTTTAACTGAGACATCCAGCTCTGATCTGTTCAGCTTGGCTTTGCTCTCTTTGCCAGATGTGCTCCCCGCGCCCCGTGTCTCAGTGCCCCGGTGGCCTTGACAGGCAGGATGAAAATGTTTGAAGCCGCCTGTTTCTCATCAGTGCTGCTGCCTCGGAGGAGCCTCTCGTTTCGACCTATCCGACACCTTTCCCCTAGACCACGTCGCACACGCCAGTGGAACCAGAGGGGGTTAGAGGAGGAAGCTGATAATGTCATCATGTGTATTTATTTGAAACGTAAAAAAAAGAAATGCCACATTAACCCTAAGACTTTACATTGTACTGGACTGCTGTTCACTGAACATTTTATTTGACCCAAGTTAATGCACTAATAATAAAAACACTAATAGATAATAGTAATAATAATAAACAAAACATATGCAATATGCATTTAATCCTAGATCCGAATAACAGGATTATCTGCCAGTGACTTATAAGACAGAGAAAGTAGGTATTCCATTCTTTTCAAACACCAAAACCACAGCTTAATCTATTCACACTATCACTACTCTTTATCTAGTGGGATGAAGCATTCGAACACAATAAGAAAAAGGTTTTTTTTTTTCAGATCAAGATATAATCACTGGACTTTAAAGGACTTCGGTAAATCTTGTCTTTAAAAGTTAGTCTTTTTTTCAGCATTTAATGGAGAAAATAAGATAAGCGTGCATGCTTGCTGGTTTGCTACAGCAAAAGGATAGTTTATCATGCGCCTTCTTAGTCAAATCGCTTTTCCCGGAAAGTAAGTCGTTTCTTTGGACGAAATGTTCCAGACTCTCTAGATAATGCTAGAATTCATGGATTTTGAAACTACACCATCACAGCGATTAACTGAAACCGCTCTGGACACTTTTGCTTCCTCTCTTGTACCCTGTAATATCATACGCCTAAACTAAACAGAAACTAAACGGTTTTAAAAGCACAAATGCCCAAATATTTGTCCGTTTTCCAAAGAGAACTGCGGGATGCTATAGTATTCAATGTCAAGTTAGTGCGGTCAGTAGTCATTGCTGCCAAAGGAACTTTTCATTCTAACTTTCTGGGCAAAATCTGATTTAAAGCACAATCTGCACAAGTGGAAAAGCTGATAGGAGATGAGGCTGCGTAATATAACCTTGGCTCGCTGCTTCAACTAGAGAGACAGATGGGCCTTACAGTAAGTAAAGACATGCAAAAAAACACTCCGGGTAATGCACTTTGACATCCAAAGAGCAATGATTCTCTGAAGTCGGAACCAGACGACTACTCCTGAGAGCAACCGGGTCAAAGTTTGGGTTAAGAACATTTACGGGTGCCCTACGAAGCTATGGTCGAAGCGCAGTGGCCTTGACTACCTGGGTCTCTGAGGGGTTCCTGCTCCAGGCTGTTCTTCCATAAATGTTATAAACTGCTCTGGTCAAGTGGGACCCCTTTTACAGAATAGAGCACATCATAGTAAAATCATCAGGATGGCTGTATGCTGATGGAAAACCCATGTGAAATAGCGACAACTGGTTTATAACTGTCTCTTTTTTACGTATGGTAGCTTTGAACCGCAAGCAATATAAGGCTAAATAAATCATCAGGCTGGATATTATCCTTTGTAATTTGGCGCGCCGGCACATTAAAGAGTCCCAAGCCGGGTTTAGCTGCAATACTGTAGAATATTTTGGTCCAAGCTCGTCAAACTGTCCTCTTTGAATTTAAGTCCGCAATTGCAGGGAAATGCAGGACAGGATTTCTGGTTTCGCTCAGGCCCAGATTAGAGGCTTCATTCGGGTCCAGTTTGTTTTCACTGACATTATCAACATGGCAGAGTCCAAGCTCTACTAACACCTCTTATAAGTGTTTCTGATGTGTAAGTGGGGGAAAAAGCCTTTTCTCTCGCCAGCACACAAAGCGCTGTGGAGAAGAATCGTGCCTGAAGGATACTTTCTTTTTATAGCATCGAAATGGCTCAAATCGGCTCGGGCGAATTCTACAGCTTGTCAGGGGGGCTCTCGGAGTCACAAAGTATATCTTTGCATAATTAATGCTGCTTTCCATATGTTTATCCTCTGGTAAAAGAAAAAGAAAAAAAGAAAAAAAAAACCTAAACAGGACAGTCTTTGGTGTCAGGGCAGTTCCAAGTACAACATCTGTGGACCATTATATCTGTTCAAACCAGCAGGCAGGTTATGGTAATTAAAATCCGACAGGTAATCAAGTTGCCGGAAGCCAATTACGGCGGCCTGAGCAGGGCGGCTGTCTTTCCTCAAACCAGGTGAGCAACCCCGGGTAAATATCATCATCTTTATCATTCCTAGACCACCTGGTGCACACAATGTATCACCCTCTTTTAGCACTGCTACGAGAAGGGTGATATCATGGAACAAACGGACTAGGTCTCCACACACATCTGTGAGCCGTCCCCCGCGGCATCGGGGCATACAAACACAAATACATTCAACAGTGTGAGGAAATTCAGGCGCACGTACAGTATGTATCTAGGCAGAGGATTTGAATATAGAAAACTAGTCAACTTATCCGGTTGCATGGTACCGTAGCATTGTGGACTCGCACGTCCAGGGTCAAGGGTTCGATTCCTGGCTTGGGTCTATGTGCGTGAAGTTCTTCCCATGCTTGCTGGGTTTCCTCCCACATTCCAGAGACATGCAGGTTTGGCTATCCGGTGTTCCCAATAGTTCTGTGTGTGTGATAGGTGTGCCCAAAGTCTCCTGGGATGGGTCCCAGTGCCCCCTGCAACCTTATACACAGGATATGTGGTATAGAAGATGAAGAAGTTTGATAGTATTAAACAAGCTTTTCAGGCAACCTAGTTTAAAAAAAAAAGTTAATAAATAAGTGTAGAAAAATTGTAAATATGTCTTTCACATTACTTAAGCACATACGAATTCTTCCAGTACGTACAGTACATGGTAGCTCAGCTGAAACTGACAGCACAAAGCATGGCTCACGAAGATTCTTATGGCATAATGATAGATCAACAAGATGATGAATAGTGTTCAACTCCATGTTCAAATCCAAAAACTGGATCAGCTGAATGAGCTGAAATACTCATTCATAATCTAACTCGAATCTACGGTAGCTGAGTGGGATTTGATAGCGATATGGATCCCATGGCTCTAAACTCACATACAGTACAGTGAGCACTGGTTTCAGTGTGGCACTGGGCCACAGTCAAAAGATATTTCAAGTTTATTGAGTTTTAAGGGGATAACTGGGAATAAAAAATAATAACTGGGAGGGTTTTCTTTCAGGGTTGGGTGGGAGTGGGAGTACAAAACACACAGTACGCTGGTTTAACAGCACAGTACAATGCTTCCCTGTTATCCTTCTTAAAGGGACAATTCAGGTTTGTTAATAA
The DNA here is from genome assembly GCA_030347435.1 of Clarias fuscus. Classification (NCBI taxonomy): domain Eukaryota; kingdom Metazoa; phylum Chordata; class Actinopteri; order Siluriformes; family Clariidae; genus Clarias; species Clarias fuscus. The sequence goes on along the minus strand of CM059214.1, from coordinate 25,766,720 downwards.
GCGAAAAAAAGCAGCAAAATTAAGGGTTACACATATTATCGTAGGTCTCTGTCGATCTGTAAAATCGCAAAGTGAAGTTTGTCTGCCGAACCCAAATAAAAATTTAACAAAAAGGGGAAAAATCCACAGGTATTGTTTCGCTTGAAATCACTAGAAATGCAACCGATCATCGACTGAAGTGAATCAATGATTAAAACAAAATGAATAACGTTTTTTTTCTCAGCATACGGTAGTCTGTTCTGTCAGTTGTGCAGAACTGAGTTCATTAGTATATTCATCTTGTGGGAAAGACTGTATATTCTTACTAACAAAACACATTTAACTTGTTTTCTTTACCATCTGCCTGCATCTTCTTACCGTCTGCTTCCAAGATCCACACACCCATCTCGGATTAGTCAAAATCCCAACAGCAGCAAATAAGGAATGCATTTCTTAGGTTAGTTAGACTACTCTATAAAATTCCTTCCTAAAAACCGACCCTTAGACCAAATGCCATTTTCTGTTTCATTTCCATATGCTTGACCAAACACAACGTATATATAAATATAAATTATATACTACTGAAACGTATTTGCACATGTGCTAAGAACATCATGCATACAAATATGGAAAGCAGAGCTTCAAGCGTAGATGTCCTTTGGCATTAAAGAAGACATTAGATAGAGCTGTGCGGTCTTAAAGGCATTAAGTTACCCTAAGACCTATTCGCTGTGAGTCATGCACTGGGCCTAGACTGACATTCCTTGAGTAATCCATAGAAATTTGACAGGATCTCCATTTTCCCTGTTTATCAGGAAGTCTGAGAAATCAGGCTTTGTGCCCCTAGCCCTGAGCAGAACTGGGATGGCTAATACTAAGCCAGACTCCAGGGAGAACTAGGAAGCAGAAGAGCTTTAAGGGAACGCACAGTTAAGGCTCATTAAAGAAATACCATCTCACCTTTTAAAACAAGCAGAATGACTAAACCCGTTGATCTCCTGATGGCAGCTAATAAAACAAGTCTTCTCTAGGTTAATCCCAAAGATGACTGGCTTTCTCATTCTCGTTCTCTCGAGAGACCCGATCCTAGCTTTTGATTTACTCGTGCCAAGCAGTCGTGGCCGATGTATTTGGAGTATTAATAGTGTATTCCCACTACTAAGGCTGCATTTCTGATCAGTCACTCTCTGCATAATGGCTGGTCCCCTGCTTCCAAAACCATACCTCAGATTTTCTGTTCATCCTGAACACTTTATGTACCTATGAAGGTTGTGAAAGCATTAGCTGGCAGGAAAGGTCACGTCCAGCTGTGAGAGGGCTAGCAGAGAGAAAAGCGTGCACAGTTTTATGGCCATTACCTTTATAGCACACAAGAACCTTCAGCATGGTTTTGTATCATCATTACAGTCTGCAGCCCTGAATTCTTTCAGATACACGGCAATCATTAGCGCCGCATCTAATAAACCGCTTGGTAAAATAATCACGCTGTTGCTGCCTTTGGGAATTTAATGGGAAAAAGGTGTGCGATGTGTATTGTGACATAATCTGCAACCTCTGATCCAAATGAGCGAAAACTGTAAACTTTAACCAGGATGTAGACATCAAAGTGTTCCCTTTCAAAAGCTACACTTGATGCTGCGTGAAAACGCTATGGGAACATCTCTTTGTTTCCGGTTGTGAAGCCTGTGTATGTCAAAACTGCCGAATACTTCGCTTATAACCTCTGCCAGGCATGACATCACCGAATAAGGTGCACCTGCAGGTTATAAATAGGAGTGAACTGGAAACATACTCAGATCTTTTTGTCTTCAGGACCGCTTTGTGTTTGCGTGTGTGTGTGCAACAGAATCACGGTAGGAAAGAAAAACTTTACTTACCAATAAAGGCACTTTGCGCGCGGATCGCTTTCTTTAAAGAAAAAGACCTTAGCGGGTCTATTGATGGCGCCGAGCCACAGATTTATTTCTCTGTGCCACTAAGCAGACGACCCGTGCTATCGGCCGTTCTATGGCTGCCGCTGTCGCCACGTCACATCTGTGATTTAACCTCATGGGCATGGGTCAGGGATCGTGTTTTCCTCCTTGATGCCCCCCCTCTCGCCTTCCGGCTTCTTTGGCGACGCTGTAAACACCGCCGCCACTAGGTTCGGGAGGCGAAGCTCTACGAGCAGACCTCTGTGACGTTTCTCCCCTGCCGTGCTCAGGAGTCGGGACTGTCGGTCACCCAGTCCCGACCAGGTCTGGTCCCCATGAGTCGTGAGGCGCAGAAGGAGAGTGTGCCGAGCCAGCTACCCCCCGTAGAGACAGGGGAAGGACTCGTCGCGCTTCGCAATCCGCCTCAAAGAGAAAAAAAAAAAAAGCACCAGACCTGAGGAGCATTATCTCCGCCAAAAAGGAAGTCCTGAGGTTGACGTGCCCAGGACCATGGGGGTGTCTCCCCCTAGGGAGGGACGTGTAAAATTCCAATAAGGGATAAAGACTCCTCCCTGGCACCCTATGGGGGCCGTTGTCTAATCTCCGCCACCACTGGTATTTCGGGAAGCAGCGGTCTCCAGCGAAATGTTAGGTGCTCGGTTTCTTCCTGCCTTATTTCAGGATGCCGGGCACCCAACACCCCCCCCCCCCCCTCCGTTGCACATCGTTCTCCGCGTTTTCAATGGCGTGGTCTTCACTTCCATGAAACCGGAGCGAGCGCATCTGCTGTCTTGGCAGTTACAGAATGAGTTTGCCGGCAAAAGGGGCCATAGAGCATGTTCCCCTGCCAGACGAGAGATGGGGGGTTGCGTCCAATTTAACATCTTCTTGGGCTGAACATCAAAATGTTGACAGCCAAAATGATTGTTTCTCAAATCCAACCAGAGGTTTGGTTTGTGACGGTCAACCTGAATGACGCATATTTTCATATAGAAATATTGCCACAACAGAGGAGGTTCCTGAGGTTTGCTTTCGGGGGCGGAGCTTACCAGTATCGGGTCCTTCTATCTGGCCTAACCCTAGTCTTAATAGCTAGCGCTTTGACATCGGGATGTCATCCTAGTTCATCTCCATTCTTTAGGATTGAGACCCAACGCCACGACAGGCATTCTCTTTCCTGTTCAGAGGACAACATATTTGGGTGTCACATGGGATTCGATCACAAGGTGGGCACAGCTGTTTCCCACTTGTGTCGAACCCATCCTCCAACACCCTGAAGGAAATCAAGCTAGGCCAGAAAGTGACTCCATCACTTTCAAAGATCTTTAGGTCTCATGGCAGCTGCGTCTACGGTGATACCTTTGGGCCTTCTGCACATGAGGGCGTTTTCAGTTGTGGCTAAGAGCCAGGGGATTTCACTCAAAGGCCAATCCCCAGAGGCTAATAAGGGTTACGCGCCAGGGCTTCGTACCCTTTCTATGTGGTTCAGACCCCGGTTTCTGACTTTGGGTCCCACTTTAGGTCCGTCTTGTCGTTGCAAGATGCTAACGACAGACGCTTCCCTTACGAGCTGGGGTGCGGTCTTGGATGGCCGTCCAGCACAAGGGAGCTGGAGAGGTCATCTTCTCGCATGGCACACCAATTGCCTCGAAATGATGGCTCTGTTTCTGGCCCTGAAACACTTCCTCCAGCAGTTGAGAGGCTACCATGTCCTAGTGCGGGTGGACAACACTGTGGTAGTCTTGTACATAAATCGCAAGGGTGGACTATGCTCGCGCCGCTTGAACAAGCTAGCGCACCAGGTTCTGCTTCGGGCACAGGACAAGTTCCTGTCCCTCAGAGCAATTTACATTCCGGGGCACATGAATGTAGGAGCGGACTTGCTATCCAGACAAGCTTTGACACATGGGGACTGGAAACTCCACCCCCTTTACTACTCTGACTCCTCCAGCTCCCCTGGGTCTGGACGCCATGGCCCACACGTGGCCCAGATTACACCTTTATGCGTTTCCTCTGATAGTTCTGCTCCCAGGAGTCCTGGCGAGGGTCCGTCAACAGGGTTTGCGCCTCTTATCGATAGCGCCCCAGTGGCCGACCAGAGTGTGGTTCTCGGACCTAATATATCTCCTCGATGGCTCACCCTGTGTGATTCCAGTGAGGAGGGATCTTCTGTCTCAGGCGCAGGGGACAATATTTCATCCCCGGCCCGAGCTCTGGAACCTCCACGTTTGGCCCCTGAAGGGGACCAACTAAGACATGCTGGTCTTCCAGCCAGCGTAATTGAAACCATTTCAAGCCAGGGCTCCCTTCACTAGAAAAACTTATGCCCTCAAATGGAGTGTATTTAAAAGATGGTGCATGGTAAGACATGTAGACCCAGTCCACTGCCAGATTGTTTCAGTGCTAGAGTTTCTGCAAGAAAAGTTGGCCTCTGGCTTATGCCCTAGTACTCTCAGAACATACATAGCCGCTATTTCGGCACGCTCTGACCGATGGGGTTTCTGTGGAAAAGCACCATTTAGTTGCCCGTTTTATTCGTGGAGCTAAACGTTTGAGGCCGCCCACTAGAGCAACGATCCCTTCATGGGACTTAGGTATCGTATTCGAAGGTCTGGCTGACACCCCTTTCAAACCACTAAAGTCAGCGCCTGTCAGGCTTCTGTCTCTTAAGATGGTTTTTCTTATGGCTATTACTTCTTTGAAGAGGATTGGTGAGCTGCAGGCTCTGTCAGTCTCCTCATCCTGCCTAGACTTTGCCCCTGGGCTAGTCAAAGCTATTCTGCATCCTCACCCGAACTATCTTCCCAAGGTTCCATTCTTGACCATGCACCCAGTCGATCTCGAAGCCTTCTGTCCTCCGCCTTTCACAGCTCCGGTGCAGGAAAGACTTCACTTACTGTCTCCAGTATGTGCTCTTCGGATTTACATCCACCACACTAGCCAGTGGCGTAAGTCAGAGCAGCTCTTTATTTGCCATGGGGGTCGCATCCGGGGGGCGGCCGTCACTAGACAGACTCTGTCACACTGGGTGAGAGATGCTATTGCCCTAGCCTATGAGGCGCGTGGTCACACTTCACCTCTGGGAATCAGGACTCATTCAACCAGGTGGATTGCCTCATCAATTGCTCTGGCAAGAGGCGTCCCCCTGCAGCAGGTGTGTGATGCGGCAGGCTGGTCCTCTCCACACACGTTTGTTAGATTTTATGGTCCGGATATCAATGCTACTCCGGGCTCATGGATCCTTGAGTCAGCATCCCAGAGCTACGTCTGAGACCTCCTTGGCTATTGTGCGCACACGGTACACAACCTGGGGGTCCAGACACTTGCAGTGCGGCGGCGTTGGTATTCTCGTTCCCATAGCGTTTTCACGCAGCATCGAGTGTAGCTTTTGAAAGGGAACGTCTCGGGTTACTTAGCTGTAACCCTGTTCCCTGATAAAGCGGGAACGAGATGCTGCGTTCCAATGCCGCACTGCTAGCGTGCCTGGACGTCCTTCAGACAAAATTGACCAGAGGATGTTTCCGGTTCACTCCTATTTATAACCTTATTCGGTGACGTCATGCCTGGCAGAGGTTATAAGCCGAAGTATTCGGCTTATATCCTATATAATATAGTTTTGACATACACAGGCTTCACAACCGGAAACAAAGAGATGTTCCCATAGCGTTTTCACGCAGCATCTCGTTCCCGCTTTATCAGGGAACAGGGTTACAGCTAAGTAACCCGAGACGTTTTAGTATTATCAGCCCGATCTGATCCACATTGTCAAGAATTGATGACCTGTAAATTTTTCAACCGAAACGCGCAACAAATAAGGGGCCTCATTAGGACGGTAAATTATCCCAATTAGAAATTTCCACTCGTTATATTCAAGCTTTATTTGTCTTCGCATCGGTTGTAGGAAATCTGGAATTCTGGATTTCTATCAAAACCATTCCTTTGATGAAGTAACTCCTTTGTTGTAGACGCGAGGCTGATACCGATACAGTACACATGCAAAACAATCTGAAATGGTATAGTGCTGTTTATCCTTCCAGGACATTGTCTACTCCTGGCACGGAACCACGGTGCTGTCATGCTACGGAGGTTAACCGAGCTCCCTTCATGAGCATGTGGCAGCTTTCCCTAGTTGCCACGCTGTTTAAATTACAGCTGATGTCAGAACATCTCTGGGATATTCTCCTACTCGTTAGTCCAACTCGAAAGGTAAAATACATTCACTTACAGGTGGCTTCAATTCATCAGCATTCACCACCCCTGACCTCAGCTCCACATGTCCAATCAAACAAGATGTAGAGTTTTTTTTTTTTAGACCATAGTCTGTCTCAATAATAACAAACTTACAAGAAATATGCTTTTAAAATCACCATGCTTTCTGTTGAATCTGATTTAGTGCTAGCTCCAGTTTGCCACAAGTTACCTCAATATTATAAAATAAATAAAAAAGAGGACAAAATATTGCAGCTGGAAAAGCGCAGGAGTAATATAATCATGATTTAAAGTATGACTACATACTCTGGAAAAACTAGAAGACTAATAAAGCCACCTTGGGAATTATAAATAAAAACAGAACATTGATTGCTGGTTGTACAATTGTCTTACAAGGCGGAACTTGCGGTTTCCTTCCCTGGCTTTCTATTCCAGAGGCTGGCACAGGCGGAGTGGAGAATTGAGGAAACACTCCTCTGACAGCTTAGGGTATGTTTGGAATGCTGACGGCAGGCAGAGCGTCCTGACGGCTACAGTACATGTGACTCGTTCTCTCCTGGGTTTGGGGTTTTAGGAACAAGGGGATGCGATGGCCTAAAACCTGGATAGAAGGCTGCACAAGCAAAATGTAATAAAAGCTAGAGGGTGGAGGGTGTACTTGCAGTGGCAACTGTCAAAATGAGATATCTGGATCAGAATGCTGCTGTTTGCTTTCCGGACATTTATTTACTGGATGTTTAATCACCACAAATGTGTACTGTAGAGTTTTGTAGACAACTGTATACACTGAATCGCCACATTACAAAACCCAAGATTGTTTAGGTTCCCCTTTAGCAACCTCGGCAGCTCTGGCCCCCTCATGCATGACTCCACAAGACTGTGGTGCTTTTCTATCATGACCAGTATTAATTTTTTCTGCTGATTTGACCTGCATTGTCTTTTTTGTTTGGTCCCTTGGCATAAATGTACCTTGGATGGCCATGATCACTCACTCACTTATACCGCTTAATCCTGTATTCAGGGTCACGGGGGCAGGGTGCCAATCCATCGCAGTGGATGGCCATGATGACATATTTAATAATTAATGTGTTAAAGTTACGTGGTGTTCATTTTATGGCTGCTTGGTGCATGCATGCCTGATACCCGAACGTACAGTACATAAATGAAGTAAGAACATTAGGACAGAGGAATGTCCATTTTGAACCATTTCTAAAAACCTCCACGCAACATCATGAGACATGGAGTTAGACATCTTCAGAGTCTGTTTGCTTTGCCTTTGATATATGCTATCAGGCAATGTGTGCTGTAAAAACACAAAGGTCTCAGAACCATAAATCAGTAGCAAAGCTTTCTAGTAATGGCTATAGCCATGCAGTGGCAAGCCCATGGTATTCTCAAGTTGCAGACCAACACCTGCTCCTAATCACTGTCAGAAGAAAACGTTTGGACTGTTGAAGTGTTAAAACTTTTGTCAGAAGGCTTTCCTAACCAGTCGCACCTATTAAGTCTGAAATCGCTAATCCTGGGCAGCGGAGGGTTGGCGACGGAAATAAGATGATTATGGATCAGGGGAGATTTGCTTGATTCTCCATCAGAAACGAAAGCCGCTGAAGTTGTTCAAAACTCCATCTTTTGATCCGTCTTACAGTTAAGCTGACAGGCTAATCAGAGACCTTTCTGGCAGGTTGTTGAATAAAGGGGCCAGCATAGTGATTTGCTTCAGCCCACAACACTAGAGTAATTGAAATGGGGTGAATGGTGATGGCTGCAAAACCATCAAAAGAATTTCAAGGACGGACAAATTAAAGCATTTGGAGGAGAAATGCAAATGTACAAGTGGCAGGGCTGATTCCATTTACACTCCATGGGTGTTCAGAAAGTGGGGCAAAGAACCGCATGGCACTGGATGGGTAATCCTTGTTGGACAAAAAAAAAAAAAAAAAAACAGGTAACAATTGAATGGATTTAAACAGAACACTGAAAGAACACCCAAGAAATGAAGGCATTCCTAAATATAATGAGATGTATCATTTCACTGCGGCTACATCAGCTCTCTGTAAATATCATTTATCCCGTACTATTGTTTAATAGTCAGTGAAAAACTAAAAATAAATGTGAGAAGAAAGTTTAGTGGTTGTTATGATGGTACGCTACAGAGGAAACTGATACTAGACTAGATGTGTGTGGGGAGGGAGGGTTGTATATGTGCTGTAACATAGCCACAGATGTTCTCTATTGTACATGAAATGAGAACCTTCTGCACAATCATAATGGATGAATGTTTTGCTTTCTCAATACCTCCCAACCTTTGGAATATTTGGATTTAAGGAAATAAAGCACCAGGAGAAAAAAACATCAGTGCACGGTATGGAGTACCTTTCATTGCCAGCAGTAGATTACCGATCATCATGTCATGGTTCATGTTAGTTCTTTTCATTTGGTAAAGATCAGCATGGGTTATCAAGACCAGCTTAGCTTTAATTTGATTTACAGGATGGAAAAATGAAGAAAGACAAAGACCAGATAAACATTTAACTTGGCATCTTGTTGGTCTCATATTTATCATCATCTTCAGAATGAAGGTGAACTTTCTGAAGAACGGACCTACATTAGTCTTCATTCAGAGCACAATGATGAAGGTGAACTTCGTTAATGAGAGGTCCATTTCTGCTGCTGGATCACAGCACCCGTGATCAAAAAGAAAGCAGACTGATGGGTTTTGTCAAGTAGCTTCAGTTCAGTAACATCTGGATGCCAGCTGTTATTGAACTGAAGATCATTTACGAGTCCAATCCAGAGCCCATACACTTAAGAAAACCCAAAAGTTAAAATGCAGAAGTGGGATGACAGCAAAAAAAAAAAGAGATGAAGACTGATTTCTGGGTTCTTGTCCAGCTTGAGATATCAAAAGAGACGGGGCATGTGTTCTTCTAAGCTCCCTTGGCTAAATATGAGTTGTGGTACAAGTCTCTTTTGGTTTTTTCTTGGGCACTACATCAGAGTGAGAATCCTGGAAGGTAAACATGTTGTGCGTGTACGCAATAAAATTCGCACAATCCATAGAATCAGTTGGGAACTTGTTCTACAAATGCTCTTTGACTGCCTTATTTCTATGCCTTAGAAAGTAAACTTGTAAAACTGAATAAGACACAGACGATGTGGGCTAATGCACTGTATTTCCAACCCGTGTTAAATGCATTACAGAAGGTGAAATTAGTTACGTTCTGCAGGTTTCCCAGGTTTACCTCTACCACTCTCCCAGGGGCACCACATAGTTTAGGAAACTGTTGTTTTTGGCAACGCTCCTGAACACATGTTCTTCACTATGAAGGTGATGTGTCTCTTTTAGTGGCAGAGTTTTCCTCTTTACCCAATTCTCTTAGGTTATCTGCACTCAGATTGTTAATCTCTGAGTTCATATGCAATTGACCCTTTGAGAGCTCAGAGTGAGGCGATGCCAAGTAATCGACACATTAGTGCTAGTAAATGGCCAATTACAGTGCTCCAGAGAGAGAATGTCATCTACCTGTAAAAACATTCCAACAGTAAATCATTCCAAATACACCTCAGTGTGAATTTTACACAGGTTTTCAACTACCTCGAGCAAGAATGTACATTTTCATCACTTGGAGAGTAATATAGCTATTCTCAAAACCAGTTAATCAGAAAGGTGGCCTCCAGTCATCCTAGATGCTTAGCAGAGATGCTCTATTAGGGCCAATTCATAAATGGTAAAATCAGATTCTTTTGAGGCAGCCTCCCTAGACACGTTTTATAAATAGCACCATATGTATCAGGCTACGACTATTGTTGTAAACACGGTTCACATTTTTCACATTTTGGAAGCTCCTTTGATAAAGCGGTGTTGTAAACACAGACTTGGTGGCAACATTTAAATGGAGACTCATAAAAGAATTTCATGCGATGTGTGCCAAAAACTCAGCCTTCTTGGTTTCCAAGAACTTTGAAGGGCATTTTCCCACTGCTCGTCCAGTACTTCAAAAGCAAGCGAAGAATCCTGACAAGATCCAGGCACACCCAATCTTTGACACCTTTGACTAAGATCAAAAGCATAAAAGCGAGCAGCTGCGATTTTCCGCAAAATCCACATGCTCAGGTCTGACCAATCCATACTGACATACTGACAAGAGATTCCATGTCCAGACCTATGATGATAGAGCAATGCCAAAGGCCTTCCCTGTTCAGGGGACCAACAGCACTTGGAGTTGGAAGCAGTCTAAAGTGGCTCCCATCGGCAGACGCCCAACTTGGGCAAGTCCAACCATTTGGACCTTTTAATGAAATTAGGTAGTTCCAGACCACATGACCCAAGGAAACACTTGGAATTCACTTTGAAAGAGGAAGGGTAGGGGATATGTCTCTGGATCCACTCAACAAGGTTAGCAGAATACCAGTCTACCAATAGAGGTGTTGCAAGACAGAATCCTCCTGGTAGTTCTTATGAATCTGGCCACCACAAGCACCTTCACACAGGTGGAGCTTTTACCCCATGGGTGGTCCTTTAGTTCACCTTTTAAAATTCCATTGCTGTTGCCTCAGGTGTTACGGTGAGTTATTCTAGTATGAAATGTCAGATATTAGCACCCAGCTCCCATTATTCTGTAAATTATTACCCCATAAAGGTAGGTACCAAGTGACAGCTTAAAGTGAACACTTGTTTGCCAGTATTTTTTAAGACCCATATGGTTCTCATTCCTTGATAAACACTCAATGTAAAAACAGTCAAGACAAATATTTCATCATGATTCTGGCATGTTTTGAAACAGACCTGAATAAGGTCTGTAATAATAACTAATATTGGCATACCACAAAAATCTCTGCGAATCCAAAGGAGCCTTGAGGCCTGACAAAATCTAAAGAAACCAGAACCAGACCCTGAAATGTCCAGTATTGATTCCGCAGAAACAGCTTCCATCCCATCATGCTAGCTTGAGTAGTATTCAGTGTCAAACTAAGATACTGCTCCTTACCAATCGGTAGAGGTGAGATTTACGCAACGGAAATAAGCTGTCTCTGATTCTATTCCCACACGTAACAAATCAGCCGACCCTTCACGCTGCATTCGGAGCTATTCAGGCATGGCGTCGTCTGCTGGATCCGAGAAGGTCAGTTTCCAAACCGCAGAGTGTTGTGAACAAGTAGCAGCTGGTGAGACGCGACAGGAGCAGTATGTGAGTACCGAGGGAGTGAAGGAATCAAAGGAGCATTCACCTACTCAAAAAGTCCTTACATGTCACAGGTTCACAGCTGATGGTTAAAGGGGAGTTTTAGGAGTAGGATTCCAGTCTTGATGCACAAAGCCATAAAGCCATATATTATTGAAGAACATCCCCTTTTCAGCAAAGGCTCCCCATTCGATTTTTGAGCATGACTATGGGGATTTGGAAACAGCCATAATAGTATTAGTGAGGTCAAGCACTGGTGTTAAGAGTGAAGGCTTGACTCAAGTTCATCCCAAAGGTGTTCGATGGGGCTCTGTCTAGATTAGGCCACTCCAACATTGGCAAACCATGTCTTTACAGTTCTTGCTTGAATATGTTTCCGTTCCAGAGAAAAGAAATTCTAATGTTATAGCATACAAAGACATCCAATGCAATTGTGTGCTCTCAACTGCTTGGGGAAGACCCACATAGGGGTGTGATGGTAAGGTATCCACAAACTTTTGGTCATTAAATAAAAAAAACATGAACTGCACAGCACAGTGAAGTTTTTTTTTTTTTTTTTATGTGGGAAATACCAAACCCACTGATCCCTAAATGCCAAAAAACTGATGTGTTTACAAGAAAGGAAATAAACACCACATTACTGAGCAACCATAGTTTATGCATTGAAATAGGTCACAGCTTTTGTTCATTTCCAGTGTCAAAGAAAAACAAATGTAATATAGATAACGTATTTCAAAGCTTCCTTTTTTTCTAACCGAGTTTAGCATTATTATAGAAATACTAAAAAAAAATTCAGAGTTTCAGTATGTTATTATTATTATTATTATTATTATTATTATTATTCCATTATTGTCATTAAATTACAGTAATGATTGCATGAGGGCTCACATTTTAACTTGCTGTAAAAAAAGAAAACACAAATGTAAAAGTGAAAAAGTCCTTCTCACTACAATAATTTGCCTAATACTCCGAGGTATGAAAGGAGATGAATCAATTTCCGAGTGTTATCCCTTTATTAAGAGATAAAAAGATGCAGGAGAACAGAGCAGTGTAGAGGCTGTGCCGCAGTGATTATGGTGGATTTAGCAAGAGCTGCATGCTTCCAATAAAAATTTATAAAGCTAATTAAAATTCTTAATTAAGTGGGTGTATTCTCTATTGTCCCTGATTTAAAGGGGAACAGTGGGAAGGTGGGGGCTAGCTGGGTTCGAGAGCTTGGAAATATCCATGCAATGAACAAAACCTGACAGTGTCAGCTTACTTTCCTGATTGTTTGAAGGAAATATATGCGTATATACATACACTGATCAGAAATAACTTTAAAATCATTAACATTAAATCCACCTAGTATTTAGGATCCCCTTGTGCTGCCAGGGTGGCTCTGGCCCCTCAGGGCGTTGCTCCATGGGACCTCTGGGGGTGTGCTGTATTGGCTTTTCTGTGTGAGAGGACTAGACGGACTGGCCTTTGGTCCCCGTAGGCGCCTGGGGTGCCCATCAGCCTGTCATCAGTTTACTGGTATTTAATAAATAATCAGTGTTATTGAATTCATAACATTCTGGCTGATCATCATTTTTGAGATGAGTGGTTTCTTTCCCAATTCTTTCCTCAAAGAAATTTGTAAGAAAAATGTCTGTACCCTACAGCGCAAAAACCTTTTCGAGGAAGCCACGTGGGGAACCAGGGATTTAAAAAGAGCTACCAGTTTAAAAAGCATAATGTATGTTGTCAGTCAGTCCGGCAGCAAGACACAAAATGAGCCCCCTCATCGCCCCCTCCCTCAGCCCCCAAAAAAATCCTTGTGCTACAAGTGTCACATCAATGTTAAACATTTCTTCTCTTATGATCTCCAGCCAGCTAAGGCGTCTGGGAGTGATGGAGCATTCAGAGGTGAGGATGCCACAACCAGATTCATCCATCAGCCTGCACCCACACAGCTACTGCTAGTGACAGCCACAAGCCAGCATCAAAGTGCTGCAGAGGCCCAGCAAAAATAAGAAAACATGTCAATCCTCAAACTGATCTCAGCAAAAAAAAGTCATCTAGACTTTAGCGAAAGTCCTGATACCGAAACTGAAACCGTGCAAAGAAAAACAGATTTATGTAAGAAATTTTTCCCCTGCAAACAAACTGAAAATTACACAGAGGTACAAATGCCAGTGCTGTCAGCAATGTGGCTGATTTCTGGCTCTGAGAATTCCTCAACCTCAGTGACATCACTCCAGGTCATGATGGGTTTCAACCACAGATTGAATCATTGTGCAATGCGGTTATTTTTCAATCCCAATCATGCAGTTATTATTTCTGTTTGTGGCTGTTTGCCATATTTTCTATTAAGCTGAGGTCCCAAACATATAAATAAAGTAGTAGTAATTTAAACCACTGCAATTTTTGCAATTCATTACAATAGACAGTTACTAAGGATGAATGAACGAATGCTGTAAGTATTTAATCTTCATCTTTCTATGTTCTACAAGCTTCACATCATAACACTATGTGCATGGCCTATAATCAGATGGAAATACATTCTCAGTTAGTTTCCTGAATAAGACCTACGAGGGCTGTTATGACTTATCAAAGTGTTATCTATTGACTATCAGTCATTGTACCGAACATGGTAACAAATGTACGGCAACACTTCAGCACTTCACGACAGATTAGTTCCAAAATCTAATCTAAACTTAGTCAAGACACTTAAGTATAATCCATGGGCTCAGGGGTCAACCCTGTTTGCTCCCATGCATTTGGATCTCGCGGGGTATCTCTGGCAACAGGTCTCCCAGTGACGCTGAGCTATGCGCGAGCCAGACTCGGGAGGTTAAAGGTCATCGGCACAGTGCGAAAGAACTCATCAGGCAGCCGTCATTGCGGCTTCAAAGGCAGTCCTTCTCTATTACCTCCTCCCACATCAGTCAAGAATCACTTCGAGACCTTCTCAAGCGGCTAATTTACACTCTTAGAGTTTACATTAAGAGATAATAACCGTGTGCAGAAATCTACTTAATTGGCACGATAACTGTGACTGCTTTCACACCATTCTTATTAAGAGTAATAAATAACGCGAATTTAATGGAAAACCAATGAAAAGTCTTCAAATCTGTTCCGAAGCGCACACAGGAAGGCGACGACGGAAAAGAATCGACTGTGCACTACTGGGTACGTCAATCCTAGACGACTCATACACACATCCTCACATTTGTTCACACGTCGGCTCGTTAGGCTGCATGAAAGTGTTATGCGAAATTTACGCTTCACTGAAGCTTTTTAGGCATTTATTGTCTGGAAAGGTTGTTGCCTAACTATGTAACCTCTTCAACTCCTATTTTGTGTTAGAATAAATCAGTAAGGTACTTGGGAACAGACGCATCCTGGATCAGGACGCGATCTTGTCTCCTGCCAACTTTTCCACCCAGGGCTCTCGCCATATTCCTACGTGAGCTGTAGATCTCATCCGCGTAGACACTACTAAGCTCGGAGCGCCGTATTTATGTTTCGCGAGGAACATCTGCACCACATCTTGGAGTTCAAAAGTCTGAAATAACTCAGCGAGGAGACTCCCTTGCATGTTTTATATCCGTAATAAAGCCCGAAGCTAAATCCATGAACTGAAGATTAACAGCTAACGTCGGTTACCAATTAGTACGTAACGTCCTTTACCTCGAATTTAAGACTTCGAAAAATATATATATGTATCCTAAGGGTTTTCCTAGTGCTTGAAAAAGTTACGCACTGAGGTACTGCAGCGACTAAAAGCAATCCAGAACAAATTACGCGTTAATTGTGCCGATTTGGAAGTTTACCCTGGCTAGAATTTCTATTCAATCCCATTTCACTCAGTAAGACTCTTCAGTAAGAGTTCCTCTTCAGGACCAGGTGCTGTGGAAATACGCCAAGCCAGGGAAACTGAATCACAAAAGGATTCCCGAAAGACAAGACTAGCTTGTGTGCAGAAAGGGATGCAAGATAGGGTTTAAAAAAAAACTCTTTCCTTTTGGACAGATAACGCCATTATGGGAGAGGTTCATGCTGGTATTTTGATTTGACTCACACGGGTCGGACAATGGCTCTCTCCAGATTGGTTGAGAGTTTAAATAACTGCCACACTGTAAAACTTCAACCCTGTCGAGCTCTTTGTGTTACCCAGCATGCTTGTGTGATAGATTTAGGCCTGGTCGCTGTCTCTGTTCAACCCAAAGGGGTAAAAAAAATGTAAAAAACGAAGGCTTACTACAGACAAAGAGAATGGGTTTAAACTAAAATAAATGTCCTAGCTGACACTTTAGATCTCCTTCAAATGACTAATACGCTGGCTGGGCTTCAGTGGCACCTGTGAACCTGGCAGTGATGTTGGCGTCACTGAAATAGACATCGAGATGTCTTCAGGGCCCCCGTGGAACAATAGTTTATTTTGATAAAATGGACCATTACCCCGACAATGGAAACACATATGATAGAAAAGGACTAAAATGATAGGGAGCGACTATTCTCTCACACCTGGCGTTTAATATATCAAATTCTGCCGTCTTATTATCTCTCTGGTATACATATTACACCTCTAAGCATGAAACCATTAGCTCTCTCGCGAGGCGAACACCTCTGCGGGCTCACGTCGTCTATTAGCATTCAATACAGGAGCTCCAGCGGTGTGATTCACTGCTGCGCTCCGGTCAAGCTGCACTCATTCTCCTCTTCCCACCCCTGAAGTAATGAAAAACTCTCATGGTGTTTTTGTTCTGGCCGTTGGGTCTGCTGCCAGCGAGCTTCACCCAGGGTTGCTCACCGTAGCAACACCGCGCCGTGTTTATTTTCTCACAGGAAAATAAACCATCCGCCAAAATATTTGCGCCGTCCCCAAAAGCCGACCATCTTCGCGGTCAACAGGGGGCCTGTGTTCTCCGACGCCACGTTTGTTTTTGCACAAAGCTAATATTTAAACAGAGTCCGCGGAGAAATAACAGGAGATCATGTCGGAGCGTCTCCTTCATATTGCGCGCAAAACAAAATGTTTAGATTCCGACTCTAAAAATAGGGAATCTGGCAGCATCACAGTCAGGGCTTTGCTGTCAGCCTGTCTGCGCCGAGGAGACGTGTTTTTGTGTCGTACGACAGCGTTTCTGAGTCGGCTGCGCAAGCTGTGCTGCATCTGCTCGGGCGAGAGAGGTCTACGTGTTATTTACACTTCCCTGAACAATCACATATGTGTCTTATTAATGCGTCGTGGTTTAGATGTTTACGTAATTAATGAAGGTTCTCGCTGTTTTCGCTTCTAAGGCTTTCTTTTTCCCCCTCGTGAGCACAATTGGTTGTAAACTGCGCATAACCCACATAGTTTGCATTCCTGTGAACTCATTAGCTGTTTTTTGAGGAAAGGTGTTCAGGGGACGAAACGCTCGGAGGCAAAGAAGACAAAAGCACTCGCCGCTTGAATAAAAACCTCAGCCATTTGGTTGCGCTGAGAAATAGCGAGGATTCATTGTTCAAACTGAGAGACGTTGCTTAGGCAGGCTTCCTGCTAAGCCCAATGCAATCTCCGTGAACGGAACTGCGAAATCCCACCCGGTAGCTTCCTGACCTTTGGGAGAATACTGATGACTCTCCAGAAAAAGGAGTGAAACATGGGTTCAGAGCTCCTTTGGTTTTAATTTAACCCAGGATACCACCATGAGACTATTTTTTCCCCTTTTTTTTTCTTTTCACTCAAATCATTTTACAGAAGGAGAGCTCCAGAGTGAATAGGAATGATCACACTCTTGGCAGGAGGAGGAGAACAGCCTCTAATGTTAACAAGGGACCAGGGGCCACTTGAGCTGAACTTGAAAAGCTGGTCAACTCATCTTTTTGGCCGGGCGCACCGTAACCCGGCCTCGTGCTGCGCTGGTGCTCTGAACGGAAACGCCCAGTATGATAATGTCATTAGCGAGCACATAAATAACTCTGACACGCGAAAATACATAAATTACACAGCGTTCCTTATAAGCTCTAGAGCTCATGCGGCCTTGTAGCTGGAAGCGGCTGTGTACATATTCACTACGTAAATAAGATATTAATCATCTTTGTCACTTGTCAAGATGTTGTTAGCGTAGACGTAATGTTAGCGCTCTTAGCGCTAACAAAGAGGTCACAGATCATCGCTGCCTTTCTGTTAGTGAGAAAAGACACCTGCTTCCACTTTGACTGTTGTGGAAACAGAGGTCAGGGGAAATGCCCCTTCTTTTTTTTTTTCCGACGCAAGCCAATAACCTACAGACAGTCAAGGTGGACAGGGGGGCCTTCAGCAAAGACCGTCTCACCTCGGCCTTACACACAGCCGGCCTTTGTCCATGTCCCTGCATGTGGAATGTCCAGGCTGATGGGAATCTCTTAGAGTGGGGCCACATTCCAGTCATCCCGCCCCGGCACACCTGCGGGGCACCTGGGGTCAGGAGCCTATAGCACGCATCACTGGCCAGAGCCATGAGGAGTCTCGTATACACACATACGCGCACACACATACGCACACCATAGAACTATAATTCAATATGCTGTAAAGAGTCTGAATCATTCTCATGCTAGTGTAGTCAATGATAAATCATTTTACGCATAACAAATCCTACAAATAATCTTGCCCCATCTTTCCATTACATGCGTCTTTCTTTTCATTCCTCAACAGCTATATACATGTAGTAGGATACTTAGATCATACTTAACAGCATGAACATGGCCTGAACTGTTTCAGATGATGAAATAGTGTTTGTACATGTTCTCTGAATCAGTGTCATGGGCAAAATCTCATCACAACAACAGAACCCGATGATAAGCCAGCATACTGGTATTGCAAGATGATTAATCAATAAAAATGCATTCTTAGAGCAAAAAACGAGGGCCGTTCAAGGTGTAATATCGCTGAACACTCATCGCACACACCTTAGTGATGAGGCTCTCATTTATTTGAACGGTGCAAACGTTTTAAAAAAGTCTGTGAATGATGATCCCTCGTTATCGCAGTGGCTCGGAGCCTGCTGCAGTCTTTCAGCGAGTGGACGTCAACGCCTGATCCTTGAAAATCGACGAAAATAATTTGTCCCCGACTTGCAGAAGAGACTCTGTGAGAACTGTACACACAATCATTCACAAACACCACTTGCACATTACAGGAACTCGGCTGGTTATTGCCACATCCCCCGTACAGTCCTGATCTCATGTTTGGGCCATTAAAGGAGTTCCTGGGAGCCCAGTGTTTCAGACTTGATGGCTACTTGATGGCGTCCAAGCACTAGTAAAATGCACAGACGGGATGGACACCATGTCAAAAATCTTAGCAGGGGATTATAAAGAGAAATAAAAGTAGTTTTTACTCTTATATCTGAGTTCTGCTATTCTGCGCAATTAAAAATCATATGTGCAGAAGGGTTCAAAAGTTTAACTATTTTTGAACTTTTGAATTTGTAAAAATTGAATTGAAGAAAAGCAATATTTTATCGGGCGGCATGGTGGCGTGTGCCTCCATGGTCCGGGTTCGATTCCCCTCTCTGTGTGCATGCAGTGAGCATGTTCTCCCCGCGTTTGGTGGGTTTCCTCCCACAGTCCAAATACATGCAGATTAAGCTAACTGGCATTCCCAAATCCACCCGTAGTGTGTGTTGTGCCCTGCAATAGACTGGCAAAGATTTTTGACATGGTGTCCATCCCGTCTGTGCTCACTTTCTTTGTTTGGGAAAAAAAAATAAGGAACTTCTAAGTATTAATCCTCAGAGCAAAAAACGTAATTAAAATGATTAAAAACAGCTAGATGGGTAATTCCTTTCCTGAATCACACCACACCAGGACCGCCATAATCGCCTGCCCTTTATGTCATCCTAAAGAAAAATGTGATGTGAAAATCTGCTGCTTTCCCAAGCCCTGTTTCACAGCGTGCTTAAAAAGGTTGGAGCCGCATTTAACCCCATAATGGTGCATCATATCCTCTCTGTTTGCACACACACACACACACACACACACACACACACACACACACACACACACACACACACACACACACACACACACACACACATATACACCAGCACACATAAACAAACACACCATTCTTCCAAACATTATGAGAGATAATGGAAGTTCATTGTATTCACCTTTTCAAGGACCTCATTCCTGTGAGCCTATTAAAGCAAGATGAGTAATGAGACACCAAAAAGACACCCTTATTTCCCCATCACACTCGGAGGAAAGTTGTGAAAGGGAAGGAAGGGTGTGTGTGTGTGTGTGTGTGTGTGTAGTACAGTACATTAAAAGGAAATGGATCATACATCATAGAAGCGCGCTATGTCACCCTCCTCGACGGTGATCTGGCCGTTTGTGTGAACTAAACCGCAAGTGTTTTGTATGAGGCGAATCAATGCTGAAGGGATGAAACAACACGGCATTGCCTCACAGGATTACTGTTACAATAAACACACCTGGGACACAGGGGTTCAGCACAATCAGGATTTATGAAACGTATCCAGGTGGCGTTCAGACATGCCCATATCAATGAGGCTTGCGAGTGTAGTGGACCAGCAAACAACGCCATGACTTTTCCTCTCCTCTCTCGTCCTCTTCCGCCCCGGGGTGGTTTCCTGGCTTGTTCCGTTGCGTCTCTCCACCTCCTCCGCGGAAAAAAATCATTTTCGGTGGAATGTTTGCACACGGATTTAAAGCCCGGCTATTGAGAGCTCGACACGTTTGGGGGCCAACGAAACAATGCACATTTTTGCAAGGGTTGAGTGGCAAGGTGACCGATTCTCTTAACCCCCCGCCCTCCCCCCTTGCCCGCCCGGTCCATACACTTTAGAGCTGGGAAAACACAAACAGATCTGCCAGGCCTTCTATAGTCCCAAAGCCCAAAAACAAACAAGAGGCAGAGAAGAAAAAGACTCCACAACCAAGGAGCCACTTAGCTTCCCCCTGGCCTTCAACCGACAATCCTGTTTTCTCTTCTTCAGTACACTTCTCTCTCTTTTCAGGAGCTCGGCGTGGACACAGCTGCCGACGAATGGAAGGCCGCAAAGCCGCCTGTCCTCCTGAGAGCGGATTTGTCCTCTAGCTGTGTAACTAGCACCCCGCTGTCAGGGGAGGGGGATTGGAAACCCTCAAACAAAAGGGTGTTAAAAATAAAGGTTAATCGAACAGCTTCGTAATGATCCAATAACTCTCTCTCACAGCATGTTAGCCTTCCTTTTTTTTTAAATCTTGTGCCATTATTGTCCTGCGCTCCCATCGTCTGCACTTGAGGATTTAGAGCGTTTTAAAAAGCACTAAACCACCAGGAAACGGGTTTAAAATCCGCACCAGTATTAACATTCCTGCCACGTTAGGGCAAATGAGCGTCCCCGGTGGGTTTTCATAACCTTTCCATCACTTCTCATTTCACCAGGGACAATATTATCTCCGTTCTATCATCATTGTCTTCTTTTTTTTCCTTCAGGAGAGTAGATGACCCAGATTTGTGACGAGGTAAGGAGTTCCAGGAGGCATACTGATAAGATCTATAGTATGTACAACATCTAGGTGATACTAGGCACTTTTTGATGTTTTAAACTGACTGCTTACAGCAGGGCGGCACTGTGGTGTAGTGGTTAGCACTGTCGCCTTGCACCTTCAGGGTGCGGGTTCGACTCCCGGCCAGGCTCGATTCCCGTCTCTGTGTGCATGGAGTTTGCATGATCTCTCCGTGCTTGGTAGGTTTCCTCCGGGTACGCCGGTTTCCTCCCACATTCCAAAGACATGTAGGTTAAGCTAAATGGCGTTCCTGGATTGCCCGTAGTGTGTGTGTGAATGAGTGAGTGTATGTGTGTGTGTCTGTGCCCTGCGATGGATTGGCACCCTGTTCAGGGTGTACCGTGCCATGGGCCCTAAGTCTCCTGGGATCGGCTCCAGGCCCCCTGTGACCCTGAATACAGGATTAAGCGGTATAGATGATGAGTGAGTGAGTGACTGCTTACAGTAGCAGTGTAGAATCGGATTAACGTGAATCACAGACAAATGCCGGGTTGACATTTTTAACTTGCCGTATCGACAAGAGGACAGTGCAGGGGACAGCATTAAGGAAGCCAACCACCAATTAGGGCATTTTCACGTCAGGGCATTGGGGTTGTTTCCGAGAACACTTGACTCTAAAGTCTGGTTCATTTCGATTTGTGAGAACACAATCGCTACGTGCTCGGCAACAGTGGCCAAAAAAGGTGGTCTCGAGAACGATACAGCGTCCTTGGGCACGCATCGAATCAAATATGGAGTTTGTCGAAAGTCCCTTGCTGTCTCATACTTCCAAGTGAAACCTGACGCACGGTAAAATCTTCTTCACGCAAAAGTCATCTGATAGAGCCTCGTAAAATCCTGAGTCTTGAGCCGTACTCAAGCATAACTGCAACTGGAACATGTCTTCCAAGAACAGCACTACGAGGCAGCACCCACTAAACCACAAGCACACTCTGAGCTAATCCTGGCCCACCACGTCTGTGTTTCCTGCTGCAGATTTATTGCAGTTACATTTACAGTCAAATTTTGCATTTGCCCTCTCCGAGTGGGTGTAAAAGACAGCATTCCTGTTCTCTCGAGGATTCTGTAGTCTGCTAACGGTCCCCGTGCCGATCCTCAGACCGGGCCGTCCAATCAGAGGTCTTCTCCGTATGCGGTCTCCCGGAAAGGAAGCTGTGGGCGAGTGTGTGTGTACTTAAGCTACACATGCGACCTGCCTTTTTTTTTTTTTTTTTTAGGCTTTTCTTTTCCCAGTGTGGTTTTCAGCTTGTATGTCTTTATGTATTAAATTCATAGCATACACACTGATTCTTCTGTCTCCATGTCTGTTTTTATCAACAAAAACATTTCAGCTCCATTAATTTTGTATAGATGTGTATGTCTGAGCAGATAAGGCACGTCTCAGTGTCCTTATGCACATGCTGTTATTCGAGCCTTTCCCTTTGTGTGTTTCCTTAGTGGACATGTACAGGTATGTGTATACGTGACTTGTGGTGCCTATGTTTGTGTGCAGAAGTACATGAGGCCTGCAGAGGTAAGTGAGCATTACGGGGCAGGCCAGCAAGTCCAGCTTGAGACCGCAGCTTAGGCTACCCCTCCATTTCAATCTACGCTGAGCTGTGATTATGGGAGTCAGACAGAGGGAGGGAGAGAGAGCATATGCTGTTTAGAGACTGCAAAGCAAAGACTGCCGGACTGCTGAGTTAACAAACGGGACTGATGTCTGCCGGTACAGCAGCCGGCCAACACACTCATGCACTGTACACATTAATATATGACGGCATGGCGATGTTTGAGCCTATGCAGGTTTTTCCTTCTAACCCTTCTAAGTCTCCATAGAAACCTCAAGAAAACTATAAAAGTACTGAAACGACTCAAGATTTCAAAACACATCCAATTAGCATGTTAAACAAAATACATAAAAATTAGTGGTTAGGAAAAAATATACTAATTTAAGTCATCATGCATTAGTACATCATACAGAGTTACACCTTGCTTGAAAAATATATACCGCATTTTCCATGTGACAGGTTACTATGAGCCTTGTGATGAAATTTCTCCTGAATGAAGGCGATCGGCATTCACAGAAGATTTCAAGCACATTATACTGTAGTGATGAGGCTCTTAGTCGCATTAAAGCATTTGAATGGTGCAAACCTTTTTACGAAGGCCGTGCAGTACGTCTGCGAATGCCGATCACAGCTGAGTTGGCTCGGAGCCCACTGTCGTCATTCAGGCAAACGTTCACCTGATTCTTGAAAATTGACAGACAAATTGTCGTCAACTTGGAGAAGAAATACATCTGTCTGTGCACACGGACTCGACTGGGAGTTATTGTCAATTCCCCCGTACTTCTCTGCGGGACATTTCTACATGTTTGGGCCATTAAAGGAGTTCCTGGGAGGCCAGCGTTTCAGACGTGAAGCAGGCATGAATTTAATGGTTTAGAGATATAGGTTTTTTATTCATTCACGCATATTAATTAACAATCCTCTATTCATCTTTATACATAAACAGGATCTAGGACACTCGAGTAGACCTAATGCCAGATGGTTTCCATCTCTACTTAAATCAGGTGCAGCAACCTTATTTTACTTTGAGTGCTGAAGTACACTTTTGTCTTTATAATCATACACCTGTAAGATAAAAAAAAAGAAAAGAAAAGGATTTTCCTATAAAATATTAAACTCAAAATACTATTCTTTGAAATGTTAAGTAAACACTTTAGATTAAAGTGGAATTTCACATCTGTGGTCCATGAGCACTAATGTACCATGAAAGACAAACAAAGAGAACTCTTTTTTTTTTTGTAGGTTTGCAAGACTTTGGAGTATGCTGTAATTTAATTATTTCAATTTACTTTTACTCAATGCTTGTGTATACACTGCCTTAAAGTTATTGTCTCGCATCAAGCAAAGAAAACAACTAAGGAGACGGCTGAAATGACTGGTATGGGGTTAAGCATATGCAATAGATTATTAAAACCTGGAATGATAGTGCTGAACTCTCTGAAATAAATATAGTCCGAAAAAAATGGACAGAGATGACTGAAAATGAAATGAAGAATTCAACAGCAACAATCGCGGCTATGTTTAATAGCGAATGAAAGAGCGTTTCCACACATTTCATGTGAAGAGGACTCACAGGATTAACACTAAACAG
The DNA here is from genome assembly GCA_030347435.1 of Clarias fuscus. Taxonomy (NCBI): domain Eukaryota; kingdom Metazoa; phylum Chordata; class Actinopteri; order Siluriformes; family Clariidae; genus Clarias; species Clarias fuscus. The sequence goes on along the minus strand of CM059214.1, from coordinate 25,742,779 downwards.
CTGTGTGGTCATAAGAAAACCACTTGTAAGTGAAACTAATCAGGATAAAAGGCTTCAATTTGTTAGGGAGCATAAAGACTGAATGTTGGGGCAATGGAAAAAAGATCATGTGGTCCGATGAGTCCAGATTGACCCTATTCCAGAGCGAGGAAATCAGTCTAAGAGAGGAAGCACACCACTCGCACAACTTGTAAGAAACCGGTCGAATAAGGGTAACCTTAATTACTGTGGAATTTATCTTGCTTATGCAATACTATGCTTTAAGTAGAAATACGTAATAAGTGAGAATGTAAAGGGGCTAGATACTGCACGTCTCTGCACTCGCACATATCTACAGTAGTACTCAGGACACTCTGGACTATGCATATTTTGAGATAGAAGAGCATATCATGATCTCGTCCTTCCTCACTCACCATCTATACCGCTTTATCCTGTATACAGTGTCGCGGGGGGGCTGGGGCCTATCCCAGGAGACTTGCATTCAATGCACTGCAGGGCACACACACACACAAGCTCATTCACATATTAAGGGCAATCTTGGTAACACCGATTAGCCTAATCTGCATGTCTATGGAATGTAGGAGGAAACCAGACTACCCAGAGGAAACCCACCAAGCACGGGGAGAACAGGCAAACTCCATTCACATAGACCAGAGGCGGGAATCGAACCAGGACCCTGGAGGTGCAAGTCGACGGGGCCAACCACTTAACTACCGTGCCACCCAGTCCGCCCTTAAAAGACATTTTCTTTTTCACTAGAGTGTAGAGTTTATGTATAGGTTTACATATTTTGACAATTATATAAAGTCAAAGAAGGATAGGTGGTGCTTCCAAACGGCTGTCGAAAACTATTTGTCGCACCAGGGATATCATAATATTTCAAATGCAGGAGATGACCATGACCACGAGCCGTGTGCCAGTCCAAAAGCCGCACTCTTCTTTCGGATTATTTCTTTTCTGAATTTCATTTTGTCACACTTTGGATCACATCCATCTCACATTTGTGTGTGAGGCAAAAATACCTCATATTCTAGTGCAAAAATGAACAAAGCCTTTGGGGCTTATTGTAAGTGGCTTCAAACAAATACATCAGGAAGTCCCTGTGAATCAGCTCTAGGCCCAAATGAAATCAGCTCATTTCAGCTTAACAGTGGCTCAGCAGAACAGATTAATCCTCCTTGACAGTTATACTCCGGGAATAAATTAATTGAAGGGGCTGGGTTACATTCGGTCAAATTTATAGTCGCCCTAATACGTCCAGTAGGTCTGGCCACAAGTGACCTGGCCACAGACTTGCCAGGCTGTCAATAACGCTGATAAAAATGACCAGCATAATTAAATCCATGCATCTCCGACAGCCACTTTATAAACATTAGGAGTGAATCTGCTAAACTGGTGCCAGGCTGCTCGCTCCTCAGGACACCCGCAATCTTTCAAGAGCCCAGGAATCGGAAATTACTCTTCTACTCTGAAATCCGAGTAAACCTCGCCGTCTGTAGGACTTTTTTTCGGCTACTTTGTCTGCTGTTCGGAAGGCATAATTGAAAGACAATGAAGTCATGGGAGAGGGGAAGGGAAACACAAAGGACAGGAAAGAGCCGTGCAACTTCAGGAGCAAAATGGCCGGCTTAGGGCTGAGTAAATTGGTTAGCAGGAGCCGATGTCAGGTGAGGTTCAGCATTAAACCAGAACCTGCGAGGGTGGAGGGAACGTATCAAAAGGTTAACTCCATTATTGCAGAGTTCTGAACTGGAAAAAAAAGGAATTGAAGTTTTGATTGGAAACAAATGTCAGGGGAGATGGGCCTGGCTGGGAAGAGGTTGGGGTTTCTTAAAGGCAAAGCTGTAGCTAATACAGGGTGTCATGTGAGTGTGTGTGTATGCGTATAACACACATCATAGCCAATTTATGTTGGAAGCGGACAATTAAAGTAAGTATCTATGAAGTACCATTAAACAAGCTCCTCTTAAACAAACTTTTTTTTTTTTTTTTACATACTAACCAGGAGTAGCCTTGACCAAAGCCAGAAGTAAACGCACTAAGTAAACACATTCTCTCTTTTTCTTATTCTGTCTATTGTCTTTGTCGATGGCCCAGGTAGTTAAAGGAACAGCTTAATCATTTAACACACAAGCTTAGGTTTTGGGGCAAACGACTCCACGGGTCACGGCTAGGAGACGACTCTGTAGGGTGCCGTTTTTTACATGCTGTCAAATCCCAAACGCCCATGCTTGACCTCACTCCTAAAACAGCTCTCCAGCCTTTCCACACGGCTGACCTACAACCCTCCAAAAAAAACCCGCTCCCCCGGAGACTTTTCAACAGATTTTTCTTAGCCCTCCCACTTCTCCTCCTCGTGCTCACGGGAAGGAGCAAAGGGATGCTCAAGCTCCGGCACCCGGGGCTCCATTTCCATCAGCTTTCAGCACCCTGAGCTTGTCAGGCGCTTTTGCGGAACGGTCACGCTTCCTCAAAGAGCAGGAGACGGGCTATCATTTTGTTTGTCGCGTCTGTCTTTAAACCGAACTCGATTCACATACACACATTAACTTGTTGGATAACCGTTTTGAGCATTGTTTGATTTGGTAGGTTCCACCAGTTTTGCGTCCTTGAAAGAACTCTTTATTAGACGGGAATTAGCGCTACCGCGCAGCTATGGACTAGAAAAGAGCGCAGACTTTGTCTGACTTTTTAATTTCCTCATGCGCCTAGCTGTAACAGTCTCCATCGAGTCGTGTCAATAACAGTAATCTTCCCATCACAAAAATGGAAAAAAAAATGCTTCTCAAACCCCAGCAGCTTTGACCACACCCACTTTTATAAGAGCACATATGCATACTTGGTATGCAGTGACCTTTGCTGGGAGAAATAGCCTCGGCATGTGCGTGAATTGTGCGCGCTGCAGAAAAGAAGCCCGGAGATATTTTGAAACAGCTTGTGATATTTCACATCTCTGCTTAAATTAATAAAACATGGCTAGCACGACTGCGCTCTGCTTCGGTAGAACGTAGAAACCGTTACCGCGAACAAACGGGATAATAAAGAGAATAGATTTCCAGTGTGATTCTGAGTAAGGGTTACATTTACACTCGAACATTTTGACACCCTTTTAGGCTTGCAGGTGATTGCAGTCGACGTATAGCGTCTTTCCACCAAAACGTTACGGACGTCCAGAGTCAGCTGGAAAAATAGTGGAAAACCGCACTTTCCTGGCCAGTTTGGAAGAGCAGGTTTGAGCATAATCGAGCAGGATGTGGCGATAAAAAGGATGTGAACAGAGTTCAAGTATCAGTTCAAACCAGTTCCTCGACTTAACAACGGAGACACCGCGTCTTTTATTGCCGTGCTTGAGAGAGGGGTGTAAAATTACCCTTTGATGAGCTGGTGTCCGTCGCTGCTCGTGTGTAAGTGTGTAATAGTAGTGAGGATGGGCGGAAGTGGTGCTCGGGCTACAGCTCTGTGACCTTGGGCCAAGCGTCAGCCTGAGCAGGTAAGGGGGCTGCCGGGCCCCGGTCAAGCAGCTCGGCTTTCACTCAGCAAATTTCATTAATACAGGCTCCCCAAAGAGCCTTTCATCTCTACAGCCAACAGCTCTTCCGGCCCAAGTGGGCTCATTTGCTGAGAAACGGCTTTGTGCTACTTAAGGTAGTTGTTTGGATAGTCCTACTACCAGGGTTCAGGTTTTTTTTTTTCCTTTTTTTCCCCCCCTCTTCAGGTGATTAATGTTTTTCTGCGTATGTGTACGTGTGAAGGACAAAGTACCAGCATAAAGCTGAATCATTCATGCGCACAGGTTTCCACAGTCCCACTCTACGCCTGATATTAGGCACCATGAGTGAGAAATGGGTTTAAATGCAATAGGTTTTATCCTGCCACGGATCACATTTGTGTGCAGAAGGCCACTCGGATGTTAGCCGATTATACAGTAGTAAGACCTTAAGTGTAATCCAACGCTTGGTACTTGGTTAAACATATACGCCACTATTCTACAGACTTGACAGTTTATACCTATTACCAAAGTACGATAAGAAAATCATTTAATTATAAAAATTCCTTCTCTTCTCCTGCATTTATCCACCATACCAACTTTTTTTGAGGACATTCGCCTTATACCTGAATGAACTAGACATTTATTAGCCATTCTTTCTACTCTGGAATGCGAAAACAAAATAACAAAAGGAAGAAAAAGGCAAATACTCAGCCAGCAATGCACATTTCTTGGGGTTCCCCAGACTACAGTGTTTGAGGATCAAGTCTTCAGACAAAGCTGAGACATCCAGCTGTAAAGATTTTGCACTGACACTGGTATAGTTTGTGTATAATATTTACTTTGCCACATTAAATAAGTGGAGAACCGACTCCCTAACAAGAGCCTAAATTTACATGTATAGTGCAGAAGCAATCAACATATTCGCCACCAATGGAATTCATTAGTTATGCTGGTCGCGAATGAATTTACACAACAAAAGGTTAGAAAAGAAATATGGTCGTATTCTATAAGAGCTTTTATATTAATGAGATATTTTTTGATCCCCCTTTGACGGGAGGTGTTCAAAGCCATAATTATGTGTTTGGTCATTTCAAAAGAATTAGTACAGTATTTATTGATATGTGTATGGTGTATACTGTATGAATGTGTATCAGTTAAAAATTCAGTTAGGTCAATGAAAAATATTTATACACACTCACTCACTCATCGTCTATACCGGTTATCCTGTATACAGGGTCATAGGGGGTCTGGTGCCTATCCCAAGAGACTTAGGGCACAAGGCGGGGTACACCCTGGACAGGGTGCCAATCCATCGTAGGGCACACACACATATACACACACTACAGGCAACTTGAGAACGCCAAGCAGCCTAATCAGCATGCGTTTGGACTGCAGGAGGAAACCCACCATGCACAGGGAAAACATGCAAACTCAAGGTGGGAATTGAGCACGGACCTTTTCGGTGCAAGACGTCAGTGCAAACTGCTAAGCCACTTAAATCCGCCTTACAATGCATTTTCAACCTCAACCTCAACCGTTATTTCACATATCCGCTCAGAATCTAGGTAAATGAGCTACTACTGTGCCACATCCTAAATGAGAACATCAGATCAGAGCAACAAGCCAGTCTTGGTCATACAGTAGGTAGTGCTGGAGAACCTAAGCAGCCTATAGATCACATACAGTATACTGTTAGAAATTGACCCCGCCCCAACATATTCTCAGCTCAGCCTTTGAGTCCACTGCTATTACTGTAAGTATCAGCCCTTCTCTAGTCCCATTCAGAGATCTCTAATTCAAGACAAAATGCCCCATCATGCACCAGGGCAAGATTTCTCACAGTGGCTTCGGTTTCCAGTGGCAGTTCCCCAGCGAAGCCTCCGTTCATTTCGGAATCCAGGCCGAAAATAGTCAGCTTTAAATAATCTAGTACTACAGCATCTGTCTGTGCTGCGGAGAGGGGAAAGTCACGCTCCCAAACCGCAGATGTGTCGACTGCTCCATTGACGCATTGTCAGAAAAAGAAAAGCTTCTACCGCTTCCCGGTTCAGCCATCAGCGTCGGTGATGGATGAAACTCTCAGCACTTAGAAGGGAGAGTGGTCCACTGGCTTCGATGCTGCAAATGAACCGAGGACCTGCCTTTATTTACAGTACCATGTTAGGAGACGTTGTAGTAATGTAGAGCATGGAGTCAATTAGCAAGTCAAGGTTCTGAAAGGGTAATGACGGAGGCCAGAGAAAGCAGAACAGTCTGGAGTGACCATGTGACCAGGCATGGCCAGACTAGCTCCCTCGAGCGCAAACATACAATCCAAATGGCTCACGGCTGGTGCTAATCGCCTGCAATTATTAATACTTACACAATTCAAAGTAGAAACAAAAGTGCATGGTTAAACAGGCCATGTTTGCTTCTCTCGAAGGTGGACGAGGTCAGCGGAACCGCATGGATAGAAAACACTTTGTGAACAAGGTCAGCTGTGATTACTGAGCCTACCGTCTTTCACGCACCATTAAAGGCACATGGCCAGTGTTCCTCAAATTCTTCAAAGGTTTTTTTTCTTCTTTTTTTTTTTTTCTCAAGCATGTGTCCACACAAATTTCCCCAACATCTGATGCGTATTCCCATCTTGAAAAGTCTAGATTAACTAAATAGGCCAAATACAAGCATTAAACTGTACACACACACACATCTTTATATACATGAATATCACACGCACGCATAAAAGAACTGAAAAAAGCATCGACATTTATTCATTCCCTGCAATTTTTTTTTTTTTTTATGTGCCCACATTCACAAACATCTGCAAAAATGAAAGTGCCCAGGCATCTTTCACAAAATAATGCAACCATATGAGGCAGAAAGGTCTGGAGAGTGTTTGGTGGCCCAGATGACGCTACAAAGGAAGCATAATCGATCTCACATGCGCTGTCATGAGGCTCACGGGTCGAGGTATGGCTGGTTTAAAAAAAAGAAAAAGAAAAGAATAAAAAATCATTCAAAATATGATGACTGAGGAACATGAATGTGCCAAGGAAGCATTTCAGCATTTCAGCATCTTAGCATTTCAAACCCTTACATTAGGGGCAAGAAAGTCCAAGGGTGGATTAGCCTCACATTTAGCTCAAGTTGTAAATATTTGGGTGGAGATGTTGAGTGACATTACGACGGGCACGTCTCCTTAGCAGCGAGCTTAGACGAGAGACAGGGTGCAGGCCTGCCTATCCTCACACCGCAGTTACTCAACATTGAACTTCACCTCATAAAAGTCTCGCGCACTTTTATTACTTCTCAGGGTTAGGAAGTCTTAAAAGCGAGACAATGCCACAGCAGTCCCATTCTTCAGCCCTGAATAAAAGGTTATAATAGGAAATGTTCAAAACCCCTTCGAGACATGGTGAAGCCCACACCCTCAAGACATCTCAACGGAACAGATTTGTCCTTCATGTTGTCTTTAGACGTCTCTGAAAAGGACGCATGGACGGTTTGCTTTTCAGATACATTACATTACATTTTACGAATTTTCCCAGCGTTTGCTAATTACAGTGTCCTCAGTGGTGGGACTTGCGAAAGGAGCTCACCTCCTTACAGCCTGAAGCCAAATGAAATGATGCCTAAAACCTGTTTGCTTTGGCTAGAAATGTTATAACACTGTCATCAGTGGGAACTGGGAAATTAGCGTGCTCTGTTTCCCCTTCACATTATTTTTCCTGCTGTATGATTAATAGGTGCACGCAAATCCAATTTGAAAAAATCATTTGGGTGAGGGGGAAAAAAACATACAGCAAGAAAAATAATGTGGTGATGTCAGCGTGCCCAAGTTAAATAAGAGGCAAGCTATCCTGGAAGCTTAGTCTCCCCTGGCAGGCGATGCTCCGTGGTAGCTCATACCCCCTGCTCCGAGTCTCTGGACAGCAAAGGATTCAGATGAACCGTTTCCACAGCTAAGTGCCGTGTTTTTCCCATTATGCCCTTCATGTGATAGAACACTGACTTCCACATATAAGATGTATACCAGATTGACCATGGTAACGCAACCTGCGGGATTTCCCGATCTGCGTTGTTTTTTTTGTGTCTGTGTGTGTGTGTCCCGCCTCTCACCATGTTAGAATGCACAAAGCTCAATCCTGTGTGCCAACAGAAAATAAGACATATTCCTAGATTCTGATTTTATCTGGCGTGTAAGAGCCAGGATGTTATCACACTAGTTTAACCTGACAGTTGTTGATCGCTTCAATTCACCCGTTGCTGTGAGGCATTTCCTGCGAAGGTCTGAAAAGAATAAACATCTAACATTTAGAATTCCACCCTGTCTATTTCACAACAAAATACTTTGATCTGTAACTAATATAATCGTTCGCGATCGGACCGGTCGGTGGAGACAGACCAGATGTAAGACTAACGCTGTTCTCCGTCTCTCCGACAGCCGGCGTAAAATTGCACGTAAAGCGTTTTTCCAAAAAGGAAAGTGGGATCCTGAGGATTGTCTACAAGCAAGAAATCCCTTGACATGCTTTCAAAAAAAAAAAAATCTATGTGATAAAAGTATAAAGGCTATTCTTTAGAATGGTTTGATGCTCAGATGTGCACTCTTTTCTTCATTTGAAATAAAATGAAATGAAATTATGTAAATTCTATTAAAGAAAAAAAAAAGCCAGGAACAATTCTCTAAATGCCTGAAAATACAATAAAAACATTTACCTGTTACAACCTCAGCAGCAACCTCATTGAGTTCTAACCACTCAGCATTCAGCATCATCTATACCCAAATTAAAGATGGGGGGAAAAAACCAATTATGTACAGCATCACGATTCTTTCATGTGGAAATTAATGTATTCACACACTGACTACAAAATCTTTTTTTTTTTTTTATGTTTTTTAAAAATGTATTATTTATATATGTTTGCATTTAAGGTGGACGTTCCTGTATAATCCTGCAAGTACTTACAATTTATACAGCACATCCCATGTGCTAGCAAATTAGCTGCTAAGTTTGTTTTTAAATTGGAACAAATTTTGAAAAATCTAATCTAAATGATATTTATAGAATCATGATACTTACAAAATTAATTACAAATGAAAACATACATAAGTAAAAATGGTCTTTCAGGTGCTCCCATCAAGGGAACGTCAAGGTAGAGACCATCCGATCCGCACACAACTTGGCACAGGTTTTTTACGCTGGTTGCCGTTCTTGACTCTTATTTTATCCGGGCTTGGGATGGGCACTGCATCTAGTGGCTGTGCTTTGGGAGGTGAGAAACCTACCACTGAGCCTATGTACAGTATCATGATCACATCCCCAGGGTTTCCCGCCCCTCCTACTAATCACCGGCCTAATGATCGGCCGGATCATCTGTCATGCAAACCTGTTTCTCACTGGTTCATTGGTTTTTATGTTTGAGTGATTCATAGGTCACTGTGTGGCTTAACAAACAAAAATATGCCAAAAACGAGAGCCAAAAAAGTCCTTCATGAATCCTGGAGAACTACTCCTCAACACTACATTAAAGTACATGAAGGTCTGGCTCTTTGGGAGCAAAATATGAAGAAATGAGGTGTGGCACAAGGCTTTTGCACATTATTGTACAAACATAGATGACTGTCTGTGAAAAAAAGACACTTTGCTCTTAAACAGAAGACAATTTATTATTATGCGCAACACAACAAATTCAACTGTATGCATGTTGTTTTTGGGGACAATGGAAAGAAACCAGAGGAATTCCACACGGACAAGGACAAACATGTAAAAAATACATACACACAGCAAAAGGATTAAACCTGGGGACACTGTAGCTGTGAAACACACAACACTCCCTGCTGCGCCAGTTCAAACCATACACACAATTACATTCATTTATGCTGTTATCATAGAGAACTAAGGCTTTTTTATCTGCCTCCAAGGCCCTTCTTGTTGCCGATGTCCTGTAGGCACCTCGGTGTTGTTTAATGTAGTCCTCTCAGATACAGTATATATTTTTCACATGAAGGCAATCATAGGGTATTTCTCTCCAAAGCTCAAAAGGAAGCGACGGCCTCCTGAGTGTGAGAATGCTTTCAACTCTCACGTCCCAGCAGCGGCAGGGATTAGCCACCTCTATGTACAGTCCATTCATTTGCCCTCGTCTCTCACTGTTTTTTGTTCCTGCTGTTTGTGTATTACTTTAAGCCGCTGTTGATAAAGATTCCTGCGGATAATACGGCCCGGTGTTATTCAGTTTCTGTTATTCCTTCCGTGCATAGCTACAGTATGCGAAGTCTGCTGCCTCACATGGCAGTGTCACATGCTCTAATAAACTACCTGGGACCATGCGGTGATTCTCATCACTGAATATGGACAGGATGACTGTTTTTTTTTCCTCATGTGTGAGCACTCTACTTTTTCGTATCGCAATTTTACAATTTTTTTTTTTGTTCCTGTAACGACACTCTTTTGACATGATCTGGCTCCTCTCATGAGCGTGACACCATTTATCTTTAAGTATGATAGAATGAATCATTTCAGGACAGCGAGTCCTTGTGGTCCTCTAACCCGGCACTTTCTTTTGCTCATCCAGTCCCAATCCATCCATAAGTAAACACCAAGTGCGCATCACACCCACCTTAGGTCATAACCGAACAGGGAAGGAAAAAAAAAAAAAACAACATACCACACACAGACAATCGCACGTGCATACATTATAAGCAAAGATTACAAAGTCCTCGTGGGAGCCAGCTTGAAGTGGCATGCCAAACAAAACGAGTATAATGTATTCATTTATCAGCACGCTTCTCGGCATTTCGTTTTTTGTGAGGCTGCTCTGACGTTCCCATGTATGCCGTAGCGGCAGCAATGAGCCATGCATATTCGAGCAGCCGCCCGGGAGCGCCGAGCCAGGCATTCTGACCGCATAACATCCAACCACCCAGCTCCAGGGTTCAGCCAAGTAACTCTTCACCGCTCAGTGGCCGGAATGACTAATAGATGCTTGAATATGTGAACTGGCTTTCTGGAGACGCACAGGGAGATAAAAGTGGAAAAACAACAACGGGGGAAACCGAGGAGAGGCGTCTGTTTCCACTTAGTTCTTCTGAGATCCACAACATTCCCCATTGTTGCCTGAAGAGGCCCGGCTGTGGGCAAAGTCCTCATATCTTAAAAGGAAGCTGTAATTAGCTAAGTGACAACTGTGTGTGTGTATGGACTCGAAGCAAAGGAAGCCTGCTAGTGAATCCTGTCAGTCAGCTTTCTCTTTCTTCCTCTCTCCGGCGGAGCGTCTTGAGGCATGTGCCGTCAGGACCGTAAACCATGTCCACTCGCTTGGCAAGAAGTCCAGACGCCCTTTTCCGGGTGACTGGATCGTTAAAGAAACCTACACATATTTGTCTGCTTGCCCAGTTGCTCGTCGTAGCAGGTCACTTTGTTTTAGCTGGGGAAATGACGCAACGAGACCTTGTCACACTTTCACGATGGGCCGCCCCGTCTGAAAGAAACCCCACGCCAGCCAGGCTTCAACCGTCGCCAATTCGCACGTCCATGCAAACAGAGCCGCACGCAATCAAATGTGCTGGCCTGTCAGAATTCCTCCTCACCCTTGTGTGAAAGGCAACAGCACTGCTAGCAGGAGGGAGAAATCCAGTCAGGACCAAGACTGCGGGTTTAACAGCGCCTTTGTTTGTTTTTCTTGCCGTGTTCCTAGATGCGCAATTTCATGCGCAGAAAAAAAAAAGAAAGAAAAAGAAAAAGAAGCACATTCCTTGAGATCACTTTTGTGTTTAAGCTCACACTTGCAAAAACAATCAGCGTGACCAAGAGTTCCAGTAAGGTTGCTGGCGTGCGGGAGGGCTTAAGCGGTTTAACAACCCTGAGGAAATCTTAAACCTAAACAATATCACGATTCTTAACATACACAAGTCTAACATACACAATCGTCCTTCGCTCCTGATACCTCAAAAAAACGCGGTTTAGGGTCGGGATTAAAGCGCAGCCTCTGCTGTAACTTTACACTATGCGCTAATAAGTGCGTTGCAGCACGTCAAGCATGAATATACAAGAAATAAACCCAGATTTTAGCTCAACATTCCAGAGCCAGAGCCTGAAGGCAGTTAATCAGATGTATTATTAACATATTACTGACCTCAGCGAAACAGTGACCAACCACAGGAAAGATGGAGTGAAAACAAGGCAGAAACAGACAGAAAGAATGTTATATATTAAAAGACTGTGTTATATGACATAACGCAGAAATAAATCTGGAAGCCTACATTTTATTTTTCCCTGTATATACATTACGAATGGCAAACAGGGATAAGTAGGTGGGTTTGAAATGCGCTTGATCGGTCAAGCGCTGCGTCATGGTACAAATCAGATACTGGAAAACACCAGCTAGTTATAATTACTATTTAACCAAACAGTATAGTGGAGCAAGAATGGCCAGCCGTCTCTGCTAAAGAACTCTAAAAGCTTCTTTGTCGAGCCATCCCAATGGGTTTCCATTTGGGAATCAAGAAGAAACGTTTTGATGGGATTCTGTTTTATTTGCATAAAGCTTTTAGTGCTTCTTGTCACACAGCAGATTTCCAGACCTCTGGAAACAGATCTAGGGCGTTTTCACATTAGGTACGATTGATTTGTACCATGCAATGGAACGATTGCTTCCCCCTCCTCACTCCCCCGCTGGCCAGCGATCACTTTTTTTTGCCATTTTTTTTTTGCTTATTTACACTCTCCAATACAGCAGAGGGCGGTATGCACCTACTTGGTTAGTAAGCCTCCATTAAACACAAGAGAAGAAGAGAACAAAGCATGTTAGCTTTCGGAAAAGAATGTCAAATGCTTCACTAATGATCTTGTCTTACTTTATCGACTCTGGCTATGGATGAGATTGACTCGTGCTATGCGCACACAAATTTCGAAGTGAACCGACGGCACTGATGACGTCACATCTAAAGCGATCTACTTCCGTTTTTTTAAGGTACGATTGCTTCCATATCCGATTCACTGTTCATTTTGATCGGTGAGAACACGATCGTTCAGGGCTAGAGAACTGTACCCAAGAGGTGGTCTCGAGAACTATACAGCGTACCTGGGTTGCGGTTCACGAGTACGGAACGATTGTGTTCACACTGATCAAAATGGGGTCAAGTGTACTTGGAAACTATCCGTAATGTGAAAGCGATCGTAGAAAGCTCTGTAAATTAAAAGCCATAGATGATAGTGGATGGAAAATTCATAAGGAAAAAGAATACCATTAATTTTTTTTTTTTAAGCCATTTGCAATAATGCTAACTCAGCCATTTTTGCGCATACAAAAGCATATTGATATGACCTCTTGTTGGCTTTAGTTTTTATTTAATAGATTTTCAGGCCATTTAAACAATTTGACGCCAATCATTCAAGATTCACATTCTTCTCAAACTTATTAAATGTACATAAAATTTACATGTTCCTGAATACCAAATACCAAATCCAGCTTGATAAATGAAGCCCAGTGTCTCAAGTACTGTATATCAGCAAACACATGCCGTTTGGTTTCTATTAAAATATGTTCATATGAAAAGATTAGATAAAGTTCCTGCACTGTTGCTGTTGTTGTGTTTACCACTGTATGGGGGATCACGTCCCTCACCCACAAGCTCCTAAAAACTCCTACTTTCACCACTACTATTTAATTATATCAAGCAAACCAGACACATCTGTAACCAGCATGTTCACGGTCAGTACTGGATATGGACGGGGAAAAAAAAAAGGAGTGGAGGACAGCATGACACAGCGAGGCAAACTGAGTGTGCACATTCATTACAGTGCATTCCTCTTGGCCCTTTGAAACATGTGCAAGTAGTTCTGCCCATTTAAATCCAATTACGATCTGGCCCGGTTGTCATGGGAACTACCTGTGATAAACACCCCGGTGTGTAATGGCTCCAAACTATTTCCCAAATTATAGGCGCCCTCAATCAACATGCCGCATTAGGCCTTGTCTCCTGTTGCTGCCCCTGATGGGGGTAGGGGACACCATTTTCAGAGGACACGCTTGCTCTTTCTATTAGTCCCGCAGGCTAAACATGGCTTCGACTCATTCATTGAAGGAAGCTCTGAAAAAAAAAACGGTCCCTGGCAGGCACCCGAGGCAAACACCTCTGTAAACGTGTCCTCGATAAATGTCGCTAGCATTACCTCTACCGAGTCTTCAGACAAAACTGGTTTCATTAACATTTTTCCTATTCCTATTTTTTCCCTATATACTGTACTGTATATACTGTATAGATAGATAGATATACCATATATAGGATATGGGATATACAGTATATAGGATATATAAATCCTCTCGAAAGTTCTAGACTTGCAGGTAATCTTGTAATATACATGTTTTTAATATACTGCTTTTTAATATACAGTACTCTCTGTATACTATAATGCAGTTTAAGTTTCATTACATGTGCCTTGCTTTCTCTCTCTCTCTCTCTTTCTTTCTATCTTTCTGCCTCTCAATCTTCGTCACCGCCGACATTTTCACAACCCAGCTAATCCACTGCAAAAATGCTCTACATCCTAGGGTCTTCTCAGGATGTCTACACAAGGGATTTAGAGGAACAAAGATGGAAGTTCCCTTTTGAGTCTGGTCTGGGTGTAATGCTCAAATATTTACATCCACTTTCTAGCCATAGAAATGTCACTCAGCCTACCTGTCTTTCTAAACTCACCATACCTGATGCTCAAAGCCGAAGCACTACTTTTAAGGAAATCCTCAGACCAATTTAAGTAATTCCCGTTACATAATGTTTAGCAAACAGCTTATGTAGAATTCCTCTGGCAGAACATTGGAGGTTTTTGTGCGGCCAGATCTTAGAGACGGTTTAAATGAACTAAAATCAAGTCTATTAGAAAAAAAGTGTTGATGCAAAAAAAAATTTTACATTGTAATAAATAGATGAGGTATGGATCTGATATCAAGGATCAACCTCACGCTGATACAAGCAGGAAAAAATAGTGGGTAGAATAATGGGAGGAAAGAAACTTGAACCCCATTGGATTTTGTAACAAATATAGTTTGAGATATCAGCGAATAACCCAACAAGATGAAGCAGGTTAAAGTGTGTCATGCGATAACAACAGTGTCCACAACTATTCCAGTTTGCAAGCTGTGAAGAAATAAACCGTCTGGCAGGAAAAACTCACCCTTTAAGAAAGGTCAAATTATTGGCCTGCGTCTAGCAAAGAAAACATTCCAATTACTGGAATGGGACTAAGAACCATCCAACACATTATTGAAACCTGGAAGGATAGGATGTGACCATCGACATATCAGAATCATGAATGGAGATCACTTTAAGGCTTGGTGAAGTTGCATCGGAAAAAATGGACAGTAGAAATCCTGTGTGTCTGTATTAGTTTCATTATATTTACATTTTCGTACATGCAATTACGGTGGAGGCTAAAAGTATTGAAACAAAAGTGAGATTCAATGTTTAAAATTATGACAATCAAAATGATATGAAGAATTGTTAAGGAGTCAAATTGCTAAGACCTTTATTCCTTAAAATCCTACTGTACTCGGCTGTGCATAGAGTGAAAAAGACGCCTGCAGTGCTCTGGTGACACTCGCTCAATCCATGCCTGCTTGATTGCTTCCTGAAGATCATGTGCAGTACAGAAGACTTTTTTTTTATTGCTCTTGTCTTCTTCACCATTGTCCAACAGTTTTCTATTGGGTGTACTGTAGGACTGAAGATGATCCAGTCCATGGCTCTAGAAGCTAAATACTATTGTCACATGGTCAATAGATTTTTAGTTCATTAGCCAGATAGAACTACCGTATAATACATGGTATATGTTGTCTTAACACTATTTGTGTTAAGACAACGAGGGGTTGCTACAGCAGACCATCCGATCCACACACAACTTGGCACAGGTTTAAGGCAGGGTACCCTTCATGATGTGACGCTCGCATTTTATCCGGGCTTGGATCCGGCACTGCATCCAGTGACTGGGGTTTGGGCATTAGGTGGGAACTTGAACCCGGGCGTTCTGCATGGCAGGAGAGAAACCTACCACTGAGCCACCAATGCCCACTTCTTTTAAGAAATAAATATAAAATCAACAACCACTGATACCTGAGTATTGGTACTGGGTAAAAAATACAGTATCATGCTTTAATAAGGTCAAATAAGTTTGTAATAATAATTTCAAAAGGAACAGAACATTAAGTACACAGACTTCTTGGGCTTAAAACTCTATTTGTCACACACAAGCACAAACTCACTTTCAAAAAAAAAAAAAAAAAAAATTAGCACAAGATCAATTTCTTGGTTCGCACAGCCCTGTCTACTGTCTCTCACTGTAGATCCATTAAGAGGAAATTTAGGTTTGAGCATCTGGTTAACTAATTACAAAAGCAATAAAGCATGTTCAGGTCATTTGTAATAATTTGCCTTTGTTTAACCAAATCTAATCAGTAGTTTAGCCTGCATAGTTTCTCTCACACTCTTTCTTTTTTATTTCACTCATTCTCTTGTTGTTTGACAGATCCGCAGGGCGAAAAAACCAGACCTTGCATGAGCGCTGAGACTGAGCCATGGACCCTCAACCCTTCACCGGTTGTAAACCTACGATCTGAGGTCCAGCTGTGTGAGCAGTGCAGCCTTTAGAACACTGGGTGGCTCTGTGGGCCCCACACCATGCTTCAGATTCACAAACACGAACACACACACACACACACACACGCGATCGCATAAATATGCTATTCGGGCATGCAGGCATATCAAAGAGCACAATCCCCTCAGCCAAAACTCTTGTGTGTGTCCGGGTCAAGAAGAACTACAGACTCTGAAATGTCCAAACAGCTCAGAGAGCGAGAGAGAGAAAAAAGAAAGAGGATAAGATTTACACTTAGCTGGGGAATATACAACAAAATCCATGCCAGGAACAAAACTCTAACAATGGAAAAATACCTTTTTTTTTCTCTTCTCCTTTGAAGTTCAATAAAAGCAGATCTCTCTGTGCCTGAGCGCTTGGATGCAGAAACAATGCTGGATGAGATTATACTTATTTCCACACCTGAGGAGAGGTTACACATACATGAAAAAATTCTTGCTTTGACAGATTGGTTGTAGGCCAAGCTCATCTGCCTTGTAGCCAGCTGAATTCTAACATGGAAAAGATGTTAATGATGGTATTCAGATCCACTACCCAAACACTTCCTCTACCTACACGTCTTGCCTTTATTTGGAAACCTAAACGGCTTCCATGTGTATGTGTTTCTATTTCAGTGCTCGTTGTAAATTCCCTAAAACATATAGTATATGGCGGTATACGTCCTCATGCCGTTTGCCTTCACTGCGGGTAGAAAAAACCTCGCAATCTTTTCTTCTGAGTCGTGCCACGCGCTCGCCTGCGTCTCTAAACTATAACTTTGTATGGTCATAGGTTTTGACTAGGAGGAAAAAATGTCCGTTTGGTGCCAGAAATCGACTTTTGCTAAGAGTGAACGGCTTATTCCTACCTCCTGTCAGAAGAAACAGAAAGGAAAGCGCTCACGTGAGCAGACGCTAAGGAGCACGTTTTGACTCGCTGCGTATTGACTCGCTTTCCCGAAATCTGACAGGGTTAAGTAGCTGCCGATGAGCGATGTGGAAGTCAGGGTGAGCAGAGACTAACGAATTGACAGCTCTCCCACTGGAGCATAATTGAAAATATTAGCTTTCTCTGTATGGCAACAGAGAGAAGAACGCTTTCCACTGTTTACCTCAGTCGTGCAGTCGTCTTATCAGTTCCCTTGCTGCTTCCAAACAAGCTGGTTGATTACTGAGAAAGCCTGCTCTATTAAATAAGAAGAAGAAAAAGAAGAAGAAAAAAAAAAAACAGCTTTTTTTGTTGAGCTCCTTGGATACAGCCGGCTTTGCCTCAGTGCTCTCGAAGTCTTTGGAGCTTATATTTATCTAAATATGACTTTGGAGTAAATCACTAAGCTGTCTGGCCTTTAAAAACCGAGCCCTATTTTGGAGGACGTTTGGCTGGATTCTGAGAGGCTTAGTTTCTCTGAAAACAATCCGTGGGCCGCTGAGCCACAGCTCGACGGTTTATACGCTCGAGACGCGCTGCACTATTAGGCAGCTATTGCGGCTACCGCGACACACTACTTTACACCGCGGTATACAATTACTGTAATTATCATTTAAATAACGGTACCGCTTGTGCATCTAGCTCTTGCGCTGAAGATATATAAGTGTCTAAAGAGGTAATTACAATGGGGATTCAGTAAAACATTGGTCGTAATGATGCACTTTAGAAAGTGCTGATGAGAGATTCATTTTGGTGATGAGAGATTCACTGTGCGAGCTACAGTAGGTGCCGGAGTCACATGGAGGCTAGAATCGAACGGTTTGGGTTTTTGTGGTGCTCAGAAAGCCAGGTCCTGCTTCCCATCTGGAGTTCGGCGGTCCGAGCCAGAAGAGGCGCGAACCAGACGGAAGATACCCCGCCCCGCAAGTGTGGAGGCTGATTTGTTTCTAATAAATAAGTGCAGTGAAAAGAAAACCAAACGCGCCAAGGTGGGGGTCGACATGCGGGAAAAAACAGAATTGCTGGTGATGTGAAAACAAAGCGCGGTCGAACATTCTCAGAAGCGAAGGGACACGCGAGCCAGAAGGAAGCTGGCCTGAGCCCAGATCTTTATGGCCGTGCAGACATCGGGGAAACTTCAGGCCTGATCAATCAAAAACATCCATGAGAGGGGATCATTATGCTGTGACAGGCTAACTGCTCGCCTCCGCCAGAATAATCGAGTCCAGAAAATGAAAGAGAAAGCGAGAGCTCCGAATTGACCGTAGGAGGATTCACTAAGCGCAACGCACCCATTTTCTCCTAAATCACAACAATCACGCGCAACCTGAGCCCAGCGTAATGGCAGGGGCGGAGCCATAGCTCTTCCTGACTGAAAGACCCCACACTCGACCCTAACCAGCACACGGGGCCTGACTGCACACAGGAAGAGAAGTTAATATGGAGGCTTGCTCTGCTCCACCATTAATAAATAGAAGCAGGCATGCTCATGGCCGAGCTCTCATTCTTCATTTGCTTCCCATTATCCATCGGTATGGAGGTATGAGAGCGCAGGGGCGGGAGGAGGAATCTTTGGAAGCTGAACCAAACCAACTCCATGCGCTGCATGTGTGTGCGTGTCAGAGTACGTGTGCGTGTGTAAAAAGCAAATATCTTGGCCTGCGCTGCGCAGAGACTATAACTGCAACCACACGCTTTCCTTCCAGGCAGACGCAGAGAGCTGCGCTACACACACGCTGACCACAAATGGACCGTGGCCAGCTCTCGTGACCCCATCACGCCCACTGTTTCTCCTTTGCTGCCTCCCACTGTCCCAGCCTGTCTCACAAAACCTGGGCCTGCCACAGCGGGCTCCCAAACCCCCGCCCCAGACCACCAATGTTCCACTTCCTCTCACCTCAGGCCCCTTTTTTAGTCAGATCACGCCCGTTACCTTTCCCTGACCCCTGCTAGCATAGGTCAGAGTTCGTTTGTTTTTTCTAACTCCATCCTGAGCTGATTTTGTGCATTTGCGCACAAAATCCAGCTGGAAATATCTGAGCATTTTTAATAGGAAGGTTAGAAGTCAATTATTTCACAGTATCACCGAGCCTAACCGACTGTGACAAGGCAGCATTATGAGTCTTACAGAAGCCACCCCCAACCATATACAACCCTGGTTACTGAAAGACTACCGTAGGTTGCCAAAGAAAAGAAGAAAAATAAGTATCAAAAGGTATCATTTAAATAATAGTGAGGGGATAAGAAATGAGGGGATTTAGTGTATATGCCTCGCATTTCTTCATCCTTTTCCACTGCTTCACAACAGCCTGCAGCCAGAGCGAACGCTTATTAAGTTGTGATAAATAAGAACATCACTGCCAATAATGCTTCATGGAACTGCTAGCGACAAAGAGGAAATGAAACCATCATTCCTGCTGATTGTTTCTATAAAGGCCCGGCTATCCACCGAAGAAATATTAAAGGCTGCTCAGTGAGCTGTGGCTGACATAAAAGGAAATTTCATGTCTGTAAACTGAGTCCTGATCACTGTAATCATCCATGTATCAAATATCATTGCAAATCAAGTGCGCTGGAGTGCTAAGACATCAGCGCGATCTTCCTAGCAACGAAAGAAGCAGCGGCAATGTGACCTCTGAAACAAAGTGCTACTCAGAGAAAGTTCTCGAAAACTTTAAAAGCCCCAGAGTGACTCACATGTCACCTATTCCTCCATTAATGCAGAGCAACCCAACATCAATGCTTTAAAAACTTACCCCCTGCTCCTGACCTGACCTGAGCCATTTCTCATCAATCAAACAGAGTCGTAAATTTGTAAATAAAGGCGGCCAACCTATAAAAACACACAAAAAAAGTGTCGTCTGCTCCTCATGATCGAACCTAGAGCAGAGAAATGAAATCCATCAACAGGAATCTGGTCCATCCAAGCAAAACATTCCCTGTAACACACCTTCACCACACTGAGCGGAGCCGTGTCACGTTACGCCTGGCCGGGCCCTCGGCCTGTATAAAGGGGCCACATCTGGAGTAGGAAAACCACAGCCAATAACAAAACCCCGTCCTGATGACGTCCTCTTTAAACAGCATCGTGGAGAAAGCCAAATATTTGACTGAGCTCCCGCCTAGGACAATGATCAAAATTAAGACAGCAGGGAAGTTTGACCGCTGTTTTGATTAGTCTTTTTTTCCGAGCCTGGAATATCAAAGAAACATAAACTTACAGGCGACCCAGCTTGGGCGTGGACTGGAATAGCAGCTCTGGCAGAACCTGCAGCCGGTTCCGGTTCAGACGCCTGTGAGGAGAGAGAGAAAACGAGAGAGGGAGTAAGATAGAGGGCAGCAAAAGGACGAGTGTCAGAATCGTCAAAACAAATGAGAAATGTAATGCAAGACGAACATTAAAGGCACTGAGGAACAGTGTAGGAATGACCTTTTTAGAAAATATAAATCTTTTTTTTGGGGGGGGGGGGGGGGGTTTGGTTTTTGTGCAATGACTGATGGATCTTGAGCGTGCTCAAGATGGGAGAAGAGGGTGAGAGGCACAGGCAGAGCTCAGGACTGTTTGACGTTGCACGCTGATAGAGAGCGGATACACACAAACATCTGCCGTAGCACGCAAAACAGAGATCATTGGGAGAACAGGGCAAATATAAACGACACTTAGACAGACCAATCAATCTTTGTGATTAGAGCAATCAGCCAGGTCAAACCTGCCACTGAGGCCAAGACCACGGAAACTGGCCCACGGCAGCATCAGGGGGTCAGGGATCACAGCTGCGAGAGGCCGCTGGGAAATGGGATGTGTTCCACCGAAGACGGCACAGGTTATCTCCTGCAGCAAGCCATAAAAAGCTGATATCCCTCATATGAGCCTCCACAGACACAGGGCTTTCAAGACGACCCTTACAGAGGGTTTTAATCAGCGGATGAGGGGATAATAGTGACCCCGTAGGTCATAGGACTAGTATGCAGGCATGCGTTGGAGAAACGATTCTGGCATCTGTGCACTATTTTACTCCATCCAAAGGCTAAGGAACGAGCATTCTCTGGGTCGTATCAGCTTTCAGCACGGTCGCCTAAGCCTTAACCCCCACGTTCTCGAGTTAGGCCTGACTAGGCGAGGCAGTGTTGTGGTTTTAAGGCCTTTTAAGGGTAAAAGACAAATTTGACTCTGACTTGACGCAGGCTTTGGTGCCCAACAAGCTCTGCCCAGTGTAGACTTTTCAGTCTTGCCAAAATGCAGTTTTGGCCCATGAATCTGAACCTGTGAAAAAATATACAACCTTAAAAATTACGTCGTTTGGTTTAGGCTGTCCAAGACTGTCTCGAGATTTTCTTCTGAGAAAACAAATTAACACTAATGTTCCAGGACTTTACCAACAGCTTATTATCTTTTCACATGAATAAAGGCTGCTTCAAATACAATCACTGAGTCTCATTTATCAAACCGAATACGAACAATTTTATTCATAAATCATTCGCCGGAGAATTTATACAAGAAATGTGGTTTTCATGAAAATACAGTTCGTCCGAGGGGGAAAAAATGTTTATATCCTATGAGAGCTCCTGAGTTTGTTTGAATTTATATATAAAAAGACTCACTAATATGGAACATAGCTGAAAGGTTTAAAACTGTAGAACTAGCAATTTACTGTAATTTTGTGTATAGATTACAGTGTCAAGGTTTAAAACAGCCCACATAAATGAAAATTTATCAACATACTGTACATGCATGAGTGCATAAATGGAAGAGAATCAGTGTTTTCAAAAGTTTTGCGAGTCTTGTGGGATTAAAAAAAAAAACTACAGAAACATTGAAACACTTCAGGGCTCCAAATGGCAACTGAAATGGAAGCCAATGCATCTTTTCTTCCTAATTTAGATGTGTTTAATTCCAACCCATCATTAGAGCACTATCACGTGTTTCCTCCGAACCATGTGACGCCAGCCGACCGCATCTTTGCGAACTGCTCACTCGTGCACCGTTGATGGTGGCGTAACACAAATGGGGGACAGCACTATCCACTGCTTCCATGAGCTCATAGACACCTGTGATTGGCTTAGAGCCATGATTGATGTGAAATCACAGGGTGCCTCCAATCCCACTGGTCAATCAGCTCTCTCCAGGCCAGAGGATGTGGGAGGCTACATCATCACGCGGGAATCAAACTAGCGAACTAGTGTGAGCACTCCACCACTCGGGGGCCGCGCCTAATGTTTTTAGCGTTTCTACATTTAATAACGAGAGTGCTCACAAACATAAGACATAAAACATAAGTTTATCCAAGTATTCGACTGTGATAAGTTTTTTGAAAGTGCTCTTGTTATTGAACATACAGTACTGTAGCCCTGCTGTACTATCTGGAGTGCTCCTGTATATAAGACTTGAAAAAAAAAAAAAAAACAGAAGTGACTAATTTAACACTGATTTTGTAGCTATCTAGCTAATGTTAGTCAAGTAACATCAACAGCTTACAAGAAAACTGAATGGCCAAATGAGAAACCTTTGACTTTTTCCTCGCACTCCCTGCTCAGTGAAAGTTTTCAGGTACATTCATCACAGACAGACTCATTCAGCATTCAGTCCTCCTTATCAGCTAATGCTAGCAAAGCACAGCTAACTTTCTTGTACCCATGGCTCCAGCCTAAATAAGTGTTTACATGAGTTTATCTGGTTTACATTATGGAAAGAGTTTAATTTTATTAGCATCCTAAATATTTAGCATTTAGGATCAAAAAGCTTGTAAAGATTTATGTTTGTCCCGAGCCCTTTACTTTATTTAAAAACGTAAAAACTTTATTTAAAAAAAAATCCAGGGATTACACTGGAGGATGATGCTGATGTTGCGACAGTCGACTGGCGAGGAAACGCAAAGCTTTAAAATGGAGAAGGTGAAATTCCTAATGTGTGTGACCGGCGCAGGAATGCGCGGTGTAAAACCCAGGCAAACACAAGAGCTAGGAAGCAGATGAGCACTAAGTGTTTTCAGGGGTGGTCAACACATGCCCGCTCACGGCAATGAAGGCAGATGGTGCTCCGATTCGCTTTTTTTCTAACCACACTGATGACGACGAGCAAAGGTTTCGCTCACATTCTGATGGAACCATACACGACTTCACAGGCAAGAGAAGAACTCAAACAATTCACACACAAACTCAGAAAATCACTGACAAAGCCAGTCCCCAGACAGCTGTGTAGTTTTCCCTGACCTTGTCCATCTGTAGAAATAGCCTGATTGTTTGGTTTGACCTGGTGGTCAACTTCTCTCAGAGGTGTTAGGATTCTCACCGGGGGAGAGCAAATGGAAGTCTGCCTCATGGCAGGGAGCAAATGAGGATGCTGTCTTTTTTTTCTTTTTTTTTCCCGTTGCACTTGAAATGGAAGTTATTTAATTAGGTCACCTTAAAAGTAAGAAGCTTTGGATATCCAGTCCTGCGCAAAAGTCTTGAGCCTCCCCTCGCTTCTTCATATCGTAACAAATGTTTTACTGCGACATGCTACAAAGTGCCTAAAGAAGGAATTGTTGGAATGGTTGTTCGTGTTACAACCTCAGTAGCAACCTCATTTCCCCATTCAGCATCACCAGTATACTAATCACCGGCCTGATCATCTGTCCTTATTTACACCTGTTTCTCACTGGTTCATGCCCTAAGTTAGATGTTTTTTTAAATAATTCGTAGGACACTGTGTGGTTTAACAAAAGAACTCCTTCAGGAAGCCTGGAGAACTATTCCTCAAGACTACATAATTTTTTTTTTTTTTTTTAAATGTCTGACTCTTTGAAAGAAAAATATGAAGAAATTAGAATAGGTTAAGGCTTTTGCACAGCACCTAAGGCCCCTAAGGTGTATTTTGAGACACACAATGAGGAATCATTTTTATAAAAAAAGGAACTAGAATAGAAATACATTTGTTTTGTGTTCAAGTGCTTTCTCTGTACAGGCATGGTTTAGATTCTGATGCATGTACTTACAGTCTCTCCAGCTGTTTGAGGTCCTGGAAAGCTCCTCTTTCAATCACACTGATCTGATTGTTCTCCAAATGCCTGTGGAAAAAGAACAGCTTTATTATCCGATCCAATCCAATGCAGCTACAACACAATAATTACCCGAGCTAATTTGTCAAAAAAAAAAAAATTACTATTGACGAAAAGCGTGGCCTCAGCGAGCATGGATTTGTCTTGTCACCCGATAAGGTTATCAGGATCTTGATTTGCCTCTTCGGTTACAATAGTCAGACGTGGCAGGAAGGTGCTAGCGATGTGATGTGATGTGATGTCAGACATGCCTGTGAGGTCCTGGCATGTAGGTTTGGTTTGCCCCTTTACTCTGAACACCATGTCATGTTACAGGGCCCCTAAAGTTTTCCAGATGCATTACAAAGGCACTACATCTCTATGGCCAATTCTTGTTTAGATTCGCGTCTGTCTGAATTACAGCCAACATGCAGTGACATGCCTGGGAAGCCCCAGCAGTCTGCCACGGACTGATACCCAAGCGCGACTGTATGAGAAATCAGGCAATGCCGGACTAAAATATCCGCAGCCTCTAATTTGCATCTTCGCTCCAAAAGAAAAATGTTTATACACGAGGCTGTTTTGGTCCGATTGCGATGAGTAGGTAGGTTGAGAAAGACTGAGACAGACTTCTCGCTCAGATCTTGTGTAATGTGGGTGAAAAATATAAACAGTTTCATGCACCAGATGGGGAAAGAAATTAAAATTAATCACCTTCAGTCATCTGCATTCTTTGCTGATAACAAACATATTTGATAGCTTATGCCTGGAATAAGGCTAAGAAATGAATAAGATTCGGGCTTATTCATACAAATGGGGGATCAGTCCCATGCTGGTTTATGTATTGGCATTAAAAGTAATTTTATTCAATCTCCTCCAGATGGACCTTGGTGAGGCAATGAGGAATAATGGATGTTTCTTTTGCTTCAATTCCTAGCCACTCGCCCTCGACGGTTTTGAAGTGTTCTTTAAAACCATATGGGACACAGGCGAACACCTATGCTTCACAGGGATGAAAAAAATGAAAGGAGGGGAAAGTTTCTCTAATTGAGCCTGAGCTAACACACGTGGTATTTAATAAGTATGTGGTGTTAAATTGTCCTTGCCCTTAGCGCTAACTAGGCGCAAGTCGTATGGGAGACTCTGGGTCTGCACGCCAGGCTTTACCCTTTAAGGTTTCAGCTGCGATTGTGTGTGCAGGCTTTGCCTCCCGTTATCAGATAGAGGGGATCACGGTACCAGCTTTTTAGAACGATAAGAAGGAGGGGGTCTTGTGTGGGTCCCCGGGGGTTAGTGCAAAACTGTAAAATTGTTATTTTATAAAGATACACCATGCCAGCCAATCTCTACTTGTCATCATTCATTTAATTCCCTTTTTTCATGTTTATTTTTACCTTCATGCCACTCCCGCTCTACAGGCCACTCGCTCAGAACTGAAACAGCGCAGAGAACTCAGTGATTGCCGTCATTAAGCTCCTAACACACTCGCTCTGGCAGCGTGCCGCCCACTAGACAAACTCGAGCGCGCTGCATGGCAGGGCTGAGACCAGCCGTAAGCTGTTTATTTTAGATCAGCGCAGCCGATGTGTAAAGTGCGCACTTCCGTGTCTCTCAGACTTCAGAACGAGTTTAAAGCCTGACTGAACATGATACACGTTCAGTAAAGCAGGCCGTGGTCAATTGTGTCGGATTGACTCCGATTAAACGTCTGCATGCATTATTATGATGTGTGCTACACAGTAAACGTTTCCTGCACTATAACTGCGCCACATGGAAGGTTTTGACAGCTTCACGCTTTGGGATTTTTATTTCTGAAGGCTTGTGAAAGAGCTTACAGAACTCGGAGGTTTTTGAGTCCGGAAAAGTCCACCTTGGTGATCCGGGTGATGTTATTCCTGTCCAGGTCTCTGTTAGAAAAAAGATAGAAAAATGAGTTAGCTTTTTCACCGTCATTATCACAATCACTGTACAAGCTCTTAGACTCCCGTAAGAATTCTAGACCGCCAGATGTCTGAACAAATGTACTCGGATGTCAGAGTCTGTCAGGGCACATTACTGCAACTATGTGGATGTTCGGTTCTGAAAGTAGGTTCTGTAGGTAAGGCAAAATCTTCTCAGGTCACATTCACTGAACCACCTTGCTCAGGGGCAAATACCACTTCTTTATTTTGACCCAATTCCTCCAAGCACTTGCAATAATAAATACTGGTAAAAACCTTTTGCAATGCTAACAAACCACCACCAAACCAGTTGAGCCACATAACAACAACAACAATAATAATAATAATAATAATAATAATAATAATAATAATAATAATCCTAGATCCTAATAACAGCACTAGGAAAACTGTAATAGAAAAATGTTCCCACTCGTACATTCCCACCATGCCTGCGTGATGAGCAGAAAAATACCAATTTACTAATCAATATCTTTATGAATAAAATCGATTTCCGAAGAGCAATCCCAGCACTGATAAGGATCACTATTTAGGATGGATGCACACATCTCCAGTTCCAGTTCGAACCCACATTCAGTCACGCACACTAACACGTAGCGCATAAACAGAACGGTCTGTTCCAGTCGTCATCCACCAGCAATCTGCAGCGTTCGAATAGACCTACATGGAATCAATCATATTGCTTTTGCTTTTAATTACAGGCCAAAACAAGCAAGATGATTTGTCAGTCAGTCATGACTGTGTCCAGGCAGTGCAGAAATTGTGTAATCCTAAGTGAGATGAAATGCAAAAGCAAGTCACAAGTATAAGATAAATGGGTTCTATGTACTGTATAAATACTGTATAGTGCTTTCCTAGAATTATAATGCATCTGAGAAGTTTGACTCATCTAGCTTCCAGGTAATTACCTTATCTAGATCTGTACGGCATCTACAAATGCTGAAAATCAAGCCAAACTAAAATTCGGTTCGTATAGACCACACTGTAGGAATTAAGGCTTAAGAACACAGACACACACATACAGTACACGCACATACTGTATATATATATATATATATATATATATATATATATATATATATATATATATATATATACTTATACAGGCCTATCTCCAGTTGGCCACATAATATAAATAAACATTTATAAATCTGATTTAAGGCCATATTGAATTTCAAAAGACTTGCCCCTACTCCACAAAACGCACATCAGGGGCACTAATATGAGCCATATTGTAGACATATTATAGTGCACAGGCACTAAGGAGACATGACATACACTAACCAAATCTCTCTCTCTCTCTCTCTCTCTCTTTCACTGTATCACTATCCAATCCTCTCTCTCTCTCTCTCTCTCATTGTCAAAACACATTCTTTTGCACTTTCTCTCCCCTTATACATCTATATTCTACTTCAGCCAAGCCAAAACCGGATCAGCCTTTCCCAAATGCACCAGAATGACGTCTAGCAATGTAGGTTTTAACATAACACATGAGCTTCTCAGGAAAAGGCTTGTGAACGGAAATTTGGACGCCGGCCTATCCATCATTTTTGGTTATGCGAAAAGCGTCACGGTGCATTTTGTGTAATCTGTCCTCGTAAATCCTAAGGTTTCATAGCCCTAAAGGGCTGTTTGGAGAGAACATGTTATACAAATGAACGGCTTCGGGGCTTTTATGAAATTATTCCTCACTTTAAGCTCATTCGCCGATATACCTGTTAATCTCAACTTCTTAAATCTCAGTGGACGACTCAGTTATTTAATGTAAATCGTAATGTTTTGTAAATACTATAAATTATGCGTCGTACTTCAAGCCATCAAGAAATGAATGCAGTTAGTTTAATGCATTAAGGCAATCAATGCTGGCTTTTTTGAATTCATGATTTCGAATCCCTCTTATAAGCACTGTTATTTCCCATTCCTGTCTGGCCCGTTCATCTTCTCATTCTTCCTCTCACCAGCTCAGGGTGATGAATCTAAAAGCTTTATCTTTCCTGCCTCCTTTTCTAAACTGCCCTCTCTGTTAATCCAGCCATCCTTCTCTCTGTCACTACACTACAGTATTCGTACAACGACCAAGCAAGAGCCGCCGCTTCCGAGTCCTAAAGTCAATTTGACAAGGTGGAGGTTAGAGATAAAGCTGCCCCCCATTGCCTATTGTTCCCATTCATATTGTTCCAAAGTGACAATCTGAATGGCAGGTGCTCTGCCCTAACAGTGTTTTTTTCCCCCCTGAGACTCAATCTCCACATGAGGTCATTAAACCAGCAGGCTAAACGTAAGCCATGGCGAGGCTGCGTGATGCAGCATGACTTTAAAGCTTTAAATCTCACACGGCAGTTATAGTAAATAAAAGGGGAGCACTAGAAATGTGCATTGAGCCGCGTTAAGAAGATGATTCATCCGCAAGATCACTTACACCCTTAAAGTCATGGCAGAAGAACGTTTCTGAAAACACAGTATCGTCTCCGAGTCCCTCGAGAGAATCCGCAGCGCACGCCGCGTTTCCCGCCGCAATCTCCTGTTATTTCCCCTAAAGCCAAACGTGTCTGGTCTGCACCGAGCGCGTACTGTAGGTATGCTCCATTTCCTCTGCCAAGCTTCGGGACGCCGTTTGGAATCCTAATTGAGGTGCTCCCCTTGTGTTTGGACCGCCCCTCTGGGTGGCTTTTACTCGTGGGATGTTGAGACTCTGGCAAGATGCGACCCAACCTCACTCTCAAACCACGTACAGTTTTCAGTCATTTTGTTTCTTGAGTCGTTTCAATTTCGTGTACAAAAAAAAGTTTAATTATGCCAAGTATAGATGTTCTGCTGAAAGTCTAAACATTCTCTGGTGATATCATTCAGCCTAAAATAAAAAAAGGTCCTAGATTTTTTTTTTTTTTTTAGAAAACAAGTCCTCCAGCACTTGTAGGAGTAACTGATAAGGACTTGAGCAACACTGATACTGTCATTTTTCATAATGTGAAACTGTCTACTGGGGATATACTGTATAGCCTTGAGTCTTGGGCCACCGCTCTTTTCTTTATAATAAATGAAGGGAATTATGTAAATGAAATGAAAGAAATACTGTGACAGTTGCTTACGATAAAATATAAAAAATTGGTTGTTAACTCCAAGCAGCGACCTCATTTCCCCTCTCGTCTGTTCCAACCACTCAGCATTCAGCACCACCAGTTTCCTACTCCCCGGCCTGATCATCTCTCATCATCTGCACCTGGTTCATGCCTTAGATGTTTTTTTTTATGCTTGAATGATTTATAGGTGACTGTGTGTCTTAACAAACCAAAAACATTCCTCTGAATCTGATCAGGTACAGGGACTGGACTAAAACTGAGAGCCACAACAGTCTTTCAGGAGGCCTGGGGAATTATACCTCCAGACTACATATAAAAAAAAAAAAAAGAAAGACTATAACTGAAGAAGCATATTATTCATAATGTGTTCTAAATGACTACAAATGCAGCAAAAAATAAGTGCATTATTATTATTATTATTATTATTATTATTATTATTATTATTATTATTAATCTTCACACTGAAAGGAAAAAGAGTTTGGAATACAGAGTTTGTAAGGGCAAGCGTAAAGCTCATAAATTTTCAGAAAAAGCTCTCTACCAAAACACTACCAAAAAAAAAAAAAACATTTTAAAACAGCTTAAACATTCTTGCACTGGACGAGAGAGAGATTCTTTCTTCGTTATCTACATCTTTGGACACGAAACGGGTTTACAATGGTGCGCACACATTTAGGATTTTTCGCAGCACGTACTCTGACTTTTTTTTTTTTTGGGTCTCCCAATGAATTTCAAATATAATTCATCGTCTTGTACTTTCACATCCACTTTTATGTCTGAATTGTTTTTAAATAGAAATTTAGAATAGAATCAATTTGAATAGAACCTTCTCTGTTGCAATTAAAAGTAAATTCCGCATTAAAGTGATTCCACTTTCTGAATTTGAATATAGATAAGAATATAAGAAGCAATAAACAGATACACATAAGGCCCTTACTGCCTTTCACTTAATCAGTCACATCTCATCAGATTTTTTTTTTCCTGCTAACTCTCTATAACGTACTATGGAAGTGCCCATGTTTTAATATGATTCTTATCACCACCTACCGCAACACTCTCCTGTGTTCATAGTGCAGAGTGCTATTTGTCTTAGGCCTTGTTGAGGTAGATGGCACCCTGCTGCAAGGCTTGTTTGTTCGCACTTGCTCCAGATCAAATAGAGTGGTTTATTACCCCGCCACGTACGGAATAAAAGATCGCCCGCCCTCGTCTTTCATCTGCCAGCCTCAGAGCGTCATGTGGTCACCACACGTCTCCTTTGGGCATGAGTTCTTAAGAAGGACACCGTTCTGCACAGCATCACTGCTGTCTACACCATCGATGCTAACATTTGGTTTAGGTTTTGACTTTAGCAACATTCCACAATCCAGAAACCAGCGAAAACGTTGCGCTTTGTACCTTCACATCGGTCTAAAGTTAATGTTAAACTAACTCGATGTTGAATTAAATCTGACTTAATTAGCCCATGGGGTAGGATGTCAGAACGAATTGTTAACATCGCGAATCAAATCCGGAACGATGATAACCGATGCTCAGAGAGTTCCTTTTGAAATCAGTACTATAAGCGATCGTATCACAATCCACGACGGGAAGCAACTGCATCATCAGAACCTTTGGCAGATACTGTAAAAGAGTGGATGTGCCAGTAAAAGGTTAGACTTCTCATTGTATCTGGCTGCGGTCTGTCTTAGGGAGGCTTTTGTTTAGTAAATATTATCATTCCCATATCATGTCGCTGCATTCCTGGCTCTCAACACATTAAGCAGACCAGACGAAAAAAGAAATGAATTGTTCCATATTTCCTTTGTGTCTGTTTACTCTCCAGATCGTCCATTCCCAAAAACACTGACAGAGGATAGCTCCGAATTCCTAAAACTTCTCGGCTAAAGGCATAAATGACAGCTAGGCCTCACAGGACCCATCCATAACCCAGCACCCCGGGAGCAAACTGAAAACAAAGCCAAAAAAAAAAAAAAAAAGCACACACCAGTAGGAACAAATAAAGTGAGTGTGGCATACGTCTATGGACGTCATCGCAAGGGGGGACGGCAGAAGCAAAATAAACCCTGAGCGTCCTGACCATATTTAAGGACGGCGGTCCTGCCAGAACTCCACAGCTTCTGTTTATTCAGCAGGAGGCTTGTTTAAAACCAGGCCAGCTCCTGGTTCAACGGATGGATCATGTAAATCTCATCAAAGCTGAAAGGGTCAGCTCCTGGATCTGACGAGGACAATGCTGCTCTGAATTCGAACCGCTCAGGCGTGGCAGCATCCTAGTGGATTACTAAGAAATTCCAGCTTGATCCTTTTGTTTAACAGGTTGCTAGATGCAAACCATTGTGTTGGAGGGCCTGGTTTAGCTTCTATTACTGTGAGAAAAAGCAAAACATGCCAAGATGTATCCATATGTGCGTAGTCTGAATAAACGTGTCGCATCCAGCTAGGCTGAAAATGACAGGGATGATTTGAAGTCTGGGTTGTTGCTTAGGTGACAAAGCTCCCATAACAAAAGCAAGGCCGTGCTAACCTGAGCCTGTCGCGATGCATGCACATGATCAAACCCAGTCCTGGATTAAAGCATGACACGCAATTGGAGTCCAGAACAGACCCCGATGTCCCTCCTTTTCATTGGGACCAAATCAAGGACATTAACGACTTTGACTTGTAGTTTCCAGCCAAAAGTCTTTCCTTAAAAGCATACAGCACAATCCTTATTGCCAGACCTGGCCAAGACGTTCGGTTCCTGATGTTTCCCAGAAGTCCATGCCCGCAAGCAGAGCCAGCAGCTGCCTGGCAGGCTGCGCTACAGCCGTTCACCAGCGCGCAGTTTTCACACATGCTGCTCTTATGTCGTGCCTGGGTCAGGAGGACACCGAAAACCACAAACCCAATTCCTGACCAAGCGACTGTTAGCGCAAACCTCAGCACAACAAATATACACACATGCTCCTCATGCCTCCCGGCTGCACCAATTTCTGACCGAAATAGAGCTCCGCAATTTGTCTCGATTGGATTCCTTATATATAGTGATTGTTATTAGCGTTTTGTCATTATTGCTATTATTGTTATTATCTCCCTATTTATAAAACATATTCTTATAGTTTTCCATTAGGAATATATCAATTATAGGAAGTATAGGAATACAGGGCTTGATCTAAACTACTCTGCCAAAAAAATGTCACCATTTGGATTTAAATAAGCAAATATCCTTTGATTGGACAATCAGCGATTAATATGATTTAGTTGGCTATAATTCTTTTAACCCTAACCGTAGCTTATCATTTCCTTAACAGCCATGTCAGAAAAAAAAAAAAAAAAAAAAAACATTCAAGGGTTTTTCGGAAGGACCAAATTATTGGCCTGGATAAAGCAAATAAAACTAATAGGGAGATTGCTGAAACTGCATTGGGTTAAGAATTAACCAACACATTACTAAAACCCAGAAGGATAGTGCTGACCCGTCAAGGAACAAATACAATCGAAAAAATCATGAATGAACGTGATCATTAAACGTTTGGTGAAATTGTATGGCAAAATAACAATGTTAGAAAGCACAGCTTTGCTTAACATTGCAAAATGTGGCAGGGTTGGGACTAAACAGCTGTGTGGCCATGAGAAAACCGCTTGTAAGTGAAGCAAATGTGAAAAAGACAGCAAAACGTTTGGACTTTGCAGCAATGGACAAAGATCATGAGTCCAGATTTACGCTAATCTGGCTGTGTAAACTCCTGATACTGTTGTGTGTGTGACACATCCAGGAGATCAGCAGTTTCGGAAATACTCAAACCGGTCCGTCGGGTGCGAGCGAGATCACACTTATTCTGTGTGAACATTAACTCAAGCTCTTGCCCTGTAACCTGGATGATGTTATGCATTGTGCTGATGCCACATGATTGGTTGATTCGATAACTGTGTTAACGTCCAGGCGTCCAGGCGTTCCTAATAAGGTGAATTTTGAGTATAAGTACTCATAGCTCAAACCTTGGCCAATGAATTGCTGAATTTTAATCATTCACTTATCCTCTATACCGCTTAATAATTTCTTAATTACATTCTGTATTAGGCGGCACGGTGGTGTAGTGGTTAGCACTGTCGCCTTGCACCGCCAGGGTCCGGGCTCGATCCCCGGCCAGGTGGGTTTCCTCCGGGTACTCCGGTTTCCTCCCACAATCCAAAGACATGTAGGTTAGGCTAATTGGCGTTCCCAAATTGCCCGTAGTGTGTGAATGAATGAGTGAGTGTATGTATGTGTGTGTCTGTGCCCTGCGATGGATTGGCACCCTGTCCAGGGTGTACCCTGCCATGTGCCCTAAGTCTCCTGGGATAGGCTCCAGGCCCCCGTGACCCTGAATACAGGATTAAGCGGTATAGATGTTGAGAGAGAGAGTGAGACATGCTGTATTACTACACATAACAAGCTAGCTAGCTAGCCATATACTATCATTCACTTAGCAACCAAAATATAACCTAAGCTGCACATCAACGCTTCCACTTGACTAATTCTATCATGTTTTTAGAATCTTTAACATAAGAATTTATTATTTTTTTTACCAAAAATGACTAAAACAACAGATGCCCTTATAAGGGAATGTGAAGATCCGAGCCCTTTCGAGAACCTGCACATTGTTCCAGTAAGAGAGGATGCCATTCCCACTCCTTCTTCTTTGCTGAAATACACTGAGGCATGCAGGGGGTGTAAGGGGACAGAGAATGGCATTTGGCTCATTCTTTCTATCTCTCCCATTTCAGTGTGGACTTCTGATGAGAGCCAGCAGCGTACTGTGCCAGCCACAATGTGCCACATTGTGCTCCCGGAGTGTGAAGGCCGTGAGCCACTGGCCACTGTGAAAACTCTGTCACTCCACCGGCTGCAGATACGCGGCGAGTGAGAGCGAGCACGCATACAGTATGTGAGTGAGAGAACGAGAGCGTGCGTAATATGGATGTGGATGTGTGCGCTCGCAAATCACAAAGTGAAGAATCGTATATGTGTTGCTAACAAAAGGTTACATTTAGAGCGAATATTTATTAACTATTCACTAAACATGGTCATGAGACAGATGTGCGCTCGTTACACTTCCATCAGCACTGCAGGGTGTTACAGGACCGGTGGCAGTGTGTAAACCAGGCCCGGGAGAGATGCCGAGAACTTGCACCTGGACTTTAAGTGCTCGTGAAACGATATTTTATGGAATGACTTCAAGTCAAGGCATCTGCGAGTTCTGAACCTTTCAGGTGACAAACTAATTTCTTAATCCGGCGTTATCACTGAATCGCAGGCGAATTCTGAAAATCTTTGCAAAGTATAAAGTAGCTGTACCGACACCCAGACCTGAGCGGGTAAACAAATAAATGCTCCAGTGCATGAATAAGGGGGCTCGCCTAAATTTATGGTCCTTCGCAAGGGCATTCCTTACAAAATCCCTGTGGGGTTTGGAAGGTTACAGGGGTCAAAAGACCCTCCAGTCAAAGTTTGTATGTTTTGCTTGTCATGCTACATTCAGAGAAAAGAACCCTTAATTTTAAAAATTATAATTACGAAATTAAAGAAAATGCAGAAACAGCCCTCGTCCTATATCTATCTATATATCATTATATGATATGGCTATTATGATATATATATATATAGATATAGATATGATAGATATGATAGATAGATAGATCATCAGGGAGAACCGATCCAATGTTATCATGATACTCATGTGCCTATTTGACTTGTATGTGATTCTTTAAGTATCATAATTTTATAAAGATGCCGATTCAATTTTACATTTTTAAAATTCTAAACAACCTTAGCAAATAACTACCAACGTGTGACTAGTTTAGAGAAGACCACCTATAGAATCATAGAATAACTGCAATTTTACCACCTCAAATGCACTCATATATTTAAAAATAAATAAATAAATAATGTGCAAAATTATTATTTTTGCAAAAGAAATAATAAAACCTAGCGTTGGACCTGACTGCTGGGACGTTTTTAGAAAACATCGTATTGTGTTCTGTATAAATACCTGTATAAGCATTGTGTTCTGTATAAGTATTGCACTTTGATTAGGCCTGCACGATTTGATTAAAAAAAAAAAATACCCTGTGATTATTTTCACTCTTATTGTGATTGCAATTGATACTGCCATATTTACCTATTAAATGCACCATTTGGTATTCAAACATATATATGAAGGGTAACAAATGTGCAAATAATGGTACACATTATCTCATTAAGGTTTGCCTACCTACTGTAGTTTCAGGGTACATGATGCCTTGGATGTCTATTATTTAACAGCACTGTAACTATGGTACTTTTATTATAAGAATATAAGCAGTTTAACCTTATAGTGATAGGAGGGAAGGTAAAACCTGTTAACTATGTGAAAAAAAAAAAACAATCCAAATACTTCCCATTTCATGACTTGTACATCATTTAATCGTTTGGTAATCTGCTATCTAAATGCTATATAATACAAAATAGCACAAAAATTCCAGATGAAGTACTACGAAGCAGTGAAAGCTTATAAAACTACGGCATTAAAAATGTACACATCTAACTGTTCACCAATGAACTGGCTCCTCCTAAGAGCACCATGAACTTGTGCATATTTTTTTCACAACAGCTTCGGCTAATGCCAAAGCAAACCGTTTTACACTCAACATCTGACCATTTAAAAACGTCATGAAACATCATGCCGTGTTTGAAATGCTTGAGCGACCGTAAAGTGTATTTCATCCACTCCAACACATCATCAGGAAGCGGCCAATTCATAAAAAGTACGTGAGGAAAAATTCAAAAGAACCGCAATTGTAAATATTATTCAAGATTATATTCGTGATACTTCATAATGAAGTCTTTTTTCTTTCTTTCTTTCTTTCTTTCTTTTTTTTTTTTAAGTTCCTTTCAGTACCAGTACACAGCCAAAACCACATTGCTAGCATAACTCTGAATTAAATCAGTGTTCATATAATGTTCATGTGTATGCAGCTGGACTCTTGGGGCTGCGGAATATGTCTTTTTTGTTTTTTGTTTTTTAACTGATTGCAATTTTGGCTTTTGTTGTACTAACACTGCGAAGGTTGTGATATACAGTATGAATGGCAAACCACACACCCACATGCATACAAACATGTCTGTCAAACTATCAGAAAAGTATCCACCTCTTTTCATAGCCCTTATAAGCTTTGCGTTTATTGCGATGTATTTTAAATAAATGAAAATGAGGATTGCAGTGCCAGACTGTTGCTCTTGCCGCTGTAGATCAGTACAGCAACAGGTTACACAGTTCAGTGTACAACTTTAAAGATCTCCTTTTGATTGATTACACATCTAAACACAAAACCTATTTCATGTTTTGTTTAGCTCACTTCCCATGATAAAAAATCTGGGCTAATTATAAATAGACGATGTATGATCTCATTAAGAGGATGTTTGCCAATATTTATTTATTAACTCAATAATTAAATGAAAAAAAATATATTTAAGTTACTGACAAACTCTACATTAATTCCTGACTATGTGTACCTGTAATAAATTGCAAGCCTTTATTGATTAAATAATTGCACAGGTCCCTACCGCGATTTCGATTTTTGTAAGATTAAATTGTGCAGCACTAGATATGATTATTTGGTCTGCTCACGGTTACAATCATTCATATTATATATACACACAAATATATACAGTGTAGCAGCAATATCACTTAATTACTTCCTAACAGTTCAAATTAGATCCTTTTTTACATCTGACAAATAAAAGCAGAAGTTCACAAATGAACTGGGTTAAATTTTTTTTTTTTTTTTACTGAATCATTTCTGATCAATTCATTAAATGATTGCACATCTTGTTGCATTCAATCACATCATCCTTGTCAGTTAAATATCTTAGAACTGGCAGTTTATTCGGATGTGTTTTGGTTCATTTACTATAATCCCAGGTTGCTCAAGCAAAATGAACACACTATGAGGCATGGCATGAGTGCAACATGAATTATATTGCTTTAACAAAAGTCGATCTTGGCTAGATACCTGGTTATACCTCGTATCTTCATGAAACTACATGTGCATGATTTAAGGCAAAGACTAGCAATGCAATCCCGATGTGATGTTATGCATGTATTGCATTAACAGGTAGAAATGCATGCTCACTGATTATCACAGGTACGCGCGTGCGATAACGTGCGCACGAACCCCCCCCCCAAAGCAGTGCACCGATTGCGCTACTTACAGACGCTCGGTGTTTCTCGGGATGCCCCTCGGTACACTCTTGAATCCCTGCGCCTGGCAGTCCACGTGTGAGCCCGAGCAACTGCACTTGTGCGGACACGCGCGCGCCGCGGCCAGGCACAGCAAGCCGCACAGCAGAGTCAATGAGGAGGCGCGCTGGAACTCCGGGCGCCTCTCGCGCGCAGCCGGTGCCATCGTACCCGCAACTCGGAAACGCAAACGAGACAGGGAGGGAGATCGTAGATATAAATAAATAGAAATACGATTTTTTTTTTTTTTGTAAAAATAAAAAATAAAAAACAAAAATAAATATCCGGTGCTTGTTCCAAAGTCGCTCAGGATCCGTTAACAAAAATAATAACAGAGACCAAGTGATGAACCGAATTTCAATCGTGATCAATTCTCCAGTTTGCAGGACTCCTCCAGACGCGTGGACTCAGTCAGGAAAAGTTAAACTTCCTTCCATTCATCCGCTGAAACCAAGAAAGTGCGCATATCCGAAATCCGACATGACCATCATTACATTACACACTGATCTGCATAAAATTCCTCCTTATTGTTTATATGTTTATGTGTGTGTGTGTGTGTTCATGTGTATGTGTGGGTATGTTTTATATATATTTATATATATATACATATGTATATAAATTCTAACAGAAGGGTCCTGATGATCTCCCGTGCACAGAAAACAAACTTGATCCGAGCGGCAAATCCTCAGTTGTAGGAGATTGAGAAGACAGACAGCAGGCGCACGAGCAGAAACTTCTGAGGCGCGCGGGTAAAGTTTGCGCGTTCACTCAGAGAAGTGCGGGCGGGCGCGAGGGCGCACGCACACACTCACACACACACACACACACACGCACCGAATCCGCGCTCTACACGCCTACTGGCTCTCCGGTGTGATGTCAATCTGGGATGGTTGGGGGTCTCCTGTAAAAAATAAAAATACAAAGTTTCGGATAATTCGAATGAAGTAAAAGATTGAGCTTATATAAACAAATAATAGACACAAGACACGCGATCAGGGGCAAAACTAACACGGATGTGGATGTTCTACTTTTAAAGTAGACAGCCTAATGATTTTTGTCCTACAGCGTACTTTCTGTACTTCTGTGTTTACGCAGCGGTAAGTAGCACATCTGCACATTTGCTCCTAATGTCTACTAATGAAACCTGGCTGGAAAAAGTGGCCTGCGGGATTTCTTAGAATAACTCGACCATACTTGCTGAGTCAAACTATTTTTGTGCCATCCCAAAACCCATTGAGAGCGAAGTTCCTCTTTCTGTGGTGATTAACTTGAGTCTATCCGCTACCGTCACAACTGATTTTTCCCCTCCAAGCTCAGCATTTTGCAGTCGCAGTGCCCTCGTCTGGCCAGAAAGTGAACATGTCTGAGACGAACGTGTTTAAAAAAAAAGAAAAAGAAAAAAAATTGCTTCCATACTCTTAAAAAAAAAAAAAAAAGGGTACTACAGTACTAAACCGTACCATGCTTTCTCACTGTGGTGGTATCCTCAAGGGTAAGGTCTTTGTACTCTCAGTTGTTTTTGCCTGCTTGTATATATTTTCTGGGAAATTATTACAATATATTTATTCATGTGCGCCTGGAGTCTATTCTAATGAGGTCAGGGACACCCTGGATGGTGCCAACCCTTTGCTGGGCACACACGAACGCAATCACACAGTCACACATACACCGATCAGCCATAACATTATGACCCCCTGCTTAACTTTGAATATTCAGTGATGCGCTGTGTGTTCTGACACCTTTCTATCACATCCAGCATTAACATTTTCCTCAGTTTGATCTACACTGGCGCTTCTATTTGATCTGACTACATGGGCCAGCCTTCTTTACCCATGTGCATCAGTAAGCCTTGGCCACCCATGACCCTGTCGCCAATTCACCGGTTTTCCTTTCTGGGATCACTTTTGGTGTGTGCAGACCCCCAAGATCTGCAGTCTTGGTGTTGCCCTTGTCAAATTTCGCCCTTGTTTAAATTATTTTTTTCTGCTTCCAACACATCAACTTCAGGGACAAATATGCACACTTGCTGTCTAATATATCCCACCCACTTTCAGGTGCCACTGTAACGAGATATTGTAACTGTAGCTATTGTGACAAGGGCCAAATTGCGGTGTGTGATGTGATGGGTCAGAGCAGCTTCAAAACTTGTGGGATGTCCCTGGTCTGCAGTGGTCTGGACATACCAAAAGTGCTTCAAGGAAGGAAAACCAGTGAACCAGAGACGGGGTCAAGTGAAGAGTGAAGCCTAGCCGATGTAGTCTGATCCAATGGGAGGGCTAATGTAGCTCAAATTGCTGAAAATGTTAATGCTGATTCTGACAGAAAGGTGTAAGAACACACAGTGCATTATTTTTTGGGGACCTAATCAATATTAGGCAGGTAGTCATAATGTTATGGCTGGTTGGTGTACTTATTTGTTCATTCTGCATATTCTATTCTATGCAGCGATGCAGAAGGCCTCGAGCCTATTCCAATAAGCTTTGAGACACATCGGTGGGATGGTGTCAATCCTTTACAGGGCACAAACAGACTCACACTCACTCACTCACACAATCACACATACACACCACCGGTAATTTGGAGACAGGAATCAGTCTACAAACCATGTAGAATACCCACAAAGCAACCGGAGAACATGCTAACTCTATGCACACAGCCTGGAGGCAAGATTCAAATCCCCAGCCATGGAAGTGTGAGTCAACAGTGCTAACCCTTGAGCTGCCAGACCCAGACAGCATTTGTGTATTAAAATAGCAATTCCTGATTCTAAGTTGCTTGCTGGTGGTGCATTTTTATTGTTCCTGTGAGAAGTTAGGTTAAAGGTTATGTGCCACACTGATGTGACACTGCTAGCATACTGGGAACTCCTGAGACTACTATTGAATACTTCTAATTTTCTAATCTAACCACATTTTTTTCCCAATCATGAAGGGTAGTGAGGCGGAGATCATATATACTCATATCACTGTTCCTGTCATGATCTGTTTCCATAAATTCTGCAAATGCATTCAACAGCCAACAGTTCCCCTTATACGCCATATCTGATCCATCACTATCACGTAGGACAGCGTCTTTCTTATTTGGAGGAAAAACAGCATTGTTACATCCCCTGTCTTGGGTATCATTTAAATCCCCCATATCCAGAAGTAGCATTTGACTCAAATGTAACAAAGATGAGGACGTGACTAGAAAGTTAGGCAGAATAAAAAATGTGTATTGTGTAAGTACTGTATGTGTATAACTAGATGTAAAGTGTTTTCCCACCAGTCAGTATTATTACTTTTGAGATGTTCACTCATTCCATGACCACACTGAAAAAAAAGCTTAGTAAGTGCAAATGCATATATCAACACTAGACCCCTTGATGATGAGCTCTACCAAAAAATTTCTGTTCTATCTTTGATATCTTTTCTTTAGCCATCCTCTTCTCGTGGTGCAACCAGGAAATAAACTATGAAGTCAGATCAGTGTCATAATTCACAAATCAATGTTATGCAAATCACGATGTATTTTATGATCCACAAATAAATGTAACGTGAATCACAAATGTATTTTGCATCTACAAACCGCTCACCATTTATGAACCTCTTTTCACCCTAAACACGTGACACCGCTCACATTTCATTGAGACTCTTTATTATTTCAATACTGGCTGGAAATCTAAAGGTAAAAAGGTAGCATTTTCATAATATTTGCATAAATTTCAGACTTTTTTAGTATCTGCTAGATTCTGTTTTTATGCTTTAATGACACTCGAGCTGGCGCAGACTGCAGGTTTGTTCAAAACTATATGAGCCATTTTAGATCCAATCTGTAGGCAGAACACACGCTTCAGTAGAAGAGATTGCAAATGAGGAAAAATCTGACCTTTTGTACAAAGCAGTTAACACGGTCAATTTCACTAATTTGCGAACATTTAAACAGGAAACTAGAAAAAGGTACAGAATCTTGAATATTAAAATATATATATATATATATATATATATATATATATATTGGACATGAACTCTCCCTGGTTTAAATATTCCCAAAATTATAAAAACCTTCTGTTTACTTCCCATTTTAAATATAAGAAGAAAATTATGGTGTTTATTAAGAAAAAAATTACAGAAATGATCTCAAACATTAGAGATAATGTGCAGATTTATCTGTTAGCGCCTGCAAACAAAAAGAGCAAGAACTTATTTTTTACACACACCATTTAGTGCAACATCTAACATCATAATAATAAGATGTCACTGTATAAGAAGTGGAGACATGCTTTATGCAATGCTGAGCTACGGCGGAGACTCGGCTCGGCTAGTTAGCGATCTAAGAGATGATAAGCACGATGCCATAGACTGCAGGATTAGCATGAAGATTTGGAGTCTCTGTTATGAGGTGAGAGTTGGATGAACTAAAGGACTAAAGTGCTTCTGAAGTGGTCTTTTAGGCAGAGAAAAAACAAGGGCTTGTTCCGACTGGTGCCGTTGCTAACGGCGGTAATCAGATGGCATGTAGAAAACATTTTTTACATAAAAAAAAAAAAAGACCAAAAATGGCAAAAAGTTGAAGCTTAAAACGCCACATTTCATTAGAAACAATTCATCCTGAAGTATATCATCCTGAACAAGATTTTGTCTCCTTTTTAATTCCGTTTAGTTTTCTCAGAACCATCCGTTTTGTTTAGTTCACAGCTAACATAAGCGGCAATGCTAACTAGCTTCTAACACCAGGATCAAGGGCATTACTTTTTGTGATGGAGGGAGGGACTGAATACCGTACATAATACACTAGCTTTCCATTGAACGCTATTTGGTGTTCAGCCCCAGAAACACAGAAATTTGCTGATATTCTAAAGTCAAAATATTAAGTAAATTCCCCAAGTTTCTCAGGACATAGTATTGGTAAGAATTTAAACTATGTTTGATCCATGTTAATTACACTTACTCTAACTATTGGTCGCCATTAGTCATGCCAGTCATGGAAGGATACGTGCTGGCAGAGCAAAATAGCTGAATAAATCAACAAACAAATCATATAAGTGGTGTTTGTAGAATGTTCTATAAAAGCAATATCACACTCGATGTTGTGCTGTTGTACTGAATATCAGTTTTATCAGATATCGTGCTTAAATAGGCATGTTTTTAGGGTGGATTTTTTTGTTTTTACAGTACATGTATTTTTGACCGTAGCTACATTCATGTTCCCATGTAAAATATACAAACTACAGTAGGAGCCGATGGTTAATGTCCCTCACCAAAGTGAGGGTATAGGCCATGTGTTTATATACATTATGTATTTCATGTTTCATAAACTCTGCGGCAGATGTTTTGCTTTCTTCAGCCGGACCTCAGTATTCCCCGGAAGAGCGTGAACCTCAACATGATACGGAGTAATGGGATTAAAAACTATGTTTAGAGAACAGAGTGGATTGAGTGGAAGTGGATAGCTTCATTAAATCCTGGTTGTTGGAGCTCTGTGCTGCAATACAGCCATCCAGAGGAGACTTGTTTAACAGACTGAGCAGATTGAATCAGCAGCCATCTGCCAGACTAATTCACTTACATTATTTCTTTTAAGAGCAAATAGAAACACACGTTTTGACCTTATGGACTTTTTCATTTCTCTCTCTCTCTCTCTCTCTCTCTCTCTCTCCATCTGCTGTTCCTTTGAAGAATCCAAAGCTCAATTCCCTGCAGTAACTCTGTTTCTTAAACAACGCCAGTAGAAAGGTGAGGCTAAGCCTTGAACCATGTGCTTCACACTTCCCCTAACCCACACACACACATGGCCACAGCCCTATAAATCCGGTGTGGGTGTCAATAAGTCCCGATGTGCTTGCTTTACTGAGCGCTTTATTCTTTTCACTTGTTCACATCAGGAGCGAGGAATGCTCCACCTGTGCCGGAGTGTGGAGAATGAGCATGCAAAGGGGAAGAGCACTACACGACATGTGTTGGATCTGAATCTCCATGCCCCAGGTCTGACCCTATAAAAATACCACAATAACACAGCCCCAGCATGATAATGTGAATCTTGCGCCAGTGTGTTCCTGCTAGTTTGTTCTGACGCGTCTTTGTTTAGTCAGAGGATTTTGGTTGTTGTTGAGGTCAAACTGATTGTTCGAGTCCACAAACCTAGACACCCACTGTAGCACAAAAAACATGACTGCCATAATAAGGTTCCTTGTCGAACAGGGTGGGAAACCTTCATCATAGCGTGCAGAGCTTTCTTTAGTAAATCGCAATCATACGTTATCACGGTAGTCACTATAAACTGTAGTTAGTTTTTAACGCACTTTTGGTAATTAATATAAATATCTTGAATGTATTTCTCCATTCAAGAGGTCAGTGTTAAACTGGTATGCCTCATGATACGAGAGATGAGTGGTCAGTGCGCGAGGAAACTTGGCATGATCAGAGTGGATCAGAGCCCAGGGCAGTGGAAGAAGCACCATGGCCAAAGACCTGTCTGAGAAAAACGGGCCATTAGCATACCATTTAGACATGAGAGGCCCTTTTAATGGAGCACTTAA
Organism: Clarias fuscus; assembly: GCA_030347435.1. Taxonomy (NCBI): domain Eukaryota; kingdom Metazoa; phylum Chordata; class Actinopteri; order Siluriformes; family Clariidae; genus Clarias; species Clarias fuscus. The sequence continues at coordinate 25,698,934 of CM059214.1, read as the reverse complement.
ACATAAAGGGAAGTTCAAACTTTCCAGCAATTACGTCAGTTACTCGGCCTATCTCTGTGCCGCAACATTGAGTGGGAGAGCTGTCTCATATGGATTTTCTCTCAGCCCATATATTCGCTTTCTTTGTCATTTTCTGTGTGTCGAGGATTGTCGTTCTGCAGCTTGGTAACTGAGAACAGAAACAGATTTCTCATATCCCTGGGTGGAAAATGATTTTCTCCCTTTGTGCTCAGGCACAAGTGGGAAAATAAGCCCTCAAGCATAAAATGCAACTGCGACATTTGTTTTACGGCTCGCAGACTTCAAACTGATTTCCTCGTCCTAACCAAAGAGAACAGTTGGCAGAGCACGCTATAGATTCAAGCATGTTGCCATGGGGTTCCTACAAGTGTTAACCAAATGGAACATGAATGGGAAATACGCTTGTTTTTCTCGGAGTCAGCTTGCATTTTTTTTTTGCCACCTCAATACGCCACAGAACGATGACAGAACCGAAGGCTGTCTCTGCTGCATCCTCCAGCTTTTCAGGTGCACGGGGGAGCCCAGAGCTACAGTACCAGAGAAGATGCATGCATGAAGCATTGCGATCCCAGTCGCTGCTGTCACAGAAAACTGTTCATTACCAGCACATTATCTAGCTTATAAAGGGGGAAACAGGCAGGGGGTGGGAAAGAGAAGAAGTGGGGAGTTGGAGAGTTGTGGTTAAGGGAAAAGTCTAGCAAAAACAGCCCCTAGCCTCATGGACACCCAGCCTCAAATGCTCCTGGGAGAGTTTCAGCCAGCTAGATACACTCAGCTCACCAGGACAGCCATTCCTTGTCAGTTCAAAAGCAGCCTAAAAATAAGTGACAGATCTTTGTGGGTTTATAAAGCAGACTATTTTTGATATTTGTGCTCATTTTGGTAATGGCACACAAACAATTAGAAAACAACACCAGATGTGCCACAGCATTTAGTATGATTTGTTTTCTTTGTTCTACCAGATCATATTTTCTTGGCAAGAGCCTTACTGGACCATAGTCAACCCGAGGCGGCTTCTTTAACAGGCTTGACCTCTGATCCAGCTCTGACGTTGAGGCTTGCTCTGTTTGATGTCCAGCCTTCTGCTAAATCTCTTACGGTTTGCGCTAGGCAGGAATAATTATGTTAAAACTGTGTTCACCATGACCTGAGCTGTGTAGACTCTCTCCTTCACATTTGGCATATGAGACCCTTTCACTTTGGCAAGGGCATGCATTGTATAGACCCAATAACTGCAGAAACTAATGAGTAAGCACAGCCATAGTAATTGCCAGAGAAATAACTCTCTATGTCTGTGTGGAAGACAATTAGACGGGTACATGGAAATAGTAGGAAGATTTAAAGGATGATGGAGTGGTTATGATTGCTTGTGTATTTCTGGTGGGATGGGGGTGGGGTTATCTAGTGCCCTTCCATTCCTTATGTTTCTATCAGGATTAGCCTATAAACAGTTACATATGTGGAGCTAACCCTGACATTACAATGTAGGACTTTTTTTTTTTCTTCCTCTCAGTACGGCTGGATGATTGATGATCCAATTTACTGGAGAGTTATCATGCACCTAAATACAAACGGCTGCATGGAGGGGTGGGTTGCTTACTCGTCTACTATTATTTTCCAAGACCAAAAATTTCATCTGCATTCCTAGAATCGGCAGTGTTTTAGTGTGGCTAGGCCCTAAATTCTCCACGCGGTGATTTTGTTGCATTTTCGATTTTTTGATGTGTAGGTTTGAAATGTGCCTTTTTCTAAGAACAAAACAACAACAGTCAAGCTTAAGACTTTTTACAGCTCAAGGACACAGAAAAGGGAATCATAAATGGAGGAAATTCAAATTCTAAGACTGATCTACCCTGGATACACTTCTTTTTCAGTAATAATCTCTAATTATAACACTAACCTCCAAGATCAGGCAGTTGATTAGGGCCAGCACATGCAGGCCATATGCGCTGCCCTCCACCTCCAGCTCATGGCTCTGAGCTATTTACATTCGGATGTCCTACTAGAATTCATCATGGCCCTCTGCAGGGATGACTGTCAGAAATTTGCAATCTAGTTTGCTTTGCTAAAACAGACCGGCCAGAAGCAGCTATTAGCAATTGGCCATTTGAGAGCCATTCGTAGCTATGACAGGGTTGACCTCGTTCTGGCCACCATCCATCTCCGCACAGAGCTGTGATTGCCTCTCGCTTTCTTTTTTCACCTCCTAAAATCTGGCTGACCAATTTTTTCGTATTCATTTTCAAATCTGTGCTACACACGTGGACAAAATTGTTGGTACCCTTCGGTCAATGAAAGAAAAACTCACAATGGTCACAGAAATAACTTTAATCTGACAAAAGTAATAATAAATAAGAATTCTATGAATGTTAACCAATGAAAGTCAGACATTGCTTTTCAACCATGCTTCAACGGAATTATAAAAAAAAATGAACTCATGGAACAGGCCTGGACAAAAATGATGGTACCCCTAACTTAATAGTTTGTTGCGCAACCTTTTGAGGCAATCACTGCAATCAAACGATTCCTGTAACTGTCTATGAGACTTCTGCACCTCTCTGCAGGTATTTTGGCCCACTCCTCATGAGCAAGCTGCTCCAATTGTTTCCGGTTTGAAGGGTGCCTTTTCCAGACAGCATGTTTCAGCTCCTTCCAAAGATGCTCAATAGGATTGAGGTCAGGGCTCATAGAAGGCCACTTTAGAATAGTCCAATGTTTTCCTCTTAGCCATTCTTGGGTGTTTTTAGCTGTGTGTTTTGGGTCATTGTCCTGTTGCAAGACCCATGACCTGCGACTGAGACCCAGCTTTCTGACACTGGCCAGCACATTTCTCTCTAGAATCCCTTGATAGTCTTGAGATTTCATTGTACCCTGCACAGATTCAAGACACCCTGTGCCAGATGCAGCAAAGCAGCCCCAGAACATAACAGAGCCTCCTCCATGTTTCACAGTAGGGACAGTGTTCTTTTCTTGATATGCTTCATTTTTCCATCTGTGAACATAGAGCTGATGTGCCTTGGCAAAAAGTTCCATTTTTGTCTCATCTGTCCATAGGACATTCTCCCAGAAGCTTTGTGGCTTGTCAACATGTAGTTTGGCATATTCCAGTCTGGCTTTTTTATGATTTGTTTTCAACAATGGTGTCCTCCTTGGTCGTCTCCCATGTAGTCCACTTTGGCTCAAACAACGACGGATGGTGCGATCTGACACTGATGTTCCTTGAGCATGAAGTTCACCTTGGATCTCTTTAGAAGTCTTTCTGGGCTCTTTTGTTACCATCCAGATTATCGGTCTGTTTGATTTGTCATCAATTTTCCTCCTGCGGCCACGTCCAGGGAGGTTGGTTACAGTCCCATGGATCTTAAATTTCTGAATAATATGTGCAACTGTAGTCACAGGAACATCTAGCTGCTTGGAAATGGTCTTATAGCCTTTACCTTTATCATGCTTGTCTATAATTTTCTTTCGAATCTCCTGAGACAACTCTTTCCTTCGCTTCCTCTGGTCCATGTTGAGTGTGGTACATACCATGTCACCAAACAACACAGTGACTACCTGGAGCCCTATATATAGGCCCACTGACTGATTACAAGATTGTAGACACCTGTGATGCTAATTAGTGGACACACCTTGAATTAACATGTCGCTTTGGTCACATTATTTTCAGCATTTTCTAGGGGTACCATCATTTTTGTCCAGGCCTGTTCCATGAGTTTATTTTTTTTAAATAATTCTGTTGAAGCATGGTTGAAAAGCAATGTCTGACTTTCATTGGTTAACATTCATAGAATTTTTTTTTATTATTACTTTTGTTAGATTAAAGTTATTTATGTGACCATTGTGAGTTTTTCTTTCATTGACCGAAGGGTACCAACAATTTTGTCCACGTGTGTAAGTCTGTCACTTCTGCGCTTGGCTGGCCTCACCACTCCTCCCTCCGCTGGCTCTTTTGTCAGCAGAGCGAAAGAAAGCCAACTGCAACACAAGTGGACCCTCAGAGGGTTTCACAGATTTAAATCAAAGAAACTTCTGGGAAGGGGGGATGCTCGGATAGAGATTGAAAACAGCAAAAGTTCAAAATCTCCAGCAAGGCATTTTAATTAACCCGACCTGACAGAGTGATTTTTGTCTGTGAGAGAATAGCAGTCGGGCAAAAAGGGTAGGGGGTCTCTTTGGAAGTCGAGAGAAGCTAGTGGAGAAAGCCTTCTAGCTCATAGACGGTGAAATCACATGGAGACTCAACAAGCCAGAACAATGACCTCCTTTTCTTGCATTCACTTTTGTCAACATGAGAAAATTAAAAATGCTGAGCATTATGAAGAGGACCTAGAAGGTGAAGGTCGAATGCCAAAAGCTCACACATTGATGAGAGAGTTTAGCAGCTGTGGCGGTGTTTACTTTGAATAAGCTGGAAATGCCCTGAGTGGCCCTGGCCCAAGGAAAACAATGTTCCGCGCTGACTGGCAGTGGGAACTCTATCCTTCTGCAAGCAAGCCAGTCGTGGTCTGACATGGGCACCGAGGCCCTTGCTAAATCAGGCCTTATTATGTTTACAGCGGCTTCACTGTACAAAGAGGAGGGAAGTGGAGGACAGGAAAGGGCTGAGCTGAGCAAACGCTACACTGTGTGGTGAATCAAATGAATAGGGAAGCACTCCAGTCCATAAAACCACAATTGTGCTTTGCTAGAGCAATAGACTTGAGGCTGATTGGATTGGATTGGCTGGCCTACTTTGAGGCACTGTGTAGAGATCTCAGCACTTTTGCAACTTTCTTTTGGAAACGCTAATGGTGATTACCACAGAACGTTGCGCTTTAACAATGATGCTAGTGTTACAGGATGAAATGTGGAAATAGGAATTTGACAGGATTCCATGAGATGTTAAATGTGCCAGTTCTCTGTGGGCGCTCAAAATGTAGCCCGTAAAAGCAACCCCACTGGCCTAGATTGCACTATATGCTTTAGATTACCGTTAGCGAGATCCGCAGGTCTGATTTCATTAATTTGTTCCACCTGCACAAATATAGCTGTGATATGAGCTATAGGACATTCTGCTACTGAAACAGTCAGATCAGTCAAGGTGCCTTTGATTCCCCGCTATCTGTGCCGTCCTGGGTCTTTTCCTCAGTCCGTCATCCTTGGTCTTCGATTGTGTAACAGTTCAGTGGCTTGCGCTCTGAATTAGATGGGTAAATTGAGGTTCTGTGGCAGACGTTTAGCTCTTTGGAAAGCATTACAGTTGAATTTAAAGTGCAGATAGTAGCTTTGCTGTCATCATTTTCCCCGTTCTCCCAGGCACCAGAGCACGTAAACACCAATTAGATAACTTTTACACTCACTGGCCACTTTAATGCGAACACCTGTATTATACCTTGTGATACAGGCATTACTCAGCAGTGCAATGCACCCGGCACATACAGGAGAAGATTTTCAGTTAATTTTCATTTCAAATGTTAAAATAAGACAAAAAGTCACAGTGATTTTATTTTGGTCATACACCTTATGTCTAAATGTACTGTAGCAGAGCTTGTTTCTGCTTATCATAAGGAAAAAGTACTGATAAACTGACATTACATAACATCTAGTTTCGTATTTAAACGTGTACTATGTTGTAAATAACATCATAATCATGAAAATACAATGTACAAAATAATCCATTTATTTTACAATGATGAAAAAATGCATTCATAAAGTTTTCTCATGTTTGTTTTATTTTAATTGTACAACAGCAAGTGATACAGGGGAAAAGTTTCACCCTGAAAAAATGTACAATTACTTACAGTACACCTGAAATGAAAACATTGACAGGACACAGTCTGAAATGTAATGTATTCATGCATTTCTTTTCCATGAGGTTGAGGACAGATGTTGTAGTTTCTAACTGTCCTCCGTCTCAGCTGTACTGTCCCTGCCAGGCCTTTCCTCCCTGCTGTGTCACTACATTCTCATTCTTCTGAATTATTTACAATGAGCAGGTAGAGCACAATGAGAAAGAAACTGAGGACTTCCTCTTACAATCGGTTCATCTAAAGCCTGATAATGTGTGAATATTGTATACTGTAGTATACTATACATAACCGAATTACAATATAAATGTGAAACAGACAAATAATATCGCATGAATGAAAAAAAACAAACCCAGTCCTGCGTCACCAATGCTTTGTAGTCCTCATATCACGCTAAATATACTGTATATACAGGACTCTATACAGTCGACACTCTAGGAATATTGTTGACTGTCTGTGGAAATAACTTGCCTTTTCAGCTGATTTAAAAAATCCTTCCATCCATCCTTCCTTCCTTGCTTTTTTCCTTCTTCATTTCCTTTCCTGCATTCTGTCTCTCATTCCTCCCTTACTTTTTTCATTCTTTCCTTCTATTCATCTTTTCTTTGTTCCACCCTTTCTTCGTTTTTTCTTCCTGTTATTTCATCTTTCCTACCATCCTCCTCTCCTTCTTCTTTTTTCGTCCGTCATTCCTTCCTCTTTTCCTCCTTTCCTTCATCATTTCATTCCTCTTTTCCTTGCTCTCTTCCTTCTTCATTTCCTTCATTTCCTTCGTTCCTTCTTTTATTTCTTCCTCAATTCTTTCTTTGTTTGTCATCCCTTCCATCATTCCTTCCTTCCATCCATCCTGTATTCCTTTCTTGCTCTCTTCTTCATTTCCTTCCATTATTCCTACCACCGTCCCCCCTTCTCATTTCTATCCTTCCATCATTCATTCATTCACTCCATCTTTCCATCTTCACTTCCTTCCTCCTTCCTTTCCATCCTTTCTTCTTTTCTACCCTCCTCCATTCTGTGCTTTCTCTCTTCCTCCCTTCCTTCTTTCCTTGTTCCTGTCCTGAACCAAGCAAAGGAATGGCAGTAGGGCAGAGTGGACAAGACAGGATAGAAACACAGAGGCTAATATTGCACTGCCACTTCCCACTTTGTCCATTTCCTTTCTTTCACCCTTCCTTCAACCATCAACTCATTGGAAGAGTGACGCTGAGATCAAGTGTGCAGGACACAGAGGGTCTAATGCTGTGTTCCCACATGTCACATGTCACTTTGCTGAAGCTGATGGAGAGTGCAAAGTGCTCTTTCCATGTGAGACCTGCCAGTTCCGCTCATGACCCAGCCAGTCTGATGTTTGGGCGACCGAGAAACACAGACCCTCCAGAGAGCTCAGGACCTGCTCTAGCTGCATGATGTCAGTCTCAAGGACCTCAAATAATAGGACCATGCGCAACTCTCCTTAAAAGCCTTGATGTTTTTTTTTTTTTTCCTGTGCGTTTCCCACAGCCTTGTAGCGATGATGGAGGCTACTCAGAGATCGTGAACTCATCTGGAGCCCAATAATGGAAAGAGAAAATGAATTGTTGAGCAACACGGCAGCCATGAGGAGCCAGCTCCATCTTTCACCAGTGCAGTTAAGATATTATTGATGCAGGATTGTTGCATTGCACAGTTTATTGGTTTATAGATTTTTAACCCAAGTCATCAGCTCAGCTCAGGTCCTTATAGATGACTGTTAAAGCATAAAACTGGTTCCTGGGAAGAAGACCCATTCCTGGAGATTATGCAAATGATCATGATATTGATCATTTTAATTCCCACAGATTATTAGACTTGAGACCAGTCAAGAGCGTGAAGTTTAATGTCAGTGCCATATCTGTAACATCGTTATGGGAGCCAGACAGTCTCTGAAATGTCTTTGAGAGATTCTGATGCATGAGTCTGCTGAGCAGTTCTGCATTTTAAATGTTTAACTAGGCAGAAAGTTTATATATGTAGCAGGCAGTGATTGAGTGTGCGGCCAGCACATTGTGTATTTACACAGTGCACGCTTCCACCACCAGTGCAGTGACCGGCTACAGCAATTAGCCTTTCATGCTTATCAGGGAGGGCTCGGAAACACACCACAGGCCACAACGGTAGCACCAGACCTGGGACAAATTTACTGAACGGACGCTGACGCAGCTATGAATAAGGAGGTTCTGTTTCAGATCAACCATCTTATCACTGGCTAGTAAGATATGATATCTCTCCTGATAGGAGCAGACTATAAAAAAAAGTGTTCACTGATGTTATTTATGTTTAAAAAGACGTCTCCTGCTCTGTTTTAAAGTAAAAGCCTCTAGACAAAAATTGTAAATATTGGACATTTCTGGGAGGTCTAACATCTTGAAAGGAATTCTGCACTACGAATGACCTCGGTATATACCTATACAGAGGTCATTCATATTCTCACGTGTTTGTCATGCAACGCAAACCAATGACTGTCGAGATTTGATAAAGATCATAATATCTTACCAAATTAGCCACTTGAGACCTGCTAAGGTTTCTTCCCTTAGACTTCTTTCGTGTCTACCACTGACTGTCTCGCTCATTAGGATCTACACCAGGAAGCATCAGATTTACGTAACTTAAAGTCTGGTCACTGTCATATTTATGACTTGGCTATCTTTCACATGTATCATCCAAGAACAGGTCACTACCCTCATGAAAAGGGAAGAAGTGTCGGTTTTAATGAACTGTTGCTACAGATCCCGGAGAGGATATATATGTGACATAGTGGGACAGTGCCACTGATATATCCTCTTGACCAGACAGCAGGATGGTGTTTATCAGGAAGTGGGGGAAACAGAGTGCTAGGTATCTGATACAGAAACATGCAGTTCGTCACAGATATTTCTTAGCTTGTCCAAAGGTCAACTAGCAGACCGTGGTCTAGCTGTTCCCCCTACAAAGTATTTTATCAGAATGAACAAAGCACTTTAAAAACACTGTAGTAGAGTTCATTCATTTAGAAAAACAGACTAATCCCTAAGAGGTAAACATTAAAAGGTAACCATGGATGATTCAGTGATGTTAGCTGCTTATTCACATCTTCATAAGCAAGGCATTTTATGCAGATGTTTACAGATGTTTATTGCAAGTTCTCCTCACGTTCAGACAGCTGTCAATAATCTGCTCTGTAATGCACCAGCCCTTGTGAACGGAACGAAAATAAAGGATCTGGACCACCAACATCCAGCCATTTAGGTGAAGGAGGTCCCATACAGAAATGTAATATATGTTCACGTACATACTGTATGTAGTCATATAAATTAACTTATATTTCAACTGATATATGGTGATGCATGTATTTACAGTATGCATCACCATATATCAAATTATATGTTACCTACAGTATATAATATCTATATAAATAATCAATGATATGGGATATAGAATGACTTGGAGGACCCAAAACCAGTCTCCAAGGTAATTTTATACTGGATGTGTTTTGTAAATTTTCACATGAAACACACACAGCACACCCACCCACACACACACACACACACACACACACACACACACACACACACACACAAAGTATATACTTTATATACTGCATATGCATAAACAGTATTTGTTTGTATCTATACAGTACATATATACAGTATGTATCCCATTTATAAAAAAGGACCAATTTCATATATGCACCATACAGTATATCACTCACTCACTCATCATCTATATTGCTTTATCCTGTATTCAGAGTTGTGGGGGGCCTGGAGTATATCCCAGAAAATCTAGGATACGAGGCGGGGTGCACCCTGGACAGGGTGCCAATTCATCGCATGGCATATATATACACATATACACACACTATGGGCAAATTGGGAACTCCAGTTAGCCTAATCTGCCGGTCTTTGGACTGTGGGAGGAATCCCACCAAGCACCAAGGCAAGAACATGCAAACTCCATGCACAAACAGACAGGAATCAACCCTGGCCAGGAATCGAACCCGGGCCCTGGAGGTACAGAGTAATAGTGCTAACCACTACACCAACATGCCGCCACATATACACCATATACAGTATATTAATTCATATAGTTACTCACTCACTTTGTCCTGAATACAGGGTTAGAGTTACTCCTGAAGTCCCAGGAGACTTAGGGCATGAGGCGGGGTACACCCTAGACAGGGTGCCAGTCCACTGCAGGGCACACACAAATACGGGCGTACATAGCCTAATCTGCATGTGGGAGGAAACCAGAGTACCGGGGAAACCCACCAAGAGCGGTGTGAGGTCTGCATGGGAGTCTTACCCAGTCAAGGTGAACTTTGGGGATAAAAAAGGGGGGGAAAACTCTGGACAGCTTTCAGATACTGGAGTTTTTAATATTTTGTCAGTAACACATACATGCAGAGATGGCACATGCAAAAGAACACATACCCCCTCCAGCAACGGCACAAATACAACGCAAAAAGACACACAAACTAAAGAGGAAAACAAGAAAGACTCAGAGGCTCTTTATACTCCATGGGCACCGACCCCATGTGGAAATCAAACCTAGAGCCTGGAGGTGCAAGGCGACACCTTTTTCTCACTTATTCATGCCTTGAGGTAGACGCTTGAATGATTCATAGGTCACTGTGTGGCTGAAAAAAACAAACAAAAAACTTTCCTCTGAACTTTACAAAATAGAAGAAGGTCTGGCTCTTTGGAAGCAAAATATGAAGAAATGTGGTGGTGGTGGTGGTGGTGTGGTTCAGAACAGTTTCATAGTACACACATTTCTGTATGGGATGTGTTCACGATGTTGCCTGTCAATTCAGAAAGCTTGCATTAACATTGAAGCATCCTATCCCGACCAGCACATGTGCATTGGGCAATGTTGCTTCAGGAAGAACACTGAAGTAATGAACTGCATTAGAATTATAAGGAAGGAGAGCCAATATCTATATCTAGCAATACCTTGAAATTTAAAGCATGCAGTTTATCAGGAGGTCTCACTGATGACATCAGTGAGGTCAGGGGTAGCTCAGTGCTTAAGGCATTGGCCTACGGTTCGGAAGGTTCCAGGTTCAAGTCCCACTATCACCAAGTTGTCCCTGTTGGGCCCTTGAGCAAGGCCCTTAACACCAAGTGCTCAGATGTATAATGAGATAAAAATGTAAGTCGCTCTGGATAAGGGCGTCTGCCAAATGCGTAGATGTAGACATGACTGTCACCGATTTTGTTGCATGAATCTATAGAGCATGTGCATGTGACATCAGACCCGATGTAAAACCAGACCTATTTTTTGTAATAGCACCAGGTTTATCATACACGCTAACAGCTAAATAGACCAGTGTGAGTGTGGGCACCACGACCTCAGTCACTCGGCAGACAGCAGCAGATAACAGAGTGACAGGTGGATGGAAAGGTAGGGAGAAATCTAGGTCAGAAACTGACATGTGAAATAAATATCACCGTATTGTAAAGCTGCCAGTGCACTGTCCTCAAAAGTGTTGAAAAAACAGCTGGAGCCTGATAAAAATCAGTAATATCCAATGACTGTATGAAAGGTTTTTTTTAACATACTCCATTATCTGGTCTCTTGTCGTATGTTCAGTAAAATCCAGGGGAATAAATTTAGCCAGCAAGTCATTATTATTTAAGTTAGAGGTATTATCTGACAAAATGGCAAATGTTGTGATTGTGAATCGTGCAACAGCTTAAAAACAGCTGCAACAGCTCCATAGTCTCGACTGGGAAAAAAAAGAAGCAATTTCAGCCTCACTTTATGAGTATTAATACTATGTATTTTTCTTATGTCTCATTTTTCTTAAATGTTCCCTTTATTTTCTGTTGTCAATGCAAAATCCACCAAACATTCTTAACCATACCAATTTGACCTTACCCAGGTGAGCTGAGTCATGAATCCCACTTGATATTACATTGTTGGTGCATAGGATTAGCATGTAATGGCAAGTGCATGTTGGGTCATGTGCAAATCAGGCACAAAAATTGGAGAGATCCCACCAAAGAATGATAGTACTGTAGAAAGAAGGAAAACTAAAGCTGTGGGGAAATCAATCAAATATATATATATATATATATATATATATATATAGAGAGAGAGAGAGAGAGAGAGAGAGAGATCCATCTAGGAACATCAGTAGTCCAACAGGGACCATGGGGGTTAATGGTGGCCCTTGTATTTATTCCCACCTCCAGTCAACATTCACACAGACTGTGGGAGAACCTGGAGGAAACCCACCAAGTAAGAAGGTGGGCATTTCAAGGTATTGCTAGATATAGATATTGGCTCTCCTTCCTTATAATTCTAATGCAGTTCATTACTTCAGTGTTCTGCAAACACCATGCACACAGACCCAATGTGGGAATTGAAACCAGACCCTGGAGGTACAAGGCGACAGTGTTAACCACTAAGCTACCACCATATATAGTTATTGAGCAGAAATTCTGGTGGTTTGCTGGCCTGTTGCTGGTGTCAAGTCCCATCACAAGCATACCACAGGAATGCATGTATTTACAATATGCATCACCATACAGTATATCATAATAATTATATGTCACCTACAGTATATAATATCTGTATAAATAAAAGAAAGGTTTTGTCTGTAAATTGGTCAGAACTTGCTATTTCAATGATATATTTCTGTTTCACATATTGGAGGACCGGGTTCGATCCCCGGCCAGGCTCAATTCCCGTCTCTGTGTGCATGGAGTTTGCATGTTCTCCCCGTGCTTTGTGGGTTTCCTCCGGGTACTCCGGTTTGTCCGGACTGTCCTCCCACAGTCCAAAGACATGTAGGTTAGGCTAATTGGTGTTCCCAAATTGCCCGTAGTGTGTGACTGAGTGAGTGTATGTGTGTGTGTGTGTCTGTGCCCTGCGGTGGATTGGCACCCTGTTCAAGGTGTACCCTGCCATGTGCCCTCAGTCTCTTGGGATAGGCTCCAGGCCCCCGTGACCCTGAATACAGGATTAAGCGGTATAGATGGAGAGTGAGAGAGATATTGGACGACCCGAAACAAAACAAAAATTTCTCAAAAAATGTGTCTTTATGTCAGTCGGTATGTCTGTATGTCTGTCCTTCCAGATTTTATCACAGCATCATGCACAACTGGCTGGACAGAATTTAATTAAACTTCGCCAGTAGGAAACAGCATTGGTTTTCCAAGGGAGCAGTGCGAGGAGCAGCAGCAAGTTAGCATCTGCAGGAGGGCGGAGTCGCGGGTAACCTCTAGTCTGAAGTAAACTTAAAGTGAAGTTAACTTGATCCACCAGAGCATGAGCACTGGCATTACAGGTAAATCAAATGACACTGATTGTAGTGTCAGCTGAGGCACGCACAGTGGTTTGATGGCACACGGAGAGAGGGCATAACCTCCATCATCTATGTTAGAGTTTTATGAAATTGAGGATTTTTAATAACAGCTAACCGGATAATGGCTTTTCATAATTATGCGTTTCAGAGTGCTCGCAGCAATCCGAAATGGCACGGCATCCATTCATCTGTCTCATCACACCTGTGTGATTTCTAAAAACGTGCCATCAGCAGCCAAGGCATCTAACAGAAATCTGAGGATAGAGAAGCAGATCTTCAGCATCCAAAGGTTTTATAAAATAATAAAAAGACAGATGAGACTAAAATTAAAATAAAATGTATTCGTATACCGCTTCTTACATGAGGCCCGTTGATCTTAATCCTAAAACCATTTATGCAAGTAGGTTTCAAAACAGCTAGCTTTAAAATCACTGACCGTACCTTTAATCCTGTCAGCACTTCCGCTGTTAGTTTGGAAAGGCAAATAATTTCTCTTTCCATTACTTTGTTCCGTTCGGTGAAATTATGCAGTAAATGCGATATCGTATCACTAAGGAGCTGTAGAAACATGGAAGTATGGGTTAATGCTTAGATTGCACTGGCTGGTCATGGGAGCTGGTAATCACAGTGTTTACCCAGATCAAAGTGAACAAGTACGACTGCTTACAGTAATGCCTTTCTAAATCTCTCTCTCTCACACACACACACAATCGTAGAAGCAGTATTTCTCAACCTGCTGACAGAACACGCTTTCAGAATCATCTTTAATTTCCGCGAACTAATGTGATCGCAACATATAATGAATCCCATTCCTTTTAGAAAATCTCAGCATTATATGATATTTATTATGACAATAAATATGATGAATTGTCCCCACAAGAGTCATGTTTCTCCCATAATCCCTGTCTGAGAAAAATGACAGGGTGAGTTGTTTTTGATTAGAGCATCAGGAGGAGAAAGACAGGGAGAATGAGTTGGCACTCAGAGATTAGCCACATGTACTGTAACAGATGCTGCTCATGGATTGAATTCAGGATCAGAGAGTTCGGTAGGAGTCGGAATGGTGCTGAGCTAATGCGCGCCGGCTCTCAACAGTCCAAACGCCTTCTAACCCCTGCATCGCCTAAAGAGTCAGCTTCTCTGCGTTTCCCTTCGTTTATCTCCATCTTCCTCTATCACTAGAGACTTCCTCGAGCTCAGCGAGTGCAGGTGCATTTCATCACCGAACTTTGAAGTGGGAGCAGCAGCGATGGCGGATCAGCGATAAGCCTGCTTTCTCCTACCGTGGAGTCTTTTTCCCAATGAGCCGCAATACCAGCATGGTGCAGAGGGTGCAGGATGGAGAATATCCATCCAAGTCTCCTTCACGTCATTAAAAGAGAATTCTTCCCAAATTCCAGTTTTTAAACGAAATGCTTAAGTACTGAATTGACGAACTGGAGAAACTCCAGAAGAAAAGACTTCAGAATGCTAAAATATTGGACTTTAGAGCCTCCATCGGCTTCAGCTGATCAGGCCTAGGCTCAGGAATGTGTAAAGTTCTGAGCATGAGGAATCATTTTCACACTTGAATTGGTCACCACTTGAGTAAGTTGAGCGATCTTCATTCAAGTGACTAGAATATCACTGCTGATGCTGCACTGTACAGTATTTATTAAGTATGAGAAGCATAAAACTGGAACTTGTGATGAAATGTCTTGTGAATGAAAGGTGTTAAACCGAATTTAGAAACAGTCCGGTGATGAGACTCTTAGCCGCAGAAAATTATTTGAATACTGCAAACGTTTTTAAAGAAGGCTGTAGTTTGCAAATAACGATCCTGGCTGAGGTGGCTCGGAGCCCAATGCAGTCATTCCTGTTAACATTCAGCGAGTGGAACGCTCTCCGGAAAAAAATCGTTCTGCATTTGCAAAGCATTGCACAACCTCATAATGCCAACCACACCACTTATACTGTACATTACAGAAACTTGGCTGAGAGTTACTGCCACATTCACTGCACAGGCCTGACCTGTTTTGGGCCATTAAAGGAGTTCTTGGGAGGCCAGCATTTCAGACATGAAGCGGACAGCTACTGTATTCAAGCAGTAATGAAACACTGGGATAAGTGCATTAGTGTAGCACAGGATTATATAGAGAAATAAAATGTGGTTTTTAACTCTCATAACTGTGTTCTGTTCTTCTGCCCAATCATACAGTGAGTCCCGGTTTGATCTGAACATGAAAAAAGACAAATAAAACAAATAAAAAATATATATGAAGCTATGTTACTGTAGTAGTTTCTTTGTTGATCATTGGTTTAGCTCAAACGTCAGAAGGGAGCGCTTGCATCAATTTACACAGCGACATGATTACATTACTACATCCACGACTCCAGGAAAATATCCTACACTGCTTGGTGCTGAGCCAGGGCTAATTTGTTGTGCAGCAACCCCTGATTGTTGCCTTAGGTTCAGAGCTGACCGCAATGAGCGCATGGTGACACACTACCGCGGGGAAAACACATATTTCAGTGTTTGTGCTGATTGATTAAATGCTGAAAAACTCCAAATCCATACCTCATCAATTTCCAACCACCGGTGATGCCAATTTTCCATGAAAATAAAAGCTGTTATTGATTAATTTGGATGTGTTGTTTTTTTTCACTACAAGGAGAAACACAGGATGGACTTGTTGGGTTTGTGACAGCTGATGCACGGTAAAACGGGAGAATATACTGTAGCTATTTCTTTGGCAAATAAATGGCACATATTGAGAAATAGTAACTTGTACTTTGGAGGCGGTTAGAGATGTTCTTAGAGCAGGTTATAGGATTCAGGATTAGAGGGGACAAAGAGCCGTGCCTCCAGTGGAGCTGAAACGGCCAATCCAAGGGTATTATAAGCATTTACAGCTGGCAGGGAAAGTATTTGTTTGAAGCACTGGCGTCTTGCTTAGCCACGCTTTATATCCGGTGCAATTTATCGCTGTTTTGATTGCCCTTCTGTTATCGGGCCGGCAGTGTTTTCACTGGCTGTGAAGAATGTGCACAGGAATGTGTTGATGTTACTGTAAAGCTTAACACGCATCTCATGCTCAGCACCTCCGTCTCAGACCGATAAGATCCTTTATCAGATGGGAAAGAATGTAGCCGACAGGGGCCTGCCAGACGCCTTGCACCAGTCCACTGCCACTCCTATTAGGCTCGGTTAACAAACACACATACACACGAGTACACAAACACAACCCGAGACTGACATGCACATAAAATTCGAAGTTGTATGCATCACGCATACAACACTTCCATGTCAAATCCAGACCCAAGAAAAACTTCCGCTGGATTCCTGGAGCACACGATTTAAAAAAATGCGAGCGCTTCAGCTGAGTGTAATGCATTCTGTCAGGGGCGGAATGTTCTAGGACTTCAACTAAACATAGGGCTGACCTGACTGATGCTAAACACATGTGAGTATGAGGAGTGTGCACCTGCAGAGGTTTGGCTGCTGTTGTAGATTTGTTGATATTTTGTGTGGATGTGATTAATTATTAGATCAAGCTTTTAATCAAACGTGTGCCTTATCGTATATGCCCACACAGCTCGACTGGTACGCCCACACACACTCTATCCACTTAAAGGGTCCTGGTCTATCCACTAAATTATGACTATATACGATTTTCCTTATACCTACAGCATATAATGATGTCATATACCAAGCTGAAAACAAAGCTATCATCAAAGTCATTTTGTCCCATTGGAATTAAAATATCCAAATTGAGCTTTCTTATTCTGCATTCTGTGACATTGTATTAAAATAACATGAGGTGTTTAAATGCCTTTTTCTTTTCCAAGTAAAGCGTCCAAAAATGCATACACATGACACAAAGTCAGCCAAAAATGTATACACACTTTATGAAAAGAAAAGTGGTAGAAATATTTTAATACTTAATTTATTGCTATACGTTTTATATATATATACAGTACAGACCAAAAGTTTGGACACACCTTCTCATTCAAAGAGTTTTCTTTATTGTGTTCTTTATTGTGTTCTTTAGCCCAAACAAGTCTCTTCTGCTTGTTGCCTGTCCTTAGCAGTGGTTTCCTAGCAGATATTCTACCATGAAGGCCTGATTCACACAGTCTCCTCTTAACAGTTGTTCTAGAGATGTGTCTGCTGCTAGAACTCTGTGTGGCATTGACCTGCTCTCTGATCTGAGCTGCTGTTAACCTGCGATTTCTGAGGCTGGTGACTCGGATGAACTTATCCTCCGCAGCAGAGGTGACTCTCGGTCTTCCTTTCCTGGGGCGGTCTGCATGTGAGCCAGTTTCTTTGTAGCACTTGATGGTTTTGGTGACTGCACTTGGGGACACTTTCAAAGTTTTCCCAATTTTTCAGACTGACTGACCTTCATTTCTTAAAGTAATGATGGCCACTCGTTTTTTTCTTCACTTAGCTGCTTTTTTCTTGCCCTAATACAAATTCACCCTCTTTGAATGAGAAGGTGTGTCCAAACTTTTGGTCTGTACTGTATATATATATATATATATATATATATATATATATATATATATATATATATATATATTTATTTATTTATTTATTTATTTTAACCTAATTTATATATAAAACGTATAGCAAATTAAGTATATATATGATAATATTGTAATAATATGGAAATAATATGATACTTTTATTAATATTATATTAACATAATATACATAATTCCTTTCCTGAAGTGTGTTTAAATTATTTTTGGCTGACTAATATATACAGATATTTATATACAGTATAAATATATATATGATTTTTTTTTTTTACCCTTTATTGGTTTCACTGTTTTGCTATCTGTAGTGCAAAAACATCTAAAAACTGCTCAGAATGCAGATAGAAGATCATAATCCCAGGGGAATGATTTCACGTGAGGCTGCAGTGGCAGAATAAACCACCTTCGTCACTAGTGTCTCCATTGCATAAACAAAATTACTGTCTTTTTGAACGACCTCTTAATTAACTTAATTATGGAATGAGCAATGCTCTCACTTTCTCATGCATTAGACATTAATGATTTCCGCACAGCAACTGTAATTATTACTTAATGGATAATGGATAATGGATATGGGTATTAAATTAATAAGGTGTTTGCTGGGTTACTAAAATCTAATGGAGTATACGATCATTACTGATGCCCTATCACAAATGTTTTCATACAAGATAATCTACATAAGGTCATGTATAACATATCCGTGTAGCAGTGTATCTCTGTTTAATATTAAGATATTATTAATGATATACAGGGTGGGCCATTTATATGGATACACCTTAATAAAATGGGAATGGTTGGTGATATTAACGTCCTGTTTGTGGCACATTAGTATATGTGAGGGGGCAAATATTTCAAGATGGGTGGTGACCATGGTGGCCATTTGGAAGTCGGCCAGCTTGGATCCAACTTTTGTTTTTTCAATAGGAAGAGGGTCATGTGACACATCAAACTTATTGGGAATTTCACAAGAAAAACAATGGTGTGCTTGGTTTTAACGTAACTTTATTCTTTCATGAGTTATTTACAAGTTTCTCTTTGTTCACAGCCATTGACATGTCGAAGAGATTAACACGTGATGTGTGGATCGAAATTGTGTTGATATCTGGTGAACGCAGTAACCGGGTCATCAGCAGATTTCAATGCAAGACACCCTACGAGACCACCCATCTCCCATGCTACAGTTAGCAAACTGCTTGCTAAGTTTCGTGAAACTGGTTCAGTGTTGGATTTGCCAAAATGTGGACGCATGAAAACTGTCACTAATGAACAAACATCAGTGGCTGTCCTAGCTTCATTCAGCAAGAGCCCACAGCGTAGCACTCGCCGCATGTCACTGGAGAGTGGCGTTAGTCGAACATCCCTTCGGCAGATATTAGCTACTCACAAATGGCACCCTTACAAACTCCAGCTACTGCAGCATCTCAACGAAGATGACCCAGATCGGCGCACACAATTTGCAGAATGGGCAAAACAAAAATTGGAACAGGACCCTCAGTTCACGCAGAAGATTTTGTTCAGTGATGAGGCAAACTTTTATGTGAATGGTGAAGTTAACAAACAAAACCACCGCTATTGGTCTGACACTAACCCACATTGGATAGATCCCTCCAAGACTGTTGGAACAAAAAAAGTGATGGTATGGTGTGGTATATGGGGTACAAAGATAGTGGGGCCATTCTTCATCAATGGAAACCTCAAGGCCACTGGATATTTGAAATTGCTACATGATGATGTGTTTCCCTCTTTTATGCACTGAAGCTGGCACGTTCCCTGAGTTTTTCCAGCAAGATGGTGCACCACCACATTATGGGTGTCAGGTCCGAGCATTCCTAGATGAACAGTTTCCTGAAAAGTGGATTGGTCGTCGTGGGCCAGTTGAATGGCCCCCAAGGTCTCCCAATCTGACCCCCTTAGACTTTTATCTTGGTGTGGTGTGAAGATACGAGATGTGCAGCACCTGAAACTATGGATATTGGAAGCCTGTGCTGGCATTTCTCCTGCGGTGTTGCTATCACTGTGTGAAGAGTGGGAGAAGAAGGTTGAAGGTTGCATTGACAATCCATCACAATGGGCAGCACATTGAACACATTTTATAAGTGGTCAGAAACTTGTAAATATCTCATGAAAGAATAAAGTTACGTTAAAACCAAGCACATCATTGTTTTTCTTGTGAAATTCCCAATAAGTTTGATGTGTCACATGACCCTCTTCCTATTGAAAAAATAAAAGTTGGATCCAAGATGGCCGACTTCCAAATGGCCACCATGGTCACCACCCATCTTGAAAAGTTTGCCCCCTCACATATACTAATGTGCCACAAACAGGACGTTAATATCACCAACAATTCCCATTTTATTAAGGTGTATCCATATAAATGGCCCACCCTGTATATTATGTCATAGCTGAATGCTCGGGAGAGTGCATCATTTTTCTTGCATTGAAATCTGCTGATGACCCGGTTACTGCGTTCACCAGATATCAACACAATTTCGATCCGCTCATCACGTTTTAATCTCTTCGACATGTCAATGGCTGTGAACAAAGAGAAACTTGTAAATAACTCATGACAGAATAAAGTTACGTTAAAACCAAGCACACCATTGTTTTTCTTGAGAAATTCCTAATAAGTTTGATGTGTCACACGACCCTCGTCCTATTGAAAAAACAAAAGTTGGATCCAAGCTGGCCGACTTCCAAATGGCCACCATGGTCACCACCCATCTTGAAAAGTTTGCCCCCTCACATATACTAATGTGCCACAAACAGGACGTTAATATCACCAACCATTCCCATTTTATTAAGGTGTATCCATATAAATGGCCCACCCTGTACTTTCCACTCAAGAGTTTCCTACAGTCATACAGTGTTAAAATGTATTTCTCTTTTTTTGGCACCAGGATCATCAGGTCCATGGAATCATCTCACATACAAGATGCTGTGTATAAAATAGAACTGTGTGTCCCAATCATTAATCTTGCCTTTTAATGCTAAAGGAACAACCAGGATTACTGTATGCTGGTTAAATCACAATCCACTGATTAAACAGTTTTTTAGATGTTAAATGGAACTATATCCCAGTCACTTCACTAATGTAGACATATCATCCTCCAGCTAGTGAAGGCTACTCATGGAGCAATAAAGGGGTGCTGTTGATGGTACCATGGCATCCACACAAGTGTTTAAAAAAATGTATACACCCCCCAAAAAGGGTGGCATGGGGGCTTAGTGGTTAGCACTGTTGCCTTGCACCTCCAGGGTCCAGGTTTGATTCCCGTCCAAGCGTGATTCCCGCTGTTTGATTCCTCCAGGTACTCACAGTCCAAAGACATGCAGATTAAGCTAATTCGTATCCTCAATTGTGTGTGCATGTGTGTCCTGCCCTTCAGTTACTGGTTAGCTAGTAAAAATTAACAACCGTTTAACCCCTAGCACAAACATTTGCGTAGGAGCAGCAATTACCATGCATACTGTTAGACTGTTAACCCAGACATCCAAAAAACAGCAATGAGCACAAAGAATCTAAATAAGAAGGAATCAGGTAATTTAGGCAGTATGCATGCTATACAAGGCAACTCTTTTATTACCTAAATAAAGCAAAAATTGCAATTGAACTATTTTTTTTATTAAGTTAATACAATATGTATATGATTTAATACTTACTTGCTTAATTGCAATTATCATTAACCCAATCAGAATAAAGAAGAAGCATGTAAATACCTCAATCAGAACAGTCTGACCCAATCCGGCCCGATCAGAGTCACTTTTCAATCAGAATGAGAGAGGTGATGTGTGGACCTTTAATGATCAGCCATGTAAACAATCGATACGATCATTTCTCTCTTGTTGGAATGAATATGTTATATATAATATTCTGTCCATTTTTACCCCAACGTGGGTGTAACGTTGAATAACATGACGAGTTTCTTGGAGAGAAATCTTGCTTCCTTTCCTGATTTGTAAACCCTGTGAGCACAACTCTCTCCCAAGAAAAAAAGCCGGGATTTATCGGGAAAAGATGGGAAGACTAAACTAACCTCAAAGTTGGAGAAAAAAAATATATTTTTCTTCTCCGTCTTCTGCTATATTTCCAACAGTCTAAACGCTTCACAGCGGGCAGAACCTCTTTACGCAAGTCAAAAGAGGTTTTATTCTGATTAAATGCTTTCAGTATGTAAGCACACGTCGTATCAGATCAGCTTCAATGTAAACAGTCAAAGTGTCATCTTTAATCGGGATGATGTCAGTCGGATTGAAAAAAAATTGTTCATGTACATCTACTGTAGCTAACATCGACGTGTGTGAATCCAGTCAGAGTAGAAATCTGGCAGTGGGAGGCGATTTAATTAGTTCAATGTCAGCTTAATATGCTAAGTCTAAAGCATTCTTTCAAACACACTTTTTCAACACTCCTTTCCGCTGCCATAGATAAAAGCATAGTGTTTTTTCCATTCTTGCTTTTGTAAATTTGATTACAGTCAGAAAGTCATTTCATACAAAACTGCCATAGCTTTTGCCTACTGTATGTAATTATGCGCAGTGTGAACTTAAACCGAAAAGTATCATTTTCACTCTGATTTGGGACTCAGCAAAAGGATTAACGGGTATAAAAGCAGATATACCGGACGGTGCACCGCAGCCGCGGCTTAAAGTGGTTTCGTTTTGAAGAGAGGAGAGAGATATTCCTATTTGTCTCCATGCCATTTGTCATGCTGCCACCTCTGTGTGTTGCCTTTATAACTCAGGACTTGCCTTTAGAGAATCTTCATTCAGGTCCCATTTAATCTCCTTTTGTCCAATTAAACTGTGCCACACACAGTCCCAGTGCAAATCTACTGTCTCTCACCACCTGCTTCTGCTTCTGGTTACAGGCACAGTCACGCCATTGACTCATTGGTGTCTCACAGCAAAAGCCCACTGGAGCAAGAAGCCAGTGAGGAGGAACTCAGTCATTTGGGTGGCTATGTATGTTTACTATCTCTTTTTCTTCTTCAGTTTTGACCCTCTTTGTTTCAAGATCAAGGAACAGTCTGTTGTCTGCAAATGAGCCTGTAAAGCCCATGATGTAAAGCATTGATCCTGAGCTTGGCCCTTTTCTTTCCTATTGCCAGAGCTATCATAAACTATCAGCGGTGAATCATAGCTCTGATAATCCATCAATAAAACATGCACATGTGCTGTGACACACTCACACACATGCCTAAAAGATTAACAATAAAATAATACTATGTTTGGCCTTATCAGATTTCACTAAAAGTGCAAAAAATTGAGGAGTTGTAGGGTAAAATTATATGTTCATAAGTACAGATAACATAATGTGCTTGGCTTAATAGAGAAAAAAAAAACATTTATCCTAACTTTACAAAGAGGAAAGTAGTCATTTTCAACATAAGTCTTTATAATTATCCTTTTGCCAAAAACGTAATGTAAATTAAATTGCCGGTTGTAACACAATAACATGCACTGTTAAAAGAGGTATGAACAACACTAGAGAACTTTGTGGTTCTTTCTAATATTTCCTGTACGATCCATTCTGGCTTTTAATTACGTTTATGTGGACAATAATTCCTGGATGACTTGTTGTTCAAAATCCTGGAGATATTAAAAAGTAATTTGAACTCGAAAAACTTTTTTTTTTTTTTTTTTTTACAAGCAAACCTAGATTCCTTATCCTAGGATGTATCAACCAGGAAGTGAGACATGCTTGTAAAAACGAGAGATGAAGGCAAGGAGAAGGAGAGATGAAGGATCACCATGAACTGGCGCGTGATTAATCCTGCTTTGACGAACTCCTCCGGGAATTCCATCAAAAGGCCAGGGATTGTTTAATTGCCATTCCCACTTCTTCCCAAAGCTTACCTCCCTCCACTTTCCCGGTGAGGGGGTCTCACTGGAATCTGGCAGCCCCCACACACAGACTTGGAATTGCTTTCAGATGTGCATGTCAGGATTAGGGAAGGGGGATGCTAGCTTACTTAGCACGGGCCAGGCATGAGTTTGTAAGAGTGGGTGGGTTATGGATGCAAGCCAGAGGGCACAAGGATCAGTCCTCTTGAAGGAGAGCTGGTGACAGGTAAGATCGGTGAACTTGATTATTTGATTGCTCAACTCAATGATGGGAATTATCATGGGCAAATAGCTCCCAAATCCATCATATTGAACCAATTCATTCCTCTATCAGGTCTCAGTCAAGGATACGTTTTTTAAATCTCATTTGATCATTTCCCTGTAGTTTTGTTACCAGTGTAGTTGTATTGAAATGGAGGGAAAGATTAACATCTTGCATGCTGGACTTGCAAATTGTGAAACGTCTTAATATGAAACTGCAATATCTTATTAGATCATCTCGCCTCATACCTCATTTTGCTTGACACGTATCATGACCAGTATGAATTTTCTTTTCTTAATATCCCTACAGCAATGAGATCTACTGGAAATAAAAAGTGGGATGTCTGCATAAGGGATATATATATATATATATATATATATATATATATATATATATATATATATATATATATATATATATATATATATATATATAAAGAATTTTCCCTTTAACAAAACTAAGGAACCATATACACCAATCACCAATTATGACCCCTGACAGGTTCAATGTACAACACTGTTCAACAACTATGCACCAGCAAACCCGTGACAGGATCATAGGCACCCAAGGCTCAGCCATTCCTTGTCCTAGAAAATAAGTCAAATCTGGCTATAATAGAAAAGGCAAAAGAACAGTGCTAGAACCAGTGCACCACAGCTTGCCACACATGGGACCTAGCAGGAAAGCACCCTGGAACTGCCGACCCAGTCTCCGAACTCTCCTAATCCCAATTAGATCTATGGAGGCTCCACCCCACACCGCACATGGCCAAAAGGATCTCCTGGTGCCAGCACCCACAACACAACACCAGAGGCCCTGCAGAGCCATCCCGAAGGGTCCAGTGCTGCCCTGGTGGCACATTGAGTGGTGTTAATGTTAATGGAGTTAGTATTATGGCTGATTGGTGTACCATGTAGCAGCATGACAAGGTCCCTGTGCACTGTACCCAGCGTACACCCAAAGCCCAAAGTCATGCATTGTGGACTGATTTCCAAATGTTCTGGTTTGTATTTCTGAGGGACTGACTGTGTGTATGGCTGCTCCCTGTGATATGATGCCACCCCATGTAGAATGTCCTGTGCTTTGTTCCATGAACTCATGTCCCCATGACCCTACAGAGGAAAAGTAGTATGCAAAATAAATTATCATCTCATACCTGGTATACTTAAATATTGTTTTATACATTTTCAAACTGTATTTAGCCAACATGCGACACAGTAAACTAACCATTAAACAATTGCAAGCACTAAATTGCAACTTCCAGGTTCACATTTACTTTGTGATTAGGAGATTGTGTGTTCAGATCCTGCTGATGCCAAGTCTGGCCTCTGTTTCTCCTTTAATCTTCTTCAAATCTCGGAACTCATTTTCACTTTTCTTTTCTTTTCTTTTTTTTCTCCAATTCCTTCCAAGGAACACATTTGTGAAAAAGTTGATATCTAAATGAAACCCAAGTGAGAATCCACTTTAAATCTCCGGAGGTATCAAAGAGAACCCTTAAAGCAAAGAAAATTTCCTCTGGGGCTACAGTTATTTCCAGATTTCTGGAACGTCTGGAAAGCTAAGAATAAGATGAAAGCCTGCCATATTCAGTATGGTGTAACTGCCTTATCTGATGTTAGACAACATTGAGAGAGTGACTGCTTGGAAAAAGGGGGTTAAATGCAGTATGAGAAAGAAATGCAGCTTTGATCTCTTTTTGATCAACATCAAACAGTGCTTAATGTTCTCCTAGTTGTATTCGGCAGGGATAAAAATGACGTTTCCAGTAGTTTAGGCAGTGTGATAAGGCATTGCTAGTCTACAGAACAACAGAAAAAATATAGCAGATTGTTTCCTGACCTGTAGACAACATGTTAGAATTGGAGAACCAAAGATTGTTTTAATGGACATAAGAGCGTGTCAGCCATGGCACCGCCTGTTATGATTCTTGTTAGCGCAAACGGGTGTCAGATCATAATCAGTGCCACACCTGCTGAGCTTTCCCAGAAGCCTCTCAGTATGGGGTCGACATTAAAGAGCTCTAATGGTCGCCTCATGCGAAAGACACTGTGACACTCCTGCTAAATCCATTATCTTGATAAATACATGACGCCTGACTACTTAGACAAAGACAAAAGCTTATCCATGTCGTCTGTGTGTTAAAAAGTCCACATTAAAATGGACTGTATTATTATTATTATTATTATTATTATTATTATTATTATTCGTGTGTTTTTCGGTGATAATGCAGTTACACTCTAATCCCACTTTCCTCTAGCTCTTTGTTGCTCCTACAACATTTTCCTACCCATTTAACTGCCCAGTAGTGTTACATGGGCATAGGATGCCAAAACACATTAGATGGTAAAAAACATACATACCCTAAAATGACAATAAAAACCTTTTAAGATGCTCCTGAGGACTATTTTAGAACTCTCTTCCTGTAGTCTCCATGAGGTCCAGCACTTTCAGTCCATTCAGAGGGCCATAACCAGCCTTTAAATGCTTTTTGGTAAGAAGCATGGCCTGGTTTGAGTTAGGAGGGAAGTAGCATGAAAAGTAAGCTTCCATTTGCTGTTCAAGGGCATAGGATGCCACAGCTCATTCACTTCAGTTGGGGTGGTGTGGATGGGGCAGTGGAAATCCAAGATTCATTTTGTACTGAAATGATTTTTTGATCCCAGTGTATAAATTTAGAACCTGAAACAGACACGTGCTCCTCCCACAGTTACTAATACAGATGTAGTGTTTAAAACAGAGAACTGTTTTAGCAGTAATGTTTCAGAAAGGAGTCCCAGAGTGGTCACATCATATTTAATTTGTAATTCAATGGCTTGTTTTACTAAATCGTAAAATATTAGAATCTATGTGACCATATCGCATACAGTAAGAAACATATCTGATGTGCTCAAATGAACCAAAGAGAAAAAGTGCGAACAAATTACTGTATATCCGAAACAGAAGAATTAAGCAAAACTTGGGAAGGGAAGTGTATCTTGCCTTCAAATTATCCAAAAATGCACAACATATCCAAAACGAGGCACTGGATTGTCTCTCATTTGCACAAATTATTCAAAACATGGTTATGAATTGTAACTCATTTACCAAAATGAGCAAATGTACCAGAAAAAGAAAAAACATCACCCCTCTCGGGCTCTATATTTCAAAGTAAGATGTTTAGTAATTTGCTCATTTAGAAAGGCTGGCAAATCTTAAACAAAAATCTGACTTATTTTAGCTTTATGGAGCTACAGATATGACCCACAGTCTTGAATGACAGCTCAGAATTCTGTGAATGCAAAAGCCGATTAGCCATTTTGACACCAAATTGTCCATCTGTCTATCTTGTATAAGTACACGGAATTTCCGCTCACTGTATAAAATAGCAAGCGAATCAGCGGTACCAGTATGTGACAGTGATTGCCATTCCTGAGCAATGGCATTTGGACAGAATGCCCTCATGAATTATAACTACAGTATAAAGATGTTTCAAGAAATCTTGCGAAACACTGAAATTTCAACAGCCATAATGGGACTAATAGTTTTTCCATTAATATCGGTGCAGTGTCAAAACCAACACTGTTTCCTGCAAGTCACTTCAGCCCCAACTGAGGTTGGGTATT
Organism: Clarias fuscus; assembly: GCA_030347435.1. Lineage (NCBI taxonomy): Eukaryota > Metazoa > Chordata > Actinopteri > Siluriformes > Clariidae > Clarias > Clarias fuscus. The sequence continues at coordinate 25,671,590 of CM059214.1, read as the reverse complement.
AAATTTATTACAACGCTGAATTTTGTAATAATTCGCATGACCAAAAAAGCTAAACCCGTCTCAAGTCATTTATCACTTTTATATGTGTCTAGAGTAGCACTGTCCAGTGTTTTGTGTGTGTGGTGTGTGTGTAGAATAGAATAGAATAAAATAGTCTTTATTGTCCTTGCAAGAAAGTACAACGAAATTAAAAGTGCCATCCCTCGATGCAAAAAAAATAAATAAATAAAATAAATATATATATATATATAAATAAATAAAAACTCAACCTTGAGAATACTCACACACACACACACACACACACACACACACACACACACACACACACACACACACACACACACACACACACACACACTCCCAAAACGCATATATTCCGTTATTGCACAATCCACAGTGTTAAATATTTTTCTGCATTATACAGCAGCATCAGTGCAATTATTGCAATAGGATAAATCTATATAGTCCTTTATATCTACTGGTTCTTGTTTGTAACGTTCTATACCGTCTGCCCGACGACAGTAGATCAAACAGTTGATGTCCCGGGTGTGAATTTTCATTTACAATTTTATTGGCTAGTTTCTGAGAGGGCAGCCGACGATCTTCCGGGCAGCTGTGATGACCTTCTGCAGTGCCGTTCTAGACACAGTGCAGCTGCTGTACCACACACATATGCAGTATGTCAGTATGCCCTCAATCGAGCATCGATAAAAAGACACCAGCAGTCTCTGGGAGATGTTGTTTCTCCTGAGGAAGTGCAGTCTATGCGTAGCCTTTTTCAGCATCTCAGAGGTGTGTGTGTGTGTGTGTGTGTGTGTGTGTGTGTGTGTGTGTGTGTGTGTGTGTGTGTGTGTGTGTGCGTGTGCGTATATGACTTTCAGCTCTACTTATGTGCAAGTTTATTTATTAATTTGTTACAACTCGTTTCCTCCTGGTCAGAAGTGAAGCCATTTGTGAGGATGATGGTGGTGAAGCAGACTGTCACCCATTGTCACATCAATCTATTTAAAATCTTGCTGTATACTGGAGAACTGCCTTTCTCTACTCTTACCATGATGTTGTGTTCACTGTATTATTTTGTTTTGTCTATTTGCTGGTTAAAACTTGGTATGCTGTCCTCTTTGTCAGTTCCCTCTTGTAATAAAACTCAATAAAAAATCAAAATATGACTCTTGCCCAACATTAAATGACATAAAGTAAAATTATGCATTACATTGTTACTCTGCAATTTTTGCTATTTCAGTAGGAATGTACACTATTTAATAGGTTACTTCAATCAAGTACCAACTCATTAATTAATTCATAAATTCAGTCAGTCATCTTTAATAACTGCTGTATCCTGCTACAGGTTGCGGTAGAGCTGAAGCTTATCCCAGGAGGATTTGGCATGAGACGTTAAGAAGAAGAGGCTATTCCTATAAAATGTTTCTGTCTCATGTATATGTCATTATTTCAAACCCAAAACCTCAAAAATACTAGACTGAATAATGTCATTGCCATTATGGACACTAATGATTAATCGGTTAATTGCTGCTAAAAAAAAGAAAATGTTTGTTTTGAATAATATTTTCACCATAGCTAACGCCTCTGTTAACTTATACCGCACATTTACATACACATTACACGTTACGTTTACGTTTACATTACACTACACAAGTCTGCACTTAAATGTATGTTTAGCAGCCTTGTTTTTGAGTGAGAGACAAGAGCATTATTTTCAACAGACTTATAGTTTAACCGATTGGTTGGAATTGTTTCACTGCAACTTTCAAAAAAAAAAAAAAAAAGCTGCAAAAAGTGTGCAAGTTGTTAGGTCTGGTCTAGGATAGATGTGTGTCTTGGACTGGGATCCTGTAGGACGTGCCAAAAATGTTACTCAAGCAAGAAGTTCTTTACACTGATGCATTGATGTGACCCGGTGGTCAGATGTGGAGCTTATTAGATGAAGACATTCAATAAACTGCAAATTAGGCTACTAGGTTGTTTATATTTGGGAAAAATATATCACGGAAAGAAAAAAAGAAAAAAAACCTTATTTAAAAAATGCATACATCTATATGTTCTGGTGTGAGGTATCTGAGGTTAAGAAATGTCAGAGCCAGAATTCAAAAGACCATGTGGTGTATATTTGTCCCAGTGTTTTGAAGTGTTTCTGGGGGCAGAATAGCAGGAGTCAGATCTACTTCGTTGTGAATGAACACCCACAAAATTGCACAAGAGGACAGAACAATTTATCAACACAATCTGACTAAAGAAAAGCATCGATTCTGTTGCATTTGTACTTGAGGAATCATTGCATGAAACAGAGTACCAATATCTCCCCTTACATGTCCTCCTTATGATCAATGACCAGAGCAATCTGACTCTACACAAGGCGAGGAAAAAGTAAGGCATGGGTGAATTTTTAACATGAATCAAACACCAAATTGATGTGAAAATGCAAATAAAAACCTTGTCCGGTCCAGCTGAACAAATATGTCATATTATGTGTTACATTAGTGTTACATTTCATAAGATATTACAGCATAAACAACTAAATAAATAAAAATGAATAAATGTATGAATGTGGCACAAGCATCATCCCCGTATTCGTTGACTTGATGTAAATCTTTAAATCTGTTTTCCGCCTAGGTGGTGCACACGGATTACATTTAGTGTATGGCATTCGATATTCAACCACGGGGAGGGGGGTGGGGGTGCTGTACAGTATGTACAGAGCTGAGCAAAATCTTTCATAATCCTGGGGAAAATTGCATGGCCGAGGCTCTTGTTCCAAACTATGAATCTCCTTTTTTTCTCCGCTTATCGTTACTACTTCTTGATCGTTTATGTTCTAATTGCTAACAATGGTAGTTTGAGTTGTTTATATGAGTCTGTTTAACCCGTACAGTATGTGGTCCTGCTCTGACAATGTCATCCCCAATGATGATTTTCATTTAGCTGGAAAAAGAAACGTGTTGGAGGAACGGCCGCCAGAGAAAACTCCCAGCAGTACGCACTCGGACATAAATGTGCTATTTGCCTATAAACGTGTGCTGGTTGAGCTTTGCAGATTTACAGTGCATAAATATGGCAATCTGTAAGTAAAGACTGCATTTTCAATTAGACATTCGTATGTATTAAATTCCACTTCTGACAGCGAGAGGGAAAGCAAAAGTGAGGGCATAACAGAGATCTTTCCTTTGAGTTAGTGATTAGTTTAGTCCTTTTGCCATTAGTTTAAGAGCTTCAAACGCGGGCTCATTAAGGTGATGGGTTGAACCAGCTGCCGGTGTGGCCATAACCATGGGTGAAAGAACTGCACACGATGATGGATCTCATAGCTGTAAACACATTGACCTCCGGGCCCAGGGGGAGAAGAAAAAAAAAAAGCTTAGCAGTGTGAGCGCACAGAGGTGCTTCAGGAGACATGTGGGAACATCTGTCATATCTTAGTTACTGTGTCATTCCATAACATCAGCACCATGGACTGTAATGCGGTTGTGAAGGGACATCCGTTCTTTTCTATCACGCTCAGGAACAGAAAATGTTCAAGCAAGGTGTTGAAGAATTGAATCACAAGCCCGTTCGGGGCACTGCTAAATCTTTGTGATTTTACTACAGAGCCTGTCTGCTTTATTACATCCTTTTCCAAGTGTCATGTCATACAGGTGATTAGTCTGCTTTCCGTGTCACCTTGGAGCCTCTCGGAATGAATGATCAACCGAGACCTTGTGACCTGTTCTGCTGAGTGCAGGCAGTTATTGGGAGGAGAGCGAGAGTGAATCTCAGTCTAGCACCTTCACAGCAGCAGCCAACATCTGGAGCTTATCACAGACGAGAAGCTCACACAGAAATGCAAAGTGAGAGAGAGAGAGAGAGAAGGAGAAATGAAAAAGGAGATGAGAGAGTTGCAGTGATGACAGTACTGTTCTACTTGGTTTATATCACAATATGTCACATGCCCTTACGTTCTAACAAATGTTAGCTTAGTTAGAAAATGTTCCCAGGGAAGGCGAAAAAATGTTTTTCACTCATGAAACCTTTAAAGAATTCAATCTTGAGCGCTTGAGCCGGTCATATTTAAGATAAATAGACATCGAAAAAAAGTGCTGGCTCATGCGGCGGTCTTTCGCCCAGACACAATGCCATTGTTTAAACCGCCTCCCTGACCAGCGGCCTCTCATAGCGCCGGCCGGCATTAATGAGCAGGTCAAGGGGCGCAGACTCTCAGAAAATCAGGCTTTGTTTAAACAGAATGGGGCTGGCGGAGCTGCCTGGAGGGCATAAACCAAGCCACGAACCACATAATGATACATCATGCGTAGCAATGCGAGCCATAGCTATAAATTCACTTAAAGGGTAGCTGACACGACTTTGTCATTTTTGGATCACTTGGACGTCTTTGAATTACGACGCTATTTTGTAAACAGTGTTTATTTACCTTAGAACTTGATCTTCTGACCATGACTAAATTGTCCGCAGCTTCTCTGATTTCAAAAGTTATTTCCAACATAAACTATGTCACTTTTTTTTTCTTTCTTTTTTTTTTTTTGTGTACTTAAAATCCTCATTGTATTACTGGAAGTTGACTAATGTGTCTTGGATGCATATTAGTCATCCAATGGACATTAGTCAAGATGAAGATGATAAGCAGGAGTACATCTTGGAGCTAAAGACCCAAAGATCACACGTTTTGTACACTGGTGGAGTTTTGTCCCAGTCAAACAGAGACTGCATCAACCTCTATCTCGACTGAGCTTTGGTTCAAGTCCAAAATCATGAGTTGTAGCCGACTGAATGGCTGGGACGCAGGCGGAGGCTTCGCTGTGTTCGCTCCGCTGTCTGTGACCATGAGATTGTGAGGGGATCCATATGTGTCGATGTTTGTTTATGACGTAGCCCGTAGCATAGTGAGAAAAGAGCAGCACGTTGATTACCTTTGGGAGCATCCTAGACCGTATTGAGGATAATTGAACACTGATGAGGTTCTGTTTTTGTGCCTGGAGATGCGAGTAGCCTATTGGTCTTCTTTGACTGCTTGCACTGCCCTCTTGTGGTGCTTACGAGGAAAGCTTTAGCTGAGCGATATTTCTGCTGATTCAACACACCAATGTTATAATTGGCGTTTGGTTTGGACCCCGCAGATGTCAAAAACTCAAAATACTTTGTGCTCTGTTGCCGCTTTCGATATTCACATAGCCTGTCTTGAGCAATTGCTTATCTGCCATGATGTTGTTGTTTTTTTGTGCAGTTCAGCTCTGGTTGAGATTACCAAAACCACTTCCTCTACACCACAATGGGCAGAAGTGAGAAGGAGGAGATAAAAAAACCCGGAGAATCAGAAACGACACACACCAAGTCCAGGATGTCACCTCTTGAAATCCCCTTGCCTCTCCAAACTCATAATACTGTGGAAAAAGTCGACCTGGTCACCAGTTTTACAGGCCATGGAGTCTGGCCCTTGTGCACAGCATGTTTCCCCAGGCCTCATCCCAACAGCCCAGTAATTTGGAGTATGTTAAAGCCCCTTATGACACCCCCCCCCACCATCCCATCTCCAGCGAAGTCATCAATCTCACTCACCAGCGTTTGGTTTATTGAGAAGCTCCAGATGACAAAGCTATTTTGGTTACACGTAATGCCAACATTCCTATGTAAAATGTGGCCTCGACTTACGTACACACGTTATTAACTTTCACTTGTACATTATAAATCAGTCACGATGTATCCGTGCAATGCACACTCATCAGATCGTCTCAGGGGAAGTATTCAAGACTTTTGGTAAATTTCACTCTGTGTCAGGTCGTGCTTGTACTTTTCGTAATAACATTTGATCCAAATTTCCGTCGGGTGTATCATTACGTACTGAGCCCACCTCAACTTTTAAAGAAAGATCAGTATACTGCTTTGTTTTTACCTGTTGACATAAGAATTGAAGTACGGCAGAACGTTTGTTTGCCTGAAGAATTTCATTTTTTTGTGTGTGTGTTTATTTGATATTTTTCTTTATTTACATGTCTTTTATAAATGCTTTGATTGTATGTATATGCAAAAATATACAATTAATAATATAAAAATTATAGTGTTGGAAATTAATAATATTGGTAATATTTTGGGTGTCTGGAACAGATTATCTAGATTTACATTATTTCTTATGGGACAACTTATATCGCAATATAAATTTTTGCCTTTAGAACTCGCCTCTTTGTATGCCGAGGTTACTGTATGTTGTATTATGATGGATTACATACACAGAATTGTTTAAAGGCTGCTTCAAGACCAGACTGTTCAATCATGGTCATGAACAAGGTCAATTATTCACCCCGTCATTCTTTTAAAACTTAAAATACCCTAAAATTTTGGATGGGAAATGAAATTTTGATATCCAAACCACATGCGGACAAAGGATGATACAAATTCCATTAAATTAAAAAAAGCAACAGAACTGTACGTTATTACAACTTTTCTGTTTGGAAGGTATAGTTTCAAAAGAAACACAATATAAATTGAGTAGAGTACTAACTTTAAACTTATATGATAGTTTACACACTGATATGTGTACTAGTCTGCTATCAAAAAGCCCTCATAATATAACACAAAGATATTGGATTTTGGCTCTTCTGTACAGTAGATCAGTAGGCGGCATGGTGGGTAGTGGTTGAGGGTTTGAATCATGCCTCCAGGGATGTGTGCGTGAAGTTTGTATATTCTGTGATGTGATTTTTCCAATTTCCTTGCAGCGTCCAAACATATGCAGCATAGGCTGATCGGTCCATATTTGCCCATAGTGTGCGCTTGAGTAATACGAGTGTCCTGTATGTGTGCTTGTTCCCTACAGTGTGTTGGCATCCCATCCAGGGTGTAGACCTACGTTCTATGTGTTGGGGAATAAAGATACACACGATGGAGTACTGATATTATTATTATTATTATTATTATTATTATTATTATTATTATTATTATCATACAATAGTAATTAAACTGGGAGACACAGTCACGCGCCACCCCGGCATAATCAAAGAAAGTAGAGCTATAGAAACAACTAGTCAGATTGACATTAAATGGTTTCCTAGCACTAATCAGCTTCTCTGGCTAAAGAGGTTTTGTGGAATGTAGGCCACGGAAACCTTTAGCCTTTTCCCGAGTCTGGCTGTGAAATATTTCAAAAGTTGAAAACCGTCTCAGCCTCCTCTCGTGTGGTGTGTTTCTGAGAGATGACTGCAGCAGGCTAGGACTGATTAACAGCCCTGATTCCACCGGGGAAAAATAATTGTGGTATTTTAAAGGGATGGGTTTGAAAAAAAAAATATATATATATATATATTTTTTTTAAAAGCAGTAAATGTCTGGCACGGTATCAAGTATGCAGCTTAAATAAACTGTTTACATTATGCAGGAAGAATATTTAGTGCATTCTGAGTGGGAAAAGATCAAATGTGCTAACGGAATCATATTTTACAGTAGTAAACATTAAATTTTGATTAAAAATCAAAAATCATATACAATTATCATATAAAATCATTAACACTAAAACCACCTTGTGCCACTAGGGCATGGCTCCACAAGACCTCTGGGGATGTGCTGTGATGTCTGGCACCAGACCCTTTTGTGGGTGGGGCCTCTCTGTTTGTCTGGCACATCCCATGGGTGCTTGATCGGATTGGGATTTGGGAATTTGGAGTCTGGGTTGGCGACTTTGTCTGTGTTCTGACCCCTTTCTAAAATGGCCAGTGTTTGCTTTTTACAGCAGCTTGTGCTGCATTGGCTTTTCTGTTGGATCGGGCTGTATCGGCTGGCCCTTGGTCCATGTAGGCCTAAATATTGGTGTCTGTGATCCTGTTATTCAATTAAGTTAAGTTAAGCCTTTATTCGTCACTTGTACGTTACAGCACAGTGAAATTCTTTCTTCGCATATTTAAGGGTCAGAGCGCAGGGTCAGCCATGATACAGTGAGCAGACAGGGTTAAGGGCCTTGCTCAAGGGCCCCACAGCGGAAACCTAATGGAGCTGGGGATCGAACCGCCAATCTTCCGATCAGTAACCACTGCCCTGTAATTATTCTGATCGGTGTATATGCTCCATATCTTTTTATGCATAAGAGAGTTTGCCAAGCATGAATACGATGACTGAACTGCCTCACAATTAGCCAGAGGCGCTAGCTAGACAAATGAACATCGCTTCTTTCAGTGTAACAATTTTTTATTTTAGTATGTCAAATACTTCCATAATTAGGTTTCGTAACTGCAGAACAAAGGATTTAATCTAGCACTTGTACTGTGACAGGAGAGATAATCAATACACCCTGTAACTCATTGCTCATTTTTGTTTTCCTGCTGCAGAAGATAGATATCCCTCAGACCGAGTGATATTCATGTAAATGCTGAAAAGACCACAAATTGTGGGGGGAAATTTTGAGCCCTGCACTCCTTTTGGGCTTTTGGGTTTAGTATCACATTATTTTTTATTACCAGTGGGTGTAATAGTGAATTACCTGATTCGGGAAGATTGTTGCTGGCAGGTTTAGATGAGGATTGGGCGGAGGGATTTAGCAGTAAGAATGATGAAGCTGTCTGGAAAGTATCTAACATAAGAGGCAGAGATGTAGTTTGTTTTTTCTCTCTTAAAAAAAAAAAGAAAAAGAAGCCTGATAGCAGAGTTCCGAATGATAGCGTAAAGTAATGACAAATTTATTAGAATGAAAAATAAACGTACATACGCACAAAACAAACACCAGCCTAAAATGCTTGCGTGAGGAATTATGTTTATAACAGTAGGTTACATAATTGATATGGAATTTAGGGTTTTTTCCTTTTATATATTAAACGGTGCTGGAGTGTTTTCTGCATTTCGCCGGGCTGATAGGAAAAGTCAGCTCAGTCCTCTTTTCTTAAGTTTCTTTTGGCCTTCTAAGCCAATGATAAGACATGTCCCAAGGAAAAACCAAAGATAAATCATACTAAATGTTGAAAAGTACTGCGTTCGAAGATTTATTTTTCATATGTTTGCAAAATAGAATCAAATAGCATTAAATGTAGGGGGGAAAAAAACATCAAAATGAACCTCAAATTTTCTTTCAGCCATTGTCATTTATCCAAGCTGCTGCCATATGATATTGATCAATACCATGTAAATAAAGTCAGCAGTCCCTAAAATTACACGATCATCTTCTTAGCATTGTAGACTCGCACCTCCAAGGTAGCTGGTTTAATCCTGAGCTCAGGTGGAGTTTCACATTTTTCTCGTGTCTGTGAGGGTTTCCTCTACCTCCCAAAAATCGACAAGTCTTATTTGCTTGAGTGTAAAAATGTTAATGAACTATTGTCTCATCGTGAGTGCATTCAGAAGAAAGTGATGATTTTCCTTAATATTAAAAACCTTCATTTAAAAACTGCATGATGTGTTTACTTGTGTTATCTTTGACTAATATTTAAATTTGTTTGATGATCTGAAACATTAAAGTGTGACAAACATGCAAAAAAAGAAGAGATCAGTAAGGGGGCAAAAACTTTTTCACACCAGTGTATCTCCATCCGGCGGCATGGTGGTGTAGTGGTTAGCACTGTCGTCTTGCACCTTCCTGGCCAGGTTCGATTCCCGTCTCTGTGTGCATGGAGTTTGCATGTTCTCCCCGTACTTGGTGGGTTTCCTCCGGGTACTCCGGTTTCCTCCCACAGTCCAAAGACATATAAGTTTTGTTTCTGTGTTGTGTTCTTAATTTATGTCGTTGCATGTATGTAGCGCCTTGGTCCTGGAGGAACGTTGTTTTGTTTCACTGTGTACTGAACTGTATATGGCTGAAATGACAATAAAAGCCTACTTGACTTGACTTGACTTGAAGTTAGGCTAATTAGCATTCCCAAATTGGCCATAGTGTGTGAATGAGTGTATATGTATGTGTGCCCTGCGATGGATTGGCACCCTGTCCAGGTGTACCCTGCCTTGTGCCTTGTCTCCTGGGATAGGCTCCAGGCCTCCTGTGACCCTGAATACAGGATTAAGTGGTATAGATGATGAGTGAGTGAGTGTATCTCCATCCAGAGTTTAATAAAATTTTTGGCCGATATCTTGTATCAATGATGGGGCAATAGACCTACCCTGTTCTGTTTTCTCCAACACATCCCAAAGACTTCAGCTGGATTTAGGTTAGGACTCTGTAGTAGGTTAGGACACTCTAATTCATGATATGATTCCCCATGCTCCAAGAATCACAATTACAATTTGAGTCGTGTAATATGCCTGTGACATGAGAGAAGAACAACTACGTTGATGTGATACCCTGGTCATTCAGGTCATCAGAAGACTTAATTGAGTCTAGACTCATTTGATCATTTCCTATTGCTCCTTCTTTATCTTTATTCTTCCTAACAAAGTTAAGTCTTTTTTTCTCATCATTAGACTCACTAACAATTGGATTTCTTATGGCCTCACAGTTGTTTTGTTCGAAATTTCACAATAAAATCTTCACCATAGCCACAGGAGACATCTTCCGACGTCATTACTCGCTCCATCAATTATGGTTAAAACAATTGTTGCGTTATTAACAATGCAGTAATCATCCACTTAATGCTTCTTAAGTATTTATTACTGAAATCCAAATCATACTTGATATACTGGTAGTATGTGTTTAAACAGCAATCAGGACTTTTGCAACATAGTTTTTAAAATACTGGAAATGTTTTGTTTCCTGCAAGACACGATTAAGCAATTGAAAGGAGAGCTGCCCTGTGTATGAACCAGTTCATCAGAGCAGCTCTGGTTTTAGTGCCGAGTTGAAAAGTGCACTAGAGCAAAACATCAAATACAAATACTGTAGACAATGTTCTTTCACGCAGCAACAAGAGTCACAGAAAATTTAGGAAAGACAAGCATGACTTGGTCTTTTCCAGTCTTCAACTGTCCTGTTTAGGTGGGTTAACTGGTTAACGGCCTGTTCTCTGCCTCTTCCCACTGCAGCCTCAGATTCCTGCTCTCGGCTGCTGGAAGGTCAGGAACCCGACGAGGTCTTTCACTGCTGGAGATCATCATTGTTTTTCAGCATGTGATCTTGTGAGAAAAACAAATGTGAAAGTACATTTTACCATGAAATGAAGTAAATATAGTGTGATTTATAGCACTGTGCAAAAGTCTTCATTTCTTCATATTTTGTGTCCAAAGAGACAGACTCTTTTTTTAAAAAATTTTATGCAATATTGAGGAATAGTTCTCCAGGCTTCTTGAATGAGGTTTTTTTTTTTTTTTTTGGCTTTCTTTTATAACATAGTTTTGGCTCTCATTTTCATTCCAGTCCCTGTACCTGAGCAGTTTCAGAGGAATTTTTATTGTTAAACCACACAGTGACCTATGAATCACTCAAAAATACCCAAAAAAATTCGGTGTGAACCGATGAGAAACAGGTGCAGATGATGACAGATGATCAGGCCGGCGATTAGTACACTGGTGATGCTAAATGCTGAGGGGAAATGAGGTTGCTCAATAATCATAAAAAATCAATAATAAAGTTATTTCCATTTAAATTTATTGTTATTTTTGCCTACATTTGTACAGGTAAGTTTTTATATTTCTTATCAGAGGTGGAAAGTAACGAATTACATTTACTCGCATTACTGTAATTGAGTAGTTTTTTTTGTGTACTTCTACTTTTTGAAGTAGTTTTTAAAATCTGTAATTTAACTTTTACTTAAGTATGTTTTGTTTGAAGTATTGTAATTCGCTACATTTTAACTCATATGCGCTACTGAGTAAAACAAATATAAGTTTTGTATAAATGCTTCGTTGCGCTCGCGTGTGTGTATCGTGTCCTGGTCGCGCGCCGCTCCGGACTCCACACCAGGTTTTCTGACTGTCCCCACATCGGCATCTACCTGACCTTCCACACGGTCACTTCCGCCCTGAGAGTGACGTCATCAACCAGCGCGACCATATATAAAGCGGAGAGAGACGCGGGAAAGAGGAAAGAGATTGTGATTTTGGCGTTTTGGTATTTGGTTGTGACTTTTTGCCTCCCATTGACTTTGATTATTGCTTTGGTTGGTCTTTGTAGATAATTTCACTGTATGTTTGTGCACTCACCAGTAGTAGGGACGTGGCTGTCATTTATTTTGGGAAGAGGGAATTTATACACTGTTTTTGGTTTAGGGAGTCAGGGAAGGTACATGTTTTTTTTTTTTTTTTGCAGTTAATCTAGCTACTAAATATAAAGACCATTTTGTTGTCTGGTCTTTTTTTTGTGGCCATTATTTTGGCCTGGGTCCTGATCCTCCTCCTGTGTGTGTGTGTGTGTGTAGTTTTTTGTAAAGCGATACAAACCTCATTATTTCATCAGTTAATGACTGGATCTACTGTAGTTCTTTCTGCCATATACCACCATTTCCATACAGTTTAAAATAGAACACTGAACCATTCTTTTGCTGTTCGTTCGAACACTAGACTGGGACGTAACGCCATATTTAAGTGACCACTTTGATTTTCAAGCACAAGAAAGACAACAGCTTTATTATGCAAAGGTGTTCCTTCAGTTAAAAACAACTAGTTTGAGATTTATATCTGCTCATCTTTTTTGAACTACACTAGAATGCCTCATCCCACCCGGCTGATAAAAAAAAAAAAAAAAGAAGTTACACTTTTTTATGAGCTACTTTTTACTTTTACTTGAGGAGATTTTTATAATGGTAACTTTACTTGTACTTCAGTAAAATTTCACTGAAGTAACAGTACTTTTACTTGAGTACAAAATTTTAGTACTCTTTCCACCTCTGGATGCTTTTTTTTGAAATTTTTTATATTTTGTTCTATTTTCTTATGTTTCTACAACTAAACTTACTCTTATTTTATTCCACTATTTATTTCTTGCAAATGTATGACTGTGTATGTGACAAATAAAATTTGAATTTGCTGCTGAAGTTGTTTCATAAATAATACATTTTTTTATTGTTTTTTAAAATCTTTAAGCACTTTGCAGCCTGCCTCAGTTAAATATTTGGTCTCATTTCTTTCATTTAATCTACATAATTTAATTACATTTTATATACAAGAATGAATGAATATATATATATATATATATATATATATATAGACAGACAGTGCCCTCCATAATTATTGGCACCCCTGGTTAAGATGTGTTAAAAGCCTTAAAATAATTTCAGTTTTTATTGCAGAAGCATATTGTCACACTGGAAATTGTAGAAAAATATAACATGAATATAAAGTGAATTTTAAGGGGAAATATATATATATACAGTAAAAAAAAATGAAGGTGGGCTGGTGGCTTAGTGGTTAGCACTGTCGCCTTGCACCTCTAGGGTCCAGGTTCGATTCTCCCCATGCTTGGTGGGTTTCCTCCCACTCTCCGACGATGTGCAGATTATGCTAATTGGCATACTGTTCCCAAACTGCTCGAAGTGTGTGTATACGCCTGAGCTCTGTGCTGGATTGGCATCCTGTCCAGGGTGCACCCCTCCTGGGATAGGCTCCAGGCCCCCTGCGACCCTGTATACAGGATAAAGCGGTAGAGATGAAAAAATTAGGGGTAACTTTAGCACTGTATGTGAAAGGTCAGGTGACAACTGTGATGTGTTTAAAAGTTTGTCAACATAAGTCTGTGCATATTCAGATTTCAGCCGTGTACATGCTTACATCAATTTTCTGGGCTCTCTATTGAAAATACATCATTCAAAGTGCATGTCTCAGGGGTTACCAGATTTTCTAAATAATGCTTCTAAATAATGCTTATGCTGAGACAACTCTTTCCTTTGCTTCCTCTGGTCCATGTTGAGTGTGGTACATACCATGTCACCAAACAACACAGTGACTACCTGGAGCCCTATATATAGGCTCACTGACTGATTACAAGATTGTAGACACCTGTGATGCTAATGAGTGGACACACCTTGAATTAACATGTCCCTTTGGTCACATTATTTTCAGTATTTTCTAGGGGTACCATCATTTTTGTCCAGGCCTGTTCCATGAGTTTATGTTTTAAAATAATTCTGTTGAAGCATGGTTGAAATGCAATGTCTGACTTTCATTGGTTAACATTCATAGAATTCTTTTAAATTATTACTTTTGTCAGATTAAAGTTATTTCTATGACCATTGTGAGTTTTTCTTTCATTGACCGAAGGGTACCAACAATTTTGTCCATGTGTGTACTTGTACGGCTTGAATACCAATGCACACACTTTTTTTTTAAAGAACACTCATTGTAAACTTGAATGAATTTTAATTCCCACTGCGTCTCTACTCGTTGTATTAAATAAAAAAAAACGCTATACAACAAATAGTGGATTCCGAAGCTGCGTCTGGTTGCTGATGCCAGACTTTGCAACCTTATAAAGTCTGAACCGTATTCCGCTTCTCATTATGGAGCTTTTAACATGCAGGACCACACTAGGAATGAGAATAACACTGATAGCAATAGCAACAGGGTAAACAGAGGTGTCTGGGAGAGAGCAGATAAATGACTTTAGAGCAGACGGCATAAATCCATGTCCTGAGATGTCACCCGATGGCATCAGCAGCAAGCAAAAAGAGAGAGCGAGTCTTCTAATCAGTGGTCAGGGGGTCTCCCAGGTCTTATCTCGAATCACTTCTCGGTGCTGTGAATCTTCTTCACGGGCAACGCACGTCTCCTGTCAGTTGTGCCACAGAGGATGTTTACTCCACCCATCACTTAGCAACAATCGAAAAATCAAGGAAGCCCCCCCACCCCTTTTTTTTTGTTGTTGTTGTTGGAGGTGTCATGGAAAGAAGTGGCCTTTTCAACAAGCGATCTATCAGTGCTCGGGATCTGACCACAACACAAAAGACAGAGAGAGAGAGAGAGAGAGAGAGAGGAGAGAGATAGGGAGTGTGAGCGTAGGTGTGTTACTCAGAGATGGGATCGCCCCACTCCACTGAAAAGCATGCGTCCCTGTGAAGTTTAGCCAAGTGGAACCGAGCTGCCTTCCTGCCGAAGAGAGGAAAGTGCTGGAACACTGGAGATGGTGCTGACGATAGCATCGACAGTCGCCACCCCTTGTACGATCGCGGGTCCCGATAGAGGAAACTCTAATCTGCCTGTGCAAACTGCGTCAGCAGAGCTCAGGTCAGCTAGGAGCCGCTCTTGTCATATCTGTGTTGTCAGGCGCGGGCATGGTGCTAAAGATATGATAAACACACTCCCTGTAGTCTGGCCTGTGGTAAGTTTACTTACTTGTGCGCTGACTTGACTACTGCAAGCCTGTAGAGGTTTATTAGCTTTTATTTCCAGGTACGGCTGAGTAAGAACATGCTGCAGGGCAATTTTTTTTTTTTTGGCTTAAATTGCCCCATAAAATGCACAGATCTTAACAGTATCTAATCTCACTTGAGGGAGCACAAAAGTATCTTTAAAATAATTGTGCTTTAAATCAACAGCTGAGCACGGCCATTGTAAAAAAAGAAACGGCCTATAAGTCAGCGATACCCCATGCCCGTGGAATGTTTCGAAATTGAGAGGGTGCTAGGAGCTAGGAAATAATTCATGGAAATGCTAAGTCTTATACGTTATGACGGATAATTTACAGGTAATTAAACTGAACAGCGCATGGGAACGGAACAGCTTGCACCGGGAAGATTTTCCCTATTCCGGAATTCATCCGGATTTTCTCGAGGTCTCGGAAATCGGAAAACGCATTTCTAATTCTGATAATGCTGAACAGTCAGGCTTTTCGTCTCAACAATGGTTAAGTCTTTTTTTTTTTTTGGATGTATTTTAGATGTATTTATCTGTTCTCCCAACTAGATGGGTGTGACCAGACAAGTGCATGGCTATAAATCTTCAACCAGGCCTCTCTTGCTTTTTCGCTCCAACCGACCACTACACAAAAAAAAAAAAAAAAAAAAAAAACATTGGCAAAGCTGTGCGACTGGACCCTAGGGATAGAAAAAAGCAAATGTATTTACGTGTCTATTTATTTTTTCCTTTTCCATTTATACACTCGCGCTTAGGATGGGAACGCTGATGTGGCTGGCCACTGTGCGCTTATAATTAATGAACTGTAGCCTCGCCTAAGTGGAGTGTTTTGGTAAACATAATCTTTATGAGTGTGAGAAGCTGCAGTGTTCCAGGATATCCTGGCAGCCTGTGCAGATCAGGCGATCGGGCATGCTCAGACTGTAACGGAAAGGCAAAGAGAAAAATAATAATAATAAGGAGGAAAAATTACAGAATGAAGTCATTCTCTCTGATGTCGGTGTGAATGTAAGCGCTTTTAAAAACATTGCGACTGACCTCAGAGCTAAAAAGCTGGGTGACCTCAGAGCTGGGTGGAAACTTTCCCAGCATCTGATGTTCCAGACAGCATTTGATAGGAACTGTGAGTGCGGCTTGGCACTGGAAAAATGTAAAAAAAAAAATTTTTTTTTAAAATCATTTTTGTTTTATTTATACAGCATTTTTAACAAATGACATACTCTGAGGTCTCAGCTGCGAAGATAAACTCCCTGAGACGGCATGAGGAAGAAACCTTGAGCAGGGCCAGAGTTAAAAGAGAACACACCTCTGTATTAAAAATAATACCTGCACCTATACCTGTCTTAGAAGAGAAACGATGAACAACTCTAAGCATCCGAGGTAAATAATGTGATTGCATACTGTAGGATTCAGTGTCGGGAATCAATAGCAAAGTCTGGAACAAAAAAGTATTAATGCGTTCTTAAACAGGACAGACTTTATGATTGCAGTAGCACTTCTGCAGGAGGCATGGATCAGAGTACGCCTGACACCAAAGTCTGGTACATTTGTCTAATAATAACACTCTGTACTGTGCCAGAGCAGAGAGTCCCATGCTTGAGTCCAAACAACCATACTTAAACAAGGACGTGGACTGCCGCTCACAACGTGACATCATCAATGATGTCTCATCTTTTGGACCACATGACTGTAGCTGATAAATTAGGAAGGCAATCGAGAGGGTCTTTCTTGACATTTTAACCAAAATCATAATAATATTAGGCATAGTACAAAAATGGCGTTTGTGTTTATTACCAACTAGGTGCATACTGCCCCCTGCTGCCTTGGAGACTGTAGATTCACAAGTGTACTCGGGTACTGAACATCACTAATGTGAAGCCTGGCCAGCAGGGGAGCGGAGAAAGGGGAGCAATCGTACCTGAGCATGGTTCGATGCAATCATGCCTTGTGTGAAAACACTCTTAGAAGATACAAGTCTATATACTCACTCACTCATCGTCTATAACGCTTTATCCTGTATTCAGGGTCGCTGGGGACAGGAGACTTAGGGCACAAGGTGGGGTACACCCTGGACAGGATGCCAATCCATCGCAGGGCACACACACACGTACGCTCAGTCACACACTACGGGCAATTTGAGAACACCAGTTAGCCTAATCTGCATGTCTTTGAACTGTGGGAGGAAACCCGAGTACCCAGAGGAAACCCATCAAGCACGGGGAGAACATACACACAGAGACGGGAATCGAACCCGGACCCTGGAGGGGCAAGGCGACAGTGCGAACAACGACACCACCGTGCCGCCCAAGTCTATATAATCCAAGTAAAATTATCCACTGAGGCAAGGGTGAGTCTTGGCCATAAACTGATTTTGAGAAGTGAAAGCCATTAAGGTTTTACAGCAACAGACATTTAATCATAAGTACAGAAATCTCCAAGCAAATATAGATAATCAGGACAAGACGCATGTCAGGATCAAGCAGCAAAATCACATTAGCCAGAAGAAGTATTCATACAACAAAGCATGCTGTAATCAAGTGAGTAAGTTATCACAGTCCCGTCTACGCAGCTCGCTGCAGGAGCTCCTGATGAGTTCGGTCATGGGGAGTCACGTTTCAGGCTTGATTGGGGTGTTCCATGCAATGCGATATCATGATTAACAAAGACTCCACATAGTAATGCTCAAAGTGATGCTTTATGAGACATGTCAACCCTACTGTGCTGTGGTCCTTCCTTCATGCGCGGACACTAGCGTAAGAGTGTTCCCGAAAGAATCCGAGCGCTACATCCATGCAGCGTGGAGTTTGTGAAAACGCACAAGGTTGTGATTACAGCATGCATGGCTCCTGATTGAAACGGTTAACTCTGCATGGTCGCACGCACACATCGCAGGGTCGGCCAAAGCACCCTCTGGCTAAACCATGTACAATTTAATACTTTTACAACCCGGGTCATTACATTTTGATATAGGTTTATTTCCCCAGCCAATGCTAAACATCTCTGCTTTTCTTAACAAGCCCCTCTGGTTCCCTCTGGATTAAGGTACCCGGTGTTTAGCAGGGCTCGGCTCCAGGTGCATTATAGAGGTTTTTGGAGAATGACAAAAAAAATATAAAATAAAAAACGCCCCAGCGTTGTACGCACTCTTGCTCAGCAAGCTGCTAAGGTTAAACGCTCTTGCTGAGAAACACTCCCGACTGAACGCTTTGGTTGGCGGGACCTGAGAAAGTGTTCAGGCAGCCGTTTTTGATTATTCGTGCCCTAAAAACCCTATAAAATACTAGCAGCGCTCAAACCACAGCAGAAATGACTAAATTCTTTCATAAACGCGCGGCCTCACTGGCGCAGGCCCGAGGCGAGCCCTGCTGAGTAAGACAGCTTGGCCTCTCTCGTTCTCCCCCAACACTACGGCACGGTCATTTCCTCCGCACTATGAATCTATTGCATAGCAACTGACCGTTCCGTCTTCAAACACGATGCGGAGAACTTCAATTTATTTTCAATTTAGCTGTTTATGGGGCAGAAATAAAAGCAGACACGGTTTGTTCATACAGTGGTTCAGACTGGTCAAGGCTTTTAATTTATCGTTAAGTATACCCCCCCCCCCCCCCCTTCCTAAAATGAATGGTTTTATTAGTGGCACCATAATCGTCATTGCTTTCAAGACGTACAGTACTATAATGGCGTATGACACCCGTGCCTTTCAAGGTAAACGCGGTCACAGACACTGATTGCAGCACTGAACATTCATCAAGGATATAAATGTGTTTTCTGAGTGTGTATATAAGCGAGGCCTGTTTGGTAAGTTATTTAATCCGCTTTCTGTTTTCTCGTCAGACCAAACCAGCAGCTTCCATTACTCTGCTCTGATACTGTAGTTTCCCGAAGAACCACACATTGAATATGTAAGAAATTTTCAATTATGCATTCACATTCTACAAAAATGAATTCAAGCATGTTGTAAGTTCTGTCTGTTTACATTCAAGACAAGTTCATTAGACCTGTTATCAATTATGTTGTTACCGCTGTATACTTTAAAGCATTTGTTTCCTCATCACACTCTCTTTTTTCTTACTTTTAGTTAGTAACTAGAAGTTACCCGCTGCTCTGCCCGTGTACATCCATCTAATGATGATCTGGTAATCAGGTGTATTATCACCTTACAGTATGGCATAAAAGTTGTTGATTTTGCTGCCTACTGTTACATTCGTTGAGGAATGCTGTGATGTGATTGATATATAATCCTCTTTCTCAAGGGTAGACTTGAGGGTAGAGGGTATAGTGACTTGTATCTTCTAAGTGTGTTTTCATACAAGGCATGATTGCATCGAACCATGCTCAGGTACTGTACATACTCCCCATGCACCACGCTCAAGAATGCATATATATATATATATATATAAATGTAACAGTAGGCAGCAAAATCATCAACTTTTGTGCCATACTGTAAGGTGATAATATACCTGATGACCGGAACATCATTAGATGGATGTACGGAAGATAGACATTAATGCATCAGTCTTATTGCAAAACTGAAAAACTTTCAAAGCAGGGTGCTTAGCACTGTGGTCTCGATTCCTACAATACAGGGTTTGATTCCTGCATTGTGTGTGAAGTTGTGTGTGTATAGACAGCAATAGATTGGCACCGCGTCCAAGGTGCACACCACCCTGTGTCCCGAGTCCCCTGGGATAGGCTCCAGGCCCTCCAGACACTTTATACAGGATAAAGTGGTATAAAGAATGAGTAAGTGAGAGAGCGAGTGTTATAAAACTATATATGCTATGTCACAAAGACTTTTAATCCATTTATACTTTTATCCATAAATGATTTCCATTTTAGAATAGGAGAAGTAATATAAGCCTTACAGAAAGCTCGAGTGTCATGACCTGTTATAGGAAAAGTGTTGCCATGGCGTATCTGATATAACTCCAGCCAGCTACTCACACAACAAGAATTGTGCAATAGGACAAAATGTACATGCAAACACGCTCTGGATCCTTCTGGGTTTATCAGTAGCTTGAGGCAGGCTGATCCCAAATCAAATTCTGTTGAGTGTTCTAACGTTTGAAGTGGAGCGCTTCAACTGCGCACCTCCCTGCTTTTCCATTCACTCTCTTTTATTTACACACAACCATGTGGTAATGAATAGATGCATTCAAACAGATCTCCTCACACAGGCCAAAGTTTCTTTATCTCTCGCCCTCTGTGTTTTCTCATTCAACCGTACCTGCACGGGCGCAGAGGCGGCTGGAAGTGGAAGGTGCAGCGGCGTAGAGAACTGAAAGAGCTCCAAAGCTGCTCACGCAGAGGGGCCAGTCATTGGATGAAGTCATTGTTTGCTTGCATCGCATTTCTAGCCACCCAAAGGGCCGGTATTACAGAGCATAGGCGCACACGATGACAAAAGGATCATGCAGCCGAATGGGAAAAGGAAATTGTTCATATTATTAGCAATGACAACCACGCCAACACGTGTTTCTTACTCTGGCTAGAGTGTTTGTGTTGGAGGGAATGCATGAAGTGTGTGTGTATGAGAGAGAGAAAGAGAGATGAAACAAACCCCAGAGGCCAGTTTCTTCATTTTTCTTTTCTTTTCTTTTTTTCTTTTTTTTTTGTTGCCGAAATTCAAATACAGCTGAGTTTTGTTTGATACATGGATTCTGGCGTGTGTTCACACACAACAACACAGGAATAATCAGGACATAATATTACTGTTCCAGATTGTGTTCGTTGCAATGAATGAATATTAGTTGGGTTTCTTAACCCTGATTACATATAACTCGAGTACTGATTAAATGATCAACTCTATCTGACCCACTTGGCTTTACTCTATGAATCTGTTGCAAATTGCACTTTCCTGTCCTGCCATCTAGTGGCCAATTGATAAACTGCTTTTATTTTTAAAACTGAGGTCACCAGCTTACTGGAACTAGAAAATGAAATATTAGAAAAAGATCACATGATTTCCAATCCTCAGCTGTCCGTCTGAGTGTGTTTGCACATTGAGAAATGCTTTTCTGCTTATCACAGTCGTAAAGAGTGGTTCTTGTAGGCACTCTTACCCCTTTGCTAACAAGGAACTAGTTCAGAGCTGGTGCTCAATTTTTAAACAGTTCTTTGTCGTCAGACAGCCAAAGCACCGGCCCTCAGGCAGAAAAACCGGTTCCATGGTGGCACCAATACGTTGCTGGGATAGGACAAAGAACCACTTACATCAGGGGCTGGGCTGGGATTATCTCGACCAACTAGAAGTATGTGACCTCTATCTTTAAAAGAATGGACTCAATATGCAATGGGCAGCTCAAATGCGTTCTAGTAATTATCACCGCTAGCATTGCTGGGCAAGTTTTTGGACATATACAGTGATGTTATGATGTGACTCTCTGGCCCATGGAAAAATAATGCCTAGTCCTGAACTGATGCCCAATTTTTAAACAGTTCTTTGTTGGCAGAGAGCCAAAGCACCGGCCCTCAGGCAAAAAAATAATAATTTCCATTTTAGTTTCACCAATTTTATTATATTAATATATAGTATTGGTGTCACTAAAATGTTCCTATTTAGCAGCACCAATACTTTTCTGGGATAGGACTTAATCAGGGACTGGGCTTGGATTATCTCGACCAACAAAATTCTTGGGACCTCCATCTTTTAAAAATGGGCTCAATATGCAATTGGCAAGTGGCAATGATAAAGCCAGGAGAACTGCTCGCCGCAAAAACATGTAGCCATTGTTATTGTGCTTGCCGTTAGTGCTAAACATTATGTTTAAGTACCATACCCCCCCCCAACCCACACACACACACACACACACATAGTGTGTATGTAAACTCACTGGGCTGTTCTGGGTGTACCTGTATATCCACACACAGATCAATGGTTTCAGAAATCACAAATCTGACCGTGAGATCAGTTTTTACTCGACTCTGATGTTTGGTGTGAAAATTGACAAAGGTTTCTGACTGGTTTTCCTGCATTGCATTAAGAATGAGTATATACTGTATTATGAAGTAACAGGCTCACAGAGGGCTTGTCACATGGTTTAGTTATTTATTTATTTATTTTTTTAAAAAAGTGGTTTGGGAATGAAATGTTTAAATGATCCAAAACAAGCAGAGTAATTTTTTTCTTTGTATCCATGGTATGACCTCTGTTAGGTTGTAAAAGTATCTGTCATGAAATTATCTAGAGTACAATTAGTAAATATTGCATGTGATTTAAGACATTACTGCATTAGGCATTATAGCAGCTATCATAACAATTACTCATGATTTCAGTGTTAACGTAGCACTGTTTTACAACTGGACATAAATTGTCATGGTGATTAATGGCATTATTGCATCACCCATGACACGTTTATGATGTGAGTGCGGTGTCAGATGGCAGCTGTATTGTTTTTAAGTTCCTGATTTAAGGATGAATGGTCTTTTTGGACAGATAGATAGATTATGTACCTTTTACTCTAAAGGTTAATTATTGTCCAGGTACATGTATGTATTTATATTCTTCCAGGTAAACGATAGACGTTACACGGATTCGAATGTAAAAACTGCACTGCAAGTATAGGTAGATACATGGCATGCTTTAAGCATTTTGCTAAATTAGTGGACTGTTTTCTCAGTGCCCTCAATCTTCTTGCAGGTTTGACTCTAATTCATCTCTATCGTGTCTGTAAGAGAGGGAACGGGAGATGTGAACTGGACCCACTGCTTCCAAAATCCATCCAAGCGGATACAATTTACTTCTCCAACATCAATATTCCTAAAACCACAGACAAAACTGGAGACAGGAATCAAGAACACATGGAAAACTTATGCTGAAATGCATTGTGTCCTAGAAGTCAAAACGTGACTCTGGGAAGCATTTCGTATTCCGTAATTTTCTCAGTCACCAGCACCAAGTGCCCAAAGAGAAAAAGAATTGTAATTTAATGAGAATATAATGTCATAGGTTAAGCTACACGGGCTAAAACGTGATTAACCTCCTAAAAGCAATTAACTGTTAAATGGCAGAGCTGATTTCCTAAAGACGGTCCATGATTTTGTGAAGCCATTTGTTTTAGATCCACTATATTGTTTATGCAACTATTTTTGAACACAATTGCTTTTACACACCACAAGAGCCTGGGGCAACTTTCTGAACCGACAGGAGCCAATAAAGCAAGCTCTGTTCCCACTGTGGGGGAAAAATATTGTAAACAAGGGATTTGTTTTATTTCACAAAACACTCAGTGTACTGCATGGAAAAACGATCCATAAGAGCAGTCATGGTGGGTTGTGGTATTAGATGGGGGTAAAGTCTAACAATAGCTTATCAATAGCCAGACATGAGTTCTCTTTGAATGCATAATAAGAAAAATGTACTTTTACACGCACAATTTAATTCAATCGTATTCAATTTTATTTGTATAACAATGGTAATTGTTGCAAAGCAGCTTTGCAGAATACACACACAGGCACACACATCATTATAATTATTAGTATATCATAGTATTCTTTATTAATATTAATAGATTACATAAAATATTATAATTATATCAGTTTCTCCCTGATGAGCAAGCCATCTCCCTAAGAAAAAAACTCCCTAAGATGAAAAGAAGAAGAAACCTGAAGAGGGACCTGACTCAACAGGGAACCCATGCTCATTTGAGTGATATTAAAAAGTATGACAGCAGATTAGTCTGTACTATACCTGTGTAACATAAAGTCCATATTTACTGTCTTCCACTACTCGCGTACAAACTGTTAGTGTGAATTTCAGTCATAAACTATTTAAGTGGAGTCACAAAACAACTGGCTGCATTGGTTATTGAGTGGAATTGTCCGCAGTCACCGTACACATTCCAAGCAGACCATATGGGGCTATCCTCAGCACCAGCCAGAGGTCTCCAAGAGATGAGATCTCCAACCAAAAGCAGGGCACCAGGATGTGTCAGACAGGTCAGGAGGGGGTCTGGATCACTGGCAACTCAGAAGTGCTATGTGTAGCTCGACAAAAGGTGAATGTATATTTTCTGTCCAGAGTGCAAGCAGGAACTCGGCCAGGACTAACTATGACAGCATATCTAAAAGGTAGAGCCAGTAGGAAAGACAGACATGAGGGGATCCTGGAAAGTAAGGCAACCAGTAACTTCACCGTCAACAAACCTCAGTGATCAACGAGAGTGGGGAAGACAGCATCTAAACATACCAGTTCACCATAATACTCTACATCCATGACTCCCTCAGATCTGCTCCTTTACCTAAGGCAAATGTATTCATGAAAGGCTTGGCTCAATCAATATGTTTTTAGGCTAGACTTAAACACTGAGACAGTGTCTGAGTCCTAAACAATAATTGGAAAGGCATTCCATAACTTTAAGGCTTTGTAATACAAGGTACTGTCAAGCGGCCTGCATCCTTTGATGGATGTAGGCATGGTGGATCATAAAACTCTAGCAGTTCACTTTGGTACCGTAGCACTAGACCATTTAGTGCTTTATAGCTCAATAGTAGAATTTTATAATCAATGTCAAATGTGACTAGGAGCCAGTGCAGTGTGGATAAGAAGGTGATGTGCTCATATCTTCTGGATATACAGTAGAAAGGACTCTGGCTGCTGCAAGCTGGACTAACTGGAGCTTGTTTATATGCCTAGTGGAACATCCAGACAGTATGGCATTACACTAATCCAACTTAGAGTTAAGAAAATACTTTGAACTAGTTTTTCAGCATCATGTAGTGACAATATATTTCTTATCTTGGCAAGATTTTTGTGATGAGCAAAGGCTATTCTAGTAATATTATTTACCCAACCTTAAAATCAAAGACTTAAATCAATTTTTATAGCAAGGTATTTTAATGCTACGCATGATGCAACAGAAAAGCATCCAGGCAAATGCACTTGTGATTTACAGTAGATTTTTTAAGTGGTTCAAGTCCATAATGACTTAATGGTTTATATTTCCTCCAAATACCAAACAAAACAAACACTGTAACAAACTCCTTTTTGCAGCAAATATGCATGTACATAAAACAATATATTTTCATGTTCATATACATGCAATTTTATTTTACAGCATCTTTCTGATTATGGGTGTCAGCAAAATGGGTTGGAAAGTTGGAAAGTAAATCAGTGCTTTTGATTGTGCAGAATAACCGAACACTTTTATGAGTAACACTATAATTACTTCTCTATATAATCTCCTACTACACTAATACACTTATCTCAGTGTTTTAATAGTACTTAGATACCATCAAGGTAAAAGCTTTTCTCAGTACACCATAGCCATGATCGGACATGGCAGAAAGGCTGGCCTCCTAGGAACTCCTTTAACGGCCCAGATATGTGGAAATGGCATGAAGCAATATCAGGACTGACTGTACAGGGAATGTGGCAATAACTCCCAGGTTTGAGCATGGTAGCATATGTACAGTAGATAGATGTATTTTAAGCAAAGACTTTTGAAACTTTTTTGCACGTGTAATTGTGGAACAGATCAATGAAATTACCGAGCACTTTATTTATCATTGAGTGGGTTTCAGGAGTGAGGCATATCATCCACACTGAAGCGGAGAGTTTGGTTTGGAAACAATGTGATGCCAGTCCCGCTGAAGCTTGATCTGCAGTACATAGTACAGAAGCGATTTACATAGCGAGCAAAAATGAGACACCACGACACCACGCTTAAAATGAATTTTAAAGCACTAAATTATTACTTTCTTTTATGATGGAATAACGGCATTTACTACATAATCACCTGTTGGACTAGTGAACTTTACTAATACAGTGGAACCTCGGATTGCAAGTAACGTGGTTTACGAGTGTTCCGCAACCCGAGCAAAGATTTTTAATAAATTTTTAATTGGAAACCAAGCAAGTATTAGTTTACGAGCGCCGAGTATCATGTATCTCACATGCAACTCTTATTTTGACACCGAGCGGCAAGTGATCACAACTGAGCCAATGATTTTTCTCTCTCTTGCGCTGCGGGAATTATGGGTAATCATCTCCTTTGCTGCGTACCCTGTGTCAAAATAAGAGTCGCCTGCACACACACACACACACACACACACACACACTTATTTTGTGTGTGCGTGCGCGTAAGTTGACACCGACACAGACACTCACACACACACACACAGATCTCCCCGGCTGCACAGACACGTTTTATTTACACAGAAAACTCAGCTCTGTCGCGATTCTTTTCAAAGGGAAGGTGCTGGTTCATTTGTTATTTTTAATTTTTTACTTTACAGCAGTTATTCCGTTAGTATGCTCACGCGAGTATCATTAGAGAGATTTATTTTTTTCCCGTTAAAACAGTGTTTGCATTTTGTATGTTAGTTAACTTAAAAAGCGAGGTGGGGGAGGGAGAAGGAGTTTTACTGTTTAAGACGAGGCGAGAGGCTAATTCCACACACACACACACACATACAAATACACAACGCCTGCGCGCACAACATTTTAAAAAAATGTTAAGTGCAGGTTAATTTGTTTTATTTTTACTTTATATGTTGTATTAATTATTTTTATGTATGTATTGTTTTGGGCTGTAGAACGAATAATTTGAGTTTTCATTATTTCTTATGGGAAATAATGGTTTACGAGTGTTTTTGGAATACTAGCCCGCTTCCTGAACGAATTATGCTTGCAATCCAAGGTTCCACTGTAGTAACATTAGCTGGTTACAGAGTTAGAATTAACCATTTAATTTGCATCAAATGCAGATCTAATAAAAATACTGACAGATTTTTGGCAACAAAAATGTGAGTGAGCAATTGTCACCAACCGTTTTCTTCTTCCATTTTATGTAGCCTTAATTTGCTTTCTGTTAACTACATTTGAATTTCGTCAATTTGTGAATGTGCTGGACTCAACCTGAGACTGGGCAAAAACACTGTGGCGGGGAGGCAGGGCCAAACCATTCAAACTAAAGCAGATGGGGAGTACAGAGGATGGAAAACTAATTAAAAAATATGTATTATTATTAGTAAATTGTGTATAAAATATTCTGAAATGTCTGTCCAATAAAATGTGCTCTATTTTTAAGCCACTCCCTCTCACTTAGGGGACATTGCTCTTATTTTTCATACTTACCTCTTATTTCATTCGCTAGCAGAAGCATTGCATGTGGCCAGAGTTAATCACATCTACACTAGCCAGGCTGGACTCATGGTTCCATGCACTGACATGCCTGGTTAATTTTCAATGGAATGACATCACATGTAGTCAGTTGTGCATGGCTGATCACACTATGTTACAAAAAAATCGATACTGTGAACTCATATGACAAGGCTGAGTTCAATTTCCTAGACTTCTTTTTTAAGAGAAGTCTTTTTAAGATTAACTGGATTAACCCTACATATATATGGAACACTATTCGTCATTATATAACATTACAACTTGGCATGAATTCCTTAAATCACATAAATTACACCATAGATTATTTTTTATGTTAATTTATTTGCTTTTCATCACCAGGACTTTCTATCATGGTCACTGTTATAAATAATATATATATATATATATATATATATATATATATATATTTTTTTTTTTACCTTTTATATGGTACAATAAGGACATATCTGTTTTCCTTGACTATTCTTTCCAAAACACCATCCTTTAAACCGTTAAACAAAAAGGGTTTGTTATTTTCTTACAAATAATTTTTACTGCTTTACAACATTCCTGTAACACCTGGAGATTATGCAAGGACATTTTGTGCAATTATCATATACACAACCATACACAGTATGATATGCAGTGAAATGTTTGACTCAGAACTAATCGATATTTGATAACTACAGATGTTTTCATTGTTAAAGTGGTTTCATTTAAACCAAACCACAGAATTTACCGAATCAAAATATACTGCAAACAATTTAGAATGATATTGACACAAAAATTGTACATGCTACTACCAGTGCTCATATAAATGTCTTATGCAAAAGTTTGGGCACCCCTTGATGAATAACAGATTTGGGTGATTTTTTAATTGAAAAGATGTTAACACAGTCTCTCTTGGAAATGAAAAAAAAAAGCACAATATTTTCAGCAAACATTGATGAGTCCCAACTTTTGCATTTGCAATTTACAAAGTGTTTAAACCTTGTGTCACTTCCTCATAGAGCACAATATAACACCGCATAAAGGATTTATGGCTATGGATGCATGGAAAAATATCAGCACAACAAAAATACTGAGAAGATCTAATAATAATAATAATAATAATAATAATAATAAACACATTAGAGGTATGGAGCAAAGAGGAGAGAGGCTAAATAATTTCCTACCAGAATTTATACATACAATATAATCAAAATAACATTTCTATAAATTATGTTAATTGATCATGGAAATAAAATAAATCAGGTAAAAAAAAAATCAATATTATGCAAAAGCACATATGTTGATAGGAGAAGTAGTACAGATTTGTTGGTGGTGCACTTAAACAGAGAAACGTGAAATTTTTTGTTCAGTATGCGCAAGCGCAGAAAGCTTGGGTAAGACACTCATAGTTGGGACTAATTTATAGAACACCTGTCCTTCATTTACAGTAGAAAAAAGCCTGATTTGTTGTTGACATGTCACTCTAGCTGTGACGCATACTGCAGCAATTGTGTTTACTGTAAACACTCGTTTACAGTACATTCCCCAGGTGAGCCGCGGAGTCTTTCCAAGCGTTACACAAGCGGCTCTTTGTGCCACTCTGCTTTAAAGTTACACTTCGAATGCAGTGTTTATAATAAAATCTAATAATAGAATAAAATGCAAGGTTTGCATATAATGAGGTTTATTCCTCCAAATGAATCTAAAATGTTTGTATGTGTGAGAATCATATGCTAATCTGATCAAACACTTTTATTGTGTGTGTGTGTGTGTGTGTGTGTGTGTGTGTGTGTGTGTGTGTGTGTGTGTGTGTGTGTGTGTGTGTGTGTGTATGTGTGTGTGTGTGAGTGCGTGTGTGTGTGTTTTGAATGGTTATGTTTCCTGGACTGGTATTCCATCCAAGGTGCATTCCATGTCCCGTCCAGCAAATAGTCATTAATCCTCGCACAGATAAATTTATTGTAAACAAATGCATTATACTTTACATGCATATCCCAGAAATATTAATTCATTCGTTTACCTGTATACAGGTTCACAAAGGGCCAGAAGCCTATCAACACCCACCCACACACTAAGGACAATTATGGGGCGCCAATTAACCTAATATCTGCATGTCTTCTGACTGTGATAGGAAACCAGGGTGGGAAGAACATGTGAGGGGGATGAAATGGTGGGGGGAACATCCAAACTCCAAGCACTTAGGCAGAGGGGGAATCGAATCCCAATCCTGGAGGTTTGAGGCCACAATGCTAACCACTACGCCATGAAACATTCAATTCACTAATTCACTTACAGTACTCACTCATCGTCTATACCGCTTTAACATGTATACAGGGTCACGGGGTCTTGAGCCTATCACAGGAGACTTAGGACGCGGGGTACACCCTGGATAGGGTGCCAATCCATCACAAGGCACACACATACAGTACACACACTCATTCACTACAGACAAAAAAAAACTCCATGCACACAGACCCTGAGGCAGGAATTGAACCCGGAACCTGGAGATGTGAGGCGACAGTGCTAGCCACTGAGCTGCCACATTCGTAATTTTATATTATCAACCCAACACATTGACATCCTTCTACACTTCTCTTTTGTCTCTCTCTCTCTCTCTCTCTCTCCAGATGTGAAGGCCTCCACACTCAGCTTCTTCACACACCAATCCCAGCATCCTGCCTATTTCTATTCTGGAGCACACCGCCCCACATCAGCATCCAACTCAACTGCAGGATTAACAAGTACAAGCGCTTTCATGAAGTGTGTGTGTGTGTGTGTATGAGAGAGAGAGAATATGTTTTCAAAGAAGAAAAGTTTATTTCACCAAAATCGTATACCATGTCGCTTTAACAAAAGCAACCACGTGATGTCACTATATCCCTTAACAATGGTATTACTTTCCAGAAAGCTCTTAATGAACCACACATTATATATCTATAAGAGAGAGAGAGAGATTTTTTTTTTTAAACTTTATCTTAAGTCTGAAATGATCCCAAACAGGGAAATCAATAGTCGTTCGCGATCCACAAAGGTTAAGTCCTAAATATTTATCTGCGCCCTAGATAGGGTATTAAGTCACGAATCATTTAATCACGACTTCTACACCCTACGCAGTGCACTGCTTTTCATTTATACCTCGTCCTGTGAACTTCCACAAGGCTGTTCGATGAGCGCAGCCATCCTTCCTCTATCTGCGCGCGCGTGACGTCACGTCGCCGCACAGGTGAACGCGACAACGTTCGCGTTTTAGCGTCCAAGCAGCGTGTTTTATACATGGCCATAGTGCCAGTAACTATGGAGTCGGGTGGATATGGTGGTGTTGACAGTGTGCTTTCTATCAGTCTGTAGCGTGCGTGTGTGGGCGTGTGCCGTGTGGGGAACCCGGTGGAGCGCGTGCCTGCGCGAGAGGACTGAAGACGCAGACAGGAATGCCGCCGGACTCTGACATCCTGAGTCACGGTTTCGGTTTATTCCGCTCTTTTCGAACGCTACACCGGCGGTTATAAACACACCGAGCTACATGTTAGCGCTTCACAGGAACAACCTTAAACTCGGAAGTTACCCGAGTGAGAAATGCTCTCCTCTTGCCTGTAGGAAACTTCAGTGGCATTAACAGGTAGAAACCTTCATCTTTTACTTAAACAGTGTTTATTATCGTCGGTGAGAGTTAAGCGGGTTATAATTATAAGTTGCTTCACTGTGGTAACTGGTAGCTTCATATTTATTAAAGAATATCTATAGCAACAATTTTATTTTGTCAGAGTTCACTACCACTATTATTATTATTATTATTATTATTATTATTATTATTATAACTATTATTATTATACCACAAATACTTAGATTAATATTGCCATTCACTCTTCTGTTCATCTCTGTTTTCTTTTCTTTTATTCTCATATTAACATATTCTCATACAGTATGTGTTTATATCTGTATATCAAAAGAAGGGTATTGAAGGAAACAAAAAAGCTTAAAAATGAAATATATAGCGGGATTTTCTAATCATGACATTAAAGACGTTTTATTCATTAGACATAGGGTAAAACTCTATAAGGTGAGGCCTAAAACAAAGATGATCTCACTTAAAGACACATAATCTGCCTATTTCTTGTACAAAGCCTGGCCAAAAGAAAAGCTGCACATATTAATACTAATTAATCCAACTTATTAAACTTTCATACCAACTCTTACTGCGCATGCGCATACCAAAAAAAGAAAAAATAGCACCATGTTTCCTTCTTATAGTGCCTCACCCATAAATCTGTGCTCTGTTGCTATTAACTTGTAGGGCAATAGAGGGTTATAATTTGTCTTGTTACATTATATATTTTACATTCATATTTTAATTCCCACCATGGGTCTGTGTGCATGCAGTTTGCATTGTCTCCCCTTGCTTGGTGGGATTCCTCGGGGTACTCTTGTTTCCTCCCAGAGTCCAAAGACATGCAGATTAGGCTAACTGGTGTTCCCAAATTGCAGGTTAATGAGTGTGTAGAGAATAAAAGCAGTATACAGGGTGTGTGAAAAGTAACTAGGCATTAAAAAATGGTAATAAAGTCTATATTTCTAATACAAATTTATTGAAACAAATTGTACATGTATTTTATTACATTAAAAAAAAATTACAAGCAAATGGAAATTTCAATGTAGATACTGGCCACTTCTTGCATCGTTCACGGAACCTGTGGTCATTAGCTTTGCATGAATTTTTAAAAAAATTGTCTCTAGATGTAGTGTTGCATTTCTTCCTTTCTCCCTTTGCCACCATCTCTGGACAAGAACAGGGGAATTCCTAATTTCATAGCATGCTGTGATCTTATCTCGCTCCTTAACAATCAAGGAGTAGGCCATTTTTGTTTACGTTGCATGTACTGCCTACTTACTATCATCTTTTTAGAGACTGTTTTCATCATGACTACAGTAATACAAGTTCTATAGCCCTTAATTTTTTAATTTTTAATATTGCCTAGTTAATTTTCACCCACCCTGTGGACGATGAGTGAGCGAGTGAGTGAGACTTTAAAAGGTTGACACAAAGTGCTACCAGTATGTCAGAAAATGCTACCTCTGGTAAAAACAGTGCTAAAACAATTCAAACATGTCACTCTGCCTCCCATGCTTCTAGAACTACTGTATGCTTTCAGAGTTTCAGTTCTGAACCATGCCTGGTATTTTTTCATAGTTCAAATTCTATAGTTCAAAAGTTCTCTCATGTCGTAGCTGCATTCTGATCAGCAAGTAGTTCCTTGCGAAATAGCCCGGACACGGGGTGTTCAGCCATGTTAAGTACGATTCCAAACCACTGGGTGTGTAACTTCTTTAAAGGAAACTATGAACCTTGCAGGGAACAAGTGAACAATACTTCATCACTTGGGCATGCAAAATGTGCCATCAGTCATTGTGGCTCGATGGCAAAAATCGTGCTCGAAAAAAGGGATTTATACGTTTGTCATCATTATCATTACAATACTAATAGAACACAATAAGAATTTGTAATTAATGTAATATTTTAAATACATTTAAAAAAATCTACTTAATCAAAAAATCCTTACTATTACATAGGGTAGTAATAAAAAAAATTATGAGTAATAAATGAATCAAGTAATTATATATATATAAACATTTCAATTGTATACAACGGTGTAATTTTTTTTTTGTTTCAATAAATATTTAATATTTAATTTCAGTAGTGTAAAAAGTAGCAGCAACAGTTTCCAAAGTGGTCGTTGGTGAAAACAGGGTGTTCTCAGTGCTGAAGTTTGGTTGAGGGAAGTTCCCTTATCTGGCATTTCCTGCTCAGAGAGCACGGAGTAGGGACCACAATTTAAAGAACACTATGGAAAAATGTAAAATCAAAATAGACTTTTTTAAATATTTGTTTTTAAAGAGGATTAATACATAAAAACTTTATATATAATGCCAAATTCGCAACTTAAATGTGAAGGCCCCAATATGAAACTCATTTATTTTAGGATTTTCTTTAAAAAAAGGAAAAACAAACTTCTGTTACAGGTTACCATCTTTTGATTCTGCTCTTTTGCTATTTTTTTCAGTAAATCATATTGTATTATACTTTTACTATTTCATTCATTTAAAATCTAGGATTTAATCATTAAGTTATTAGTTTATCAGATTTTGTGTTCTGTATACAAATGTCTTATTTGCACTTCTCTCCACATGTGACGTAATGTCCAGTGCTTACTTACAGTATACTGTTTTTATTTTTTTTTTTATCATTATTGTAATCCGGTCACAGTAGTAGTATGGCTGACCTAAAAAGTGTCTTAAGTCTTAATAGTTTCTTAAGTCTTTACGTCAAGACTTGTAACGCTCAGCTGCTCAGATAACCCTCAGCTTGCAGATAAGGAAGTAGAAACTAACAGGGTGTGCCGTTGTAAGGGTGTTTTTGCATTGGGGTCAAAACCGCGATGGTTTTCGAGAACTCTTGACCCCAAGTCTGGTTACTTTTGATCAGTGAGAATACAATGATTCCACACTCAGCAACCATACAGTGTACTCGGCCGTGTCCTGAATTGGGTATGGAAGCCAATTATACCTGAGGACGGAAGTACAGAAGTGTAGATCACTGTTTAGATGGGACGTCATCAGTGCTGTCTGTCTCCTCCGAAATCTCCAGTGCATGTAGTATGCATGTATATCTCATCCGGTGACCTAGACTGGCAGAGCTGATAAAGTAGGAAGGCATGGGAGAGCGTTGCTCTTATATATATATATATATATATATATATATATATATAATTTTTTTTTTCTTCTTCTTTTTTTTTATATTAATAATTTTTCAGAATAAATATGTTGCATACTGCCACATGCTGCATCGGATGCGGGTAAATAGACAAGCATACCCGAGCACTGAGAGCAAAAATAGTGTGAACGTTAGTAAGAGGGGAGCAATCATTCCTGTTCATGGTACAAATCAATCGTGCCTTATGTGAAAACGTCTTAAAAAATCATCAATAGCTGGATGGTTGATAAATTTTCAATTACGACGCAACGCAAAATGTTTTATTCATCATTTACAACAGCGATTTGCCAAAGCACACACAACTTTATTTGTAAAAGAATGACACGTCATACTTTTGAATCATGATGTTTATTGTAATGGAAATGTAATGTTCGCAAAGCAAGTTTGTTTGTCTCATAACTTATGAAAAAATTATAATAATACAATACAACATATCATATTAGAGGAACATAAACTTTGCATTGTGCTTTTCAATCAGCTGATGTTATAGAAAATGACCCTGACCAATCAGAATGAAGAATTCAGCACCACTGTAGTATAAATATGGAGAATAGAATTAATAAACTTTCATTAAAGTAAACATTGTGTGTGGTAAGCACCCTGACAATTCTTATCTGTTTCCCGCGAGCATTGTTTGGGTTTAATGAATCACAGCATGTGCATGATCCAACAAACATGTGGCTTATGTTCACGATGTGGTTAGAGAGAGAATGGGAGAGAGAGAGAGAGAGAGAGTGAGCTTTTCTTCCATCGCAGTGTTTAGCTACACAATCTCAGCTGCCTCCTCTGCGCCATTGTGTAACAGCAGGTCATGTGCACATATTTGTGTATAATTTGCACCCTGCCTTGTTAATTTGCTCACAGCTACTCAGTGTATTGTTCATACATTGTTTAGCTGTTGCAGTATCTGTAAGTAAATCACATCTGTTTGTACTCTGTACTCTGGATGTTTCGGCTCTTCATATCAAATCTGCATCTTGCTCTATTTGTCATTTTTGTACTGCAGTTACTTCAGTACAGTGTGAAGTCATTTTAGTGTTGGTTCACATTTGTGTAGATATTACGCAATGTGTAACAAGGAGGCTGGACACAAATCTGACATTGTCACCAGATTGATCCTTGTGCCTTGTGTGGGTTTCCTCCTGTGTGAGTAATTTGAGCTCTCCGGTCTCTTCCACCTCCCTGAAGCATAGCAGTTGCCCCAAGGTGTGAATGAGTGTGTGTGTCTGATACTAGTGCCCCTGCCTTGGGATAGGCTTTAAATCCATTATAGAAGCTCTAACTGAAGATAAGTGAATGACAAAACTGAACTGTTTGAAGCTGCACAGAGATTGTGCTTCCTGTTGTTTTCACCTTTAATGTTGCTTATGATGGTGTGTACATGTGAACATCCTGCTGCTTGTTCTGTTTAAAGCGTCACTTCCTTTTCACAACCTACTGTAGTCAATCACCTTATTCAGCTTTGTGTGTGTGTGTGTGTGTGTGTGTGTGTGTGTGTGTGTGTGTGTGTGTGTGGCTACATCTTCACTGTCCTCTATCCCATTCCCTCCTGCTAACAGCCCCTCCTTCCATTGACACACTCTTCCACTGACCCTCCCATCCCCCTTTAGTCACATACCCATGCCACATGAGGCCCTGTGGTCTGAGTCAGTGGAGAAAGTTACCCCAGCCAGATTTGTGTGTATGAGAGAGAGAGAGAGAGAAAGAGATTGTGTTAGACTTTCCTCTGCTGAAACGCTCTGCCTATGCTCTGTCTACACAGGAAGATCGAGCACTGACTGATCTGTCTATGAAGGTAATTGTGCACTTTAACAGATATTTATAGCGATCTGTCTTGTTTCAAACCTGCTGTTACATTCCGGTTCGACTGCAGGAACACCGCATCGTGTTGCACTGTACTGCAGCACTTTTTAGAGAGCTGTCAGAGCT
Organism: Clarias fuscus; assembly: GCA_030347435.1. Lineage (NCBI taxonomy): Eukaryota > Metazoa > Chordata > Actinopteri > Siluriformes > Clariidae > Clarias > Clarias fuscus. Next base: position 25,635,606 of record CM059214.1, on the reverse strand, counting down.
CTCGTAATGTGCTGAGCAGGGGCTTTTTTCCTGTTTGTGTATATGCGAGCTCAGCCCAGCTAACGTGGTTTGTCCTAGTAGGAGATCTGTATGGTTTGCTTTGGGTGAAGTGTAAGTTGATGCTTTGGGTTTCTGTGAATTTTGACTCAGCTGAGACAACAGTCAGTGATAAAATGTTGTGCTTGTTTTTTTCTTTTTGCTTGGTAACCTTGTTTCCTTTATCTGTCATGCAGAACATTTAGGACATCTGTGTTTTTTATTGTTGTTTTATTTGTTTGTTTATTTGTTTTTTTTTTAAACTAGGGATTATTTAGGCCAGGGACTTGCTAAACTTTGTTACATGACACAAATTGCATAATTTTAAGAGGGGACATTATTTTTTTCTGGCATTCCAGACCAGAAGACGCAGAACAATGCTAATCCTTCTCTGAGCTCTGAGCTACCAACATCTATAAGAGAAGTTAAGATAAGATATACCTTTATTCGATCCACAGTGGGGAAATGTTTTTTTGTTTTGTTTTTTGTTTTTTAAATACAGATATAATGAAACTTGGCTTCATTTTGAAAGGCTGTTAATTTTTATGTGCTGAATTGGGAGTTTAATGTCCTCTGGTAAACTCAAGGGTACATTTGGCCTTTTAGTTAGAATTACGTATTTGTGGAGGAGATGTTCTACCCTATAGACCAGTGTTTGTATCTTTCAAAGGGTTGTTTACATTGCTTGTACCTTGGGGAACAAGAAGTTACCTGCACAGTACATTGTTCCATGCTATATGATTGTTAACTAAAAATTTCATGAGTTGTTAGGGCCCAAGCACTGAGTGCGCAGGGCCCTATTGTTTTCGTTAGGATTATTATTTTTTTTTTTTTTTTTTTTTTTTATTATTTTTCTTTCAATCATCCGGGCACTTTCGGGCCTCTTAACATACTCAAAAACTCACCAAAATTTGCACACAGATTGGAATCTGCGGCCAACAGGTCCTCAGTGGGGCTCGGCCCCGGGCGTCGCACACGCCCCGCACAGCGCCCCCTAGAGAGTCTTGCCTTATAGGTCAGACACACTTGCACGTATACTTATAAAACTCGGTGTACATTTAGATCTCATCAAACTAAACAAGTTTCGCGCTGCATGTCATCAGGTCTAATCAACAGGAAGTGAGTTATTTTGAGTTGTTTGCAAAACGCACCCAATGGAATGTGATAAACTCCTCCTAGGAAATTTTTCCAATTCGCACCAAACCAGCTAAATATGATCTAAACAAGTTGCCGATGCAAAATTGCAGAGATCTTTTTGATACCTCGAACGGTTCGGCCGTGGCGACGCTTTAAAATTATGGCGAATAAAATGAAACAGGAAGTGGCTAATAACTTCTGTGTACATTAAGTTATGCACATGAAACTTCACAGGTATGTTAAGAGTAGGAAGCTGATCACATCATATGACGATCATGAGTCTATGTCATAGCGCCACCAAGTGGCAGCAGGAAGTGTGTCACTTTTGGAAATCAGTAATATTTTGTCCTTTACTTTCACCTGATTTGGTTCAAAATCAGTCAGAATAATGAAAAGACATGGGTCATTTGAAATCATGGAGGATTTTTTTTCTAATTTGAATCGTGTTGCTATGGTGACGATTTAACTCAAGAAAAAATCGAAGACAACTATTTTTCTCATATCTTACGAGTGGAAAGACCTACGGGTCCCAAATTGTATGGGTGTAGACTCTCACTGATTGTGAGGAAGCCGTGAGAGCCTGGAGCCCGGGCGTGGCACAGGGCCTGTACAGCGCCCCCTGGAACTTTGTAAAGTTTCAGCTGCATAACTCATATCCACTTTCACATATATGAATGAGACCCAGTATAAATTTAGATCTCATTGAGATGAACAACTTGCATACCCCATGTCATGGAATCCGCTGAACAGGAAGTCAGTTATTTGGCGTTGTTTGAAAAACGCACCCATTGGAATGTGATCTACTACTCTTACAGGATTAATAGGTTTTTGACCAAACAGGGTCTAATACCATCTCAAGACATTGAGGATGTAATATTGTGAAGGTCTGGTTGATATCTTAAACGGGTCGGCCGTGGCGAGCCCTTAAACCTACGGCGAATAACAGGAAACAGGAAGTGGCTAATAACTTCTGTATAAATTGTGTGACGTTCATCAAACCTCAGCAGTAGGTTAAGAGAAGAAACCTGCTCACAGTGACATGGGTCCCGTGAGTCTCAGTCATAGCGCCACCAACTGGCAGCAGAAAGTGTCTACTTTTAGAAATTAAATTCTTTTGTGACTAATTTTCAGCAAATTGGCTTCAAAATCAGGCACAATAATTGGAAGACACGGCTGATGTCACACTGTAAAGGACTTTTTGATACGTTGAATAGTGTTGATATGGCAACATATAATTTTGAGCAAATATAAGATACTTATATCCACCAAGTGGAAAGTCCTAATGTGCCCAAACATTTTAGGTAGAAGGAACAACTGCTTCTGAGTAGATTTCTTGAGTTTCATGTTTTTGTGATGCTCATACAGCTCCCAACAATTTTTACAGTATATTTATCAGCCTTGGTCTGAACTGTGTCCACTGACTCCTGCAGTAATAAAATATGTCCAGTAGATGGCAGTAGTAGGCAGTTATTCTGCAGTCAGGTCTTTCCCCTTTTCCTTTACTATGCCTTCATGTTTACTATTTCAACATATGCAGAAATTATAAAAAATAAACAATACAAACATTTAAATTGCCCACTGTACAACATACACACACACATTATATGTGACATCACATTCAGGAACATCCTTAAACTTACACCGATAAATTATTCATAACACACATCACCAATATTAACACACAGACTCACACACCATACACACACACACACACACACACACACACACACACACACACACCATATACACAAACTCACACAAGCACATTTACTCGTCACACACAGACTGACACATCTACATGTCACACACCTCTCTCCCTGACTCTCTCTCACACACACACACACACACACACACACATCACATCACATCACTGTCACACACCTCTCTCCCTCACTCTCACACACACATCACACATTTTGATATCTCAAACGGGTCAGCCGTGATAATGTCTTAAACTTACACCCAACAATTATTAATCACACATAAATCACTAATATTTGAACACACCATACACACAAACATGCACAAACACAAGCACACATCCCTAATGTTAACACACTAAATAAACACACACACAGAAACACACACACACACACACACACACACACACACAAAAACACCTCTCACACACACGCACACACATGCATGCACACACAAACAAATACACTCGTACAATACACAAATGAGCACCTACATACTCACACATTATAACATCACAAATTATAACACTCACACACTCACATCTCTGTCTCACACACCCTCACGCAGAAACACACACATCCACTAACAAGTCACATGTCTTAGACATACTAACACACCCATCACTAATGTTAACACACAGACTCACACACCACACACACACAAACACGCAAAAACACATTTACTCATCAGAGACAGACTGACACATTAACTAGTCACACACACACACACACACACACACACACACATATTTAGGGCCCAAACTGATATTAGCCCAGTATGATGTGTGACGTTCGGTGTGCAAGTTCCGCGGTGCAACCGGGTGCCAATGACTTTTTCGAGGTTTTGACACACTCGAATAACACGCAGGTTGTGCGGTGCGCCCGGGGTGGGGACCGCGCCCGTTGCTTGGGCCCGTCATCGTTGCTTGCAACTTTAATTTTCTTTAGACTGCGTCTGTTTACAGTGCCGTGAAAAAGTATGTTTTTTTTTTGCATATTTGTCACACTTAAATGATTCCAATCAATAGCATCAATGTTAATATTACACAAAGATAACCCAGTTAAATACAAAATGCAGCTTTTAAATTAATAACATATTTATTAAGGAAAAAAGCTGCCCAAGACATTCCTTTGGGATTCTTCCATGGATGCAATTTTTGCCCAGTCTCTTTCTTATTGTTGAATCATGGACACTGATCTTAAGTGAGGCATGTGAGGCCTACAGTTTTTCATATGTTCTGGGTTATTTTATGAGCTCCCTGATGAGGTGTTGTTGTGCTATTGGAGTCATTTTGGTAGGCCAGTCACTACTGGGAATTTCACCTCTGTTTTCATGTTTTGCACAAGTATTGGGCCTAGGGAATGCCATGATATTGCCGCCCAAACCATCACTGATCCACCCCCCATGCTTCACTCTGGGCAGGCAACAGTCTGGGTGGTACGCATCTTTGGGGCTTCTCCACACCATAACACTCCCGGATGTGGGAAAGACAGTGAAGTTGGACTCATCAGAGAACAATATATGTCAATCTCACATTGTCCACAGCCCAAGATTTTCACGGCTGGCACCATTGAAACCAGCGTTTGGCATTGTCACAAGTAACCAAAGGTTTGGCTGTAGCAGCCCGGCCATGTACATTGACCCTGTGGAGCTCCCGACGAACAGTTTTGGTGGAAACAGGAGAGTTGAGGTGCACATTTAATTCTGCAGTGAGTTGGGCACCTGTGGTTTTATGGTTTTTGTTTATGTTTATGTCATCCCTTTCTTTTGCGTCTACAGTTGCTCCTGTTGGATGTGGTTTGTCCTTCTTGGTGGTGTGCTGACATTAGCCTGGATACCGTGGCTCTTGATACATCACAAAGACTTGCTGTCTTGGTCACAGTTGCGCCAGCGAGACGCGCATCAACAATTTGTCCTCTTTTGAACTCTGATATGTCACCCATATGTTGTGTGCATTGCAATATTTTCAGCAAAACTGTGCTATTACTCTACTAATTAAACCTTCACACTCTGCTCTTACTGGTGAAATGTGCAATCAAATGGAGATTGGCCACCAGGATGGTAAAATTTAGCCATGAAACCTCAAACGCTAAATTGGCCAGTGTTTCAGTTTCATTGTCCAACGCCTGTATATCCAGTGATTGTCAGTTTACTTGGAAAATGCACTGCTTTCTTTCTCATTTCAGTAGTTCTTTAGTTCTGGTGTTTCTGTTCTGGTCTTTTTTTAAATACTAACCTGAATTTTTGTGTTTCTCCAGCCATCAATTCTGGTATGGATCGTCGAATAGCAAGGCTGAGCAGACGGCAAACGTCAGAGGAACTCCCTGAGCTGAAGGAAGTGCCCGGAGAGGTACCAGGCATAATTGTGCAAAATGTGGATGAAGCTTTTGAGGCCTCTGTCGAGAATGAAGAGGAGGACGCAGGGAGTACCACGAAGACTGCACAGGAAGAGGTGGCAGAAAAAGAAAAGCAAGCTCAGAGGCAGATCATGGCCATAAAAGAGCTGGTGGATACTGAGAGGAGCTACCTGAAGTACCTGCAGATTAGCACATTTACTATCCGAGGCAACCTACAGAAGCTACAGGTAGGGCTGACTGCAATTTGCTGTCATAAATGATAATACTTTTTTATTTATTGGGCCTCCGAGTGGCACAGTGGTAAAGTGTTCGCCCTATGTGGTTCGCCACAGGGGTAAAGTGTTTGCCCTATTATCCGGAGATCGCGAATTCGATTCCCGGGTGATGCTGTAACCTCTCGCAGCGGGAGGTCTAGAGAGAGCTGATTGGCCGAGCTCTCTCAGAGGGAAGGGATGAGAGGTACTTGGTGCTCCCACATTAATCACGGCTCTACAGCCAATCAGGGGCGTCTGTGAGCTCACGCAAGCGGAAGGAGCGGATAGCGCTGTCCTCCGAGTGTGTTACACCGCTCCCAACGGTGCGTGAGTGTGCAGTTCGAAAAGATGCGGTCGGCTGGCGTCACGTGGTTCGAGGAACCACGTGATAGTCTTTGGCCCTCCCGGCTGAGTGGTGGTAGCAGTAGCTCTAATGTGGAGAAATAGGGAGAAAATTGGAGAAAAATCCCCCCCCCCCTAAAAAAAAAAAAACTTTTTTTTTAATAAAAAACTTTTTTTTAATAAAAAAAAAAAAAAAACGTATGTATTTTATTTATCACTGTCAAATTTCTGTTATCACTTACACTAAAGCAGCTATAAACAGTGTAACAGTCACTTTGTTACAAAACTCTGACAATGCCCACACATTTCAGAAACCTTACAGAAAACCTCATGATGTCAAGAATTACACGCATTTGTTTAATTTGTTCATGTGACGTGTACATCATACAGGTTCCTGTTTCCTGTTCTTGTTGCTATAGAAACGATAACGTATGCGTTTAAATGCATTAATATGTAGCTATGATTTTTAGCTGCTTTTCTGTCACTCTCTTATAGAAATACAACAGAGCATTCAACAGCACTTTAGTTCGCACTGTTACTTAATAAGCGCTCTAACTCCTGCAGCCACCGCTGGCCAATCTGGACGGAATGTTCCAGCACATTGACAAAGTGATGGATGTGTCCAGCCGACTTCTGAGCGCCCTGGATCAGGCAGAGATGAAGCCCAGTGATCCTCGGTACCTTGAAACTTTGTGTAAGTTTAACAGGAAAAACTAGACTGTCAAGTTCAGATTCCTCAGAGTGCTTTCTGTACACTGGCTGTACTCAGAGACACATGTAAATTGTAGGTACTTGGGAAAGCTTGGTATTTTAGAACAAACAGGAATTTCAAGTGCAAATTCTTCTGAGTGCTTCCTCATGTTTTCATATTTACGCCCATCGTACCTGAGGCGTATCAGATGTTTGACTGGAAATGTTCCAAAATTAGCACTGGCATATACTCATTCATACTGAAGGAATTGCATCAGATGCTTTAGAGAAAACTGACTAAAGAAGCTAGAATTCATTTTATTCTCAGCCTAAATTGAGATTGGAAAGCACAGTAATTTTTTATCAGCCATGGCAGGAAAACAAACTTGTTTTAAAGTCTCAAGTCGTTCAATGCTTATTATGTTGATCACAGGCATACATGTTTATGTTGCTTTTAACTCCACAGTTGGCAGATCAGAAACTTTACTGCTGATGCCAACATTGATATTAACTGTCCTCTTTTGTAGGTGGTACTTTCCTGCGTTTGTCAGAAGACATAGATATGGCATACAAAGAATATCTGGCCAACTATAATAACATCACAGCTATAGAAGACGGCTACAAGCAGAAGGAAGCGCAGTGGCTAGAAATGGTGAAGGTCATCAAGTCCTCTGCGTAAGTCGCTATCACAATTCAAGAGTTCAGTTTACCTCATGATCTGGCTGATTGTCTGGCGGTGCAGACATGTCTACAAAGGCCGGTCACATTTTAAGCATTTTGTTTCATTGATAAAGTGTATGTAAAGAGCGTGAACAGGTTTCCATTCACATAAATTGCAATATTTAGTTGATTAAAATAAAATAATAAATTTTTATTTTGTGCATCTTATTGTTTTTACCAACTACCATAGTATTTCAGTGTTAACCTTTGATCTGTGCTGTCTATTCTTATATAATTTAAAAAAATTATAATAATTTCACTTCCTTGCTGTGAATATACTGTAAAAGAATATGTTATTGATATTTCACATAAATAGAGTAAATCTTCCTTTATACTAAATTGCTACGTGATAGTAGTCTCTTATCACGAGCGATTTGTTTGCGCTCACATTGAACCCAACTCTCGAATCCTCTTTCAAAATCCTCTTTGTTGCAGTTGATGGTCTCCCACTGTGCTATAGAGTGTTTACAGAGATGACACAGTTGAAAAGCAATGTGCAGAGATGGATGAAGAAGTTTAAAGAATGGGAAACCTGCATTGAAGAAATACCACACAGTGGGAGACCATCAACTGTGACAAAGGGGATTTTCAAGGAGGATTTGTGTTAGGCCTACTTTTGCATTACTTTCAGTACAGCCCTTGTATCTTACACTCACCAACTTGATTGAATTATCTAGTGAGAGTTATGTAAGGCAATTAATTGTCATCCAAGGTTTCAATCCTAGGTTCTTAGTTGTGCGGTTCTTTATAATAAGCCACATACTTGTGCTGCGCTATATCATTATTATTCACTCCGAAATAATAGTAACATTTAATTTTAATAAGCTGTGTAATTCATTTTTTTTTATTCATGTTCCTGTGAGTTTTAGGGTTCTCTTGAGAGATGGGTGTTGCTCCTGGTTGTTAATGAGTGTTCAAGTGTACGTGTGTGTATGTTTGCGTCCCACCCAGTATTCCCTAGTTAGTCATTGATCCTGGAACAGATAAAGCGGTTACTGTAAATGAATGCATTATACCAGCGTGAAATGTATGAAATGTTCAGTTCATCATTTTATATTATCAACCCAACACATTAACATCTGTCTACACTTCTCTTTCGTCTCTCTCAGACCAGATGTGAATGCCTCCACGCTGAGCTTCTTCTTGGTGATGCCCGTACAGAGAATTGCCCGTTACCCACTGCTGCTGCAAACCATACAGAAACACACCGATCCGCAGCATCCTGCCTACTCCCTTCTGGAGCACACAGCCCACGTCAGCGTCCAGCTCAACTGCAAGATTAATGAGTACAAACGCTTCCGAGAAGTTGGTAAGGGCCTCCGACATCAATTTTAGAAACATTTACAGCATCAACACAATTTGCTTATGTAAACATGGTTGGCTACTGGTTATTTACATGGAAGTAAGTTTATTTTTTCTTTTTTTTCATCACATGAAAGCTGACAAGTACAAGAAGAAAGAAAACCTGACCATTATAGACAAGATTAACCGACTAAGTGGTCACAGCATTGCTAAGAAGACTGCCAGACTGGGCCAGTACATTAAACATGAAACTGGGATTGTACCGAAGGTACTGTACACTGTGCTTACTGAAGCTCTCATACAGTATATAGTGAGGTTTTGCACTGTAATGAAACTGCATAATTTTTAAACAGCATACACTTTGTCTTAGTTGTTCATTTTTTCATCTAAAACAGTCTGATTTGTACACATGTATTAAACATTTTATTCATTGTAAATTGCAAAAAGAAATATCTGAGATGCTGCCTTAGCTTGCTGAAAAGAACTTTGCTGTATATATACATCCGGGACTAGTGTTGAAGCATTAAATGATTAAGTTTTAATCATTTAATGTATAATTTAAATATATATATTAATGATATAATATTTTCTCTATTGGCTGTAGCAAAAGGATGAAGAGTTTGAAGCCCTTGCAGACTTTTTCTTTGTTTTGGAAAAGGGTGTCATTGACCTGCATGCCAATATGGCAGCCTATCTCAACCACCTGCAGGTAGGTTAAGCATTCCAACCTCCTTTTTAAAATGTGTACTTTAATTTGACTGTGTATCCCATATTCTGATATTTAATCTCATATTTGTTTGCATTTGTTCTGCTTTGCATTTGATGCTTGCTGTCATTGCTATTACAAAGGAAAAGCAATTTGGGGTTCACCCTGGAATGAAGGATATAAAAATAATCTGTGTGCTTACGGTGTAGTGTATGGTTCTAAGCTATGAACTGTTTTTGTTACAGAGGTTCCTCAGCTGCAGGCCAGATGAGGCTGACTTGGATCTGGAGGGCGTGAGGTCTGCCCTCTTCTCAAAGGAAATTAGTGTCGCGATCCAACAGTGGATATTCCCAGTTTATGTAAGTGGTCAAACCGGGACTTTTGAGAATTCTGCAGAAAAGCAGAACGCAGATATGGGAGTAAAAGCTACCTGTATTTATCTATATAATCCCCTGCTCCCATTGTTTCACTAGTGCTCGATTACCATTAAGTTAGAAAGATTTCTCAGTGCACCGGAGCCATGATCAGACTGCCTGGTTCACTTCTGAAATGCTGGCCTCCCAGAAACCTTATCATATATATTTTTTTTTCACTTAAGCTATTCCAGGATAATTTTTTTAATTATCTGCTACACTCAGAACAAATTTGTCCCCTATCATTTTTACAAATTCCCTTGGTTCTTTGTTTGAGATAATGTTTGAAGATTATCAAGTTCTCATCCTGTGCCTGCAAATAAACATCCTGCCTTTGATTCATCTTGAGCTAGACTGCTGAGGCAGATAAGTTGTGCAGAGAGAAAGTTTCATCACAGTAAATCATTATAAGTGTTCCAAAACTTTTATCCTTATTCAGGCCTGTAAATGGGATTATATGCCGAGTATATTAATTAATGTATATTTGTTTTCTGCAGGAGGCTCGCCTGAAGACTCTGGTATTCCAACCGTTGTCCTCTTTGCGTGAGCTGATGGCTGGGCCACGCAACCTGATCCGGAAGAGGCAGGACAAGCTGCTGGACTTTGAGAGGATTGAAGAGAAGGGTAGTCTGAGCTACGATGACCAGGCCATCGCCAACACCTACAAGACTATGAATACGCTGTTGCTCAATGAGCTGCCTCTTTTCAATGGCAACGCCATGCAGCTTTTGTGGGCCACTCTGGGTGCCTTCAGTAGCCTGCAAAAGGACCTGACTATGGACATGGAACAGCTTACCACCAGCTTTATTCATCAGGTTGGTGGGATGAGGAGGGCATTTGGCTTGTGTAGAGTTCAGAAGTAGTTTGGGGCATCCAATTCACTTAATCAACAGTCAATCAAACAGACAGTGTTTATTCTGCTTTTTGTTCCAATTAGTAGCAGCTTAGATGGCTAACAGATATTTGAATATAATTCAAGCCTGATTTTAAAAAATAATAAATAAATAAAATAAAATATTTTCATTTCCATATTACAACCGTCTGAAAAGGTGACACTCACCAACCAGTCAGCACTTCTCGACCATGAGGCTGAATATAGATGTTATGATTTTAATTTTGTCTCTCTTTTCTTTACACAGCTCCCACACACGTATCTGGACAGCAGTGCATTCTGGGAGTGGGCGGAGAGCTCGGTACTGGCGAGTGCCAGGAAGCTGGAGACGCTATGTCAAAGCATTCAGGATGAGCTCAACGCTCCCATTGTGCAGGTTCGTCCCAGCACAGAGCCTAGTTGTTGTCCATGGAGCTTGTGTGCCATAACAGAAGCGTGTAGGAAAATATGCTCAGTAGAGCCATTCACCGAAAGTTAACGAGCCCATGGGTCATGTGGTTCAGATGTGCCCGCCCATCAAGCAAACTTTATGACAAGGCATACTATATTACGGCTGCGAGCGAGCATGTGTCGTCTATTTGCACAGTTTTTTTAATATGGAACATATGACCGAGCTGTGTTAAATAGAAAATATAGCACATTTAAAAATAGGTTTATTTCTTGACATTTATTATTATTTTTAACAAAATAACTAAACCTGACGGAGTTGACGTTATTCATAATGGTGTGGCTGTCTTGTGTGGTAAATGACATTATTTTACCGCCTGTAGTTACTGACGATGAGCGTAAGGTAATTTCTTCCTCTGACTAAAACGTTAAACAGGCAGATACTTACGGATGACTTGTCTGATATCTTCAGCATAAGCTAAGTTTCTATTCAATAGCTCATGCCTGGTTCTGTCATTTATACTGACATCTTCATAAGCAGGCCTTAAATGATCAAGGGCCGGTGCTGTGTATGATCAGTGTCCTGCGTTACCTCATGTAGGGCGTGTAGATACTGTATGGTTATTAACTTAAAAGCCGACTGATCCATTTGTGCATTTTTCCCCCCTTGACGTGGGTGTGGGTGAGGTTATTTAAAGTCATTTTCTATTTATGTCCCTGAGCCATCCTTTTCCAGCTGCCCCAGATGAACAACAATTGGTATGTCATGTAGTAATGATCTCATCCCAGTATGCTGTATTTTGTAGGCTGTGGCACTGGTTTAATTGAGCTTGGCAGAAGCTATGACAGTGTCATGGGCAATAATTAGAGCAGTGATTCAGATACATTATGTAAAACGCATACCATGCCAAAGCTTCTGTAATGGACAGTTCCACAACAGGGTATTATTTTAAGTACTATTATTATGATAACTCCGGCATTTGGTTTGAAAAATAAGTAGCAGTCATACTGCTGTCATGCTTTAGAAATTTTGAAATGTGATTTTTGAAACCTCTCATGCTTTTGTATGACTAGCTAAGGCTATTATGTTCCTACTAAATGATTATGTAAATTAATAGTTACTTTACCAGTGTCTTGTTATGAGAGTCAGGTTCATTATCCTCATTAAGTAAATACGTAAACATACTATTATGAACACAATAACCTTCGTCACAATTTTAAAGCAAAAAAAATGCTGAGAGCACACCTTTTTAAATACTTGTGGTTACATGTAATGTTTTGGAACACTTGTCAGACAAATAAGCGAGTCTCTCTCTCTCTTTCTCTCTCTCTCTCTCTCTCTTTTTCTCTCTTTTTCTTTTCCCTTCCTCAGCCTGTTATCGCAGTGTCAGAGAAGCGTCTGAAAGACTTGGTGGCTAAACATGGTACAGAAAAGCTCTACCAGCTGATCGGGCCTGTTGTGGCCACTCGTGACCTCGACCTCACGCTGAGCAAAGGAGAGCTGGTGGCTGTGATCAGTGAAATAGACACACGCGGGGACAGGCGCCGCTGGTTGGTGGACGCAGGAGGTATTTATTATGATTTAAAGCAACACTGATATCAAGGTCACAAGCAAGGGAAATCAAAATATAACAACTGTGCAGATGAGCTAGCTAGACTAACCAGCTTTATGTACGAACACAGGCAAGGTGACCTACGTACAGTAAGAGACACGGAGACAAATCGACAAGAGCATGATTTAAAGTTCCGCTTTTCTATGACTTTGTATTGCATGTAATATGTTTATGGGCATTTCTAAATCAGCATGTACACTTCCTGTCATCCAATCTGGATTATCTTATTTATTATAATGGCTTCATCACAGTTATACCTGACCATAAAACAACCATAGAATGGCAAAATGCAAAAAAAAAAAAAAAATTGCAGCATATACAGTGGATCCTTGGATTGCGAGCATAATTCGTTCATATACAAGCATGCTTGTATATGAAAGTGGAAACTCAGATGATTTGTTCCACAACCCAAAATTATTCATATAAAAATAAGTAATAAAAAATATAAAGTAAAAATAAAACAAATTGACCTGCACTTGACCTTTAAAAAGAATCCCGACAGATCAGTGTTTTAGTTTGTGTGTGTATGTGAAGCTGATGTAAGAGGAGATGAGACACACACACACACACACACACACACACACACACACACACACACACCTCTCTAATGACACTTGTGGGCGTGCACACTCACGCACACACACTTCCCGATGTACATGTGTGTGCACACACAAACAAACAAACAAACAACGCAAACACTGCTCTTTCAGGAAACGTCTTAAACAAGGAAACTCTAATGACACTCTTGGTCGCGCGCACACAAACGGAATCGGTGCTTTCTAAAAGAGACTATGGATCTTCCTTTTGCTTCATGCATGCACACACACGGTCACTATGTTAAAGTAAATGGTACACGCACGCTCGGGTGTTGACTATACCGATGATGCACACACTGAAACTAAGCATGGGAGACAGTTACCCATAATCCCGTAGCACGCACGAGAGAAGAACTATTAACTTGGTTGTGATCAGTTGGCGCATGGCAGACAAAGCACATGTGTACTACTCGTATATCAAGACCTCGCTTGTTTATTAAAGTCAACATTTATTAAAAATTGCAAAATGCTTGAAGACCAAGTTACTCATAGTTCACGTTTCCACTGTACTTAAATGTTTTTGTGTAAGAACCTATGAAACAGCAACTCAAATACTGTAATGAAACTATTGTTTTGTTAAAGACTGGACATTTTGAGGCAAAAACAATTAATGCTATAGATAAAAGACGACTTCTGTGCTTGGTGAGTTTTCTCCAGGTACTCCGGTTTCCTGCCACAGTCCAAAGACATACAGAGTGGCCTAACTGTTTATAAATTGCTCATCGTGTCTGAGTTTGTGTGCTCTGCAATGTACTGGCACACCATCTGGGGTTATTTTATAATACCTTGGATGATTTGGATTACTGGAATAGACTCCAAGTCACCTGTAACTCTATTTAGGAAATAGAGTATAGAGGGGAAATAAGTAAGTGAGTGAGAACGATCCTCATTTCATTCCATTTCATTGTTTGACATTCGTTTATTCAAGTGGACAAGTGTCATTTGGCAAGTGGTAACACTGGCACACACCACTATTTGTATCACACAGCTTATTTTTAAATTCTTGCATAAAGCTCCAGTTCTAGCAGCAGAAACCATCACTACACTTCCTATAGGAGATGAATCAGGCAGTTCCTGACATGTCAGTTACTCCATGTTAATGACTTGTTTAGGGAACTTTTATATAAAAGCAATATCACACCCACAATCATGATGTTGCACATGCTTGTGCCTACAGATGAATCACAGCCAGGCTTATATTCAGCACTCTTACTTATGTGATGATGCTAAATTATAAAATGGAGAGCTACTGTACTTAAAAAAAAAAAAATTATGATGGACCAATGTTCGACATTGTAAACGCCTTAATGTATACATACCTGTGTCTGCATTGCCATAATTCTGTCAACACACCATGTTAGGTTAACCACAGTGTCATGTTAACAGACTGGCAGAAGATTTCTTTTTTTGTGAATATCATTAATCATAAGTCTAAGTTATTTTTTAATTGCTGGATTTTGTTGTATTGTTCTTCCTTGTGCATTTTAATCCCTCAGAATACCATTACTTGTGATAAAACTGAGACGCACCCTGTCTTGCCTTAGTAATTAAATATATGGCGTGATTATTACCACAAAATATTATAAATGGTTATTTATATTTGTATATTAATACTGCCTTAATGACTGTTTGTTTAATGTGTTTATAGTTTCAGTAGGGACATCTACTGCTCATTTGCTGTCGCTGCACTAGCTTACATTGTGTGTGTGTGTGTGTGTGTGTGTGTGTGTGTGTGTGTGTGTGTGTGTGTGTGTGTGTTTTTTTCTTCTATGTTTAATATTACATATCCAAAATCTGTGTCTCTATTCAGGTCCAAGGGGTTATGTTCCGTCATCCAAGCTTGCTCGTTACAACCAAGTTGGCATGGTACATCCTCCTGCTTCCCCCCTCCTCAGCGCCACATCCATCGGTCCAGGACCCAGGAGACACTCGTACACACCGGGAATGCAGCCTGCCGTCACCGTGACTACGCCCTGCTTCCAGGTGAACAGCACAGACACTGCTGTTAGCATTAAGTGTCGTGTTTATAAATGCTGGCTCGGTCTGATGTGTGTGTCAGAGAGCTGAAGAGATTGATGGCTGTGATTTTTCGCCTTGTGAGCATCAGTGACAAAGACGTGCACATACGCACAGTGAGAGAGTACACGGACACATAAGGAAGGCTCAAATTGTGTGTGAAATTACATAAGTGCATTAGAATATGATGGTCACATCACAAGCACAGAAACGAGCAGCACGGCTTCTCCAGTCGTATTCGATTTTTTAAATTCTCCATGATTACGTACTCAAGCTGAATTATTCATTCATGTGCTTTGGCTGTCAAAAGACATATTATTTTGTGCCAGTTTCTACTGAGAAATCTGAACCCAAGACGTGTTGCTCTCTAGCTGCTCGGGTATTGGTGTGAGTGCGAGATTTATGGCAGCTGTGACAATAAAAGTGTGGCCTCTTTTTTTTTTTTCTTTTTTTTCCCCTCCTCTTCCTCTTCTTCTTTTTCCTGACAGAGTCATTAATCGTCGGGTCATTAAACACAGCCAGGCAACATCTAATTTCAGAGATGTGTTGTATCCTTCACCTTTGTAAGCTCAGGTGGGGGAGGTTAATAATTTGCCAGCAACATATTATCTATTTAAAAACTGTTTATTTGGTGGCGCGGTTTAGTAATACAGCAGGTTGTTTCAGTGTGATTCTGATCACGAGTTTCATGACTCTTTTTGCCCTTTGGGTACTATGGGTCAGACAGCGATTACAGGCATGAAGTAGGCTTTTTTTTGTTTTGTTTTGTTTTTTATCCAATAAATGTTTTATTTGCTGTAGGCATTACACGTAATGGCCACATGGGGGCGGTCTAAATCTTTATTGGGATTTGAGATGCTTGCACCAGCCTAAGGACAGTAAATGGGTCAATGTTTATATCATTGTAACATATATTATGGAGTATAAAACCATAACCGAGCACGGCAACACTGAAACTCTCCCTGGCACATTCGACTCCCAGATGCACCATTTTATTCTTTCCTCTTTTTTTTTTTTATTAAAATGGAATCTGAATGGGATGTTCTGTTATTGGGACAATATTTAAGGACAGGGTGGTGGGATAAACGTTCATTATTTTCCAATAACGGCACATCCCAAAATCCTCTCATACTATAGTAATTTGCCAATGGTGACATGTACATTTTATCTTTCTATAGTTATAGTTAATGTTATGAAACTCCTGTTCTTACCTAAAATATAGTCCCCTAATAATATGTCCCCTTACCTTAACGCAAAAAAATGCACCTTGAGATGCGCTAAAGTGTTGAAGTGTGTTAGGGAGGGACTGTACAGCTTCACCTCTGACTACTACAAAGGGGCCTGAAGACTCAGTTAATTAAAAACAACAAATAAATAAACAGCATCATTTCAAAGAAAACATCATCGTATGAATGATGTATTTTTTTTATCAGTTCATGTGGCATATTCACTGTACAGTATCTGTGCTAATTGTTGCTATAGAAATAAAAAAGATGTCAGAACTCTGCCATTATTATAACGCTTGCTGCTGTGACTAATGTTTTAGAGCTCTGTTAAAGAAAATGAATTGAGCAGTCAGAACAAAGAGTCTAGCATTATTACGAAAATAATTCCCTTCTTATATTAAAATATAGAAAATAGAGTTTCCCCTCTGCTGTGTACAACTGTTGCTGAATGCATCATTAATATATTTATCTTCTACATAGAGCTGCTGTGAATTATTTAGTTTGGGTTGCTTCCCAGTTTGCTGAAATGAAAGTCAAGTGCATTTATGTATTAAATAGCTCATTGTCGTTCTCTCTTTTCCGCTCCTCCAGGTGTTCGCGGAGTACGACTTCATAGCACGTAGCAGTCACGAGCTGTCTCTGCAGGCTGGAGAACCGGTGCGGGTAGTGGAGAACCACGACAAGCGGGGCAATGCCGAGTGGAGCCTGGTGGAAGCACGAGGTCAAAGAGGCTACGTCCCTTCTAACTACCTCGCCATCCTGCCTTCAGTTGTGGCATCACCCACTCTGCCATACAACTACAATCTCGCTCCATAGCATGTCTCCATGTGCACTCCATACACACCCACACACACTGGTCAAGGTGTTTAAACACTCTTACTGAAGGGCTCTCCATGGGAGTGTGGGCAGAAGATGATTCTGCTGCCCGGTCTGTGAGCTGGATTGGTGCTTGAAGCGAGTCTCGTCTACGCATCAGCTCTGGTTAAAGCTGATACCGAGGGATCCGTTTGTCACAGCTTCACTACTGGGTACTGATGGAGTGTGTGGGTTTAACAGACTCCTCAGCAGAATTATTTGTCTGTGCGAATCACTCTCTGACTGAGCGACGGAGGGTGTAGACTGACAGAGTGATGGTGATGGGCAGGTTGAATGCTTCGAGCCCTGCAGGATCTGTCTCTGACTCACAGAGGAACCTTGAGGCTTGGCTGAAGTGGATTCGAAGGCATGAGTCAGCTTTCACAAACCTGACTACCATACAGAAGAGGCATAATGTTTTGTTTTTTTTAACCACTGAGACTCTTGTCAATGTCCCTTTACAGGGCTGACCACTGATGACTTTATTTAAATGCCAAATTATTCCTGAGTGAAATGTGTAGAAGGTACAGGAATGTTTTTAGAATTATGAGATACGGATATGTAGCTATGGACGTGTATACGGGTCAGAACATTGTAAATACTAAATCCAAACCTGGAAGTATGAACTGTAAACCTTTTTAACACTGGATTAGCAGTACAGTACAGTGATATTTAACTGTGTAAAATTATTATTATTATATATTTTTTATTATTTTGCATTTTGCACTGATTACATACTAAACATTTTGTCGATTCCAAAAACTTCAGCAGAAGCCACTGTTGCATCGAATGCAGAAAAAAACCCAGCTTGCTGCAGTGTCTCTGTCTGCAAGTACCGTAGTGCTCCACTAGGGGCAGCACAGCCTTACAGCCACTCTCTCTCTCTCCCACCCCCCCACCCCCCCTCCTTGAAATACACTTTTTCTGGCCACTGATTTTCTCACTGTATGTTCTCAGAAGTAATCATGAACTTTCTCTCCTGTCAGTGTTGTATGGAATTGCTTTGTGTCTATACTAAAAAAAAAAAAAAAAAAAAAGCACCTTGGCTTCTGCTTTAAGTGTTACCTCCGTTAGTATTTGAGCTTAAACCAAGAAAAAATAATGCAAATATTGTAATTTATTTTTTAGTTATTTTAGCTGCCAAAGTTTAAGCACAAGAACGTCAGTAGATTATTTGTTTAACCGTATTAAATTCTCCATTACTGTATCTCATTTCTTTTTCTATCATACTACTGCATGATGTCTGCAGATGTCTGCAGCTTTACACACATGACATGCGGGCAGTTGGTCTGATTAGGGAATTTATTTTTGAAAGCAGAAACCAGTGTTATATGCTGCTTTCAGCACAAACGCAGCTATTCCTGTGAGAGCGTGTGAATGTCACTGCACCACCAGTGATGGCTGTATCTTTCTTCCTGAATGCCCTGTGCTGTATCTGTACATGTGTGTATCCAGGCACGGGTGCACACGGATGCACGTTCCGTGTTTGGCACCGTCCCCTCCCTCAGACATAGTTGCTTGTCAGCAATGATTTGATGCATTGACTTCCATCAGCTACTGCCCCCTCGCTGGGGCACAACACACTATAAATACATTTTTCTATTCAGTGGGCTAAAAATAGCTTCTTGTCGGTAGGATCCCTCTGCCGTGCTGCGCTGCCTCTGTGACGCTCTAAGTGCGTCTGTTTTCTCTCCCGTAACACTCCCCTTCTTTTTTTAACCCTCATCATCATCATCTAGGGTTGCATGCTAAGGCGGTGCGCTACAGTTTCCTTACAGTCTGCTGTGTGCTGTGTGCAGTGGAAATCAGCTTAGAATACGATTTTATTTTTGCGGTTACAAGAGATGCATCTGTATCCAGTACTCTGGGGAAGATGTTAGTTCCAGTTGAGCGAGCGGCCATCCTGCTTCTAAGAAAAATCTCAGAGAACACATGACAGTTCTGCTCACAGCTGCAGTGCAGCAAACGCTTGGGATTAAATCCAATCTAATCGATGATGGTGATCCTTCTAACTTCCGGCGGACTTGCCACAGAAGGATTATTTTCACTTCAGTCCCCTCATCTAAACTTCTTTTTTTTTAAAAAAAGCTTTGCTCAGTGGTATAACCGAGAGGACCACATTCAGGTTCACACTTGATTGCAGCTCAATAAACTTCAAAATGATTCATTTTATGGAATTAAATACAGATCGCTCCCCAAGGTCCATTGCACACGTGAACCCTGGATTAATTGCAAAGCTTAACCCTTAAAGTACACAATTAAATTTTACTGCCACTGTATGGTGGTGTCGTTAGGGCCAAGTCTTTGCACAAACACAAATTACATCATCATACATTCATGGTCATGGTCACTAAAAGTATGGGTTGCCAGATCACACCTTCAAAATCCTTCAATGCAGTACCGAAACCATTGACCACTGCAAAAACAAAAACAAAAAAAACAGGCTAAATAATAAAATCTATCCTGGAATTTATAACCCATTAACCAGTTTTGTTCAAGATAAACCTGACTTGCTTGTGATAAGTACTCGTGAATGAAGGCGTAAAACCCATTAACGTTTACAGAAGACTTCACACACAGTATGGTGAATGGTGCAAGTGTTTTAAAGAAGGCCGTACTGTACGTAGCAAGTGGAACGTCTGATCCTGAAAATCAACAGATAACTTGAACACCACTTGCACATTACAGGAACTCGGCTGGGAGTTATTGCCACATCCCTCGTCCAGTCCTGACCTCGCTCCAAGGCATTTCCACATGTTTGGGTGATTAAAGGAGCTCCTGGGAGGCCAGCATTTCTGAATAGCAGGCAGTCTGATCATGGCCCTAGCGTACTGAGAAAACGTTCTACTTCGATGGTATCCAAGCACTAGTGAAACACTGAGATAAGTGCATTAGTGTAGCAGAGGATTATATAGAGAAATAAAGGTCATTTTTACTCTCTTATAATTGTGTTCTGTTATAATCCACGATCAAAAGTCCTGGTTTTTCTTGACCGCACCTCAAACACTATACTGTATACAGTATGCTCTGTTTCATTTAAAACAAGCTGATTGTTTAATTTCGTAATAATTATTATTATTATTATTTTTTGTTCATTATTTACAGGGAGAAGATGAGGTTTATTTTTTAAAGAAAGGTAAAACAAAAAAGAAAAGAAGAATTGCACTTTAACAACTGATTATGGAATATTATAATTTAATTAAACATTGACATTTAGTATTTTGTTTTCATTTAAAACCATGAGGAAATGCTCCTTGCTCTATGCGTGCTAGTCTGCAATTAATAAATGGAAAGCAAAAGTGTACTAATCTCTGCCGTTTTTTTTGTTTGTTTGTTTGTTTGTTTTTAATTGGTGTGAAAAATTATCCAATTCATGACCAAAATCCGTGCAAGGATCCGAACTGTGAGTTTTGTAAATAAAGTGACTTTATTGCCTACTACCTTATTCTTGTGTTGATGCCACAACATTCTATTACCGTGAAGACCAAATCCCACCGGCTAGCAGATTAGTAAAGATGCATGGTAAAAAAAAAAAAACAATGACAGTAGAAAAGTTTAATAGTAAAAGTAAGATCACATAATGTGATGAGAACTCGCAGGATTGGGATTAAACAGCTGTATGACCATAAGAGATCCACTTGTTAGTAAGACTATTCAGAAAAAAATGTAATTTAAAAAAAAAAAAGTTTTTTACAATCGCTATGACAGTTTTTTCAATACATTTAACAAGTTTCCTAAACTCTTAACACAGTTAGCACAACGTCCGTCTTTGTAGGCTATACAATTAACACATTTTTTGCATACATGTACAAAATGCATACAGTTCAAACGAATTTAAAATGCTTGAACTTCTTTTACACACAAGCTCAACCAAGACCAAAACAATGTAATTTTACAGTCAAATTTACAAATGCTTTTTCACACTGTATGTCAGAACAGATAACATCATGTTCTAAACATAACTTATATAGGCTAAAGTCAAAGTGAACAGCTGTTCATATTGTGAATTGAAACACAAATATATTCCCTGTATTTTATTCCATTGCCAATGAGAAACAGCTTATTGCAGTTATGCAAATACAGTATATAAATCACAGCTGATTCCCATCTAGGAACAGAAAGAAAGAAAGAAAGAAGGAAAAAAGAAAGAAAGAAAGTTAGAAGGTGCCAGAGGTAGAAAGGGGACAGGTGGGAGACCACTTGCCAATATATGTTATCACATGGGACAAGGTGGCTTTCCACCATTGCCGTGCAGTCACAGCCTGGTTTGACACCCATCCAAGGATGACGTCCCATTTCCTTGCCCCTTACTCCCCTTTCCTCAACCCTATTGAGGAGTTTTTCTCAGCCTGGAGATGGAAGGTTTTTGACCATCGTCCACATGACCAAATGTCCCTCCTGGATGCAATGGATGCTGCATGTCAAGACATCACAGCTGAACACTGCCAGGGGTGGATACGGCATGCCAAAAGATTCTTCCCATGATGCCTTGCCAGAGAAGATATCAGGTGTGATGTGGATGAGAACATGTGGCCAAATGCAGAAGACCGGGCAGAATAGAAGATTACTTTGTTTTTGTTTTTTTATTATAATTCCGGTGCTTTTTGTGTTTGTATATCTTGCAGTAATGTCCTTTTGCAAATAAAGTCTGTACTGCAGTAATTCTGTGTCTGTATTTTTTTTTTTACCTAAACTGTACAATTTATAAAGCTATTCTGAGATGGTCATACATTTTTTGTATTGAATTTCTGCAGCAAAAGAAACAAAATGCATGCATTTACTAAACTCAACAAAACAAAAATGTAGAGAGGCTTCAAATATAAGGGCAGACCTGACACATAAAATAATGCAGTTTCTGTAATTTCAGCTGATGATAGTGTTTTTTTGTCATTGTGTTATGATTGACTAAATGTTCCTGTTGGAAGAGAGCATGTGCTAGTGTTTTGAATAATTATTTGATTTTAAAACATGTTTGTAGTGTTTTGTTAGACATAGTGTATTGTGTTAGTTTATTATTGTATTTTGAAAAGGAGTTTTGGGGTTTAGTTTACAATGTGTGATTTTGAGCATGAAATGAACTGTTTTGCTAATTGTGTATTTTAGGTGTGTTGGTGCGTTAAGAGTTTAGGAAACTTGTTAAATGTATTGAAAAAACTGTCATAGCGATTGTAAAAAACTGTAATTTGCCATGATGAATAAAAGTTGGAGCGATGGAGAAACGTCATGTGGTCTGATGAGTTCAGATTGACCCTATCTATACCAGAGAGACGGGTGTATCAGGGTAAGAAGGTAAATTCATGAAGTGATGCCTCCATCGTGCCCAGCGCCCGCTGTACAAGCCACTCAAGGCAGTTCCATGATCTTAGGTCTCGGCTCAGTAACATTATGTGGCGATAAAATCAAGTCAGCTGATGATCTGAATATACTGAATTACCAGGTTACCACATCTATAGACTATTTTCTTCCCTGGTAGCACAGGTACAGTACAGACCAAAAGTTTGGACACACCTTCTCATTCAAAGAGGTTGAATTTGTATTATGGCAAAACAAAAAGCAGCTAAGTAAAGAAAAACGAGTGGCCATCATTACTTTAAGAAATGAAGGTCAGTCAGTCCGAAAAATTGAGAAAACTTTGAAAGTGTCCCCAAGTGCAGTCACAAAAACCATCAAGCGCTACAAAGAAACTGGCTCTCATGCGGACCGTCCCAGGAAAGGAAGACCAAGAGTCACCTCTGCTGCGGAGGAGAAGTTCATCCGAGTCACCAGCCTCAGAAATCGCAGGTTAACAGCAGCTCAGATCAGAGAGCGGGTCAATGCCACACAGAGTTCTAGCAGCAGACACATCTCTAGAACAACTGTTAAGAGGAGACTGTGTGAATCAGGCCTTCATGGTAGAATATCTGCTAGGAAACCACTGCTAAGGACAGGCAACAAGCAGAAGAGACTTGTTTGGGCTAAAGAACACAATAAAGAACACAATAAAGAAAACTCTTTGAATGAGAAGGTGTGTCCAAACGTTTGGTCTGTACTGTATATTCCAGGACATAAATTGTTAAAGAGTGGTTCTGGAATCATTTTCATACATGCCCTGGCTATCACATTGTGAGATTGAATTAAATATTTAGAGTGTGTGACTTTTTTGGCCACGCAGTGCACTAAGGCAATACCAAATACTGCTTACTGTAATGCAACAGAACTGTGTCGCTAACTATTGACAGACTAATTCCATTCATTATTTAACTATTTAAGCAGTTTATATACCTATCCTAAACATGACCAGGAATGAAAATCCCAGACTCCTAACTAAATATTGTGAAAATAAAAGTTAATCCAGATTAAAATCAAAGTGTCTGGTTATACTTTCTCCTGCTGTTAGCATAAACCGAAGCATTACTGAGACATGTCCGGTGTCGTAACCGTGGGTGTGTGGGTTATGGTGTGGAACTGCAGTATTCAATTCAATCGAATTTCTGCCATGCTAAGGTTGCTACCTTTTTTTTCATGATTATTAGTCCTCTGCTACTTCTTTATTTACAGCCTTGTCTTTTATTAGCTTCATGAAACATAATCGAGTGATAAACAAGACCTTATCCTTACGCTAAAGATGTTTCCTGACGTTTTATGATCGGTTAAGATAATATGATGAAATGATTTGCTCCTGATTACAGAACCAAGGACAGGCACAGATTTATTCATTTTTTTCCTTCAAACAAAGTCGTGTATTTTAATGCTAGCTAAAGACTGCGGAGCTGAAGTCTTGTTAACAAATGAATATCAGCAGTTTGAGTAAGTTAAACCAATGTTCTATAATGTGATATGAATGACTGCTCAGACTGTATTATCAAGTGAGGCGTAGCTGTCAAGTCATCCCGTGGAACAGTAGAGAAGGATAATGACGAGACCCTCAGCTCTGTGTCTTTCTTTTACATTCTTTCCCTCCTAAGGAAGAGTCTGAGGTTGTTAAACCCTGTGCAGTGGAGATACAGTATAACTGCTTTCTCTCACATGCTGTAAATTTTATCAGTCACTCGATCAGAGTTACAACTTGCCCAACCCATGCACACGGTTAATAAATCAGTCCACTGGGTCCACGGTGCAGATTGCTCCTGTAGACTAGTTTTATTTGGGAATCATCTAATGCCTGAGACGCTCCTCCCATGGCTTGAACGATACGATGTACTGAACGCTGTATACATAGCAAAATCCTGCTAGTCAGTGTCATTGGGTTCCATGGACTTTTGAACATTGAGATGACACGAGCTTCCTTTTAAGAAATGAATAACCAAGATTTTATTTGGTGCAGCTGATCCACAGCACAGCAGGAACTAACCTTAATTCTATCCTCAGACTCTGATGCCCCACGGATTGAATGCTGTGCTATAGGGTGTTGTGTACAATGCTTTGCAAAACTTTTGAGTCACCCCTTATTTCACGAATAATAATTCCATTAAAATATAGTTGCAAGAACGATGAACGGGCCCAAGCACCCTGCGGCATTGCCACACGGGTGCCCCACACAATCTGTGAACATTCCCTACATTCCCTAGGAGGAGTATATCAAAATTGTGCAAACAACATAAAATTACTGACTTCCTGTTGAGTTGAGCCCATGACATGCAGTGCGAAAGTTGTTCGACTCAATGAGCAAAATGTTGTGTGAGGGCTTCAAAAAGCCCAAAAAGACCTTGAAAAAAGGTGGAAAAAGTGGTTATCACTTAGAGTTTGCATATTGTCCCAAAGTTCAAAGACATCCAGATTAGATTAACTGGCGTTGTGAGTGTGTGTACTGTATATGCTCTGTGATGGATTTGATTACCTCGCCTTGTTCCTTAAGTGGTTGTTTGACTTTGAATTTATCAGCGAAGAGAATTCTTGGCCAAACTGAGTGATGAAATCTACCAGACTGTTTATTGATTGAATGACTAAATTATTGCCATTTTGGTTCCAGCTCTCCCGAAAACTCACATCCCTAGAGCACCGTTTCCCAACCATGGTATGCCAGGATGATCAATGAAAATTATGAAAAACAATACAAGCAGAAGTTATTATATAGATCAGAGAGCTTATAACTATTAATTAATCAACGTTGATTGATCAATAGATATCATGGTGGCATTGTGGTTAGCACTGTTGCCCTGCATCTCCAAGGTCCAGGGTTAGATTCCATCCATGGGTCTGTGTGCATGGAGTTTGCATGTTCTCCCAGTGCTTTGTGGGTTCCCTCTGGATATTCCAGTTTTCTTCCACAGTCCAAAGACATGCAGATTAGGCTAATTGGCGTTCCTAAATTGCCCGTAGTGTGTGTGCCCTGTGATGGATTGGCACCCTGTGCAGGACATATCCTGCCACATGCCTTTGGAAGTCTCTTTGAATAGGCTCCAGGCTCCCGCAAGTCTGTACACTGTATGAAATGATATAGAAGATAAATGAATAACTAAATGATTGGTCACTTGAATTGAATGGGTTTAATCCTCAATCGCCGAAAAGCAGGACACATCATGTCCGATTTGCAATTATTAATATACCATAAAAGGCATCAAATTGGAAATATGCGTTCTGTTGGTGGAAAGTTTGGGAATAAAAAATCACTATGGCTCCAGTAAATAGCCGGAACACTCGCCTTATAGCAAGATTACTCTCATAAAATACATCCGTGCCATAGAACAATCCGGGCCATGGAATTTATTTACAGTAAAAGGGTTTGCTGATTGAAGTTTGAGAACTGCCGCTCCAGAACTTGATATTAAACATCATCACTCTTGAGCTGTAACTCATCCTAAATTGTAGCACTATTTCAAACATGTTGATCCTGCCTTACATTTCATTCTGTTCATTTAAGAGTGAACAATGTGCTCGTGCATGCGGGTCGGCTGCAGCAGAACCCTCGGGATCTTTCAGCAGGACGCAGCACAGCCTCAGTGTTTAGAAACCCAAGCACTCCTCGTACCCTTTCCTCTTAGTCTCTCTGACTGTATGTACACAGTGTAAACAGTCACCGTGCATGTAATGTATGTGTTAGTCATTAGCCTAGGGCTTCGGGGGGTTTTGCTTAAGCATCATCGTGTTGTTGGGTGTCTGTGGCTCACTTCCAAGACACTACATACTGTAATGTCCCAATCTGATACTCGATAACAAACTTTAAATTACAACACTTGGATGACCTCTATATGAACTGCAGTGTGAGGTTCCGTATCTAATTTAAGCAATCTTTGGAGAGTAAATTGTTATGTCTATTTTTACACTGCCGGGCCAAAGACAAAAGTATTAATAATGGATTAAAATGAGCAAATACAAGAAAAATGTGAAAAATGTCTTTTACCTGATGCAGTGAGTAACTACTTAGTTCTTAAACAACCATGTCAGGGTAAAGTTGTGGGCATGGTACCATGTGGTCACGGTAAAGAATCGGGACTAGTCAGATAAGAAAATCACATGTTAGTGAGACTAACCAGAAATAAAAGATTGGACGTTTGAAGCAATGGAAGGGAAG
The DNA here is from genome assembly GCA_030347435.1 of Clarias fuscus. Lineage (NCBI taxonomy): Eukaryota > Metazoa > Chordata > Actinopteri > Siluriformes > Clariidae > Clarias > Clarias fuscus. The sequence continues at coordinate 25,608,873 of CM059214.1, read as the reverse complement.
CGCATTAAGCAATGCATAGTGGGCACTGTACAAGTCTCAGGAGACAGTGTTGTGATCAGGGGTTGCTTCTGTAACTCAGCTTTAAGCTCAGCGATATTATCTATATACCATAAATAAAAGAAGGGTTTTGTCTGCACATTGGTCAGAACTCACTCTTTCAATGAGATCTTTATGTTTTATACATTGGAGGACCTGAAACCTCAAAAAAATTCGGTCTGCATGCCTGTACTGTATGTCTGTCTGTCTGTATGTCTGTCCAGCCAAAATTTGTCACATCAATCACAGCGAAACACAAAACTTTGGCAGTACTTAGGTATTTGTCTGAAATTGAACCTATCAAAATGTTGAGTAGAAGTGTGGTTATGAGTTATGAGTTAAGTTATGTGCTAGTAGCAAACATATCCGCAGCAGTCCGAGGTACATACCCGAACCGAGACCTCAGATAATCGATATAAAAATATCTATTACACCATAATCTTATCACGCAAAACTGGCTAAAACTTTTGCAGTCCTTAGATATCTGCCTAAAGTTTAACCTGCACCATAAGTGAAATCAAAATGTTGAGAAATGTTATAAACAGTTTATGTGCCGGATTTAATAATGCAATTCAGTTCAATTCAATTTTATTTGTATAGCGCTTTTAACAATTGACATTGTCACAAAGCAGCTTTACACAATCAAAAGAATTAAGTTTGCATGAAATGTGAATGTGTATGAATCAAAATGATAAGATTTCAACTTTTTTGTTTGTTTGTTTGTTTTTTTGTTTACATTGACCAAGGAGGTTATTAGTATCTTATTTTAAACTAGATTATTAAATCCGGCACATAACTGTTCATAACATTTCTCAACATATATATATATATATATATATATATATATATATATATATATACAGTATATATATGAAGTCACAATATGTGACAATACAATGTCACACAAGTCAGCTTATGACGTGAATGTATTGAATGACCAGGTTATCAAGTCAGTTTGACTTTTTATTCCCTGATGTAACCGGAATATTCCAGGACTCAAACTGTGAACGCGTGGTTCTGGGAGCATGAGGAATCATTTTCCCACATGAACTGGCTTCCAGTGTAAGTCTTCAAGCCAAAAATGATTGCAGTTCTTCACCAAAATAAATGTTATGACGTTACATAAGATTGTTGAAACAACGTCAAAGCTACCAACTAAAAATTAAAGTGCGCAGGATATTTTTATATGCGTTCCCTTATTAGTTTCATAGACAGAATACGGTGGCACATAAGCACATACTGTACCACATTAATAACAACAAATTCAGAAGCACATCTGCATTAATGTCTTGGTTAAAGATCACATCTTTGTGTGTGACTAAAAAAGATTTGCTCATTTTCAATCTGATATCTTGTTAACAGTAAAAACGTATTTAAAAATAAAAAACGTTACCTATATTATTATATTGAGCAGTAGTTCTACCTTATACCTTCTGTATAACGTAGCATCCTGTAAGCAGATTTTCAGTGTTTGCACATTCATATTAATTTTGTGCAAAGGTTGACACCATATCTACTATAATACGAATGACATTTACAACAAAAGCATGAATTAAAACATCAGGTTTAGATTTCTCCTTACTGTAAACATGCTCCAACTCTCTGTTTTCTGCCGTCTCAGCAATGAGCATGTGAGTTTCACATGTGATTTTACAGATCTAAGCTTCATTATGTAATGATGAGTTGAATTTTCCAGTGACATCGACACATTTTCGAATTTGATGACTTGTTTTCACATTTGTTGTTTTGGTTTGTGAATATGATTTGACCCCTTCCAGGGCGTACCCCGCCTCGTGCCCCAAGTCCCCCGGGATGGGCTCCAGGCCTCCCACAACTGTGTAGAGGATAAGCGCTATAGAGAATGAGTGAGAGACACAGAGAGTGAGAGAATACGTTGGTTTGTAAGATGGGCCACATTAATGAACTCATAAGAAATTACAATATGTTGCTTGTCTATCAGGCTTTGCTGTGAAACTGACAATAGCATTGTTCAGAGATTGTACTACAAAGTCAAAAAGTTAAATAATATTTTACATTCTTTTTAATGATCTTTTTTTACATAATGTGCAAAGATAAAGAACAGAAGCAAACCCTTATCCCCAGTATCGTGCAGGTTCCCCTTGTGCCCCCTGGGTGGCTCTCGCCCTTTGGGGTGTGACTACACAAGACCTCTGGGGGTATGCTCTGGTGGCAGTGAATTCTTTGGGTGTTGTGGGTTGCAGGGTGGGGGGGGTCCTTGTTTGTCCGGTGCATCCCATGGGTACTTGATCAAATTGGGATCTGGGGAGTTTGGGGGTCACGTCAGCAGTCCTGAGCTCTTTGCCTTCTGGGTGCAATGTGTGGCGGGCTGTGGTGCATTGGGTTATGTGGTGTCTCGTTATCGTGACGAGCATTAACTTTTTTTTATTTTGGCGATGTGTTCTGCAATAGCTTCTGTGGGATCGGACCAGATGGGCTGGCATGTGTGAGTCTTGGGTGTCATCAGTTTGATGGTATATAATTGATAATCAATATTAATGTGTTAATGTTACAGTATGTGGTGTTTATGTTATGGCTGATCTGACCTTTCAGATTATACTCATTATTTCCAAATTGAAAAACATAATCTCAGAAAAAAAATGAAATTTTGCATTGTAAGTCTTGTCCGTCATGGTGCTGCTGACTTTACACTGTTAGTGAAAAAGAATTTGGTGAGGTACTATGCATCCTAAATGCCAGGTCCATTGATTGAAGAAGCCACTCAGCACTTCAGCCAGTATCCGTACTGCATGATAATGCGATTGAGAGTGAGGTATTGTCTTCAGTATCCACACCCTCACAGAAATGCCCCTCCGATCTCAGAGGGAATCAATCCCGTAACACCAACACACAATACATGCTTTTTCTTCGTTCGGTCTCACCCTTTACCTCTTCCTCGTCTCTATCTCTGACTCATACAGAGATATAGCTTGGTAAATTCGGTGCCCTTCACACCTCCCTGATTCAAGTGAATCCATCCCCACCTTAAAGCTGTCATGATTTACTGATTCTCAGTCTGCCTCACTTGGCCATAAAAGGAATAAATGATGATGTATCTTTGAGGACCACACACTCATAGCTTTTCTATAAAGTGTCTGTCAACATCCTATCCTCCTTTCCTCCTACACCAATCCCTAGGATGGAACGAATCCAATTATCATCATCTCAATTTTTCATCCTGTTCTAGCCTACAGGTTTTCATTAAAGTTTTTTTTTTTTTTTTTTTTTAACAACTCTGAAGCTCTATTCCATCAAAGTGACTCGATATTTTGAAAACAGGTGTGTTCCACGTAAAATAGTGTCAATTCCCATTTAATTAACGTCACGTGATGCGCTTAGTGATTGATGCTCGGGTTTAGATTTCAGTATATGCCTTTATGATTCCTGGAGGCCACTCGGGTTTTCAGCAGCCGTCTCTCATTGCGTACTGAGCCACCATCTTTGCATGTGTGGGTGAGGTTAATAACCCTGCTGTTTACATTTCTACCACCTAGCGTGCGTCCACACTGATCCTTCCCTGACAGCTTGCATGTGAGACTTACATGTTAAAAACGCTGCCCTTTTCCACCCCTTCCCCAATGCCCTACTCTTTAATTAGCAGCTCTGTCCACTCTCACAAATGGCACCCCGTCGGGTCATCCTCGGAGGTGGCAGGCAAATCGCAGGCATTGCTGACATTTCAGCGACCGTTTCTATCCATCTATGCGTGTAACATTCATTCAGGCATTCTAGTCCTGGTATGCTGTCTTGAGAGAATGGGTTTGAAGGAATGGATGACTGAGAAACCAAGAGCAGTAAGACTTACTGAACCAACAGAGCCATGGAGACGTCAGCGATGTGAGGCTTTCTGGATACTGCAGATACTCAGGTGAACAATAGCACAGAGAGCATTCGTAAAATAGTTATGATTATTCATAGCTTATGTGTGATTATGTACAGTAGAACACAATGTAATCAAAATGTAAACCAGATAATGTGTGGATGTTTATTTTTTTTAATTTCATGCAGGCAAGTGCTCAGGTTTGTGAGCTGGAGACATCCATTACAGTAAACATGAACCATTCATTCATTCATTCATTCATGCTTAAGCCCAGTTCTCTCTCACATAAAATCCAATTGATATTTCAAATAAAAAATACAAACCGTGGCTTACCAAGGTGTATGATGGTGACCCATAGTGATCTGCAGCTCACTGCACCCATAGGTCAGCAGTACAGTGCTTCTATGATCATTTGTGACCTTCCTCAGTCAATCGTAGCCTGCTGTAGTGGTGCATGGCATGTGACGCCAATGAGTTTTAATGAGTATTGAAATCAGTGCCATCCGCAAGTATCATCCTCAGGATAATAAAGAATGGGATTAATGATTTTCAATCGGTACATTTCATGTAATATACTGTATAGACTGATCAACCAGAACGTTAAAACTATTAACATAAAAAAAAACCCTGGGGTTTCGGTTCCGCTTGTGCCACTGGGGCAGCTCTGGTTCGTGGGGGTATGCTGTGGTGTCTGGCACAAGGACGTTGGAAGCAAATCTTGAAACACTGTGGATCAGACATTAGACTTGTTTGTCCGGTGCATCTCATGGGTGCTCAATCGGAATAGGATTTGGGGAATTTAGAGGTCCAGGCAGTGGCCTTGGGCTCATTGCCTGTTCAGCACAGTGTGCAGCAGAGTGTTCTGGTGCCTTTCTATCACGATCGGACTAGACAGGCTAGCTTTTGGTCCCAGTTCAAATAGGCTGCCCATGATCTTTTCTACCAATCCACTGGTAAATAATTGATCAATCAATGCTAATGTGTTATGTCTGTAACCTTACCATAACAAATCAGATTTTCCTTCCTTTTATGTAGGCCCACCATATTTTGCCTGAGCTCTCTCTTTAGCGCTTGTTGCTACACTGTGGCTAATAATGTAAGAGCATGTCAGACACACAGCAGGCCACAATTTTGAGACTGCAGGGATCCATAGCAAAAATCATGAAACTGGGAAATGGGCTTTCCTCACTGCCTGCTCAGGGTCGTTAAATTTAGGCTGCTAGTTTGTTATGTATTGTGACGACTGGAAACAGTATTAATAATAGTATTTATTAGCAAAAATCATGGGAAGCTACAAGAAGATTAATTAAAAATACACGAGCTTTTCTATTGCTGCGTTCATGTTTACTTTAAACAGTCTCCCTTTCCTGTTCCTCCCTTCGGGATACGCTGCGGCGTCACCAAAGCAAACATCACTTCCTGTATCCGTTACCTTGCTAACATGAGCACACTGAACACCTGTCGCTACTACTGTATAAAATTACAGTTTTCCTCCAGACGCTTTGGAATCTTACATGACGTGGCTGAATACTTGATGCTATCCACTGCATTAAAAAAAAAAAAAATGTCCCATTTCCTCTCGAGTTTGCTTTTGCCACTAGGAAACGCTTTTATTTACTACGACATCTACTGACTGTACGGTAGGGCTAAACTGCACTTCCTCTGAGATGTTCATTATAACCTCTGAATATTTTTAAACTGCTGCTCCAGGCCCGGTCACAGGCCCGTGTAAAATTCATCCATCCATCTAGGAACCACTGTAGTCCAACTAGGGACAGTGGAGGCCAATGGTGACCATTGTGTTTATTTCCATTTTTACAACCGTGGTAGAACCTCCAGTCAAAATTCACACACTACAGGGGATCTCAATCGGCCTAATCTGCATGTTTTTGGACTGTGGGAGGAAACCCACTAAACACAGAAAGACCCAGAGGCGGGAATCGAACCTGGACTCTGGAGGTACAAGCGACAGTGCTAACCGCTAAGCCACCGTGCCACCCCAGTGTAAAATACACGAAGGAATCTGATGCTATCTGCTCCTTTCTGTACGCATGAGCTCACAGACACACATGATTGCCTAGTAAGCTATTGCTCTTACTTAAAGAGCATGGAGGATTTGACTTTCTTGACTCCTGGCCAAGGATGGCTGTGGCATCTTCGGGACTCGTGATGTCCACATGCTCTCCTGCTACTCAGCAGAAACAATTAAAAAAAAAAGAATAAATATATAAAAGAGGAGGAAGTTAGAGATCACCTTACTTTAATAGGAATATTTGGAGCACTAAACAGATACAAATATCATAGCATTATGTCATTGCGTTAAAGTAATAAAAAATTTAGTAGTTTGGATTTTTAGTAGTTTGACTTTCTTTGTAACATCCGTATGCCCTCCTCCCACCATTTTAACTCAAGCTGTTCTTTTCTTTTCAGCGCACCAGTCAAGGTTATGCAGCAGTTCAAGGTTAGTACCATAACAGTGTTGACAGACAGGGAATGCTCTTGGGATAAAAATGTCCCAAGCCAGAGGGAGCAGCAGCAAGCCGGAGCGGCCTATGAGCTGTGATAGGGGTCAATCACATACAAGCTAGAAACGTCCATGTTTCCTTACACAGCAATCGAGAGTCTGCGCCAATCATTTAAGTGCTTTTTTCCCTGTGTGTTATGGCAGCCAGACAAGTCCAGGGTCACCTCTCAGCTTACAGCATCAGAGCCTTCCTAGAAACATCCATGGATCCATGACTTAATGCAACGCACAGATAAATGGATTCGACCTGTTACTGGATTTTTACCGGAATTCCGGGAAACGGTCTCTGTTCAGTTGTTCACTATGAAACATGACATATGACAAAAAGCAAATACAGGCGGCGAATGTTTTGCCGCCAGCGAATGTGCTTATATGTAAACAGAGCCCATGCTGGTATCGTAGTAAACAGTGTTGCTAATGTCAATAATGTGTACAAGGGATGGTGGAAAAACGAAAACACATGACCCATGTGAGTAAAGTTGACGAGGATAAGAGTTATAATATCCTGAAAAGAAGACGAATTGTCAGGTGACACAGACTTCCGAGAAACTGCCTTCCAGACAAACCTTTGAACACAGTAACACAGTATTTCTAAAAGTCCCCCCCTCACATAACTATTAGGGCATTTGAAATGGATATCAGTGGTATTTATAGAAGCCAAAGGGTTCCCTGTTTTGATGTTTGACCCTGAGATGGAATGTAGAGTGACATATTATCCTGCCTGTTGTAAATTCAGGTTAGTGTTACTGCTAGTGTCTTTCCCAGCGCAGTCACTACCATGCTTCACCACTAGAGGGCATGATATTAGTTTTTAACATTAACCTACAGTACACTGTACCTTTTCTTTTTTGATGTGCCTCATCAATCATAATCATGCATCGGATTCCTCCAAACATCTCCCCTCCATCCAACACACTGTATCTATGTGTATGGATATTTAAAAAATTTTTTGTTTTTGTGTGTGTGCCTCGGTCCATTTTATCCACTGATAGTTATTGAAAGGATGAGGAAACAGGACATTTGTGCCTGGAATATAAAGCACGCCCTTTTCAGAATCCTGCTCTTATGAGCTAAAGCATCAAATGTGCTACCAGCCAAAGGAAACGCGCACAAGATGCTGATTCCTATGGCTCGTGCTGTCAGATTAAGCAGTGAGCCTTGAAAAGAGAGGAGACATGTTGGGACGACTGGGGTAATTGTGAGCTCCGATCTAGTGATTCCGGGTAATGTGTGTCTCCTTGAAGGATGACCTCTTTGCCCTGTTGACTAGCTTGTTTCTTTTTCCTCCCATCGCTCTTATTTGTTCCGTGCACTTTAGCTCCGAACCAGGTAGTGCTGTGTCATCTCCAATCACTTTCCTCCAACAAAGCCTCCATTAAGGCTCTTAAGCTTGATTTGATTACATCACGATCAGCAGGAATCATGTCTTATTCCTAGTTTTTATGCACCGGCTATGCCGTTATCCTGGCAATATCCACAAAGTGCTGGAAAAAATAGCAAGGCGTGGTCTTACATGCTATTCCCTGATTCTGTAACAGACATCCAGAGAGATTACCGGAGAGCTGTAGTGGAACTTTCTTACAGCATTGTAGCCATGGGTTGCCTTCGTGGAGAATTGTAGCTGTCATCCATCATGTGGTGCACAAAGCTGTGTGGCTCACCCAGGCGATAGTGATGCACTTGCAGACTAAATTTAGGCTGTTGCTTGCCTCCATTAAACATGAGCCTGTATCTGGGGTTGTTTTTTTTTTTGTTTTGTTTTTTTCTTTTATCTTTCTCCACATCTCAGAACTCATACCAGGTGCTGTGAAAAGAAAAAATGCATTAAACATTAACTTGCAAGTTTATGGATCTCCAAGATTTATTTTTCATGCAAAATGTTTTTTTAATCGCCATATTTGGCCATACGGTTTCATATTCCAAACAAAATCATCTGTTCACCTTTAACCCTTGCTTTATCTTTACCTAAAGACTGTAAAGCAGCAGAACATTAGTTCTTATATACTGTACAATATGTCTAGCTGTTCCACCATTGTTTTTCTTCCTTCCTTCCTGAACATCATACTTATCATCTCATACATGAGTCTCGCTGAAATCAAGTCAGGCTCGTACCATTTTGTGCATGCTTTACATATTTATACCTTTAGGGTGGGGTAATCCTTAAAGGAAACAGATATATTAGATAACAAAAGAAAATGAAACCAATGACTAACGATCATTAACTGGTGTTTTTTATCTGGTGGAACGTGGTGTGTACGTGCACTAAACTGAAGCATGTGCAAGGCCTCCTGACTACAGTTAAGCTCAACAGGATGTGGTGTCTATCTGTTTCAACCACACTGTGAGGTACACTCATTTCTATGTTTTTGAAGTTTTTGATATCTTTCTGAGCAATAACACACCATTGTTGCATCATTGCACTGCATCTACTGGATGTCACGTACATTGTGTCGAACAAGCCATCAAATATTAAAAAGTGATGGAATTGAAGCTTCACGTTCATGCTATAGGGTAATTGCGCTGTAACATAGATTGTGCATGCAATGCTTTTTTTCACTTCCTGTTGGTACAGACAAGCCGTGTGAGTCGAAATAAAATAAAACAGGGTCAGCGAGCGATATGGTTGTTTACGTGCCAATGTTAATCTTGATTTTTCACTGTTTTTAGTAGGAGTTAATTTTTTTTTGAGAAGCTTTAACCATGTTGCTCTATAAAAACACTATTATGACTTTTTGGTTTGACCGTAAAATAGTGAAGACAGACGAGAAAGATCATAGAACAGAATTCACAACAATGGAGGTCAAAATGCGGGGGTGATGCTTGGAAAAAAAAAAAAAAAACAGATACTGCATTTTGTACTTATTCGTTCTGTGCATCAATCACAAAATCAAAGATTTATCAAAGCTTCATGAACAATTCACCCTCCTCCCATCGGGCACCATCGGGCAGGTGCTACAGGTGCCTTGGCACCTGTGCAAACAGGCTGAAAAATAGCTTTTTCCCCATGGCTGTTACTGTACCAAACAGCTGATCATGACATAATAACACTTACACTACTCCACCGTGTCCTTCACTTTATCCACTGCACTGCTTTATCCAATATAAATCTTTGCACCAACCATATTTTTTAATGGTGTCATTGCACTATTTTATATTCCACCCATATTCCTTGTTATACTGTACTATACAGACATCTATAAAAGTAAGTATGTATATCCTGTTTATGTTATCTTCTAGACATGTCATCACAACCACACTATCACGGGTTACATACAGTAGATATACTCTACAATACAATATATATCCCATTTATAATACCTACTAAACCTTCTGTAGACAAGACACTAACAATCTAATCTAATCTAATCTAAGAACATTTATATGCAGACTGTTATATCAGTCTATATTGTTCATTCTTATTTTTATTTATTTTAATGTCATGTATTTCAGATATAAGGTCTCGACTAGTCCAGAATGCATGTTAACCCGGCTATGCATAATCCTGTATAAAGGAGCTGGTAGTACTGTAGTACAGGTGACTCTGTAAAATGGTTTATTTCCTAGCATGTGAATCAGTGTCTGTCAGATGAAGTTCACAGGTAAACGCGGGATGCATGTGATTCGATTGAACGACAATAGTGATATTAATGAACATTTTCCAGGGGCGTTCGAGTCAAACCAGGACTTGCATAAAGACGCGAAACCGATTAACATTTACAGAAGGCTCGAAGTACAGTACGGTGATGAGATTCTTAAACGGAGTAAAACATTTGGATTGTGCGAATATTTTAAAGACGACCATAGCTCTGTGAATGACGAGGTGGCTCGGAGCCCACTGCAGTCGTTCATGTGAACAGTCACTGAGCGGAACACCTGATTGTTGAAAATCAATGGATAACTTGTTGGCAACTTGCAGAGAAGACACATACAGGTGTATGTTTATTGCAATTGTACACACAATCATTCACAAACACAACTTACACTCTACTGGAACTTGACCACATGTTTATGCCCCATTTCCACATTGACATTTACATTTAGGCATTTGGCAGACGCTCTTATCCAGAGCGACTTACTGTACAGTGTTTTGTAGTTTCCATCATTGGATAGATTCTTAAACTGGGTTACTCTGGGTTTATAACTGTTAGAAAGGTTGTTAGTTTTTTTTTTTGTTTTTTTTTAGGAGGGGGCATTGGGGCATTAAGGGAGTTCCTGGGAGGCCAGCGTTTCAGACATGAAGCAGGAAGTCTGATCATGGCTCAGGTGTACTGTCAAAACTTTCTACCTTGATGGTATCCAAGCACTAGTGAAACTTTGAGATGAGTGCATTAGTGCAGCATTGGATTATACAGAGAAATAAAGTTCTCATAACTGTGTTGTGTTTATTCTGAACAATCAAAAGTCCCAGTTTGTCTTGAACACCCATCATACATTCATTTATAGTGACAGAGTTGATACATACAGTATAGCTATATAACAATATACATTATCAAAAGGTTAATGAGAAATTGTTCTGTTGAAAGTGATGAATTTCCTCTGAATCGAGCCTTTATTATTCGCCATTGTTTTCCCCATAACAATAAAAGAGTCGACACAAGTATATAAACACGGTCAAACTGATAAAACTGTGCAAAACTAAGAAAGCAACCATAAAGTATTGTGGGGTGTGTGATAACACTGTTCTCATGCATTGGAACAGTTCGTTATTTATTTACTTGCGTGTTCATTTATCTAAGACGGCGTTTAAGTCATGGATCACATAGCATTGGGAGGGAATGTTTGTTGGAAACAAGGCTATGGCCTAGATGATTACTTCATCAATAGCTTGTCCGGGCCACTCACTAGATCAATACTACACAGCCTTGGGGGATTGCTTGCTCCACTAAGCCTTTCAGTCATGTGTTCCTGTGACACCACGCCGCACCAAATTCAGGAGAAATACAGATTGAGGTATATCTGATGGTGGTGCATCAGCACACCATCTCTCTCTCTCTCTCTCTCTCTCTCTCTCTCTCTGTCCATTTCTCTTATGTTGGAAGAAAAGACAGAAGTACTCATCACAATTGAGCTTTTAATCCCAGGAGATGGAGCGTCCACGAGGTGAATACAGGATTGCTAGCTCAGCGCCTCACTGCTCATTAGCCATATGCAGCCTGGGTCCCCTAGAAGGACATACTCCAGTGCCTCAAGGACGCCACAACACATGAGTGCTCGCTCGCATAACCAGAGCGTGGTAAAATCCGTGACCGGGCAAATTCATTGATCAAAACAGTAAACAAATGCATCAATGTAACCGTCACTAGCGTTTCCATTTGAAATGTTTGACTGAATGTGAAGGCATTATTTGTGTTCTTCTAATAGTGTAATTCTCTATTAAAAAAAAAAAAAACTCTTCTTTGCACCTGAATGTGCTGTAATATGCAGAAAGAAAGAAAAAAAATATGCTCGCAGATGTGTTTCAATTTACACGATGCTGCATATAATCCCACAGTGGAACATGCGACATCAGCTCATCTGCCACGCGACAGTTGCAAGTTTCCAGGAAGCCCCGAAGTCATTTATGTCCTCTACTGTAAACTGTAACGCCAGTACAGCTTCTCAGGTGAAGTGAAAGCCACCGAGGGTCAGTGCTAATGTTTGTTGGTGCCACTGTGAACTGTTTGTCTCCTGCTTGCCCTTCAGGCTAATGGTGGTCAACCCGAACGCTGTATTTGCTCATGGCTGTGGTAAGAAACCATTAACACAAACCCACAATCATTCCCTGTAATCATTCTTTAAGCATGTTTAAACATTATATCCCTGAGATAAGGTTGACCTCCAGTGAGCAAAGTCACTTTTAAAGTATGTTTTACAGTTAGCTTTTGAATGAGCTTCTCATGCATACTAGCATGCGTTTTCTTGCATCTATCATCATTAGGATTTCACCATTTTGATTGCATCCAGGGCAGAAAACATTTCTCTCATTGTAGCAAGATGTTAGCTCATGAAGCCCTACACCACGTGCATGATGTTTTTTTCAGTTCTGCATTAAAAAAGATGACTCTGTCTTCTTTGATAGGGGAATAAGATTGACCTTTTTTTTTCTTTTCTTTTCTTGATCTTACATGTCGGAGACAGCGATTTCCATCCTGTGATTGTTTTAAATGTCTTCTCCGAGAGCTACAAGTGTGTGGAGGATGTCTGCTGGCTATTTACAGCTCTAAACCTGTGACTCAAGCAATGCTGCTCAATAATGCATTAGACTGCTTTTAGGAGAAACGCAGCAGGCCGTGAGTGCATAATTTGGCAAGGAGGTTTAGCTGAGTGCAGTTTTTAAAGTCCATCATGTCATGGCATCCCATTTCTTTTCCCTCTATACCTTTATTTGTATTTATTTGTAGCAGCTGTCCATTAGTCACCTCCATTTCAACTACTGTAGGAAGTGATGATGATACGGTCATGTTTGATATATAGCTATGAGTATTTATTTATTTTTAATCCTAACTCTGATTGTTTGTCTTAATGTGTTTTTTTTTTTTTTTTTTTAATTAGTGCTTGCAGCACACACATCTCATCACTAAATATAACATAAAGTCACGGGTGTGTCCAGTCAGGTGCATAAGATCTAATGATTAGTAGAAAGAGATTAGTAATTCTAATTAAATATAAAGCAAAAACAACAACAATTAACTTAATGCACAAATTATGCTGCTGTGCCCCGAACAATAATGAGTTCATAATATTTAATTGGACATTTGTTGGATATACACTGACCAGCCATAATATTAACACATTAACATTGGTTATACAGTAAACGGGTAACAGGATAACATGTGCGCTCATTTAGAAACACAGCCTGTCTAATGCTAATGCAGCACAACTAGCTGAAAAAAGTTAATCCTAGCCACGATGAAACGATGATTCCTCCACTGCCCCCTGCCCAGCCGGTCTCCAAACTCCCCACATCGCAATCCGCCAGACAGCACAGCACACACTTAGAGGTCATTTGGAGTCATGCCCCGCGCTCCCAGAGCTGCCCTGGGGGGCACAAGGATATCCTACATAATACTGAGCATAATGTTTAGTGTTGTAATGTTATGGATGTATGTTGTATATTTCACATGGCATTGTTTTATTCAATGCGGTAACATTTATTTTCATCCAGAGTTGTAGAGTTCATTTTCAGCCAAGATCTTGTATTCCACTGAAGCATTCCATGAAGCCTTCTCGAGCGCTTCCCAAATACTTTAAATAGTGGCCGGTTCATGTATGAAAATGATTCCTCATGGTGCCAAAACCAGCCTTTCGTAATTTCCATCCCGGAGTATGCCTGTTCGATCAGGGAAGAAAAACATCACTGATGTAATAACCTTCAGGTCGTCAGCTGACTTTGTTTTATTGCCACACAACGTCATGTTAAGAGCTGACCAACTGAAGCAACCAGAGATCAAAGCGCAGCGCTTCTCTTCTTAACCCTGGAATGATCTCTGAAGTGATCTCTGTTTCAGGCTGATTTTTCCGGCTGCATTTCTTTGCCAAAGTTGATGACTCAGCACAATCCTCGCTTATCAAATTGCAAATTGAATTCTCCAGCGTATTAAGCTGTTATTCATTTAAGCTGCAGTGAAAACACCCACAAGCATTCCTCTAAAAACAAATACACCATTTGGCACAAAGCATGTCTGCCTATTTGATGGACTTTTAAGAAAAACATAGGAACAGATCTGATTTCCAGGGTTGCGTGTAGAAGAAGCATAAAATGATTTAACTACGGTATTGTACCAGTATGCTTTTATCCCGTCACATTGTATTGTGTTCATCTCGTTTGGGTCTGCCTTTTAGCAAACATCCAGCAGACAGTTTGCTGCGCTTATTGTTGTCCCTGGTCTCACCTGTTCTGCTACTAACCACCACGCCTATTGTTGTGTGTTGCTAATGTGTGTTTGCCAAAAAAAACAAAAAACAGTAAGAACATTGTATTTTTCATTAAGACTTCCTGGTGTGCAACACAGCAGTATACGGTAGTAATGTAGTATGCTGTACTAGTAATGGATGGTCTGAATACTTGGGTTGACACAGAGACAGTTTGGTTTTCAACTCATTCATAAGCATGAATAGATGACTCTGGTTTTACCCAGGGCTGCATGATTTTTATCAAAAGTCACATGGCAATTATATTGACACACATTCTGATTGAGGTTTAAACTACATTTCTTAACTATTAAACATACAATATTAATTTATATATATTTATCTAGGCCGGCAACACAGTAGCGCAGTGGTTAGCACTGTGGCCTCGCACCTCCAGAGTCGAGGGTTTCGTTCACACTTCAGGTCTGTGTGTGTGTGTGTGTGTGTGTGTGTGTGTGTGTGTGTGTGTGTGTGTGTGTGTGTGTGTGTGTGTGTGTGTGTGTGTGTGTGTGTGTTCGCCCATTCTTGATGGGTTTCCTTCAGTTTCTGTAGTAGTGTGTGTGTGTGTGTGTGTGTGTGTGTGTGTGTGCTCTTTGATGGATTGGCACCCTTTCCAGGGTGTACCGCGCCTTGTGCCCAAAGTGTCCTGAGGTACACGATAAGCGCTATAGAAGATGAATGTATTTATCTCGGATAACAGCAAATAACTGGACAAATGTTAGAACTGATTAAGAGGATGTTTGCCAATGTTATTTATCAAATCAAAATGATTGAAATAAATAATCAACCGCTTAATTTATTGACAAACTCTATATAAATTCCTGACTATGCATATATTGCCTAATAAATTGCAGCCCTTAACGATTTAAATAACAACCCAGGTCTTCATTGCACTTTCGTTTTCTCATGCAATTAGTAGTGCAGCACTAGTCTTACCCCTTAGACTAGACCATTTTCCGCACGCCCCTGAGTGCAGCTCGTTTTGGTGTCAGTGCCGCCCGCACATACACATTCACATCCTGTTTGCACACATACACTCGCAAATGCACCTATTTATATATGCATAATGCTATATGCACGACGCGCGATCTCCAAATAAAGACAGTGGTGATGTGAGACTGACGAGGTGGTGGAGTAGATGGGGGAGGGGTATTTCTTTAGATGTTTGCCTTCAGCCTTGCTTCATTGAGTTTTTAAGTAAGGATGGAAAGCAACAGTAAAAATACTGTATAATAGTTGGTTAAGGGCTGCCCATATCTCACCTACTCACTAATTATGAAAATGTAGCGAATGTTCTTTGTGACCTTTTGCTGCTAATGTGCCCATATGTCAAAATGATTGATCTGATCGTGCATGTGCATGTACAGTATGTGCTTATACAGTATATGTGTGGATATGCAAAAATTCTGGATATCATTCTGATATGTGACAGATGCATAGTGCTTGCTGGGCCTAATGAGAAGTATGGAGGCAGGTGTTTAAGTGGCTGAGGTTGCCAGGGCTATGCTGCTTGTCCCCCATGACCGAACTGCACGGTGAGAAAAAGCAGGGGCGTCATGTTCTGGCTTAGTGCACAAGAAACATTCCAGAAGGGCAAAGCAACAAACAGGGAAGCATTTCTCTCTTTCATGGAACCGTCAGGTGCCAGACACTCTGGAAGATCAGCATGCCTGTTGCTATAGCTATCGGTGTCCAAAATACTTCAGCTTGTGCTGTGAGAAGGTTAGCTAGTGACAGACCTTTCCTAGTATCCCACTTTTGAACAGGACACTTTTTAGTACTTTGCATCCAAGTCCTGGTCCGGTTTCTGTTTTTCAATACATAAACATACACATGAATATTGGAAAAGTTCTGTGCAGGTTATCGTGTGATGCCATGATTTCACATTAGCAGCCACGGTAGCAGTAGTGAAGGACCTTTATGGTCTAATTAGCTTTTTATCCTTATAGTAATTGAGTAATGGGCCACTGTGATGAAGTGCTCCGAATCTGACTGCCAGAACAAGGCTATAACTCAACCGCGCTCTTACAGCTGCAACAAACTTAATTGGTACATAAGCAGCATGCAAACACGTTACATTACAGCTTGTTGATTTATATAGTGTTTATGTGCTTTCTTCTTGTTAACCCATTTGAACCTACCCAGCACTTTTATACTGGACTCTACAGCGCAGTAGTAGTTTTGTGTATATAAACTCTTTTGGGCCATAGTACTGTACACTTGCCAGTACCATTATACTCCTTATGTGCCTAAACTTCAATTTGGCCTGGAATCCTTTTATTATCAGGGTTTACATTTATGAACATACGCTATATTGCCAAAAGTATTCGCTCCCCTGCCTTCAAATGCATATGAACTTGAGTTACATCCAATTTAATTAATCTATAGGATTTAATATGATGTTGGCCGACACTTTGCAACTATAACAGCGTCAACTCTTCTGGGAAGGCTTTCCACAAGGTTAAGGAGTATGGGAGTATATTCATGGGAATTTTTGACCATTCTTCCAAAAACGCATTTGTGAGGTCAGACACAGATGTTGGACAGATAAGACCTGGCTTGCAGTCACCTTGTGAGAAGAATTGAATGTTACTCAAGTTCATATGCATGTGAAGCCAGGTAAGCAAATACTTTTGCCAATATGTTGTATTTTGGGTTTTCCATTGTATTTTATTGCAAATCTATTAAAATGACTACTTACTGTATGATTGCTAGGCTGTATGGTCCAGGTTATACCAAATACCATACGTAGGATTTCCACTTTTTACTTCAAATAACTGACAGTCTGATGAAGTTGTTCCCACAGAGGCCTTTTTTTTAGTGTGTGTTTGTGCGTGTGTGTTTATTGTCATGGCAAGAACTAATATAAAACTTGAATAATACAGTTGTTCTGCAATATCCACTGCTTGGCCAAAAAAAGGTTGTCACCATTTCAGAAGGGAGTTAATTTATTGGGTGGCATCAAGCAAAGAAAACAACTACGGATATTTGAAATACTGTAATAACCCAACAACACATAATCAAAAGCTCGTAGGAAAGTGCTGAACTATCAACTTTGTGGATAAAATGTGGTCAGAAAAAAATCATAAATTCACTTGGTAATGTTTTATGGTAAAAAATGTAACATTAAAAACCACTAACGTAGCTGTATTTAATAGTGAAAGTTAAATCATTTCCATACACTCACAATGTGATGAGAATTCACAGGATTGGGACTAAACAGCTGTAAACCACTTCTTAATGATGCTAATAAAAATAGATTTTTTGCTAGGCAGCATAAAGATTAGACTTTGGGATTGGGAAGTTTTCATTTGGTCAGGTCTAGACTCAGCAATGTTATGTGGCAATAAAATGAAGTCAGCTGACAATATGAATTTTACTGAATGACCACGGTATCACAGTAATGGAGTTTTTCTTCCCTGTTTGCACAGGCATATTCCAGGACTCAAATTGTGAAAAAGTGGTTTTGAGAGCACGAGGAATCATATTCACACACGAACTGACCACCATGGTGCCAACACTGGTGTCAATACAATTAGATTGAATGAAATTCCATTACATTTTATTTGTATAACTTTTTTAACAATAGACATTTTTGCAAAGTAGTTTTTATAGAATTAAAAACTCCCTGAGATGGCATGAGGAAGAAACCTTCAGAGGAACCAGACTCTGAAACCCATCCTCATTTGGATGATATCAGTAAGCACGGCCATAAATAAGTACTTTCTGTGCAATTGTATGAAAGGAAATGCATTTCTGGTCAACCTGAGCTCCAATGTGATGAGGTTTATGCGCTGTAGTCCGATCAGCCACAACATTACAACGCAAAAACATTATGGCCTGTATTGTGCCCAGTTTCCCCTCGTGCCCGCTAGGCAGCTCTCCACAAGATCTCTGGTGGTGTGCTGTGGAGTTTGGCACCAGGACGCTGGCAGTGGATCCTTTGGGTGCTGTTGGTTATGGGATGGGGCCCCTATGGTCATGGGTGCTCAGTGCTCAGACTGGGTTTAAAAGTTGGGTCAATGGCCTTGGGCTTGTTTCCTGCTGAGCCATGTGCACAGTGAACTTTGGTGCATTGGGTGGTCTGGTGCCTTTCTATCATGTTCAGCACTGACTTTTTTGGCAATTTGTGCCGCATTCAAAAAAAAAATCATGAATGGAGATCACTTAAACGCTTAATCAACAGTAAAAACCATGGGTATGTTTAATAGTGAAAGTAAAAGCATTTCCATACACACACAATGATATGAGAACTCACAGGATTGAGACTAAACATCCTGATCTGATCAGGATGGACGAGGTAGCCCTTGGTCCCTGTGAGCATGTCATCTGTATATGATCATTAATCAATGTCAACGTTAATGTTACATTAATCATAACTAGGTATGCTACCCAAAACTTATTTCTGTACCTGAATTATAAAAAAGTGAAGTGAACTCTTTAAACTTTCCAGCCATTCAACCCTGAATATTCCTATACAATTCGTTAATTATTCTCCCACAATGACATCCCTGAACTTTGACGTGAGTGCCAGGAGGAATAATTATTCAAGCAGGTTCAAAGACAAAAAGCCAGAATTTGCAGAGTGGTGTGAAGACCCTGGGAAATGACCTCTGTATATGCCAGGTCTTTTTGTGTAGTCCATGCGGCAACTAAACACACTACAGAGTGGATGGGCTTTCCTAAACCAACAGCAGTCAACTAAGATCTAATACATTTTTCACAATCAAGGTGTATTTTTATCCTCGACCTTGCACCAGACACTAAATCAGTAACCTTCCCTACCTACATACCGCTCTCTTACCCTTGGCGGTCAGCTTTATTTTGGCCGCTGCTGAAGAAAGAGGTGAGCCATAAGAGGAGCTGAGGTTCTCTACATACCTCAGAGGACACTCTGGTCCATTCCTCCTTTGTAACAGGGGCCTATTTCTAGCGCGAATCACATGACGACAATAGGCATGCGTGTGTGCACCCCACACCTCCTCCTGCTGTTTAATAACCGCCAGACTGGAGCCTGCCTGTGTGCACTTTGATATGTTTAAACTTTAAACAAATCCTGCTCGTGTAGTTGTACCTGTTCGCAACGAACTGTAAACGGAGACTATTCTATTCCCGTTGGCTCTGATGGCTCTCGCTGCGTGACAGGAGGCCGACTTCAGAGGGTCGTAGGCATTGTGTTAATTCTCTGAGCTCCTCGCAGTTCCACTCAGAATGCTGTTGAGGGCTAATCAAATGAGCCTGCGTCTGTCAGCGACACCTGCTTTCTATGTGTGTGTGTGTGTGTGTGTGTTCAACACACTGTGTCTTTTTATTCCTAGTAATAAGAAATCTTGGCCCAACATTTGCTTCATTCTGGTTGGTATAATAAGGATTGAAACATAATCTTTTGAACCTTCCAGGAAAATTCATAATGGCCGCATGAGTTACTAATTTGCATATGTAACATGTTTTCTTTCGCTTTTTTTGTTTCCATTCCACATTTGAATCCTGTCACACACAGAAAGATAGGAAATGCAGGAAAGATTTGTGGCACATCCTGGCCAAGCTAAGCCCTACTTTCCCATTCAGGTCAAAATTAGGCCATGTTTACCTCTCGTACACCGCCTTACGCAAGCCGAATATGTCAACGCGTCTGCCTGCGTGAGTCAGACGTCAACGCAGGTTCGCTGTCTCTCTCCCCTGTAAAGGGTTAAAGAGCATGCGATCAGATAAGGTCATTTGCATGACCTTATCTCCACGTGTATATTAAACAGAGGCAGATTAACCTTTGCACACAGTTATAAAGACAAGGGATGCTGGAACGTTTGGTCGAGCAATGTGGAGGCATGGATAGCGTAGGGAAGCGTATGCACATAGCCTTGTTTTGAATGACTGTCCTACAACTGTACTATGTTCCAGGAAAGGGACATGGCTGTGTTCTGGTTGGAAGCAAGCCTGCTGGAAAAACAGACATGTGTGACAGATCCCAAGAAATAGAAAATGTGTGACGTGGAGGTGTGAAACGGCTGTGAAATGTGTTTTGTAGGAATCTATTGGATACCATCATTTTGTGTTTATTATTCTGTAAATTTCCTTTCATATATTCTCATATTGGCGTCATGGTGGCATAGTGGTTAGCAATGTTCCCTCAAACACGTGGGGTCCGAATCTCACCCCTGGCCTACATGTGTGGAATTTGTATGTTCTTCTTGGTGGACTTCCTACGGGTTGTAGGCTGATTGACATTTCCTAATTGGCTGTAGTGTATGATTGGGTGTGAGTTTGTCTGTGGGTGTGAGAGCTTGAGCCCTGCAAAGGCTTGGCAACTCGTTCAGGGTGTAAATCAGCTTGTGCCCTGAGTTCCCTGATATAGACTCCCAGCGTCACATGTGATCTACGCAGGTGGAATAAGCAGAATGGAAAATGCATGGATGATGTTCTCATGTTTTGCTATAAGATTCTTGCTTTAAATATGTTTATTTATGGTTCTGCCATGGAATATTTCTTAATCCTCAATTAAGCTATAGAAGAACCTAACCTAAGCCTGTAAACTGTAGCTTAACCTCTTCACCAATCCATTCCCTCCCCACATAATCCAGCAGACCTATTCATCCTTGAGGTAGCGGTTCTCAGGAAGACCTCAAGTTCCTTCACAAACCAGAGTAGCAATCCTACTTGATTCTCAACCCTTAGGTATGGACTGCTTTTAGAGCTCCTTTTAAGAAATGGATATCCCAACTTCGACCTGCTTGGAATGTGTTTGCTGTTGCCGCATGCTATTTGCATGATTACTAAATGTAAATGGTGCTTGGAGGTCACCCTGGTGAAGCTGCTGACTCTTAAATATGGGGAAACATCTCTGGAATGTTAAGGCACTGATGTGGAACTAACATTCCCACCCTAAGCAGCAGTTGTCCTTGAGCCAAGAGCATGCTCCTGATTGAGGTTGCTGACAAATGGCCTGGAAGAAGCTGATATGAGACCTTTGGCCTACTGACTGAGATTACAGCGTAGATGAAGACAGAAAACTCTTGTACGTTTTCTCAAACCTGGATTAACACCTTGAAGTGGGCGGCTGTGGCTCAATTGGTTAAGGCTGTAGGTTACCTGGTTACTGATCAGATGGTCGTGGGGTTCAAGCCCCATCACCGCCAAGTTGTCACTATTGAGCCTGTGTTCAAGACCTTTAACCCAATCTGCTCTAGGGGTGTTGTACCCTGTGCTCTGACCCCAGCTTCCTACCAGGGATATGCGAAAGCAATCATTCCACTGTGCTGTAAGGTACATGTGACAAATGATTGAATTTCTTTCTGAAGGCTGCCGTAAGACTGATTAAACAACAATAGTGGCAGGTGGTGCACGACTGAGCTCAGAGGTTAACCATACTGTAAACATTTCCATCATCACCAACTTTCATTGTGTGTCAGTTATCATTGGCCTTCTCTTTATTAATAGCTGCATATTTCTCTTTGGCTTGTTTCACAGTTAACCTTAGCACCTCTAGGGTCAAGGGTTTGATTCGTGTGTGTGTGTGTGTGTGTGTGTGTGTGTGTGTGTGTGTGTGTGTGTGTGTGTGTGTGTGTGTGTGTGTGTGTGTGGAGTTTGCATGTTCTCCAAGTGCTTGTCAGGCTTCTTCTAGATACTCAGGATTCCAAAAACATGCAGATTATGTGTTTCCAAATTAGCGTGTGAGTGTGTACATGCATGTGTGTGTACAATAGATTGGCACCCTGTCCATGTGTACGCTGCCTAGTGCCCCGAGTCTCCTGGGGACAGGCTCCAGGCCTCCAACGACCCGATGCAATATAAGCGGTATGAAGTATGCGTGAGGCAGAGAATTGTCCTTACTAATTACTGTATATTGTTAATGTATAGTGACCAAAAAGGGGGAAAAAATTAAACAGCATCTCAAACATTTGTCTCAACAGGCTTCTCTATTAACTCTCCACTTTAATGATCATGTGATCAGTGACAATAAAACCACTATGGAGACGAAAAATGTTCAAGCTATAAAACTCAACTCGGAATTTTTAACTCGAATTTATCTATTATTGAATGTTGTTAAAGATCACATGATAATTATTAAGGTTCTTGGGCAAGTTGTACAGAATGAGTTTCTTCTTTAAGAGTTGACTACAGCCTTTTAATCGGTTCATTAAAACACAGGATAAAGCACTTAGCACTACAAGCTAAAGAAATTAGGTGAACCAAATTCCTCACAGAGACCTTTGAGCCATTTAAGATATTGGCATTGCAAACCCAGGAAATAACAAACAACCTTTTTAAATATATGGGTTCTACATTCTCTTTGAAGTGCGATAATACAATCTGAAGCATTTCCTCGAAACTTATCACCCAGCTGATTCTAGGCTCGATAATTATTCTTGGCCAGATAAGATAATTAATGGAACATTTCAGCGTAGTGCAATGAAGAGGCCACCAGGAGACTCGAATCGCGTGGAATTGGGCTCTCTCTCCATTCCCTGCCACATACCAGCCATGCCATGGATGAACATGGAAATAGACAAGAGTTAGTGGAAAAAGTCTGGAAGTGGTTGTATGCCGGAGTTCTAAACACTAACAGGAAAATCCAATCCACTAGCATGCCTGCCTACAGAAAAAACAAAACAAAAAAAACAGGTGCTACATGCTTTACTATTAAAAGGATGAGATGCACTCTGTGTATTGTCTAGTAGACAAACGGCTAATTATAAGCTCTGGAGGAAAAGCCACTGTGCAGAGATTGGGGTTTCTGTGAAGCCGGAGTATAACATTGTCTGGAATACACTTACGTATATCTGGCTCAATCTACTAGAATTTCCTGCTTAAAGGAAAGTAACCCTTCAAATCTCACAGTAGAGGCATTTACATGGACAATGTTTCCTCCTTCTGATTGAAATGATCTGATCTGATGATAAGACTTTTTGTTTGTTTTTGTTTGTTTTTTACATTCACATAGTGGTTCTGCCCACTAAACATATAATCAGATAGGAATATAGCAGAAGAAGTATAAGAAATATTTTCCTCCAGGTTGCGTTAGGCGTTGCTACTTTTATAATAAACCTCAGCCTACGCCTTCTGCGTTATGATTGGTTACAAGAATTCAGGCTCATCTGTGATTGGTTAGACGCTTTACTACATGTGAAATGGTGAACAATCTATTGCTTCTGATAAGAGAGAAATGACCAGATCAAGTGTTTACCATGGATTATCAATGGCTTACACCACTTCTCTAATTTTGATTGAAAATGATTTCCAGACCAGGCCAGACCAGTTCAGGCTATTCCGACTGAAGTGTTTACATGATGCATCTCATCAATCTCTGCCACCACCTTCCTATGATGCAACCTGAGCGATGGACTGTATTTGGTCACCCTCAAACACAACACTTTGCATTTACACCAAATAGCACAATCAGGTGACTTTCGCTTGCTTTGTCACACACCTTCAATCAAAAATCCAGGCATGCCTTTGTGTTATCTTTTCTCAGAAGCGGTGTCCTTCTGAGGTCTAATACGCATGTTCACCTACTGTATTTCAGCTACTGATCCTCTGTAACTGCTTCAGTGTGATTTGGCCATTTTCCTGATAGAAAACAGTGACAGTCTGATCGTGCGAGTGTCTGGATTGCACCTTGTTTTTTTTCCCCTCCCATTTTGTTATAATGGATTTCACAGTGGTCATTTGAAGGTTTAAAGTTTTTCTGATCTTTGTATAACCTTCCCAAGCTTCATTTCTCCTAACAACTTCATTTGTAAGATTTACTAGCAGTTCCGTAGTTCTTATCACAGAAAGACTAATCTGATCTGCAAACACCCATGAGTGCATTTCAACCACAGGTGTACCCAGTTTACCACATCTAGTATGAGGATTTAGGAAATTACTCACCATTTCAGAAAATTCAAAAAGTTTTAAGTAAAAAAAATTCTAATTTAGACTGTTAGAAAATGCAAAGTGGATGCTTATCAATAAAGTTTATGACTTTTCTTTGAAAGCAAAAAACAAAACATAATTTAAGAAATAAAAAAAAATGATGTTGCAATACAACAGAAACAACAGTAATCACTAGGCAGTGACTACTTCCTTGTAATATGCAATTTGTGTAATATGTGTTTGTAGATGAAGCATAACCATTTTCATCTTTCGCAATTGATTTACTATAAGCAAACCTTCAAATCTCCAATGATACCATGGTTGTTTCTTTAATCAGAATAAATATAAACAAATAGAATTTTATTCCTTTCCTGCTTGGCATACATGCCTCTAACCTTTTGCACCATCCATGTATAGTAATCTAATCCTTATCTTAGTATTCCCGAGATGTAATTTGATCAGCGTTCCACAAATCCTAAAAAGGACATGGCTAGTTGAAGCGTTTCTGGAGAAAAAGGGAGTGCCTTTCTTCATTGCCTGGGCAATACAGAGAGATAACAGTACATAGTGACTGTGATATTGCAACATGACAGGGTTATGTCCTGAATCTTACAGACTAGCATTTCAACAGTAATGCTATGAAGTAAGAACAAAAACATTCCATGTACAATTAGATTCACAAAGATGTCGACATCTTTGTACACAACGTTCGGTTGTGATTTTGCTGATGTGACTGTAAATAGCCAACTATTTAATTTGAATTAAAATATATATTTAGCATGTAGGACCAGTTAAAAAAAATCTATACAGGTTTGTCTGAAGCGTTATTTAGTGGTTGGGTAAAGACGATTGATTTATTTAGAGCATCATCTTCATCTAGTGTACCTTTTAAGAAATTATTTATAGTCCCATTATACTTTATATATATATATATATATAAATATATATTCATCATCAATACCACTTTACGCTGTATACAAAGTTGTGGGGGGCCTGGAGCCTGTCTTAGGAGACTTCATTTTAGGGCCAATTCATTTCAGGGCACACACACTCATTCACATACTATGTGCAATTTGGGGAACAGCAATTAGCCTAATCTGCATGTCTTTGAACTGTGGGAGGAAGCCCATCAAGCATGGGGAGAACATGCACACAGTGGCGGGAATTGAACCCAGACCCTGGAGGTGCAAGGCGACAGTGCTAACCACTAAACCACCATGTGTATATACGTATATTTATATTTACATATAAGTACTCAAAATAAAGGCACCAGCACATATACTGTATCACTGGTCTGATAATGAGAACAGTAAAGACAGCTGGAAGGGGGGGGGGGGGGGGGTGCATTTGTCCACAGTGGCCAAGCATGTACTGATCAGCATCTGTAGAAAAAGCCTCCTATAATGATTTTTGAGTGTATACAATAAACCACTTTTTTTTTCTTTTTTTTTTTGTATAGTTGCATCATGTGAGTGTCTGGTACTGTTGATGACTGCTGATGTGTAATCCTCCCATACTTCCTTTTTCAAAGATGAATCAGGTTCATTTCCTCGTCTGTCGTTAAGTTTGTCCCTACAGTTAATGCACTGTGCAGTTTTCATGGCTAAGCTGAGTCTTGCATTAGCCTCAGACTGGAAAGTCCAGTTGTTCGTTTTTTTTCTTTTTCTTTCTCTCTCTCTTGCAGCTGCATGCTTCCTTAGTGAAACTGTTTCTACCCGGATAACCACAATGGTTATTTCTGCCTGTTACAATTAAAGTTAAATGCCCTGGTTTTAGGGATTGTACTAATTTGGACACCGTTTGTGGTCACGTGCGTCAGAAGGTTTGTGCGTTCATCTCGCAGCAGCAGGTGAACAGAAGCGTTGCAGAATTTGTATTGGGAGTGGGCATCCAGCATATAGCAGATGACTAATCGCTGTCTTAAAGCCATTAATGAGGCTCAACCCATCTCAGTTCTCTTTAACTCCTCTTTTGTTACTTCCTGTCTGACTTTAGCTCCTCACTACACTCTTGAACAATGAGAGATACCCAGGTAGATGCTAAATCTTAACAAATTAGCATGTACACATGAAACCTGTTAGCATGAATTGTTAGTCGCACACAATCAATATCCCACCTTTAAGCAAAATGTCAGGTGTTTCTGTGTGCGTCTCTACACGTGTATAAGAGCGAGAGAGACAAGCAAGGAGTATGTGGTGACATTTATTTTTATAAAATCCTAACAAAAAAGCAAAAAACCCGAATGCATAAATGTAAAGTTAAACATCCCATATTTGACTATTTCTGTAAAATGTTCCGTAACACAGGTCTCGGAGCTCTTTAAAGTGAGTCTGTTAATGCAGCAGATAAGATATCTTAGAAAACGCCTGCTTTCACACCTCAAACTCCATCTGTTTAACACCTGCTTTGAACACACCTTTTCAGTGTCTTTGTAAATGAGATACTACTGAACCAAACCACAAAAGAAACCTGATTTGAGCAACAAGACAGTTAGGGGTATCTATGAGATCACAATAGTGACAATACAAAATGGAAAAAGAACAACAAAAAGCTCACATTTTCGAGTGTACACAAGTGTATTGGAGACCCAGGAGAATGCCAAAAAAAAAAAGAAAAAAAAGAAGACTAAAATGCATGCTAAGTGTCCTTTAAGACAGCATATTGTAATGTATTTGCTGTGATTCTACATCCGACTTGTCATTAGACCTTGTTAACATGAATCAAGCAGAGTGTGCATCCATCTCTTCTAGCAATATTATTTTCTAGTATATACATAATGATTTCCATAGATTGTTATGGTTTTTATAAACATAGACTTTTTGATTTGGGTATGTCACTGTGGAAGGTCAATATCGCAACATCAGTGAAGGTGAAAGCAAAGAAAACACTCTTCCCATAATTATTAGGAAATTTGCGAATGTTGCAACTTCCCTGTCGAGCATGCGACTTGTGGGAGAGCCAACATATATTTCATGAAGCTGGATGTAGGTCACTAGGTTGAGTAGACCTTGTTGGGCAGATTAAAAATATGCATTTTCATTCATCTGTCATGGAAAGACGCACATTTCAAGCATAGGATGTTTAAATGATTGTAAAAATATTTACAATGTAAGAACATGTAAGTACATTGACTGGCTGAATAAATGAATAAATAAGTAAATGAATAAATACAATCACTTTTTTTAGATTATTGTTCTGCATGAAGCAAAGATAACAACTAAGGAAACGTTCTGGAATTCTCAGTATCCAACTGAACGTCTAATGCATTATGAAAACATGGAAGGGTAGTGCTGAAATGTCAAGATCATTCATGAAATGTGGTTTAAAAAAAAAATCATAAATGGAGATCACTTTAAATGCTTGGTAGAGCTGAATTTTAAAACAGAAAACCACATGATCTTAGTGAGACTATTTTTTAAAAAAGGGCTTCAATTTGTTGTAAAGCATAAAGATTGGACTTTGGAGCAATGGAAAAGTCATACGGTCTAATGAGTCTAAATTGACCCTATTCCAGAGTGATGGGTGCCCTCTGGAGACGGTGTTATGATCTTGGGTTGCGTCAGTTAATCAGGCCTAGGCTCTGCAACGTTATGTGGCAATAAAATGAAGTCAGCTGACGACCTGAATAAACTGATCGACCAAGTGATTGCTTGGGTTAAGATTACAAATAATGTTAGATTCACCCTGCTATGTATATATATGTATACCCTGCACCATATGCCAACATTTGATTTGCATAGACAGTACACAATATTATGACATCCCAGTAGCCATTTTAAGTTATCACACCTTTTTCTAAATGTTATTGTCTTGTGTTTGTTGGCTGTAGTCTGTTCAGGTTTCTTGCTGTAATGTTTGTAACTGTGCAATATGAATTCTAAGTTTCCAAAATGTTACTTTCGTCCAGTTGGGAATGCGTTGTGTTCAGCATTGTAATAACAGAGCCATTGTTAAAGCAGATGTTTTTTTTGTAGAGCATTGCTGAGAATGTTATTTCTGGTTTTTCTTTCTGAAAATGTAATCATAGACCATAATCCTACTTTCCATTGTCACCCAGTTTATTCTGGGGTTAGTCTTAGGTTCTCATGCCGTCTCATCTTGGTTTCTTGTCAATGTCATCTCTGGCTTGTTCATTTATGATCCGTATGTTAAAGAACAGTATCAATAGAAATTTAATGAATCGGATTGTATTTTATATTTTTAGACCTGTCAGAGGCGGCACGGTGGTGTAGTGGTTAGCACTTTCGCCTTACACCTCCAGGGTCTGGGTTCGATTCCCGGCCAGGCTCGATTCCCGCTTCTGTTTGCATATTCTCCCTGTGCCTGGTGGGTTTCTGGGTGCTCTGGTTTTCTCCCACAGTCCAAAGACATGCAGATTAGGCTAATTGGTGTTCCCAAATTGCCCCTAGTGTGTGTGTGTGTGTGTGTGTGTGCCCAGGATGTGCCCTAAGCCTCCTGGGATAGGCTCCAGGCCCATTGCAACCCTGAATGCAGGATAAAGCGGTATAGACAGTGAGTGAGAGAGAGAACTGTCAGAATACTTTCAATATGCTACAGTATGATAATGTTATAATAAAGTTTTTGGTTAGATGCGGCATACAGTACAGTAGTATTGAAATTCAGAAGGAACTTCACAAAGATTACCCTGAGGCCAAGTGAAGCAGAAAAGATGATTTTTTTTTTTTTTGTCAAAATGTCAATTGGGAGAGTTTTCACTCATGCAAATGAAGGAAAAGGAGGATTCAATTCGTTCCTTTTCCGGTTTGATTTTCCAACTGCGGTGAAAGAGGAAAGCCGAGTAAGCTCCGAACGTAACCGCAAAGCCTTTCCCCCCGAATAGAGCTCTGATTACTTTACTGCACAAAGATGAAGGGAAAAAAAGTCAAGTGAACTGAATTCCTCTATTGCCTCTTTTCGATGTGCAGTCGTGTAAAGAAATCTGCATTTATAAGCTGCTATCTGTCCGATACATTGAATTTGAATTGTGCTTTATGAAGCATGCAGCGGTAATTAAAGGAATCTTTTGTGTCGGAACAAGTGTGCGGCTCGTTTCGGTAGCCTCTTGCCATTTCTGCTTCTTGTAATTGGACTATCATGTAGTGGCTTACAAGTGTTCCAAAAGACACTCATTAAAAGAGAACAGAAACAAAAAAAGATCATCTTTAGGGAAAATTAATCTGTAGGGCATTTTCGAGAGCACGGATATGGCTATGCATCTTCTTAATTTCGTGCTAAGTGCGCTGTAAAAATTCTTCCTTTGCCCAAGGTATAGCGCTGGCATTTTGCGGTGAACTGCAGGACAGATGCTATTGCTCGTGGTTATATTTAGCTCTTTTCCCCGGTTATAAGTGTGAGATGGAATGGCGTGAATACCAGCTGTTGTATAATCTTTGTATGACTAACCACTGCAGCAAACCTACAGTAGCATCCCTGTCAGAACTGAGGTAGAAGCCAAACACACGTACACACAGAGGGAAAAAAAGCAAACTGCCCATGAAGTGCTGCTTATAATCAGAATAATAGCCCTGTGCATAATTCAATTACCCAGAGGTTCACTGTTGAAGGCGCGTGTGGCTCGGTGATAAGCCAGCTGTGTTATCGCGTCCTGTGTCTCTGGGTACAAACGTGTCTCTGTGCTGCTAACGGCTGCACGAGGGCTCAAAGAAAGAGCGGCCAAGGAAGGGTTATGACAGTCATTGCCTTCATTATCATTTCGTCCTTTGGGGATGGTCACACATTGAGGTAATCATCTGCCACTGTGTGGGATTCATGAGAGTGGGTGGTGATGAGATCTAACCTATTGGTCCGGTGCTGAATATTAGGAAGACCTGTCCTGCCTTTCTATCTGTAGGGAAACTGTGACAATGTCACTCATGAAAATTCTGTTTGTGTGCTCTTTATTCTTTCTTAGATATTCATCCGGTGCCTGAAAAGCTGAGAAATATTGCTCTGAAAATTGCAAATGTCTCGGCCGTGTTCCAAGCCTACTCCAATTTTCTCCATCTCCTTCCATTCAGGCGCTTCCGTTACCTAGTTTATGAGATCGCTTCCAGCCATGATGTGCCCACTGAACGTCCTTGAGTCCCGAACAATACCTGCCACCTCTTATGTGTACACCTATATATTTATGTGAGCATGTGAGAGCCTCCTGTATCTGTGCGAGCTTGCGTATGTGTCTGTATTCATATGCGCTTGTGCAGAGAAATGTGTGTACTTTGTGCTGTCAGAAGTCGAGTTATGTTCGCCTTGTTCTTCCTTCATTCCCATTATCGCTTCCTATAAATCATTGGTTCTCAGGGGACATCCGAACGGCGCGGTATTGGTGAGGAGACTAAACATTGTATGTCCTAGTTTGCCTGGTGTGCATCTACCTGTGTATTCAGCATCTCTGCAGGTGGAGGGTGAGTACAGAACACCAGATGCCATGCTTAGCAAAAGTCTAGCTGAGACCAGAACTGTAACCCAGGCATTGCTTTGAGTCAATGCATCCAGAAGTAATACTGTATGTAGACGAATTTCATTGTCAGTCATCTCAGTACATATGGAATATCTAAAGAAAAGGTGACAGGTTTTATGACAGGCCTCCAGTGCAATATTAAACCCACTTTTAGTCTTCTACTCATGA
Source organism: Clarias fuscus (assembly GCA_030347435.1). Lineage (NCBI taxonomy): Eukaryota > Metazoa > Chordata > Actinopteri > Siluriformes > Clariidae > Clarias > Clarias fuscus. The sequence goes on along the minus strand of CM059214.1, from coordinate 25,578,108 downwards.
GCTACTAGCCTGGTTCATATCCGAACAAACCTCCCGAGGCCTGGATTGTTCCTATTTATTTATCTTTGCTGTTAGTGGGCTATCCATCAAACACGGAAGACAGGATAGCAATCAACAAGTTGTGATAGATGAAAACACACTTTGTTGTTCACTAAATTAAATGTTACGCACATGACACATAAAGCCAGTTACATAAAGCCCCTTTACAAAAACCTAACTGCAACTGAAGGGGGAGGGTTCATGTCTGAATCTGCTCATTCCATAAAAAATGCTATATTGGGTCATAACGGATATGAGACCATTCTGAACTGCATGCAGTAGCACAGACAGATAGGCACTCCAAAGATTCGAAAGTACTGGTGTACAGTAGGATGTAGTACAGGTACTTTTAGGAATAGGCGACGTGAGTGGCGGAGGTGGCACATGAGTGGCAGAGGTGGCACAGCGTTGTGGAATCTATGCAAAAGCTCACCTCTAAATTTAAACAGCATGGTAAAATCAAAATGCTACAAATATACCAAAGATTATCCATAATAATGTGAATATGTACAGGGAGGTGAAAAGTAACTAGGCGTTAAAAATTGGTAATAAAGTCCATATTTCTAATATAAATTGATTGAAACAACTTGTACGTACATATACTTTATTATGTAAGAAAAGGAAAGCTAATCTATAAATTTCAACGTAGGAACTGGTGGCGTCAACCAGGTCTGCGTCGTCCTAGTCAACATCCTGGACAATGAGAGCAAACCGGGGTGGTGCACCATGGGGATGATGCTCCAGTGTTACGTTGTATAGATGTTAAATATTGCCTAGTTAATTTTCACCTATCCTGTAGTACTGTATATAGTTTCACAGACATATTGTTGCAGTTTTCCTGGATTGTACAAAATCATTAAAAAATTATATAAAACCAGTCAATACCCCACCAAGTGATACTGGTTTAGTCTTGATCCTTAATTCACAGTACTGGGGGGAATGGAAAATGTCCTGATGCCAAAGGATAGAATACAGACAACTTCATTTATAAAAAGAAAAAAAACCAAGAGACAAAGGTATGCAGCTATGTTATCTCATTACGAATATAATTTGTCATTATGTGTGTAATGAATTAGGCTAGTATATTACTTAAGTTTGGTAAATTGTGTTGGTGTCTTGCTAGCTCCCTGAACACTCAATATAATTTCACACATGACAGTGTTTGTAGCCTGCAGCAGAACGATTAGAACGTAACGAGTGCAGTATTGATTGGGTTAACTTTCACTCGGGTGACATCATAAAGGTTTTCAGTGATTGTATTGATTAGGCCCTGAGCTCAGTCAGGGGAATTTCCAATGCTTCAGGACTTAATTTAAAATGCGTCTATACTTTGATGGGATTTTGCATGATTTGAGGACTATTGAGTCTCGTGTAGTGTCTATACCTACAGTATGTACAGTAGAATTAGTCAAGGGAGTTGGATGGGTCATTTGGTGCTTGTTTGAAAAATAGTGCATAATGAGGAGTCTTATCCCATTTAAACTGCCCTAAATTTCCTATAATCTATCATGTAAAAAGTGCCAATTTGGGGCTCTAGTCCAATGATGATGGGGTGAAAACAGTTGCACCACCATGAAGCCTCAGTTTGTTACCATTTTAACAATGAGTCTTCCTTATACAGTAAATTCTTCTACAGTGGTGAGGCTCTAAGGCTGGTGCAACTAGGATGTCTCCAACACAAATGTTTCTTCTCAACAGCGTTTACTGGATGTGATCCTGATGAACCATGATAAAACATCTGGTAAGACCAGTGGCCTCAATTATCCAATGTGAGACAACCACCATTTAGCACAGGAAACCACAAGACTTATCCCAGCATCTGCAAACGAACCTACCCATCTAGACCGCTAATGGTAACCTGGCATGAAACCGGGGGCAGATATGTGCTGAAAAGACTGTCATCTATTTTTGTTAGCGTGGCTAAATCGAGCATCTGATAATGCATGCAACAAGATGACCTGTGTTAAATTAGCATACATATTGTTTTTCTGGCCTACACTCTAGACTGTGTGGGCTAGTTCCTCCAGTCGTTTCACAGCAGGTGGTAATTTAACTCGGGAGCATTTACCCACACCAGGAATAGTTAAATTTCACATACTTTTCTGTTTGTTTTTTTTTTATTTAAATTTTTTTTTATTATTATTATTTCTGTCACACTGTAGATGTTATGTTTTTACCTAAGCGGCTAGACCTGATGCCTCTTTGTGTTTTCAGCCCTCTGGCGAGGAATAGCGGGAAAAGAGATCCTCCAAATCAGGACACAAAGGCAAGAATTCCATACACGCAGCTATATACACAGACATTCCAGAAACTCAGATTGTGTCATCGTCGAGCATTGTAGTTGGTCTACACATGCATTTCCCACAACTACCACTTTGTTTTTATGTGCCCTTTGATGGTGCACTTCAGGGCAAGATGAATGTGAAATGGCTTAGCCTGTAAACACAGGGCCGCACCAGGGAAGCAGTCACAGGCCAAGGCCAAGGGAGATGCCTGGGAAAGTTTAGAAGTACGGAATAAAATCATCTACAGTATTTAATCACACTATAATGGTCAAAATGTGAGCCGATGCATCACCCATAGGGTAACGTCACATGTCCCCTATTTTGTAAAAGGGCTCGTCCTGCTGCATTTTTGTGGTAAGACCTCCTACAGCTTGTGTCTCCAATTACAGATGTTTCCTCCTACAGTATGTATAGGATGTCTGGCTGTTACTGTACTTATTTTGACTCATGCAAGTTTGCCAAGATTTTTGAATAAGTCAGGTGCACAAATAAGAAGACGAAAGATCAGAATTCTGGCTAAGGAAACATATGGCACTGAGTAAGGTGTTAAAGCAATACTGAAAATCACATTAGAAAGAGGTATAGTTGAATTATGTGTTACAGCTGTTTACATTTTATGGGTTTTATGTGTGTGTTTGTGTGTGCGTTTCCGTGGGGACCCTTTCTAAATGGGTTGTCTCAAGCCATGCCAACATGCACTGCATGCCTGATTGTTCTTATACTTCTCAAGATGTATGTTTGTGGGCAACTTGGGGGGGTAGGGGGGGGGGGGTTCCTACCAAAATTGGTCCAAGAAGGACGACCAGTAACCACGTATCATTTACCCTGACTTTGTTGCAGACTAAGTATGGAAGTTTCCTGCCAGACAGCAAAAATTGTTCATGAATGGTATGAGCAACATGACAAAAAGTAAAAAAAAATGTTTTTATTAAATTTGCTGCTAATAATTTTAGTCCAGATAATATAGAATGCTTTCTTGTCGCATCCATGCCTCAAGAGGACAACGCAGTTTTGCCAGCACAGTAGGGACATACAGCATTTTAGTCAGACAGTTTAAAGGTAATTGTTGATTAGTATATACACCCTTCATTTTCCTCTAAAGAAAATAAAAAACGATGTATTAAATGTCATCCTGATGTGTTGACGCACTACATTTGTTTAATTCCCTCAATATTTATTATCTTGTAATCCTTCACTAATCAAGACTTTTATCCAATGGGAAAAAATCCAGAGTATCCTATTATCTCCGTCTTTCTTCTCTCCTCCCACACACACACACACACACACACACACACACACACACACACACACACACACACACACACACACACACACACACACACACACACACACACAGTGTGTAAACTTGCCATTTTCACTTTCTCCTTTCATCCTTTCTCTGCCCTTGAGTCTATCATGACTAGGAAGATGGTATCAAATGAAGGCATGCCAAAAAAAAAAAAATCAATATATAGCTAATCCCAGACCCCCTGGTCTTTTGTCTCAGATGACTTCTAAAGTTTTTCAGGACAGAACCGCCCAGCCATCCATTTCTTTAACTAGCACGTCAGGGGGAAATGCACTGATCCTATTTAAAATGGCCCTCATGTGAGTCATGTGACAGCTGTATACACGCTGTCTCTTGGAGACTTCTTTCTTTCCGGCCAGCCCTACTCCATACACACCCTCTCAGTCCAGCCTCTCAGATCGGGCAGGTTTAACCAATCACTGTGCGCCCTGCCTTCCCTTATTTGCATGTTCGTAGTATGCCTGGCCCATCCTCCATTCACACTGGGACATTCTATGCCCTTTATCCACAGTACAATGTGCTTGTATGTCTCTGTAACTGCGTAGTGCTACTTAGTTAAACTTTATCCAACAGAAAAGAAACCAAGGCATACTTCTGTGATTAAATGCCTCATTTCCTCTGCTGCTTGCTCAGGTCGTCCTTGAGGCACCTTACACACAGAGTTCTAACAAGGTTCGAGTAAACACACTTCGTGTTTCATTCAGACGTTCCCACTAAGTATAAAAGTACATTTTATCAAACGCTAAAATGGGCTTCACTTATACTCAGAAGATTAACTCCCATTATCAGACTATTACAATCAGGTTCATTCAAGAAATTAAGTGTGAATATACATTCTCGTAGAAAAAAAAATAGCAAAAGAAGCCGCTGTGCAGACTTCATCGGCCATTCCAACCGTGATAAATCAGGAAATCCAGCAATTAAACTATCCTAAAGTTGTTAAACTCAGATTTGCCTTCGTTATTTCTAATTAGAAAAAAAAAATGAATCAACTTGTCATGCACACTCGTAACACGACCGGCACTAGGACCCGGAAGTAGGACGGTCGTGAACCAGGAAGCATAAAAGGAGACAAAATGGCACTTCACATTGCTCAGTCATTGAGTTCGCCCATGCCTTTGCCGACGCTTCGCCAACTATTCTGTGAGTACTCACCAATTCGGGTTATTTCTTTGATTGAGTGTGTGTTGCTAGAACGCGGGTTTATTTGTGTAGATCCTTGCTCTTTGCGTAAGAGAGTTCTTAGACTAAACGCGTGGTTATCCTGCCTACTCGCGCTACTTCCGCGTTTGGGTTTACCATCCACACTACATGGGCTAACTGCTAAGGCTGTTGTGTCTATCCTCCGGTTGCTCGTGACAGAATGACTGAGCCGACAGAATGACTGAGCCCAAAGCAGTAAACCCAGTGGAGTTTGCTCGCCTCTGCGATGTGGTTGACCAGCATGCCGAGCTGATCAATAAGCTCCGTGGTGAAGTCGCGTCTCTCCAAAAGGACCTCCAAGACGTTGTGGTTTTGCGCCGCGAGGTGGCGGAGCTACGGCAGGAGAACGCGACCCTCCGCGGGGCGGCTGCTCAGTCGGCTGTTGCCATGCCCATCGCAGCAGCTGCGGCGCCGTCCCCCCCCCCCTTTCTCTGATGTTTTCATAGCCCTGCCGGATAAATGGGATGGTACTGATGGGAAGTGCAGTGTCTTTCTAACTGCGTTGGATCTTGTGTTTGAGTTCAATTCCACCAGGTTCTCCACAGACCGACGGCGCGTTGCGCTTCTCGTCTCGTTGCTATCCGGGCAGGCAGCTGAGTGGGCCACGGCGGTTCTCAGATCAGACTCGGACACGGCCTCGTATGGAGAGTTCACCCACCAACTAAAATTGACTTTCGAACATCCTGCTGCTGAGGTGGAGACCGACAGCAAACTGTACCATCTGTGGCAGGGTGGGTCGTCCGTGAGCCGCTACACCGCGGATTTCCGTACCCTCGCTGTGCAGACCACCTGGGGGGACGCCGCCCTCCGAACGGCCTACTACGAGGCACTGGCTTCACGCATCAAGGACGAGCTCGCTGGACAAGAGCTTCCGACCACGCTGGAGGGATTGATTCAACTCGCCCCCCTGATTGACCAGCGCCTGCTCTCTCGTCCGAGGTCAGCCCCCCGCACCCTGCCGCCCATCACGCCATCCTTCTCACACTCCACGCCTCGACCACCAGCTTTCACGACCACCGCTATGACACCCGCCGGATCTCCACCTCCCACCGTCGTTGACACAGGAGCCGGGGAACCCATGCAATTAGGACGCGCCTCCTTGAACCCCGCAGAGCGAGAACGACGTTTCAGGGAGGGACTCTGCGCCTATTGTGGGTCGGCGGCACACCATAGAGCCATCTCCCCTCTACGCCCGGAAAACGCCCAGGCCCGGTGAACCAGGGGTGCAGTTCACTGGGTCCCCTTCATCTCGCCGCCACCACGCCCAGCATCTCGCGTCTCTTGGTTCAGGTACACCTCCAATTTGGCCACAATCGTTCATCGATTCCGGTGCCGCCGGAAACTTTATTGACTCCTCCTATGCCAAAAAGTTGAGGGTGGAAACTGAAGCATTATCCCAGCCTGTTCGAGTAATATCTGTCGACGGCCGGCCCCTTTCCTCCAACCCTATCACCACCCAGACTCGACCCATCACCCTCACCATTGATCAACACCAAGAATTAATCCGCTTCCACTTCACCTCCATCTCATCACCACCCAACATCCTCGGATATCCCTGGCTACTTGAACATGACCCTCTCATCTCCTGGTCTCAAAACCGGATCCTACAATGCGGGCCGACCTGCCTCAAACTCTGCCTACGGGCGCCGGCTGGGACGTGCTCTAGGGAGTCCGAGGCCCCTGATGTCGACACCAACGCCATCCCCACTGCATATCGGGACCTGGCTGAAGTCTTTTGTAAGAAACATGCCAACCACCTTCCTCCTCATCGCCCCTACGACCTGGCTATTAACTCCAGCCAGGCTCCATTCCACCCCGCGGCTGTCTATATTCTCTCTCCACCACCAAGACGCGGGCGATGGAGGAGTATGTGTCATCCGCTCTCCGCCAAGGTACCATCCGACCCTCCTCCTCGCCCGCCGCCGCGGGATTTTTCTTCGTAAAGAAAAATTCGGGCGACTTATGCCCTTGTGTCGACTATCAGGGGCTAAACAACATCACCATAAAAAACAGACACCCGCTGCCTCTTACCAACTCAGCCCTGGACACCCTCTCTGATGCCACCATTTTCACAAAGTTGGACCTCCGGAGCGCCTACAACTTGGTGCGTATCAGAGAGGGCGATGAGTGGAAGACAGCCTTTATCACCCCGACTGGACATTACGAAAGCCTGGTCATCCCTTTTGGACTCTGTAACGCTCCAGCGGCTTTCCAGCACTTCATTAACGACGTTCTCAGGGACATGTTGGGCCAATGGGTATTCGTCTACCTAGACGATATCCTGATTTACTCCCGCACCACCGAAGAACACACTCAACACGTCAGGGCGGTCCTCAAGAGATTGCTCGCCCACCGACTGTACTGTAGGTTGGAGAAGTGCCACCACGTTCCTGGGCTTTGTAATCTCGCCCCAGGGTGTGGCCATGGACCCACAGAAACTGGAGGTTGTACGTCATTGGCCCCTTCCCAAGACTCTCAAACAACTTAAACGGTTTCTTGGGTTTGCGAACTTTTAGTGTCGCTTTATCCGGGACTACAGTACAGTCGCAGCACCTTTAACCGCACTGACTCGCCCATCATCTCATCACTTTCAACTCAACTCCACTGCCATCACCACATTCCACGAACTTTGCCATCGATTCACCATCGCTCCAATTCTCCTCCATCCAGATGCTAACATTTTTCAACAGTTCGTTGTGGAGGTGGACACCTCAGATGTGGGCGCTGGGGCTGTTCTCTCCCAACGGGGTCCAGACCAGAAACTACACCCTTGTAGTTTCTTCTCCAAAAAATTTTACCCCACTCAGCAGCGATGCGGGGTAGGGGACCACGAGCTGCTGGCCATAAAGTGGGCATTGGAAGAATGGCGACACTAGCTCCAGGACGCCAGAGAACCATTTATCGTCTGGACCGACCACCAAAACCTCATCACCATCAGGAATTTGAAACGACTCAACCCAAGGCACAACTGACTTTAAAACTTTTGCGTCAATAAGAGACACTCTCACTCGCTCACTCACTCACTCAGTCTATATACCACTGGAGCAGATCTATACCAGGGGACTTAGGGCACAAGGTGAGGTGCACCGTGAGCAATGTTCCAATCAATCACAAGACACACATGCACACACGCATTCGCAGATTAGGAGCAATTTAGAAACACTCTAGTCACACAGGGAGAACACGCAAACTCCACACACAGAGCTGAAGCGGAACTCGGACCCTCAACCGCAGAGATGTGAGACCACAGAATCAAACACTACGCCGCTGTGTCGCAATGATGAGGGACGTTACAGCATGATTTACTTTATAAGTCAGAGTAAGCATCTCATATTAGAGATATGAAGAAATATCAGTAGTTTCATATTCATATATTATTTGATAGCATTTTTCTACGTCTTTAATGCACCTTAAACTTGACACAATTTTTACCTCATTTTACCTTATTATTTTCCCTTTGGAATTAATAAAGGAATCTATCTATCTATCTATCTATCTATCTATCTATCTATCTATCTTTTGCTTGCTATTGGCGTTGCCTTTTTGTTAGTCAGAAATGTAAAATGTGAATTATATGAAATATATGACTGTATTATTTTGTCCTGTCTTGATACTCCAGAACACTGATTATGAAATTAAGCAACCATAAAACAATGATAGAAAAATGTAAATAACACCATCATCATCATCATCATCATCATCATCACCATTGGGAGTTTGGATCTCACCACAGTTTCCTGAGTTTGCATGTTCTCCTTGTACTTTGTGGGTTTCCTCCGGCTACTCCGGTTTCCTCCCACAGTCCATGCAAAGTAGCCTGATTGACATTTGCAAATTGCCTGTAGTGTATCTGTGGGCCTGAGTGTGTAGCTTGTGCTCTGTGATGGTGCCCTAAGTTCCCTGGGATAGGCTCCAGGCCACCTGCAATAATACACAGGACACAAAAAAAATGGATAGATAATGCTAATTTTTACGATTATAGTTAAGCTTGCTCTACAGTTACAGTATATAAACACTAGACATTCTAAAACAGTGCTATCCCAATAGACATGATTTCAATTTTAGCTGCAATGCAATGAATAGCAAATGAGGAATGTTGGTCTAACCCACCAACAGATCTTATGGTTTTAAGCTTTAATTAAATTGAATTTACTTACTGTACAGGAAAAACTGCATACTAATCTTTTCATAACCATAATACCCCTATTTCAGGGGACTGTAATGAAAATAAATAAAAGCGTTGTGTTTAGTACTTGGTTGCAAATCCTTTGCAATCCATGACCGTCTGTGACCCATAAATATGACCAGATGCTGGGTATGTTTACTGGTAAAGCTTTGCTAGGCACCACAGTACTGTATATATTCTTATTCTTCTTCTATTACAGAAAGACTGTCTCTAGATCATTTGTTATGTCTAAATTAACTCCTGTAAAAGAAAAGACTTTGAAAATTACTATGAAAATCGCTGATTTAATATATATCTTATTCTTTTAATGTTGAGCTTGTAGTCACCCGGTCAAATGTGGTTGATGTGAGACATTATTAATTATTGACTGCACTGTATACAGTATGTGACATTTACATGGACTTTGTTATTTCCATTGGTAATCCTTTGAAATGGGTGTACTATTTCATTGAAACAATTTTTTGTTAAAATTTTATCATTTGAAAAAAATTGTTAAAAAAGAGACTTAAAAACACATTAAACTGAAAATTGTCTGAATACAATCAGGTAGCTAAATATTGTATTACTACAGCAGTCCGGCATCATTTTATTACCTACTAATAAATAGTTTTTAAATGCATATGCTGCACATTTTGTTCTTCATGCCTCCATGCCCGCTCTTAAGCAGACTGTCTTGTGACTAGGAAAATCCAAGACAACTTCTGCACTTTTGCAATAAGTTATTCTCATGTTGAGACAAGAATTAACATTTCCTATTTTCTGGTGCAGGAACATATTTGTCATATATTGCTTAAATTAACCTTAAGTCATGGCTTGGCAACATGGTAATTTTCTTAAACTGACACAAGGGATATTAGAGAAGTTAGGGAGAAAAGACAGCAGAGTGTGGAGTGGTGGATGGTTTCCTCTGGGTACTCTGGTTTCCCCCACAGTCTAAAGACATAGCCTGATTGGTATTTCCAGACTGGATGACTAGATGTAGGTTGCCAGAGTTTGGGTAATCAGCAATGTACTGTATCTACCCCTTTCTGTAATGAAAAGTAGCTTAATGTTGACCATTTTGGCCAACTGTCTAGTTAAACTTGGATGGGCGTGTAGTTATGGGAAAAACACTGAGTGGCACTGCCAATAAACATTATCAAAGAAACCTGATAATACTATCTTGATAAAGAAACTAATAATATCAACCATTATACACATGTTTTTCATATCTACTGTATAGCATGAATGTGCCACAGAGCGTCTGCCAAACAAGTCTATATAAATGATCACCCATTTAGGACGCCAGTTTGTATCTCGCAGCTGGGAAGCACATTCGGAATTAAGACTTCAGTGGTTCTTTTTTAACCAGAAACCTCATTAAACCTTTTTGACCTGACAATTGCTTAAGGGTAACTTGAGTCAAACCTTATGAGGGCAACGATAAGTAACACGGCACGTTACACTGCGACCTAGCTTTGCCCATATCAGACAGAAAACCAGCAGCCAGCATGGAGAAATAATGTGCAAACTGTATTTACTGTTGCCTGTGGACAGCTAGGGTTGGACACACAACACAATTGTCCTCTAAAAGCCCGAGCCTCATGGGTGAATCAATAAGATTATGTGACTGAGGAAGCGGGGTATTCCACTGACTCATATTCACAGACAGCACAGATCTCTCCTCTGACCGCTGTTCGAATGGGTCAGACACTTACTCCTGTAACCTTTTTTACAGGCCCGTACCCAGCCTACTGTATCTGTAACACACATAATGAGGTTGTGACTAATGTCAGAGTTTTTAAAGGACCTTGGTTTCCTAAATGTCACCTACTGGCCCTTTGTTCACTCTGGATCACTGTTGCGACAGCAAAGTAATGTCACTCTGTTCCCTCTTATCGCTGATCTGGTTTATTATTGTTTCGGTTCAGCTCGGAGGCCGGTGCAGTTCTCAGGGTTTAGTTGTGTCACAACAACGCGATCAAAGAGCAACGTGACGGCCAGTTCAGGCATTTAAGGCTATACGCACATTACACACCTTATTGTTTAATTCCAAATTTCTTCCACTATTCCAATATTAGTCAATAGTTTGAATAAAACTCTGTCGCTGAGTTTCAAATTCAGGTACATCATGCACATGGTGCACGTTTGTCATTCATCACCAAAGTGGGTCGTGCATGTGTCGTTGATGCTTTCAAGATCGTATTTGTAAAACAATAACCCTTCGCTTCAGATTGAATGAATCGGCAGCACAATCCTTTTGTTTGGAGTTCCGCTGATGGTTCATCAGCTGTTCGGAATTAGGTTGAAAGAAAATAGGCCAGATGCAGAGTTGCTGTTTTTGCAGCTGTTACTGGCAGGCCTCCTTTTTTCCCCCAGGTTTGCTGCTGCTACGTAGCATGCTGCTAATGATGGACAATGATGTGTGCATGTGAAAAAAGGTTTCTCTTTCAGTTATAGTTGCCACATATTCGACTAGTATCCAATCTGAAATAAGATAACTTGCCATAAACCTTTATTGGGTTTTAAAAGTCTGATAAAGTATAAAGATACATATACACTCTATGCAAATATGGGTTGCTACGTTAAAAAAAAATAACAAATGAGAAAATAAAACTTGGCACTGGGATAGACATTAGTACCTTGCACACACACTGTACATACACTGTAATACACTAATTATACTTGCTGTAATACTGTACATTACTGCTGCTGTCTCTCCATCTACTGCTTTGATGTCTTAGGAAGTAAATTACAGTTTCACATGCCTCCTCCTAATCTTGGTTTTGGGCTGGTAATTAGAAGAACACCAGAATTGTTTATCCTATGCAACCATGTACACATGATCCATCCACCCACTCATCCATTGTCTAAACCGGTTATCCTGTGTAGGGTTGCAGGAGGCCTGGAGCCAGGGACCTTAGGGCACAAGGCAGGGTACAACCTGGGCATGAGTGGTGTATGGTCACATGCTCAATTATATATTATGGGCAATTTTGAAAGTCAAATAGCTTTCAATGCGCTGTATGTCTTTGAACTGTAAACCGAGTACCCCGAGGAAACCCACCAAGCACAGGGAGAACATGCAAACTCCACACACACAGACCAGAGCCAAGATACAAACCCCAACCTGGATGAAAGTCAGCATGCGACCTACACATGACAAGGCAAGTAAACCATGAACACAAGATGAATTTTAGTATCTTATGATTTATAATACCTTTTTGCAATAGATCAAAAAGAATGACACAATAGAAGTTCAAATCATGAATCCTAAACCTTAGTGGAACTAATTACCTGGTGACACTCAGATATTAATGGGACTCCTTAGTGAATGTTTGATTAAGGCCAGCAAAATTTTGCTGATTAGATTAGATCGAGATTGTTCCAATACAATAAAGTAATCCCTAATTTTCCAGTTAGTAATTGCTAAAACGTAGAGTGTTCAGACAATGTTTGACTCAAAGTATACAGTAAACGTTGCTTGGATCTCACTCACTCACTCATCATCTATACCACTTTATCCTGTATTCAGGGTTTGCGAGGGGCCTGGAGCCTATCCCAGGAGACTTAGGGAATGAGGCGGGGTACACCCTGGACAGGGTGCCAATTCATCGCAGGGCACACACACATACACACACTCATTTACACACTACGGGCAATTTGGGAACGGCGAATAATCTAACCTACACACGTGGACAAAATTGTTGGTACCCTTCGGTCAATGAAAGAAAAACTCACAATGGTCACAGAAATAACTTTAATCTGACAAAAGTAATAATAAATAAGAATTCTATGAATGTTAACCAATGAAAGTCAGACATTGCTTTTCAACCATGCTTCAACAGAGTTATTAAAAAAAATAAACTCATGGAACAGGCCTGGACAAAAATGATGGTACCCCTAACTTAATAGTTTGTTGCACAACCTTTTGAGGCAATCACTGCAATCAAACGATTCCTGTAACTGTCAATGAGACTTCTGCACCTCTCTGCAGGTATTTTGGCCCACTCCTCATGAGCAAGCTGCTCCAGTTGTTTCCGGTTTGAAGGGTGCCTTTTCCAGACAGCATGTTTCAGTTCCTTCCAAAGATGCTCAATAGGATTGAGGTCAGGGCTCATAGAAGGCCACTTTAGAATAGTCCAATGTTTTCCTCTTAGCCATTCTTGGGTGTTTTTAGCTGTGTGTTTTGGGTCATTGTCCTGTTGCAAGACCCATGACCTGCGACTGAAACCCAGCTTTCTGACACTGGCCAGCACATTTCTCTCTAGAATCCCTTGATAGTCTTGAGATTTCATTGTACCCTGCACAGATTCAAGACACCCTGTGCCAGATGCAGCAAAGCAGCACCAGAACATAACAGAGCCTCCTCCATGTTTCACAGTAGGGACAGTGTTCTTTTCTTGATATGCTTCAAGTATAATTAGCTAAATTTGCCTCGGCAAAAATGTTCCATTTTTGTCTCATCTGTCCATAGGACATTCTCCCAGAAGCTTTGTGGCTTGTCAACATGTAGTTTGGCATATTCCAGTCTGGCTTTTTTATGATTTGTTTTCAACAATGGTGTCCTCCTTGGTCGTCTCCCATGTAGTCCACTTTGACTCAAACAACGACGGATGGTGCGATCCAACACTGATGTTCCTTGAGCATGAAGTTCACCTTGGATCTCTTTAGAAGTCTTTCTGGGCTCTTTTGTTACCATTCGGATTATCCGTCTCTTTGATTTGTCATCAATTTTCCTCCACGTCCAGGGAGGTTGGCTACAGTCCCATGGATCTTAAATTTCTGAATAATATGTGCAACTGTAGTCACAGGAACATCTAGCTGCTTGGAAATGGTCTTATAGCCTTTACCTTTAACATGCTTGTCTGTAATTTTCTTTCGAATCTCCTGAGACAACTCTTTCCTTCGCTTCCTCTGGTCCATGTTGAGTGTGGTACATACCATGTCACCAAACAACACAGTGACTACCTGGAGCCCTATATATAGGCCCACTGACTGATTACAAGATTGTAGACACCTGTGATGCTAATTAGTGGACACACCTTGAATTAACATGTCCCTTTGGTCACATTATTTTCAGTATTTTCTAGGAGTACCATCATTTTTGTCCAGGCCTGTTCCATGAGTTAATTTTTTTAAATAATTCTGTTGAAGCATGGTTGAAAAGCAATGTCTGACTTTCATTGGTTAACATTCATAGAATGTTTTAAAATTATTACTTTTGTCAGATTAAAGTTATTTATGTGACCATTATGAGTTTTTCTTTCATTGACCGAAGGGTCCCAACAATTTTGTCCACGTGTGTACATGTCTTTGGACTGTGGGAGGAAACCGGAGTACCCGGAGGAAACCCACCAAGCACGGGGAGAACATGCAAACTCCATGCACACGAATGCAATCAAACCTGGCCGGGAATCAAACCCGGACCCCGGTCGGTGCAAGGCGATTTATTTTAGAAGATCACAGATCATTTAAAACAAAATAAAACACAATGTGGAGCATTAAGCAACCTTTCGATCACTTACATTTAGTATACCCTGAACCATTAAAAAATCATAAGTTGTGTTGGTTGCGAGATAGAAAAAATGCTTTTCAGTAGATTGTTGGCCTTAGGGCACGTTCTGGTTCGACCGAGGAATCACAGCACTCTTTTCAAACAAGTTTGTCAATCTAGATCTATTATTAATAGCAATTTAATGGGTGTTCCTGGTTTAGTGCATAGGTTTTTTGCCATTCTGAATGAAAATGAAGCTGGTCTGTGTGGTTTGCTTTGTGCTGGAGAGCAGCAGTAAACAAGTGAGTCACACTAACTGCAATGAAAAGATCAACATCACATCTCAAGACATTTGGTTAATGTTTGGTTAATGAGAAAAGTACTTGAGGATCATTAGTGAAAGCTGGTCAACAATTCCCAGATGTCAACAACCTCCCAGGAAACACGATAGGCATCCGTCTAATAAATACCAGGTCTTACTGTGAGGAACTTTTCGTAGTACACGACGTCACTGCTTCAATAAGGTTATTACTGCTTCATAAATTTTGGAAAATGTGTCATAAATGCAGGTGCTTGTGAGGAATATAGTCCTGTCTAAATATGGGTTGTACTGATGTAGAATAAAAAAAGGGTCCATCCTTGCTGTATAAATGAGTCATATGATGATGAATAAATGAAGCAATGAGACAGAAGAAGAAGTTTAAATTCTGTCAAAGGCTTCTGCTTTTAAACTGTACCGGACCTGCGTTTTTGTTCATGGTGCGGTTTTTCCAATTGTCCACTTCGTCACACATTAATCTACATCACCAGAAACAATTTGACAGACATCAACAAAAAAACATGTCCTTGTACAGTAGATGCAGTCTGATCACATACTGCAGTGACATTCTCATTGACATGAAGCATGGGCTCTCAAACTTTTTGCACCCAGAGGCATTCACAAATACAAAAGAAATTTCACAAACTTGTCAAGACAGATTTATTTTATGAACCTAACATAACTGTTTAAATGTTAGGATAATTAGTCAAATATTTCAATGTTAATGTTCTGGGTCTGTACTCGAACATACTGTAGATAATTCAGTGATAAAACTCTCGTCTGCCGTGTGTAAAGCCCGGGATTTATTTCTTTGGCCAATGCAGAGCATGGTTATGGTGGTCTCACTTGTACAATGCATTTTCTTCCACTTATTTAAATGTTCTCCTTATGTTGCTGCCTTATGTGCTTTCTATCCAATCAGGTTATCTCACAACTCAAATAACTAATCAATAACCATTGCTGACAGTAGTAGGTTTGGTATTACTAGTTAACAGTAGACTAATTTCGCCATCCATTATGTGATTGAAAACACAAATCAGTACAGCTTAATTAATACACCTAAGCTTTGAACATCCATTTCCAGAAACCATGGACATTAAGCTGCTTCCCTTTACAGCTATGACAGCCTCGACTCTTCTGGGAAGGCTTTCCACTTGATTTTGGAGTGTGGCTGTGGGGATTTGTACTCATTCAGCCACCAGAGTATTAGTGACGTCTGGCAGTTATGTTAAGCAAGGACACTCGGGTGCAGTCAGGATCCGGTTAATCCCAGAGGTGCTTCCAAACCAACCTTGTGGCAAACCACGTCTCCATGGACTCACTTTGTGCACAGGGGTCTTGTGATGAAGGAACATCACACCAGACATCAGCATACAAAAATTGTGTG
This sequence comes from Clarias fuscus, assembly GCA_030347435.1. Lineage (NCBI taxonomy): Eukaryota > Metazoa > Chordata > Actinopteri > Siluriformes > Clariidae > Clarias > Clarias fuscus. The sequence continues at coordinate 25,561,904 of CM059214.1, read as the reverse complement.
CTTTTAGTTTTGCATCAAAAGTTCGAACAAGACCCACACACTGTACAAATACCTGTAAGATGGTTAGGTGGTCACTTACTTTTGGCTATATAGTGTAGTAGTGTAAGTACCTGTCGTTGATGGAAAGAAAATTGTAGAAATAGGTTACAGCTAAAATAGGCTGATCAGCTTTAATGTAATCAGTGATAATATAGCTGATTATACACATATGTACATGTTTGCCTGTCTTTCTTTAAGACAAAACTCTGCTTAACTTATTAATGCACAGGGGGAAAAATGTACAAGTTTGAGTATCTTATGCATTGTTTACCCTAAGTTCTACTACTTTTGTTATCTGCCTAAAACAATCCCTGTTCGGTAATTGGAGAGTGAATCACAGATTAAAAATCGAAAAAGTAGATCGGATAAAGATTTTGTGCTAAACTGACTCCAGAGCGTTAAAATTCATGTATTTCAGTGGTGAAAATATTACTTAATCCCATTAAAAAAAAAAAAAAAAAATCTATATATATATATATATATATATATATATATATATATATATATATATATATATATATATATATATATATATATTTACAGTTTAGCTATTGGTGCAGTTGTTTATTTACATTGAGCAAGTAGCTTATTAGTAGCTTATTTTAAATTCTGTCCAGACTGGTTTGAGTGATGCTGTGACAAAATCTGGCTGGACAGACAGACAGAAAGACACACAGTCAGATTTTTTTTTTTCTGAGGCTGGTTTGGAGTCCTCCAATGTATGATACGTAAAGATATCACTGAAAGAGCGAGTTTTGACCAATGCACACACAAAACCTTTCTTTTATTTTTATAGATAATTACTGACTGAGGGTCAATGGGCCTCACCTTTAAGAACCATTGACATTTTATTTATTTATTTATTTTTTACACTGCTTTCTCAGCATTACACAGCATATTAATTGTATCAATTACGCAACACGTGCCTGGAAGCAATTGGTTTTTTTCCTGCTTTAAATTGTGGTACAAGAGATTTAATGTTACAAAATACATTTTGTAACAGTTGTGTAATAGCAGGTGCCCCCTGCCGGCGGATGCGTGTCACTGCATATCGAGTTGAGTCGTAATACCGGCGCTCACGCGCTCCCCGGCTCTCATTCTCTAGAAGATGGCGGACTGCGTTTCGCTGTTAGATGAGGAGCTCTCTTCCTTCGTCTTCAATTACCTGACAGAAAACTCCGGGAGCCCGGTAAGAAACGCTCGCGCTTCATAAGAGCAGAGCTGCGGCTATTAGAGCGATTGTTTATTTTTTCCCTTTTTTTTGCACGTGAGGTGTTTGTGCAGTGCAGCTGCGGCTCCTGGTTATCCTAAGAGAGCGCGCGCGCGTTGCTGTGAGAGACCGGCTCTGCTCGCGCGCCGCCGGCGTCTCGAGCCACGCTGACGTCTGCGCTTCACGTGGACTTGAATGAAATCAGACCAAAAATCATAAGAACCTGCGCGGGGTTTTTTTTTTTGTTGCTTATCATTATCTATTTATCTAGGAAATAATTTTCTGCAGGGTCTAATAGGAGCTGATTTAGTTTGGCGCGGATGATTAAGAGCAATATCGTACAAGTTTGAATTGAGTCGGAGAAGAAAAGAAAAGTCGCACACGTGGGTGCTCGAGCCTGGTGAACTTGAACTCTAGACATGTGCTCCGGAGATCAGATCTTATTTTAACCACGCAGAAGCTTCCACTCCTGGATGAGCATGATCTCGAGAACAATCGGAGGCACAAACTAGACATTTAATAGCTTTGGCTGCTTAAAAAAAGTTTCGGCACATATAGATTAGCGCCACGGATATATCCTGGGTGTGATGCTTTCCTGCGCATCCTTTAAGGGAACTAGTTTAGAATGCCATTTAAGAGTTATATTACAGTTTGGCTAAATATATAGTTTGGCTGTTGTTGTGTCTCGTTTTTTGTGCATTTTAAAATTTTTTATTTAAGCTCCATTTCATTCGTCCGAAATCCCTGATATCACTTTCAGGGCTTTACAAGGAGCCGAGGGTGCTGTGCTCAGGCTTTGAATGCATCACCTGATACAATACTGTATACCCTGCTTAATATGTGATCTATAGGCTACCTTGTGCAAAAGAGTTGTGTGTGGGTGTAATTACGCATTATTGCGTAAGTGAGGGAAAAGTTCACTTATGGCTGGAGAGTGAAATCTACCACGCCGGTGCATGATGAAAGAGTGAGGAAGTGCAATGTGAAATGGGAATGTTGACTTGAATACCAAGTGTTGAAATGTTATTGCAGGAGATCCTTGTTCATTTAAAGCAGTGATGCGCGTGGAGATTTTAAAGCATGACTATAATGTCTGTGTGTATATATATTATATGTGTGTATGAGTGACGTGTGTGTATGTATATATACACGTCACTCATACATATATATGTATGAGTGACGTGGCGGGGTTTGTATATATATATATATATATATATATATATATATATATATATATATATATGCGCAAACCCCGTATAGTTATATACATTACACAGAAAATGCAATACATATAATTATATATGATGCATGTAGCATATACAGTATATATTACATGCAACATTATATATATGTATATATATCGATTGTGTCGATTGCATTACGCTCCCGCTGGGTTACCGGGTCGAGTTGCCCGGTGTGTGAGTATTTTGTGTGTAATAGTACTCCGTTCTCGTGACACGAACTTGCTGCAGTCACGTGCTCGCCCCTGCCGTGCGACGTAGTGAAGTGCGGAGACGTCACGGCGGACGCGCGTGCGCCGCAGCAGCCCACACGCCAACCCAACCCGTTCCCCTTCCTTCTCCTGTTCCCTCCACTGCGTTGCGCAAAACTGGAGCAGCTCCGATCACGACGTGGTTGCCAGGTTGGGGGAAAAACAACCCCAAGTTAAGGATAGTGACCATATATTTGTGTATATACACTCCCCGTCCACTTTATTAGGAACATCTGTCCCTTTGCTGATGTCACTGTTGGTGGCAGACTGGCTGGTTTTATTATTTCAGAAAAATGCTGATTTTTGTCAGTCTTATCCAGCCAAGCTTCCATCAGTTTGAATGAGAAGTAAAAACCTGCAGAGATTGATGACATTTGAAAAGTTTTTAACAGTTTGCACAACTTTAATGATAAATCCACTTATAATGTACACTCTTTAAAACCGTGGTGTGCAGAAAAGCATGTCAAAAATGAAGGTAGAGGAAGTCCCCAGTGTATACAGGAAGGAAAGCATTGATGGTGTCAATACTGAATGTGTGCGTGTTTGTGTATGTGTGTATAATGGTTGCTTGCACAGAATTCAGGAAGTAACTGTGTACTACTTTAAATAATTGTTGTTGTATTCAACAAAGTTTCTGGTCAAACAGGACATCAAAGTTGTTGGATGAGGAAATGATAAATTGTTTTCTGTAAATATATATTTCAACTGCCCTGTTTTTTGCTTCAGTACAAACGAGTTAAAAAGTAGCCGTTGAGGGAATATAGATAGGATAGAAGGTGATGGTCTTGCAATGGAAAAAAAAAATCTAATCTGGCAACCTCAGACCTGTCGTTCCCTGTTTAAACTGGCTAGAGCAGAGAGTGGCGCGTGGCAGCTAACTCATTTCCACAGCATTTTAGACTCCTTGATCTGCTCGCTGATGGAACAGTTGAAAGCCTGCTAATCCAAATCCTAGCCAGGTTGCCGTTTAACCCTTTTCATGCATGTTTCTGTCTTGCAGTAATCTTGAACAAAGCCCAGTATCTGTTTTCCATCTGTATACAGTCTGTATGTATCCATGTAGGTCAGTGAGGATACAGTGTGAATGCTGATGAATTGGTTGCGTGACATTTGCTTTCATTTAAACATACACTAGAGGCCTTTTACGATCCTGGTAGCAGAGCTCATCACACGTTTAATTACGTCTTTTCCATCATGGATGTTCACACGCTGTATGATTTATGAAGGATGGGCAATTACAGGGGATCATATAGCTGAAGGTCATTGTGAAGCAGGCACTACAGAAGCCAAGACCGAAGAAGACACGAGATAAGATCAAGCCAACCCGATACTGCCACATTATGATCTAGATTAACTCGAAAAATTTCCTTTTGGGGTTTGCTTAGCTATAGGTGTAAAATATGCCGCAGCAGTTCTCAGGCTTTTGTAGAACAGCAGTGCTGTCGTGATGTGCAGCACTGCAGTGCTATGTGTACTGCTTTCATGATACGGGCTGAGTCACCTGGCTTGACGGGAGTCAAGAAAATGTATTTGCACCCTTAACTTATTCCGAACGTTTTGTACTTGTTTGTACTTTAAGGAGGGACACAGTGGTCTGTATGTGCACACAATACCTCCTATTCTGTCATAGTGGTGAAGAAAGATAAGGAAACGAAACGTGCCTGTTTAAGATATCAAGATTGATACTGTGATAGGAAGTTGGCTCTTTGCACTTATTTCCACTCTGATTGTAAATCACCAGAAATTCAATCTCTACTGACTTTCTTTTTTCCTCCAAAGATAACTCATTTAATAACGCATAATGTAACATAGTGTAACATTGAATTTGCGATTGTGTCATATAGCTTACATTACACACCATCTGCCGGTCTCTAGGTTGCCTTCATCTCCTCGATTACCATGCACACGGGTATGCTTTCATTCTCATTGGAGTGTGAATGACAGTCAAAATAGTTAAAGTGTCTGCTTTCTGCATCCAAGCCTTTCATATTTTGGCATAGGGGTTTGAGCAGAGCCTCACGGGAATTGGGGAGGTGTGTGTGTGTGTGTGTGTGTGTGTGTGTGAGAGCCCTGCTATGCATCTATGTCCAATTCTTACTCAGAACTGGAGGGGGATTAAACATCAATAATTGATACAGAGTAATCCAGCGTCAGCTGACATCTGGCAACCAAGGTTAACCTGTGCTTTGAGTCGCCAATCATAAGTCTGTAAACTTTCCCTTTGCTTCATTAGGCATCATGCTAAAAGGAGATTTCCAGTTTGTACTTTGGCATACCAAAGTATCTTCACGTTGTTATTAACATACACTGGACTTCATTTATCAGTCTTTTTATTTGATTTCGTGGCTAAACTTAAAAATGACTAAAAAAGGCTACCAGAAAGGTTGGGATCATGCTTTTTTCACATATGCCAGTTAGGAAGCCGGAGTCAGAGCCCAGGGCCAGGCAAATATATAGCGCCCCTGGAGTAGATGGGATTAAGGGCCTTGCTCAAGGGCTCAACAGTAGCAGCTTGGCATGCTGGAGCTTAAACCCCAGACGTTCCGTCAGGAACCCATAGCCATAACCGTTTGAGCCACCATTCATGTCCATGCAGTTGCTAGCATCAACAGCATGTTCCCTAGTGGTCCAGTGGTAAATGCAAAGTAAAGCTATTATTAACGTGTTGAAAGTGCTGGTTTAAGATTATAGTCAGTGCTGTTTCGTTAATTGTAGTTCACGCTAGATAAACGATAATGTTTTTTTTCTTCATTACGGTTAATTATTATAGCTGCTATACTCTGCATCAGAATTTCTTTCTAAATTGGTAAAGCTGATGAAAGCAGGTGCGCCGGAGCCGAAGCCCACCTGAGGTTGGCCTGGCAGTTGAGGTCATTGTTTGTTTTGGCCATCATTTGCGAGGCCAGACTGGCTTGAGCCAGCACATTTGCAAACGAAAAAAGGTTGCAGGTGCGTCATCCTTTAACAGTATCGTTCCTCTCCACCTGCTTATTGTGTGAAATAAATGCACACAATGCGTTTTCTGGCAGACTGCACTCTGTCCCTGGGTCATTCTAGTGCAAGAGGGTAGAACATACAGTACCGGTACAGTATGGATTGGGTGTAATTAAGTGTAAAGCACAGAACGTTCAGCAATTACCTGCAAACCTAAATTCTCTTGCTTGTTTTCCATCTGGAAACATCATCATTTTTTTTTTTTTTAAAGCATATTTTCTGCCACAAAAAAAAAAATGCAGAGATGGTGGAAATGCGAAGATGCTATTAATCATCATATTTCGCCGAATCGTCTTTAACAGATCAAGTTTTCAAATAGTAATGCAGCCTTTGGCACCAGAAACCTAGAGCTATGTTTTGTCCTTTGGACGCCAATCTTTTTGTGTTGATGAAAATAGGCCTTGTTTTAGATTGCGTAAGCCATTCACCATAGTCAATCGGTTGAACTGGAAATCTGTCTAGTAGAGGAGCAAACACACCAAAGTCCGCCATGGAAATTACATCAAGGGAGAGCAAGCTCAGACTGGTAAAACCTCATGTGGGACAATTATGGAGCCTGGCAGCATTCATAAGGGTGCAGGCTGCTACTCGTGCCTCTGTGAAACTTTCCATGCAGGCCAAGGAATGGTCGGGACCAGAGGACTGGCTCCTCCCAGATTCCCAACTCTGGAAAATTACTAAACTGCGGAAGTCTGTCAGGGAGGCCAGGCCGTCTCTCACGTGAACGTCTCACTAGCTAGGCTTTGTGCCAATATCTATACTATGTGCTGAGTCATTCTTACCGAACAAAAACTACGTTTTTTGTTGCTTTCTGTAGTGTCATTCTTACTTTGCTTAGATGATGGGTACCAGAGGTAGCGGGCATGCGGGCATGGACTGGTCTTTAACAAAAACGCTCACCCAGGAGTGTAAGTTCATAAAGAGATTTCAGTTCCTCACATGACATGAATATGTGCTATAGGACCGTCTGAAATATGTGTTTTTTTAAATGTGATTTTTAATCAATGGATGAAAAAATGCACTGCATGGGTTTATAATGGTTCATTTAACCTTAGCCTCAAATTATGTTTTTCTAGCTCGTTTATTTGTACATTTTTCAAAGTTTTGTCCACTGACATCTCAGGAAAGGCTCCCACAGCAGATTCAAGGTCACAAATTGGCAGATTAACATGTTGCTGTGGGCTACAGGGGTTTTAGTAAACGTTGCTCTTGGGTTTATGGAAACTGGCAGCATTCATTAGGGTGCAGGCTGCTACTCGTGCCTCGGTGAGACTTTCTATTCACGCCAAGGGACCAGAGGACTGGCTCCTCCCAGAGCACGAGAACAGTAGTGATTCCCAACTCTGGAAAATTACTAAACGAAAATTACTAAACTGAGGAAGTCTTTCAGGGAGATTTGTCTCTCACGTGAACGTCTCACTATCTGGGCCTTTTGCCAATAACTACACCAAAACAAAAAGCCCTGTAAAATTCCATATTTATTAAAGAAACCCGGCAGAACAATACGTCTCCAACGGATCACGGTGCAAGTGACACCCCACCCCTACAAATCCCCCCCCCCCCCCTCTCTTCCACCTTCTTACCTTCCACCCTGTGACCTAAATCAGCACTAAATGTTTGGCTTGGCAGACTTGGCTAGTGCTGGAATAACCACAGATCTGCATCTGTCCCTTTCTTAGCCCGTATGGACTGGCTTCACTCAAGCTCATTTAGGGGAAAGTGTCTCACATGGTGTACACATGTTAAATAGTGACACATTACTCGTGTAGTAGTAGTAGTTCCAGTGTACTGTCTTAGTCAGAATGTGTACTCACCCTAGGGATTGTAATAAGTAAATGTAACTTTGACTAACATGTACAGTAACTATACTAGGCTTTGTACTGCACCATGTGCTGAATCATTCAAGCCAGTTCCTTTGGTCGCTTTGGCGCGTCACACCTAATTTGCATACAGTCTAATTTTAATTCTAATGTCTGCCTTGTTGTGTTGTCACTTTGTCACGTACTGCACATAGAAAGTGGATGATCGCTTGGCTCTTTGCCAGAGTTAGCCGGTATGAGCTGGCTTTACTGGCTTTTAAGTACACGTTTTCAAAGACACAGTGCTTTCAGTATCTGACATCATATGACATCAAAATGTACTACGGCACTGTTTAAAATATACGCATGCTTTTCTTTCGCTTTCAATCTAAGATGAAGTTCGCCTGTTGCTAAGCTGTTTCTGTCTAGATTAGAGTTGCACGAAAAGAATCACGATCGCGATTCATACAGTACATACATCTCATTTCTGAATGACGGCGATTCTGTAGCTGCATTTACATCACGCTGCTGACACGCGTTCGCTTATTTACTTGATGACAATCTCAGGTGCTGTATTGGTCATCCTTGTGTTGTGTAAAACAAAACACTATTAATTCACCAACCAGACTAGAGATCAGTCATACTGTGCAACTCGATCACTTCTGTTATCCCGCTTCCTCTTTTACATCGTTCTGATGTCACTGACGTGACCTGTAACAAGCAGGTGGCCATAAACAAGCTAATCGGTTTACTTGGAGTAGTTGGGGTAGTATGCTGTTACTTTTTGTGCCACAAACCTGAGAGTACATTTATTTATTTATTTATTTATTTATTTATTTATTTTTTGCACAGATCTTATTTATTGCATGCTTAACCTGTCACTTATACATTTTCATGCACGCTGAAATTTTTTCCCTCTCTTTCCTATGCTTGCTCAATTTTAGCCAACCAGAGGCAAGAGGAAAGAAAATACCAGCCAATCAGAAGCCTGGGGATGGGGGGGTGCATACTGACGACCTGTTTCTGATTGGTGTGATTTGATGCTGTGTGTATCCCTCAATGCAGGTGTTAAAAGCGTTACATTTTCTTCTGCTTATCATCTGATTGTTCTTCTGATTGTTTATCATCACATGGAGTTGGTTTATATCGTTATTTAAAAAAAAATATATATTTTCAATGTCTCAAACAAGCACACACTCACTTAAAACAAACATATATACTATTGCCCGAATAGAGACAGACAAGTCTACTAGAAGGGTGTCATGTTTTTTTTTTTTTACTCGAGTGCAATAAATGATTTGGTGGGGGGAAAAAAAAGAATTGAAAAAATCCTGAATCACACTTTAGCAAGAATTGTGCAGCCCTAGTCTAGATGATCGATAATGTTTTTTCTTCATAACTGTTAATTATTAATGCTGCTGTACACAGATTCAGTATTTCCAAACCTGTAAAACTGATGAAAGCTGGTGCGCAGGAGCTGAACCCCACCTGATGTTGGCCTGACAGTTGAGGTAAAAAAATTTCCCCAGGTTTTCGTTTGATCGAGGAGCAGCACCGCCATGCCAATGACATCAAGGCAGAATCGTAATATCTCAGAAACGTAATATCTCATGTGGGACGATTGAAAGCCTTGAAGTGCTTCCAAAAAAGAAATAAGAATAACATCATCTTTCACAGAAATGCTGTGGGCCATGCACACAATTGCCCTCTGGTTGAACCCGGGGTGCATCGTATGGAATACTGTACGCCGTGGGTTCATGATGACTCAGAAGCCTTAGCCATAAGTGATGTTTATTTACTGAATTCGTTTGTACATTTTTCAAAGTTTTGTCCACTGACATCTCAGGAAAGGCTCCCATAGCAGATTAGGAGCGAGAGGGGTCACACCCACAGGAATGTCACGGACATGAGTCGGCAGATAAACATGTTGCTGTGGGCTACAGGGGTTTTAGTAAACGTTGCTCTTGGGTTTATGGAAACTGGCAGCATTCATAAGGGTGCAGGCTGCTACTCGTGCCTCGATGAGACTTTCCATTCACGCCAAGGGACCAGAGGACTGGCTCCTCCCAGAGCACGAGAACAGTAGTGATTCCCAGCTCTGGAAAATTACTAAACTGAGGAAGTCTTTCAGGGAGATTTGTCTCTCACGTGAACGTCTCACTATCTGGGCCTTTTGCCAAAACCCACACCAAAACAAAAAGCCCTGTAAAATTCCGTTATGTTTGTTGAAGGAACCTGGCAGAACAATGCGTCCCCAAGGTGTGGGGGGGGGGGGGGGGGTGAACACTCCTCCCATACAACCCCCTCCACCCCTGTCTTACCTTCTATCCTTATGACCTACAGTAATTCGGCATGAACTTTTGGCTTGGCAGACTTGGCTAGTGCTGGAATAACCACAGATCTGCAGTTTGTCCCTTTTTTAGCTCGTAAGGACTGGCTTTACTCATTTAGGAGAAATCTCGTGTAGTATAAACTTGTTAAATACTGACAAGTTGCTCATGTAGTAGTGGTTGTTCAAACCTTGTTCGAAGTGGTTGTTTTGTCTTAGTGAGCCAAAAAGTGTACTCGCCCCAGGATTTACTTTGACTAACTTGTCAAAGTACTCTATAGTGGTGGTGAGGGAATCGATTCAGGTATGGCTGGGTACATCACCGTTTAAAATTTTTTATTTATTTTTAATAAACATACACTTGGTACGCTGTAAACTATTCACACTTGAGCATCCCATGTTGTAGGAGTGAATTATTTGCTAAGTTTGTTTAGAAATAATAATTATAGCGGGTGGCATAACAGATGCGTAGCTTTTTTGCTTAATTGAAGTTAAACGTTAAACTCTTGTATTTGTAGTTATTTTGTTTTGTTTAGATGAATATAGAAAACTAACGCTATGAGGAACGAACTACATTAAATTATTCAGTTATAAAGCTGTTGAATAAAGCTAAGGTATAAAACGTTTGAGTTTTTATAAAGGTTGAAACAAAATCAGAGGAGATGTAATATCGAATCAGTATTTATATAAAAGTATATTAAAAAATCGTGATACTTAGAGAATCGCAATATTAACCCGGGGTATCATGATCATATCGTATCGGGTGGTTCCTGGTGATTCCCATCCCTGGTATGCCATGTGCTGAGTCATTTGAGGCAGTTGCTTTTCACCCAGAGACGGTTATTTGTCACTCAGACGTTTTAAAGAGATTGCTTTCAAGATCATGAACATGTGTCTGAAACATGCATGTTTTTTCCCCTTATTCTGTCCTGCCATGGTCTTGTGTAACGTGACGTTTCATGATTTATCCGTCAGGGATTGTGAAAATGGGCTGTTGAAATAATAATATGCCCTTTACTAGTATGGACTTGTAGATTGTGTGTGTAAGAATGGGTATGTGAGGCTTTTTCTTTCGGGAAGGATTCCAAATATGTAGGATTGATGAAGCACGTTGGGTAAGTAGGTGCATACGAGGAAATGCAAAGGAAATCAAATGCAAAGCAGCCAGAGAAGAGATTTATCCATTATTGTAATTATGCATGAAAGGCCTGGCTTTTTGAAGGCGTAACGTTAAACCTCCTAGACAAGTTCTGGTTTCAGTTGTTACATGCAAATGAGCTCTTTAAATAATCGTTACGTTTCCTGAGCTTTTTCTCTTGGGGGGGGGGGGGTTCTCCTCCTTGTCTAAAGCTTGTCGTTTTTCCTTCGTCTGGACCATCAGTCTTCTCATGTATTCTCTCAGCACTCCTTGTGTTCTCCCTGATGCGAAGAGCCTATTTCCAGCCTGACTAGGTCGTTGAAAAAGACAGAGCAGTCTCATTGGGTCACATTAGCATTTCCACTGCATACATTTGAATATTTGGCTTTCGCACATGATCACACAAACTGCATCACATTCAGGCCGATCAGACTCCACGTTCGTATCGCCGGAGTCTGGATCTCCTTTCAGTAGCAGGAAATCTGCCTGGTATTTCATGTAGCGCTTCGCTTTAAGGCATTTTTAAAACTCTTGGTCATGATTCCTTATCTTGGGAACGGTGGAGGTTTAAGGGATGAGTCTCTTCAGGCACACACCCTTATGAGAAAGACAAACATTGGTGCAGGTTTCAGAGGAATCCAACCTTGCTGTGATTACTTATTGATTTCTCCGGACATACTACTCCTGAGGTTATTTTGCAAAAGGAAAAAAAAAAAGAAAAAAAAAAAAATGAATTTACACCCAGATATACTTCCTTGACAGTTTTCTAAACAAAATTTTTTGGATTACTTTTATTTTTTATGTATATATAACTTGTTGTAACTCCCTTCTACATGTGACTTAACGAGGAAAGCATAACGTTAAACACTCCAATGGGAAATGGAAGTAGCGCTTATGTAAATGCCCTTTAAAGCTGCCAGCCTGGTGGGATACAAGAGGCCGGTCACATGCTGTCGCAGCGCTTGCCAAGCGGTGTTATGGTTTAAATCCCACCTACTTAGAACTAGGACACAGAGTTGTTCTTTCATGTGGAGAACGTGGCTTTGTTTCTGGAGGTGCCACCGCAGAACTATTGATTTAGAGACGGCCCGTAGAGCGGAGAAAGGCTCTCTGGGGCGTCTCTTGCTAAAGATTCATTAAGATGGAAGGAGCACACTACGGTTTTTGTGTCTTGCCAGTAGCTCAAGGTTGACACGAAGGCCAAATAAAGAGCGTATTGTTGAGAGACCTTCGGAATAGGGTTTTTGGAGAATATTCTCAAGTGCTCTGTAATGTGTCTCTGCAGAGTAACTCATCTCTCAAAACAATAGTTCAGACATTAACCGGTAACACCGGTGACAGTTTCCTGCTTTTATTCACTAAAACTCGAGGAAATGGATTCCAGACTCGAAGGTGTTGTAGAGTGGAGTAAAAACAATTGCTTGATCTCCATAACTCAAGGTCTTCACAGTTTGTCCTTTACACGCTGCTGCATAGACAGGAAATGGCTATGAGAGGAAATATCAGGGTGTACTGAATGACTAAGCCATCATGTTCTCCAATAGCTTGTTACATGCATAAATGGATCCCTCATCTCCTGGCAAACACCCACTAATTCACACTGACAGGAGCCCTATAGGTGTAAACTCCCACTCTATTCCCGAAATATACCCCGGCTGCTCTAAGGGCAACATACATTACGGATATTCTATTATATTCTATTATATAATATCATATTATATTACATTATATTATATTATATTATTCATTCATTCGTGGCAGCTTGGTGGCGTACCGGTTATCCCTGTGCCTTCGCACGTCTAGGGTTGATGGTTCAATAAATGCAGCATTTGTAGTATGCAAGGCGCTAACCATGAACAGTGGCTGAAGCAGCCATTAGTGAAATAGCTTGGCTTTTGGTGCCAGAGGAGTTACTTTACCCCCTGCAGACTGCTACGAATAGGAATTACGTCCAGACGACAGTCAGCGACACAGAGACCTCCAGCTGGCTTTGCTAATCTGCTGATGACTGTGGTGAAAAGGGACAGAGATGGATTACCTGCCATCCCCTTTCCACTCTCTTGTGCTTGGCACAAAGTCCCAAAGGACTTTCACAACTTTGTGCAACTGCCCTTATCTCTGAACTAGTACATAGTTCAAGAAAAAAAAAAAGTTGCACATTACCCAAGAACACAGTAAAACATTTTTTTTTTTTCGAGGAAAGACAATTACAAAGAAGTATTGCAATGTGACTTTCCAGGCTTCTGGGTCACTTGGTTTGTGACGTCCTCCCATTCCGGTGAGGCAATTGGCCTGGTCCACCCCCCCTCCCTGTGAAAAAGACACCAGCTTCTACAGTCTACATCAGGTGACCCAGGATGTCGTGGTTTCTCAGTGTAGAGATGCAAGGTCACTCGAGTGATGGAGCGGTCACGCTTCGCAGCCATGTATTATTTACTGCAGCCAGAAAACCGACTTTAGCCCGAGGCAGCCGGATTCACCCTTCACCTGACTGGCTGAGATTTACTGCATAACAACTGGAAGTGTAGCAGGTTTTACTTGCTTTTATGGTTAAAAGCAAAGGCGATGCTCGGAGATCAAAACCAGTAGCAGATGTTATCCATTTACCTCATGGTCAGCTTAATGGCCAGGAATATTATATGTCTGATTCATTTCAAGTAGGGGTGTAATGAACTGCCACTATTTGTATTTTTCTTAGTCATATACTGGACTTTGACTTGGCCTAAGCAAGAATTGTTTATAACTGTATTTATTTTAAAATAACGCTTCCAAATTTGCCCCCGGAAAACCTTTGTGAGATGACTTCAGAAGTAGAAGTGCTGTTCACCGACCAATAGGGGCCGACGTAACGCACTTGGAGAAAAGCGCATTACGCCCCTTCCACTTGAATGCGCTCAAGAATGACCTTGACTGGCCAGTGTCGCTACGATTGATATGAACGTACCAATATGCCACCCCTCCCACCCTACACTCTCCGGGCAAGGATGAATGTAGCACCACCCAGGAATCAAACGTGTGACCTTCTGATGATCTTTTGTTTGTTGAAATGTTGAGCTTGTTTTTTAATCAGTTTTAAAATTATTTACGTAAACTTACAAATGTGAAATGGTCAAAAAATTGTTGATCTATCTCAGCGTTTTGCAGGAAATACACACAGAATCCATCTACAAATTACTCGCGCTATTAGAGGTAATCATGGGAAAGTTTACCAGAAGTGCCAGCTTCCTGATTAAACCTCTCCCCTTTTCATCTTATTTTTATTTTTTTTTCTATTACATTTGGTAAGGCCCAAGCATTATGACATCAGCCCTATGATGTCAGTGCTATGACGTCTTAGCTATTAGGGCCCAAGCACTATGGCTTTGATTTTTATTTTTATTTTTTATTGTTGTAATTGATTGTACTAATTATAAATGCTTTTCCTAATTTAAAAGAGATAAAATCTAACCCAAATTATTAGCAAAATACTCTTATTTTGTGAGAGTATTGCTTTTTCTTCCTCTTTTTTTCAAGTTAATATGAGATTAGTGCATTATCGCCAACTACTGGATTGGAGTAGAGCAGTGTAGAAACTATAGTAGGTTATCGCTCTGTACAAGGCATGCCATTTAATTAAGGAGTATATATAACTTACACAGCATTTATGTGTATATTAAATACTTAATACTAAATAAATAAATATTTTAATACTATCAAAACCGAATCAACAGTCTGTCTACGATTCACCGCTCCACCATCATGCCAGCATGCTCTGTGAATTCTTGTCTGGACAGTTCCTCAGTGTTCATAATTGGTTTCTAATAGAGCTTAGTTCCCAAAAGATAAAAACCTGTGACACGGGATCTCACTCCACTCACTCGACCAGCTGCCCTGTGAATGGGCACCTCCTATTTCTAACTGTACGTCTCTCATTATCTGTTCGGTCCGAATAAAGTATTCGGTGACATTCTTAATTTGCCGTATAGAAAAGGATACCCTCTGTTATTGAAGCCGGGTCCGGACGAACAGGTGTTTCGTACACCTTTCAGCTTCGTCTATCAGATTATAATTTACACATACAGTATGTGTCCCGTAACCTGGGATGATTGAATTTGAACGCGGCATGTACCAGGACAACAGAACCAGGTTGTTGTTGTTGTTTTTTTTTTATGTTTTGGTTTTTTTTTTCTCGTAAAACTCAAAGGAACACGCCCCTTTGATCTGACAGCTGTGAAGTTCAAAGTAGCCCTGCATGTCCAGAGAATCACATGTGCTTGTCTTGATCTATTTCAGTCGAATCAGATAGATAGCAGCTGCAACGCCGTGATACGCTGCTTATCGTCCGTGATGTCTCTTCTTGGACCGACAGTGTTTGTCCAAATGTACATTCACATTCATAAGTGGAGAAAGCTTGTCCCAATTCTCTTCTCGTTTCCATTCAACCCGGTCTAGATTTTATTCCAAATAAGGCTATGGTTGTGTGTGAAGCGGGCAGTCACGTGCAGCACGACTGCACAGATTTGTGTCGTGGTTCTCATAGTTGCTGCTGCTTCGCTGGATTATACGACTGTGTAAACATGTGTTCTTCTCATCAGTCCTGTTAATGTAAGGGCGGACTTTTTTTTTTTTTTTAAGCATGGCTAAACATCTTTTTTTTTAGACATCCTGGCTTAATTTCTCTGTCTGACAGAAACATCATATAAGAATATAATATCTGTGTCATAATTAGGATTTGTGCTCTTGTACGGTAATTCGCCCTCTCTTCCTTGTTTTAGTAAAGTCTTGGGAGTTAGTGCTGTCTCCCGAGAGGATCTTGACACAATGGAGGCCAAGTTAGGTAAACATCAGCGTAATGGGCTTAACTCTTAAGCTTTTGGTTATCTCATCACATTTAATTAATCTTCCATCATCACAACCACCATTCTGTCTGCTCCAGCTGGTGGTTGAATGGTTTAAACCAGTAAAACTAAGGTTAAAAAAAAATCTCCCATGCCTCAATCTTTATATTTTAGGCATTCATTTTTTAATCTTTCAACAGTATCTAAAGTTTGAAACTCTTTCAAGTGAGCTTGTGTGAGCTCGCTAATGTTGCCTTATGTGCTGGAGGCAGCTGAGTCAGATCGTTCTGTTCCTTCCCTGGTACTGTATGTGTAGTGTTCCATGCATATCACTCTACATCTCTGTAATGAGCAGAGCCCAAATGTCATCCACTTTGCAGAGAAAACGAGCGAACGTAGCCTTGATGGCTGTCTGAAGCTGGCGGATTGTCTCTCTGCATCCGCGGTCCTCTCTTATCAGTCATCCCAGACACCACCGACGGGAAAGATCGTAGCCTGGGATTGGACTCTCACTACAGCGGCGTAAATCTCCAGCGGACTTATTTGCATGTTGACCGAATCTCCAACCGCCAGGATGTCGTGGTAGACCGATGTGGGAGGAATGGGGCTGTGATGTGGTGTCGGCGCTGTGCAGCTGGTGATTTAGCAGCGTTTGGATGATGGGTGCAGCAGTGGGCGAGGTGAGTGATGGTTCATGTGTCACTAAGGTAGCCCTGGCACCTTCTCTCAGCTGCTCAAGGACATCTCTGTACTGATTGGATTGGCTGAAGCCCAGGCAGACACCGGCCCCTGAATAGGGGGCAATCAGAGATGCTGTTTGATGCCGTGTGGAGCGTTAATCCAGCGCAATTTTGAATTTGCATTATTTTAAATATATTTGGCTACACTTAACAGCGAGAGAGGTAACAACTTTTTATTTTTAGGGAGCGCAGGCAGGAGGGTAATACTAATTTTAGGGAAGTTTTACGAGCTGTACGATTATGCTATTTAATGTTTTGTTTAAATTAGTTAAACTTAGAAACGTTAAATTGTCTTAACGAGACAAATTCCTCAAAAAATGTACCGCAAAATTTAAGGTTGTAAAAAATACCAAACAACCATATCTTCCACAAATACTCAAATTTTGTGAGAGTAAAACTGCCTCGTATTTTGAAGTCGACGCCATTATGGGTGGTCGGTGCTCTACCACCTCCTGCTGGACTGGAGTGTGGCATATAAACTTGGCGGGGAGAAAAGAGTATCGCTTTGTACGAGACGTTTAAACAGTAAACACAAATTGTGCATCAATTTTGTCTGTTTTGGATACTTATAATTGGATAAAGAAATAAAAAAAATAAAACGGACACAGTTAAGACAATAACATTAGTGCCAGAGAATTGGATAGAATCAAACGTCCAGGAATCAAATAGAATCGACATTCTGTCTGATAGAGATGGGGGGAAAATATTTAGTTGTGTATTACTATCCTTTTGTGTGGCAATTCAAAAATAATTTTTCATAAACTTACAGTAATGTTTGCATTTGAGGTGGTCATACTGTCTGTTGCAGTTCCGCTATAACCCTCTAGGTGGCTAAAGCTACTCACACATTCGCACACGGGCAATGTCCTGAGGTAATTTTCAGAGTTTGTTTAGAATTGTAAGAAAATCTCCAAACAAAACTCATGATACTAACAAAATCGCAAAACAAATCGACTCGGCACGCGGATATCGTGATATCATCATATTGTGAAGCCCCTAGTGATTTCCCTCCCTACCACATATGGTGCACAGGCCGATTAGTTTCCCACACAAAACCCGAGAAGCCGGGTAATTATGCGACTGAAGTCTTCGTTCTTGGAGAATGAAATGGTAGTAATTACAGCTCCCGTCTAATAAGTACTGATTTCAGATCGACCTCGAGAGCCCCAAAACGGCAGTTACAGATCGGGACGGATTAGTCACGCAGACTGCCGCTGCGTGAGTGACGGGGCTTGTGGTCGATGGTGGGTGAGAGGTTTGTCGGTTGAAGGGGTTGAGTTATAGCTCCCGCCTGTCAGAAGAGCTGAGCAAACCATGACATTCAGAAAATGTCAGGAAGAGGGCTCAATCCTTCAAAGATGCCTTAGAATTAGTTACACCCCAGACATCTGTTTTTTGCAGCAGAGTCATGACGGAGCTCGTGAGAGTGAGTGTTTGTGTGTGTGTGTGTGTGTGTGTGTGTGTGTGTGTGTGTGTGTGTGTACTCTGCACCTCTATTATCAGTGTGTTTGCATATAAGAAGAGGCCTTTTATGAACCTTTGCGAAAGCGCTGATGCCCGTGCATCGCCGAATTAATGGCCGTTGTTTCCGGCTGCGTCGATCTCGAAGGCCCCGAGGAGAAAGTAAACGTAATAAAATGATGAATAATTGACAGTAGTCAATAATTCTACTGTGCACTATGTACCTCTACTAAGTACACACTCACAAAAGAAAAAAAAACAAAAACATCTCCACCCTGAGGGGGGAAAAAAAAGTGTACTGAACTACTGACAGGAGCTGTGCAGGTCACTGGGAGAATCAAGTTCCAAGGCTGTAGCTTTTGTACCTTTTAGTACTATGGAATTGTTTATTACTTTACAGAGTAATCATAGAAAGATATACTACAGGTAAAGTTTAGTTTCCTGTTTCCCGAGAATGCGGTGCTGAAATAATGCTATTCATGCATGCAACTTCTTGGATGACATTTGCCCTGCCCATACTTCCTACTTCCATAAAAGGCTTTTCCCCGATAAGACATTTGAGAAAAAATTCGCTAAAGGCTGATTCTGTTTCACCGCAGCTGTTTGGTGGATGTGGTCATGAATAGAAAATGGCACTGGAGAGGGAAGACGAGAGACAGAGAGAGAGAGAGCCACTTGCCTCAAGGCCTGGAAGAGCACTTGAGCTAATTAATTGCCTCAGTAAAGAAACGATAATTGTATTGGTTAAGGAGGTATAATGCGTCCGTACACAAAGCTAAGAATAAAATCGTCGTAATATATCGCATAGTATCAGAAGTCGTCTGATAAGTACTGTATACATATTCGTTGTCGTTTCCTTAAGATTCCTTATGCATGATGCAGGTGTAATTCAGATTCTGACATTTAGCTGTAGGGCTTGTTCGTTTTCCGCTTTATCGTTTTGCCTCGGAGGTGTCTCTGAGCCGCCGCCGGCCTGCGTTTCAGTTAAAATGCTGCATGAATGTTAATCTGCACATGTCCGTGATCACTGAAGCATCAAATCCCCCTTCGTCTATACTGTAGGTTTCCCGTTCGGAGAATCTAGGCCGCGCAAAGTATAAGCCACCATGTGGGACGAGAACCACTTTCCTGGCGCTAGCTTCACTTAAGTCCCAGAAGACAGTCCCCCTCACAGGAAGTGCGTTTCCACCCAGCGCCCCTGCTGTCCTTATGTCCCAGCTTAGAGTGCCCTTATTACGGTACCTTGTGCATGTCAGCAGATTTTTACAGGAGGAGATGTGCATTAGGTCTGATCTCTGCAGGTGTGTGTGAGGGTGCCTAAGGAAATAGCTGCCTGTTGAAGACGAGTGTTTCGGAGTGGGGATGGGTGGTGGTGGTGGTGGTGAGGGGGGGTGATCAGTGCAGGCGTGTTAGCGGTGCTGAGGAGGGGGGAGAAGCTAGGCAACGGAAGCAGTGAGCTGTGACAGAACAAATGTGAAAAAGCTTCCAAAAGAGCACAGAGGAGAAATCTTCAGCGATACAGCGGTCTTAATAAGCGCACATCTTGTCACGTAGGGTCGTGAAATTATGCCGTGTCGTCTGGTTCCATCTTGCTATCGATGCGAAATTTATTTCCGTCTTTCTGTCAAAACATCGAGGTCAGTCACTGGGAAACGGCTTGCCCGAGGATGTCTGTTTTCAGGAATGAAATCTACTTATAGAGCAATTCTAACAACAGACTGTTACAAACCAGCGTTTACAGATTTCCGAGTGTAGATTCAATTCAATTTTAACAATCTTGTCACAAAGCAGCTTTACAGAAATAACAATTCTGGGTAATGAACAAGCTGGAGGTGACGGTGACAAGGAAAAACATGCTGAGAAGACATTCGGAAGAAACCCTGTGAGTCAAAAAAAGAGCATGCGCTCATTTCGGGGAAAACTGGATAGCACGACCATAACTTTGTTTCGTAAGCTTGAAAGTAGAGTTTACTGTAGTAAAGTAGTGTAGTAATGTACTGGGTAAGAGTACTGTTCACTGAAGGAGACTTGGGCTTAAAACTATAGGGAACGGCTTAAGTCCTAAGGTTGTTAAGATTGTAACAAAATCAGAAAAAAAAATGTAATATAGATTAAGAATATTTATAAAATCACAATATTTACAGAATCGCAATACGAATCGAATCGGCACCCAAGTATCGTGATAATATCGTATCGTCCGGTCCCTGGTGAGTCCCATCGTTAAAAGTTATGCAAATTAATTCACTGATACTAAGCTTGTCCATGCTTTGAGACTTTTCATTTAACATAACGGTGTAAACGCCCTTTACAGTTTCTTAACGATCCCTCTGGTACACGGAGACACACTGCACCACTGGATTCTTTATTTTATTATAGGTTTTGATCCGTAAACTGATCAAAGACAGGGGATCAACCGTTAGTTAAACATTGTTGCTAGCTGTAGCTGTGATTATTTTACACTCTGTGCCCTCACTTATAATCTTTATTGACTGACCTTGTAAATCTGTCATTTGGCTTGCTGTGGGGTTTCAGTTTCTCAGCAACGAGCAGGAGCATTTGTATCTCCACATGCACAAAACCTCATTGTATCACAGGCCATCAGACAATGAACGAGACGTGCTGCTTGGGCAGATCGAGGGTTTGCCAAATAGGAGTTTTTAGTTACATTTAACTCTAAAGCACGGCCAAGCTGTCCGACTTGAAGGGTAACTCGAAGCCCACAATCAAGCGCGATAACAGTACACAAGTTTTTCTTCACTTGCTTTCCTATTATTTGCTTTTGATCGTCAGTGGTCAGGGTGCTAGGGTCACAGGTAAATCGGTTGCTCCTGTATTTATTTTATTTATTTTTTTTTGCTTGCTTGGCTCATCATACACAAGCGTATTAAACCAGTCAGAGAAGAACTCTACAGGGGCGAGCGGAGCTAATGATTCACACAGCATCTAATTAAATCTCTCCTACTGATGAAGGGGAAAAAAGGATGTTGTTGTTGTGTGGCCAGGATGCATCACTGGGTCTGAAGGATGCTGTGCGGTAACCTTCCAACCATGATGTTTACTACGAGTGCGGATAGGAAAACAGGCACGTAGTTTATAAAACGAACTCTCAGTGTCAGACCGGATTGAATTTGTCGACAGGTGTCTGTTACAGTAAGCTGGTAAAAAAAAGAAAAAGAAAAGAAAAAGCTGGTATTTTGTTCGTTTCATACTGGATTAAGTGATACTCATCTAAATGACAAAGATGGGAGCATCTGCACAAAGTTCGCTTTGTTGTCATATAGAATAATTGAAGCAAGAAATACTTTTCTACGGTATCCAGAACTAGAATAAGAGAACTTGTTTTTCTGGCTGATTTTCTTTTCTTACATATCTGCAATGCAAGCAAATTTCTGTCCCCTTTATTATAGGCGCTCCTTTTAGGCTTTGTGTCCATGCTTGATTAATTGCAAGCTACAGTATATAGGCATAACATGTTCGTAGGCTGTAATAGTGCTGGACAGTGTATTAATAATACGGTATAAGATTGCTATTGTAATATTTTTTTATATTTCATAGGTCTCATCATAGCTAACAAATGACCAAGCTTAGTTTACGAGTTTAGTTTAGTATAATATATATATCACATTCACATTACAGGACCTCAGTTATTGCCACATCCCCTACACAGTCCGGACCTTCCTCCAAGCCATGTTTGGGCCATTAAAGGTGTTCAGATATGAGGCTGGCAGGCTGATCATGGCTCCGCTGTACTGAGAAAACTTCCTACTTTTATGGAATCCAAGAACTGTTGCAACACTTGGATAAGTACATTAGTGTTGCAGGGGAGAAATAAAGGTATTCTTTTCCCCTCAGAACTGTGTTCTGTTATTCTGGACAATCAAAAGTCTCGGTTTGATTTGAACATCAATTTAAGGCACAAGACGGCATGCACATTGGATCAGGTGCCGAATATACAGTACATATTCTGTACGTACACCATGAGCAAAAAACAATCGACCCATGGTGTTGGATTGTAGGAGGAAACACACCAGGCATGAGTCACAATGACCTGAGGTGGGATTTGAACCCACAACCATGGAAGGGCAAGGTGATAACCTTTCCTAACCTAGCCTGTTGTTCCACCATACCGAGACACATATCATGTGCGGTAACTAGAGATACCTCAATCGATCAGCCCGTGACCGGAATCGACCGGTTTTCAGCTTCATCCGTATCAACTGTGATCGGCCGATCAGCCTCGTATGTAACTGATCCTGTGCCTATAGCGCACACGCTTTTGTTGCTTATACAGTACAGTATATAAAAACCCTTCTCATGCAGAATATGCCTTTCTGTACCAGCATGTCAATTTGAACAAAATGTATACTACCCCCTTGAGATTAAGTAAAATACGTTCTAATAACAATTACGCCATGTAAAACTAATCGAATTTAATTGAGACTTTAAGCACAACTTTTCTCATTATCTCAGAAGTTTGAGTTTCCCTCAATCCTGTATCTGTATAATTAGATCGCTCTTAAATGTTAGAGCAAGCTTTACTTCGAACACTGGTACCATTTGTTCATTTATCCTTTTTTTTTTTATCCTCTACTTACCAGGAAGGTCTCATTGAGATAGACAATCTCTACGTCCATAGCGTCGTATGCAATATAGCAGCACATACAGTTTAACAGAGCCAGAACTGACATACTGTATTAGGCCACTCTACCTGGCCTAATTAGTTACTGTAGCACTTGCTTGTAGGAAGTAAGAGAGTGAAAGAGCAGCTATACATAATTTTAGGCCACGCATCCGTTCCCCCAGTCGGACCAGTGTGTATTATTAATGGCCCCTACTAGAGTATGAGATAACGTTCGCCAAGACGGACTTTAAAACCTTGACTAAGTGGATTGGGGGGGTGATGTGGACAGGAACTGGTCTTCCAGGTTGTCAATTGATCTCCGAGCCATGCGGGGAGATTTGAGGAGTTCTGTTACCCAGCGTGTCCTGTTCTGGTGTCCCGTGTGGTGCTCCTGATATTTGCACCAAAAAGGCCTGACCTTTCTGGGAGGAGGAGCCGTGCTGAGATTTACTCTGCAGGTAGTCCCCGGTCGCGGGACGCACATCCGTTCTTCACCCACACCTTGAGGTGGCGGGACGGGTAGCGGAGCCGCGGTTTGGCAGCCGAACGGCGCGCGGTGTGGCTTTTAAAGCTATAGATACTAATTAAGCCTTAAGTTATCGTGTTTGTCATGGCGAAGTAGATTAGAGACTTATTAAGATGGTTATATCGTTAGAGGAGTATGATATCCGACTGCGCCTGACAAAATAATAATAATAATAATAGCCATACATCAGCAACAACGAAATAAATTTGAAAAAGAAAGCTCGCGGTGCCACCCCAATACCTCCTGGTGTACTGTAGGAGCGGTCTTGGTGAGCCGCCAGAAAGGAATTAAGCGTAATTTGTCAAAAAGAGAAATCAGGGTGAGCGTGACTTTGAAGTCGCCTAGAAGGACTCCAAGGCTCTAAAAGCATCTGATCAGAGTCTGCTAACAGCGCTGCTCAGCAAATGCTCTACATTCGGAGCAACGGGAGGCAGACTGTGTCGATATCCATCATCTACAGTATTCCAGCCCTGGTGCACGTGACAGACAGACATACATCTCCCCCTGTCTGCGTCTGCCTCGCGCTGAGAAATGTTTGGCGTATCTTTTAATTGACTAAGAGCTCGGATGAAATATTTTTACCCCGGTCCTATTGTGTCGGACTGCAAAGCGTTTATTCTTACTTTTCATGAATTTAAATGAAACCTGAAAAACGATGGTCTAATGTGTGAGTCCTAGATAAAAGGACCTTGAAGGTAATAAATTTTCACCCTGGCTATCTTTTGTTTTTGTTTTTGGAACGCTAAGGAATGCACGAGAACTGAGAACGGAACGTAATTAAAAGGTGTGCGCACGCATTTCAGTTACCTTCACGGAAGAAGTTAGCCAAAAGAAAGTCGAAGAGGTTTGGAGGGGGTGAAAAACCCGCTTTTCGGATCCTTCCAGCCGGCTGTGCTTTCTTGTTCTAAACCGGCGAGATGTTCTTGACATGACAACCTCAGTTGGGACGCTGACAGGAAAAGAAAAAAAATATCCCATCTGCTTTAATTACTCCTAAAGTTCTTAACCTGTTTGACCTTATGTCACATATCCTGGCAGAAAAAGTGCATACAGGTTGTTGTGCCTGCTAACCTTCTCCCAAAGTGACACATGCTTGTGGGGTCGTCAGCATCGCTGCCATTCTTAACCGGGTCAGTTTTCTTAAAATAACGTAGGTCACATGCTGTGGTGTTCAATCCTAATTATTATTATTATCACAAACAGGCACCGAAGACAGCTGGAAACATGAGCATATACTGTAAGAGGCAGGTTACGTTTTATTTTGGTACACCCTGGAGTTGCACTTTCTGCTCCGGTGGCTTAAAGATAACCCTGTGCCGATTGCGCAGCCTCCTGTTCGAGCATCAGGAATTCACGACGATCATCCTCACGCTTCAGGGCTCATGCCGAAAGCCTGAATTGTCCCACGCACCAGCGGTGAATTGCTGACTCAAGACTTCCTTAGTATTAAAAAGTTCTCCCACATACTCCTCAGAGCTGTGAAGCTATCTGTAGCTACTGTAGGATGCGGATTTGATTCGTATTAGTTCAATAGCACTAATTAATGATTGTCTGATTTGCCTTAAGGAGGTAGATTTCATACAAATATTTAATATGAATGGAAATGCTGTAATGTGTGTTCTAGATTTTCTGTCTCATTTTTTTAAACCTCTTCCAGTCCAGTAGGTGGAGGTATTGCACAAACTGCCCATAAACTACAAATTAGAAGAATACGAAGCGATATTTTTAGAACGTTGGTGGATCAGAAAGGGCATTCTGCGTAAGATGAGATCTGTGCCAAGTTGTTGGTTTGATGGGAGCAGCCGAAATACTTAAAAAAAAAAAAGTTTTTATAATAACAATTTGTCCAATTTAGAGGATTTAACATTTGAACGATTACTAAAATAGTTCCATGAGCGTGAATCTGGCCCATTGATTCAATTAATTAAATCAATCAACAAAT
This sequence comes from Clarias fuscus, assembly GCA_030347435.1. NCBI lineage: Eukaryota > Metazoa > Chordata > Actinopteri > Siluriformes > Clariidae > Clarias > Clarias fuscus. Next base: position 25,536,796 of record CM059214.1, on the reverse strand, counting down.
GATAATCATTTGCGCAATCAATCCAATCGCTCAGCTGTAGTACATTACTTTTAACGTCGTAGTGATAAACGTCAGAAACCTGAGTGTGCGTTAAGAGTTAGGTTTTTATGGGGTAAGGATTCATTTGTAGGCAAAAGGTCAAGAAGAAAAAGGACATAAGTTGCATCATCAAATACCGAATACATGTGGGAAAGTGGAAATATACCTTTGACATTAATGTTGGCAAGAGATCGAGTGTCCTCATGTGCCGGAGCACCGCAACCTTTCATAACCTTTTAAACTGGAAGAAGTCCAGTTCGAGTCCTATGAAGAATTCGAATCCCTCACACTTGTATGAGCAGAAAACGGAACACGAGACGTCATGATCCAGATCAAGTTTTGCTTCTAATCTTTTGTCATTTTTTTTTAAGCATTCGTACTAATTCCTTCACGAAATGTCCTGCACAAGACCAGAGCTGCCATTTCGCCGCTCATGTGAGCAGAACAGCTGTGTCTGAGCGGCGTCCTTTCAACCTTTCTCGAAGCAAAGGTCAATCTGGCACTTGAGTCAATTCTTGGGTTTCAAAACAAGCCCCTTTCTCTCAGTGCGCCTCGAAAATAGAAACAGGAATATAGCGTGCCGCGATTTCTTGCCAGCTGTTAACAGACGCGTCTGTGGCGCTCCGCTGTTTGTTTTGCCAAAATCTCACCTTTGAGGAAGACTTTTCATAGATTTTTTTTTTCTTTAGCATTGCTGACGGTCCAGCATTCAGATCCCATCTTTTCTCCTTTGTATGCACTGACATTCCTCGTCAGATGTTTTAAAGACGGTATGTTCTCGGCCACTGAACGGAACGATGCGTTTGAATAATGCTTATATTGTAGGTGTGCATGGCCAGTGCTGGAATATTTTGGCATTATTCGCGTGTTTACGTTGCACCATGGGAAAAGGGAAAGAATGTAAATGACAGGAAATGATCAGAATGGATGAGCCTACTTAGTGGACAGAAGCGCTACTTGGGTGGCTGTGTTGCTGTTTCGACTATTTATTCGCCGGAGATTTAATAACTTAATAAATTCTCTATTATTTTTATCAAGCATTTTGATAACTGGAAGAAAAAATGCAAGTTAGCACCCGGTTAAAAGAATACCTATTAATTCCATTTATTTATACTGATACTTCATGATAGTCCTGATGCTTCATGATATTTCTTGTGCAATCCATAAAATCTATGAGAAAAAAATGTGGCAATATGGCAGCACATGACCGACGGAGCTCTCTGGAGGTACTGTAACACTCCGTTTATTACACAGTTTTGGAGCCTTGACTGACCCCTTGTGGTGCCCCTCGAATAAGGAATACTGGAGCACCCCCAAACCTTGGGCAAAGCATGTAATCTGGGATCTTTAAATCTAATAAATATATATTCTTTACAAGCTGTAAGAGTTATGTATCGGTACTGTATATGCGGTCACGGTGTCTCTGTGTACGTGCATACAATGAAGCCCACATCCAACCCCTGCTGAGCATGCAGGCGGCTCAAGGACACTGCACCTTCAGAGTATATTATAATCCCAACCTACAGAAAAATCTTTAATATCTCAAACACTGTTTTTTCTGTCCTGCTCGAAGAGCGCCGTCTACGAAAGTGCTCTGATTTAATTACTGCAATCCATGTTGTCTAAGAGCGAGGGCACAGACGGATGCTGACTCCAGCATGTGAATTAGTCCGAGCTGGGCCGGTGCCATGTTCCTCGGCTGTCGTGACTCAATGACACGCATCCCAGACCCTTTCTCTCCTTTACTCACTTTTTCCACCTAGTCACTTCAGTCAGGCAGAGCAGAACTAAGATGATCCGTCTGTTGTGTTTATTTCATTGTCCATAACGTTTTTTTTGCCACAAAGCATGATCGAGAGCATTCTTCCCAGGCTTCCCAGGTTGCCTCAGAGACGTTAGCTTTGTGACGGCTTGGAAATAGTACCTGCATTGTCCTGAAACTCCACCACCCCCACCAACACCACCACCACCACCCTCCCTAGCAATAGTCGTGACAGCAGCAGGTACAATTACCTCAGCATCTCCTAGGTGCCACATGCCCCCACTGGTGTTAATTTGAGCCTATGCTGCAGCTCTTATACCAGACTGAGAAATCCTTACAAGGAACACGTGACACGCAGAGGACGCGCTAAGAGTCACACACACAAGCATCTGAAATCGGAGCCGGGCTACTCGCGCCACTCCTGTGAAAAAGATCCGGCTTGGCTCGGAGACCTCAGGGGTGCTGACAGCCTTTTGGATCTCCTGCTGATCCTTCCTCTGCTACATCTTTGAGTAGTAACACACACACACACACACACACACACACGCAGACTTGGATCCGAAGTCTTATTTTTGCCCGACTGCCAGACGAGCTTATGTTTCTACAATCCACAAGTCGTGTAAATTGTGTGAGGCTGAGTTTTAATGTATTATTTAATGAAAAGCTGATATGTCTTAATGATGGCAGGTTATATGGAATGAACGTGACATGAATTTTAGCTACAGGTCCGGAAATGTACGGTATAGTAGTTCTTCAGTATAACTGGTTCGGCCACAAAATCTGCCTTTGATGCCAATTTATTTATCCATTAACATTTCTGCATTATTACAATTTATGCATTGTTTTACTGTAATTCGTTTTGAGAAATAAGGACAAACACGGTTGCTTCGTGGTACTTCCTCTTTTATCTTATTAGCTGATATGTCTCGCTCGTAGCCTTGCCCTATGGAGGATGCTGACAGGCCAAGACACACTGCCACTTAGATGTGATGAGACTCGCGTCCTTGCAGAGCATGAGAGGAATTATTCATTAATAACAGTTCCTGGCATGTTCTTCTGTTATCCTCTTGATAGTCTTGGCAGGTAATTATAAGCTTTAACCCGTATCCCAGTGATCCTGCCTTAGCATCAATGCACAACACATTGATGCATCTCACACAATGTGTGATGCCGCTGTCCAAAATGAATGAGGCTATTTTAAATAAACAGGCATAAACATAGTGTAAATACATTAGAATTAAAAATGGCCCATCAGGAATATTGCAAAAAAATATTTCCTGTGCATTTATCAATGCTCCATTGCATTAAAGGATGATACAAGATGTCCTACTTCTGGCTTTTTTCCCCCCATAACATGATTTGTTGGTGTCGCATTACTGTGTCCTTACTCTGAAGGAGTGACGATATGAATTAACATCGAATTCAAATTTAAAGAATGGCTTCGAATTAGCTGTTTTTTTTTTAATTATTATAAATGTCTGGCTCGGTAGCATTCTCATCACTGCCCTGGGGAACAGATGGGAAACTAGGCTCTCAAATACTAATCTTACTAGAGCTGCAAGCTCCATCAGCTGCGGTCCTGGTGTCCGAAAAAAAAAAAAAACTCCATATGGTGCTACAGCGCCAGAGTATTTCTAGTGTTACTTTCACCCAAAAAAGTTCTGAGTGAATCCAAGTGAGCTAATCTGATATGGCTGTGGATTTTCCTTGAACTCGATCTGCTACAGTAGGTGAAAAAGACATAATCTGAAGGTATAATGTGCAACTGATGCCACATAATCTTTGCTTGATTTGTCTCCAGAGTTCAGGACACGCTGGGAAAGTCTGATTAATTGAACTAGAATGCAATAAGAACTATCATGCCTAAGGCATGTAACAGGAAAGATGCATGTGTGTATGTATTTGGCTTTGGTTTTCCACTTAAGGAGCAAAGCAGAAGTGTTCTTGGGTTTGGTTTGGTTTGGTTTTGCATGTCTTGGTGGTTAATATTCACAACGCTCGCACAATCTGGGATCAAATCCGTCATATTTTTGTGACCACATTCATTTCAAACAGTTGATGCCAGACACCTAGCTTTAGCACTCTTAGCATGCGCTGAGGTAAAAAGTCACACGAGTCCCGATCTGTCTGTTCACCCGACCAGGTATCGGATCTAGGTCCGCATCCGATCTCAAAAACATCCGATTTTTGTGTTCACACTGCCCTAAAAAAAATCTGATCTGTATTACATTAAGGTAACCGATTTGAGTCACTTCAGGCTGGTAATGTGAACATAATGAGCCTATTTAGCTTCCTTTCTTAGAGTAGCAGCCCGATTTCTGTCCTGTTTCCTTCCCCCATCCGGTTCCTTCAAATGAATCGTGAGACCCTGAAAAGTCTTTTTCCTAAGAACTGACTTGAGCTCCCCATGATCGCATTACTGTCCTGGTGCGTTTAAGGGCACTAGGACACGGCCATTTTCCATCTTAACTCCACCACCTGCTGGGCTCAGATGTCGCAGTGTTTTGTTAACGAACATGTTTTGCTAGGAAATGTACAACTTGTATGTCGTTTGCAAATCCTAGTCTTTTTTTTTTTTTTTAGAGATGAGATTTCGGAGAGCTTCTGAATGCCAGAAGATAATTCTTTAAAAGGAAAGAAAGACATAAAGCGTGGAGTCTTTTATCAATCATACTTCAGCTTACGACAGAGAGGAGAATGGCTTTTCCACTGTAAGCTGCTGCCCCAGATCTTCCTTTAACTGCCCTACTTCTGTCTGTCTGCAGTTAATTTCGACTTGCTGCAAGACTGCGGTAGAAAGCTTGTTCAGAAACTACCAGAGAACAGCGCATTTAATCAGCGCTTAAAGCAGGTAATGGGATGTGCCACCTATTCGGGGGTTCATCCAACGAAATCAGATTAGTCAGTAGCGCCTCTAATATCTCATTCAGGCCTCATGAATAAGCTGCAAACCCCTCCCCGCCCGGACCAGCGGGTTGCTGCAGACCAGACCAGACCAGTCTGTGAGAGAATCCATTTAGGAGTAGCGTCAGGTCCTGTCTAGGAGTAAACTTAAAGGGGGGGGGGGCGGGGGGGTCATGTGGTTGTGAGTGGTGTGTGTTTGTGTACAGTATGTGTGTGTTTGATAGAGTAAGCGACGGCCGAGGGAAAGTCAGTCTTGGCCCGTCTGCATTTGGCATCAGCAGTGTTTAATGCCTGGCCCGTCACAAGCAGCTTGTGTAAGCCAGTCATCAGACCAAGGATAACGGCTATATATAACATACCTTAGAGAGCTGTACGCTGAAGGGGAACAGGACGCACAGATAAGACCCTATTAACTCAGGGGTGAAGGAGAAGGATGAAGAGTTCACGAGTTTAGTCAGTTGATGACAGGAATCGCCAAAGCATGAGGTACTTATGCCCTGTAGCATACCAGAAACGCTGTTCAATATGCTCGAACATAGTGTAGCTTTTTTAAGTCTTTCTTGCAGAGACATCGATTCAGTTACATACCGTGATTCTTTTGTGTGGCAATTCATATATATCGCCAAACTGACTCCAAAATCGCCTTTTAAAAAAAAAAAAAAAAAAATCATTCATACTGTATATGTTGAGTGGTAAAATGTTGCAGTTCCGCTGTAATCCTGCAGATGGCACACTCTAAACCAGTCACACATTGGCAGGCAGCACAGGATCCGACGTGGTAACAAATAATAATAACAAATCGGGATATTTATAAAATCATGGTACTATCATAATACGTAGTCTCGCAATACGAATTCAATTGGAACCTAAGTATCGTGATACTATCGTATCGGGTGATCTTTGGTGATTCCCATCTCTAATATATAAACTTGCATTTTGCAATTTGCACAATCCCAGTATTTTCCAGTGATGTATATGTATATACACTGATCAGTCATAACATTACCACCACAGAACATTAACACATCGTACACCAGTAAACTGGTTACAGAATCATGGGCAGCGAAAAGCCAATCCTACAACCTGCTACATCCACCACTTGTGTTCTGGTGCCAGACACCACAGCACACCCCTGGATGTTTTGTGGAGGGACCAGTGCTGCCACGGGGCCCAAAGTGAATCTACAGATATACTGGACATATATATGACCTTCCGACCCACAGCCTTAACCGTTTGAGCCATAATGTTTTGCATTATAATATTATGACGGATCTGTGTACATCATCGTTAGCCATTTTGATACCTGCTAAACTGCATTTCGTTGCTGAGCAATGTGAAAGTACTGTCGTGTGCACCGCAATTTCTTCTCACCGTTTGTAAATGTGCTCTCACACAAAAATATACACAATCACAATGCAATCGTGCAGACGTCCTCATATGACGACATCCGGGTATCAAGAGGTTCATCTTGACGTGCAAGCTTCACACGAGCATGGTTAACACGGCTTCATACGAGTGTGGCATGTACGAGTGTGTCCACAACATGCGCTTCCTGCCAGATAGCACTCTGTCCTACTCAGAACTGCTAATTTTTGCAAGTCTGTTTCATGAGCGGAAAAGAAAATGAGGTTTTTGTTTAGAACGGACAGCGCTGAATAGGAGAGCGACAATGTCTGTACAATAGTGTGCCCTAGCTAGTTAACGAGCTAGTGAGTTAGTTAAAAAAAAACATACATATATATATATTGAATCCACTGTGCGTTTGTGAACAAAAATGCCTCCTCCCAGTTTTTCTGGTCTAATTCAGGAAAGTTTAGCCTCTTGATATCATCCGGTGACCTCGCTGCAAGCCAGCTGCCCCTCTGCGTTCCCTTCCAGTGGCTTGACCTTGTATGGCTGTGTGCAGAAACAGGACTCGTCGGTCATTGAGACTTGGCTGTATGGAAGGGGCAGTAAAGCAGTCGAGAGTGTAAGGGTGCTCAGGGAGGAGATTTGATGCCCTTTGATTGGGACGGAAACAGGAGCCGTCGTCTCGTCCTCGCGGTTAAGGGTGTAAAAGTTGTGACAGGTGTATTTGTTGTGTTCTCGCTTTTCAGACAAGTCAAGATTCCAAGGTCATCTCTGTTTTCATGGTAGAAACCTACAGCCGCGCTACAAGGACAACATCAAGGGCGCGGCGTTTATTAAAAATGATATACGAGACTTTAAAGAAAAAAAAGAAAAAAAAATTTTATGAGATCCAATTGCAAAGGTTGAGTCTGTTCACCGAGGCGTGTAGGTTACGTTCATAATTGTATGATTTAAGGACCTGCACTATATGAATCGCAATGAGATGACGGTGGTCTGTGTGCAGGCATCCGGGTTGCCGCGGTGACCGCTCGTGTATCGGTATCTCAGTTTATCAGTAACAGGGGAAATGGGACGGAATCCAGAGCAAACTCATATAAGGTCATTGTTGGTATGTGAGTCACACCTCGTTGACTTTCTCCGCTCTAACCAGCGCCAGCTCTGTAGCAGCAAGTGCCGATGTGCTTTATACTGTAGGTTCGGCATGGCCTTGCATGCTCGCGTGCTGCAGTCTATGCACAAATATGCAAGTGTTGCTATGTGTGTTCTGGCCCCGCCGAGCGACCTTAACCCTCCAGCATCAAGGAGGATTTTATTGATTGATATCAAGTCTCTCCATAACATGGAGAGAAGGAAAGAGAGAGAGAGGGGGGGGGCGCGGGGAGAGAAAGAGGAAGGAAGGACCAAAAAAGGTCACATAAAAAAAAAAAAGAGAGACGAAGATATGTGAGACGGCAAGCATATGTTGAGATTGATTAGCTGCGGTCGCTTGGCCGCTCCTGAGCGCTCGGGATGGGGTGCGCCGGAGGAGGAGGAGGAGGAGGAGAAGAGCAAGATGACTCAGGGGCACGTGAGAAGGATGTGAGGAGAGTGCTAAAAAGAGCAGCAGCAGCAGGGTGGCTGTGTGTCTTCATGAAGCCTCTGGATACAGGATGAACACCTGCATTATCCGTGCATTATCTCATACTGATTTATCCGCAACTCTTAGCAATCTGTGTGTGTGCTAGGAGCGAAGGCTGATATCTCTCATTATTACTGTTGTTTACAGTCACACGAGCCATTAATCTAGAACTGCTATAAAGGCATAACTGCATCTCGGACTATCATTAACCGTCCCTGGCTCATCGCGCGGGTGTCCGGATCAATCGGGCCGACCCTCGATACGATAAGAGCTTACATTCCTGTTTATGATGTAAGACATTCTTTAGCAATAACGTGATCCTGCGTCTCCGTTCCCGTTTTTTTTTTTAAGCGGACTCGGGCTTTGCATCCGTCCGACCAAAACCTGGATCAGCGAATCTGATCTGAAGGCTGGAGTCAGCCTTTGTGAAACGGAGACGGGTGGACGGAGTGGACGAGCTCATCAGGAACGCATTTGAGAGGCCGTATAGAATATTCATGCTTCGACCTCTGCGTCAAACCAGGCCAGGCAGGGACGACAGCAAAAGCTTGAGTTGTTAAAGGGAGGAATGCATAGCATAACATAGCATGATGGTGGACATCAAGACAAGCTCGTTTTTTTGTTTTTTTTGTCGCACCCCCTTGGGGTTTGAAGCACTTCCCTTCTCACAGTACTCACTCTCTCATGTGTGAACACATACTCTCGTCGTTGTGCACGAACACACACACACACACACAGTTTGTTTCTGCATTTCAACGTCCTACAGATTGTCTTATTGAAATGCCACATGTCTAGTTTCCGATTCGTTGTTGCTAATAATAATACGGTTTTGCTGATCGAGGAGACGGGCTCATATGATTCTCTGTGCTCACCTCACTACCGCATATCTGTTGCTCAAGGCAAAGTGATACAGCTGCCTGACCGCAGGCCTGCTTATTGATCCCCCGAGAAGGAAGTATATTATTAGATACGGTCTTTAGGGGAAATGTCTCTTTGATGTAAGCCTGTCAGGCTGTGACTTTAATCTTACTCTCTTTCTCTCTGTTTTTTCTTTTTCCCAGTATGGGGAAGAGGAGGTGTGCTCCGACCGCCTGGACACCGATTTCCCCGACTTCGACCTCTCTCAGCTGGACGCCAGCGACTTCGACTCAGTGAACTGCCTCAGCGAGCTGCACTGGTACAATGACCACTCGGGCAGCTCCCCCGCCTCCATACAGTACAGCGCAGGGGACGCCGAGCTCTTCGAGGTCAGACCCCACATTCTGTCATTCTCGGTCTCCGGTCCTGATCTAATCTTAGCGCATTACGTAGCTATTCCCACCGGAAAGCCTTCTCAAAAAGCTTAGTCGGGTTTTAATGCACGATCCGGACCCGGTTCAGATTATGGCAGTTTGTCAAGAACGCGACTCTGGAGGTCAGCTCGGAAAGGGGGAAAAAATTAAATAAATAAAAAGCGCGTCGCCGATGATTGATCATCGAGAGATGTTGTGTCTAATGCTAATTCACTCTTCGCATCATGTAATTCAGGACGGCGATTGATTTTTTTTAGGCACAGAGTACTGCGCTATTTTAGGTGCCAGGGAAGCTATCGATCGCCGCGTCAAGTTCAATTAACCTTCAGGTGGGACCAAATTCGGGAAGATAGTCCGCGCGTTATGAGAGTCTAGTGACGTGGGACGAGGTTAGAGATGGAAAAAAAAAAAAGTCGTAGATGTTCCCACAAGTTTTCTTCTTGCGCTTATCAGGCCTGGGGGCGCCTAAGCTTCGAATCGATCTTTACACAGTAATCAGATAGCTGCACTTTCCCCAGAGCAGGATGTGCAGATGGACCAGTCACTTGGAGGTTATCACCTGTCTCTCTCTCTTTCTCTGTCTCTCTCTCTCTCTCTCAACTCCTTTACAGACGGAAGAGGAGAACGCGGCGCTGCTCGCCGCCCTCACAGACAGCCTGGATGGCATTGTGGAGGACGGGGTGGGGGGGCTATCCGTGTTCTCCTCACTGGGTGAAGACCCTGAGGAGGAAGAGGAGGAGGAGGAGGAGGAAGAGGATGACGAGCTCCTTTTGGAAAGTGAGCCTGTCCAAGGCTCGCTGAGCCCAGAGACAGAAGACCCGTCTCTAGTAAGAACCCTTCCTTCCTGTTTAAGGTGGATTTGGATGGGCCTCTGACTACCCCACAGCATGGGTATGATAGGCAAAACAGGTCTGAATTTTTCTCATTTTGGGATTTTCAATTCTCTTTAGCAACGGCACTAATAAGAATCCTTTCCACAGGCGGGGAGTTGGAGCACGACACATGCTACACTTTTTTTGTTTGTTTTGTTTTGTTTGTTTTTTAGGATTTCGATTCTTGCTCTGATTGTTTCTCTCCTCTGTCCCTTTGTCTTTGTCTTTCCTGACCTCTTTTACTTGCTTGTTAAGGCGAGTTCTGCAGTTTTGACACCTGTTCAGAGAGGTTCTACAGATCTCTGACGGAAAAAAGAAAAAAAAAAAAAGCATGATGTTTTCCTTTCTCCTGCTCCCTGCAGCCTATTACAGCCTGTCTGTTTGCTTAGTGCATTACGAACGCGGGTTTTTGGACACGTTTTATTTTATTCCATTGATGCTTTTGAATCAGTACCATGCTATTGTACACTCTGATGAACAACTTGAACACGACATTTCTTTTCAGTCCATTAAATGAATTATGGGTCACAGGCTGTGTATGTGTGTGTGTGTGTGTATGTGTGTGAGTGAGAGTGTGTGTGTGTGCGTTAATGCAAAAAATGCACACAAATCCAATTTCAAGGCTTATTGAAAAGGCTAAAAAGAGCATGTTTTTCATGGTTACAAAGGTCTTATTGTCACCTCTGTGAAAGCAGCTAACTGAATGCCTGGTACCTTTTGCTTTTATTTAGACTTGAATGAAATGGGGCTAAATTACAGAATGGAAACTTGAGCAATAGATGCTTATGCAAGAAGAGTCTCGGTTTTAAAATGATGTTCGGATCGATGTCTTAATGGGTCTGAAAATGTTCCTTACAAATTGTCGTTTTTTTTTTTTTTTTTTTTTTTTTTTTTGAAAGCATGCTGAACATAACATAACCTTCCAACACTGTATGGTTTTGATTACGGTTAAGGAGAGAACATGGAGAATTGAGAATGTTGTTATTACGCAATATTTATACTTACTTACGCTGGCAGAAAAAATGCACGCTGTACAGCATCTATATATTTATATTTGTATTTTTACAGTCTCAGAGGCAGAGGATTATTTCTATCTATCTCATAACGATCGCAAAAATAAAACCTTGCAGCGCTCCCCTGACATTATGTTCTAGACAGGTGTGTTTTCCGTCTGGTCAGACATATAGATAATGGAGGCTCCTTCCTCCTCTTCCTCCTCCTCCTCCTCTTTCTTGCGCCCCCTCAGACAGCTTTATAGCTTATTATGTCTGGGCAGCTGGATGATCTCGTCAAAGTTTCCGAGCGCCCTCTGGTGGCGAGTGCTGCCCGGGAGCCCGAGCCCCCTTTTCGAGGCCCTTTGCGTAGAAAACAAGGGCCGCATTGAGGGACCTTCGGGCACTGTGAGGAGGGAGAGAGAGAGAGAGAGAGAGCCGAGCACATGTTCTCATGGAGTAGATGTCTTTGGCATGAAGGTGGCACTTTGTATAAGGCAATGGAAACACCCGGTGCCTCTTCACTTCCTTTAGTGGGCTCTGCCAAAGTAACACACTACCTCGAGATACAGAGAGAGTTATTTTCCCTGCTGGTTTCATCATCGCCGCACATCGCAGGTTACTCGCACAGAAAGCTGAAGAAAAAGTCTTGCATATACTGTACCTCTCTCTCTCTCTCTCTCTCTCTCTCTTTCATTCTCTCATGTTTTTTTCTTCCCCTTGGCTCTCCCACCAGGGCAGTAGCAAGAATTGGTGCCACAAGCAGCTATTCATTCTTATGCAGTGTTTTAGTGACCGTGTGTGTGTGTGTGTGTGTAGTGATGCTAGGGGGGGGGCGTATCCTCATACAGCAACGATGCTCAGTACAGCTTAAGCAGTTAGCATTGCTGTTTCACATTATGCTGCCTGAATTTTGATTTAGAGTTTTGTGATCCTTTGGCAGGACTCAAAGCAGTTAACATTTCTTGTGATGATGATGATGATGATGTGTTGCGTGGATTGATAGAGTGGCATGCCTGCTAATTAGTTGTCCCTCTCTTTCTCTCTCTCCTTCTCTCTCTTTTCCCTTCTTTCCTGTCTACAGCTGAAAAAGCTCCTGCTGTCGCCCCCGAATGTGCCTGTGGGTCTGGACTCGAACAGATTAAACAGCGCGCTCAGTAAGACTCAGCAACTCAAGTCTACTCGTCCTCTTCTAAAGGTGAGTCTGTTTCCGGGAGTGAAGTGCAAAACTCGCGCGCATTAAACTGAAACGTTTACACCCGAGAACGGTGGCATCATCATACACAGTACGCTGCGAACGAGTATTCCCGCCACCACGCCAGCGCTCGCCTGGCCTTTACCCGTGTGCGAAGAGAATGAAATAAACCGGCGCTGCTTAGAATTAGTAAGCTGCGCCGCGCTGCGTGTCTGTGCTTTGATGTGCCGTCGCTCTGCCAAGGCGAGTGCGGAATCAGCGCTGACTGCGACCATCTGTCATAGAAAAACCACGGCTACCGGAGGGGGAAAAGGGCAGCCCTGCCTCAGACTAAGAGCTCACACGAAACCTGATTCAGCATGTAGAGTCTCCTAGCATGTTTCCAACTTTAGCCCGTAATCACAGAGTGCGAGTTCGACAAAGAATAGTCTTGAACTATGAAGAACGAAAGCCTGGGTGGGTTTTATTTTGGAATCGTATTTATTATACAGTATGCTTTGAAAGAAACCTCCATAATCACACTTTGCTCATGCAAGAGCTTCTTTTCTAACTCGGTAATTTGCAACAGGGTTCATTGGTGTAGCGATAATGAGAAATCCATCGCAGAAGAGGGATGACGGAAATGCAGTGCAGACAGGGACAGTGCTGGATTTTTCAAGATAAGAAATGGCACGCACAATGCGCTTGGTGGTGGTTTTATCACGAATGTTTCGAGAGCGGCGACACGGTGGTGTAGACGTTTGCACTGTCGCCTTGCACCTCCAGGGTCGATGCGTGGAGTTTGCATGTTCTCCCCGTGCTCGGTTGGTTTCCTCTGGGTACTCCGGTTGCCTCCCAAAGCCATGTAGGTTAGGTTAATTGGCGTTCCCAAAATTGGCCGTAGTGTGTGAATGTGAGTGTGTGTATGTGATGGATTGGCACCCTGTCCAGGGTGCACCCCGCCTCGTAGGCTCCAGGCCCCCCGTGACCCTGAATACAGGCTTAAGCGATATAGATGATGAGTGAGTGAGTGAGTGTTTGGAGACAGTGGACAGACTGCGGTGCTGCCGTCTCTCTGGTTTTGAGTAGAGATGAATGACGGACCGCATATTGATTATAAATATTGACGGGAGTCATTCATGGAGAATTTTTTTTCCCTTAAGTTAGCACGGCTTGTCCTAATAAATGTCCATTTGTGTCCTCACAGAGGGACAGAACATGCACGGTGGAGAGGAAGCCGCGAGCCTTCAGGCCCGTCGGTCATCTCTGCACTGAGCTGCAACGCCACCTCACCCAGGAGGCCAACACCGAGGACACACCCACTGCTGAAACCGAGGAGGAGGAAGATGAGGAAGACGAGGACAGTGACTCGGAGGACGAAGAGGCAGAGGATGAAGAGGAAGAGGAGTCTTCATCCAGCAGCGAGGTGGAGAGCGCCGTGTGCGCCGAGCCGCTCGAGCCTCAGTTCCCGTCGGAGAAGGAGCGCCACTCGGTGGTGGAGCTGATCCGCTACATGCACACGTATTGCGTACCATCGCGCAAGCAGGCAACCTGGGACCGCAAGGAGCGCGAGAACCTGACGCGCAAGACCAAGCCCGAAAACCCCGCAGTCTCTCGTAACGCCGTCCCCAGCTGTCCTAAACCTGTCCCACAACCCAACAGTAGAGGACCTAAACCCAAGATACCTTTTGTCCGGCGCCGAGAAACTAAAGCGCACTCCCTGCTTAAGGAGCTGCTCGAGGCTGTTGCTTCCTATGACGTGAGCAAGCCTTACAGGCTGCACAGCCCCCCGTACAGCCACAGCAGGACCACAGCAGCCCGGCCGAAAGCTGAGCACAAAGACGCAAACGTCGTCGAAGGATCTCAGGTGGCTGCCAAGCGGCCAAAATGCCCCGAAGTAGACGAGGGCTCGTTTTCGGTGCGCCGCTCCCGCCGATTAGCCTCCTTCCCGAGCCGGTTTGCGAAACGCCAACGTTCGAGTGGACACTCCAGTGAGGACGAGAACCCGGTGCACCACCCTGACATGGATTCCCCCGCTGAAGACAACACTGAGAAAGCAGAGTCGCAGAAAAGCCTCTGCTGTAATGACGGTAAGAGACAAACAGAAATTCAGGAACTTTGACATCCAGCCATCATCCTGATAGCCCGTGTATGACTGTGTATGTTTTCCTGTTCTGTCTCTCTGATTGCAGAGAAGCGTGCCTGCCTCTGCCTGCCGCTGACTCCTAAATCCGCAGGGTGTGTATTCCCCAAACTCCGAATTTGCTGTAGAACTGGAGCCGCTCCAGGCTTCCGAATGAGTCTGGGCGCCTCCCAAGTGACGTCTGGGAGACGCGTAGTGATGCCACACCTTTAATATCTGAACCTCCTTGCTAGACTTGTAGACTTGCAGCCAGAGTGTTTTGCTAATTATAGATCATAGCTGTACTGCTAAGTGACACAGACCGCTCTTCACTGAATTATATATTCATTTTGTCTGATTTTACGAGTTGCGCGTTCAGCATGTTCAGACTGTTATGAAGTCATAAAGTTAATGACTGCTTCACTCTCTGTTTTTGTCTTGATCAGAGATCCGAGCAGACGCTTTGAGCAGACTCTGTGCGTGGAACTGTGCGGCACTGCAGGTAATTTCACGCTCTCGAACCATCGTGTAAGTTCAAACCCCTGCCAGGGGAAGTCTTGTTCTCGCCGGATTAGCCGTGTGATCGGGAAAGGAATAATGAAGCAGAGTGTTGACTTGCATCCGAGCCGCCGGGTCAGATTGACTTGACATTTACCTAGCTCATACCGTGGTGTTGGTTTACACCCGGGAGTCAGGATCATCCCAAACCATTAGGTTATTAGCTCTAATGAGTTATAAACGTTAAGTTTTATTGTCTTTTTCCAGGACTCACCCCACCCACAACGCCGCCCCACAAACCCGTCGAGGAGGAGCTCTTCAAGCCAGAGGGCAAAGCCGACCTCCCCGGCAAGGGCTTGTGCGCGGTCCGGACGCACCTTCGGAAGCTCCCGGAGCAAACCGAGCTGTACGCACAGCTGCGCAGCATGGCTCCGACGGGTGAAATCCAGAGCAAGGGCGCCTACAGAGACCACGACTACTGCATGCTAAACTTAGGGGAGAGCCAAAAGCGGATTGCCGCCATCCTGCCGGGGCCCGTCTGCTACACTAAAGCCGAGGAGGACAAGACGGAGGAGAGAACCGGTCAAGGGGAGACGGAGGCCCGACAGTCCGATTTGTACCCGGACCTCTCCCCACGCCAACCTATGGAGACAGGACAGCCCTCGCCTGCCTGCTCACCCACTCCTGAGGCTGATGCTGAGTGCCCAGACTCATGCCAGCCACCGTCACCCTGCCATCAGATCAACCTCAGGTAGTTCTTCAGCCTCGGCGTGCCTGCTTTTTAAAAAAAAAATGTTTATTTTGCTTTTGTTCTAAATGTCTCTCTTTAATCGTCCTCTTTTTGTTTGGTTATAGCTGTGAGAGCCACTGTGACAAGCAGAGCAATAACACTACACATGGACAAGAGGAGGAAGCGGTAAGTCGTGCTTGAGGTGGCGTTCAGATCAAATAAACTCACTGATCTTGTGGGGAAAATGATTCCCATTTTTGATTATCTCACCATTTACATTCAAGCATACAGTACGACCGATAGCTTTTATCTATATATCTCGTAACCTTTTTCGGGTTTCAGGACAAGTGCCAAGTATTGTACATCCACAATCTGCCGAGCGGCGTCACGCAGGCCGTCCTGCGTAAGCGCTTCAAGGCCTTCGGCGACCCCGAGGACTTGCAGGTGCTCATCAAAAAAGAGTACGCCTAAATCCTTTCTTACTTGGGTTGTTATTAGCGAAGGTATACGCAGGAAAATGTATGAATACTAACCTTTTATTGTGTGTGTGTGTGTGTGTGTGTGTGTGTGATTTTAGGGAGCGCTGTGGAGTCATCACTTTCCGAAAGAATCCGAACGAGCTGAGTCAGAAGCACAGGCGCCACCATGACTCTGCGGGTCAGTACGCAGGAAATGGCAGTCGGAGGTTCAGCAGGAAGCGATACATAGATTTGGGTAAGACGGATGAAGATGTGGGAGTCAGTCTTAGTGTGCAACGAGCTCCAGAGATAAGCAGCTAATGGAATAATACACATGTAGTCTTTTTATCTAGACACGTTAGAGGAACAAAATAATGCTTCTGTTATGTGATAGGAATAAAAAAAATTTTACAACTAATGCACACTGTACTATATTACATTGTATTTTATTATGCAAAATAGTTCACCAAGTCGTGGCGGCACGGTGGTGTAGTGGTTAGCACTGTCGCCTTGCACCTTCAGGGTCCGGGTTCGATTCCCGGCCAGGTTCGATTCCCGTCTCTGTGTGCATGGGGTTTGCATGTTCTCCCTGTGTTTGGTGGGTTTCCTATCCACAGTCCAAAGACATGCAGATTAGGTTAACTGCTGTTCCCAAATTGCCCGTAGTGGGTGAATGAGTGAGTGTGTGTGTGTGTGTGTGTGTGCCCTGCGATGGATTGGATTGGCACCCTGTCCAGGGTGTACCCTGCCTTGTGCCCTAAGCCTCCTGGGATAGGCTCCAGGCCCCC
Source organism: Clarias fuscus (assembly GCA_030347435.1). NCBI lineage: Eukaryota > Metazoa > Chordata > Actinopteri > Siluriformes > Clariidae > Clarias > Clarias fuscus. The sequence continues at coordinate 25,520,197 of CM059214.1, read as the reverse complement.
CGTGACCCTGAATACAGGATTAAGCGGTATAAGTGAGTGAGTGAGTGAGTTCACCAAGTCTCGGATCATGCAGACTCTTTTGATCTTTTATGGAGTTGAGCTTTTTGTGTTGTTTCAAATGTGTTTTAAAATGTACATAAATTATTGGGCTGGAATTGTCCAACACATTATTATTAAAACCTGGAAAGATCAGTTGATGCAGATCCATCAACGTCAAAGCAACGCTTTGTGGCAATAAAATGAAGTCAGCTGACGACCTGCGTGTACTGAATGACCAGGTTATTTGTTCCATGCTCCAGGACTCAAATTGTGAAAAAGTGCTTCTGGGAGCATGAGGAATCATTTTCACACATGAACTGGCCACCACATTGTGTGCTGTAATCAAATCTAAAGGTGACTGAATGCAATTTTTGAAAAGAGGTTTTTAGATCACAAAGCGAAGTAATCTCTCAATCAGGAGTAAAAACCATTTTGCACATTCACACTTGTGGACGTTTGTCTCTTTGCACTCATTCTGGACATTCTGGGACACTTATGGACACTGCACATTCATGCACATTTACATATTTCTATTTCAATCCTTTGCTTGTTGCACATACGTCACTTTAAATAAGACACTTTCATGCATATTTGCACACAACCCGGACATTTCTATTTAAATTCCCACTTTATTTGTACAGAATTATTGCATTTCACTGCATATCGTTATGGTATGACGGTTTATATAATATAATTTGAATAATTATTCAGCTATATTGATTAGATCTTGAATGTTCACATTGACTTAAGACTCAAAACATTGTGCAATTGTGCTTTTGCCTGTTTGTCCGTCCAGATGAGGCAGGACCAGGTCCAGTGAAGAGCAAGTACGACGCTCTGGACTTTGACACTTTGCTTAAGGAGGCCCAGAGGAGTCTACACCGTTGAAACGCCTTACTGACAGCTCAGCGATCCTCGCTCCTGAGCCACCTCTCGACCTCAGCCCAGACTCCACACCTCATGTTTACATTTTTGAACGTTGAATTCGGGGGGGAAAAAAATGTTTAAAAACAAAAACCAAGACCTCGGACCTTCTTATTGAGGCTGGAGCGCTGCTGAGGCACGAGGACAAAAGCCGAGAAATGAAACAACAAAAGAAAGAAGTGTGCGGACGTCGAACACTAGCGGTCTCCTCCGAGCGGCCCTGGCTTTCTGTAGCAAACCCTTGCTCTCTCCGTTTGGTCGTCGTGACGTCTGTGCGTGTGTTGCTTTTCTCGCTTCGTTTTTTTTTTTTAACGTTTTGTCACTTTTTCGGTGGAACTGCAGCTTTCACCGGTTTTGTCGTACAAGTATGTAAATGATATTTGCTTTATATTAGCAAAACTTTGTGGATGTTCAACTGTGTGTTACAATGACAAAAAGTGTGTTTTGGGGGGTGGGGGGGGGGGGGGTGGACAACAAGAAGAAGAAAAAAACTCCTTACAACATAGAGTTTACAAATCAAAACGGAACGGAAAAAAAAATCTGTTTTTTTTTTTTTTTTTTTGTCATTTTAGTGCTTCCTTATTTCATCTATGCACTCAAACGAGGTAGCGCTTGTGGTTCTCTTGCCTCTCCCCTCCGTCTATGGCTGGGTTCCTGCTGCTGGCTGCCACATATAACAAGCAATGGAGCCCGAAGACCTGACCAACTTTACTGTACTACTACTACTACTACTACTACTATTATTACTACTACTGCTACTACTGCACCGTTCACATTTACCCGTCGTATCCACAAAGCTCCCAGCGTGTCAGGTACTACAGTAGGTATGCAACCAATGCACTTAGACGCAAAGTGTCCTGTTTAGAATGAAGAAGAAAAAAAAAAGCATTACGTTAGTAAAGTCTGCCAAAAAAACAAAACAAAACAAAAAAAAAACGAGAATATGAATGTTGGTCAGTATCTGCTAGTAAAACATCCCATCAACTCAATAGCCATCGGAATATGATGAGTGTCTACGGGTAGAGAGGAGGGCCGTGGAAATCCGGGAGGAAGTTCTTTTCCAAAGCTCAATCTCCCGAAGAGATACCAGAGCGGTATCTCCGTTGTTTACATCTCCCTCTCTCACATGCTCTCTCTATACTCAGTTTTTTTCTACTCTCTCCTATGGAATAGGGGAAGGTCTTCGGGTTTTTCTAGCTCTTGCCTCGTACTTTAAACTCTTAAGTCTGTGTTTGGAGTGTAACAGTGTATCCCGCCTGTATCCGAGTGTGCCGTCTCTGTGTTTTTCTGGGCTAAGCTCGACCCTCAGTTTCACGAAGCTGGGAGGCACTCGCGTGTTTTTTTTTCTCTTTTTTTTAAATACGAGTCTATCCTGGAGATCCTGTCTAGTGGAGCCATGAGCTTTTCAATATGTGGGTGTGTGTGTGTGTGGGTCTTTCTTATGCATGATCCCTGCCTCACCTGTTTGAACCAATCACCTCCTCAGTAACACACCAGGAAACCGAATGTTTACATCAACCCGAATCCTCCTTTTCGACTTCAATCGAGCGCACACTAAGTACAACACGCCTTATTCAGCGTTAAGGCTAACTCTATCAGGATGTGCCTTTTTGGCCGACCCTAGATAATCGTTCGTACACTCACTTTTTTTTCGTAATACCCACATCGTTTAAAACTCGAAATTAAGTTACAGAGAGAAAAAAAAAAAAAACAAGAATGAGTGTTTGTTCTTAGTATGTATACTACTGAAGGAGGATAATGTGCTGTTTACATGACTATATATAGATCTATATATACATAGGTATATAATCTGTACATAGCCCTGTGTCTAATGTAAACATGACTCGTATACGGTTGTGTATTGTACAGCGACGTGTTCACGTGTGTTTCAAAAAAAAAAAAAGAAGTAGAGAAAAAAAAAAAAAAACAGGTGTCAGGGTGTCTACTCGGGTGAAGGCGTGTTAATGGCGGATTCCGGTTTGAGCAATACAGGGGAGCAACGCAGAGGGACGCGGCTTCAAACAAGTCAAACTCCGTTGTACAAAGTATCCCTTTAGAAGAAGACGAACTATTTTCTGTTCTTTCTCGCTTTTTTAATTATAGTACTGATTTTTTTAAACAAAACAAAAAAAACAGATTTAAGATGCAATACATGTTATCAGAGACACTAGTCTTTCCTCCTAAGTGAAGGGATTTATTCCGAAAATTATTTCTTCGAGATGAGATCCTGTCCCGTACGCAGTGAAGTACTGACTGAGACCTGGACTGAAAACAGCTTGTCATTGAAAATCTGCAAGACTTTGAGTGTTGTGTATAATATCACCCCTAAATCTCTCTCGCACTGTAGTGAATTGCTACGACTCGGAATCGTGCGCGAGTACAGCGCGAGCGTACCTTATGTCTTAGGATTATCGGAGGGAGGGGATTATTGGTCCGTACTCGGACGGTCTTAACGGGTCACGCGAAGGACAGTCCGTCAAGAGAGCCTTAAACCAATAAGAGGGAAAACAGCTATTAAGTTTTTATTAATAATCTCTATCGTCCAATCTGTTTTCTTAAGTGAACTTTTTTCAATACAGCCATACAAAAAGAGATATATATAGAGTACATATATATGAATCTATATGTATTTGTGTTGGTGTAGAAATATAAATATATATAATATATATATATATACATAGAAAATATAATTTCTTATAGAATTTTGACCATATATTCAGTTTTTGAACGCACTTCAATACGTTTCAGCATACGGTGTGAATCTAGAATGTATAGCCGGAGGTAATCCAAATGAAAAGGGAAAAAAGAAAAGAAAAAAAAAACTCCTCTTTAAATGCAATACATCTCCATTTTAGCAATCACTATTTGACCAAAAAGTATACTTAATGTGTGTATAGGTTTAAAGTGCAGTACCACATTGAAACGTCTGAGTGAATGGTAGGGCCTGTGTGTATGAGAGCAAGTGTGTGACTGCATCTGTGTTTTTCATTGCTACAGTAAGAAATTAAAGGAAAGAAAGGAAAATCATCTTTCGTAACCGTTTTTGTAACCACGTCATTTTCTTCAATCTGAAATATATCACAATATTGAAAAACATTTGTTCACTGATTGTTTTATCAGAAACTAAACAAAATTTATATACTCTACATAACGACCATAAATGTAAAAATTCGGTCCTGTTTTTTTTTTTTGTTTTTTTTTTTTGTATTTGTTCGGCTCCTCAGCGAGCGGAGTTTCTGATGTCTTTGTGAATTCATTGAAGCCAGTGATGGTTGTAGATTTGCTGCTTCAGTATCGTGTGTGTTTGGTGGAACTGAAATCAGCATCAAAGGGCATACGTTGATTTCCTTGTTGTTTCATTTCTCTTGATTTCGTTGATCTTTTTGTTTGTTTGTCTTTAAATCTAATGACTATCAAACTCACTATGATTTGACTTTTTTAATGTAGTTTTTTTTTGGTATATGGTAAATACTTCTAGTAAGATTTTATATTTTTACATATATTGGTTTTGACTTTTTTTGGTTTTTGTTTTATTTGTTTGTTTTTTGAGGTTTGTTTGTTTTTTATTTATATGCCACTTAGCTTGAATGTCTTTTAAATGTGTTTTTTTTTTCCTTCTTTGTATTGTGTGATTTCATATGTCTTGAGAATGGAGACAAATGCATTTCAGTATTTTTGAATTGTTGAAATCTAGTTTCCCAGATTATCTATATGGTGGAAATGATCTGATGCTATAAATTATATTTTAATTCATGTAAATAGTTGGGAGGGGAAAAAAAAAAGATGACGGCTTCCTTTTAAACGGAATACATTTCTCTTCTGAGATTGTTTACATTATTAAACTGTAGAAACTGATCCTCGTATACTATTAAAAAGAACAACAACAGAAAAACATACAGTACATATATTCATTGATTTGGCTCCAGACAATAAAAACGTCCTAATGAACACTGACAATGTGTGCTGTCTTATTAATGCATGCGGTGAAGTCTTTTATCAGAGTTTGATTTTGGTTATGTGCTTCCTATTTGCAAGAAAATAAGCTTGACATGGATTAATGTGTTATGCGCCGCACATAATGCAGTGGAGCACGAGGAAATGATTCCTGGAATGAGCAGGGTGGGTTGGACTGGAGTTTAAGAGGAGGGAGAGGAGAGGACGGGACTGAATCCTTAGCAGCATCTGTTCCCAAATCCTAGAATTTATCCCTGTTGTGTCAGGGGTACACAATGTGTGCATGCACGACTGGCTACTTAAGATTCTGCAAAGTCTCAGAAGGAAAAGAAGAGCCTTAGCGTTAATGCAGTATCCCAGTGATGATGATGATGATGCGATGCTGTTGCCAGTTTATCGCTTCATTACCTTGGGTGAGTATGCTTACCAGAATAATAGGTGTGCATGTGCGTGAATGTGAATGCATGCAAACATCTTGAAAGCGCACACGCTTCCCTGCAGCTTTAGGACATAACACATTTACATCACACAATGCTGACGTACCCTAACCGTGCCTCTGGGATGACGTCAGCACCCTAGCTAAAACCTTCGTCATTGGCCAGCTCTGAATCTGCCAATCAGCTCCCTCGCCTCCCTTCTCAATTACGCCATCCCCTGCGGGCATCATCCTGCCGTGTGTTAGATCATTATGCACGCTCCCTGTGGGACAGTTAGCACGCACAAGAGCTCAGCAGAGTGTGCGGCATCCTCCAGGCACTGGGAAGCATGGCTCAGTCACAACACGGAAAAACATTATAATTATCGTCGCCGTGTTTATTTTTAGCACTGCCGGGTTTTATTTCCTGACTGTACATAAATCTGTTGAACACCAGGGTAGAATGCACAAAATTCCAACAGCGCTCAATTAATGTGCATTGGCTGATATATTCACATGTACTGTATTATTGCATTTTATTGTAAATCTATTACTATTATTATTATGACTATTCATAATGCCCTAATGCCCATGTAAGGCTGCAGTTTTACACACATTAAGCAGAGGCATAGCTTGTAAGAGTATACTGTAGGTGAGGAAGGGTTTGGAGTTGGCGTGTGTGTTAAAGCTTCTAGAAATATTTGGTGACATTTCCAAATGGTTCAAAGTGTAATTGTGCTATAATAATGTTCATAAAAGGTCACTGAACGTCATCATTACAATTCCTTGACATTTACCCACCCAGCACGTCAAACGGTCTCATCCCTTAGTTTGTGTAAAGCTGCTATAATGAGAAAAAGAGACTTGATCAAGGCAATTGATTGTCCTGATCACAGAATGATTGTATTCAGTAGGTCTGAACAGTTTGACCGCAGAACGAGCTCGATTTTTTACTCAAATTATTATTCTCTGGCACACAAGGTTATCTAAAACAACACATTTCATTTGAAAATATCCTTATTGTAGAAGCTTCACATATTAGGCAAACCAAGACATGCAGCAGATGCATTTCAGAGCAAAAGCTGACATTGACAAACCATTTGCATTGATTTCCTTTTGTTATATGAGAATTAAATGCTGTGAAAAACAGTGAATTAAATGTGTTCAATAGATTTTTGGAGAATGTTAAAGAAATTTTACTCCTGTTACGGCCATTGCAGTCGCCCCAGCATTAATGGACTACAGGTACAGTGTGCTTTGTTTAATGACTACGATACATTCTGTGAAATAGGACATTATGCGATTTGAATGAAGTACAAGCACCATATTATATATGTATAATATTATAATATATGTCATTTTATAAGAACCCTTTATTTCTACATATTGTGCTTCCAAAGAGAGGGCTTTCTTGTATTTTTAAAGTAGTCTTGAGGAATAGTTCTCCAGGCCTCCTGAAGGATTTTTTTTGGCTCTCAATTTCTGTCCAGTCTCTGTACCTGAGCAGTTTCAAAAGAATCTTTTTTGTTTGTTAAACCACACAGTGACCTATTAATAATTCAAGCATAAAAACATATACGATGCTGAGTGGTTGGGGAAATGAGGGCTGCTGCTGATCATTTTTGAATTGTATCCTTAGGCAATTTGCAGCCTGTGGCAGTAAAATATTTGATCTTTTTTCCCCCTTAATTTAATCTAAATAACTTTATTTAATTTTATATAAAAAATGAGGGGTAGTTTAATACTTTTCCACAACATTGTACTTAATAAAGCCAAGAGGGATTGTGTAATAGAAGCTCTGTGGTAAAGTTCGTTTGTAGTTTGACCTTCTACTTATATTTCAAATCAATGTATCTTTTATTATAATTATTAGATTTATTAGGTTAATATATCCCATAATTTTTCCGCTTGCTCTTGCAATAACTTTGCTGCATTTGAGAGCCATGATTCACTGGCAGTAATATTTTCAAATGAAAATTACAGTAAGCAGAGAATTAATTACAGCACTTAAAATATTCAGGAGCAATTTGTACACAAGAGACATGAGATGTGCATGCTGTGTGTGGGCAGCAGTTGTATGTGGTCTCTTTGTCTGGTTCTGTCCGTGTGTCCTGTTATATCCAGATGGATACAGTATGAGTTCAGGTGATGAATAAATGGATGTTAAACAATGCATACTACAGTAGTACTTAGATAGGGTTGTTTTTAAGGACCAAAGTAAAACAAAAACTGGTGGAGTAAAGGACTGACAATGCATGAAGTTTTTGTATTGTGTAAGATGTTTTTTTTATGATCTTCAACAATCATTGTAATTAAACAGGTTTCGTACAAAACACCCTTCAAACCACCTTTCCTTGATCTAATTTGCTGCCATTTCCTTCTGTTGGATTCACTGCAAATATATATATATATATATATGTATATATCGCAAACTCATGCTTGTATTGTGATTATATACAGTATATATATTTTATTTAAACTAAAAACAAAAAATCTATAATCGATACTAATTTGGACAGTTCAGTGATCACAAACATAATTATAAATTATAGACTGATCTATTGTCACAAAACTCTTAGAAAAGTTATAGCTTTTTGCAAAACAACACAAAATTCGTCTAATGTAACCCAGTCTATTTTGACAAAATATTTCAGCATTTGTACCTTTTATCACCTCTCTGATTGCACAAAATATTAAAAGAATCAGTTTACAACCCTTCATGTTTTTTTTTTAAAGAATAAAAATAGCTGCAAACATAGAGTTCTCATTTTGCTATCCAGCTGTTCACTTAATTACCTCTGGCTATATCACTGACATTATGTACGTGTTTTGATGCTTCTAATGTTCTAAACCTTTTGTTTTGAAACCTAACTGAAAATAAATATATAATATAGAGATGTGTATATGGATTATCTTTCTGATCTGAAGTACTGAAGACTCAGCTGAGGACACATGTCTTCGACTGGGAGGCCTGGGCTGCACTTGCTGGAAGAGAGGAGAGAAAAGATCATAGTTACTTTACAGTCTGTATCTTACCCTGATCACTGTAATAGAATCAGCAAATAGACAGAATTTCCAGCTATGAAAAGATTCTCTGTCTGGTCATTTTCTAGCAGTAAATACACAGGGTGCAGAAGAATTAGTAGCACCACTACAGTAGATACCCTAAAGATGACTCAGATTAAATTATTTGGACAGCTTAATTATTAAACTTGTTAAAGACTGCTCCAGTCCCTTAATTTTTTTTATTTATTTTTTTTATTTTAATATAAAGCTCTCACCCTGTTTGGCAGCAGCTGCTGCAGCTTCAGCCTCTTCCTTAGCCTTCTTTGCTTCCTCGATCTTCGCCATTTTGGCCTCATATATTTCTTTAAGAGCGTTCCACTCCTTCCTGTTGTTCAGTAGCCTGTCCAGCATGGGCGTGATCTGCACGTGGAAGCGAGAGAACTCCTGCAGGGGACATGGAGGAGTGTCTAATACACTTTGACATCGTTTAGTCAATTTAAGCTCAAATTAAGATATCAGTGATGTGTGATTAGAACAGATTAGAATATGAGTGTTCGCTGCACAAAAAAAAAAAAGTTTAGTTTAAATTGTAAATGTAAGATTTAAGCAAAATGTTTTTATTTATTTTTTTTTTATAGGACACTATGATTATTATTTATTTTATTTAACAGACAACTTTTCAGAAATAAGTCAGTTTTAAAAAACAAAACATAACAAAAAAATACTGCATCGTTCCATTGTCCCATCATCACCAACCCATTGCATTCAGATCACCAGGCAAAGGAAAAGCTACTTTCCATATGCAATCAAACTTAATGTATGATTAACTGCTTAAACTAATTACAGCTTGTGTTTAAGATGCTTCTTTTTGGTGCAATATTTATCTGTGGAGAATCTTTCTCTGTGCAAATGATGATGATGATGATAATAATAATAATAATAATAATTATTATTATTATTATTATTATTATTATTATTATTATTATTTTGCCACAAAAGCATGATCCTGATTTGGGATCAGATTTAAAAAGTGGACAAACTTGTTTAAGAACATTTCCGGCAAGATATTATCTTATTGTTATAAGGTTCTTGTTATAGTTTTGATATAATTGTATAATGAAAACATTTTAAAATTATTATCAGTAATTCCACACATGCTATACCGTAGATGCAGTAGTTTAAAAGGTTTTTTTAAAAAATGGTGGATAACACCCACGCACTCTGCAAAGGGCTTTGATACTGAGGCCTTTAAGGCACAAAGGAGTGAAAAGAATACGACAGAGGCATAACAGGAGGTGGGAGGAAGGGAAAAAAAACCACACACAAATAAAATGAACTCTTTTTTGCAGAGACTGGTGAGAGCATACTCCGGTCAATGTAAATAGAGTCACTGCTAGATGACTACTCTGTGTTTTTGTCCATTTTTTATAAAGATAAATTGTAAAATAATAAATAAAGAACAACAACAACAACAACAAAAAAAAAAACATACAGTACAAAACTCTTTCAACTTTCTAGGTGCGGTTAATTGTCGTGGTTAGCCCATTGTTAACTGTTACAGTAATTGTTAACTGTTACCCCAGTTTAGACCATTATTAAATCTCAGTCAGTCTAAGCCAAATGTATGTATAATTAAGTCATTTGTAGATAATAATGATGATTACTGAATAATAAAAAAGAATGATTGCAAAACCTTTAGCCAGCTTCTGTTAGCAAGCTTGTGTAAGGTTACGAAATTTCTTCTCATCGATTTTTAGTTAGCAACCTACAGTACAGAATATGAGTCACTCAGTATTTTGTGAGATCTTGAACAACTTTGGAAATTTCTTTCTTTTTGATCTTTTCTTCTAACAATATGTAATTAATGTGAATGCACCATCAAGGAATTGAATTTATAAAAATATAGAGTGATTGACTTAAACTTGGGAGTGATGAGAAGTCCTAAATTGACAGACTTACATCATTCATTTACATCTGAGGAGCAAACCTTCTATATAATTAAAAGAAAGGTTTTGTCTGTACATTGGTCAGAACTTGAAGAGCTCTTTCAGTGATATCTATATGTTTTATACATTGGCGGACCCGAAACCAGCCTCAGAAAAATTCTCTCCGTATGCCTCTCCAAAGTACACTAACGTTTCAGTATTTAGAGAGTGAATCACAGATGAGAAACCGAAAAAGTTGATCAAGTTAAAGGTTAAAATTCACTTATCCCAGTTCAGCGCTGTTATTTCAGCTGTGATAAAATATGAACTAATCTCAGTACAAATATTCAGTTTATCTTTTCTAATTAATTCCTTTTTGGTGCAGGTGTTTGTTTACATTGAGCAAGTAGCTTATTAGGAGCAATGGTAGACTATAAAATCCGGCATGTGTTCATAACTTCACTTTTACTCAACATTTTGATTTAACTTATGGTGCAAATTAAACTACAGGCAGATATCTAAGTACTGAAAAAGTTACATTAAATTCTGTTTCAGCCAGTTTTGCGTGGTGCTATGACATAATCTGACTGGACAGACAGACAGATAGACATACATACATGCATACTGTACATACATACAGGCGTTGGACAATGAAACTGAAACACTGGCCAATTTAGTGTTGGAGATTTCATGGCTATCTTCATTGATTGCACATTTCACCAGTAAGAGCAGAGTGTGACGGTTTAATTAGCAGATTAGTAGCACAGTTTTGCTTAAAATATTGCAATGCACACAACATTATGGGTGACATACTGTATCAGTCACAGTCATATTGAGGGCAAATTGTTGGTGCGCGTCTCGCTGGCGTATCTGTGACCAAGACAGCAAGTATTTGTGATGTATGAAGAGCCACGGTATCCAGGGTAATGTCAGCACACCACCAAGAAGGACCAACCACATCCAACTGTGGACGCAAGAGGAAGCTGTCTGAAAGGGATGTCCGCGTGCTGACCCGAACTGTATCCAAAAACCATAAAACCACAGGTGCCCGACTCACTGCAGAATGAAATGGGCACCTCAACTCTCCTGTTTCCACCAAAGCTGTTCGTCGGGAGCTCCACAGGGTCAATGTACATGGCTGGGCTGCTACAGCCAAACCTTTGGTCACTCGTGACAGGCAATGCCAAACGCCGGTTTCAATGGTGCCAGCAGTGAAAATCTTGGGCTATGGACAATGTGAAACATGTATTATTCTCTGATGAGTCCACCTTCACTGTCTGTCCCACATCCGGGAGAGCTACGGTTTGGAGAAGCCCCAAAGAAGCGTACCACCCAGACAGTTGCATGCCCAGAATGAAGCATGGGGGTGGATCAGTAATGGTTTGTCTGGTCCAATATCGTGGCATTCCCTAGGTCCAATACTTGTGCTAGATGCGAGCGTCACTGCCAAGGACTTCCGAACCATTCTGGAGGACCATGTGCACCCAGTGGTACAAACAGTGTCTCCTGAAGGCGGTGCCGTGTATCAGGATGATAATGCACCAATATACACAGCAAGACTGGTGACATGGTGGTTTGATGAACATGAAAGTGAGACTGAACATCCCCCATGACCTGCACAGTCACCAGATCTAAATATTATTGAGACACTTTGGGGTGTTTTGGAGAAGCGAGTCAGGGAACGTTTTCCTCCACCAGCATCATGTAATGTGACCTGGCCACTATTCTGCAAGAAGAACGGCTCAAAATCCCTCTGGCCACTGTGCAGGACTTGTATCTGTCATTCCCAAGATGAATTGAGGCTCTATTGGCTGCAAAAGGAGGCCCAACACCATACTAATGAATAATTGTGGTCTAAAACCAGGCATTTCAGTTTCATAATCCAACCGCTGTACATACAGACATACAGACAAAAAGACTGGTTTCGGGTCGTCCAATATATGAAATGTAAAGATATTATTGAAAAAGCAAGTTCTAACCAATGTACAGACAAAACCTTTCTTTTATTTAGATAGATGCAGCTCACAGTCTCCAGCTATAATCGTTAAACCCACTTACTAAATTACTTTTTCAATAAAATGTAGCTTACTTTGTCCCTTAATTGTAGCGTTTTCTATACAGGTGCAAATCTAGCAATGTGGATGAGTATAGGGGTCAAGAGTTAAAGCATAAGTTGCGCATCAAAATTGAAAGCCTTATACCTTATACACAAAGGAGCAGACGAAATCGATGAAACCGCACTGCAGTTTGGGTAGTTCATCTGCTTTGTTTCGGTCCATCATGGGCTAGAGAGTAAACAGAACGTAACATTCAGATAGAGTGACATACTGTACGCCAATTTTGAAGCATTTGAATTGTTGCACTTAGACCGAATCCAAAGCCAATTGAAGGAACAGGACATAAAAGGCTCTGAGGGAAGTGTGGTGTAAATTAGACAGGTTTGGGAATCTTGTAGCTGACTGGGCCACTATGACTGTTCTTTATGACTCACTGCACCACATAATAAGCAGTGCAGCACAATGTGTCCTATTGGCAATCTCTATCTTTCTTTTTCTCCTCTCTGTTTTGCCACCATGGCCTTCGCCTCCTCATCCTTTCCCTCCTCTCTGTGTCTCATTATTCTGATGAATGTCTCACAATAGGTTGTTGCTCGAGCACAGTCCTTTCCAGGTCACCCTGCTCCCAGAACTCTGCAGCCACAGACAGTGCCACCTGCAGGATCACACATGCACAAGAAAAACAAAAAACATAAGTTTAAACATACAAGGATGTGCTCTTAAACATGCATGAAGAATACTTTACAAACTCCTTAAAGCATTAAAGTAATAATAGCTGTAAGAGACGGTCCTTAGAATGACTCTTAGGCTTTACATACTGTACATTAGGCATTAAGTTGCTTGATCCTTTTTTCATGATGATGATGCTAAATGCGGTGATTACTAAGCACTGATTAAGTTTCTTGTGCGTGTGTGTGTGTGTGTGTGTGTGTGTGTGTGTGCAGTGCTCCATTCATGAATTTGTTCTGCTCTATGCAAACAAGTGTACATAAATTGCACTTCAGTGGAATATCTGCTGAGGCAGGAGATGGAGATATATTTCCTGATTGTAATCTTTTATGCAGCAATAAAACTAGATTAGCATTCAATGGATATTTTATTAGATTTGATATCAGTCTATCTGTGCAATGAAGCTTCTGAATGAACCTTTTAAATTGATATGTGGAACAACTGCAAGGTAGCATATCATTTAAAGGAGCTTTCATTTGCTTCTGCGCGCATTGGATGAAGAAGAATCAGATCATTTTAAAGTTTTTTGGATGTCTTGGAAGTGCACAGACTGCAAATTGGAAAAAAAAAAAAAAAACACTCTGAACATATCCTGAAAAAAAAAATCCCACACCTGCCTAAACCCAAGGGAGTCCGGCCTTATTTCACCAGCCCCAAGAGGAATTTTGTCCAATCTTCACTCACTCACTCACCATCTATACCACTTAATCCTGTATTCAGGGTCACGGGAGGCCTGGAGCATATCCCAGGAGACTTAGGGCACGAGGCGGGGTACACCTTGGACAGGGTGCCAATCCATCACAGGGCACACACATACACTCACACACTACTGGCAATTTGGGAATGCCAATCAACCTAATCTGCATGTCTTTGGACTGTGGGAGGAAACCGAAGAACCCAGAGGAAACCCACCAAGAATGGGGATAACATGCACACTCCATGCACACAGAGACGGGAATCGAACCCGGACCCTGGAGGTGCATGGTGACAGCGGTAACCACTACACCACCATGCCGCCCTGTCCAATCCTGTTGGCTAATAAAGCAATTCTCTCCAAGCTTCTCCGTTTGTTAAGGAATTCTGACCAAGTCTGTTTTCTCCTCAAGAAATTCTGGTCATTCCTACCAGTTTCTGGATAAATTTAGACCAATTCTGCAAGGAATTCTGACCCATCATATCAGCTCCCAAAGAAATTCCGATCAACTCTGTAAGCTCCCAAAGGAAATCTGACTAATTCAGGCAGTTCCTAAAGAGATCCTGAACAATCCTGGAATTCTTATTCGACTGTACCAGCTCCAAAAGAAACTAAACCATTCCTGCTAGTGTCCAAAAAAATGTCTATCCAATCTTGGCTGTTGCAGAAGGAATTCTGCTTTCATTACAAGGAACTCCCACCAATCCTACCAATCATTTCATGAATTTAGACCAATCACACAAGCTCCCAATGGAATTCGAACCAGTCCTCCCATCTCCCAAAGAAGTTCTGATTAATCTCGCTGGCTCCCCAAAGAATTCACGTCCAATCATGTCTGCTATAATAGAAAGTCTGATCATTATGGTTGTACCTGTTTCAAATAATAATAATAATAAAAAAAGAAATCAATTTAAGCCACTCTAACAGAGATGACCAATTGTGTCTTTTTTGTCTCTTAAGCTTGAACACCATGCCTTTTTTCATTGAGCCAAAGAGATAAACACCTCAAACTGGTGCATTTAATCAGCTCAACAGGACACAAGTCACTTGATCATAAAAAAAATAAATAAAAAAAACTCCTCTGTTGGTGATCACACAACAGAACATAATGCTCAGTCATATTTTTTCCCCCCATTTGTTTTTCCACAGCTTAGTTACCTACTTTAGCCTGTCATACATAATCATCAGCAAGGCTGCAGATTTGCAACTTATCACATTACCATATGAAAAGCACCCAAATCTCATTACAGTATATTGCCTGACAGCACAGATATATTTGTGCAGCCATAGCTTTTCTTTCTTTTTTTTTTTTTTTCATGCAGGAGCTGTTGAATCATTCGCCTGGTGAGCGAAACTGCATTATGCAGAAATAATGCCATACCTTGCTCTGGATCTCCCAGGGCTTGGCAATAGCAGACAAATCGCAGGCAGTCATCATCATCGCCCTGCAATGGAAATATCATCAACATCATGCTGCGACTCGGTGATTGAACTCACACGGACCCATATCATAGTCAGAAATAGAGAAAGCAATAACTATTTCTCATTCTGTGAGTTAAGTATTACTGCTGCAGGGTTATATAGTAGCAGCAGCAGTGCTGGTCATCACAGGACTTCTTACATCACGATTTCTTTCCTGGTCGTCTCGAGCATCATGTACTTGGTCCAGTCGTTCCAGTTCTCATAGGTTTTGGATTGATCCACAATTTTTTGAAACATGGCCCTTTTCCTGCAAGCAGCACGGTGACAGTTAACTGAATGTCATTCACAGTGACACGCTACTGACAGATTAGGAAGGTTCAAACAGTTTCCATGGTGATTCACTTCACCAACAAAGCCAGTACTCACATACAGTACCATGTATTCATGGCGTAATACTGTATGTAATATCCTTACTTGAAATATAAAGCCAAGTCTGTTGCAATAATAGCCACATCCATCAAATGGATGACAATATCATGCTGCCTTCGATTAAGATTCTGGTAGATATTCAAAGCCTGAAAAAAATAATCATATATATATATATATATATATATATATATATATATATATACCAATAAAAAGAGGAACATGCATTCTTTTTCATTCAGATTCTAGAGGTCAGGTTTTTTAATTATTATTATTATTTGCTTTGCATGAACAGACATGATGTAATATATCAATAAATATGATGAGATGCTTTGATAAATTCAGAAAGCACATCAAGACGTAGGCTCACTTCATCTCTCAGCAGGGTTTTACCAAACTCCAGATGGTGCCTCTCGAGAATGGAAGATCCGTGCAGCTTTGCCAGTGGGTTCCCAGATCTAAAAAAAAAAAAAAAAAAAAGAAAAAAAAAGAAATCATTCCATAAATGAGGTGATCTAAAACATGATGAATTAATGCCATACAAATAAGAAGCAACAGATTTGAGATTGTTGTTGTCATCAGGAGTAATTGTAACATCTCTGCAGTCTATGGCAGTAATTATGGTATGCAGATCATACTTCATTTGGTAAAGGTTGTTTGTCCCGCGGTGATCGATATCGTGGCATAAGCCGGCTGTGACCATGGCCATAGCCTCCAAGTCTGTGTAGTAGCGCTTTAGGTCACCAGTCTGAAAGAAACATTTAGAGAATTAAGTCACAATTGAAAACAGACAAAACTAAAGCACAAAAAACTTGATCTGTAATCTCATTTTTGTTTCATATTTATAATGATGAATTCCCAATTATTCATTAAAAAGCTTTTAACAATTAGTCACTGACTTTAACTTTATCCTGTATTCAGGGTGGCGGGGGGGCCTGGAGGCTATCCCAGGAGGTTTAGGGCACGAGGCGGGGTTCACCCTGCCAATCCATCGCAGTGCACACATACATACACACTCATTCGCACACTACGGGCAATTTGGGAACGCCAATTAGTTTAATCTGCGGGTCTTTGGGAGGAAACCGGAATACCCGGAGGAAACCCACCAAGCACGGGAAGAACATGCAAACTTCATGCACACAGAGATGGGAATTGAACCCGGACCCCGGAGGTGCAAGGCGACAGTGCTGATGGCTACACCACCGTGCCGCCCCTTTTAACAATTAATTCACCTCATGTTAATTAATGCCTCAAATATAAATCTAAGTTTAAAATGTTCATTCGTGTTTCATAATTTCAGAGCTGAAGCCAAAAAGATAAAGTTTCTTATTGGGAAAAATCATTTTCATTATTAATCATGTTTTTGTGGACATTTTGTCCTTTTTTTTTTGTAAAATTAGTTTTTTGACCTGGCCTTATAATAAAGGGTTAAAAGACAACTCTGCACAGCTCTATGAGGAGGCTTAATCTTTGCACTGGACTCCAGAGAGCTCATTACATCCGGTGACACCTGGGAGCAGTGCTAATTAAGGCCTGGACTCTCAGCGGTACCAAAATTTCATCTTGCTTGTCGTATGACTCAATGTCTGTGTTTACTGATGAGGCAGCATGAAGCAGTTTCATACCTGGATGCCTCATTATCTTGTTTCTAGATCTCCATTTCAAGGAATACATATTGGAGGAGGGCCCTATACCGGTTCATCTTGCCAGCATACTTAAAAATAGGTGACATGTTTTGAGGGGATGTCAAACACACAAGCAAGGAGGTCATTTGTTTGTTTCTAAGGTAGATACGTAGGATTTATTCATAGATTCCTTTTCTTAGTCTATTGTTTGCATAGAATATGTCTAGTGCTTGTTGCTGCACTTTACCATGAGAAGTGTGAACATCGTCTGGCCCACGTTGAAGCCGTGTCTCCAGTTGTGGTAGGTGATCCTTCTATAGCCTTTACTGACAGAGTACACAAATCTCACCAGCACCTGGAAACATATAGTAAGCATATCACTTAGCTTCTTAACCATTAGGTGTCTATTAGAAAATATTAGCTTTTTATGGCACGATATTTGTGCTCATCCTAATTTTCTGCGAAAAGTGTTCAAGAGATCAAAAGGCTCCCAAAGAGACCAAAGCCAAATTAGCATATTTGTTGTGAGTGGAATGGAAGTGAGAATGGCATTGGCCTCTTTCTTGTCAATCACTGCACCACTAGCCAGATGTGGGCATACTGGGCAAAGGTGGGAGGTAACTACTGTACTGTACGGTTAATGTACTAAAGTACATATTTCACTTGAGTAGTTTATCCAAGGATACTTTTTACTTTTACTCCATTACATTCTACAGCAAATATCTGTACTTTCTACCTCACTGCATGCTGTTGCATTACATAACAGTAGTATTTGGAGTGGAAGTAACAGTCACCTGATGACTAGTATGTTCAATTGTGGTTTTGCAATCCTTGTGTGAAATGCTTAATCATGTAGCAAGTATTTGAAATCAGAAGCAAAGTCAGAGAGAGAGAGAGACGAGACTCTTTTACTATGACCTCAATGATACTGTGAGCTAATACAAGCTCAGTACTTTTGATACGTAGCTTTAAAGGTGAGTATTTTTACTCAAGGAGGTACTGTATGGACAGTGAAGTAAATGAAAAGATTCTTCTTTACTTGAAAAATATTTTACTTTGTGTACATATACTTTTATGTACTTTGTCCACCACTGAGCTTGGGAAGCCAAACTGGTATAAAATGTGTTTTTAAAAAGACTCACATACATTTTTAACCTGGTTTTGTTCCTCTAAACTAGCTAAAATGTCACTACCAGTCTGGACGTGTGAGAATTAACAAGTTCTAAAGAAAAAACACTTGGAGGAGAGCACTAAGAGTCCTAAAAGGCTAATACGTTGACTAGCAAAGAATCTAAGCCATTGTTTGCTCCACTGAAAGTAGTCGTGCTTTCCCAAACCCCCAGATTCGAATAATATGACTTTACCTGACTGTTAGCTCTTACTCACCTCACGAGGTATATGGAACTTGTCCACCACTCCCAGCTCATAGTACATTGAAATACCACATTTAACCAGGTCCAGCTCAGAAAACTCAAAGTCACAGAAATGAAACTCATAGATCTCAGATTCCTTGGTGTCTATTAGCGTGTCTGCCTACAAGACAGTGCAAATGAAATACAGTATCTAATATGTAAAGCTAATGAATCATATTTAAATATTGCCTTTTACTTGCGTCACTTTTTTGTTACCAGAATTTCTTCCAGTTCATCTTCCTCACATTCATCTGGTTCTTTTCCATAAACCTCCTGTGTATTCTAACAAAAAAATAATAAAATAAAATAAAATAATCTTTTAACAATATCACAGGGAAAATCTCTTTGTAGGTTACTATAGGTTTTATATTATACTAATTTTACTGTTTAACATTTTAACAATTATTTAAAGGATCCTGGTTATGCATTATTTATAATATCAGGATACTTTTACTATTAACTGAAGATGTTATTATAAAGAAACTCACCAAGATGTTCTGGATTTCATCCTTTCTGCACTTGACATGGTAAAGCACCATGTCCTGAAAGATGTCCTTGCGATTCTCCAGCTTGTTCATCTTATCATAAGTGTCTGTGTTGAGCACTGACCAGCCCAGGAACTGAGTTAAGGACTGATATAGAACAGAACAAGAACTGGAACTTATTCAAATAAACTGGACTGGAATTCAAGCAGTTTATTTCCATAGTAATAAAGATCAGTCAATGAGAACACACTGACTTAAAAAAAAAATAAAAATAAAAAAACAGGCATAATTTGTCTTCACAGTCTCTGGGTGAATAGTTCATAAATCAATAATGCTGAGACTGCTGCGTAAAAATACAACAGTGACTCAGACTAAATCCTCAAATACCTCCATTAGCGTTTCGTCCATCTCATCGAACGGCTTTCCATCTTTCCTGTTATAGAATGTTGCCACGCCAACTATTTCCTCTTTCTTGTTCACGATGGGTAGAGACAAGACATTCTTTACAGTCCAGCCTGAGTCATCCAAAGGCTCTTTCTTAAAATAATCAGAGTTTGGGTTCAGTTTACATTTCAATTAACACAGCTCATCCAGTGAAACACACACACACACACAAAAAAAAACATAGAAATAATAAATTCACGGAACATACTTGGAAGTTGAAAAAGTCATCCTGTGCAGCGTTCATGATATTACAGATCTGGAGGAAAGACGGAGACCATCAAGATCCCAAGATTCACCAGTACAATAAAGGTTCAACACATTACTTGTGTACTGTATTTGGGTCATGCCTGAATGTTTCTATGCTCTATGCATAGGCAGAGCACTCTTACCAGGCCATTTTCAGCCACATAGGTGGGAAGTCCACTGACCAGGGCCCAGTGATCAGCAGGGGGATTCCTAGATGATAGAGCAAATATACTGTAGTTGCACAGTTGCAAAACTTATGACAGTGTTTAGCATGTATAGTATATCTTTTAGTAGGTGCATATAACCAATCAGCTCTAACATTACAAAGCAAAACATTATGCCCAGTATCCTGTGCGTTACAAACTGAGCCACCTGATCAGCCCTGGCCCCTCGTGGCATGAGTCCACAAGACCTCTAGGGGTGTACTGGGGAGTCTGGGAATTAGTGGCAGATCCTTTTGGATCACTGTGGATTGATGTCTGGTGACTGGGCCTCTGGATTAGACGTGTTTGCCTGGTGCAGCCCATGGATGCTCGATTGGATTGGGACGTCTGGAGTTTGCGGGCCTGGCTGAGCATCCATGGGCTGCACCACACAAACAACTGCTGCTGCCTAAAATGGTGCTGATTTTAGCTACAGTAGCATTGACAATTTCTTTTTGACGAGATGCATTGGCTTTTCTGTGGGATTGGACCAGACATGCTGGCTTTTGCTCCCCATTAGCATAACTCCCGCTTTTTGATCTCAAATCTCTCACTCAGCGTTCATGCCCTCAAATATGTGTATTTGGATTATACATAAAAATATGTCAAATTTGTTATTACTGTAAACAACAATTAACAATTAACAATCCCTGACGTGAAATCCTACAACTCTCTACAACATACTGTAGTGTGAAACTGTATCAGATGATCATTATAATCATCATTACCCAGCACCGGTTATTTACATATACAACAAAGTATGGAACCAGAGCTTCTTTATCAAAAGAAAATGGTGCAAAAAGCCTCCATTTGTGGACGTTGTCCATGATTTTAAATAATTGCAGAGCGCGGTGTGATGTTGATAAATAGATAGATGGGTCCCTTATTTTGTTTGAAGAGAGATAGAGTTAATAGGGAGTAGATGGGAATTAGACAGATGCTCAGTTTCATTATTAGGATTGAAATGAGTACATTTAACAAACAGGAAGGAGAAATTTCATATGTGATATTCTCTAAACTTCCAGTTATTCCATGGCTCCATTTATACATATATTGATTGCATTATAGGTACGTAGCTTCTGACCTGCTTCCTAATTTAGTGCTGCCTCTATAGTGTTATACTTCAGTCGTCTACAGTTTAATAAAAGCAGTGTCTCTATATGACAGTCATAATTGGTGTCAGCTCAAGGCTATAAATAAATCCTAGTAATTATATTTCTGAGATCAGAAATGATAAAAGTGGGGTGACTTACGGTATTACTTTAATGTCCTCCTTTCCATGTAATATATAATCAATCACCTTGTAGAAGATGATTTCCTGAGGGGGAAAGTAATATCATCAGTTTCTACCATACAGATGTACATACTGTACATATTGTAGGATTTAGGAAGTAAAGGTTGTTTAAAGCTACTGTATATTTGATGGTACTCACTCTGCCATCAGGAGTCTTTGGGCCGGTATAAGGAGGCACCTCACCCATTAGAACTGGCCAAAGGTCAAAGAATTCCTAACAACCATAATAAGAGATGCGTATATTCATGTTAGCCCTTACTGATGGGTGAAGTTGTTATTTTCTATAAAGAATAAAACATTTTGTTATGTTTCGCACTAATCCTGGAATGGATTTAAATCGTTTTTTTTCCCCCCTCATCATTCTACACACAACACTCCACAATGTCAAAATATTAAAAAAATATCCCATTTACATAAGTAGTCAGACCCTTACATCACTTGCAACTGAGCTCTGTTGCATGCTACTTCTATCACTGGTCCGTGACCTGCTTCTAGTCCACCTGTGCCTGATTGAATTCATATATAAGCAAGGCATGCCATGTCGGTATAAGGTCTCACAGTAGAAGGTGTATGGCAGAGTGAAAACTGAGCCATTAGGTCTAGAGAATTATCTGCAGACCTGCAAGACCGGATCGTGTTCCGGGGATGGAGGCAAGAAAAATTCTCCAGCAGTGAAAGTGCCTTCATCGTAATCAAGTGGAAGAGATTTGAAACAACCAAAAGTCTGAGTAATCAAGGACAAAGCATCCTGGTCAGACAGGCAACCAAGAATCCAAGGGTCACTATACAGTAAATGAGATCCTGAGCTCCCTTGTGGAGATAGATGGGAGAGCTTTATAGAAGGACAACCATCACTGCAGAACTCCACCAATGAGGCCTCTTTGGTAGAGTGGAAGGCCACCAGAGCAATTCCTCACTAAAAGACATGACAGCCTGCAGAGAGTATGTCAAAACCAGACAGACTCTCAAACCAGGAGAAACATAATTCTCTGGTCTGATGACACAAATGTTGAACCATTGGGACTCAGGAACTTAGGCTCATTACCTCATTAAAAACCATCCCTTCAGTCCTACAATGTTTTTTATTCAATTTGGACTGGGAGACTAGTCGGTACAGATGGAAAAATGGATGCAGAAAAGTGAAGAGCTCTCCTTAGTAAAATCCTTCTCCAGAGTGCTCAGGTTGGGGCACTTATTTTCACATTTCACTGCAATGTACAGTACAAGACTCTGACCAGAATCATACTCCTAAGAAAACCCAGGAGTGGCTTTAAAACAACTCTGTGTGAGTCTAGGAGTCGTCCAGCCAGATTCTGGACCTGAACTGCTCTTTTTATTTTTACCTTACCCCAAAAGAGCAGTTCAGGAGAGACCTGAAAATGATTGTGTCCATTCAACCTGCTTGAACTTAAATGATTCTGCCAAAAAGAATGGAAGAAACTTCCAAAAGAAAGATGTACCAAGATTGTAAAATTGGAGAGTGTAGATGCTGCCAAAAATGCTTTATCCAGGTACTAGTAATGGGGTGACCCCTCAACCCTGGAGATGCGAGGTCAGAGTGCTGCTAAGCCCTAAGCCACCATGCCACTTACCAGAGCCTTCAAAGTCTGTTAAAGAATACTTTTCTCCATTTACAGTACCAATTATCTATCAAGGATCATCATGATAGGCAGCAAGGTTGTGTAGTGTTTAGCACTGTCGCCTTGCTCCTCCAGGGTCCGGGTTCAATTCCCGGCCAGGTTCGATTCCCGTCCTGGCGGGTTTCCTCCGGGTACTTCGGTATCCTCCCAAAGACATGTCGGTTAGGTTAATTGGCGTTCCCAAATTGGCCGTAGTGTGTGAATGAGTGTGTGAGTGAATGTATGTGTGTGTGTGCCCTGCGATGGATTGGCACCCTGTTCAGGGTGTACCCCGCCTTGTGCCCTAAGTCTCCTGGAATAGGGCCCCCTGTGACCCTGAACACAGGATTACATGATATAGGTGAGTGAGTGTGTTTAAATATGTTATTGCATTACTGCAGTGATCAATTAAATCACTTTTGTCTTGGTCATATCCAGAAGGCCCACAGAGTAGCGGTCACAGTTGAGAAAGGCTCGCACTGTGTACAGGGCTTTGTGGAACTGCCTCTCAATATCCGTCAGCTCTTCAAACACTTTGCTGGCAGACCAGAGCAAAACCTGGAGAGGTACAGTAGATGTAGATGGAAACCATTAATAAAGCACTGTGTTGTTGTAGTAGCTAAAACAACAAAATATTACTAATCATCTCACCTGTCCTCTTCTCGTTTCACAGTTGTGCAAGTAGCTCAGGTGAAAAACACGAAGAACAAGATTGGCGAAGTTTAAATATTTGTTAAGTGTCTGGGAAAAAAAAAAAAAAGGAATCAGGTTTAATGCAGAAGGCAGGCGTTACACTAGGAATCACAATAAAACTCAAAAGAAAATAAACCAGGCATAGAAAATAAGGACTATGCATTTCTGCACATTTCTCCACCCCAAGTGTTATGCCATCTGGAACACATTATCTAATTTATAAATCAGAAAGGGAGAAAGAAAGAATTGAAAAGACAGACACCTCTTCATCCTGTGCGGTGAAACAGGAGCCACCGATCTTGTTCACCGCCATCATGACCGCCACCATGTCCTTCCCGTTCATGATGGGAGTTGCCAGCACGTTCTTAGTCTCATACTCGGTCAGTGTGTCCACAAAGTCACTGAAGTGGGGGCACTGAGCGAAGAACCATATGTTAAGAATCATTAAAGCATCATTCAGCGTACAAAGATTCCAATGAAGGTTAAATGCAACATTAGAGCTAGTTCAATTTACTGTATTTACAGTACCAGTTCGGGATGCATTTGATCTTTTCCCCTGAAGTCTTTAAAAGGCTTGACTTATACAATATACAGTACAACCAATTGTGTCATTAAATGCACAAAAACCAAATGTCTGCCTGAACATCTGGATCAGCTCATCCAAAACAAAACAAAACAGATCTAGAGTATTTAATCTGCCTGTCATTCTTGCTACTATAGTTTTATTAGATACCAATATTCCTTACTACTGTATGTACTGTAGTTTATGGACATTTATGACATTTAGCTAAAAAAAAAAAAAAGGTGCAGGTAATTCTGCTGACTTGGAGAACATGGCTTTACGCACTGACCTTTAAATCTAATCCAGGGTCGCTCTAATTCAAGCAAGATTAAAGAGCTTTATTCCCTGTGGCTCGCTGTAGTCAGTGGAAAGAAACAGACCCAATGCACTAACTCCAACCTGCACTTTGTGGAGCGAATAATCCACCAAAAGAGCAATCAGACGATATAATCAAAGAGAATTTCTTCTCGGCATATTGTTAGAGTTGTTGAATATATTGTGATATTTACATCTAGTCATTTAGATGGAAGATGAGCTAAAGCAGAGAGGTAGTGCCTCTGCTGCATTCCATACAATTGGTAATTCAGTCACATTTTCATTGACGAAGATAAAGGCAGGCAATTTATTACAAATGATTATCTGCTCCGGAGAGGTCGTGGTTCTACAGAGAAAGGCTGTTTGCAGGATGAGTAGCAGGTTTTTATGCTAAGAGGGAAAGAAATGGAACTGATTCCTAGAAGACAGGATTTCATGGTTTGCATTTCAGACCAGTGTCATGAACATCTGAGATTATACCTTTATTCTGGATTAAGGATTCAGAATTAAATGAATCTCTAATAAATAATCTCTATAACTAAAAATGATATTTGAAATGTAATATTCCTACAAAAAAAATGTGATGAGCTACTAATATATACTGATTATTAGAGAGCATTGAATGTGTTACAGTTGTTTTAAATCACATACTGTAAATAGAGAACAGTTTGTAATATTGTGCAATATTCGTCCGGCAAACCTACCAGGAAAAGATAATAAACAATTGCACTGAAATGTGTTTTGCTCTTATTTGATTTAGAATGTAGAAAATTGTAAGTAAGACTTGATTTTGTTTTTTATTTATTATATTTCCCATTAATCTATTTCAGTCTGTTGGCAAGTCTCAACTGAAAGTTAGACTTATACTGCCCTCTACTGGTGAAATATTATTTTTAGAAGCAAGTGAGTCAGATTTTATGATGCATTAAGAAATACATGGTCTTACACACAGTTAAACTAGGACATTTTTTTTAAAACATAATTGATATTTACTATAAAGTATAAATATATAGAATGTTTTCAGTCATCTAGATCATTGTTAATGTCTTACAGTAAAAAATGTATATGACTTAATATTTCATTGTTGCGTTTTAATCAGTTCTTCCTCATCACGAATATTGAAAGATTTTAAGATTATAAGACATGTTCAGTCATCTTATCACACCAGCTTTAGACATCATCTTACCTGTGTTACATCAGGTACATTAACTGTCTTCTTAACAGTGGCAACATGACCCACAATACCCATGTCCAGTGGATACACAATCTCACTGTCTGGAGGGACCAGACACTCCTCCATTGTGGCATCTTTGTGGACATTGAAGAGTCGAGTGGCCAGCTCGGCCGTGCCATTCCTTTGCCGGTACATGAACAGGCTCATGCGGTCAGCACGCATGATGAAACTCAGATGGCGCATGAGGTTGAATAGAGCCCTCTCCATCTGCAGGTGGTCCTGCAAGTCCCGCACCATGTCAAACACAACCTCACTCTCCTCCACAGAGCTCAGGTCATGGTACTGACTGATGTCCACTGCAATCTTCTTAGAGGTGGACAGCAGGTTCGACACAACCTGGGCCCTAAAGTGGGAATCGTAGTATTGCTTTGCAAAAGCAGGATTACTGTCCAGGAACCTTTCAGCCACGTCCTGGTCTACTACAGCCATATAGCTGCCTTAGCTGTAAAAATATAAAAGAATCTTTATACTAATGTCCTTTGAGTGTTTCCTGCAGGATTCTAACTTCACACACTCTAGTGGGGTGTGCTCGACACTGAAGATGTGGGCAGAACTAATTGGGATTATGTGGATTGTTTTAAGGAGGCATGCATGCCCTTAATCTTGCATCCAATTATAATTCGGATTACTTACAGTACATGATCAGAGTTCGTATACATTATATGGCTGAAAGTCTGTGTCCTTTTTAAACAACATATTCTACATTAAAAAAAAAAAACTCCCACTCTTCTGGCAAGACTTTCCACAAGATTTAGAAGCATAAATGTCTTGCCCATTGAATTGCACGTTCAGCTACAGGAGCATTAGTGAGGTCAGGCACCGATGTCAGAGGAGGAGGCCTGGGGTGGAGTCGGCATCCCAAATTATCTCAGAGGTGTTTAGTGAAGTTGAGATTACGCCTCTTGAGGTCATCTGCTCCTAACCTTGGTAAAACATGTCTTCATGGACCTCACTTCATGCACAGGGTTACTGGCATACTCGGGCACGGTCACGTTTGCACTTATTGGTTGTATTGAAAGGAAGTTGTAATGCTACAGCACAGAAAAACATGTCTGTGTGGTTATCTTTGTGGTAACAGTTTGGGGTAGACAAACATATGTTCATTATAGTTTGGTGTATAAGTGTCAGAATCTTTAATGCACTCAGTGGAGATAGGCCTCCTGTATATTTGAATACTGTATGTGTGTGAGACCTGTCTAAATAAATTTCTTTTATCTTCACATTAACACATGACAATATATGCCGACTACAGTCTGTTGAGACATGATAAAAGATACCACTTGAAACTCTCAGCCTTAATGTCTGTCACATTAGTGGTTAGCACTGCGTGGGGTGTGTATGCATGAAGTTCGCATGTTCTCCCCCGTGCTTGGTGGGCTTCCTCCGGATAGTTCTGTTTCCTTCCACAGTCCAAAGACATGCAGATTAGGTTATTTGAAGTTTCCAGATTGCCTGTAGTGTGTGAATGAATGTGTCAATATTGACCGTAGGTCCTACCATGATCATAAAATGGGAATAAATTCAATGCAACAGACAGGAGAGGAAATACATTTACATTCTCCTGATTAAACAAAAGGGGTCAAGCAGACAAGAGCCATTTGGATACAGGATATAGAAGGTGTTACCACAGAAGGCGTAAGGAAGCACAGTGAGGGGTCTGTTCTCAGGGCACAGGAATCCTCTTATTAGATTACAATGTCTTACAATATTATAAAACCTTACAAGAGGTTACTAGATGGATTATTAAAATAATACTAATAATACTAATAATACTAATAATAATAAAGGTTGCTTAGTGGTTAGCACTGTGGCCTCGCACCACCAGGTCGATGGTTCGAGTCGCGCTTTGGGTCTATGTGCATGGAGATGGTA
Source organism: Clarias fuscus (assembly GCA_030347435.1). Taxonomy (NCBI): domain Eukaryota; kingdom Metazoa; phylum Chordata; class Actinopteri; order Siluriformes; family Clariidae; genus Clarias; species Clarias fuscus. The sequence continues at coordinate 25,492,602 of CM059214.1, read as the reverse complement.
TGTTCTCCCTGTGCTTGGTGGGTTTACACCGGGTACTCCAGTTTTCTCACACAGCCCAAACGCATGCAGATTAGGCTTACTGGTGTCGCAAATTGATCCTAATGTGTGAATGAGTGTGTGAGGGTGGTGGCGTGTTCATGTGTGCCCTGCAATAGATTGGCACCCTGGGATCGACTTCAGGCTTCCTGCGACCCTGTACAGAATAAGCAGTATGGAAGATAAATAATAATAATAATAATAATAATAATAATAATAATAATGATAATAATAATGATAATAATGATAATAATAATGATAATAATAATAGTAACAACAGCAGCAGCAATCATGATAATGATGATAAGGAGGCGGATTCTTCTTATTATTACTAGTAGTAGCAATAGTAACAACAGCAGCAACAACATCAAAGACAATAATGCTTTATTATTATTATTATTATTATTATTATTAATAATAATAATTGTTATAGTAGTAAAAGAAGTAACACCACCAACAATCATCATGAAATTCTTCATCATCATAGTCTCTGTACTTTGATTATATGTTTTATGAAACACATGTTTATATATGTTTTAATGTACTGGTTTATATGTTTTAATGGAACTAACGTTTAACGTGCCCATTCAAAGCTGTGTCAGCGCGCGCTATGTAACATCCGGGTTCTTTTTGTGTGTTCACGTGACACGCCGTCGTTTAGAAGTGAACCACGTGACAGCGGTGTTCCGTCTCGGCTACAGATCTGGTCGGTGAACTTTGTCGCTGCTGTGTTTAGAGAGAAGTGTCTCTGAGTGTGGAAAGATGAAGCGCGTCATCCGGTGGACACGATAAGATATGAGTGTGTGTGTTAACTGGACGAGGTAAGTCACAGATGAAAGCTGCTGTTAGTACCGGGTTTGAGTCGCTCTGTGTGCGGTTACAGACCTGAAGTTACACGTTGCAAAGTTTTCTTCAATGGCCCATTGATAACCTGCTGGCGTAGCACTTCTTAAAAGACGCGTAGTTTGAACAAAAACACGTTCTTAAAGTTAATGCACTGAAGAAACAAAAAGTAGCGTTTTTCTACTGAAGTTGTTTGTTTCTTTAATCTGTTAAACTTAAATTTCTTAAACGTTCTTGCTGTTGGTTGCTTAACCATGTCTCCTGTCACTTTAGGATGTTTAGACTAAAAATAAATAATGCACAGAGTTGGCAAGAGTCAATGTAATGCCTTTTTAAGAGTAAACTTTTTTTTTTTCTTTTTCATACTGCACTGTCTGTAGGTTCTCTGCTTATTTAATAATGGTTACTGCTGCTAAGTTTGAAGTGCTTTGTTTTCTTTTTAAATAATGTGTTTGTACATTTATTATATTGTTCACTCAATCATCAAAACATAAAATAAACGTTTAAGATTTCGTTATGTTGTACATATTGTTCTGGTCTGTATCTCTACCCCAGTGTAAATCGTAATGTGACCTAATTTTACATATACAAGAGATACATACTTTTCAGTATACAGTATAATAGGAGCAGGAAAGACTTGTTCTGTATTACACAATACATGGATAATAATATTAAGAATAATGTGGTGGATAATAATAAAGGGTTACTAAATATTCTAGTGCTTAATTTGTAACCTTGGTTTTGGTTTTTGATTGATTGATTAAAAACAAAAAGATGTCCAAAACAGTCACTTCCCAGAACTGGAAAAACCTTAAACATTGAAAATGATTCCACACAGGGAAGCAAAACGGATATTGATTTCATGTTTAAATGTTGCTGATTATAATTGAACAAATCCAAATTTAAGGTACTGATGGGTAACTGCAACCAGCATACAGGTGCAATGTGGATTAAAAAGTGGTCTGTATAAGCACTAATATTCTCTTGACAAATAGTTGATAACTGATATTTTATTATGCAGAGCATCAACCACAGAATGGTGATGAGACACTTCCAGTCAAACGCTGAAGGAAAACGTTTGATTGCTGCAAACGTTTCAAATAAGGCCATACTGTATGTCTGTATGAGAGCCTAAAGCAGTCATTCCTGTGAAGCGAGTTGAACGCCTGATCCTTGAAAATTGACGGATAACTTGGCGCCAATTTGTGGATCTGTCCTTGGGAACTGTAAATGCAAACACGGGCTTGAAGTTATTACTTGAAGTGAGTTCCACATGCTTAAGCCATTAAAAGAGTTCCTGAGAGGCCAGTGTTTCAGATGTGATGCAGGCAGTCTGATCATCTCTGGTGTACTTAGAGAGAGAAAAAAATACCTTGGAGGTATTCAAGCACTAGCGAAACACTGGGATAAGTGCAGTAGTAGCAATATACTAATATATACTTGTATTTACTCTCATAATTGTATTTAGTTTTTCTGTGAAATTAAAAGTCCCGGCTTGACTTGAACATCCCATATAATTGGTGAGCTGTTATTTCAGTAATCCTAATTGTAACTTGTAAAGGTTGTAATACAATACAGTATGCAGGAATTTGTGTCTAGAACAGGTCTTTGATACAGGCACCCTGGTTACTGCTATTGTTTTGTGATGATGTATTGAAGGTTTAGATCAGAGTAAGGAAACGAATCTTGCAGAACAAGAACACGCGAACGCTTTACATCTCTGTGTGAGAAAAGCTAAAAAAAAAAAATGGAAATCCTCTATAGCTGTTTACACAGAGGGTGGTTTGTTTATTGGGAGTGGGGGGGCTGTAGGAATTTAGAAGAACCCAGTGTAAGATTGCTTGTGTAATTAATTTGTGATTAGTGCTGATTAGATTGTGATTACATCTATTATGCTTTTTACTGCATGGTATTTCATTGTTAGCACTTGCTTTATTGAGAACAATAGCAGCTTATTGGTGAGAGATTAAATTTCTGCAACCAACAGAAAAAAAACAAAAGAAAATACACCAAGTCTCAGTTTCTCATCATTAGATTAGTCGTAGATTATAGTGTGGCTCAGTTGTAAAGGATTTTTTTTGGGGAGAAAGAGTTTGTCAAGTAAATAAATAACTCCTCTTTACAACTGTGGTGAGCAGAAAAGTGTCTGAGAATGCATTACATGGCAAACATTGAGACAGATGAGCAAATAGACACAGGCTCCTTTACACCAAACAAGGCCAGCAATGGTTTTCCAATGTTCTTATATTTTTTATTTTTTTTGCTCACCATGTTTTGAGTGATTATTTAATTTATATTGGTTTTCCCATCATATCGATATATTAACACTATTCTTTTCTGACCTGTCTCATCGGCAAGGCATTCTTCCTTTTTTTTTTTTTTTTGGATTTTTCCCCGATTTTCTCCCTAATTTAGTCGTGTCCAATTCCTCCCCGTCACTAGGGGGCTCCCACATTAAGGCTACTACTACCACTCAGCCGGGAGGGCCGAAGACTATCACGTGTTTCCTCCGAACCACGTGACGCCAGCCGACCGCATCTTTTCGAACTGCTCGCTCCCGCCCCCAACGGTGCGCTCATGTTTGAGCGCACCGTTGGGGGCGGCGTAACACACTCGGAGGACAGCGCTATCTACTCCCTCCGTTGCGCGAGCTCACAGACGCCCCTGATTGGCTGTAGAGCCGTGATTAATGTGGGAGCACTAAGTACCTCTCATCCCTCCCCTCTGAGAGAGCTCGGCCAATCAGCTCTCTCTAGACCTCCGGCTGCGAGAGGTTACAGCACCACCCGGGATTCGAACTAGCGATCTCCGGATGATAGGGCGAGCGCTTTAACCACTGCGCCACTCGGAGGCCTTGTCATTACCGAATGTGTTCAGTGTCTGAAATTCTCTAACCAACCATCATCGCTCTGGAGATCAGATTTTTCCAAGTCTAATATTTGACTTGAACATTACCTGGAGCTTTTGACCTGTATCGACAGGATTTTATATATTGTGTAACTTTCGCATAAATACCAGATTTTAGGCATATTTGTCACATAAGTTTTAATATTACACAAACGCATAACCAAAGTGTGCTTGAGCTTGAGGACCTAAACTGATGGCCGGTAGAGAATGTTTCCAACAGTTATGGCAAGTTGTCTAGGTCCTAAAGCTGCAAATCAGCTCCATACTATCACACTGCCACCACCATGTTTGACAGTTGGTATGATGTTATTTTTATGCCGTATGTAATGGGATGCACATTTCCTGAAAAGTTAAGCTTTTGTCTTATCAGGACACAGAATATATTTTTGGCAAATGTGAACCAAGGCTTTTGTGTTCTTTTTGGTCAACATTGGATTTCGCCTTGATTCTCCCATGGATGCCATTTTTGCTGACTCACTATCAGTATTTCCAGTATCTAAGCAGGTTGGACAGCAGCAATTCTTTTGAAGGGGCTCTAAAATCCTGTTCCCATTTTTGCCAAGTCATCTTGTGTAATTTTTTTCAGATAAAGCTTACTACCATTTAGCAAATATTGACTTTCCCCGCCTGCCCTGATGCAACTCTTGGTCTTGATACAATTTTTGCTCTGCGATTCACACATCCCATTTCCCACAGGTTGCAATGCACCATGACTTCATTTGTCATTCTAATTTTGAGCATTTACATGTCACTGTTTGTGAAAGCACTATTAAAACCTGTTTTATTTTATTTTTTCCTTAAAGGGAAAGCTCTGGGTCATTACACAATGTCAGGCGCTGAGGGGGACCAGGTTGCAGTAGAAGCTGAATCTGACACTGAACTTCTGACTCCATTCATCCTAGAGGAATGTGAGAGAAAGAACACATCTCTGAAGGAAGTGCTGGGTCAAAAACTGAAAAAGCAATGTGTCTGCAGCTCAGCTCGAGCAAAAGCCTTGCTCCTCGACTCTGTCCCCATTTTGAAATGGCTGCCAAAATATCAAATCAGAGACTGGATCCTGGGTGACGTGATGTCAGGCCTTATTGTGGGCATCCTGCTGGTTCCCCAGTCCATCGCGTACTCGCTGCTGGCAGGCCAGGACCCCATCTATGGGCTCTACACATCATTCTTCTCCAGCATTATCTACACTCTACTCGGAACATCCAGGCATATTTCGGTGGGCATCTTCGGGGTGCTGTGCTTGTTGGTGGGCCAGGTGGTGGACAGGGAGCTGGCGTTGGCTGGATACCTCGCAGATCAGCCAGGAAACCTCACCAGCCTGGGGAATGACACAATTCCGCACTGTGACCGTAGCTGCTATGCCATCATCATAGGGGCAACTTTGACGTTCACGGCAGGAGTGTATCAGGTAGGTGTATGCTTCGACCGGGTTACTTGACAAATACAAAACTTGCCAAATTAATTTCTGTATGAATAGGAGAAACTAATAGACTCAAAGTGAACCCTGTGTGTTCTGTGTAAATATTCCAAGAGGACATGATGTTTTATGTGATTGCTGCATTCTACACTATGATGGCCACGATTAAGTCAACTACACTGACGAAACCTCTGTAACTCTGAGTAAACAACTTTGAAATTACAGGGTGGTTGTTCTCTTTGGAACGAGTCCAAAAGCATTTTTGGAAATTGAAAAATCCAGGATCTTATCTGATTATCAGCCCTCGTTCTGTCATCTCATGTCCTTTTAACAAGAAGATCGTGTGCTGAAGAATGGGTGACTGGAGCTAATGTACAATATAGAGTAACATGAAAGTATAAATATATACAATATCAAAAAATAAAACATATACCCTGGAGTAAACAAAGAGGTTTCAAAATACAATACAGAGTAAGCAACACAGCTATACATTACAAAATAAACAAAAATAATATGCAACAAATCCTAAAAACCTTACACATCAAAGTCACATTCTTGACACTGTAGACATTTTAACTATTCATGAGTAGTATTATTATTATGTAAACTGATTTCTGTAGTTGGAATTGGTATAAATTATGCCTGTTTTATTAAAATGGCTGAGTGGGTAGCGGAGTTGAGAATTAAATGGAAAGGCCACCGGACAGATCTGTTCAAGAGTCTTAATGGACATCTTGAGCAGCTGTCGGTGGTGTGTGAGCGCTGTGTGAAGCCAGTAAGGGGGCTGAGAAGGATCCCGCAGGGACGGGTGATGTTTATGGGTTTAATTTATGGCTGTGCAGCTGCAAGTCACTACGGAGTATTCAACTATGTAAATACTTGTAATGGAAAGTCTGGTCAGGGAACTATAATACCCTTTGTTGATATGTTAGCAGTAGTGTCTGCATACAGGAACCAGTGGACAAATCATAAATGTATTAGATGGCTCACCAAGCAGAAGAAATCCTGACTCAGAAATCCAATTAGCAAGGTTATAACATGACAACGTGTGCTTCTTCAAAGCAGTAACTGAGCTGTAATGTATGGCAGGGGTGACGTTATGCAGCCGTTGTCTTGTATGTTCTGATGAAATCTTTGTTGAGGAAGGATAGTCCTGTTTGGCTTTGTGGCCAAAAGGCAGAAAAATGTTTGTTTTTGTCTAAAACCTGCCCTTTGAGCTGTGGTCTTTTACCATTGCACATAGACTTGACCACAGTAGCTTGATTCTAGTCATACAATGCAGCAACTGTTTTTGTTACCCACTGTACTAGAGCTGTGTGATTTTAATCGATTATGTCTTTTGTTGGTCAGATCAATTCAATGAATCAATCTATGGCTTATTTTGGTGATTATTTCTTCCTCTTTTAAAATTTCGGACAGGAAGTGAGATTATGTAAACCAAATAATAATAATAACCAAAAATACTTTTTGGTGACAGAGGCATCTGTGTGTAAACAGTGCAAGGATGTTGCCAGGCAATGAGGCCGACCACCAAACCGAGCGCTATAACCACTAAGCCAGTGAGTCACAACAGGTAAAGACAGAAACAACCTACTGGGTCTGCTTGTCCTCTAGGCAAATACCAACGATGTCCCAGTTACTTAATGTTATGTGCTCTGTTTGATTTCTGTGCCTGATAATGTTTAAGAAAACATGTATTGTGTAAACTTTTGAAATCCAAGAAACAGTTTTGAGTCGAATATTCTTCCCTTAAAGAACAAGGAATTATTCTTTTATACACAGTCATCATATTAATCTCATAACTAACTAACTGCATTTAACCTAAAGAAACATTCCTAATCCTGACTATTTCATTCTGTTCCAGGTATTAATGGGTCTCCTGCAGGTCGGATTTGTCTCCGTCTTCCTTTCTGACTCTCTCCTAAGTGGCTTTGCCACTGGTGCCTCTCTCACCATCCTCACCTCACAGCTGAAGTACCTGCTGGGATTGAAACTGCCTCGTGCCCAAGGTTGGGGCACATTGATTAAAACCTGGATCAAGCTCTTTGAGAACATGGGCAAAACCAACATGTGTGACCTCATCACCAGCCTCCTCTGCCTGCTGGTTTTAGTGCCTACCAAAGAGCTGAACGACCGCTTTAAATCCAAACTCAAGGCACCCATTCCTTTTGAGCTGTTTGTGGTCATCATTGCCACACTGGCTTCCCATTTCGGTAATTTCCAGGAGAGGTATGGATCCGAGGTATCTGGTGTTATTCCAACAGGTTTCATGCCCCCTCAACTGCCAGCCTGGGATCTCATACCCAACATAACGCTCGATGCCTTCTCGATAGCCATTGTTGGCTTCGCCATCACCGTGTCTCTGTCCGAGATGTTTGCTCAGAAGCACGGCTATGTGGTCAATCCCAACCAAGAGATGTACGCCATCGGGTTCTGCAATATCATCCCGTCATTTTTCCGCTGCTTCACCACTAGTGCCGCCCTGACCAAGACCCTGGTGAAGGAGTCGACTGGCTGCCAGACTCAGCTCTCAAGCCTGGTCACTGCTCTCGTGCTGCTGCTGGTGCTACTCGTCATCGCGCCTCTCTTCTACTCACTACAGAAGTAAGTGTATAGTGTAATGCATTGCAATCCTAGTCCAGGAGAGGAGAAAATAAATGCATTAAAACCAGCCGAGTGAGAAATCGATTGAGGTGTGATTACAAGTAAACTTTGAAGTGCAAGTGCAGAAACCCAAATACACATAAAAACACTTTCTTTTATATTAGTACACCAATGTTAATTGGTGTATTAAGGAGGGTAAGGAGGGGGGTGGGGTTTAAAGCCCAGGGCTTTTACTTTTTGCTGGCCGTAATTTCAGTCACATTTTATTTTCACATTAACAGTCACATTAATTATTATTCCCGTGTTCTCTGCTAATAAATGCAAACTTCCCAGTATAAATGGTAGGTGACTGAACCAGAGTTTTTGCGGTTTAGGAGACGCTTTCGTAAAGGTGATTTTAGACCTCCGTGGTACTGGGACGATCATTTACAGGGATGATAAATTGCCCCCTTACAATAGACCTTAAAGATTTGGGAGAGTTTTCCATTTTCCGCTTGCTTCTGTTTTTACCCCCCGTAGCCTCACCTGGACCAAGATGAAAGATCTTGTTCTTGTGGGAGTTCCAGTTTCACATCCTTAAATCTCATTCACCATCTCCTCTCTTTTGTTTTCAGATGTGTGCTAGCCGTCATCATTGTAGTGAACCTGCGTGGTGCCTTACGTAAGTTCCGGGACGTTCCACAAATGTGGCGTGTGAACCGTATAGACGCTGCTATCTGGCTGGTAACCATGGCCACGTCAGCGCTGATAAACACCGAGCTGGGCCTGCTGGTAGGCGTACTGGTGTCCGCGTTCTGTGTCCTAGGTCGTACACAATGTGCCCGGGCACTTGAGATGGGCCAAGCAGGACATCGTGACCTCTTCAAGGACCTGGATTCCTATAAAAACCTCCACAGGCAACCCGGGGTGGCCGTGTTTCGCTACGAAGCTCCTATATATTACGCCAACCAGAGTCTGTTTAAGAAGTCTCTGTATCGCAGCGTAGGTCTGGACCCGCAGAAAGAGAGAGTCAGGCTCAAGAAGCAGGAAAAGCAACCCAGTAAAGAATGCTCTGAAGTATCCACAGTTAATTTTCATACAGTGATCCTCGACTGTAGTGCCGTGCTATTTCTGGATACAGCTGGAGTCCGCGCACTGAAGGATGTGCGTAAGGATTACAAGGAGTTTGCCGTGCGTTTGTTGTTGGCCCAGTGCAACACGTCGGTGATGGATTCACTGCGTAGAGGTGGGTATTATGACCCCAAGAGCACAGAAATCATCTTTCACACGCTCACTGACGCCATCCATCACGCCCAAAGCTGTCAGTCACAGAACGGCGACTGCGAGACTCGTTGCTGATGAAATGCTGCAAGTTTACTACACTGTCTAGCCATCCTAATGTGCCTTACTGGAATCTTTTAAACTGATTGCTTTTGTATTATCTTAATCTATGATGGGTAATGGAAGGAATTTATCTGGATCTCTATTTGTATTCAGCACTTGTTTCTTATATGTGTTAAAATTCAATTCTGAGTATTTTCAGAAAAATCATTGCCATTACAAACACAGTAAAGTGTCATTACTGTTACAAAGTTTGTTACTGATTGTTATTGCCCTTATATTGTCTGGGTTTTCTCAAGAACTAATTCAAGTGCAAAAACAGTTCAACCTTGGACACATGTGTCGGCAGAGGTTCTACAATTTGCCGGTCAAAGAAAAGAAAGGAAAGAAAGAAAAAAAAGAAAAGAAAAAGGTGTCAAAAGGAAGCTATTGGTTACATGTTTTAGATCAGTCTTACCAAATAGTATAAATCTATAAAGATGATTGAAGGTATTTAACTATGTGTAATCAGTTAAGGAGCCTGCTGCACTAGCGTCTTTTTTTTTCCCCAAGTTTTTTTTAATGATGGTTTCAATCTAGCAGAAATAATTTCATTTATTTGAATGTATTTATAATTACCAAATACCTGCCTATATTAAGTGTTAACGTGCTACCAGCACACACACACACACACAGGCTATAGTGATTACCTCTCCCCCCCCCCCCTCCATAAGACAACGCAAAGAGAAATGTTTACTGAGCCTCTCCCTCTGCGGGAGATTATTCCTTGTTATTCTGATTGTTACATTCAGGGTAATTGCTGCATAACTGCTATGCACAATCAGGACATTCAGAAAGTCAGAAGCTTTATATATTTGTTCCATAGAAATATGTTATTTATCAATGAACGCCGATATGCTTTGTGATTTAATTGTGCTGCTTTGCCTAGATTTATAGATGGGTCTGTTATTATTTAATTCTTTAATTAATTATAATATTTAACACTATAGGAAGTATTGTTTAATGTTTTTTTTTCCCCAACATGATTGTTGGCATGGCAAAATGTTGTCTTTAAACATACTTTCAATTGTTACAACCTTTATTTTACACAGAATAAATCATATTTAAAGGTTCCCTGTCTTGTAAATTTATTGCATTTGAATAGTAAAAGATAAAGTAGTAAGTTAAGATTGAGAATCTATCACTACAGGTATTATTCCACTCACTCACTCACTCACTCACCCATCGTCTATACCGCTTTTCCTGTATACAGTGTCGCAGGCATCTAGAGCCTATTTCATGAGACTTAGGGGACGAGTCGGAGTACATCATGGACGTGGTGTCGATCCATCAGAGATATTCTGATGGTTGTCCTACCAAGCTCGTTCTATCTTCGTGTGTTTCTCCTCCTAAGTCAGATACTTGTGCTAAATTAAGAAGCAACATACTGTAAGACTCCTAAATACAGTGAAACCTTGGATTGCAAGTAATGTGGTCTGTGAGTGTTTTGTAAGACAAATAAAATATATTATAATAAATTTTAACTTGATAAACAAGTGAGGCCCTGACATACGAGTAGTAAGTGAGCTTTGTCTGCTGAGCAACACATGATCACAGCTGAGCCAATGGTTTTCTCTCTTGTTCTGTGGGATTGTGGGTAAGCATCTCCCATGCTCAGTCTCAGTGCGCGTGCATCACTCATATAGTCAATGTCTGAGTGCGTGTGTGCTGTGCCCATGTGTGTGCACGCGTAGAGCATTAAAAAAAAATTTTTGTGTGTGTGTTCAAATGTAGTGACTGTTCTTTAGTAGAGACGTTCCTTGATGAAGTTTGCAGACAGAGACTCTGTCAGGTAGAAGTGATTCCGTTTGTGTGTTTGTGTGTAAAAGTAGTCCTACACAGTAGCTCCCCTCCTCTCACTTCTTGTCTTGCTCCAGTCACGATTCTTCTCACAGGTAAAGTGCAGGTTAATTTGTTTTATTTTTATTTTGTATTAATTATTTTTATGTTAATATTTTTTTGGGTTGTGGAACGAATTATCAGAGTTTTAATTATTTCTTATGGGGACTGGAACAAATTATAAAGGTTTAACTGTACCTCACAGTTTACAATTTCATTTTGTACATCCTATAAATCCTGTGTAATTTATGCATTCTATTTTAATTATATTTATTTTCGTAATTTTGGTAAATTTGAAAATTTCCAGCCTAAATTTTTTATTATTTAAATTTTAACTTTTAGTTTTTAATCATACTCATAGTATAGTGCAATTCTTTTTTTACTGCAGTGTAATCTTTCTATTTTATGTCACGGACAGTCTTACAAGCATTTCACTCAGTATCATACTGTGTATGATCAATAAAATTTGAATTTCTATATGTATATAAAAACTTTAGACTTGTCATTGGATGCTAAAGTGAAATGATCAAATGTGGAATTGTTCCCCATTTACATACAAAGTATAGAATCACAGGATGGATGAAGGAAGACTTTTGACTTTTTATACATTTCAAACTTTATAAGAGTACATTAAAAGTATAAATAGTTTTATGAAACTAGATAAGACTACACTCATCCCATATTTTTCCCGAATAATACAGAGTTCAAGTATAACATGGCAAAATATTATTTCTTTTGTTTATTTATTAATTGATTAATCAGTTGATATTTTTTAATTATAAAGTATTTGCTTTTTATTTCCCAACTAAGTAATCTTCCCCAATGCTACATACTGTATAATTATTATACACTATGTAGCATGGGGAAGATTACATAGTATAATATACTATAATATGACACAGCTACTGTATATACTAGGTGCATCACTCTAATCTCACCACTAGAGGGCAGCATCGTCATACTTACGTTCTGGCATTGCATCCAGATCAAGCTAATGATATTTGTGGTCAAATTTCTGTATGAGAACTGTCAAAACATCCTGCGGTTTCATGATCTTGTTGACAGCTCATTCCTTTGGAAATCCCGAAGGGAAAAGTGTCTGTCATGTTGACATTTTCCTGCAGCTTAGCCGCTCCCTTGGCTGGTCTTCGTAATACCATTAAACTGTCAGACTAGATTGTCTCCTGTCAAGGAAAAAACAAATGCATTCTGCCTCATTTGCAAGGCTGAGACACTGGATGTGTCCAAAGAGTTCATTGTCTCGATGACGTTAGCAGGAGTCTGCGGATGGTGGCCGTCTCTTCTCTCTTCTCTCATTCTTCTTTCCAGCCTTACATTTGGTGTGCAATTAATTAATTAATTCAGTTTTTTAATCAAGGTATTGGGATTATGCAGATGAATGTCCCTCATCACTTTGTTCTTTAAACAGAGATTAAACTCCAGAATGTGTTACCCCTTTTTCCTTTATCATACTGTAATTTCTTGTGTGAAAAATCCTCCAGCCAATTGACTTTAAAAGCACTTGCAGTGTTCGAGAGATACATGATATTACATGTGCGTTACTCTCAGATAAGATTCAATGTGCCTAAAAAAAAAAAAAAAAAACTCTTTCAATATAAAACTGTAAAACAATTTCCAGTCTATCAGTACAGATTTATTTCACATACACATAATATAATTATTTACATAATAGGAGGATTATTTAAATATGTCCAGAAATATCCTGATGGTTTATTAAAACTACAGTTCTTTTATTTATTTATTTATTTATTTATTATTCCTGAACTTTCCACCAACGGCCCACATTATGCTCAAGTTGACATTGTTTACAGGGCTGCTTGACATTGAGCTATTGAGGTTTGGCTTAAACCCATTCAGTTCAAGTAAGCAGTCAAGCAGGCTAATAACTAGAATAATTCAATAAATAATATATAAAAAGTTTGATTATGATGAATTGTTATTTATTGTTAAAACATGCTGTGTGCTTGAGCAGCAGGTAAGAGTACAATGTTAACCCTTTAAAGTATATTGCATTCATTGGAATACTTGGAAATTCCAAATTTTAAGACTCTGAACCATATACTGTATATGGTTCCTCACACATCTGGGGTGATAATTTTTCCAAAACGTGTGTGTGTGTATATATATATATATATATATACACACACACATTTCCTTGTTTTTTTATTATAGTTTTTAATATTGTACTGTATATTGTTGGAATTCGAACAGAACAAATGTGGAATTATGTAGCCAACAAAAAACATGTAAAAATAAATAAATAAAAACACCCTTTGCTTTGATTACAGCTTTGCACACTCTTGGCATCCTCTCAGTCAGTCGTGTGAGGTACAGTAGACACGTGGAACGGTTTTCCAACAATTTTCAATTTTGAAGAAGTTCCCAGAGGTGTTGAGTACTTGTTCGCTGTGTTTCCTTCACTTTCCGGTCAAACTCATCCCAAACCATCTCAATTGTATGTAGTTTAGGTTTGGATTGTCAAGGCCTTCTTTGCCTCAATTCGACCATGAAGGCCTGACTCATGCAGTCTCCTCTGAACAACAACAACAGATGTTGAAATATGTTTGCCGCATTTATGTACAGTAGGCTCTAATCTAAGGTGCTGTAAATCAGTGGTTTCTGAGGCTGGTCATTCTAATAAACTTACTGTATAATCTGCAGCAGAGAGAGAGAGAGAGAGAGAGATGTTGGTCTTCCTTGCATGGGACAGTCCTAATTTTTTTTTTATTGATTGACTGTCATTTCTTAAAGTAATGATGGGCTGTTTTTTATTTTTACATAATTGAGTGTTGCTTTTGGATTTGTACTATAAATGTAGTAGCACTTGGGGCTGGAACCTATCACAGGAGACTTACAGTAGGGCGTGAGATGGGGTGCCTAATCCATTGTAGGGTGCGCGCACACGCACCACGCTTTGGACAAATTGGGGTTTGCCAGTTTATCTAATCTGTATGTCTTGGGACTGTGGAAGGAAACCGGGGTTCAATTCGATTCAATTCAATTTCATTTGTATAGCGCATAAGCTCATAAGATCATAAGAATTATGGGAGTACCCAAAGGAAACCCACCAAGCACAGGGAGAACATGGCAACTCCATGCACACATACCCCGTGACAGGAATCACGGTACTGAATTGACTGGTACTATAGACATACAGTAAAACGAAAATCAACTGTTCAAAAATACAAAATTATTTATTTACTTATTATTTATTTATTTACAAAAATGTGTTTTTCGTGAAGTACTGGCACTGGCACTTGTTACCAAATAGGGTTCTTTCCCCCAATTAAAGGTTAAGCATTTTTATCTGCTGAATTTTTTTTTTTTTTTTACCCACGTAAAACAACAGAACAAAACACAAAACAGCCCTGACTGCAGAAACAGAAAAAGGCAATGGGCAAGCGTCCTAATCAACCTCCCAGCTGATTGGAATTAGAAAATGCTATAATTATCTATATAATGAGTTAGCTAATTATTGGTCATCCATAAATGCCCCTCTAATTTGTGAGTGAGAACTCTCATGAGTGTTTTTTTTTTTTTTGGTGGCACAATTCATTCTTATGTAAACTTCCTCATTGCTTCCAGTCAATATCCTGAAATGAAGTGGACAGAAAAACTACCCCTATTCCGAGCAGTTCTAAGGCACAATATGCGGTTGTCTTTAAAATAATATGTTGCCTTGCTGTTGCATGCACGCTGGCTTTGCTTTACATTCAGGTTGTGGCTGCATGTGAACTGTATGGATGTGTTTTGGCTTTGTTTTGCAGGTTGTACTGTGGAAGCAGTAGGTTGAGATAAGGGCAAGTTCTTGGCATCTCAATTCGTCTTCTGCCGTCGCACCTGCATAAATCAACACTATGTCATTGAATTGCATTTCAGGAAAAAATAAATACAATAAAATAATACATTTAAAAAATCTCATATGGATGGTAAATGTTGCGTATGCCAAAGAGTTTCAAGACTTTTCATGGCCAGCAATAGAAACGATCTCAGCCATTTTGTTTATGTCTTTTATTTAAGCAATATGTATGTATTCCATGACTGTTTAGCTTGATCTTACTTTTTCTATACTATCTTGTAATTGAATCAAATCCCAAGTGGCCTCCTATTCACCTTGCTTGTGCCCTACATGTGCCCTATACAGGTAGACTGAGAATATAACATAATGGAGCTGAGTGCCCTACTGTACCTAGTGGCCTAGAGTGGGTAGTAAAGCTGAAAAGTGCTTGCTCGTTGTGCTTGACTCATTTCTAAAGAAATCCAAGCATGGGTTTGTGCTGTGAACTGAGATTTATATGAGGACAAAACAGATGCAGTCAAAGCACATCATATTATTGTGTCTTTTGTCAAAAGTACGCGTGACTCACAAATCCAGATCTTTGCAAACAGTCCTTGTGTTCCCTGTTATATATAGGAAAGTTCAAGTTGGCAGATGTCTTACCATGGAACTATGACGTATGTCACATTTACAGTATGTCATGTCGATCATTGGTTAGTGCAACCTGACCTGCCTGGCCGACCTGCCTGGCTAACGCAGTAACATTTCCTCTCCGTCTCTAGCACAGAGATGCCGTACATAGTCTTAAATACGCCAAGCATTTACCCTGACTCTATAATTACTAAATTTAGCTGTGTTAGAGCAAGAAAACCAGTCCAAGGCAGCAAGAGAACCATTGTTGGGGTTATACAGTATGAAAGCAAAATCATCAAAAATCATCAAACTGTTGAAGAAACTCCTGTTGCCCTCCAAGCATTAATACTTATAAAACAAGGTAAAGTCAATCACACTGATGAAAAGTGAACCATTCTACACTTATTTGCTATATTTTCCATGGTGACTAGTAACCTCTGGGTACTTTCATGTTGTCTTCCTGCAGAGATTTACTGCATGTGTGCTGCATCCAACCCCAGTCCTGTATTACATGCATAACAGAGCCTGTGAATATATAAAAGTCTTAACCTACTGTGGTTGCTGCAGAAAAGTTTGAAGTATAAAGATGTAAAGAAGATCAGTTAGTTCCCTGGAACAATATCGTTTTGAACATTCATATATAGCGAATTACTGTTAATTGAAAGAGAAGGGGGTAAGGGGGTAAACTGGTGTCCACCAGGGTTTGAATTACATAGAGACTTTTTTTTTTTTTTCGAGATCCATATTTTCCCATAGCCACCACAACTTCCAGTCACATGCATGCAAATACAGTAAGTCCCCGACTTACCAACAGTTGAGTTACAAATTTCTGCAGGTACAAACGTGGATCTATGAACATTTTTAGATGCAAACAAATTTTGGAAGTAGCTCATGTGTGTATGGGATATGAATATTTACAATTATATACACTATTTTCATTGTATAAGTGAATGTATAAAATATCGAAAGTCCAGTATATTGTAGGTGTGTGTATGTGTGGGGATGCTGGAAAAATTTATCGGCCTCACAGGTTTCAATAAATCAATCCGGGAGCACATTGTTAGAAAATGGCTGTACTGTGAAGCGTTCCTGATGGTGAATAATCCTACAGTCATTTCGGAAAATCTCACACGAAACAGAGTTCACAGTTCGAAACAGCTCTAAGACAAAATGGCGTCCGTTCAAGCACGCAGTAAACACCATGTAGTGTTGTCCTCCCCTCCCCACATGTCTTCACAGGATCCCTTTAAACAAGATCAGCCGACCCCACCGCATCACCGGGATGCCTCTCGTGTTTTGGAGGCGCAGTCTTGTGAGAGTCTAATGCGGAAACACAAACACCAAACTGTGTGTTTGCTTTTTTTATGCTTTACATTGTATATTTGAGTCAATAAGACTTACTTTGTCAGACTTATGAATGAATCTGACTTACAAGCGCACTCCTGGAACAAAACTTGTTCGTAAGTAGGGGACTAACTGTACACAGTGGCAGTTCTAGTATGTATGCACCTTGGGCGAACTCTCTTTCAGCGCCCTGATACAGGGCATACATACATACATATGGAAAGAAATAGTGTTATTCTTGCCTATTTTGTTAGACTATATTATGTGATTAGATATCCTATTCATAATATACTGCATACCTTTGTCTTTTGTCCATTGGTCCTCTTCTGTCTTCTTTCTTTCAGAACAGGACACCTGATAGCTTTGACCCTTATTTATTTATTCATTTATTTATTTATTTATTTATTTTTTATGAGCATGAGGGCATTACACACCACCAATTGGCAGTCAAGACGAAATCATTCACAGTTAATACACATTTACATAGTTATAATATGTTTTTTTTCTTTCAGGAACTTACAGAAAATATAATATAACCTCTAACACAAAAGTAGACATTTTTGCCTAGACAAATTTGTCTCTGTGCTCTGCCTAAAAGTCTCAAGGGAGGCTTTCAAGGGAGCTTGTGTCCTTTTCAATTGAACTGGGCTCCCTTTAGCTCCCCTCTAATTCGAACCATTGAAACTGAATATATGGTGCTAATTTGCAATGCCACATATTGAGTGCCTCAAGTCAACACAGTGACCGCACTTTGCTTCACTAATAGAAAATGACTTCGCACTCTCTGAAAGTTTTTAATCTAACTTAGGCTTGAGTTGTTTACGGATTAGATTAGAATGTATTGGAAAGTCATGACTATAGCCAAGACCTCATGTCTTTAAAAATGTGAATGTGAATAAAAGATGTGAATAAAATACGCAGACTAGTTGTTGAAAATGTTCTTTTTTAGTGTTCATTAGTAGTCTATATGATTCATCTTATAATTGCAGGCTGTACCAAGTGTAATGCAAAAGTGGACACTGTTATTCAAATGTTGGTAGAGTAATTCTTAAACTCTTCCTTTAGACAAAAGTTCTGTACAATACGGGGTCCATCACAAGCGATGCATTTACACCATTGTTGAACCTAACTCTTGAAGCATGTTGTATGTTGTGTTGTGTTACAGTACGTACAGTACAGTCCATTGCTATTCATGGACATGATTCCTTTATTTTCACATGCAGTTTTTATATATGATTCACTTATATGACTCTTATACACTACACGATTCTTTCACATTATTCATGCATTTTCATATGTGATTCTTTAATATGATCCATTTATTTACCATACAGGGGTTATGCATTATACAGTACACATATATTTTCATTGTCATTTTTTACATTATTTCGTATGCACTTGTTTTTAGACATGATTCATTTGATTCATTTATTTTCATGTGATTTGTTTTCCTTGCAATTTTTCCTCATATGATTTGTATCATTTAATTTCTTGTTTTCCTCCAAATATGAATTTATTTAACATGTCCTTTTTTCCACACGATCCCTTTCTCACATGTTTTTCCACATGATTCATTTATTGTTTACATCGCAGATTTTGTACATAATGTGATGTTTATTTGAGCACACAAGTGCAATACCAAGACATAATGCACACTCACATTATTTTCTTCTAAAAACTTATGATCACATGCGAAATATACAGTATGTTTTTTTTTTTCCATAACAAGACGCCGTACACAGCCCTGAGAAATTTCAGGTTTGTTTTGTTTTAAGTACACCTGATCCGGCTAATGAGCCATGAACTACTGTATGAAGTCAATTATAATATAGGCAGATGAAAGCAAGAGCAACTTCTGAATCTTGAATGAAAAAGAATACTTATTTAATAATTACATAATTTAAGAAATTTTGTTTTCACAAATCATTAGAATTCGCTTTAAACTTGACCCGCCACTTTGGCATACTCCCTCTCTCCCTGACCAAATCTGACATAACCAGTGGTTCTCTGGATCAATGGGCATAAACTTTGGAAATTGTAACCCTCTTTAGTGGAGATGGCGAAAGAAGAAAAAACAGAAAGTACATGAAAAGGAAGTGCTTTACTTGCGTTTTACTAATGACATGAAATAGGTCTGCTTAGAGATTAAACATGTGAAAAAGAGCTGAATGGGACGGAGTGGATTTGAGAGAATCATTTTTCATTCCTGATTGGTTTTATAATCTCTTTTGTATGGCAGAAATAGATTAGAACCAAAAAAATGACTTTTCCTTTTTTCAATGTGGTATCAGTTTCCCCATATATCAGATGAAGTTTTAAATAATGAGCAGGTTTTTCATCATAAGCAGATATTTGGATAAGAGACATTTTCTCTATTAGAATAGCTGCTTTCCGAGCTTAAAATCATGTGGATGTCGTCTGGCTCCCATTGAATCCTCAGTGGAATTAATGCTTTTGCTTCTGTACGATGTTAAATAATAAGAGACAGATTTATGAACGTGGTGACGATACAGCTGTTCAGCCCATCGAAATCATCTTCCAGGAAAAACCATTCGTGCTTGATATGACCAGTGAGAAAGATGGTCTCAATGTTTTAGCCATCATCAGCTGTGGGAATATGTTACCGCGCCTAATGCTTTACAACAGTCACTGAGATACTTGTTCTCATCAATCTACTGAGCATTTCTGGGTACCACCAAAGAACTCCTCCTATAGCACATATTCAATGTAATCATTAAATAATTGAACATAACATGACAATATATAGTACAGTCAAGTCTGTAAATTTTGGAATAAAGATAAGTTTTTAGCATCTGTCCTCTGTGCACCACATTGAATTTGGTATGCAGGATGCAAGGTGTGAGCGGAATCAAGATTTTCAGCTTTTAACTTAAGGGGTTTGACAAAAGTATAGCACTAATCATTCAGGAATTACAGCTTTAAAATTTTAATACACACACCCCATTTGGGGGCTCATAAATAATAGAACAAACTAACATGATTACAAACATAAGGATTGTCATTAATACTTTGACATGAACAAGTGCTGAGGTTCCTTCCTCAAAATGCTTTGCCCGGCTTTTACTGCAGCTGCTTGTTTGTGGATCTTTCTGCCTTCCGTCTTGTCTTCAGTAAGTAAAAAGCATGCTCTATTGGGTTGACTTGGCCAGTAAGGACTATCGCATTTTATTTTGCATTGGGTAGCTTTCACAGCATGTTTTCGGTCATTATCCATCTGTCATTTCAAGTAGTGGGAATATTTTTTTTTATTTGAGAGGAGAGTATAGCTCTACACACTTAAAGAATTCAGCCTTATCCATTTATCAGCATAAACACCAGTGACCCGGCTCCACTGGAAGCCATACAGTACGCGCTTATGACCAGCATAACTATGCCATAACTCTGCCTCAACTACAGTATGTTTTACAGATAATGTGGTAGACTTTGGGCACGCTTCCCATCATTTTGGTATCATCAGTCCAAAGAATCCGGCAATGATTTTCAGGGAATTCTGATCTAGCCTTTCTGTTCTTGAGTGTTACTAGTGGTTTGCACCTTGTTGTGAAATACCTGTATTTACTTCATACAGCTGTCTATTGACTGTTGACTTTAAAAATGACATGCCTACCTTCTTCACCATGGACAGAATTCTGCAGTCATCTAATTTGGTTGTATTCCAGACCTTGCCATTAAGTTTTTTTTTTTTTTTAAAGAATGTTCCAAACCATTGTATTGCCCATTGCTACAGTATCTCTCTGATAAGTTTATTTTGTTTTTTTGTTTTTTTTCACCCTAATCATGGGTATCTTGCATAGACACCTCTTTGGACCTCATGCCAAGAGATTAAGTGAACAGCCACTATTGTGATGGCTAGATAACTGAGTCTATTTGTCAGAGCATCTCAAAAACAACAGGTCTTGTCAGATGTTCCCAAAACAGTGGTTGGTATCTGCCAAAAATGATGTAACAAATGACAACAGGTAAATTAGCGACAGGGTCATTGGCATGCAAGTTTTACTGAAGTGCATAGGAAGTGAAAATTAACCCATCTCATCCTACCTGTGAGGGTTCACCACTAGAGGCCACTGTTTGTTTTGTAGTTTTTGTTTGTAGACTCAGTTTCCCAGAAGGCACCTCGGTCAGGTGATGAGGTCTCACCTGAACCGAGGTAGCTAATTAGACATTCTATAAATAGCTGTTTGTTCTGGGAAACTGGGTCGAGCATTTGTTATGTTAAGTGGCCTTTTGTTTGGTTTGGTTATGTTATGTTCTGTTTTGGTTAAGTTGGCATATGTTTTGTGGAGCTGTCTTTGTGAAATGTATTAGTTTGTATTTTAGTCTGTTTGGTTTTCCCTGTGTAAGTACCACGGTTGAATGTTTAGTTCTTAGTCTGTTTTACTACTAACATGGTGATACTAACCTGCCTAGTTCTTAGTCTGTGTAGTCTCCTAGTTTGTCTAGTCTCCACGTCTGCTTAGATCTTAGTCTGTTTAGATACTAACCTGCTTAGCCACTAACCTGCTAGTTCTTAGTCTGTCCCCTACCTAGTCTGCAGTGTACCCAGTCTGTTTATCCTTAGACCTCTGGCTATTAGCCTGTTAGCAACTAGTCTGATTAGCTAGCCTCCAGCTTAGCAGCTAGTGTGCATAACAGCTAGTAGGCTAGGTCTCCATGTTTAGTCAGTCCTCCTGTCTGTGTTAAGTATTAGTCTGTCTATGTCATTTGGTTAATGTTGTTGTGTGTCGTGCTCCAATCAGTAAGCCAACATCCTTTGTTTTGAAGTTTGTTTTGTTCAAATAAAAGGACTTTTTCACACTACCCCTCTGCGTCTATGCCCGCCTTACTTCAGCCCAATGGCTACCAACACAAGCCATTACCACCAGTTTGTGACACTACCTCACACAAAAGTTACTGTAACACAAATTGCTGAAAAATATAATGCTGGCTATGATAGAAAAGTGTCAGAATCTTGCAGCTTGTTATGCCTAAATTGGTTATGACATGAGAACATAAGAACTGGACCATGGAGCAATGGAAAAATGTGGCCTGACCGGATGAATCATGCTTTCTTTTACATCATGTCGATAGTTAGGTGCATGTGTGTCACTTTCCTGGGGTAGTGATGGCACCAGAATGTACTATGAGAAGCAGGCAAGCTGGTGGAGGCAGTATGATGCTCTTGCCAATTTTCTGCTGTTAAGCCTTCAGTCCTTTAATTCATTCATTTTGAACAACTTGTTAATGCAAATATCTAAATCAGCCTATTAACTAGCTGCAACTAAATGCTTGTTTTAATCATATAATCAGGGTAAGCTGCTGAACTTCAAACCAGGTATCAGAAAGGTGATTTAAGTGACTTTGTACCTGGCATGGTTGATGGTGCCAAACGAGTATTTCTGAAATTATTGATCTACAAGGATTTGCATGCAAAACCATCTCTGGAGGGTTACAGAGAATGGTGTAGGAAAAAAGAAAATTTTCTGTGAGTGGCAGCTCTCTAGGTGAATGGTGTCATTGTGTGTAGAATGATGATGGATTCAAATCCATCTTAAGACAGATAGATAGATACATAGTTAAGTACATTCACACTGTAAGTCTTTGATACACAAAACATGGTTGATAGATCTCTCTTTAGTTATCTCTGTCCTGCCTTTATTTTATTTTATTTTTTTAATTCAGCATAATTTCATCTTCTTGGCAAATGACAAGTCTATAAAGATCAGCTGTATTTTCATACAGCTGATCTTTACAGACATGCCATTAAACATGGAGCTGAATTTTATGAGCCCGCAGACAGGAAAATCAAAAGGTGAAAGGTATTTAGCATGTGAGTCACAGATGTTTGTCTTCCCATAGACAAAGTCTGCACCATAATATTGCTTAAAATGTTGGATGAGTCACTGCGTACTGCATTTGGACTCCAGATACCCAATAGGCTGATGGCGCTCCAGTGCAGAGTGCCAATATTTAGTCATATGCAGTGGCTCGCTGGTTCATCAATGTCACTTCCTTAGAGATGAATTAGTCACCTCAACAGGTGGTCAGGGCTTTTTTGAGTGAAATTAAGCTTCTAAAAGGGCCCCCACACACACGCACGTAAACATCCAAAAAAGCAGACAACTAACACTGGATTTGATCCACAAATAACCATGAACCATGCTCTCTGCCTTACAGCTCCAAGGGGAAGAGACAAATAATGGGATGACAAATTTCACATTTCATTCCCACCAATAATTGTGTTTTGATCCAGAGAGGTTGAAGCGTGATCTATCAAAGTGCTCCCAGCACAATACTGTAATTTGTTGTGTACAGGGCACCTGGGTATGCCCATCCTTTTCCCAGGAAAGACTTCGATTAGACATTTTTACACTTGTACAGTAGTTTACTGGGAAACCTGCATCAATGACTTCAATGATAAGGTTTGAATATGGTTTTTAGATTCTCACACGCTACTATGAAAGTCATAGACAGTTTTAGTGCATAGCTAACCTCAAGTACCACTGTAAAGAGTTTCAATGTATTACATACTTTATTTACAAAAGTGTGGCAGTAGTTTGGTTAGCTCCTTTCTTTTAGTAGCTTGTAGTGTCGGTAGCTACTTTAATAATAGGAGCTATAATAATAATAATAGTACTGTGGCTGTAGCATACTGTAGCTATTTTAAACCATGAGTAGATTATAGTACGGCTGCAACTAACGATTATCTTGATAATTGATAGATGGCAGATTATTTTTTCGATTACTCGGATAAAACTAAATGCTTCGTTAATTTGATGTTTTGTTTATAACTATATAAAACCATAAATCACAGTATTAGTTATGTATAAAACTAAACTTTAAAAAATCCAAAAGCCACATATAGAGTTTAATTATCTTTAATTTTGACATTTTAAACCTTAAATTAAAAACAAAGTTTGTTTTTGAACAGTAAAACTCCAAAATATCCAAAATATAAATACATAAATAAAAAAGCTAAACAATTGATGTACTCTTATTATATTGGATGGCACCTGTTATAATGGTTGCTTGTTGTGGAGTGCATGGGGGATTTCTTTTTTGAATGAACTCACTTATGCTGACTTGTCTCTTTCTAAAAATAAATAAATAGACAACAGCATTTGAGTATGCAAAATACAGCATTTTAACAATAATTGCAGATATTGCCAGCTGATAGAGAAGGAAGAGCCAATCAGAAGTAGTGTGTGGAAGTCTGTGATTGGCTGGACAAAATTGAGCAAGCGTACAGGTAGAGTAGAGCTCGCACAGAAAATAAATGTTGCTTGAGCGTGAAGGCAGAGTCGCGCGTGCACGGAAAACATGTTAAGCGAGCAGGGGAGACATTGCACGCGCAGAATCGAGCTGTTGAGCGCGCAGACACTGCACGCGCATAGAGTGCTTTTTCTGCTCTCAAAATGTCAAACCGCGCGCTCAGAATTGTGGCAGGAATATAACGCCATAGGCGCACGCTTTTTCCTGCAGACGCTTCTGTAACCTCCATTGCACGAGGTTACAGAAGCTGTGTACTGTGTGTATTTGTGCATCTTCTGGTCGCGCTCCTCAGTAACGTTAGCAGTCCAACTAATCGATAACGCCATTCGTTGACAACGAAATTTCATTATCGCTAATTATCGATTTTATCGATTAGTTGTTGCAGCCCTAGATTATAGCTTGACAAGTTGCAGCGGCAATAGTTTCCTCGACACTGGGCATGTCCTTTGGACAATGTCCTAATTGTCACACTAACTGGTTCACTCTGCAGTTCTTTCAGAGAGTGATGGTGTCTGGATTGTTCCATTCTACACTAATGATCTACAGCAGACTGGTCTGATACAAGCAGACTGCAAGTCTTTTCCTCTCATACCATAAGGTCTTATACTGGTACCAGATCATAATGAAGTTGTCTCTGAAGACTCTGTTAGTCTGCAGCTAAATTGGTGTCAGACACAATCTTTCTCCAAAAGTTTGAGAAAGTTATTACAACAGCATTAAAGTAAGCTATTACCTGACACAGCAGCAGAG
This sequence comes from Clarias fuscus, assembly GCA_030347435.1. NCBI lineage: Eukaryota > Metazoa > Chordata > Actinopteri > Siluriformes > Clariidae > Clarias > Clarias fuscus. Next base: position 25,467,802 of record CM059214.1, on the reverse strand, counting down.
GGAGGTACTATAAGTTAATGAAGCTGGTGTACTGAATTATTATAAACATAATAAGCATTTTAACTCATGTTGGATGTTTTGGGAAACTCAATTTTACAGTGAATCTCCATATAGCATACAGTACTTATCAATGTTTTAGATGCTAAACAGCTTAATGAATCAGATTGTGTAAAATGTGACCTTATACAACACGTGGTTCTGACCGAGTAATCTAATTAGACGAGGGTGATTCCACAAGTGGTGATATATAGCGTACCAGCACTGGGACGTTTATCACTCCATGTCATAGTGATGTGTCGTTCATGAACGATTCGTCCTTTTTGAACAAGTCTTTAATGTGATTTAGAAGAAAGAGTAGTCTTAGAGAGTGATTCGTTCATTTTCTACTGGGAGCGCATGCACAAAACCTCTGGAGGTATACAGGAAATGAAGAGTTACCTCTCAAGTCTTTTGGTCCGAATCGTTCGCTCTTTTGTCGCATGACTCCCATAGACACTATGCAGTGCAGTACACAGAAAACAGAAATGAGCGGTTTATCTCATGAGTCTTCTAGTCCAAATCATTTGTTCTTTTGTCACGTGACTCCCACAGATACTATGCAGTGCAATAGATTCAAGTGAACGACCAGCTCGGACCGGAAGACTCTTCAATTCTGTTTCCTGTGTAAGGCACTGCATAGCGTCTATGAGAGTCACGTGACAAACGAATGAACGATTCGGAAGATATGAGAGGTGAGCTGCCCATTCTGTTTATGCATTGTAATATTTTCATTACTGGAACTATAGCCAAAATTCGTTTATGAAGACGTGTTGGGGGTTTGTTTCTTGAAAATGTAACGCTTTATTTTATTTTATTTTTGATAAAAAACCTTTTTTTTAAAAGATTCGTTCATTTTGATGAACAAGATTCAAAGAGCCGACTCACTAAAATGATCCAATCTTCACACCACTACCATTCAACCTTGGAAACCCGGAAGTTAGCTAATATTCTAAACCGGAATAAGTGGAAATATAAAGTACATCTCGTAAGTTTGTCAGGACTGTAAACCACCTCCAATGTTTATTCTTCTCACTTTTTGGCTTATATAGGACTAAATTTAAGAATTGAAAACTATTTTCACAGTTGTTAATTGCGCTAACTGTCACCCACCACCTCCTCCAGTCGGGGTTAGTTTATTCTGCCAGTCATGGGAGGATATGTGTTGGTGGAGCACAATTACTGGTTAAGTAAACACACAAATAAACTGTAAATAATAAATTCAATTCATTTCAATCTAAGTTTATCTATATATAACTTTAAACAATGGTCATCCAAAAAAAATATATGGAAATAAGTTTGAAAAGTGAGTTAATATGTATAAATCATAATTATCAGCTTGTGCCTGTAAAACAAGCCGAAGGTGACGGTTGTGAAGGAAAAACTCCTTGAGATGACAAAAGGAAGAAACTTTGAGAGGAACCAGACCCAACTGAGAACCCATCCTTATTTGGGTGATATCAGATAGCAAGGATTGATTTGCAGCCATGCTGTGTGTTAGGAGACTGAACGTTCAGTATAACAGAGGTGTTTATATGAAGTCCACTTTCGTTATTGGAGGCTCAGGTACAAAGCTCTTTGTGACTATTTGAGCGACTGCAGCCGCAAGCCATCAGAGACCAACTGCCTGCATCAGCCGAGGCCAAGACCTTGTCTTCATGGTCAAGTGGACCTGTTCAGTCTCCACATACATCCCAGGCAGATCACACTGGGCCGTCCTCAGCAGAGAGCCAGAAGTCTCCATGGGGCACCAGGACGAGTCAGACAGGTCTGGAGGGCAGAAAGGGTCAGGATCAGTTTCAGATGTAGCACAACATGAGGGCTCCCTGGGGACCAAACACATAAAAGGTGTTTTTGGAAATGATGTATAAAAGCAATATCACACTCAAGATCATGCTGTTGTGCTGAATATCAGCCCAGGTGTGATGCCATCAGTAATTGGGTTACATACTATACTGATATTCAGTCTGAAAGCACTCTCTCTTGGTATTGCTTAATTTGTGGGGGCCAGTGAAGGAAATTATATGTGTATTGTATTTTAGCAATTTTTGAAGAACCATTTTAATGCTGTGCTCAAGAGTCAATAATCGTCAATAAATTCTAAATTTTGACTATTAATTATATGACTAAAGTTACACATTATTATGAACTACCTCCTCCCAACAACTTTAATGATCTGCCTTGTAAATTATTTTATGATAAGATATATTGATCACTGTATTGATCAGAGATTGTTTGACCAAGAGTTTTTGTTTAAGCCTAGCTGACCTTAGTAAATTACTTTATTGTGCAGGTTTGTATATGAGTACAGTATAAATGCAATAAAATAGGGTAATTAAAAACATCAGTTCCTTATAGTGACCAGAAATGACAAAAATGTATTTACTGTACATGAAGTTAAAATTAAGTCACTTAAAAATCTATTTACTAACATGTAAGTTGTGGTTGTTTCAGCTGCTCAAGTTAAAGGGTTGCTACAGTGGAGCACCTGATCCACACATTTTAACTTGGCACAGCGTTGGCAATGGCACTAAGGATGCCTTGCATCTTGTGGCTTGGAATTAAACCCAGACCTTCGTGGATGGACTGTGAAAAGCCAAACAATGAGCCACAATTTACTGAAATGTACGCACAAGTATTTAAGCTCGCTTCGGACAGGTTTCTCAAAAACAATTTGCAAACGTGATTTTCAATTATTTTAAGGCTGTTTACAATATGTATTCACTTGCAAGTACAAATCTGTCTCTTATTGTGGCAGGAAAAGGTAATTGAAGAGCGGCAGCCATGTAGCTTTAGCCATTCAAATGATGACTTCACAAAGCGATGGTTTGCCACAAAATGTTCAAGTGCAAACATCATATCATTATACTGCCTAATAGTTTATTCAGCTGTCACTTTCAGTAGTGGTGCACCTGTGCTGACTGACAAAAATCCCCCGAACGCACCCCTTTCCAGGGCAGCATTATAAATTTTAGTGCTTTATTTTTCCTTTTTTTTCTTGGTTTCTATAAATTTGTTTGCTGCTAAATTTATTCAAGTTACATGAGGGCAGAAAGCATGAAAAGCACAAGTAAATGAGCTTAGACATCCAGATATTCACATTAAATTTGAAGCTAACCATGCATGCCTTCTGGGCTGCACTGCACCTAAAAGTAAGGCATGAATGAGAAAATGAACCTGACAGCTATAATAACCATTATTCATATGAAAGAGGTTGCTATTACGAAATATCACTATTACGCCTGTACATCATCTAGAACCACAGTTTAGTGGTTCACAATTATGCATCAGCTGGGCATGGAAATAAGCATGAAGAGAAAAAAACTCTAACCAAAAATTCCAGTAATGTTTTTTATTTGTATTTTTTGGAATGCAAAGGCACCTCTGTACTTCAGTGAGAGCATTTTAAAATTGTTGCACGCTTTGTTAAATTTAATGCACAAAATATATTGTATATATACATATATTTCTCGTATTGGTCCTATTGGATAGTTTCTGTCTTATTCATTGCTATTCCTTACCTGTGTAATAGCTTGCCAAAAATGAAAGGATAATATTTTTTTTCTTGCTATTTTTCATTAAGGCATTTAAATATACTATTTGAAAATAAACAGTCAGGTTTGTGAAACTGACAAGGACATTTGATTGTCTGGTAAATTGTCTGCTGACTGACATAAGTGAGAAAAGGACATCTTTCTCTTGATTATCTCATGGACTTGCTAAAAGACTGCCTAAGCTCTCTGCCTATCACTTTGCAGATTTTTACTTTTGGCACTCTGTGTAAATTGCCTGCTTTAGGCTATTATGTGTCTAGATAAATCTGAAATGAAAAGTAAGGACTAATTAACCACTTCTTTTATGCAGACTCATTAGAGCAGGTCAGCAGACCCTCAAGGGAGAAGTGACTCTCCATTAGCGTTAACTCTTATCTTTTTCTTTTCTTCTTTCACTGTTCTACTGTATGCATGACCATATAATGTATAGTTTTGTGAGAACAAATCTACTGAATAGAGTGATATATAACTTTTTCACCATGCTATTATTTATTGAACAGAAATGAGGGCTAAAAGTAAACAATGCGTGAGAAATAATAAGTTCCCCCTTACATGATTTAAGAGAGTAAGTTGCAGCCAGGTGATGCTAATCATCAGCCCTGTTCATTAGCAGGTGTGAAGATGTTTTGGCAGTTTGCTGGTTTGGAGAATTCAGGTATGTTTTTACCACAATGCCAAGAGGGAAAGACACAAGCAATGGTCTTAGATAAGCAATTGTTGCTGCACATCAGTCTGGAAAGGGTTATTAAACCCTTTCCAAACTTTTATTATTATTATTATTTTGGTTTCTATAAAAGTGCGTGCTGCTAAATTTTAAACTTTAAAAAACTAATTTTAATGAACTAATTTTAAAGTCATCTGTTGTTGTCTAAAGTTTTATTTACCTAACAATAAGACCCACTATGAACTATGATCAGATAATTTCTATTATGTTTCTAGACAAAAAGAGTAGGTACATAAGTAGGTAATAGGTAAGTTTTGAACATGACAATTATTACTCATTATCACAACAAGCTCAGAAGCATCCGTGCCACATGCAGTGCTAAAGTCTCTCTTACTGTAATGTTGTTTTTTATTGCCTGGATGCTTATAGTAGCATCAATCTTAAATGCTTGGGAAGGTAACTCTTCCTGAAAGGTTAGAACAGAAGATTGGTTGGTTTATTAAAAGTGATCTACATCAAATTGCTTTATCCTTTGTAGTCAGCATTTCTGAAAGGGTTCAAAAATAATATTTTTTAAATAACTTATCCACCTCAGACATTTATTGTAATGCTTGCACTGACTTCTGATCCCTTACAGTTTAACATGAGCAGTACTGTACATCTTTAATGGATTGTAGAGCAAAAATGTCCGCCTAGTTTAAGCAATGCTAAATCTAGCTATGGATAAATCAAAGGTCATACAGTAGCAACCAGTAAAATTTGGGTGAGAAAAAAACAAAAACAAATAGAAATTATTTGGAGGGGGGGAGAAAAAGCATTATTTGCCTAAGTGTACAATAAATTAATAAAACAATTAATACTGTTATTAATACTACTTTTATTAATACTGGCTGAGCTCAGAATTAACCAATCACATTCAAACTCATGTTCAAAATTAATTACCATACACCAGTTATCAATAATGTTCTAATAACGATTTTGGTTTCATCTAACTGCTTATGTACTGGATCTCATTTTCTCTTATCTCGGGTATCGATAAGGAGAGTGGTACAAAAGAATTTCCAAAAATATACCATGGAAATTCCTCAATGAGTGGAGATAAGAGGGCATGACTGTGACATGTAATGTAATGTGCAAGTGGTGCAGGGAGCAGCATAAAAGCAAAAGCAGACAGTCTCTCTAGTTAAGAAAGGGGGATCATTGATGGTTCCAAGAATCTATTGGCACAAAAGTTGTAGACCAAATGTCAACTCCCAAGGGACAGTAACCCAGAGCACAAATCCACATCAACAAAGGAAAGCCTTCAGAAGAAGCTTGACAATTTGGAATGGTCAATTCAGAGCCCTGCACTAACTATAGTAAAAAATAAAACCTGTGAATAGGGGATCTCCTTAATAGCTCTGGACCATTTTTGCAAGCACGACTATTAAATCAAGGTATTCTGACTTTTATACACTTACAGAAACTAAATGCTGTATTACAAGAAAAACTCGAACAAAGCCTTGGTTAATAGGATTATAATTTTCTCTTATTTTATCTTTATTGCTTATTTTTTTCTTGCTAAAATTATATAATTTGCGGAAAAAGGTGTGACATGATTTCTTTAGATATTTTTTTTTAACCTCACAATCAAACATTTTCAACAGGGTCGTGTGGATTTTATATATTCAATGTCCATGTCCTTTCTTCTATCCTTTCATGCTATAGAGATATTTAACTATAGAGATGACAAGGTTCTTTGCAGCCTGTTCCTTACTTGACATAAAGACTCTAGCATGATTTAAGAGCAGTGAAAGCTTATGTAATTCTATCCACTCATAAAAAGGGAAGGAAACACATTCGGAACAATAATGCTTTTGTGAACATGCTGTATTCTAAAGTGTTTTAATTTGTCTGAAGATTGCACGCCACTGGCGGTCAAAATGGAGCGCATACGGTATAGCAAAAAAAAAAAAAAGCAGCTTAGAGCCTGTCCTTGAAATTGTTACTCGTATACCATAATAATGACAGCTTGAAATTATATTGATATTGTTTTGTTCTTCTGATGTGTACTTAGACATCCAGCTGCACCTGTAGTTCCTTATCTCTTATTTCTTGTGCTTGATCATTACCGTTGTCAGCTTCTGTATCATCATGTTGTTTAATCAATTTGAATGTCATTAAAAGATATGCACTGTTGCTGCTGTTGCTGTCACAGCTCATTATTTAGCATCTTTTGGTTTCATTAACAAGCACAGGATTATTGTGTTCAGTTATCGGCTTATGGAAAGGCAGTGTAATGCTCATATATAACTTTTAAAATGTGTCTAAAGTCAGCTATTAACAGTGATGGGGAGATTTCAACTATTAGTCACATACCGTAGGATATAATTTAACGTTTAGAGATTTTGATGGACTCTATCGTTTTTTAATTGTTTTTAATTGTGGCTTCACATTTAAAGGAAATTTTAGGAAACAGAGATACAACGGATACAATTATTTATCTTTTTTTTTTAAATCAGACTAATATTAAAACATAAAAATACATTTAAAGTTGAAACAAGTTTAGGTGCAGGAACTACAGTATTTCAGTGGTGTTATTACAGTATATTTTCATAAATATATTTATTTTTAAATGTTCAGCTAATATACAGGGAAAATAAATAGTGTTTTATTTTAATGACAATAATATTAAAGAATGTTTTATCTAGCATGAGATTCAGGTGTTTGCTATACATGCACTAGGCTCTGATTTAGTCTTTGCAGATGGTTTGGCTATACATGACTCATGCATCTCTAACGCACAGATAATGACACTTATTCTCCAAGTCACATAGAAATGTGAGATAAAAATGGCATAGAACGTGGGCACAAAATGAAAAGTTGAAATCAAGTGTTAACACGGTTTTAACTAACAAAGCATTGTCCAGTGGAGTCGTCCTTTGCAATGCTGACTGCTATTAATGTACTGTAAGGGTGGGTGTATGGGATATATTTTGCATACAGGATCCTCATATTGAAATATAGGTAATGGGATTTAGAAGAAGAAGAAGCCTTTATTTGTTTGTCATATGTACATGATAGAAAAAAAGTGAAATTCCTTTTTTCACATATACCAGCTTGATAGGAAGAGCACAGGTTCAGTCTTAATGCAGCACCCCAAAGTACATAGGGTTAAGGGCCTTGCTGAAGGGCACAACTTGAGCTACCGGACTGTGGCAGCATGGCAGTGCTCGGGCTTATTTCCCCCGACTTCTGTTCAGTACAGATGAGTTGCATTATGCAACAGTGATATACAGCATAAAATATACTGTACGCTCATTTGCATTTGTCAATTTAGGGCATAGCTCCAGACACATTTGTTCCCAGTAGTGAAATGGAATCTCTCGAAAGAGGAAAAAGTATTCATAGACGCTAATAGTTCTTTCAGGACAAATAAACTCACAGATGACAAGGTATTATTGTTCGTCTTTTCATTTCACTACTGTATACTTGGGTGCATACTGTATTATTTAAACATGATTTGGATTTTTTTTTTTTCTAGGTAAAATGTTTTATCTTCTTTTACATCTTGGAATTACAATTAAAGTTATATTAATGTATGTACTTCATAATGCATGTGGTATCAAGTAAGCTACTAGGTCACACAGTTTTGCTACAGTTCAGTAGATGAAATGTGTGGCATATTTTTATTTCAGCAAAAATCATTTGGTGAATATCTTATCTTCATAATCCTTAAGAAAGCTTTAATCCTAAACCTTAAAATATTGTAATGAACAATAAAATATTTTATTTTATTTTTAAAATATTGTAATGAACACGATCCAATAAGGACGACCCCGATTGCGATATTAAATTTCGTACTGTGATTCTATAAGTGTCTTTATTTTATAATGTATCCCAATCCAATTAATCCCCCCCACACAGATTTCATTACAATTCTAAACAAACTTCAATAATACTTTGCTCCTACCATACAGGGTGATGTGCTACCTGGCACCTGCTAAGGTGTGAATAGTTTAGAGAGCTCCACCTGTGGGATTGTAGAGGGATGGCACCATTTACCACCTCAATGGCAAACGTGTGTAAGTAAAAAAAAAAATTTCTAAATCTGTTTTGGAGTCAATGTTGTGATGCATAAATTTCCACATAAAAGAACTGCAACATGTACCTGAATTGATATCCCCCCCACCTCTACTACTACTTTTGTGGTAGGAAATTCTGGCTGGTCAAATTGAGGCTAAAGTTTCCCTATTTCCTAATACTGTACCTATTAAATATTTTTTTTAAATATATTATTATTATTTATATTATTTAGTCTGATTTTCAAAAGGCCCTCCTTGGTACCAAAATGAAGCCAGAAATCTGAACATATGCATAACACAAATCACCCAAAATCCAACTTCCTACCTGGTTTGATATGATTGATCACATGCTTAAAGTGGCAAATTATATTACTATACTATATACTATATGTATTATATAAGTATCACATAAGGCAACAGTGATTTTGGTATAACAATTTGTTTTAAGAAATAGAACCCAGGCTTATACTGTAATGCTATATAGATGTACATTCATGGCAATACTTTCATGCCAGTACACGTCTCATTTCCTGCCACTTCAACATGATGTCAGTTGCAGTGTTTAGCTAGGTAGGTATGCATACTATTGTACTGTACATTTATACTTGAAAAGATTTTTTTTGTATGTCTGACAAGCTTAAACTCCCACATACTGAATCATGAATTATATGAGATCCTATATTTAAAACAAAAAATGTAATTCTAAAGAAGAAAAGAGCAGGTCATAGAACCTGCTACATACTTTTACTTAAACGTCGTCATCCGAGCAGCCAGAGATTTTATGTGCATCAGTCTACAATTTCACAAGTGCATCACTCTTTGTTTCAAGCGGCTGTGAGTTATCACTTCAATGTGTCACTTTGTCACTGAAAAAGAAGAATTGGCTCTGAGTCATGCCATTTTGGGCAATGATAGGTTGGCATGGTTTCCGTGACAACCAGGACTTCAGACGGTATAACAAGAGAAAAAAAAAGGGGAAAAAGCCTTGCTGGGGAAGAAGTGGTGATAAAGTAAGAGATAAGATTGGTTCACCGGTGCTCAGGAGGCATGATCAAGTATTCTTCTTCCTGATGCCCTTTAATATTTCTGGGGTTATCAAAATTCCCCACCACTCAATCACAAATCCCCAGACAGGCACGGCTGAAGGTATTATCCTGATATGAGTACAGCAACTACGCACCTCACCTGTGGTGATTAGTTCTGGCATTTAATTGGATGAATCATAGCTAAGGCTAATAACTGTTGGTATTTGGCTCCTCCAGAAATATGGTTCTGACATGTAATCAGAGCACTATTGTGTGAGGAATAAAGGATTCAGGCAAGAAAATATATTAATTCAGTTCAAAAAGGAGCATTGGGTGTTTGGCTTGAGAACACGAAGCATGTGTCCTGACTCCCTGGGTCTGACTGATATACTGTAGGGTCTGCATAGCAGGTAAAATTTTCAGCATTCTCTAATTTAATCAGTGCACTCGGGTTTTAGTACCTACAGCACACAACATTGTGGTATTTCATTAAACAAGCAGTATATCAATTGTCTCAGTTTAGGATCCCGTACCTTGTGGATTTGCTTGTGGATTCTGGTCGCTTATACAGTATATAATTCTTTTATTTCCATAGTAAACGATTGGTTGAACCAGGAATCAGACTATATTCATATTATCAGTCAAGTGCACAAAAACATAGCAGACATTCTTGTCATTGTTACTTTTTCTGAAACTTTTGACACAAAATTCAACAGTGCATTTTTAGATTTGGAATTCCAACAAATGAGAAGATATAAAAGCGAGACGCATGCACGTGTGATTTAGGATGACTTTGGAGCTATGGAGTATTTAGTATAATCATGTGCATTTCAAAGACTCCTGCTTTTTTATGATTCGCTGGTGCAGGTGTTTGCTCTGTCTCAGACGCAGCCAGCAAGTATGCTCCAAGCTGTTGCTCATTTATGAAGTTTGGCTCATTATGAAACTAGGCAATTACCATCAAGTTCTTCTCCAGTTCTGGCACATTTAATCCTTGTTCTTAGTTTTTTTCATTTCCAACGGAAAGCGTCGAACAGACATTTTACATAATAGGAAATGCAGTCCCAAAGCACTCATACATCACAGTCAAGGGTAAGCAAAAAGGCCTATTTTATTCATATGCAGTAGATACACATCAATGAAAATGCTTCCTGACTTTCACTGCTTTCACATTCAGTGTTTTCCTGTTTTAAATTCAAGCTTAAATGCCGTTATCATTAGGTAACTACCTACCTCGTTCCAACCTACTGAATTAAGCTAACCTGTGCTAATCCTATAGGCTTTTGGTCATTACAGAGGATTATTCTAATGAGGCAGATCATTTATATGTAACAAGACACTACCACTGTTGTACCACACAAGACAGAAAGTAATGCATGCGATCATCAAGTGCATCTGTGAGTCAGTGGATGGTAATGATCTATGCAATTTTGTAGCAACAGAAAAGAAAAACTTTGTTCTGTCAGTACGGGTTAGCCGAATCCTTTTTCAGAGACTGGCTGGTTTAAAACAGACCCTATTTATGCTTAATAAAAGAATGAAAGAAAAAAGAGGAAAGAAAACTGGTGGCTCTGTTAGAATGTACAGGATAGGGTTTGGAATCACATGTTGCCTTTAGAGAGAAGCATCACTGTTATCAATGCAAGGCTATTCTGTCTGATTCCCTTCATCCTACTATAAAACATCTCTTCCGTGATGGGAGTGGTTTCATCCAAGACGACCCCTCTCCCATGCACTCGGCACGTGGGCTCACCGAATAGGTTGATGAGTATCAAAATGCTTTAGCCTTCACAGGCAACAAATCTCAACCTCAGGGAATGTTTTAAACCAGTATGTCACATAACGTTCTTCATTATTACCCATGAGCTCTAAAGAATATTAGAAATATTACCCTTTTAGAGAAAAAAAGTCTGTGATATATGACCTACTTCCAGAACATCATCAATCTTGTTGTCAATCTGCCCAGAGTAGCTATTTTATAACATGTAGATGTATGAATCCCAAGTTTCACCAGAGACATGTCCTTGGAAACCTGCTCCAATTAAGCACATACTCACCCTTATTTATCAAATGTGCAGACGCACGCTCAAATTTGAGAATGCAGTATGATGTATTAACGATTCTGTCAGATCAGATTTATGAAAGTGTTGTTTTTAGCAAAGAGGTTTTAATTATTTAAATATGTCCCGCCCCAAAATTACCCATACGTATATACAGGACATTACAATAAATTCACTTCTCTTTTATTTTCACTGCATATCAAGCATTTAACAGACTGGCAATAAAATATTATGACTAAATAATAAAATCAGTGAATAAGGACGCTGGTGCTTAAATTTGCATTCACGTGTTTTATGATCACATTTGAAAACATGCAATTATAATGAATAAAGAGGGAAAGAGTTTATCAACATGACTATAAAGTTTCCGTTTCTGGAAGTATTTTACTGGAATAAGCCTAATTAATTACATTATTTTAGTATTTTTTTGTCAGGCGTCAAGCTACGCAGGTACAAAGATGTTCCTTGACCATTGTACACTGGTCAGCCACAACACTAACATCATAAATAATATTGATTATCAGTTATATTATACCAGTAGACTGGTGACAGGTCTATGGGCACCCAAGTATCAAGCATGCCCGCAAGGAACAAATGGGCAAAAAATAAAAATCCAATGTAGCAAAAACAACTGAAAAAAGTCAATGCTCTCCATGAGAGAAAGGGACCAGAACACCCAGTGCATCGCAACTTGTCAAACCAATAAGTTCAATCCACTGAGGTCCCTGTCCTCCGCTCATGTCCCAGTGAAAGACACCACAGCACACCCTTCGAGATCTTGTGGAGTTACACCCTGGGGAGGCCAGAGCTGGTCGGGCAGCAAAAGTGGAGCTCATATATTAGTGGGCATAATATTTTGTATATATTTAATATATATTATATACACACACACACATTACTTTGACGTTCAGCTTTCTTTTTTGTATTGCAGAAAAGGTCACATATAACCCAAAAGTACCTCATCATTAAATGGCTTCCTAACCAATCTACTAATCAATACCTAATTTCTCTTGCACTATTTCATTGCATATGGTTTTCACACTTTTACACAATGACCGTATGACCATTTAATCCTATCAACTACATTGACATCGGAAGGACAACTGCAAACTGACATTAATCTCTCTGCTTATAACCTATTGATTCAATTTGGCATTTCTAGGGACTCTAAAGGAGAAATAAGAGCATTCTGTCTTTCACACTGATATAATCAACACCACATGCTCACTATCTGGTATTCTATATGGCACTATAAATTGACTTATGTTAATTAACTAATGATTTTGTGAGATAAACCATCCAAGAAGCCACATAGACTGTAACTAACTTTATTAATTACTCATGTCAGTAACAGGCTAAACTACTGGTTCCCTTTGGGGCGCATATTGGATTCACTTGACTGGGAAAAGCTCCAGAGTGCTGAGAGCCAGAAATAGAATGATATTACATCAACCTAGTAGTCAATCCCTTGAAGTGAAAGGCATTCATCTGAGATATTAGGGAGTACCATGGCAAACAGACATTTAATAAAGGTGCTATTAATCTAGTTGGAGACGCCTTCAAAACATAATGCACTATTTAGCAGGATAAAAAAAAAATATTTTTTACCCTTTAATCATGTTATTTGACAACTCAGTAGCTAAAATTAATTGATGTTTGCATAAATTGGATATAGCAAATAAGACAATCCATATTTATATACATGTCATATTTATATTTATATAAATATACAAAATGACTTAACACATTTGAAGTTTTTAGTTGAACTGAATTTAAGAAACCATAAGCATTATTTAAATTCTTTTGATTGTGTAAAGCTGCTTTGCGACAATAATACAAAATTTAATTGAATTGAATTGAATTTACAGCTGCACAAATGTCCATATTGAGAGACATTCTGCACTCAAACAAACATTAACAAAAAAAATTTTTTTTCAAACATTTACTGACATTTAAGCACGCATTGTACAGACAGACAAAGTGACGACTTGAAAATATGATTATAGATTATCATTAAAAGATTCTATTTAAAACATAACACTCACACAATAGTTATTTTCTGTTAATATAAAAAAAATGCTTATCTTTCCAATACACATTTCAGTATCTTCCCGGGCTTGTACTGCCAATATTGTTTTTTTTCCCCATCTACCTCCATGATAATCTTTTGAAGAGCTTCAAAGTAGTTATGTTCTGGTGGATAGCTAAGGTCGAAGCATATAACAATCCAAGCAACGTTCACACTGCAAATGCCACACTATGGCACGCTCTTATCACTTCAATCCCCTTCAGGGTGATTCCAATGTCCTCTGAATCATCTGTGGGCAGTCAACCTTTATGTTTTCTAACGTTAGATGGCAATCTCCAACTTTGCCATGTCTTCATGGAACATTTCTGTTTCCTGTGACAAAACAACACAGTGTATCTCATTGATAAAAAAAAAAATCTAAAAATGCATTTGAAAAACTTCATCATTCAGCTGTTCGGAATAAAAACTAGAAATGCATTTCAAGGTGAGAAAGCAATTGTTTTAAAAGCTTTACAAAAAAAAATTATTGATATTGATTTGTGAAAAGGTTAAAAGCCACAAAGGAAGACAGAAAAGAAAAGCATGAGGGCTACATGGATGGATGAAAGATGTGATAGATGAGACGATTTATGTATGGGTCGTTGAGTGAGTGGAAATAGATTGAAAAGATGAAATATGCAAGCGTGAGGGGGGGAATACAGAATTAGAAGGTGGAATGGGCGGGAATAGAGAAAGGAATGAAGGAGTAAAGAACAAAGGAATAACAGATAGATGGATCAAAGGAAAAAAAGCATCCGAAGAGTATTTGGGTATACAGACAGCGTACTCCTTCACCTGTCTGGATATTCTTTTGCGTACACACACACAGACCTTGGAATCTCTTTCTCTTGACATCAATACTGTCTTGCTAGGAAAGAGCATATTGGACAGGATATGGATTCATCTGTTTCTAACTGCACCTCATTTTAAATCTTTTAGAGTGTGAACGGTGTGATTCCTGCCTCTGTGAGTGCAAAACGTAAAATACTGACTTTTTGCAGACACATGAATACAATGACGTCAGGCACAGCAAGGGACAGTAGAAATACCATTAACCAACATTAGGCTACTATAATTACGTTAGATTACCTGATGATTACCTGATTACCTCCCAGATTACCCCAGGCTTTGTCACATAGATAAAAGAGTAACCTACCATGTGATAGCTTCTGTTTTGCTGACAATTGTCACATGCAGTATGATATGGGGGACTTCTTAACTTTTTCAAAAGAGAAATAAGAGTGTAAAAATGGATAAAGGAAGGTAACAAGAATAGCTGTTTGCCAAATTTTATCATCATAATGCTATTACCTCGGACAGTATACACGTAGGTGATTCCTCCTGGATTTGGATTTGCACAAGATGCAAGCACATCTTGGAAAATACAAGGGCCATTCAAGTTAAACTGGGACTTTAATTACATTACATTACTACATTCATTCATTTATCTAGATGAATTTATTCTCTGGAATAAAAGCATAAATCTAATTGACATTTCTTCAATAAGTCTTCAAGCATACTGTAGTATGGTGATGAGACTCCTAAAAAAAATTCAATAGTGCAAACGTTTTAAAGAAGGCCGTATGCCTGACCTTGTTCCAAGTGATTTCCACATGTTTGGGACATTTAAGGAGTTCCTGGGAGGCCAGAGTTTTAGACGTGAAGCATTTAGTCTGATCATGGATCCAAAAACTAGTGAAATGCTGGAATAAGTGCATTAGTGTAGCTCGAGAGTTTTTTTTTTTTTTTCTCATAACACTGTACTGTTATTTTAGTTAAAATCACGGTTTGATTTTAAAATTGATACATTTTTCATAATGAGAAAGCTGGTGAAAAGAAAAACTTCCTGAGATGATGCAAACAAGAACCCTTGAGAGGGACCAGACTCAAAAGAGAAAGGAAATCTTCATCTGGGAGACACCATATGATGAAATCATGAGCAATTTATACGCGTGTCCTACAGTATATAGTCAATGAATGCAATAGTGTAGCCAGGAAATTCATTACCGTTTTAACATGAAGTATTTGTTGAGGGTATGGACTATATATTCATGGAGACTTTAGTGCAAAACTGTTTGTGCCAATTGCAGTCCTAAAACCATCATAACAATCGTCATCCTAAGCTATTGAAGCAAAACCGTTTGTATCAATTGCAGTCCAGAGTCACTTTCATGTTTTCTAAGTGTATCTTTAGGAGGTCCTTGGCAGCAGCAGAGGAGCGAGTGGTTTCCAAGTGACGAGACATTCAGAAGTAGGGTATCAGGATGAATCGGGCAGGTCCAGAGAGCAGAAGTGGTTAAGATCTCAAAAGAAGTATGTGGAGAGAGAGAGAGAGAGAGAGAGAGAGACTGGTGAATGAGTGAATGGTTAAGGTGTTGGACTACTGATCAGAAGGTCCCAGGTTCAAAACCAGTACCACAGTTGGGCCCTTGAACATAGCCCTTAACCATCAATTGCTCAGATGTATAATGCGATGAAATGTAAACTGCTCTATCCTAAATTCTAAATTTGAATCTTCACAACACGTTTGTAGATGTGTCTCATGGCACAATGTATGTTTCTAATGATCTCAGTAAAAGCATTGTTGATGCTCATCAGGTGAAAGGGTTACAGAACAGCCTCCAAAGAATCCGGATTTAACCAATCCATAGTCAGACAGATTGTGTACAAATGGAGGAAATTTACGACCGCGGTTACTCTCCTCAGAAGTAATAAACCAACAAAGATCACTCCAATACTGAGGTGTGTAATAGTGGTCACTGAGTGGTCACTAAGCAACTAAAGAGTTATCTCACATTTGCTAATGTTAACGTTTATGAGTTCACTATCAGGACAACAATGGTGTGCATGGCAAGGTTTCAAGGAGATATCTACCGCTCTCCAAAAATACACTGATGCCCATTTACAGTTTGCTAATGATCATGTGGACAAGCCAGAAATACAGTATAGTGAAAGGATGTTCTATGAATGGGTGAGACCCAAATAGATATTTTCGGCTTAAATGACAAGAGTTATATTTGGAGAAAGGAAAACACTCAATTCAAGCCCCACAAAAAAATGATCCCATCTGTAAAACATGGGGCTGTTTTGGGCCTGTTTTGCTGCATCTTGGTGAGGTCAGCTTACCTTCATCGATGGAACTAAGAATTTTGAATTATACCAATGAATTCTGAAGGAAAATGTCAGAACATCTGTTTGAGAACTGAATCTGGGTCATGCAGCAAGACAGCGACTCTAAACACACAGTCGTTCTGCCAAATAATGCTTAAAGAAGACTAAAGTTAATGATTTGGAATGGCCATGTCAAAGTTCTGACCTTAATTTTACTAAAAATGTGGTGGAAGCTGAGTCCTAAAGTGAGCAGTTCATGTCAGAAAACTCACCAACATCCCAGAGTTGAAGCTGTTCTGTACGAAGGGATGGGTTAACATTCCTCCATGCTGATGTGATGAGGACTGATCAGCAGTTACCAGAAATGTTTTGTTGCAGTTAATGCTGAACATCACACCATATACTGAAAGCAAAGGTTCACATACAGTAGAGTACTTTTGCCATACAGAGATGTGTAATAGTGTTATTTAATTTTCCTTGATATATAAATGACCAAATGTAATAATTTGTCTCATTAAACGATCTTACTACATTCTACAATTAGTTCAAACATTTCAACATCCATTATAAATTAAACATTTGCATACATGTACTTATTGTACCTACATACTATACATGCACCATTTCCAGGCAACAAAAAAAAAGCTGAAAAGCATTGATGTTTGCGCTAGCACAGCTGTACGAACAAGGCTTATTGTATTTGAACATTTACGGCGGGTCTCTTAAACACCAGTCCTGGAGGGCCAGTGTCCAACATAGTTTGGTGATTCTCCTGCTTAAACACAGCTGATTCAACTAATCTGTTAATTACTACTGTAGGTTCAGTGTGTGTTGGTGAATTACAGACTGCGCTAGACACCGGCCCACCAGGACCTGCATTTGAAGATCCCTGATTTACAGGATGCAGCTTCTACTAACCTAATGCACACCTTTGACATAGTTTTTATTCTAACTGTCTGAGTTAGGTAGCTTACCTTGTGTTAGCATGGTTGTAAAATCTTGCTTGCCCAGTCCAAACACACTCAACATATACAGTATAATGGAAGCTTGACACAAGGCAAAATTTTGTTTTCAAATGTATCCATGTTAGTGAGGGCTAGGTCACAGGAAATGGCTTTTTCGTAGCTTACAAATAAATTTAAACACCTGAAAAAGTAACATACATACATACAGTATCAGCTGAAATTTGTGACTTTAAGACCATGACATTTATCCAATCTTTTTTGAGAAATTTGTCCAAGGCCCAGTGGAGCGTGGCATGCCTCTGTGACATCATGATCACCATCCAACCAAGGTTACAGGGGGCCTGGAGCCTATTCCAGGTGACTTTAAGCACTAGGCTGGGTATAACCTGGCCAATCCATCACTGGGCACACACACAAACCAGGCAGTTTTTGAGAACGGTAGTTAGCCTAATCTGTACAGTATGTCTTTTGACTGTGGGAGGAAACCGGAGTACCTGGTGGAAACCCACTAAGCACGGGGAGAACATGCAAACTCCATGCACACAGAACAGAAGCAGGAATTGAACCCTCAACCCTGGAGGGGTAAGAGACGACAATGGGTTGGCGACAATGCTAACCACTAGGCCGCCATGCCACATTTAATGGAATTTTTGACAGTTTCTGTACGAGTGCAGAATTGTGTATTGTTGCTCTCTTACAACAGCAGAGTCACTGGTTTGATTCTGATTTCAGTGCATGTTGTTCCCACGTCTGTGTTCTCCAGATTTTCTCCTACATCGCAAAACTATGCTGGTTGATAGAGTAACTATGATAAATTGTTACTACAGTACATTTGTATGAATATACTGTACTATATGTGTGCATGATGTTGCTTTATGAAACTAGTGTTCATTCACAGTCTACACTTCGAAATCAGTGTTCCACGAAAAGCCTCAGGGTTCACTGTGACCATGGGCAAATTAAAGAATTTACTGACTCTGTATGAATAAATAATTTATATGGCGTTCTTTTTTTATCCCTGGATTAAACAAACATAAGTCACTGGGGATGTATTTCATTAACATTTTAATAAAGTTATAAACACATCCTGTATTCTACTTTGTTAATGTTGAAGGTGAGATTACATTTCAGTTATTTGTCACATGTACTGTACAGCACAGTGAAGTTATTATTTTTTCGTATATATCCCAGTTAGGAAGCTGGGGTCAGAGCACAGGGTCAGCCAGGATTCAGTGCCCTTGGAGGTGTAGACAGGGTTAAGGGCCTTGCTCAAGGGCTCAACAGTGGCAGTTTCGGTGGTAGGGACTGAATCCCGACCTCCCCATCAGCAACCCAGAGCCTTAACCGTTTGAGTCACCACCACCACCCAAGCTCATGGTTTGTTAATATCAACTACTGCCTTAAATAACAATGACTAGAAAAACTTAAAAGTGTTGTAAGAGTTACATTCTATTCATCATGGATATGTTATTCATTTAAGGATTAAATCTCTTCTTTTCATAATTCACAATCTAAGTTATTATGTGTATGAGGGCGTCCCACAGAGATCGATTACTCGTATGCAATGTTTGTGGGTCACATGATCATTTCTGGGAAAGTGTGAGATATCTCTTCCCCTCGTAAAAAATGATCCCAAATGGGTTGTCCACATGGATGGATTCACTTGATGAATGCAGATTTGGAAAGCGAGCCTATTGTTGAGTGTACAGTACATCTGTCAACACTTGATATGAGAATTTGTTTGCCTGGTGTCTTCTTCCAAGTTTGCCAACTGAAGGGAGACTGCAGCCTATTCTCAAGACGAACTGTTCACCAGTGAGAAATGCTTAAAATACATTCTTGGTGTACTTTAGTCATATGACTTGGACTGATGAGGCCCACATGAGGCCCACTAAAATAGCAGGGTCAGTATTCTCAAGCATGGATAATGCATTCATCAACACTACCCATGGAACAACTCAGTAGGAAAAAGCATATCCTTTTAAAGAGAGGTCATGGAATCACTACCTTCTCGTTGCATTGTACTCCCTGGCTGGGTATCATGTGCCATTGTGGAAAACTGAGTTCAAAAGTTTAATCATGCAAAGCAGAGCGAGGTAAGATCAGAAAAAAAAAACCATAATGGCGTTATCTTAGAGTACAAGCATCAAGGAGCATAATCTGCATCATGATGTGAGCCTCAGTGGTGTACATAAATCAAAACCCACAGGCAGGTCTGTGTGACCTTCTTTTTCCCTGTGGAGCTTGGAGACCTTTTAATAGGACCCTGGCCACTGTTAATGCAGCATCAGGCATCCTGCCCAGTCTTTTAAGTAACTTTTAAATCATAAATAGACAAGTTTCTCTGAATTAAAAATAACATTCCCCTCCTCCTCAACCCTAGGTTAGATTCTAATTAACTGGAATAAATGGACTATTAAGGGTTAGTCCACCCTGTCTATAAAAAAACACTGCTGTAAATGTATTTTACTTTATTTTATTCATTTTATGTTTTAGTGTGAAACTAAGCAGAAGAGTGCCACGAAAGGTTATAAAAAATACCCAGAATGGTACAAGGATATACCCTACAGTAGTACTAATTTCTTTCCATTTAGGCAGAAATTTAAACCTAACTAGTCTAATAACATTGTGGCCTCACACCTCCAGGGTCAACGGTTCAATTCCCACCTCTGGCTGCGTACATTTCCCATGGGCATAATGGGTTTCCTCCAAGTACTCCGGTTTCCTCCTACAATCATGCAGGGTAGTCTGCATGTCCAAAATGTGTGCGTGTGTATGCTCGTGATGGCCTTTCAGGGTGAACCCCGCCATGTGCCCCATGTCCGCTGGGATAGGCTCCAGGCCTCCCGCCATCCTCTACAGGATAAGCAGTGTAGAAAATGAGTGAGAGAGAGTGAGTCCTAACAGGCTTGATTGAGACAGCAGGCATGTGTACAAATACATTTGCGGTTAAAATGAATGTAAACAAGGCCGGTTATTTATTCGATAATTCTTTTTTTTTTCTCCACAAAATGCTTTTGGAGGATTAAATAAAAATAGATAAACACACATTGTTAAATCGAAGTAGAAATTAAACAAAAAAAAAAAAGGCAGACCACAGGAGTATAAACATGACATCAGGCGATCGTTAGAGACTTCATGATCGCAGCTGCTTGTGTCTGCATGCGTGTGTGTGTACAAAATTTTGCCCCACAGCATTTTATGTCATCAGTGAGGACCTTTGGTATCATGCATTGCTCAGTTTAATTGTCAAGTTATTTATAGATGTTAAATTTAAATCTTCTGATCTAATATCATGCTCAGGCTCTCGCTCAAGTTTGCCCATAATCCTCCTTGTGTCCTTGCCGTACTCATCGGGACATCTTGTCTATATCATTTCCCTGCACACCTGCACCACCCTGATGCATCCGAGACTTTTTCATTATGTTTTGTATAAGTTACCTCTCACTGCATTTAACTTCTGTCATTTGCAAATCATTATACTGTAATGCTCATCCTTGCACTTCCATTCCTAATGTCTCGGCCTGCCCCTGATTTTGGAATACATAGGAGAGAAACTTAAACCAAACCTTCACCTCGTTATAACCTGGATTGAGTTGTGTCTGCTGTCTGTTTACCATCTGACCACGTCTGACACTTGAGTCTCCTGACCTCACATCTTCAATTAAACAAATTTACTCTGCTTAACTGAAATGTAATTAGTTTTTCCAAGTACAACTCTATTAACATTTGAACTCCCACTCTGTTGTCTCATCAGCTCTGTTTTGCTCTATTAGCAGCAATCATTATTATCAATGCGTGTTTCCTATGGACAGTGAAACTCACTGACATTGTGCCACTGGAAGCCTTTTAAACCCTTTTTGAGGTTTAGCTTGTTTCAGTTTTTTTTTTTTGGTATTATTCTGTCTCAGGGAGTCTTTCATCACACTGCAATGGGATTAGTTACAGTACGATGTTGCACACTATTTGGACCTAGGATTCGAAATCTCCAGTGGTGTGACATTTTACTTCGGCTAATCACGCCATTTCTGATTTCATAGACATTGATCGGGTCTCCCCTAGTCATAATAACAATAATACAGAACTTACTTTCATTACTACTAAATCCAGCTTGCTTGTTTTTCTATTTGAAGTCATTGACAACCTTCGGGATTGAAAGATTAATTAGATTTGGGATGTCAAGAAGGCATCAGCATATGTCTGCATTTTGCTGTTGCATTATAATTGCTCCATAACAGGGATGGGAATGACCAGGGCTTTCCCGGCACAATATCATCACGACACCTAGGTGCCGATTCAATTTGTATTGCTATTCTGTATCACGAATCATGATTTTTTTTTTTTTCAGTATTAATACAGTATATCAATTATTTTTTAATAAAAAAACAAACAAACAAATAAATAAATACAATATATGCATTGCGACGTGAAAGAATCATGATACTTAACTAAATACATTTTTCCCCATTTCTACTCTATAAGCATATCTGATTGAGTAGGATAAGGAATATATCAGCAAATTTGCTATTATTCATTTACTCAATTAACTCTCTTTTAACTCTCTTTATATTCAGTGTTAGTCACTCATCATGCTAAAGATTCATATCTTAATGCTTTTACACCTGGGGTGTGGGATTTTTCACGGACTTCTAAGTTTAATCTATATTAAACTGCTATTTTTGTAACCTGGTTGCACAAGTGTGTACAACCCTTAACTAACACTTGTAATGCTTGTAATGTACCACTAGGTGTTTTTGGTAAGTGTCTGCCAACTTAGCGTATCTTGATTTGCCAGAAAATGCCTGTATCCCTGGAAAAAATCTCAGTTTTAAACCATTAAAAACGCATTTCCTGTAAACAGCCCACCTCAGTTCATTTCACTCTTTACATCATGTCTATACCTTTTTTTTCCCCATCAGACCAAAATGTTTTCATTTTATTTTGCCTTTTGCCCAGCCTCCATAGTTCAGACATGTGAAGAAGATGAGAACTTCCTATCATCTCTCATAGTTATCGGGTGAAATTAGTTTCCAGATACTGTATTACTACACCTCATTTACTGTAGCTGGACAATGCGTCCTCAGCCATGATGACTTTTTGTTTTTGTCCTTTCTTCAATTTGGAGGGGACGTCCTGTCCTTGGAAATTTTTGTGCTGTTATCTCCACTTATTATTGGTCTTCATGATCTTCTATGGTCCAGAAGTTACCTGATTGCTTCCTTCAAACGGTGAGAATATTTATGCTTTGTAAATTTTCTGTAAGCTATGGCTCAGCAGTCAGATGTAGCTGGTACGAAATAGTGCATCCTTACAGGATTTGGGGTTAAACTGAAAACATTGTTAATGACAGGTATATGCTAGCTACTTCTGAAGATGAGTTTAATTTTTGGGGGGGGTGCTTTATTATCATTATGCCCATTGTTTTTGGTTTAGGAGGTTGTATAATTTTTAGATTTTGCGTAAACGTATGTGCAGAATCGGTCAATTGCAAGTTCCGTAAGGTGCAACCAATTTTTGGCTAGTATGCCTGAATTAGAACACAGCTCCTCAATTGATCCATGCCTAAGGTCTATGGAGGTTTAACATCCACCAGTCTTCTTATAGAAACCAAATCAGAGCGTAAATGTTTCCTTTTTTTGCCTAAAAATGTACTCTCTTTCAAACATGGCGAACAAACCAATAGTTAATAACTAGTCCACAACTTTTGTTTGTTGCATCTACTCTTTATTTTCACTTGTTCACATTCCAGCTCTGATCTTAGTCTCAGGGTTCTTTCATGGTACATTTGACTGCAAAGCTCAGTATTTTGGGATAATGTGAACAGTCCGTATCATGCCCAATCATGGATAAGTGTATCCTGCTTGAGAACACTTGAAAAGGTAGTCTTGAGCATGTTACAGTGTATTGAATAAATATGAAAGCCAACTGTACCTGAAGTGGCCCACTATTTCAACACGACATCCTCAGTGCCGTCTGTCTGCTCTGAAACATTTGAAAGGTGTGGTAGATAAATTATTACCATTTTTCAATGAATAAAGAAAAAATATTAACGTAGTTAGTCGAAGATTGATGCCATTGTACTCTTCTTATCTTTGAGTTCATTGGCGGCTCGTAAACCAACTAGGTCATACTGCCACCTGCTGTATCAGAGACTGTAAATAGGCCAGTGGAGGAGTGGGGAAGGGGGCACAATCGTTCCTGGGCAGGATCCTAATCAACTCTGTGTACTGTAAATGCAATCTCAGTTTGTGCCTTGTGGTTCGGTTTAACAAAAGTGAAGCATTTTTAAAGCATCCTGTAAGCCAAAATATGCAACAGGTTTGATTCATTACCTGCACTTAGGTTGATTCAGGGTCAAATCTTTCTCACTGCAATTAAAAGAGAAGTACAGTAAATGTGCAGCATTCTTAGCTGCCAAAACAAACCAGACAGAGGGGGAAATTACACCAGGGTTCAAGTCAAACAAGCTAAATACTGCATAAATGAAGGCAACCTTAAAGGGACCCTACTGTATTATGCAAAATTCAGTTTTTAGGCATTTTAAACATACAGATGTATAAAATGTGTGTAAGCAACCAAATAAAATTCTATGTAGGTTCTGGTTCGGGCTTAAACAAGCTAGAAAGATTTCCCTAATTGGGGTGTCGTATAAGAAAATGCCCCACCCTCAGCATGTTGCTGCATTGCTCTGAACAGCTCATTTACATAGACACTGAAACAGCACAACTGGAGAAGGAGTAAAATAAATGAAGATTAAGATTTTTTTTTTTTTAAATGCATTATCTGAGTGGTATTTCAGCTGGAGTATTAAAACACACACTGTGGTGGAACTCTGAGATCTGTGTTAACTTGTGAAAGAAACGGTAAAATAGGGGACCTTTAAGTTTAATGTTGACACTATACAGTACGACGCAGAGATGTTGAAGTCTGAACATTTTTATTCCATATCAGCCCAATCATTAACCACTAAGTCTTCTTGAGCCTTCCACTACTACACTACACTATACTAAAAGTGTGGTGTTAATGGTGTGGTGTAAATCTTTTATAGGCAAAGTACACACATCCTTATTGAATATTACAGCTTATTAGGATTGGCAACAGATATAGCACTTTAACACTTGAGGGTTCTCGTTTATCTTTTTTCATCACTGGCTTTTCTGCATTACAAGAAAAAAGCTACTCTTTTTACTCTGCAAGATTCTCCCCGGCACTCTTTTCTGAAGTATGCCATTAGGTTATGTATAGCCTGAGGGGAAACCCTATGCACTCAGCTATCAATGAAAAAGACTTGGACTTGACAAAAACTGACAAACAGGTATGACTCTTTGAGTGGTTTCTGTTTCAAACCACTAAACCCTAAAATCGCAACCAAGTATGTTAGGTTACATAAGAGGTAAGCTGTGTACAATGTCTCAGAAGCCTGCAGTGGTGCCTCCAGGAGCATCAATGGAATTTATTCTACTTGAAGTGTCTGTTTGAGCATGATAAAACAGAACACTTTGCACGAACTTTCTTTTTATTCCCACATAAAGTAAGAAATCTCTCAAAGAAAAGTTCTGCAGGATAGTCCTTAGGATTCAGAGTTGTCTTCAGGCCCACTGCCAGGGTCCTAACCTCATGTGGGTGGTTTCTAAAAGTGAACATGTGCTGGAAAAGCATGCTGGGATTCTTGTCCCTTTCCTGTGCATCTTCCTCTGGCTGTCAGGTCAATTCTAATCTGATTGGAGTGTAATGGTGAGAGGTATGCTGCAGAGTGATGGTTGATGTGAGACCTAACACATTGCTCTCTCTTCCAACAGCCGTTCTAGGAGACTCTTATGATATCCAATCAACAATGATGGGACTTGCCACGACTCCTGGCATTAGCAGCCGTCAGCAGCTCAGTAATAATAATGCAATCAGGGATTGTCACTAGCTTGGCACAGTAGGAAGAACTGAAGAGTCGACTGAGAGACATTTGCATAGTGACAAGTGACTGAATAACTTCTTGATTATTTCTCTTTATGTACAACTTCTGGGCACATGTTGCCTTGAATCTTCAGTGTTCAAGGGTTTAATCCTTTGTTCATGGAGTTTGCCTGTGCTTTCAAAGACATGCATTGCAGGGTAATTGGTGTTCCCAAATTGCCAGTAGTGTATATAAGTGTGTGCCTGTGGACTGTGCTGTTCCCTGCTCTGTGCCCTGAGCTCCCTGGGATATGCTTCCAGGCCATACGTGATCCTACACAGTAGAAGCAGTAAAGAAAATGAATGACTACTGTTAATGGTTTGTACTGTATGGAGTGCAGTCAGAGGCATAAGAAGACTTCCTTTTATGCTAGTTGAAGTCACAGTCCGATGTGTTCTCTCCATCTAGTATTGGATTTAGCTCCATAGAAATCACACTCTTTCTTTGTGTTTGAAAGATAACATGAGAGAATAAGCTTGGATTTGCAGCATGGTTGAAAGTCTATGGGACCTTAAAATTTGGAGACATTCTTGATTGCACTAATCCTTGTATTGAATTTGGAAGAAGTGGCTCATCCGAGGTGGTCAGCTTCATGTAGCCAGACAAGATACTGTGTGCTGCCATATACAGATACTGTTAAGTAAGGGTATAAGGAAATGTTGAGGGCTGCCGGTAATCTGCCAGTTTATGCGGTTATGACAGAGTTGGGCTAGCACCCAAACAGCTGTGTAAATTCCTGTTAAATTCGAAAGAATTTCCAGTTGAACAATGTTGGCTAGTATGATAAAAAAAAAATTAAATGACATTTAACGGTAAACCAGTCGACTCCATGAATGAGTCCCATAATTCTGTCTCGCATTTTCATGTAGACTAGTATGTCCGCATCATTCAGAGATCTGGTTTGGAACAGAAGTGCATCACAAGTTACAAAAACGTCACTTCCAATCGACTAACAGACATGGGAAATATAGTCAGATTTAACGACCTGTAAAGTATGACCACATTATGTCCCTATGCACCATTCTATTCTGTCCACCAGTGTTTCTCACTGTATCAAGTTATTTCAGTCCCCTGTGATGCCTATGTATAACCTTTCCCACTCAGCTGCTTATTTTGCTCTTTATGGGTTTTTTATTGTTCAAGGCTGGCCTTTTTCCTTAATGTATACAATAAAATGAAAAAATGTCTGGGTCAAGAGAACACTACAAGGTTAGTTAAAGATCAAGTGTGATGCAAAAGAGCTTTGTGATCTACAGTTCTACGGTTCAGTAAAATGCTCGAACAAATGGCCGTGTTTGCGAAAACAAATAGGGGGTCAGGATCAAGAGGCTCGCTTTAAGCAGGCCTGGCATTACTGGAAGAACATGACATGATGCATGAACTTGTTTGCTTCCAGATTTCCTCAGATTCAAGTCATTAACTTTGAAATATGCAGTGGAGCCTCACCAAATGAGCTGGATGCACCCAAAAAGTCAGTTTGCTACTACAGTACAACAGCCACAAAGAGCGATTGGATTGGATTTTAAAGCCCGGGTTCTGTATATCTACAGTATAGCACAGCAGTGCACTGAGCCAGGAAGTGACAAATCTCAGTCAACGCATGGAACTTGGCATTCTGTATCCGTCTGTAAATTCTCAGAGGATTATCTGCCGGGTAGTTATCTTGAGCCCAGTATGTTAGGTGACTGAATGTATGCTAATCGCAGCAGAATTCCGTTTCTCTCCCCCAACCTCCTCCACACCCAGCACCCCCGCCCACCCCCAGTACAGTGTGCCATTTAGCAGGTGCAGGAAGAGTACAAATTCCTTATTGTAATAAACCATAGCCTTCCCATCCTGTTCAAAAGTATCCAGCGTTTTGTTTTGTTTTGATCAACATAGTGTGCACTTTTTTCCCTCTTATTTACTTAATGCAATTAAGAAATGATTGTACACACAGCGTAAGGAACAAGGGTGTGAAAGGTTACCATCATAGCGAATGATTTTCAGATTGCACTATGTTGGCTACACGTGAGATTTTATCAGTCACTCAATATATTATATAAAGATTGTGCCTGGATTATTAAGACGAATGCTTTGCTTTCAACAGATGAGTGAGCCAGCATGCAATCAAGTAGTCTAAATCAAAAACCTGTGCAACTATGGATAAATGGCCCACTCAGATTTTTATTTTAGGGTTCAGTAATATTGTCCTACTGTATATCATAACAGGTAAAACGGAAGTAGTAAGTGGTACAACAGGAGGGGTAGTCTGCTAAAACAGATGTTTGTGCTCACAAGACTGATGTTGCTTGCTAGCTGACTGGTGTTGCTATGAAATATTTGCATTTTGATGCGTTGTAAGGTTTCATTCCAGCAGAGGTTTCTGATGTCTAACCTTTGCTGTAACCCCTTATATGAGCTGCAATATTGGAATAACTGAATATGGACCGAACAGATGATGTGTTTCCATTTTGTATTTTTTCTGTCTTTGCTAGAAAGGTTTACAGAGCATCTGGATGAGACTTTGAGACTGGAAATGTGCTTGAGGGGTCAGTTACTTCCATGTGAGCTTGAATAAGCATGGATAAAAAAGAAAGCGCATGTTCATGGACAGGCGGCTCAGTGCGACTACAGTACTGTAGTACTACAGTATACAATGGTTAGGTTCATGGAGGTTTAAATTAAGCTTAATTGTTTATACATGGGGCGTTCAAGTCAAATCAGGACTTTTGATTTGCAGAACACAGTTATGAGAGTAAAAAGTGCCCTTATTTATTTATATATTCCCCTGCTACACTAATGTGCTTATCGCAGCGTTTCACTAGTGCTTGGATACCATCAACTTAGAATGCTTTCTCAGCATGCCAAAGCCATACTGGCTTCCCAGGATCTCCTTTAATGCCCCCCCCCCCTTAGCTAGGAGTAAGGTTAAGGCTGTACCGGATGTGGCTGTGAACTCCCAGCTGAGTTCCTGTAATGCGCAAGTGGTGTTTGTGAATGATTGTGTGCACAGACAGATGCGTCTCTTCTGCAAGCCGATTTGCAAGGATCAGGCGTTTGATGACCTGGGAATGGCGTTCCTGGCTGAGGTGGCACGGAGCTCACCGCTGTTGTTCCTGTGAGCATTTATTGATTGGATCGGCTGATCCTTGCAAATCGATGGATAACTTGTCGCCAACTTGCAGAAGAGATGCATCTGTTTTGTCTGTTCAGTTTTACGCGTTCATTTACAAGTCCCCGGTTTGATACGTGCACCTCATAATTTGGGAAATAGGACTAAATTGGTTAGAAAATATTACAGGCTACAGTAGTACCAACAAAAATAATATACAAACAGGATCTTACAAACACACTTGTCTTGCATGCAGCTAGTTGGGAGCAGTTATCAAGTGGAGAGATGTAGTATAATGGTAAGATTAATATTTCATTTTACAAATAAGCAGAAAAAAAAAGCCCTATTGCTTATTTTCAGATTTCCTCTAAATATGGATAAAGATACTGCATATGTACTATAATGAGAAATAAACATTACAACAGATATAAGCAGATACAGATGGTGTCTTCAAGTGAACAGAGACTCTAAAAAAAAATCCTTTGTGCATACAGCACATTCTGTAAAGAATTACCCTCAGATCAAGCTAATTTATTCCACCTTCTCTATACCAGTTAAAAATGAAAAGAAAAAATAAATGCTGTCATATAATACAGTGCATTCAGGACATTTCCTTAAATTAATGCATTTTCAGTCATTCACTCACTCATTCGCTATACCGCTCACAGTCATGTTCAAAAGTTAGTACATTAAATAAATCATAAAAATCATTTCATCACAGTGGGTCTTACTGTCTGAGGCAAACAATAACATATATCGTTTTCAACGTGGCATTATTTATTTAACAAAATTGAAGCCAAGTAGAGAAGTTGCAGCCAGGTGCTGCTAATCATCAGCTTTTGATGAATTGATGAGATGTGCAGACCCCTATAAAAGCAGACGTTTTGGCATTTTGCTGGTCTGGTGCATTCAGGTGTGTGTTAACACAATGCCAAGGGGGAAAGACATGAACAGTGGTCTTAAAGATGCACTTGTTGCTACACATCAATCTGGAAAGGGTTATAAAACCACTCACTCATCATCTATATCGCTTTATCCTGTATTCAGGGTCGCGGAGGGCCCGAAGCCTATCAGAAGGAGACTTAGGGCAGACAGGGTGCCAATCCATTGCAGGGCACAAATGCATATATACACATGTGTATGTACAGGTACAGAGTGTGTTACATACACTACGGGCAATTTGGGTACGCTACTTAACTTAACAGAGACGGGAATCGACCCTGGCCGAGAATCGAACCTGGACCAGAAGGTGCAAGGCGACAGTGCTAACGATTACACCGCCGTGCAGCCGTTATAAAACCATTTCTGAACCATTTGAAGTTCTACAACTGGAAGGCATTCCAGACATTTTCCAGTCTTCACCCCAGCACATTCACCCCAAGGAATGGTACACCATTGATGGGGTGCCAGTCCATTACAGGGCACACAAGCACACATATTCCCATACTACATGCAATTTGGAAACGCCAGTTAGAAGAATTAGAAGGATATCTTAAGGATGCATCCTTGAGGAAACCCACCAAGCATACAGGCACACACACAAAAGGAAGGGCCTCAAACCCTTGGCCCTGGGGTGCAAGGCCACAGTGCTAAACACTACTACAACATGTCGCCTATTATTAAACAGGATCTAAAAAAAAATCAAAAACAACAACAAAAAAAGTCATAAACTGGAGTGATGTACTGTGGATGAGGTTAAGGAACTATCAGATGCAGAATTCACTGACCATGCCATTTCCACCTTTGGATTTTCTAAATGTTTTATTCCAGGGGCGTAATGGTAGGGTTAATATTTAATAAAACAAAGAGAACAAGAACAATAACAGCAACAAGAAAATGCTTTCAGGTTCTACTCCGAATGCAGTTACTGTGTGTACGGCACTGTACACGAGAACTAAGCAGATACAGATGGTGTCCTTGCATTACCAGAAGCGCTCCATGGAAAATGGAACTCATTTGCTCGTCCCGTGTTTAAGTGAGCAGTTCTA
The DNA here is from genome assembly GCA_030347435.1 of Clarias fuscus. NCBI lineage: Eukaryota > Metazoa > Chordata > Actinopteri > Siluriformes > Clariidae > Clarias > Clarias fuscus. Next base: position 25,437,225 of record CM059214.1, on the reverse strand, counting down.
CTGTTACTCTAATTAATCTTCATAACTACACTGAAGCGGTAAATAAAAAGTTCTTCATGTGCACATCCTGCAAACAATTCCCTAAGATAAAGTTCATTTACTCCACTTCATCCACTCCAGTTTAACATTAAAACTCAGTCCCATTCAGCTTTACAGTACATATGCTGTTTTAATATACATTGAGAATATTTTCCTAAAGGCATGCATTTAATGCTATTATTATCCATCCTATCCTGAGTGTACAGTACTGTGCCAACATCTTAAGCCACCCCAATTTTTTTATTTCGCTTTTTTGCTTGCAAACAGCCAGACTTTCTTGTGTTTTTAATGCAGTCTTGAGGAATAGTTCTCCAGGCTTCCTGAAGGACTTGTTGACTCTCATTTTTGCTCATTTTTCATCTAGTCCCCGTGCCAGTTTTAGAGGAATGTTTCGTGTGTGTTAAGTCTCACAGTGATGTATGAATCATTCAAGCATAAAAAAAAAAACATCTAACTTAAGGCACAAATCAGTGAGAAACAGCTGCAGATGATGACGGATGATCAGGCCGGTGATTAGCACACTGCTGATGCTGAATGATGAGTGGTTGGAACGGATGAGAGGGGCAATGAGGTTGCTGCTGAGGTTGTTACATAAACAACCCATGTTCAAACTGTATCTTTAGGCACTTTGCAGCCTGTCACTTTTTCCCATTTATTTAGATAATCTACGTAATTTAATGTCATTTCATTTTATATGCACAAATGAGGGGTGGCGCAAGACTTTTGTACAGTACTGTATTTGAGAATTAGCTGCAGTGGTGATGGAAAAGTTTATATTTGTGACTAAATTTGACCAAAAACATCAACTGAATTTAAATCAGCATAAGATGATTTCAATTAAGGTGTTAGGTGTATGTTTTTTTTTGTTAAATAACATTAATCTATTAAAGTCTGATCAAACTGAGATACAGTTTGTGGATGTGTATCATGGCTTGAACAAAAGATGTTTCTAAAGACCTCAGGAAAACAGAATAAGGCTGGAAACCACATGCCCATGTGAAAATAAATAATTCATTGGGGTAAAAAAAATAAAAATAAAAAATCACATCAAAACAAAATCAGTTGTGTGAAATGAATCATGTCAAAATAAATAGATCATGTGAAAAGAAATCCAATGTGAAAATGAATGAATCGTAAAAATCGCATGCGGAAAAAAAACCCCGCTGTCAGCATGTTTAAATTTCACATGGTGCGATTATTCGCGTGTGAAGGTCTTGTGACATGTGTGTAAGAGAATCAATGCTGTGTGATTAATTCGAATCAACAATTAATAGCAGTTTCTTTGGTAAATCAGATTGAGTTAAAAGCAGATTTTTATTTAATCAGGTGCTTCAAACTGAGATTGGGGGAGAATGCACATCTTTAGTCTTTTATAGAGGTCACCCATTACCTTGACGCCACTCTGTGTTTCTGTATACCTCATCCCACGTCAATTCACATTAATGCAGTCAGTGGCTTTGTAGGCAATTCTGGTTCAGCAGTAAACTTCAAAGAGCTCATTTGCACTGTCAGAGAGACCCAGTGATCCCTGAGCTCCTTGTTGGATTTATCTGTTTTGAAGTCTGGTCATAGGGTTCCAGCAAACCAGTCATGTCATGCAAATGATGAAACGGTGGAAAACACACTTGCACACCCACCCACACACTCGAACTGACCATGGGATAATTGAGAATTGCATTTTTTTTCCTCGCCATGCAAGAGCATATTATTTGTTTGATGGTTAACTGCTCAATGTGGGTTCAATAAGGAGAGCTCTTTACTTTACTTTACTTGGCTTTTCAATCTTTAGCATCTGAGTTTCTTAAAGGGACTCGTATAAGAAGAAACACTGTATGCAGAGTTCTCTAATACAGTATATGGTACAAATAAATCATGAATTACGAGATTCAGATGGCGGCACGGTGGCGTAGTGGTTAGCACTATCACCTTGCACCTCATGGGTCCGGGTTCGATTCCCTTCTCTGTGTCCATTGAGTTTGCACGTTCTCCCCGTGCTTGGTGGGTTTCCTCCGGGTACTCCTGTTTCCTCCCATAGTCCCACAATTGCACTTCACAAACCCCGCCTCGTGCCCTAAGTCTCCTGGGATAGGCTCTAGGCCACCCGTGACCCTGAATACAGGATAAAGTAGGATTGACGATGTGTAAATGAGATGAGATTCAGATATGATCAGATAAATAATTCTAATAATATAACAAGTTAGATGCTCAAATGTATGACTAATCATGAGTAACATGTTCTCATTCACAGTGTCATACAGTTGAGGCTGCTTTCACACTAGAGGCTTAGGCATGGATCCCAGAACACTTGACCCCAAAACCTGCTACATTTGAGAAGTGTGAACACTCTGCACCCTGTCTGGTCAGGATCAGCATTCTTCGCAAAATCTTTAGCATGGTACAGTGTCTAAATCAGACACGAAGGCTAACTGTACCGAAACATAACAAAGTAAATCAGTATGCCACTTGTCTCCTTATATCTGGATATGCAAAGAGCAACACCAATCTCTTCCTCTGAACTACACAGCCATAGCTGATAGTTTATAGTAGGGAGGCAGGAGAGAAGGTTGTTGTCACCAAACCAAACACTGGAAGAATTTGCCATCTACAAAATCAAGCACCCAAGTAAGATATGTGGTCAAAAACACTAAGTGAAATCAAATCCTAAAAGACAGTTATGTTTTTAATAGTAAAATGTAAGGATGTATTTTACTATGTTTAATGGTAAAATTAATTTCTAAGGATGAATGAAGAGAAAATGATGCCCTGAAGAGAAGGATTGCGACTAAATAGATTAAGAAAACCACTTATCAGTACGGCTAATTGAAATTTTAAAAAATTCAATTTGCCAAAAAGCATAAAGAATGGGCTGTGGAGCATTGGAAAAACAATTAATTTGTTCTGATGTGTCCAGATTTACCCTGTTCCAGAGTCATGGGCACATCGGTGTAAGAAGAGAGACCGATGAAGTGATTCCCATCAAGCCTAGTGCCTACTGTTAAGCCTATTGGGATCACAATGATCTGGGGTTGCTTTAGTTGGTCAGGGCTACTGTGGGTTCAGTAACATTATGTGCCCAAAAATGAGATTAGCTGATGAATTGAATATACTGAATTACAAGGTTTTTCATTAATTGAAATTTTTCCCCCTAATGGTACAGGAATATTCCAAGATGACAATGCCAGGATTCATTGGGCTCAAAGTGTTAAAGAGTGGTTAAGGGAGCATGAGAGATCATTTTCATGCATGGATTTGCCACTACAGAGTCCAGACCTTAAGACCCTTCAGAATTTGTAGCATGTGCTGGAGAAGACTTTATGCAGCGGTCTGACTATACATTGATGATTCTTCGTCATCAATGTATTAGATCTCGGAGAGAAATTAATGTGACTAATATTGTAACATCGCATAAGCTTATCGAAACAATGACATGGCCATAATCAAAGCAAAAAGTTATTCAATAAAATATTAGAGAGTGGGACATTTTTTGTGCAAAGTGTAGGCTCCTACAGTATGTTGTCTCCTGCTTTAAGGCTATAGCAAAGATATACCCATTTAATGTCTACAACAGAAAAACAATTGTGCAGACCTCCTTAAAAAAACTATACACTTTATCATATAGTGGTTTAGATGCACTGCCCTCATGTTAACCCTAAAATAATCCACACTACTGAAGTGAATAAATAAACCTCATCCCAATACGCCTGAGGCAGGCTGTTAACATACCAACATGCTGCACGTGGCTGTGCCAAGTGATTAGTGTGTAACTGTCCCTAACACAGTGTGTGGCAGAGCTATATTTAGAAATCACATTAGCTATTTTGTTTCAATTACAATCCACTAAATGTTCGTTGACTGGCGGCCAAAAAACCAGTTGTAACAACAGGCGCATGTAAATGATCAGTTGCTTGTTGTCGTCCATTCTTGTGACACTCCACCCTACTCCTACCACTAGCACCATCAAGTTTGTGACATGGGAAACGCTTTAAGAGCGATCATACTGATTTGTATTAATGATGGCTTTCTGTGATATCTAGTAGAAGTAGAAGCTTTGCAAAAATTTTTAATAAATTGTAACTTGATAAATGAGCCAGGTCTTGAAATAGGAGTAGTATGCATGCACTTTGTTTGCCAAGCATTATGTAATCACACGCTGAGGGATTGTGGGTAATCGTCTCCCATGCTCAGTCTCATGACTCGTATAGTCAACATCCGTGCATGTATGTATTGTTTACTATAACATTGTGACCATGTGTGTGTATGCGTGCCAGTAAAGCATTTTTTTTGTTCAATTGTAGTGACTGTTCTTTGTACAATTGTACTGCAACAACGACCCACGTGAAAAAAAAAGGTTAAAAATGCTGTTTTTAAAAAGGCTGCTGAATCTTTTTCACGAGAAAGTCACATTACTGCGAAATTCTCAAAAGGAGGCAAAAGCAAGTGTCATTGTGAGTGTTTATGTGTGAGCACACGTGTGTATGAAAGTCGTCCTACACTGTAACCCCCTTCCTCCTACAGCCACAATTCTTTTCAAAGATAAAGTGCAGGTTATTTATTTTTTTTTTTACTTTATATTTAGTATTAATTATTTTTATGTGGATATTTTTGGGTTGTGGTCTGAGATTGTGGATATTTTTGGGTACCGTCTGAGTTTCCATTATTTCTTATGGGGCAAAGTCGCTTTGATATACAAGTGCTTTGATATACAAACACACTTCCGGAACGAATTATGCTTGCAATTCAAGGTTTAACTGTATATTATTTTTTTTAATTGGGCCCCTTATCCACCATGACTACCACTCATCTACACTTGAGCCCCTTTCATACATACAGGAATCCAAGAAATCGAGAAATCTTATAAGGACCAATTTTGGCAAGAAAATGTCCATTCCATGACCTAGAAGAGGTGGACATATAGTTTCGAGGAAAGCTTTTAAGAGTACAAGTAGTTCTTGACATTTATACAGTGAGTATGCGGTAAGAACAAGGAATATTGCAACTGCATCTACAAGGAGAGCTTGGTGAGAGCATTATGAGCAAGGCAGAAGAAAACAATCCTAGATAGAGGGTATTTAAAGGCAAACATCAGAAAATTTCTTCATTTTAGAATTTCCCTGCGTCCTTGAGATCAGTGAGAACCAGGAGATCTCTGCGACTTTAGGGAGTGCCCAGGAGTGCTTCAGGAGTCAGTCTACCAGTGCCAGGAGAGTGCTACAAGAGAAACTGTTTCGATTTGTTTTTTCTCATAAACAGTCTGCATAAAGAATTGACATGGCTAATGATTGTGCAGATTTTTGCTAAGATCATTCAGATTGAAGAGAGTCCTAAGAGGGTCCAAGAGTTCCCGGAACTCTTCAGAAGTACAACAGTTTTCTTGGCAAAATCACTCTACGAGATTTCTTGTCAGAAGAGGGTCTTCTCTAATCCTACAGGGCAATTTCAAATAAGTGCTTGGCCATAAGCCTTATGGCGACACATAGGTTAATGTGTCTTATTTACAAATGCAGATCCATTCAAGTAATGCTCTGTTTTGCATGCATATACTCTATATGAGATCTAGAGATTATACATATGAGATAATGCATAAAGGTAAAGTCAGTTATTTTAAAACAGAGTAAAATGTCTTTCTTATTAGTCTATAACAGTTGTAGTCCTCCTTTTACAGCAAAGCATTAAATCATGTCATTAACTTGTGGAGTAGACGCATCTATCTGTGGTAGGTGTACTCACAATCATTCACAAACACCACTTGAACATTACAGGAACTTGGCTGGGAGTTTTTGCCATATCCCTTGTACAGTCCTTACCTCGGCTGCAAGCCATTTCCACATGTTTGGGCCATTAAAGGTGTTCCTAGGAGGTCAGGTTTTCAGACTTGAAGCAGGCAGTCAAATCGTGGCTTCGTGTACTAAGAAAACTAGCTACCTTTGGTGTAGGGGATTATATCAAGAAATAAAGGGAGTTTTTACTCGCATAAGTGTCTTCTGTCATTCTGCATAATCAAAAGTCCCGGTTTGACTCGAACACTCCTTATAATAACGATAATATAAATATCAGCTTATCCACATGTACTGCTCATTTTATTCTAATCATGTTTGCAGATGTATTAGAGCTGTATATCACTAATGATGTGATATTTTGCTGACTAGTGTTTAAACTAGTGTTTAGGTCCAAATGCATGTCTAGTGACTGTTCTTGCACCAGGCTTCTGACCAGTTTTCTCTCGTTAGGAATAAATATAGAGTGCATCGAGCATTTCCTGGCTCATTGTGGCAAGCACATAGCTTTTATTATAGCTTTATATATATAGCTTTATGTAGAGCTTTTAATATACAGTAGGTGACATATAGTTTCATTTCACTGAATGCAGGTGCACCACCAGCCCTCTGATAATGTGGTCAGATGTTTTGACTGTACCATGTACACAATAACTGAAGGGGGGTATCAACTAACAGTACATTTATTAATTATGTAAATACCTACAAATTGTACTATCAATATAAGTCAGTATATAAATTTGCTGAACTTGATGACATTTAAGGGTCAACCGTAGGACTTTGCATGGTCGATCTGTGACTTGGGCTGGGGTCATCTGAACCCTTTGCCCAACCCGACAGCAGAGATGATTATAGCGCATCTTGTACAGCACTCATTGCCTGGCTTTTGTTTATCGTTGTCATTTGCTATCGCTTATGCTCCCCAGCCGGTGTATGTGTTTGCCATTGTTCATAACTCCAGCTCTTGTTTTCATGAGTGTGTCTGTTTAGTTTGTACTTTCACTAATAAATCATCCCGCCTTGCAAATCTGCACGTACTTCACCTCCGTTTACATGACACAAGCACTTTCTTTACAGTACTTTTCAATACTGTAAAGAAATCCTAATGCTTTTACTTTTACTTATGTTTTTCTTTGTAGAAAAAAAAATATATTATTTAGAATATTTTAATAATACAACAGTTTGTTCAAGTCAAACTGGGACTTTTGAATGTGAAGAAAAACAAAACACAGTCATGGGAGTAAAAAATCTTTATTTCTTTATATAATGCTAATGCTTGGACACCATCAAGGCATACTGCCTGCTTTAACTCCTTTAATTGCCCAAACAATTGGAGCAAAGTCAGGACTGTACAAGGGATGTGGCAATAACTCCCAGCTGACTTCCCTTAATGTGTAAGTAGTGTTCGTGAATGATTGTGTGTACAGTTCCCAAAGACAGAAAACTTGTCACCAACTTGCGAAAGAATTGCATCTGTCAATTTTTAAGAATCAGGCGTTCCACTGTAAAGTAAGTATTCAAGTAGTGTTGTAGTCTTACTTAAGTGAATACTTTCCAGGCTATAACTCCTAACACTGTTAGTAACATTCAAATGTTTTACTGTGGCTAAGAGTCTCATCAACATTCTGTGCTTGAAGTCTTCTGTAAATGTCAATCGGTTTTACCCATTCATTCAAGAGAAACAAGTATCAGGTTTGTACCAGTTTTACTTGAACTCACCTTGTATATTTCATCAAATTCCTAGCTTTATTTATTTTTGATCATCTTGACACAATTTATTACAGATCAATCACGAAAGATTAAGATCAATTAATCAATTAAGATGGTGCAATATGTGCAAATTTTATTTTATTTACATTTTCCAAATGCATGCCTAGTGACTTTTCTTGCACCAAAGTTTGCAATCCAGGCATCGGACCAGTTTTCTTCCAAGGGAATGAATACAGTTCATTGAGGATTTCCTGGCTCATTGTGGCAAGCATATAGCTTTTATTATATCTTTATATAGAGCTTTTAATATAGGTGGCATCTAGTTACATTTTGCTGAAGGCAGGTGCACCACCAGCCCTGGTCTCTGATAATGTGGCCATTTTGAGATCTCTAGCCAAATGCTGTAGTCAGCGGTATAAATGTCTGTGACATTTTAAATCCTTGATACAAAACAATGTGATAATGATCTCCAAATTATGTGAGGTATCAGCATCCATTTACAGCTATAGCTCAACTTCCAGAAATATGTAAAGGTAAAGCATTAGCTCACTCACTGTGCTAGACGAGCTAGCCAGATTTTATTTAGCCAAATTAATCACCTATTTTACTTATTTATGTATATTTTATGTAGCAGATAAAAACTTAGGATGTTACTTCCATATTCAGAAGTGGCTGTTGTGGTAAATAAAGTACAGCTAATGCTCAGAATGCAGCTAGAAACATTGTGTAAATTAGCATGAGCTAGTAGCACATGAACACCCAACAGCACGTATCTAGCTAGCTAGCTATTTAGCATTACCCTTCTTTATACTACACTGCTTCTGAGGGAAGTTGTGTCAGTTTAGCTTATTGGCTAGCCAACATTTTTGTTCAAATACATTTTTCAGCTATAGAACCCTTTTTTTCACTTAGTTGTAGCCATGAAAACAACAATCTGTAAAGTAAGTATTCAAGTAGTTTTATAGTCTTACTTAAGTTAACTACGTCCCATCAGTCAAATTCTTCCTCAACCTGAATAATGTAAATTGCATATATGGCCGGTCATATTGGGTTACAGTAGAAGCTTTTACTTGAGACCCTTGACATTTAGGTTTGCCTGATAGTGCCTGCACAACATGTAATGGACTGAGGGAAATGGATCCAGCATTTCTTAAAAATTTCTGAAATGTCAAGCCTTAGTGATGCATCATATGGCTGTCTCTCCCATGGCTCTTGAGATCACATCAGAGTCAAGCAGGTGGACATGCAGGATTCTCTCTTTATCATGTCACACACTACCCCACTAGAGTGTTTAAAGCTGATGACTCTCAAGCTCACTTTACCCTCTCATAACAGTCTCTTGGAGAGCCTGCTTTTGATGAACGCGGTCCATTTTGCTCTTTTCACATTAGCAACAATAAAGGACTTTGACGTTCGCTGATGCACATAACCCAAGAACAGTGGCATTTCACTGAATGGACTAAGAATAGTGATTCCTCCAGGGCCTGTATTACATTAGATAGCCTCTTCTTTGGCCTGGGAGATTTACAGTATATGCTTGATGCTTAATACTGAGGAAATGGCTCAGGAAATGGCTATAGTGTTATAGGGGCTCATACATTTTTAAACCTCCCCTTGCTTTCACTACGTAAAAAAAATAAAAATAAAAATATTTTACCTTCAGGCCATATCTAAATAGGTTGTTAAAGCATATGATTTTTGAGAATTCATTCATTCATTCATTCATCTTCAGTAAGCTCTTTATTCTGGTCAGGGTTAATAGTCGTTCCTGAGCCTGTCCCAGGAATACTGCGTACAAAGCATGAATACACCTTCGTTGGGACAAAGCTTAATCCGAGTATCTCCATGCACATACACATTCATAGCTAAAGGTAATCTACTGTACCCACTCCTCATCCACTACTGTTTTTGTGCCAAGAAACCAGAAAAAACGCACAAGTAGGACACGCACAAAAACTCCACACAAACAGTATCCTACGCTGTCACATGGCCCTGGAGTCATTTTTTTGTTGTTCTTTGTTTTTTGAAAGAGAAAGAGGCCAAATTTGTCTCCTCTGCCCACTTGAAACCAACCAAATGGCGAGTAGGAGAAATGGATGAAGGGCAGTGTGAAAAAGTGTGAAGGATGAATGTGTCCACCTCTATGCACTTGGCCTCATTATTCTGTAATTCCACCATTTTGTTTGGCAAAAACCTGTTTAAATTAAGGAGAATAATAAGTTATGGCATTTAATTTGCCTGTATCCACCCACACCACACAGATGGTATTCCAATGACAGTGTAATGCGAGAGGTCCTGGGACTATAGTGATCTATAGGGAAAAGTATCGCTCTCCAGGCTCTAACAACAGACTAGTTCATCAAATCCTAAAACGGGGATCTGGTGTTTTGCTAAACTGTCATCCGTGTAAAGTTACAGAAAGGGTATCCTGCAAGTCCTATAGAAATCATTGCCTTTTGGTATAATAATATTAGTCCAACTGGAGGAAAAGAATGAGACAAAGTAGGAAATATAAGTGGGTGAGTGGATGAAATTGTACTAAAAGTAAAATATTATGCACATTTTAAAAAATCCACAGTGAACTTTTGTAAATTTGCACTAATAGAAAGTTTGCTTGACCCATTATAAAACCTCATTTACATTTATATAAGGGTTAACTGGCAACTGATTCTCCCATTATGGTTTGGTGCATTAGGGCTAACTGTTAGAGAGCATAATGCATTAAAAGGGAATCACTGATAACACACCCTTGGGGTTCCTACGAGAAATCCAGTCCATCATGTGGAATAAATGCCAGTGTACATTACCAGCTGAGACACTCTGTAGTTTACAGACCACCGACTCTCTCACATGCGCTCAGATCAATTATTCAATGGTGTTTACATTTTGCCTGACTGGAATTTAATTCCTTTCCTGCCATTTGCACTTGGCCAGTTTAAACAAATAAGCTTCTGCATGTCTTTAGTCAGTGCTGCAGTTTGATCCCATTTTCCACATGACCTGCTTTTAGATGACCTACAGGAGGTCTGAGCTCTTTGTATCCCCCAATTCCTGTCAGCCAACCTACTCTGGTAAATACAAAGTCCATTTCCCACTTCCCACTTGGAAACAAAAGTGCCAATAACCCTCATCAACGAGATTCTCATGACTGCTTTCACTAATGGCTGGTTGTGGTATTATGTGGGTGGGCTAAAATCTATTAACTATCAATAACTTGTTAATGAAACTGTTAGGGTTGAGCAATGTGTTACAAAGTCTTATTGATGGAAAAAGAACAATGTGGGGAAAAAAACAGCACTCACACGCATTTCTTTTTTCAAGTGTGTAATGCCCTGCTGAACTCATGCCACATGTCCAAGAATTACCAAACATGTTAAACAGAAAAGTTTCTTTCATTTAAACAAAATCATTTGGATTTTGTAAATAAAAAGATGTGAGAGTAAATAATCCAACATGTACATGTTCATTACACTCACTGGCTGTACTTCACATGTGCCTTCTCGGACACTGCTGAAGAAGTTAGAATGTGTCAATGACATGGGCTGAAAAATATCAGTCCAAATGGATACTAAGTCTACAGGGCATTTCACACTCCATGAATCTACAGACTGAAAGACCGAAATGAGACTCAATTTTTGAGACGAATTCTGTGTATATTTCTTATGACAGTTAGGCTCTTTTTTTTCTTTCCAGGATACCAGAGCTTAGAATGCTAGGTCATTTACTGTATACCTGCTGTCCTGCTTTATTTCAACATCTACTGCCATATATGTTACTTTGTGAGGGAAACAAAAAGGATAGATAATCTTAAATACATTGCCTTAAATAAAAAAAAAAACTTATAAGGTAGTCTCAACGGCCTCCGAGTGGCGCAATGGTAAAAGCGCTCGCCCTATCATCCGGAGATCGCTAGTTCGAATCCCGGGTGATGCTGTAACCTCTCGCAGCCGGAGGTCTAGAGAGAGCTGATTGGCCGAGCTCTCTCAGAGGGGAGGGATGAGAGGTACTTAGTGCTCCCACATTAATCACGGCTCTACAGCCAGTCAGGGGCGTCTGTGAGCTCGCGCAACGGAGGGAGCGGATAGCGCTGTCCTTCGAGTGTGTTACGCCGCCCCCAACGGTGCGCGAGTGAGCAGTTCGAAAAGATGCAGTCGGCTCGGGCACGTGGTTCGGAGGAAACACGTGATAGTCTTCGGCCCTCCCGGCTGAGTGGTAGTAGTAGCCTTAATGTGGGAGCCCCCTAGTGACGGGGAGGAATTGGACACGACTAAATTAGGGAGAAAATCGGGGAAAAATCCAAAAAAAAAAAAAAAAGGTAGTCTCTGGCTTGCATAGTTAAATGTACTTGGTAGAGGTGTAGTGCCATCTGTATGTGAATGAACTATTAATATCTATATCTGTATAACTATATGCAATGTGCATTGGTGGCTCAGTGGTATTTACCTGGCATGCAGAAGGCCCATGTTTAATTTCCACCCAATCCCCAAACTCCTTCTACTGTTTTAATGATGCAGTACTGGTCCAGAGCCCGGATATAGTGGGAGGGTTGCGCCAGGAAGGGCATTTGGCATAAAACCTGTGCCGGGTTGTTGTGCGGATCGCATGGTCCGCTGTGGCGACCCCTTGATGGGAACAACTGAATAGCTAACAACAACAAGTATAGCTATATTCAGATTTAGACTGAAAGTGGTCTTGGTCTACACATCCTTAGTGAGCATGGGGTTTTAAATAATGAAAGGGACGACTTTGTGTGTATGTGTCCTGTGTGATTTCAATGCTGATGCACACTTCATATTTCATGCAGACACGGAAGTCTTCCATTGCTGATTATCTAGTCCATTTGAATTCCAATATAAACTGTAGAGATAATAATTAGATAATAAATGAAGTTCTCTTTTATCGGTGTCCCTAGTGTTTCTAATCTAGAGCAATGACTCTATGGCAAGCTTCACCATAAAAACAAGGCATAAATAATCAGCTAAAGCTTGTAAGATTACAACAGGTTGATCAAAATATATCAGCAGAATGTGTGGTCTAAAGTCACTTTTTTTTCCCCAAACTACAAAGCTTATCCAAGGTTATGCTTGCCAGCTGCCAGACATTTATTTGTTTGTACATTTGTTAGTGCGTTGTTAAATGCCTCAGTGTAATTTTTATGAGATCATTATGACAAGATATGCTAACAGTATGACAAATATGCTAACAGATACTTGGAGGTAAGAGTTGAAAGGTGTTCTTGAATTTACAGTAAATTCATTACACAAGAACAAATAACATACTATTTAGACAGCAAAGGATTCCTGGATATACAGTATGTAAAATTGTCAGATGATCTCAATGTATGCATGGGTATAAGGGTAAACATTCCATGCATTCTACACAGCTTCTCATCTCTGACAAGACATTTTAAACTGTGAGTAATTTTAACTTCGACTTATATTTGTACGTCCTATTGTGTTCATACATTTTCAACAGAACGATCATTAACACTCGCGTTCAGGAGGATACAAACTTCTGACTGCAACCATAGCTATGTTTAACACACCAGGCGATCATTACCAAACATAAGAGTGACATATTATGTTTAATACAGTGTTTTTTATTTGGCTAGTCTACAGTACCTCACTCAGCTAGACAATGGCTTACCTGTACAATTCTTTTTCAGGTTGAATACTGAGTTCTACAATGCTATTATCCCTCATGGGTTTGACAATGAATAATTTGCACATTCTTTCCACACTGTATCGTTAAATTGGGCCAGAGATGTTCATCAGTCTCTTCTGTTTCAGACACAAGACTGAAGACACACACACACAGGCAAACACATATAGTGTTATACTGTTATCTCGGTGGTTCCCAACCCTGGCGCTATACATTTTTCTGTGTCCTCTGGCTCTGCCTCCTATTCAGAAAAGGTTTTTATTTAGCTGATTATTTAAAGTAGGTGTGCTGGGAGCAGAGAAAACATTACAATGTGCAGGACAAGGGGTCCACCAGGACCAAGGACATCACTGCTGAAAAATAAAAAAAAAATTATATATATATATACTGTTCCATGTACTCCATCTGCACTTGGATCTCCATCCCTGTTTTGACCTGTGACATGCAATCTATTTTTCTATCATTTTTAATTGGACTTTACAAAATATGTATAAAAAATTGTATTGTTCAGTAACTGGAATCGGAGTCAGGTTATTGGCTGGGACTGGTATCAAAATTTCTTGAATAATACCTAATCACGTGCATTCCTGATTTTATTCCCAATTTTTTTTCCCTCTCCTTCCAGGTTTTAATAATGCATAGGTACTTCTTAACCCAATTCCAGTAACTTCAGTAATCTCCTTGGTGTTTTCTTAGCTTGCTGCAAACAAATAGGTTGACCCTTCTGAAACATGGTAACATCTTTTCCATGAACACAGGTTACACTTTCTGAAATGGTTATCTAATAACTGAACCAGTTACGGTTAAAAAAAAAAAAAAATTATTGCTAGCTGAAACATTACTCATTACATTACTTACTCATGATCTATTCCGTTTATTGTTTTCTTGGTCAGGAAATGCCTGGGGCCTATCCCAGGAAACTTGGGTGCCAATTCATCGCAGGACACACAAGCACATAAACTACAAATAGCTAAATCTGCATGTCTTCGGAATGTTGGAGGAAATCAGAGTTCCCAGAGGAAACCTGCCAGGCACCTCCACACACAAAGACCCAACGGAGGAATCGAACCCTCGACCCTGGAGGTGCAAGGCCACAGTGCTAACCACTATACCTTAATCAGTATTTCAATATACTTACATATTTGCTTAATTGAATCCAATTAGTGATTTTTCTTGGGCCAGGTAGTATACATACACCAATCAGCCATAAGTAAAGATTGATTACCTAGTTAAAACAGCAACTGTAAGATAATGATTGTATATTCATACATAATAAATTGAATATTCATTGTTAGTTGGTTGGGAGTTTGAGCCATTAATAGACTTGTCAGATTGCTTCTTCTTCAATTATTGATAAAGGGAGCGGCTATTGTGCAGTGGGCATGTATTGTTCTCTGCTTCACTTCTGCTTCAAAATCTTATTAGTTTATTTTAATTGAGTCTGATTTATTTTCTAAATCAACTGTCATTTAACTACGTGGTAAATTATTTGTTCTGTTGAAGATTTTATTATGGGTTAAATTCTCCCTGTAATTCAAATCTTCACACCTACTGTCCTGTAAACCTAACTGTTTTAATTGCTGTTCAGAGAGAGAGCAATCATTTCTTTGATACCTTTAACATGTTCAGTCTTTCCAGTTATGCCAAGCCCGTTTTCCACAACACACAAAGGCATTGCTGTACTGATAAACCAGACCGTTTTATGGTCCGCACTTGTACTTTGAACATCTATCTTCTGATATCAAGCTGCCACCTTTAAATAAGGAACTGGTTGGTTTATTAATACACTGTTCTGTTCTGTTCTGTTCAGCGCTATGCTGTTAGCAAGTATTATTCTGCTTTTATTTTTTATTTTTATTTGTTGGTCTAGTTAAATCAGTCTTTTAAACTGCAGTGTTTTATTGCTCGGTCACAGAAAACCATTGTGACCATGAGGCACTTTCCTGTAAATTCCAATCCAGACTGTGCTCACTGTTGTTTATCAGTCCTCACTACAGATGAATGACAATCAATTAACTCGGCAGACCAGAGCACTTTGTCCCCCAGATCATCTCACAGATAAGCACTTACATCGACAAGACTACATTGCTGGAAACTTTTAACTTTTGTTCTCATGAAGCAAGCTAATGTAGACAAATAGGATTATTATTATTATTATTATTATTATTTTTGGCTAAGATGAACAATAGATATTTTTAAGGGCAAGCTGAATATAGCCTTCAACTAAAAGCAGTTGGTAATCATTAATGTCAGTACAAATATTGCATTTGCTTTGTTAATTAACTAAAAGATAATTGCAGAAAAAAATGTGACAGCCAAGGCCATATAAAATGATACGCATGTCCACATTATCCAGAATGTCTTCGCTAATAAAATTAGCATACTGGAATACAGTCTTTATGACCAGCTGGTGTTTTTATAGATACATGTCTTTCCTGTGATTTGAAATTTAATTAAGGTTCAGTGTCATCACCAATGACACTAGAGAATCCATTGATCTTTTTTTTTTTGTTAGACATTTAGCTGACATCAAAAGCATAAAGACCTGGCATTACATATTTTTATGATCGCTGGAATTAAAAAAAAACAACTTTCTTTTAACTAACATCAAATCTCATAAAAAGCCTTTAATGGCAGGTTATTGTGATTGCTCAAAGAAATTTCCACTGTTGGATCTTCAACAATAACGTCACTCACTCATTCACTCACTCATCATCTATACCGCTTTATACTGTATTCAGGGTCGAGGGGAACCTGGAGCCTATCCCAGGAGACTCAGGGCACAAGGCGGGGTACACCCTGGACAAGGTGCCAATCCATCACAGGGAACACGCACATACACACACACAATGGGCAATTTGGGAACATCAATTAACCTAACCTAGATGTCTTTGGAATGTGGGAAGAAACTGGAGTACCCAGAGGAAACCCACCAAGCACGGGGAGAACATGCAAACTCCATGCACACAGAAACGAGAATCGAACCTGGACCCAGGAGGTGCAAGGCGACAGTCCTAACCACTACACCACCGTGTTGCCCCAACAATAACCTATCAACATAAATTATAATGAGGGTCACTAACAGACAGCTCGTTCTCTTTAGGAGAACCAAATTTGATCTTTTATTAGAGCATTCGTGGCTTTTTATGAATAGCAAAGAGAAACTAAGAGTAAGCAGTAGTGTGTGAATTCTACAAAAAGCCAAGACTATAGTTAGCTTTTTTTTTTACTTCACTGCAGCATTGATTAAAACTAAATAAACTAAATAATGTTTACCTCATAATGCGCTGTCTTTTTTATACATAGCACAGGACACAGCTGCGACAGAGAGAGTAGTGGGTAATATTTTTTAGCCTAAAAAAAAAAAAATCTGATCTGTCATTCTGGCACCTGTTGAAACCGAACTGTTACAGCTAGACCAAAAGGCAGACTTTCTAGTGCACCAGTGCTTTCAAACGTCTGGTAGAGCTGGTGGCCTTGCGACCCTGAACACCTGCCAACTGCATCCCCATGTTTACATTTGCTTCAACAGACCAACATCAAGAAAAATAGGAAACTGATGTTTGAAATGGAAATAAATTGTTCTTGCATGGTATAAAATATGTTGTACATGTGTCTCTTCATTTATAATCACTTATAATTTGCTGTTGCTTTGATCAAAATGCATTATAGGTTGGTAATAGTTCCTTTTAGTGCAGGAATGCAAAATATTATTCACATAAAAAAGGCCTGCATCATTATTTAACTCAATATTTAATTACTATTCTTAATTCAAGTTATTATTTAAGCCCTTTTTATTCATAGTCTGATAAAAGTGTTTCTTACTAAAAATTACCAGTGTGTAGTTCACGCTTCCATGAATTTTGTTAATTGAGTGGTTTGAAATTATTATGATTTTTATTGTCAATAAAAACACATTTAAAGACAAGCACTTGCCTTTAAATGAGGGGACAGAAAATGCAGACCTACAACTGTTCCTTCTTTAAAGTCTTGCTAGAACTTCTGTGGTAGAGAAAGTCAGACACCTCTTTTTCCTCACTAAAAAAAGGAACAATCCTTTTTTAAATAATTTTTTTCATACTTAATAATTAAGTAAACAAATAGTTATTTACTGCATAGTTGAAAAATTCAATCAAGCTAGCTAGCACCACATTCTACACTACAGTATGTTTAGTTTTTTTAATCCTGATGACGCTCCTGCCATGTGTGAACTGGAGTCCAAAATTGGCCCCTGCTCTCTGTCTGGGACAGCTGGAATTTCTCTTGTCAGCCAAAGTGCACAAGCTCATAGTTGTGTTCAGCTGCTATGTGATGTTGCATGAGCAGCAGCTCAAAATAATGCACTGGCTAGCTTTAATGGCTAGCGGCTCGAGTGTAAAGAAGATCTGATGAGCTACAACAGTAGAAGACCACATAGGGTCCCAGTGCAAGCTGAAGCATAGGCTCATGAAAACTGGAGATTTTAAAACTAGAAAAATGTTGCCTGGTCAGATAAAATATTATTTCTGCTAAATGGTACACACATGATGTGGTCATAATTAGGCACCAACAGCATGAATCCATTAACCCAGCCTGCTTTTTGTCAGCAATCCAGGCTGGTGGAGGTGGTGTGATGGTGTGGGGACAATGTTCCTGTTAATATCAATCGCTTGAATGCCACAGTGTATTTCAGTATTACTGCTGTGCCATATGCATCCCTTGATGGACACAATTTACCTGTCCTCTACCTCTACCTGTCTACAGGGAGGGCCATTTATATGGATACACCTTAATAAAATGGGAATGGTTGGTGATATTAACGTCCTGTTTGTGGCACATTAGCATATGTGAGGGGGCAAACTTTTCAAGATGGGTGGTGACCATGGTGACCATTTGGAAGTCGGCCATCTTGGATCCAACTTTTGTTTTTTCAATAGGAAGAGGGTCATGTGACACATCAAACTTATTGGGAATTTCACAAGGAAAAACAATGGTGTGCTTGGTTTTAACGTAACTTTATTCTTTCATGAGTTATTTACAAGTTTCTGACCACTTATAAAATGTGTTCAATGTGCTGCCCATTGTGATGGATGCAACCCTCTTCTCCCACTCTTCACACACTGATAGCAACACCGCAGGAGAAATGCCAGCACAGGCTTCCAGTATCCGTAGTTTCAGGTGCTGCACATCTCGTATCTTCACACCATAGACAAGACAATTCCCTTCAGATGACCCCAAAGATAAAAGTCTAAGGGGGTCAGATCGGGAGACCTTGCGGGCCATTCAACTGGCCCACGACGACCAATCCACTTTTCAGGAAACTGTTCATCTAGGAATGCTCGGACCTGACACACATAATGTGGTGGTGCACCATCTTGCTGGAAAAACTCATGGAACGTGCCAGCTTCAGTGCATAAAGAGGGAAACACATCATCATGTAGCAATTTCAAATATCCAGTGGCCTTGAGGTTTCCATTGATGAAGAATGGCCCCACTATCTTTGTACCCCATATACACACGTGGACAAAATTGTTGGTACCCTTCGGTCAATTAAAGAAAAACTCACAATGGTCACAGAAATAACTTTAATCTGACAAAAGTAATAATTGAAAAAAATTCTATGAATGTTAACCAATGAAAGTCAGACATTGCTTTTCAACCATGCTTCAACAGAATTATTTAAAAAAATAAACTCATGGAACAGGCCTGGACAAAAATGATGGTACCCCTAGAAAATAATGAAAATACTGTGACCAAAGGGACATGTTAATTCAAGGTGTGTCCACTAATTAGCATCACAGGTGTCTACAATCTTGTAATCAGTCAGTGGGCCTATATATAGGGCTCCAGGTAGTCACTGTGTTGTTTGGTGACATGGTATGTACCACACTCAACATGGACCAGAGGAAGCGAAGGAAAGAGTTGTCTCAGGAGATTCGAAAGAAAATTATAGACAAGCATGTTAAAGGTAAAGGCTATAAGACCATTTCCAAGCAGCTAGATGTTCCTGTGACTACAGTTGCAATATTATTCAGAAATTTAAGATCCATGGGACTGTAGCCAACCTCCCTGGACGTGGCCGCAGGAGGAAAATTGATGACAAATCAAAGAGACGGATAATCCGAATGGTAACAAAAGAGCCCAGAAAGACTTCTAAAGAGATCCAAGGTGAACTTCATGTTCAAGAAACATCAGTGTCAGATCGCACTATCCATCGTTGTTTGAGTCAAAGTGGACTACATGGGAGACGACCAAGGAGGACACCATTGTTGAAAACAAATCATAAAAATGCCAGACTGGAATATGCCAAACTACATGTTAACAAGCCACAAAGCTTCTGGGAGAATGTCCTATGGACAGATGAGACAAAAATTGAACTTTTTGCCAAGGCACATCTGCTCTATGTTCACAGATGGAAAAATGAAGCACATCAAGAAAAGAACACTGTCCCTACTGTGAAACATGGAGGAGGCTCTGTTATGTTCTGGGGCTGCTTTGCTGCATCTGTCACAGGGTGTCTTAAATCTGTGCAGGGTACAATGAAATCTCAAGACTATAAAAGGATTCTAGAGAGAAATGTGCTGACCAGTGTCAGAAAGCTGGGTCTCAGTCGCAGGTCATGGGTCTTGCAACAGGACAATGACCCAAAACACACAGCTAAAAACACCCAAGAATGGCTAAGAGGAAAACATTGGACTATTCTAAAGTGGCCTTCTATGAGCCCTGACCTCAATCCTATTGAGCATCTTTGGAAGGAGCTGAAACATGCTGTCTGGAAAAAGCACCCTTCAAACCGGAAACAACTGGAGCAGCTTGCTCATGAGGAGTGGGCCAAAATACCTGCAGAGAGGTGCAGAAGTCTCATTGACAGTTACAGGAATCGTTTGATTGCAGTGATTGCCTCAAAAGGTTGTGCAACAAACTATTAAGTTAGGGGTACCATCATTTTTGTCCAGGCCTGTTCCATGAGTTCATTTTTTTTATAATTCTGTTGAAGCATGGTTGAAAAGCAATGTCTGACTTTCATTGGTTAACATTCATAGAATTCTTATTTATTATTACTTTTGTCAGATTAAAGTTATTTCTGTGACCATTGTGAGTTTTTCTTTCATGGACCGAAGGGTACCAACAATTTTGTGCACGTGTGTACCATACCATCACTTTTTTTGTTCCAACAGTCTTGGAGGGATCTATCCAATGTGGGTTAGTGTCAGACCAATAGCGGTGGTTTTGTTTGTTAACTTCACCATTCACATAAAAGTTTGCCTCATCACTGAACAAAATCTTCTGCGTGAACTGAGGGTCCTGTTCCAATTTTTGTTTTGCCCATTCTGCAAATTGTGTGCGCCGATCTGGGTCATCTTCGTTGAGATGCTGCAGTAGCTGGAGTTTGTAAGGGTGCCATTTGTGAGTAGCTAATATCTGCTGAAGGGATGTTCGACTAACGCCACTCTCCAGTGACATGCGGCGAGTGCTACGCTGTGGGCTCTTGCTGAATGAAGCTAGGACAGCCACTGATGTTTGTTCATTAGTGACAGTTTTCATGCGTCCACATTTTGGCAAATCCAACACTGAACCAGTTTCACGAAACTCAGCAAGCAGTTTGCTAACTGTAGCATGGGAGATGGGTGGTCTCGTAGGGTGTCTTGCATTGAAATCTGCTGCAATGACCCCGTTACTGCGTTCACCAGATATCAACACAATTTCGATCCGCTCATCACGTGTTAACCTCTTCGACATGTCAATGGCTGTGAACAAAGAGAAACTTGTAAATAACTCATGAAAGAATAAAGTTACGTTAAAACCAAGCACACCATTGTTTTTCTTGTGAAATTCCCAATAAGTTTAATGTGTCACATGACCTTCTTCCTATTGAAAAAACAAAAGTTGGATCCAAGATGGCCGACTTCCAAATGGCCACCATGGTCACCACACATCTTGAAAAGTTTGCCCCCTCACATATACTAATGTGCCACAACAAAATGGTTGGTTAATATCACCAACCATTCCCATTTTATTAAGGTGTATCCATATAAATGGCCCACCCTGTACTTCCAGCGTGTTAATGCACCATTTCACAATGCAAAAGGCTTCTCAAACTGCTTTCACGAACATGATAATAAGTTCAGTGGTATTCAGTGGCCTTCCCACTTCTGAAGCCTGAAGCCTCCAGTCCAGTAGAGACGTTCCACGAGGGGTGGTAATGGAGGGTAACGGCTGGCTTGGCAGCTGACTAACTTCCACTTCAGTAATGTCTTTTGAGGACTGCCCTGATTGAAGCATACTATTAATCATGTTGTCCTTAATTAGATCCATTGTTAAAGATTTTTGGTTCAATATAGGGATTGGCTCCCTACATCAGCTATCTGTTTAAAAGTTCAGACAGTTAAAGAGCTTAAAGGAACTCAGTTAAAGGCCTTGCATCATTTAAGGGTACTAAAAACAAGCAATGTTGTTTCCATTATGTCCCTGGATTTATAAAAAAAAAAAAAATTGTTGAAGAGAGGCTGTCATTATCCTGATGCTCCATTTCTATTCTGGTAGCGTTTATGTAAATCATTATGTCTTTTACTTTAATTGCAGTTAAACTCCTTTCTTGGTATTAACAGAATGACGTGTATAGTACTTCCTTTTCCTTCATGCTCTGTGGCTCTGCCAAAAAGGATTGTGCCAAGCACACCATGTAATAAGCCTGGTTAACTTGTTAAATGCTGCTACTTACAATTCAGGCTTCATTGCTAATACAAATATTAAAATCTACCAGGCAAGTGTTATACAAGCAGAGCAATCAATTACAACGCAGCAGCTAGGTGGTGGGGGTGGGGGGTGGGGATATTGCATGTGGGTGGACTTGGACATGCATGAGTGTTTTGCAGATAGGCCTCAGTTTTCTGTGTTTTCCTTTTGATGCCAGTCAGCTTGATCGAAAAAGAGGGAAGGGTTTAACTGAACTTTGTGTCAGTAGGGTGCAGCTAAAAAGAGGAAAATGCTAGACCAAAGCATCCTGTAGCTATGAAGTTAGCTAAGAAAAAAACCCATCATGATGAAAGGGTAACATTCAGACAGCAAACATACAAAAGCACATGTGAAATCATAAAGTCTTAGACTATTGCATCTGTGTACAGTTGTGGAACTTGAGGTTTTGAGTCTTAAATAAGTGCCTTGTGTATAACCGACATGTCAATGTGTTCAATGAAAGAGAAATCCAGCTGTATTTAATTGATGTATTCTATCAGCTGCCTTAGGGGCATGTAAGTTCAGCTGAGGTTTAACAATTAATTGCTTCAACCAGAAACATGGTGACACTCATTGTACACATTTGATAGCATCTGCTACTGTACCAACCTACAAAAAATAATCACCTCATTTAAATGGAACAAACATTTGAATTTATAACTTATTGAAAAATTTACGTCACATCAAGCAACATGGTTTCTAACCCTAACCCTAACCCTATGTAGCAGTAACTTGTAACAACATAATCCTATTGTATATTCAAAGTGCTTCTATAAATAAAAAAAACTCAGATAGACAGATGAATCATAACATTATGACCACTGAAAACCAATTATACACCATACATCAACCTGGCACCCAAGGCTTACACATGCCCATGGGTCTGGAATGCCATGGAAAGGCAGGAAAAAAATCAGTGAGAAAAAGTCAAAGCTGGCCACAAAAAAATCATCAGAGCACCCAGTGCAGCCCCCAAACTCCACAGATCCCAATTCAATTGATCTCCCATGGGAGGCAATGAACAAACAAGTCCAATCCATGGAACCCACACCCTGCAACCCACAGAGGCTTTGCAGAGCCATGCCAGAGGGGCCAGAGCCACCCCAGTGGCACAAGAGGAACCAAAAATCTAGGTGGTTTTAATGTTAATGCTTTTTATTTTATTTCTGATTAGTGTAATGCTGTCAAAATTAAACGCACCTACAGTATATGTTTAGTCAGGGGATTTCTTCATATGGATAGTTATTGTTTATGACAACTGGACAAGCTAACTACAAATGAAAAAATTCTCAAGTTTTGAATTAATGATTACTTTATGAAGTTTCTACACTAAAATTCTACACCACAATGGTGAAGACAGAGCGTTAGCATGATTGATCATAGACAATGCTAAGCTGGTTTGCTAGCATCTCAGATTTCAAGACAATGACGGTTAAATGTGTGTGTGTGTGTGTGTGTGTGTGTGTGTGTGTGCTGGGGGTGGGGTTTAGGGGTACGATCGATCTTTAAATTTAAATACGCAGATATTCGCATGTCTTTGTGTCATAAATTATTTTTGTTCTGCAAAAATACATGAATTATTCATGAAATTGCATTTAGGAAGTGATATGCAGAAATGTTTTGAAGAACTTGCTATGAAGAAAAGCATGTTACTATCTTTATTTGAGTTTATTGTTTTTTATTGCCAAATCGGGCTTGTCAGGCTCAGCAGTATTGTTCATGGTACTGGGACATGCAAACGAGGCGGGAATCGAACCAGGCCGGGAAATGATCCCGTATCCTGGACGTGGAAGGCGACAGTGCTAATCATTTAGCCACCATGTCACCCAACTCAATTCTTTTTAATTTACTTTTATTTGTATATGGCCTTTAACAAAGGAGGTGGTCACAAAGCAGCTTGACAGTAATATGTATATGAATTCCAAATACGTACTATACATTTTACATATATTAATTTGTCCCTAGTCAACTATAACTTATCAAGTCTTCACATTTCAAGCTGTAGTGATAACGTTCCATTAATTTTGTCATACAGTAGTTTCCCATCAGTACCATGAGAATGTGATTGAAATAATAGGTTTCTATATAATTATTTCTGTCCTAAGGGCTTAATTTGACAAACCACAATTGGCTGACTAGACGCTACAGTAGGCTTTCAGCGTTCTTTTTCCGTTCATTTGACTTTGCTTAGTACATTTTCCAGCAAGCATAATGCAGCAAAATTCAACTCTTAACCATGTGAAATTAAGACTCTAAGTAGCAAAATGTATTTAATCTCATTAGATAACTAACAGCGTTAAGGACATTTAGAAGGCATCATGCTAACAAAAACAGTAGCTTAATCATCATACCTCAACTGCATATTAAGTAACTTTGGTGCTAATTTGTGCAAAGCATGCTAATTAGCTACTGGCCTTTTACCAGACTAATTAGGATTTAGCTAAAGACTTGTAAAATTTTATGGCCCCACTTTACATTTTTTTCTTGTTTAAAAACATAATAAAACACATCTGATCATAGCCTGTCTCAGTTTCAGGTAAATACAACCTCAAACAAACATCACCATGCCAATATTTATTTAATAAAAACCAAAAATGAAACCAAAAAGAAAAAAACACGTGAGTAATATATACACACGTGGACAAAATTGTTGGTACCCTTCGGTCAATGAAAGAAAAACTCATAATGGTCACAAAAATAACTTTAATCTGACAAAAGTAGTAATAAATAATAATTCTATGAATGTTAACCAATGAAAGTCAGACATTGCTTTTCATATTTTCAAATAATCTCATGGAACAGGCCTGGACAAAAATGATGGTACCCCTAGAAAATACTGAAAATAATGTGACCAAAGGGACATGTTAATTCAAGGTGTGTCCACTAATTAGCATCACAGGTGTCTACAATCTTGTAGTCAGTCAGTGGGCCTATATATAGGGCTCCAGGTAGTCACTGTGTTGTTTGGTGACATGGTATGTACTACACTCAACATGGACTAGAGGAAGCGAAGGAAAGAGTTGTCTCAGGAGATTCGAAAGAAAATTATAGACAAGCATGTTAAAGGTAAAGGCTATTATTTCCAAGCAGCTAGATGTTCCTGTGACTACAGTTGCACATATTATTCAGAAATTTAAGATCCATGGGACTGTAGCCAACCTCCCTGGACGTGGCCACAGGAGGAAAATTGATGACAAATCAAAGAGACGGATAATCCGAATGGTAACAAAAGAGCCCAGAAAGACTTCTAAAGAGATCCAAGGTGAACTTCATGCTTAAGGAACATTAGTGTCAGATCGCACCATCCGTCGTTGTTTGTGTCAAAATGGACTACATGGGAGACGACCAAGGAGGACACCATTGTTGAAAACAAATCATAAAAAAGCCAGACTGGAATATGCCAAACTACATGTTGACAAGCCACGAAGCTTCTAGGAGAATGTCCTATGGACAGATGAGACAAAAATGGAACTTTTTGCCAAGGAAAATGAAGCATATCGAGAAAAGAACACTGTCCCTACTGTGAAACATGGAGGAGGCTCTGTTATGTTCTGGGGCTGCTTTGCTGCATCTGGCACAGGGTGTCTTGAATCTGTGCAGATTCTTAGAATTCTTATTTATTATTACTTTTGTCAGATTAAAGTTATTTCTGTGACCATTGTGAGTTTTTCTTTCATTGACCGAAGGGTACCAACAATTTTGTCCACGTGTGGTATATATTCAGTCAATATATTCGGAATCCATTCAATATTCTCACGTTTCATTCAATATATTCAGAGTTTTCATTAAGTTCTCTCATGAATATTTTCCTAAATGCCATGCCATAATATATATATATACATATTTTTTTTTTGTTTGTTTGTTTTTTTTTTGTTAAAAGAGAGGGACACTAACCTTTCCACACAATATTTTACAGTACAGTTTATTTATGAAACAGTTGAAAGGACTGAAGCCAAATTGGACATTCATTAATACATGGAAAAAGGGTTAGGTGCACTATTTTAGCTAGGTTGTGTCTATTCTAAGAGGGGCTGTCATGCTTTATCCAATCAAATCCTTCATAGTTTGAGATTTGAAATTATTTGCAAATAAATCTACTTTATTACCTTTTAAATACTAGTACAAAACAGCTAGATTTGCCTTTCACACAACACCAAAGGTGCTGCCTCCATCCAAATTTGGTCAACTCAATTCTTCAATGTGTGTACTGAACATTTTACCGTCAAAGCGAGGACTTGTGTACAGTGAAATTTGAAGCTTGCAAAACTGTAGACTAAAGCATACAGATCTGATTTCTCTATTAAACTAAGATCTATTAAACTAAGATCTAAGATCCATCACTCTGTGAGCTGGCAGCTATATACTAAAAGGTGTGGACTGTAAAGATAGGAAACAAAGAGTGAAACATCATCCTCCAGCAACAGCACTCCTCCCAGCTTGCTCTCTGTACTCCAACTACTTTCCCAGTCCTGTGACCTCTCCTTCCCTCCCTAGGGGTTCACTAACACTACTCATTCCTGATAAATCACAGGCCTCTCTGATTGTATTTACCAGGTCATTTGCACTCCCCGATCTACCATACAGAACCTGACCCAGGTTCACTTCATGATCTAGGGCAGCATAGAGCATGTTCCAGTCATCTCTTTAAGTCAGAGCTTCAACAGATAATCCAACAAATTAATTGTGTACAGGGAGCGAAAAGATGCAGGCGATTACAATATGGGAGTCATTACAGTTAAGATGAATGTGCTAGAGGAACATCTCTATGCATGTAATGCACAGTAAATGAATGGGCACAGGTTCTGAATCTAAACCAATTTAGGCCACTTCTTTAGTCAATATGATACAAACAGACAAAAAAAAAAAAGATTTGTCAAGAATAATACATTAGGTTTGCCTGATAGACTGTGTAACCATTCCATTGTTCATAAGAGCCCTTTCACTATGTTTTCAGAAGAAACCTAAAGAGCTCATTAATGACATTAATTAAACACATGGCATTCCAACATAGAAGCCTGTCTAGTCATGAAAGATGCATGACTAACCTTAGCTGACATCTCACCCACCCACAAGCCATAAGTACATACACAAGGATGGCTATTTTCCAAAACAAGGCAATATTCTCTTTGGAATGTCAGGAGAGTGTCTCAAAGGTGATCATTTTCAAGTCTGTTGTCATGTCTGTGGACAGAGTGGGAAGGAGATTTCACAGGGACAACAAAGGTGGTCTTACGAATGTGAAGCAGACTACATCAGTCGAACAGTCCAGGCTATCAAAAGAAGGAAGGGTGGGTGGGGACTAGGACATTATTTCAGTGAGGAACAGCTATAAGGCATTTTCAGTTATGGCACCTAACCAAAAAAAAAAAAAATTACTCAGAACAGCAGCTTAAATGTCACCAACCAGGAGGCGTGAAGACTTCCTGCAGGGCCTCCACATCTCCCGTTTAGCAGGAGATGTTTAGCAGTATATATACTGTATATATATATATATATATATATATATATATATATATATATCTTTTTTTTTTTCATATTTGTCACACTTGATTGAGATCATCAAACTAATTTTAATATTATACAAAGATAAATACAAATAACAGTTTTTAAATGATTATTTCATTTATTAATGAAAAATGCTGTCCAACCTTGTCTGGCTCTATGTGAAAAAGTAATTGCCCCCCAAACATAATAATGGGTTGTGCCACCTTGGTGGCAAATTGCAGTCAAGCTTTTGTGATAGCTTGCATTGAGGCTTTTATATTGCTGTGGAGAAATTTTGTCCCACTCTTTTTGCAGAATTGCTTTAATTCAGCCACATTGGAGGGTTTTCAAGCATGAATGGCCTATTTAAAACCTCAAGCGGCACAAATACTGTACGTGCTGGCAACACAAGGTCAATAACATTTTTTTTTAAACTGCTTATATGGAAGCCTTGCTGGTGTGTGTCAGGTAGAACGAAAGTTATCATTACTTATTATAAAGGGTTAATTTTACTGCTACCAGCATATGGGAATGACATCACAAAAATGAAGGTCCCTCGAAATAAGCATATTGTTATTATTACTTTTATTTTTATCATAGAAAAACTGAAAACACCAATAAAAACACATTAACATGTGTATGTAAGCTGTTTTAAAATGTGCTTCATGTTTGAGAAGTTGGTTAAAACGAACTAAAAGTTAATCAAATTGCCTAAATTGTGCTGAAAAAAAGATAATCTCAGGCTAAAATGCTCTGAGTTTTAAGGGATCTTAATCTTAGTCAGATTAATGTTCAGACTAGGCCACTCTACACCTTTTATTTAGGTCACTCTAAACTTTTTTTTTTCCTTTGAGCCATTCAGAGGTCGACTCGCTGGTGTGTTTCAGTTCATTTTCCTGCGGCATAACCCAAATGCACTAGAGTTTAAGGTCACAAACTTCTTGGTCAGATATTCTTCTTCAGGATTATCTGGTATTTTTTATTTATTATTTATTTATTTTTGCATATATTTGTCACACTTGACTGAGATCATCAAACAAATTTTTATATTATGCAAAGATAAATACAAATACAGTAACAGTTTTTAAATGACTATTTCTTTTATTAAATGAAAAATGCTGTCCAACCCTTTCTGGCTCTATGTGAAGAAATAATTGCCCCCGCCAAACATAATAACAGGTTGCAATCAAGCTTTTGTGATAGCTTGCATTGAGGCTTTTATATTGCTGTGGAGAAATTTTGTCCCACTCTTTTTGCAGAATTGCTTTAATTCAGCCAGATTGGAGGGTTTTCAAGCATGAATGGCCGATGATGATTGGCATTCATGGTTCCATCAGTTATGGTAAGTCATCCAGGTCTTGAAGCTGCAAAGGATGATACAGTTCATGTCAATTGCATAGCTTCTCATTTGTTCTTGAATTTATTTATGCTGTATTGCTCTTTTTTTTATCTATTAGTATGCCTAACTTTATCAGACAGCTTCTATTTAACGAATGAATTCACCAGGTCTGACAGTAATCAGGCCTGGGTGTGGCTAATGAAATTTAAATCAGCTTTCCAAAAAACACATTTCATTCATGATTTTGCAAGTGGGCAATTACGTTTTTACATAGGTCCAGCTACTGTAGGTTCTCTCTCTCTCTCTCTCTCTCTCTCTCTCTCTCTCTCTCTCAAACACACACACGCATACACACACCTATCTTTGTTGTCAAAAACCATAATGTTGAAATGAAAGCACTATTTTCATTTCCATTATTGCAACAGACAGGGTGACAGAAACCAGAGCCACAGTCATGTCACGTTCTGCAAAGCTGCCAACTGATTGATAATGAATTGCTTGGTAGGTGTCAGAGACAGGTCCTGGTGTCAGAGAGCAGTCAGTGTGCATGAGACAAGATCAACTCATCAAATGACATGCAGAAAAGCAGAACGTTGTCTGCGACAGTGCTTGGGGGAAGAGCATACCATCGTCCTAAAAATATATATAGATAGATAGATAGATAGATAGATATTTAAGTAAATACGCTGGTGTTTTAGGGGCTTAATGGACCATTTAGGCTATAACTGCTACTGTGACATCAGCTCTAGACTATACTCATGCCTCCCTTAATGAAGAATGTTTTGCTCTTAAACAGATGGAAATAGTCTGGCTGGACAGGAGGTGCACTCTGGAGCCTTTAGTTCTATTGCTTTTTGTCTGGCGACTATCGAAATTTTTATTGCCGTAAACTGGGCGTGGACGATCAAGATTTCACAAGTTATATCAGTTTATTTACTGTTGCAAGTTAAGTTTAGTGTATGATCATAAAAGCTTACAGATGATGTCTTCCTGTTTTTACACTGGTTGTGTATAAGCATTAGACAGGATAGCAGTGTTTTGGCTTGTACCATTGTTGTGACGAGTTTAATTAAGAGACAGGAAATGAAAGTAGTTTAACCACTTCTCTTTTCATTTACTCTGGTTACTTGCCAGAGGTCTACACCACTTGTAAGATCAAATATACTTAAACCTGAAAGACTCCCAGTAGAAAGTAGACAGTGAACTTTAAGGACCTTCCCTGAAAAGCACTGCCTTTTTGTTTGTGAATGAAATAGGATATATCTTAGATAGATAGATAGATAGATAGATAGATAGATAGATAGATAGATAGATATGATTTATGAAGTGCTAATGTCACATTAAGAATACAAGAATACAGTAAGGCTGAGTGACAGTAGAAGATTTGTGAATAGGTAGTGTGTGCTCGTTTGATCTGTGGTCAAACTGTAAAATCTCTTAGGATCTGATGTCAAGTTCAGTAGAATACAGTAAGGCTGAGTGACAGGTGAAGATTTGCGAATAAGGAGTGTGTGCTCATCTAACCTGTGTGTTGTTAAGCTTTAAAATCTCTTAGGATCTGATGTCATGTTCAAAAGAATAACATAAGACTGAATGACAGTAGACGAACTGTGAATAAGGAGTGTGTGCCCATTTGATTTGTATGTGGTGAAACTGTGAAATCTCTTACCATTTACTTTGCAAATTGCGATATTTTATTATTAAATGTAGTATTTACCTGGGATAACAGCAAATAATCATAAATAGTTTTATTTATTTATCATCTCAAATGGTCAATTATTCATTCATCTTCTATACACTTAACTTGTACAGGATCGCAGTGGGGGAGGGAGCCTGTCCCAGGAAACTTTGGATATGAAGCGGAGGACACCCTGGACAGGGTGCCAATCCATCACATGGCACACACTACAGGGCACTTTAGGAATGGCAGTTAACCTAACTTGTGTGTCTTTGTATTGCGGGAGGAAACCATGCAAACTCCATGCACACAGACCCAAGGTGGAAATCGAACCCTCGACCCTGGAAGTGCGTGACCACAGTGCCAAGCACTACACCACTTACTTAAAAAATCTAAACAAATACTTTATATTTTGACCAACTCTACATAGACTACTGACTATGCATATACTGTATTAACCGTAATAAAGTGTGGGATTTTGTGATTAAATAGCTGCACAGGTGCATATTATGATTTCGATTATTATGTGATTAATTATGCAGCGCGAGCACTAAATGTAACGTAGCCTGTGTGCTCCCCTCTTGACCAGGACTCCCTACAAAAAGAGATCTTGCGACCTTCCTGGCTAAATAAATGATACCCACCATCAATTTAGGAGCCTCTGTAGTGTAGCTACTGTAGTAACCATGGAGGCCAGTGGTGATTAAGATTGTATTTATACTAATGGAGTAGGATGTCCGGTCAACATGCACACACACTACGGGCAGTTTGGGAACGCCAGTTAGCCTAATCTGCATGTCTTTGAGAGGGAAACTGGAGTACCTGGAGGAAACCCACCAAGCACTGAGAGAACATGCAAACTCCATGCACACAGTCACCACAGGCGGGAATCGAACCTGAACCTTGGAGCTGCAAAGCGAAAGTGCTAACCACTAAGCTATTATGCTATGATACAGTATATTAAATATGCAGTATTGTAATATATGTTTGTAATATCTGTTTTCTTTGCTCCTGTTCTGTATTAGTGCACTTTTCGTACTAAGACTGACAGCTTGTTGCCTTGCAGGCATGCAGAACAATGAAAATTGTAAGAGGTGTGTAAGCAGCGGGGAGAGCACGCGCACTGAAAAGCCTATAGATTGCTCCGATTAAAACGCGTAAAATGATGCACCACCGCATGCATACATAAGCGGAGCAGGTTTACGAGGGAGGTCGTCAGTGGAGGAGATCACAGAGAAGGAGGAGACCCGGACAGGCCAGTTTACTTTCTCACCGTGGAAACCATTGCGCGCGCGCCTCCGCCGCTCAGCCAGTGTGCCGCGCGCGGGCTCTCGCGCACGCGAACAAGCGCTCGCTTCCATCAGTTTCGGCTGGAAAGCGCTCCTTGGAAAACTATATATATATATATATATATATATATATATATATATATATATATTTGGATGGTTTTTATGTTTCTTCCTCGCTGGGTGTCTTCGACTCACCCTGCGCGACTTATCGGTGAACCGAGAACTTGTCCATTTCCGTGTGTACAACCGTATTCAGATGCGAGGATGTGCTTTCCCACATGAGGGTTTAGAGCCGTGCCATGGTTTTGACCCGGGGTCTCCTCGTGAAAATGGTGAGAGGTTTCTTACACTAATTCCTAAAAATGTTTGTTAGTTATTGTGAAAACTCTGTCTTTGAAAGAACGCACTCGTACTCGGCTTGCTTGTTTGTTTATCTATTCATTTGGAAATCCTCGCGCATCAGCACGCCGTGATGTTTTGCATGTTTTCGCTTTAGCTGTACCCTGCGTAAGATATTAAAAATAGCCGACAATATTTATTTTACGCGAATGCTATAAATACACGGCTGTTGACGTCATTTCTGAAGCTCAGAAACTAACCCAAGAAGTAACGAACTTATTCCAAATGAGACGCTCAGAGCATCATGTGTGGTTTTAACGTCTAATGCAAACAAATCCAAATCCAAAGACTCCTGTGGTTTCTGCATAAAGGTCAGCAGCCTGCTATTAATACGTTTTTTAGTTATTATTTTAAAAAGGTTAGTTCTGGGTGATTGATGATTACTTCTAAGGGGTGGCCCTTCGAAAGATTTTGATCCCAACATGGGGTGATATATTAATTTTGAGCATAATACTAATGATATGAGAGTTTGACCGGTGCATTATGTAATCTACAGTACGTACAGTCTATCTGAAGGTAATCGACCTCGTTCAAAGGTTCAAGAGCCACTGAAACTCATCTGATATAAAACCGTGTAAACCGTGTGCGCTTTGAGCGTCTACACATTTCTGAGGAGAATGAAATGCAATTGAAATGAATTTGCTGATTGTTTCCACTTTCAGTACCCCATGCTCATTATCGTGCCACAGACTGTAACAAGGGAACCTACACAACCAGGGTTTATAACTGGTGTGTGTCAAGACCATGTTTATTTTATGTTTGGATCCGAAGCGCGGAGTGCAGCTGGGGGTTTCCATGCGGAAACGAAGTCTTCTCGCAGCCCCACGGACGTTCTGATTTTAAAAAGCTCACAGCTGATATACGTTTATCACAGACACGCAGGATTGCCAGGTCACTTAGAGAGTGCCTGGTTCAATAGAGTGTCAGGCATGGGAAGGATGCCGGCTGATGGATGGCACAGCTCCGACAGCCCGTCAGTGGATCAATGTATACTCGCTTTCACGTCACATTATGGCCTTTCCTTAGTCTCACCTAAAAGACAAAAGTGTAACCTGAGTGCCAGCATGAAGCAAATGTGCACTTCTGATACAAGGAGAAGTTTCTTAACCGTCCGTAAATGTCTGTTGTTTTCTGTCGAATGTTTGCCAGGGTGTTCATTAAATGTGCTGTATGGCATTCCTGTGCATTTTGCTTTGTCAGTCACGCAGGGCTGGCTTGCTGCTTGTCTTGTACTCACTTGGCTTATTTATTACATGTTTGAACAAAACTAAATTGATATACGCTGTGTTCCATTCACAACATCAGTTAGTACATAATGGATTTGACTGATTCTTCAGCACTCACTTACTTAGAAATCTATTTCTGTATTCACATACATAAACTTTCACATAAACTTATGTCACAACCAAGAGCATGAAGCGATTCTATCTACTTGTAATCACAACTGAGAGTTCCTATTTCGTTCTAATGCACATGCCAGTTTCTAGAGATGCTAAAAGGTTTCTTTAAAAAATTTGAGCAATGATCGCCTAATGCATTAGCAGTCGAAATGTAAATCTCAAAAGGCACATAATTGTATGTTTCTCTAATTAGAAATCATCAATAATGTAGAAAAAAATAGAAATTACAAACAAAACCATGCAAATAAAAGTCTAAAAGCTTCTCAAATGCATGAAAATGTAGCATTAACTTAATTTTAACTAGACTATCGATTTCAACAGCCTTCAGAAAAATCTGTTCACCAGAGCACAGGTGTCAGAGTCACGACTCGCAGGCTGAATACGGCCCACTGCTTCATTTCATTCAATGTGCAGAAACTTGCAAAGCATCTTGTTGTAACGGTCCGTAGTAACTGCTATTCAATATTTTCACACTATGTAGAGTTTACTGCAAACAGCAAGAAAGTGGAGCATGAAGACAAAAGCGAGATGTAAGACTAGACAGAATATAAATTAGCATATGTAGTTGGATAGTTATCTAACATAGTAAATAAACTAATATCATTTTCATGTGAGGGCATCTATTTAATTATTATATTAAAGCGATGTAAATGTATAATTGCCTTTTCAGCTTTTCTATGGCTATGTGTGCTACTGTATGTTATTTCTTTATATTTCATTTATTAATAAAAAGATTAAAAGTCTAAAGATGATTTCATGTGCAGCATTTGCATGTGAAACCTGTCACTGTTAACTCTTAGAATAAAATGCAAAGAGCTGTTGATGCCATCAAAGCAAGAAAATCATTCATCCAACCTTTATCTACAGTATACAGCGTCTCCAGTGTAGGGTCACGGGCGGCCTGGAGCCTGTCCCAGGAAGTTTAGAATACTAGGCCTGGATGGAGTACTAAGCCATCACTGGGAACAAACGCACACACATATATACCTGCACTTAACACTTACCACACACTTAACCTAGCCTGTACTGTATGTCTTTGGACTGGGAGGAAACCAGAGTACCTGTAGGGAGCCCAAAAAGCTTGCAAGCGGGCAAATTGCACACAAAAAAGCAAAAGAAAGGTTCAACCCTACAACCCGGGAGGTGCAAGATGACAGTACTTACCATGACACCAAAGACAATCATTAGGCTAAAAAAAATCAGAGATATGGGTTTAGTTGTGGCTGAATCAATTATTTTCTGGTAGTTCAGGAACACCAAAGGTCTGGAAGACCACAGAAAACAGCTATGGTGTATAGATGTTTCCCTGGTGAAGAAAAACCCTTTTATAACAGTAGAGGGGTATACCACGAAACAGGTTTGCAGGGTTAGCTTTTTTGCTTTTTTTTAAACTTTTGGTTAAACTAAGGCTTATCAATACCATGAAAGCAGCTATCATAGCGGTTGGTTGATCACCATGGCAACTTACTCTACATGGTTAACCTACTCCACACTGAGCATGTATAAAGCCCACCTCCTGCCCAATTAGAGCCCTTTCTTTGAGAAGCCTGTGGAGCT
Organism: Clarias fuscus; assembly: GCA_030347435.1. Classification (NCBI taxonomy): domain Eukaryota; kingdom Metazoa; phylum Chordata; class Actinopteri; order Siluriformes; family Clariidae; genus Clarias; species Clarias fuscus. The sequence goes on along the minus strand of CM059214.1, from coordinate 25,402,180 downwards.
TTCTGATCTTGTGAAAGGATCTCTATGATGTGCTAGAATCTTAAGGAATAGACAAAAAATGTATATGGTTTAGATACATTTTTCAATGTATATATTTTTTAATAGTCAGCGGATAACAGAATTAACAGAATATTGCTGTTAATCTGTTATACAGTATATTCTGTAATTGTGTGTAGCCTAAAAAGATTTCTCAAATGAATCACTGTACACACACCACTATTAGAGCATCCTCATCAGGGCATGAATTTTCTTAAAAGGAAGTCAGTGCACAGCATCATGAACTTTGACACATCCCAGAATATCAACTGTAACACAGTGAGTTTTAATAGGGCATGGAATGGAATGCTTAAAGACATGTTATCCTGTTAACATGACATTGACTACTTGCATTAAATGTCACATATTGTACTTCTTTTTAAACAAGTTTGCATAAGGTCTCCAAAATGTCTGTTTATTTTCCAGATCCTGTATTCTGGCTGCTTGATTTTCTTTCTGATTCAGTGCTTTCTTTTATCTTTAAATGAACTGCCCCAGAAGGGCATCATGTAAAGCCTGACTTTAACATTTTCTGTCTGGTTTGAATTTATTCTAATGCTTGGAGACCCAGGATACACCTGGATGCACCTATGCGATGACTCAATACCTCTGTCTCAATACCTCTGTCTCAGAGTCCATTTAAACAGTTCATGCAAAAACCACTGTCAGGATCTATCCAAAGCATGTGGCATAACAGTGCTGCACAGCATAAGCATCATTAGGAAGAAGAGAATACCTGAGTTGGTGCACCTATCAACATGAAACATCAAAAGCTTGGGCTATGTGACAGACTTTCTTTATGATATTGATTTACTTCTGAGGTCCCCATGGTGTGCTACAGTTGTCAGTTGAAGGTCAGTTGTTCTTATAGACAACATGGATTAAGCACGAAAAACATGATAGTGATAACACCCGGTATGGGTTGCCAGTCCATCTCAAGGAACACACACTCACACGCTCATTCACACAGTACGGGCAAATCAAGAATGCCAATTGGACTAACGTTCATGCGTTTGGACTGTGGGAGGAAACCCACCAAGCACAGGGAGAACATGCAAACTCCCTGCACTCAGACAGAGGCGGGAATCGAACCCGGAACCTGGAGGCCAATGCACTGTCATAGACAAATAGGAAAGTAAGGACAACAGCTTAAAAAAAAAAAAAAAACAAGGAGCTGAATTAGCATTTAGATCAACATTATTTAGAATTTGTATTTATCTGCTGTCAAAGTTATCCAACACAGTTGTTTTTCAAAAAGCTTCCATTTTAAGTGACAGTTTTCTATTAGTTATTTAATTCTCAATTAAAGTTCAGGTCTGTACAGCACAATTTCAGGTCATGTGAATTAAAATAAAATAATAATCAATTTCCTACAGTAAATGTATTGCACCAGTCATTCAATGTTAGGGTTCCTGCCGGGTGGACAGCAGTGAGCGTATTGCTTTGAACTTTTTGCTGTTATTACGGGTCCATGTTTAAATTCGTCAGTGGAATTCATTATTATTGTTTGCTCTTTGACTGGAAAAAATGCAGCCTATGCTAAAGCATTTAAGCAGGTGTGACATCCGCCCTTTTTAAAGAGAATGCCTGCAGGACTCGATGAGGAAAGCCTGGTTTTGCTTAATGAATTGTTAACACACTTCCAGTTACTGTAAGTCAGTGTGTGAATATTTAGTTAAGTGAAGCTAGCTCTTATACTGAGACCTTTTTAACTTGCTTTGTGCAGCACTTATACAGTATCACAATCCAATCAGCAACTTGGCTCAGGTTTTATGCCGGATGTCCTTCCTGAAGCAGCCATCCCTTTTCCCATTTTATCCAGGCTTGGGACCGGCACTGCATGCAGTGTTAATTAGGCAATTTTATGGACATTGGAACACTATTGGTTTTAGGTTGTTTTTGAAAATTTTAATTACTTTAATGAAACGACGCTGAACCATGACTGCATAGAGCTGAGACGCCAGTGAATGAACAACCCAAACACCATATTGACTCCTGATTGAAATATGTCCATGAACTGCTCAGGCTGCTGAAAGTAGGTTTACTTTTCCTTTCTTTCAGCAGCTATGCTGATGGGGTGAGCAAGACTCAAACACACGGTCTCAGCAATGAGAGAGCTGAGTGCTTACCACTGATCCACCAAGGACCCTGCTGCTGAGGCTAAGAAATGCGCATATATTTCTTTGTCATACAATGAGCGCCATAAAATAACTGTTCCATGTCAAAAAAATACAAGACACCTGCAAAGTACCAAAATATTAAATTGCAAAGCAGCCGAAGGGGAAAAAACAAGCTTGGATGTTATATTGTTGTTCGATGTTGTTCGAACACCATATTACAGAGTACGGACTGTACTGTAGGTATTTTACAAAGCTATATGGGATATTGCAGTGTAGCTGAACCGTGATATACCTAAATCATTAGCTGTGTTATTCACTGAATTTCTTGTTATTCAATAGAAATGAGGGAAGAAAAAGATTCAGTTACATATTGCGATTTTTTTTATAACCCTACACGTGGTGTGCTTTAAACTAGTCACACATTGGCAGGCAGCATAGCACAGTGTGGAAGGAAGTGAATTATATGTTTAGAATTTTAACAAAATCAAAAAATTTAGATGTGATATTCATAAGATTGTGATACTTACAGAATTGTAATAGAAATCAAATCTTCACCTACTGTAGGTGTTCTGAAAATATTATATCAGTTGGTCTCTGGTGCGTGCGTTCCATCCCAATTGTTTAGTGGCCCTTTGTTTCACTTCCATGTGAATAAGCATGAGTGCGTGTGTACAGTATGTGTGTGCCCGGCGATGAATTGGCATGCTGTCCCCGGCCTTGTGCCCTAAGACTCCTAGGATAGGCGTGTGTGTGAGAAGAGCTGTTTTCATCCAGTTCTGTGATCAAGATATCCAGTCAGGTGTTGGACATTCAGTCATTATGTAAACAGATAATAAGCAGCTGTACTGTAAGAAAATGCTTTAAGTAAATTTTTTATATATTGTTTTGAGGCTGTACTGTATATGCATTCATTCATTCAGTGTAATCCCATTAATACTTATGATGTTGCGTATGGTTTCTGCTGGACTCTTTCTTACTTGTAACTTTCTGTGATATTTTTAAATGAAATTATTTGGTTGAAAATATAACGGTATGTAAGTAAATTACAAAAATCCTAACCAGGAAAAAAACAGTTACTGAATAGGAATGAATGAACGATTAAAGTCCAACTTAAACAGACTCAATAAACATGTAGCACAGGATGAAGCATGACACCGCACCTTTACACACCCATGTTGCAATCTAGCTTGTTATTGTCTATTAATCTCATTTAATCTATACTGCTTTACTTCATTTTGCTGTGAGGGGTAGGTAGTAACGATTTGACAAAACCTTAATCTCTAGTTATACTGTATTGCTTAATGTTCTAAGTGATACCTTTATATCTGGGGAAATAGCTTTTGTTATGATAATTTTTCCATCACTTAATTTTGACACGAGTTGCTGACAGCAGCCATTTTATGATATTTAAGATGAGCCACGTATAGCCTGTTTTTATGAATATGCCATCTGAATTGTGTCCTCACAATTGACTTCTGCTACAGGCTTCTAAAGTAAATACTGGCCTTGGTGAGATCGTTCATAGATATAATGCTCCATCTTCCTGGAATATATTACAGTGACGGTCAAAACCAGTAGTGAGTCTGCAGTTACTAAAACCTCATTATTGACTTGTCTTGTTTTATTTGTTGAGACTTTAATGACAGCATTATTTCATTTCGACCCAGATGTCGTCTAATCGTTTTAAATGATACGTAATCAAGTTTTTTTTGTGAATTGCTAATGTTTTTAAGACATTAAGAATATTTAAAATAGACATACATGGTTCTGTGCTAAATTTGTTTCCATGTGTAAATAAAGATTAATCCTGGTGCCACTTTCCATTTTAAAAATAGTTGTTTAAACAATGCAGAGCAATAGGATTAAGAGCTAATGGATTTGATACAAATTGAAAGATTTAAAGAGCGCTATGATGTGTGTGTGTGTTTGTGTGTGAATTAGACTTACGATTCAAACAGAGCTGCTTTGAATGCAACAGTTGTGGGAGGGAACTTGGCTCTCGTTCACCATCACTTGTCTAAAAATGGCCACTGAACCCAGACACTAACTTCATGATCAATACATTTCTACCATTACCCTTCTCTCCTCATTTGAGCTAGGAAATTATATTTTAGGGAGCAAATCCATTTTTTAAAATCTGTGCTTTATGGATTAATACCATGCAGTACACCAAGCTGGTGGCTGTTATTGTAATTACAATAAGGTATTAAGTTCAGGATAATGCTACAGTAAATCACATTATCTTTAGGTCATTTTGTCCAAGGGCTTTGCAAATTTAAGATTGATCTTCTGTCCTCACAATTATAGGAAATATTAATAAATAAAATTAGGATGCGGTGGCATGGTGGTACGATTGCTGGCTCACAGCTCCAGCGTCCTACACGAAAAAGATGGAAACTGTGTGCTCAGTCAGATTTAAGAAAACATATTGTGTTAGTTTATATCAACATACTATCTTTGTTTCTAAAGCTAGATTCATTGCTAGATTAAAATAGGTCACATAAACACCATCAATTAATATAGTATTAACATAAATCCTGACCTGATCCTTTCACATGTTTTCTGTGTGTCCATGGAACCTAGACACCTAGATATGATTGGCATCGCCTTCTGGGTCTATTTCCAAATGCCCAGTGTTCCCAGGATCCAACTTGATCATGATTAGGATGAAGTACTTACAAAATTAGAAGAGAAGTGGGAAAAAAAAAGATTGCCTCTGTACCATGATTCTTTTATGTGACAGTTCATGTATCATCACACTGACTTCAAAATCAAATTTCTTTCAATTATTTTTTTTTATTTATACAGCACTGTGCACAAGTTTTAGGCACCATATTGTCTTTAGTACATTTTTTTTAAATGTTTATCATGTCTGCATTATTTTGTACCAAACTATTCAATATTTGCGTACAAAAACGAAAAAATTAATTAATAAATAACAGAAATATATTTGCATGCCTGTAAAGAAAGCAACACCAGTTTTCAGTTAAACAAAAAACCCTAATGTAGGCTCCTGGGTTTTGCATGAGAATAGAAATGAAAGTATCAAGTATGCCAAAGCTACCGTAAGAACTCTGGCTCATCCTCCAGCACACTCATTAAAGCATCCCAGCTGTTTTACTTATAAAACTTTATAATATGTAAATAACACTATTATATTATATTTCCAATGAGTTTACACAGAAATTTGACTGTGTTTTATTTTTTTTTTACTCTTTAGAGTTCTTTATAGCAGTTACTTTATGTACAAATGTTTTCAAATTCATCTTAGACTAAGGCATTTTTTTGTGCCCAAGACTAAGGGTCGCCTGCGGCTCGTAATCGAATGATAATCACTTAATTTTTACTGATCGGTTGTCTCTCAACTGGCTGGTCACATAAACCATCATCACAAAAATAATAATGAAGAGAAATAAAGAAAGGCCCCCAGCTCTGGATGAAGCAGCCTGAGTTTACTTTACCGCTCCATGCATGTTGGCTGACAGTGAGCGACTATTCAGCTTGGCTGCACACATTCTGGATGTTAAGTCTGTCTTTTAAAAATGCAGAAATTCTGATATTTCTAAAGAAATGCATGTCATCGCTGCATACTAATGAGTAGCCATGATTGCCCCGACCAAGTACAAAGTGACTGATATCTGTGTTTATGTAAAAACGTTCAGTGCAGAGTTTCAGTTTGATTATTGAAGTAATATTGTTCCATGTGCCCATGTTATAACCAGGGTGAAATATAGGGTGAAGTCGCATTTTAGATTAGCATTTTGGCTTTTGTGAGAGCCCCATGGTGCTATGAAAATTTTGCTCTTTAGTAAAGCATATTTTGCTGGTTTCAGTTTCTTTATAATCTACATACAATATTAAAAGAAAGGAATATCTTGCGTATGCTGCTTTCCACTAAGTAAAAGTTTCAAATTTTTGATACTTAAATACGCAGATCTTAATTATCTTTGTTCTCTGCTGTTTGGAATAGTTATTGTTTTGCTGCTATATATACAACCCAAATTCTGGGTTGGGATTCACTAACTCACTCATCATCTATACCGAAATACCAGGGCACACCCTGGTCAGGGTGGAAAAGTTGGGACGTTTTAAAAATGTTTAATAAAATCAAAACTAAAAGACTTTCGAATCACATGAGCCAATATTTTATTCACAATAGAACATAGAGAGCATAACAAATATTTAAACTGAGAATTTCCTTTTTTCAATTAACTTAAAAAAAAAAAAAAGTTTGGACGAGGGCAACAAACGGCTGAAAAAGCAAGAAATTTTGAAAAGATTCATTCAAGTTAATTGACATCAGGTCTGTAATGTGATTAGTTATAAAAGGGATGTCTTAGAGAGGCAGAGTCTCTAAGAAGTAAAGATGGGCAGAGCCTCTCCAATCTGTGAAAGAGTGCGTAAAAAGATTGTGGAATACTTTAAAAACAAATTTCTTGAACGTCTAATTGTAAAGGCTTTACAAATATCATCTACAGTGCATAACATCGTCAAAAGATTCATAGAAGCTGAAGAAATCTCTGTGCGTAGAGGACAAGGCCGTAGATCTTTGTTGAATGCCCCTCAGAAGACACTGCAGCACTCATCGGCATGACTGTGTCATTGACATTACTGAATGGACACAGGAATATTTTCAGAAAACACTGTTGGTAAACACCATCCGCCGTGCCATCTGCACATGGCAACTAAATCTCTATCATGCTAAAAGAATTCCATGTGTGAACATGGTCCAGAAGCGCCGTCGTGTCCTGCGGGCCAAGGCTCATTTAAAATGGACTGTCCAAATTTGACATTCTTGTTGGAAATCACAGATACTATGTTCTCTGGGCTAAAGAGAAGGGAGACATTCTAGTGTGTTTTCAGCGTTCAGTTAAAAATCACACATTCCTGATGGGAGCGTGGGTGCATAAGTGCATACGGTATGGGCAGCTTGCATGTTTTGGAAGGCATTATGAATGCTAAAAGGTTTTAGACAATGTCTATTTCAGGGAAGACCTTGTGTATTTCAGCAGGACAGTGCAAAACCACAAACTGTAGCTTTACAATGGCATGGCTTCTTGTTAGAAAAGTCAGGGCGCTGAATTGGCCTGCCTGCAGTTCAGATCTGTCACCTACAGTATATAGAAGATTTGGCGTATCATTAAATGAAAAATATGGAAAAAGACACACACAAACTCTTCAGAAGCTGGAAGCCTATACAGTAGAACCTCGGATTGCGAGTAACATGGTTTACAAGTGTTCCGCAAACAGCAAAGCGGGCCAAGTATTAGTTTACGAGCGCCGAGTATCATGTATCACGCATGCGACTCTTATTTTGACACCGAGCGTAACTCTCTCACCTCCCCCACACCCTCGCCCCCCCCACGGCTTCGCAAACACACAGAAACTCTGCTCGTCTCTTATGCGTGTGCGCTGCGTAATTTGACACCGACACACACATGCACAGATGCTCTTTTGCCTTTTCACCCCCTCCCCGGCTTCACAAACACACAGAAACTCTGCTCTGTTGCGATTCTTTTCAAAGGTAAGGTGCTGGTTCATTTGTTTTGTTTTTGTTTTTCTTTACAGCAGTGATTCCCTTAGTATGCGCTCAAGCCAGGTCAGAGAAATGTCTTTTTTCCCTGTTTTCCCGAGGTTTCCGTTGTGTGTGTGTGTGTGTGTGTGTGTTGTGAAACTTAAGTGATTCCGTTAGTATGCGCTCATGCCAGTCTCGCTTTTTTCTGTTAAAACGGTGTTTCCGCTGTGTTTATGCATTTGTTGTGAAACTTAAAAAGTGAGTCCGTTAATATGCGCTCATGCCAGTGTCAGAGAGATTTCTTTTTTTCCTGTTAAAACGGTGTTTTCGTTGTGTGTGTACGTTTGTTGTGAAACTTAAAAAGCGAGGTGAGGAGCGGGAGGAGGGGTGTTACTGTGTAAAACGAGGCGAGGGAAGGGGCTAATTCCACACACACAGGTGTGAGGTGGTTCACCCATGTTGCAAACTGTGGAACTTGCAGGCTTACCTGTTGAAAGGTCCAATCTGATAGCTAAAGACATCCTCCGAATGTGATGGAGACAATTCAAAGTGCTCGGGCCTCGTCTACTAGAGGTTTATATGCTTACAAGTGGCGAGCTTGTGGGCAATGGTGTCAAGAACGTCATGTTCTGCCATATCAGTGCTCGATGGTGGAGGTTTTGTCTTTTCTACAAGAACTGTTAGAAAAGCCCTTTCCATCTCTGCTATTAAAGTATACCTGGCGGCTAGATCAGCCTGTCATATTGGTTTTGATGGAGTGTCAACGGGGGCTCATCCACTGGCAGTACGATTTTTAAGAGGGGTACAACGTCTGTGACTCACTGTGAGGTCCAGCGTTCCGTCTTGGGATTTATTGTTAGTGCTTGAGGCCCTCTGTGGCCCTCCTTTTGAGCCAGTTGAGTCTATAAATATGAAAATTCTTTCATATAAGACAGCACTCCTTCTTGCTTTAGCGTCTGCTAAGCGAGTGGGTGATCTCCACGCTTTGTCTGTGCATCCAACTTGTACGCAGTTTGCTGCGAATGGTTTAAAGGTTACTCTACGGCTAAACGCGGCCTATGTACCTAAAGTGGTCTCCACTGGTTATAGCTCTATGGTCTTTGACCTTTATAGCTTCTGCCCCCTTGTTTTGCTTCTGAGGAGCAGGGAAAATTGCATAATTTGTACCCTGCACTAAGTGTCTACATTGACCGTACAGTGAATATGCATGTATGTGATCAACTGTTTGTCTGCTTTGCCAGTCCAGTAAAGGGGAAAGCACTGGCTAAACAGTGGCTTTCCCACTGGATTGTGGAGGCTATTACATTAGCTTATAGCAGCAAGGGTGTCCCATTGCTACAGGGTGTGAAAGCACATTCAACAAGGGCTATGGCAAAATCGTGGGCGCTGTTCAAAGGGATATCCGTGGGTCAAGTCAAGTCAATTCAATTTTATTTATATAGCGCTTTTAACAATTGACATTGTCGCAAAGCAGCTTTACACAATAAAAAGAAGTAAGTTTTTATGCAATGTATATGAATCAAAATGATAAGATTGTCAATGATGAGCAAGCCGAGGGCGACGGTGGCAAGGAAAAACTCCCTGAGATGGTAATAGGAAGAAACCTTGAGAGGAACCAGACTCAACAGGGAACCCATCCTCATCTGGGTGATAACAGATAGCAGGGAATGCTCAGCATAATAATGTGTAAAACTGGAAGTTCAGTATAACAGGAGATGTGTTAAAATTAAAATTAAAAGGAGTCCAGTTTGTTCCTGGAGGCTCAGGTAGACTGTAGGGGATTCCGGTCCTGAGTTATCGAACAACTGAAGTCACAGGTCCCCAGAGCATCAATCGATGACAGGACAGTCCACACGAATCCAGGCAGACCACACGGGGCATCCATGCGACGAGATCTCCAACCAGAAGCAGGACTCCAGGACGGGTTAGACGGCTCCAGAGGGCAGAGGGGTCTGGATCACTGGCAACTCAGGAGCGAAACATGTATAGCTCGACAGAGAGACAGAGAGAGGGAAAGAAGAGAGGGAGAGAGAGAGAGAGGAGAGAGCAGAAAAGGAGAGAACAGAAAATAAGGAGAGATGGCAGTTAGGTATGGTCACAGTCAACATGTATAAGGTGAATGTATATTTAGTGCAAAGTGCAAGCAGGGACTCCGGCAGGACTAACTATAACAGCATAACTAAAAGGGAGAGCCAGAAGGAAACACAAACATGAGGGCTCCCTGAGATGTAAAGCAACCAATCACCTCACCGTCAACAAACCTGAGTGAACAATGAGAGTGGGGAGGACAGCATCTAAACATACCAGTTCACCAGAATACTCTACGTCCATGAGTCCCCCAGATCTGCTCCTTTACCTAAGGTTAATCTATTTACAAAAATGCTTGGCTAAATAAATAGGTTTTTAGCCTAGACTTAAACACTGAGACTGTGTCTGAGTCCCGAACATTACTAGGAAGACTATTCCATAACTTTGGGGCTTTGTAAGAAAAAGCTCTGCCCCCTGCTGTAGTTTTAATAATACGTGGTACTGACAGGCAGCCTGCATTCTTTGATCGAAGTAGGCGTGGCGGATCGTAAGACACTAACAGTTCACTCAAATACTGTGGCGCGAGACCATTTAGTGCTTTAAATGTCAAAAGTAGTATCTTAAAATCGATGCGAAATTTCACAGGGAGCCAATGCAGTGTAGATAAGATAGGGGTGATGTGCTCGTATCTTCTGGTTTTAGTGAGGACTCTCGCTGCTGCATTCTGTACTAACTGAAGCTTGTTTATACACCTAGTTGAACAACCAGACAGTAAGGCGTTACAATAGTCCAACCTAGAGGTGATAAAAGCATGAACTAGTTTTTCTGCATCATTTAGTGACAATATGTTTCTTATCTTGGCAATATTTCTAAGGTGAAAGAAAGCTATCCTGGTGATATTATCTACATGAGCTTCAAACGAAAGGCTGGAATCTATAATCACACTGAGGTCTTTAACTGTTGCACTTGATGGAACAGAAAGGCCATCTAAAGTTACAGTGTGATCAGAAAGCTTACTTCTAGCTACTTGTGGTCCTATGACCAGAACTTCTGTCTTATCAGGATTAAGCAGAAGAAAATTAATTAACATCCAATCTCGTATGTCCTGCACACACTGCTCGATTTTAGCAAACTGGTTTTTCTCATCTGGTTTTGCTGAGACATATAATTGTGTGTCATCAGCATAACAATGAAAACTAATGCCATGTTTACGAATTATGTTGCCCAGAGGAAGCATGTAAAGGGAAAAAAGCAGTGGGCCTAAAACTGAGCCCTGTGGAACACCAAACTCCACTTGAGAACATGAGGAATGGTCACCATCTAAATCTACAAACTGATAACGATCAGTCAAATAGGATCTGAGCCACAAGAGGGCAGTTCCCTTAATTCCTACTACCTTTTCTAATCTGTGAAGGAGAATACTATGATCAATGGTGTCAAAAGCTGCACTGAGGTCCAGTAACACAAGTATAGTGACGCAACCCTGATCAGAGGCCCATAGGAGGTCATTTACTACTTTAACAAGTGCTGTCTCTGTGCTGTGATGAGGCCTAAATCCTACATCTACATCTAGCCATTTGGCAGACGCCCTTATCCAGAGCGACTTACATTTTTATCTCATTATACATCTGAGCAGTTGGGGTTAAGGGCCTTGCTCAAGGGCCCAACAGGGACAACTTGGTGGTAGTGGGACTTGAACCTGGGACCTTCCGAACCGTAGTCCAATGCCTTAACCATTGAGCTACCCCTGACTGATACAGTTCATTTATGCTATTTCTGTGTAGATGTGAACATAGCTGCTGTGATACTACCTTTTCCAAAATCTTGGAGATAAAGGGAAGGTTTGATATCGGCCTGTAATTAGAAAGCAGACAGGGGTCAAGGTCAGGTTTCTTGATTAGCGGTTTAATAACGGCTAATTTAAAGGATTTGGGGACATACCCACTACTGAGTGAACAGTTAATTACTTTCAACAGGGGTTCTATTATTGCTGGTACTATCTGTTTGAGAAAATGTGTCAGTATAGGATCTAATATACAGGTTGACGATTTTGAAGAAGAGATGAGTGAAATTAGTTCCCTCGCTTCAAGGGGAGTAAAGTGTTCTAAGTTCTGATATGATGTGGTTAGATCATCTGAATTATTTAAATTGTCTGGTTTCAAAGCCTGAATTTTTTGCCTAATATTTATGATTTTATTATTGAAAAAGTTCATGAAATCCTCACTACTGCATGATGTTGTTGTGGAGATTTCTGCAGTGGTCTTGTTTTTAGTTAATTTAGCTACGGTATTAAATAAAAATCTCGGGTTGTTTTTGTTATTTTCTATAAGAGTGGAGAGATACGTTGATCTAGCATCACTGAGAGCTTTTTTATAGTTCAGGATGCTCTCCTTCCAAGCTATTTTGAATACTAACAATTTAGTTTGGCGCCATTTACGCCATCACGTGGGTGATATCTGCGCGGCAGCCAGTTGTTCCTCACCGCACACGTTTATCCGGTTCTACCGTCTGGACATAACGGCCCCCTCGGTGGCCCATTGTGTCCTCTCTGCGGGGTCCATGAGGCAGTAGAGTAGCTATCAGGTTTTTTTTGGTAACTTTGGTAGATGCTCAAATATATGTCCTATACAATATGTGTTGTACCGAGTGAATCGACTGAAAGGGAATTAATGGTTATGACTATAACCTCTGTTCCCTGAAGGAGAGGAACGAGGTACAACACATTGCTGCCCCGCCTCTCAGCTTAGCTCGGCGAAGAGCGGCCTGTCGAACTGAGAGTCAACCGTGGTGACGAGTGCTTATAGGTATAGACGGGGCTACACCTACGTCACCACAGGTTTGACTGCCTTTAACGCGTGAATAAAGGTGGCTTCAGCCAGGACACGAGAGGGCGTGATATCCCATACAATATGTGTTGTACCTCGTTCCTCTCCTTCAGGGAACAGAGGTTATAGTCATAACCATTCGTTTGTTTAAATGACAAGCCTGTCTGAAATTCACAGAAAACTCATTGTAAATTAGAAACATCTTTCTTTCAATAAGTGTTAGAGGATCTAAACACTACCACTACAATATTTGAAATATTCTTTTCATTTTTAAGGGATGAACCATATAAAGGAAATAAAGGAATATTAAAAAAATCTCGAATATATTTTCAGGACATAAAAGTGCCTGAGAGGGTTACACTGGAGGTGTGAACCTTGAATATCGCAGCCTATTCCCCAGTCATTAGTGCTGTCGTGGCCCAGCAGCATTACAGTGCATCTGAGAGAAGATCAGAGCAATGAGTGTGTCTGTGGAGCTGAGAAAGTGCTGCTATTAGGCCTGTGCTACTGTTCATTTAGTTCAGCACAATGATTCTAGGTGGTCTCTGCAGAGAAAGGGTACTGATACAGTGGAACATATAGAAAACAGTGTCTGAGCATCTGTCTGGTTGGATTTCTATCTTTTTAAAACGAATGCAAAATGAGTGTATTTTTATTATTGTAAACAGTCACATCCACAACAGAAGAGGAAGGAATGAATTGCTTTGCAGAAATGCTCATTGTCTGCAGATCTTAATGTAACTGATGTAAAAATATATTAGATGTCTTTGTGTGTATGTTTAAAAGAAAAAATAAGGTCGGCGGGTTGAGCCCCAGCTCTGCTAGGGCCCTTGAGCAAGGCCCTTAACCCTGTCCACTCCAGGGGCGCCATAAAAATGGCTGACCCTGTGCTCTGACCCCAGTCTACTGTGCAGTAATGTATATGTGACAAATAAATGCTAAGTTTAACTTAACTTATTATGGAAATGGCTTTTCTAATCTTTTAATGGGCTTTTCTTTTTACTGACTCTTTCACTGCAAGTACCCTCCAAAATAGTTATTTTAAATAATCTAATGAAGAAGGTTTTGAATGTTTTTTTTGTTTGTTTTTTAAAGTTGGATCTTAAGTAAGTCCAACCATGACTTAGGTACCCTGGCTAAGTAGGACACATTTTAATGATATAATTTATATTTCCTGACATTGAATTTGGACACAGAATTCTTAGAACTCTTAGCTAAATTAATATTGATTACATTTTTGGACCTAATCTTTCCTTATTTAATAATCTCAGAAGAACGGGATGCACGTGACGTCAAGTGCTGAGCATATTTTACAGGCTTGTCTTGCCTTTAGACTTGGAATTAGGGTGAATTTATTAAACGCATTCGGCTAACACTCAGTTGTATTTATGTCACGAAAATTGGATTCTATAGTTGTGGCTTGTATTAAATGCAAATGTTGGATTAAATCTACATATAATGGAAAAATCAATGGAAACAAACATGCTAAATCAATACATTGAGATGGTGATATTGATTTCACCTTGAGTTGTTTGCTTTAAGTTAAGTTCGAGAAAATTTCTCCATGTGCTTGGTAAAACCCTTTATTATTTCTCCTTTTTCCCCCTGGAAAACAAGTGCTTCAGTTTAATACCAGTCCCCCCAAAATCTATTTGTTTTCACTTATAGCTGAAATAAAACATATCACAAAGTCCAGGACTATCCTGCAGCGAGACAACAGGAGCAGGCTGTACTGCTTCTTGACACAAGTGCCTATGAGATAAAAAAAAAAAAACACTTCTGATGCTGTCAGCTCTCATCTCTCCCCGTAGACAGAAAACAAACCCAGGAACAGAGTACTTACGCTCTCCAGGGCCTGCATGAAAGGTGGGGGAACTCACCACTCATTTATACCCCTTTCTTCTTTTCCTGCATAGTCAAGGGTTATAAGTGTATCCTGTAATTTTTAAATGTTAAGTATATATTACAGTCAAGATTTGGTGCTGGCCAAAAAGATTTGGTGATGGTAGAGGAAGGCTTGTGAAAAAATTTTGTGACATGTCTGTGTGAGCTTGGTGATTTAGAATAGGATATCTGGCTTATGTTAATAATATACCTGATTCCTTTTCTGTGTATTACATTGGCTTGATAAATACATTTTTTAAAAACTTCATTTTAGTCTTCAGCTATGCAAGTACAAAGTGTTTCTTAGCCTTGTGCTTTATAACCTGATAATTCTTAATAGACACCAGTATCAAAGCTGACTCATTATACTACATATATTAATGCCTGGATTTTTCAACGGTCAGCCCAAATCGCACTCAAAAGAATGTCATCACACTCAAAAGAACATTACCCTAACTTGATCATCTATTTTTGCCCCTTAAATTTGGTCAGCCAGCTTTCCCTGATCTAATGACAGCTAGCAACCAAGGAGTGTAAAAGCTAACACATGCTTCCTCTTGCACATGAAGCCAGCCAACCACATCTTTGTCCTGCTCATGCTGCATCAAATGACAGCATAACACACTCGAAAGCACTATCTGCTCTCTTTGGCATAAATGAGCTCACAGTTGGCTAGATTTGCTGTGATTGACAGGAAGACAGATTATCTCACCCAGTTTTGCTCAAGAGTTTGATTTCCAGCGAGGCCAAAGAATAAGGCAAGCTCTTTTGGTTGCTATACCTGGGAGTCTAATTTAAGGATCTTTGAACAGATTCTTGCATTTTCATGTAAAGTTCGTACGTCCTGCATATTTTCAAAGCATTTAAGCCAAAAGCAATGTTTCTGCATTGCAGAATTCACATTTAATAATCTATGGCCTTCAGGTGAATGCGATTGTATAGACGGGTATTTAAACTCAACATTTAAACTCCCGATAAACTCACATACAGTACCTACAGCAATTCTTCGCTGCTCCTAATACAAATACATTTGCTGAAAAATAAGCAGCTACAACCAATAACTCTTTACATTTAAAGAGTTATTTAACAAAAAAAAGCTAAACAAAAATTATACTTACACTTCTTACATAATCCATTCAAATAAATGACAAACATGACTAAAAGCTGCAGAGGTTGGATACTTGATCCTTTGTGAGCCAATAGGATCCTTCTGCCTAAGCATACTAACAGCTTATACAGTTTGTTTCTAATTCAGTTATTATTTTATTAATCCCAAAACTTTTAGGTAACTGTGCAGATAACCCTGATGAACCGTGTTTCTCTTTCATCCAAATGTTACCCCATTAAAACCTAATGATTTGCAGCAAAAAACTGTAAAGAAAATGTTTAGAACTTGTACAACCTAAAGTACATCTCACACTGAGAGTGGACATCCTTTTTTCATTCTTTGCACCTCATGAGAAAATCTATTTAATTTTATGGTTCATGTTTATTACAATTAATTGCTTGTTAGTTTGAGGGCATATAGTAGTGCAGCAGGAAGTGTTGTCACTTCATATCCCCCAAAGCAGCCAGTACTGTAGGTGGTTTGGCTATGATAAATTGCACCAAGGGGTGAGTGAGTGTATGAAGGTGTGTGCTGGGTTACCTGTGATGGAGGATGTATTCCTCCCTCACATCCAGAGTTATGAAGTACTTGCAGAATTTTCCCGGATTACTGTTTTCTTTTTATCCGGCTTTTAGTGGATATTTTAAGCACTTAAAAGTATTTCTGTATATGTGAATCCTATTTTAATTATTTTATGAAAACATAATATGGCTCTATAGCCTTTAGAACAGCATACTTTTAAGTACTACAGTGGGCATTTATTCATATTTTGATTCCTAGATTATTTGATTTTAATGAGTTAGACTTTAAACAATAAAATATAAAACAATACTGTTTAAAACTGTGTACTGCAGCATACTCAGACTTTTTATCCTTTATAACTATTTTTGGATTTTGTTGCTTTATATATGAAAGATGAACACAATAATAATAATAATAATAATAATAAAGTACTTGCCATGTGTTTTTCTTTGCTCATGCATGGGGCACAAATTACAAAAAGCAGGGGGGGGGCACACATTTTAAAAATCCCACCGCTGTGGCAGTATAATAGTGCAATCAATAAGTTTTTATATTTGTTTTTTATCTCTTTTGCAACGCAGCTGTTTCTATTTGTTTTAACTTCAATCCGTGAAGGATTTTTGCTTTTTTTTTTAAACAATTAGCTTTTTTAATGAATTACAACCTTAATAAAATTATTGCTATATAATCATCTCCCGTAGAAACCAATTAATTGGAATCCCATGGGTTGAATATTCCAATTACTACAACCAAATCTGATTTGAGCCTCGAGAGCTATAAACTCGCATTTCTTACTGAGAGCATGTAACTGTCCGTTCCCATTATAGTTTCTTTTAATGTCGAGCCATCAGACTTGTTAGAAAAGGTTCACCTGTTCACTTCAAGAACTGCATATGGTATTCATCTGTCAAACCCATTACTTGGATCCATGTCTTCCTCATTTGAACAGTTCATCCTTTCTCCCATAAAAACCCACTGATTTCTTTACTATGAGAGCTACACATGGAACGTTGCTTATATTCATCCTGTGAATCGTTTCCCCCAAATCACATGACTGCATTTTGTATTCCAAGCACAGTTTTTCTATTGTAACTGTATCTTATTTTAATGAGTTAAAAAAAAAAAACAGGTTCACAGACAGAATTTGAAAATTATCACGTGGTGTTTTCTTCAAATTCCCAATCTATTCTTCTTCTATTCTCAATTCAGTGCAGTTCAGTTAAATTCACATTTACACGTTTGTCCCTAAGATTCAGGAAAGAATCAAGAGTAGCAAGGAAAAATTTCCTAAGAAGACATGAGGAAAAACCTTTAGACCACTGATTCTCCACTTTTGTTTGCCTGTTCTATCACACCCACTTCAATTTAGAAAAGGTTTTAATTAGCTGATTGTTTAAATCAGGTCCTCTGAGAGTTTAGAAACTAAGCGTCACATTCATTTGGCTGACTATGCATTTGGATGATTATAAATAATTGCCTTATATACAGTAACTAGGTGTTATGTAGTGAAAATTGCAATTGTATTACCAGAAAATTCATTATAGTTTCATCATGAAGTATAGTTTGTTAAAGTTATCAGCTGTTCACTGATGGAGATTTGAGTGCTAAACTGTTTGCTTACCACAAGTTACAGTTTTTTTTTTTTTCAGTTACTGCAGCTCTTCTTAAAGCAGTATAGTCATTCTCCCCTGACCTCTTCCATAACTGTCCGTCCCCATTATAATGTGTTTCTGGATGTTTTTTTTCACATTCTATCTCAACTCCAGAGATATTTATACATGAAAATCCCTGAAAATCTAAAAAATTCAACCAGCCTTCTATCAATCAAGCATATCAATCTTTTACCAACCACCATTTAGTGTAGTTAGTAAAAATCACCAAGATCTCATTTTTTTGTTCCCAATCTGAGTGTGATGTGAATATTTTCTAAAGATGAGAGAGCAGAAAAAAAGGGAGTCACATGGATTCTCTTTGTACTTTTACCTTTGTAGCAAATACAGTATGCAGTATGATAGAGCACAGATGAGTTAAAGGTACATTGACCCTGTAGGCTTTAACACTAACAAGGGCTAAACTGTGTTCAAACAGCCATCCGTCTAAGTCCCTAAAGGGTTCTCCTTGTCTCTCCACACAACTTTGCTCACAGTCTGAATTCCTCTGGCTGGCAAAATCCAGAAGCTCCCCAACTGACACTTAGTCTAAGAGTACATGAAACCCAGACAGCAAACTGTGAACTATTTACTTTGTGGAAAGGCCAGTCAGGAATCAGCATAATTTATCCTGGCATGGTGGTGTGAGCATTTTATTACTTTATTAAATGGCACTTTGATTTTTTTTTCTTTCCCTGCTGTGGTATGAGCTAGTAAAATGCCATTGTGGTATACCTGCAATATACTCACAGATTTTCCCATACCTTTTATTTTCTGTCATGAGAGACCAGTGGTCCAGTAGGATGACCATGCTCTTTTAAAAAAGTAAATTATCTTTAGCAATGCCAAACTGTTTTTCTTAATAATTGTTTAATCTGGTTACAAATTTAATTTGACTAATGAACAACTTTGATTTATAAATGAAAATCCCTGAAAATAAACTGTTTCTAAAAAAATTCAACCAGCCTTCTATCAATCAAGCATATCAATCTTTTACCAACCACTAAAAAATGAATTCATAAACCTAAACATGAGTGAATTTCTCAGCTTCTGAAGCAGATAGGAACATAAAATAAAATTATTTACAAGTTAAGCTTTAGCTTTTATTGTAAATGATTGCCCTTGCCTTAATGTTTAATGTTGACAGATGTGATTGTTATGTCTAGCTGTATTTTCATATTAGATTTCTTTGGTAGCACGATAACTATAACTATTATATGTAACTAAATCACAGTTTTAGTGGCCACAGTTAGTGTATGTTGTCATCAAGTCACTACAGTGGTCGATGAACATACTTGCCAACAGACTTATTGTCTCCAGCCTTATACTGTATGTCGGCACTGGCACAAGCATCAATGCCACTTGGCCGTGCGCGCTCCTACAGACTCTTCTCATCTGAACCCATTTCTCACAGCCATGCTAAGATGTGGCTCCCTCAGGTACTGTTGGTTTAGGAGCACTTTTGGCCGTCACTGGAGTAACAAGTGGCTGTGCCAGGTCCTTCAGCCACACTTTGTAGCCACTCTTGTACTTGGCGTCCAACAGACTGAGTGATGTTTTAGCTGATAATAGCTAACCTTCTAATCCAGTGAATCCACACCTTTCATGTATTTTTAGTAACTTGAAAGGCATGCTAGCGCCACAGTCTCAGTTTGGTGGCACTCCTGCTTACTTCTCTTCACTGATCCTTACTTAGTGGGATCCTAGTAGCTAGATACTACCACGACAGCCATGTCTCCTGCCATGTCTCCTGCCAAAATTCATGTTTGCTCATGGAAACTGTAAGCCTGAACAGTGCCACGGGCAGTTTTTTTTTTTGTTTGTTTTGTTTTGTTTTTTAAAGCTCCCCATCCATAAAAATGTACAGATGGGTCTATGGGGTCTGGTTGGATCCAAGATGAAATGGAAAGCAATACCCTTATTGTGACCCACAGCTTGACATTTTTATTTTGTTGACTTGAGGGGAGATACCGACAGAAGGCAAGCCTTTCTTTGAATTTCAGCATGCTCTTATCTGTTTTGACCATGTCATTTAACTCATAACTTGACAGGAGAGGTAGCTGATCCATATGAACCATCATACATTCCAAGCTTTTCAGAGCAGTCCCTGACATGTCCTTTTTCATGTACTGTAGGTACAGATACCTGAAAATGCATATTTAATACACTAATATGGTAAAGTAATATTTTTGGTTTTTAGAATGTGAAAATTTTATACGTGGAACAATTACTATATAAACCTTTTTTAAAAAATTTGTTCATATGTTTATTTTGAATTTGCTTGATAGGATCAGGCACTCCATTCCCATTTATTCCCCAGTTTACACTACACTGAAAGGCTCTGGGTGACATCAGAGGAGAGATAAAGGGTAGCAATGGAAATGTTGTTATCAACTTGTGCTGAGACAAGCATTTGAAAATTGACACCAAAACAAGGTTAATTGAATAAAACCAAGACTAACTGTGATGTGAACCACTATCCTGGTGTTTTAAATCGAGTTTGTTCTGGGATCCGTGTGAGGGATCAATGCTTTTTCTCACTTCCCACACACAGAACTGTTCAGATATCAAGGACCATATTGGTAATGCTCAGCATGGTGGCTAATATTTAGTTATATAAGAAGGGGTTTTGTGCATCAGACAAAGAAATGCCACTTATCAACTAGGGAACTGCTGTGTCAGTGGCCAGTAAGCATGAGGTTCAGTGGCATTCATCCCATGTGCAAAATGCATCATTTATTGAGAATAAAGCTGCATCTAGTGATTCCTTTCATAATCAATAAATATGTTCAATCGCCAAATACCACTAACAGCGATATCAAGTCTGCTGTCATATAATTAGAGCACTCTTCCATAGGCTAGTCACTGACTTAAAAACATCATAGCAGTTTTTTGAAAGTGGATTGCAGCAGTTTGTAGATGGTTCATAGACTTCATATGTGGTTCATGGCTCTTCATAATAGATCATAGAATCCAAAAAATATGCCAAATGTCTTGTTTAATGTTGATGCGTACAGCTTTGAGCTGCCACTCCCAGATATAGAACCATTCATATACTGTAGGGTTGGAGAAAATCTGTCAAAAAAGCTAAATCCTTCTCTATACACTAAACTACTAAATATGATGTTTTTGTGGCAGATTAATAGCTTCTATAGTCAAAGAGATCCTAAACATGGCTATTTAAGTTGCTGTTACAGGTACAGTATGAATTTGCATTATTTGTCTTGATAAGCCTTGACAATTTATGAGGTATAGTATGTATCTTCACCGATCAGCCATATTGTAACATTAACACTGCAAAACATTAACATATTAACACTGATTAGCAATTATATACCAGTAAACTGATGACAGGATCATTGGCACCTAAGGCTCATGCATGCCCCTCGGGATCAATAGTCAGCCCATCTGGTCTGATCCCATGTAATGCAGTACAAATCACCAAAAAAAAATTAAGTACTGTACTGGCTATGACAGAAAGGCACCGGGACATCCAGTGGGCTGCGCAAGATAACAGTCAAAGAGCCCAAGACAGACACCCAGGGCAGAACCACGTTGGTGGCACTAAGTGTACATACCTACTGTACTGTACATGCATGTGTTTGGTATGGCTCGTAGCAGAGTCCTACAGTAGGTGATTTAATATTTGTGACATTATAGAGTTAAAGCAAACGTCAAGAATTTCAATTTAGGACAGTTTGGCGTGCTCTAGCAAACAAGTCAGGAATGTGGTAAATCCCCCTAAGAATATTATCAAGTGCTTATGCCAATTGCAAAGCTTTCGGGTGGACTTTTTTCAGGGATTTTCACTGCCAGACGTCAGTGAATTTGGGATGGACTTAAACTAAAAGCAAGATGGTGCGTTAATGACTTGCAGTTAATGACTTTTATCATCAATGGCATTTATCAGAATTATACGTTGTAAAAAAAAATGAAGAAAATGAAACAATTTAGAAAAAAGTACTTTAACCTTCAGTCATTTTCATTTCATCAGGTATACATACAAACATTTTTGGCCAAATTTGCATTTACAAAAAGACAACGTGTTCTTATAGAATAGGGAATTCTTGTTAAAATTATTTATTACTAGCAAAATATTACTATACTGTAAATGTATTTCACAACCAGACAAACTGCGTAAAGCAGTGCATAATGCGCAGCAGTTAATAAGCATAATTCAGCCGAGGACATTGTTTTTCCACTGTTATACATTTCCTTCAATTTGAAACAATTGAATTACAAATTGAAATATCACTCACATCAACAGACGTTGTGACTGTATAGAAAATGGATTGATGGACTTGGTTGTGTAAACATATAATTTGTCATGCATGTAAGAAATTGTGTTCCACAGTTACTTAACAAGTCGGTTACTTAACAAGTGCAGGTCATTCACAGTAACATACAGTACAGACTGTGGCCAGGACATGCAGGATGAGTGATCAAACAATGCAATTGCAATCAGTGAATAAGTATGTGAATTCCATGGTGTGATGTCTCATTTTTGCATAGTCACACTCTACAAGACTAAAACATGTTTCATGATTCACAGTATTAACAGATATGTAAATTAGTATGATGTACCCGAAGTCCACTGAAGACACTGGTATCTTCCAGTGCATTTTTAAAAAACTTTTTGGAATTTCCTAGAGCAATCATAAAATTTCATGACCATTGAATTATTGTTGTAATGACATTGCAATGACATCCACCATAGAGGCAACATCTGGACAACATTGTTTTTGAAAGTTAGCATCGTTTTGATACAATCATGTTGAAATAACATTGAATAAATAACCCAAACACCATCCAAACAACAAATCTTTCCATTCGCACAACGCCAGACCAAATCCATAGTCTCTTAAGGTGTATATTAGATCCCAAATTACTGTACTGTAATATGGTGTTTGTACAGCAATCCAAGCTATATCACACCTGCTTTCACAGGACAGATCTCAGGAAAGGACTGGATGCTTTCCAATTTAAAATTTCAGTAACTTGCTGTTGAATGGGATTTGTGGTGCTCATTGTTATGTACGTGCATTTAGTAGCATCAACAGCATGCTCCCTAGTGGTCCTGTGGTAAGCACACAATCCTGTCATCAGAGCAACTGGAGGTCACATCTGGCTTAGAATGTGGTTTTAGTCTTAATATTCTTTTGAAGTTGTTTTTGCAACATTTCATCGAAATAATCATACTTTCAAAAACAACCTAATACTAGGGATGGGAATCATCAGTCAACACCCGATACAATGATATTATCATGACACCTAGGAGTCGTGATTCTGTATGTATTGCGATTTTATACATATCCCGCAGAAGTCAGGGGAACACGGAAATTCGTACGAATCCGTCGTTCATAAAAATATTTTTGACCAAGGTTTAAACAATACAAAATAACTTCTAATACAAGTTTAATATTTAACTTTAATTAATTTAAATGTGGCGGCACGGTGGTGTAGTGGTTAGCACTGTCGCCTTGCACCGCCAGGCTCGATTCCCGTCTCTGTGTGCATGGAGTTTGTATGTTCTCCCTGTGCTTGGTGGGTTTCCTCCGGGTACTCTGGTTTCCTCCCACAGTCCAAAGACATGTAGGTTAGGCTAATTGGTGTTCCCAAATTGCCCATGGGTGTGAATGAGTGAGTGTCTGTGCCCTGCCATGTACCCTAAGTCTCCTGGGATAGGCTTCAGCCCCCCCCCCCCCCCATCCCCCCCTCCTGATGTTGAGTGAGTAATTTAAATGTCATAAAGGCATAATTGTTATTACTAAAAAAACTTAGCAATTAATTCACTCCTACCACACTGGATAAAAATGTGCATAGTTTAGAGCGAACCACCTGAAAGTTTATAAAGAAATGGTGATGTTTCTTAAATAATAAAACCTCAAGCACTTCCAAACTCTCAAAACTTAATGTAATAATGAGCATGCGGGTGCATGTGGCTTCTAGTGCAGGTATGTAGGGCTTTTAATTAAATTATTTTCAAGACTAATTCGTAGTTGTGGTATTTTAAAACTTGTGTAAGTGTGTAATAAGTAAGTTTTGAAACTAACTCGCTCATAGAGTTTGAAGAAAAACGCAGATTGGAGGCTTTTAATGCGCACGATTTTTGATAATGTAATGCCATAAAATGCATTATTGTTTTGACCGTAGATAATAAGAGTACTTAAAGGAATGGTACTGTTCAAAAGTCATGAGCCTCTCCCCATATCTTCACATTAAATTGAATTAATATACAAAAAGTAGAATTAAAAAATCAGCAGTAGCAACCTCATTTATTCTCTCGTCTGTTTCAACCACTCAGCAATGATCATCTGTCATCATCTGGTTCATGTCTTAAGTTAGATTTTTTTAATTCTTGAATGATTCAAAGGTCGGTTGTGGCTGAAAACAAACCAAAAAAACATTCCACTGAAACAGGTCAGGTGCAGGGACTGGACAAACTTTCCAAAAATGAGAGCCACAAACGCCCTTCAGGAAGGCTGAACTATTCCTTAAGACCACATTAATAAAAACATGAACATCTGGCTCTTCGGAATAAAAAATATACAGAAATGAGGGGTGCTTTAAGCTTCAAAAGACAGATTATGATCAGTTAACAGTATATGAGTAAATATGAATATATATTAATAATGAAAATGAAGTTTAGTATGTGTATAAAATAAAGATAAAGCTGAGTGCCTGTTCAAGTGTATGTTCCAACTTTCAGGTGACTGAAAAAAAAAATATTTCAGGATGCCTCTCTGTAGGCTTCTGACAGCAGGGACAGAGTCCTTTTCATTCAAACACGTTGAAGTGCCGAGCTTTCAAGATAACACTCCTTCTCAAAGATTAATAATTCATCAGGCCAAGAGGGCCCATGAGAACTCCCTGTTGTGTTGTTTATTTCTCTCTAGGTTGTTATATGCATATGATTGAGGCTCGGAGCAGTCAGGGAGTTAGTATTTGATTAGTCTGTTGGCTGAGGTGGACCGAGTTTTTCGAAGGAGGTTACCCAGTGAATCGTTATGACAGCGGAAACACATTTAAGCGTGTGAGTCTTTGGCATATCATAATGGACTGTAAAATCACAGAGGACATTAAGGTAGAGACATGGCGTCTTTTATTACATTAGATAAGTTAACAGGAAGCGAGAAAGTGAGTAAACTTTGGCACATGAACTGAATTACAGGTGCGTCTGTTAAGACAAGAGTGTGGGCGGTGTTAATTTGTATAGTTTGTTAGGGATTTGCAGCTCGCTCACATGATCAGGTAGAGGAAAAACTGAGTGTCGACGGAGCTCGGTGTGATTCACATATTCACAGAAAGCACACTATTGGGAGCAGTTTGAATTAACTTTTGCATCAGGGTGCTAGATTTTGCTCATGTGAGACAGACTTGGGTGTAATGGTTCTGTCTTCTGTTTTACATGCAAACATTAGCAGACGTACAAAATTCTGTTAGGAATTCCCATTTTCTGTTTCAGGCTACTGAGTTGTGGCTTGATGCTTCTTTTTCTGTATAAACTTAAAAAATTCAATGGTGTCAAGCACTGAGTTAATTCATTTAAATAAATGCTAATTTATTTCTGTGAATGTTTAATTATCATTTACAGATTTTTAATATCTCGATTTATAATGTGCTAACATAAATAAAAAGATGGGTTTTTGCACTTTTTATTCCTTCATTGGTAATTTGGTTATAATTTTTTCTTTTCAGGTACTCTATAATCAGATGAATCATTTGTATTTCCCAGTGAGAGAACTGCAGCAGTGTATTTCAAGTGGATTACATTTTTTTACTTAATTCTGCTTTAATTATTTGCTTATGTGTTACTTTCTCCAGACAAAGGTCAATGATATATTATAAAGCGATGTAGTGAAGCAACATATACCAGTTTTCAGGAAATCAGCACGATCCATTATGTTTCCGTGCCCTAACCGAGCAATGTTTTATTTAGATGTGTTTTGGATAACGCATAACATTATTATATCGCATTGTCCATTAGGCTTATGTGACATTAATTCCGTAGAGCTAATTGAGTAAATTAGTTCCATGTTATGGTTTGTGCCTCAGAACTTATGAGCTAGCCTACAGCTGTGTAATCCTTGATGCCTTCTTGAGTGAAACATGTTTCATGATCTGCAATATTAATGGAGTGGTAAATTAGTGTGGCGTACTCAGCAGCCATCGTCTTCATGGCAAATGGAGTGAAGCAGAGAGCGCAGTTCACAGACTCTCAGTAAATACCACCTAGTCAACAATAAGCAAGCTCTGGCTTCCCAGAGATCATTATTAACACCGACATCTGCATTTAAATTAAAGATAAAGTACACTGGGGTGATGGGAGTTTTTGTGTAGTATATGACATGAATAAGTTTTTTTTTTTTAATGAAGAAAGACTTCCACACCACTCTCAGGGCACAGCAGGCAATCAAGCTCATCCTTTCCCCATACAGTATGCGTCGAACCAACTATACATTAACAATCAGTCTGCACACTTAATTCAATCTGTCTCCTGGAAACTACTGACTTAAGAAATCTTATTTTTATTGAGGTGGATGTTTCAGTGCTTGACTGGTGACCTTTTGCCTTAAAGGTCATGAAGAGTAACAGATGCTAATGGAGGATTTTAAGACATTTCAGAAAATAAACAGAATCACTTTTCTCCTGTCTTAGTCATAACGGTGCTCAGTTGTCTTTTACGTTATAAATAAAGCAAAATAGGATTCTTTGCAGCCAAGTAAATAGTGATGCTGCTTGGTTTGTTCACTTTTACATACATGATTAAAGTGACTAGTTTAAGCCGTAAATGCGGATCATGTAGCACCCGCTATGCTTAAGAGCTCTGGTTTTGCACCTTGTCATTAGAAAGGCTTTGAAAGATTTTTAAAGGATCATTCACACCCTTTGCTTGAAAGTCAGAAAGTCAGTTACAGTATAAACCAAACACTAAGTGAACCTTGTGATGTCATTACAGTCAGGTATAATAAATTCAGTGCAGACAGAGAGCTATTAAAGTCATTTAGAAAGCAGAACATCACAAATGAGCAGCCAACGTACATTACACTCAATAGCCACGTCATTAGGTGCTCTGCTCAACTGCTTGAAAACGCAAATATCTAATCAGCCAATCACACGGCATACACTGCATTTAGGCATGTAGGCATGGTCAAGGCAATCTACTGAAGTTAAAACTGAGGTGATTTAAGTGACTTTGAACGTGGCTTGGTTATTGGAGCCAGATGCGTCTGAGCATTTCTAAAACTGTTGATCTAACAGGATTTTTACACACAACCATGTCTAGGGTTTTTAGAGAATGGTTTGAAAATAAGCAAATATCCAGTGAACAGCAGTTCTCTGGCTGAAAATGCCTTGTTGATGGCAGAGATCAGAGAAGAGTGACCAGACTGGTTCGAGCTGATGGAAAGACAACAGTAACTAAAATTGTTACAATCGAGGTATGGCAAAGAGCATCTCTGAACACACATATTGAACCTTGAAGCAGATGGGCTACAGCAGCAGAAGACCACACCAGGTGCCACTTCTGCCAGCTAAGAACAGAAACCTGAGGCTACAATTCACATAGGCTCATCAAAATTAGACATTAGAAGATGAGAAAAACATTGCATGGTTTGATATGTCTCGATTTCTGCTGCGATATTTTGATGGTAGGGTCAGAATTTGATGAAATTGTCCTTTCCTGTATCCAAGGTTGGGGCTGCTGATTTTCTTTGATTTTCTTCTGACGGTGTCCATCCCTTTATGACCACTGTGTACCCATCTTCTGATGGATACTTAAAGCAAGATGACGCACCATGTCGCAAAGCTAAAATCATCTCAGACTGGTTTCTTCAACATGACAATGAGTTTACTGTCCGCAGTCACCAGATGATGTTACTTCCATCATGGATGCACAGATGGCTAATTTGCAGCAACTATTTGATGCTGTCCTGTCATTCTGTACATATCCAAATATCTAAGGAATGTTTCCAGCACTTTATTAAATTGATGCCAGGGAGAGTTAAGGTAGTTATGAAGTTGAAAAGTGGGTCTGAGTAACCCAGTAACTTGCAAGGTGTACCTATAATTCTACCTCATAATAAATACTGTGTCTACTAATACTGATAATTTTTTAATCCCTTACTACAAATGTACTATTTACAAATAGTCTTGTTGATTATTATTATTTTATTTTTGATCAGTGCCCATCTTCTCAGCAGTCACTGAACGTGTAGGTGTGAACATTAGACAACCGATTAGCTGCACTTCCTGTCTGCAACGTCTAACAATAATTTTATCCTTTCCTCTCTGTCCTTCAACCTGAAACAGTGCAAATGCTTGCTTTCCTGTCTCCTGTTCCGCACGATTAAATCATTTATCACCATATTTTTAAAATGGAAAATCTCAAGCAAGTAAAATTCAATATCACACAAGCCCACTCAGGGTAATTCAGGGCCAAGCTTGGGAAACACTTTTCTGTGTCATGTAGTAATAAGGTGGAAGTTGCAGGCATCTAATGTTATTTTGTATGCATTCACCACATTCAAAAGTGTCTCAAGGCCATCAGGAGAAGTCAGCCATGTCTGAGGCTTCCTACTGGTAGGCTGTTGCAGAAATTCTCTCCCCTGACTGGGTCGGGATGATGAGCATCTCGCTGGGGTAGCCATGCAGGAAATTCTCTCTCTCTCTCTCTCTCGCTCACTCGCTCTCTCTCTCTTTCCCTTTCTCTTTTACACACATACACAGACGAACATTCTCTTTCTCACTCAGTAATTCTTTTGCTCTTTCTCTATCTCACTCTTGCTGTCTGTTATGTAGAGGGTGGGAGGGAGGACAGGAGGCAGGGGGTAATCGAGCTTTTGCTATTTGCTGTTTTCCCCATGTGGATCTCCGTGTTTCAGTGATGACCAAGACATTTATTGCACTTGCAAATCTCCTGGCTGCAAATGTAAAAAGAAAACCTTGAGGCACTTGGTATGAGAGGTTGCGGTGTTCTTTCTGCAAATGTGAATCAGGCAGGACCCCTGCTAAGTGCATGCCTCTGGGCTTGTGGACGAAAACCTGATATGCATTTTAAAAATAGCAGACAGGCAGTTGAACTCAGTCCATCGATTTGGGCACTCAATTTAAACGATCAGTTTCAACACATTACATAATGGATCATGGTTGATGGGGCTTTTTTCATATTCTTCTTGGTACCGTTATTAATCTCATGCATATGTTTTGAATTCGCTGCTGGCATTCTTTCCAGAGTAATTTATAATGAACTCTTGACTTTGTATACAAACAGGGTTGTACATACTGTACAAGCTAGTTTCTGTTAAGAGTGGTTTCTTTGTGTTGCTGCTTTAATAATAGACATTAGCCCTTTTTGAAGTATTAGTCATGATATTTTCGTTTTGTCTTTTTTTTTTCTTTTTTTTTTGGATTTTTCCCCGATTTTCTCCCTAATTTAGTCGTGTCCAATTCCTCCCCGTCACTAGGGGGCTCCCACATTAAGGCTACTACTACCACTCAGCTAGGAGGGCCGAAGACTATCACGTGTTTCCTCCGAACCACGTGACGCCAGCCGACCGCATCTTTTTCGAACTGCTCGCTCGCGCACCGTTGGGGGCGGCGTAACACACTCGGAGGACAGCGCTATCCGCTCCCTCCGTTGCGCGAACTCACAGACGCCCCTGACTGGCTGTAGAGTTGTGATTAATGTGGGAGCACTAAGTACCTCTCATCCCTCCCCTCTGAGAGAGCTCGGCCAATCAGCTCTCTCTATGCCTCCGGCTGCGAGAGGTTACTGCATCACCCGGGATTCGAACTAGCGACCTCCGGATGATAGGGCGAGCGCTTTAACCACTGCGCCACTCAGGGGATCTTTGTTTGAATACATGCATTTCAGTTAATTTAATTCATTGACATTTAAAGAATATTAGTATTTCCTCTGTTCAGAGGTGATAATGCAGATACAGTATGCATTCATTTATATAATGATCAGGATT
The DNA here is from genome assembly GCA_030347435.1 of Clarias fuscus. Classification (NCBI taxonomy): domain Eukaryota; kingdom Metazoa; phylum Chordata; class Actinopteri; order Siluriformes; family Clariidae; genus Clarias; species Clarias fuscus. Next base: position 25,372,518 of record CM059214.1, on the reverse strand, counting down.
AATAGAAAACTAAAATTAATAGATTAAAAGCGAATCTCAGATTATAGTTTCTCAGAAGCGCTCTCATTGATGCTTCGCGGCTGCAGTCTGCATCAGTATTAGGTTAACGTCCCTCCGTCTTTACTTTACAGAGACGCTGTTCTTCTATGGGTACATGAATCTGAGTTCCAGCGGCCAGATGCCTGTGATGGAGGAAGTTGATACCAGTGAGAGGTTAGAAAACATTTTTACTGTACAGTACTTCTTAATAACTTATGCTCCACCCCTGACCCATTAAGAAATAATTCTCATCCATTGTGTATGATTGTGCATTTTTTGTTACTTGATGCTCAACTCTTTGACGTGCTTTGTAGAAGAGGAAGAAGAATCGATATACTTCCTCTGGTGTGGCTGTGATTTTTGAACACTGTCTCATTTTTCAGCAGCGTAAACATGGCCTTGCTCTCCTGGAATCAGCTTTCCCACCTGCTCTATCTGATTATGGCTCACCCAAATGAACCTTAAGCATATTGTGACAATTTTCATGCACCATTGAACATAGAAGAAGTCATAAATAGCAGCACACCAGCACAGAACAGGCACAGATTTAATGCGTATTAAACTTGGATCAACTCGGGCATTAGGCTGCAGCTGCCAGTGTCCTTGTCCTGCCTGTGGCCTTGCAACATTTTTGCAGGTGTTGTAGTTAATATATATAAAATAAAATCAACCCATACAATTTAATAACTGACGCAAAACAGAGCGCTCATTCCGGTCTCGTGGTGCACGAGTCACTCGCCGGCTGTTCAGTGAGGTTGAATAATTCAGGCAGCTGTCTGGTTCTATGTGAATAACTATTCTAGTGTGTCTAACAAAGCTGTCAAAATCCTCATTGATAAAACACAGGAAGCTTGGGCTCAGCTCGTGATTATCATCTTTGACTGTGCCTCTAAGTACCGGATTGTGCCTTTTTCCCCTTCTCATGTTTCCATTTACATTCTTGTGCATGGCCTATAGTGTCGCTGCTTGATATCCGACCAAACCACATGTTCTCTTGCATGTTATAGTCAATGCTTATCAAGAGAGATTTGTTTTGCTGTCTCTCTAGAATATAATTTATTACAGAATTCAATGGGTTGTAGAGGAAAAAACAACATATTCATAGTGTGGGGAAATTTGAACACGTTATTTAACAGCATAGTTATAGTATAGTAATTAAATATTTTATATAATTACGTCAGTTGATCAATGTTACTGTATAATAAGGAACAGGAGCAGAATGTAAGTTTCTCCGTCCAAATCCATACTTTATACAGTATATACTGAACCGAATCACGTAGAGTAGCCTGTTGTCAGGGTTGGTGGTGAAGTCCAGTGTAGTGAATGACCTCTGGATTGCTGTTGGTGTCATGCACACTCGTAACACGACCGGCACTAGGACCCGGAAGTAATACGGTCGGGTTTCAGGAAGCATAAAAGGAAACAAGATGGCGCTTCACATTGCTCAGTCATTGAGTTTGCCCATGCTATCGCCGACGCTTCGCTCGTCTAAATGTGAGTACTCACTTTCTTGGGTTTCGCTTTCGATTGGGTGTGTGTATTTAGAACGCGGGTTTATTTGTGTAAACTCTTGCTCTCGCTTCGGGAGAGTTCTAATAATAACCAGCGTGGTTATCCTGCCTGCTCGCGCTACTTCCGCGTTTGGGTTTACCATCCACGCTACAGGGCTAACTGCTAGTCTTCTGGTTCATCTCCGGTTAGTTCGTGACAGAATGATTGAGCCATCAGCAGTAAACCCAGCGGAGTTTGCTCGCCTCTGTGATGTGGTTGACCAGCACGCCAAGTTGATCGATCAGCTCCTTGGTGAAGTCGCGTCTCTCCGCAAGGAGCTCCAAGACGTCGCGGTCTTGCCCCGCGAGGTGGCGGAGCTGCGACAGGAGAATGCGACCCTCCGCGGGGGGCCGCTCAGCCGGCTGTTGTCACGCCCATCGCAGCGGCTGCTGCACCGCCAATTACCTCCCCATCTTCTGATGTTTTTCTGGCTTTACCGGATAAATGGGATGGAACAGATGGGAAGTGCAGTGTTTTTCTAACCGCATTGGATCTCGTGTTTGAGTTCAATTCCACCAGGTACTCCACAGACCGACTGCTCATTGCTCATCTCGTCTCGTTGCTATCCGGGCAGGCAGCTGAGTGGGCCACGGCAGTTCCTTGCTCAGATTCAGACGTCGCCTACTCATACACGGAATTCACCCGCCAACTCAAACTCACCTTCGAACATCCTGTTGCTGAGGTGGAGACTGACTTCAAACTATATCACCTGCGGCAGGGAGGGTCGTCCGTGAGCCGCTACACCGCGGAGTTTCGTACCCTTGCTGTGCAGACCGACTGGGGAGACTTCGCCCTCCGGACGACCTACTACGAGGGACTGGCTTTGCGGATAAAGGACGAGCTCGCCGGATCGACCAACGTCTGCTCGCTCGCCCCAAGCCAGCTCCCCGTAACCTGCTGCCCATGACGATGCCATTACAGTGGAACCTCGGATTGCGAGTAACGTGGTTTACGAGTGTTCCACAAACCGAGCAAAGATTTTAAATAATTTTTTATTCGGAAACCGAGCAAGTATTAGTTTACAAGCGCCGAGTATCATGCTTCACACATGCGACTCTTATTTTGACACCGAGCGTCACTCTCTCACCTCCCCCCCCCCTCCCCCTTCCCCCTCCCACCCTCCCCCCACGGCTTCGCAAACACAGAAACTCTGCTCGTGCGTGCGCAATTTGACACTGAAACACACACACACGCACAGACGCTCTCTCCCCTTTTTTACCCCTCCTGGCTTCACAAAGACACAGAAACTCTGCTCTGTTGCGATTCTTTTCAAAGGTAAGGTGCTGGTTCATTTGTTTTTGTTTTTTTTTTTACTTTACAGCAGTGATTCCCTTAGTATGCGCTCACGCCTGGTCAGAGAGATTTAATTTTTTTCCTGTTAAAACAGTTTTTCCGTGTTTGTGTGTGTGTCCGTTTGTTGTGAAACTTAAGTGATTCCTTTAGTATGCGCTCGTGCCAGTCTCGCTTTTTTCCGTTAAACCGGTGTTTCCGCTGTGTTTATGCTCTTGTTGTAAAACCTAAAAAGTGTGTCTGTTAATATACGCTCATGTCAGTCTCAGAGAGATTTCTTTTTTTCCTGTTAAAACGGTGTTTCCATTGTGTGTGTGTGTGCGTGCGTGCGTGTGTTTGTTGTGAAACTGTTGTGAAAAAGCGAGGTGGGGAGAGGGAGGAGGAATGTTACTGTGTAAAACGAGGCGAGGGAAGGGGCTAATTCCACACACACACATGGCGCGTGCGCGCACCAAATGGAAACACTTACCAGTCAGGATTTATTTGTACTTTTTTTTAAAGGTAAAGTGCAGATTAATTTGTTTTATTTTCATTTTATAGATTGTATTAATTATTTTTATGTATTTATTTTTGGGGACTGTGGAACGAATAATTTGAGTTTTCATTATTTCTTATGGGAAATCATGATTTGGTTTAAGAGTGTTTTGGAATACGAGCCCACTTCCGGAACGAATTATGCTCGTAATCCAAGGTTCCACTGTACATCAGTCTGCTCCACCAATTTCTTCCCCCAAGCTCCAGTCTCCGAAGCCCGATCCTCATTCACTGCTCAACCTACCGGACCCGTCGGTTCTCCACCTCCTGCCGTGGTTAACACAGGGGCCGGGGAACCCATGCAATTAGGGCGCGCCTCCTTAACCGCTGCAGAACGGGAACGCCGATTCAGAGAGGGGCTCTGCGCGTATTGTGGATCTGCTACACACCACTGACCCATCTGTCCTCTGCGACCGGGAAACGCGCAGACCCGGTGAGAAATGAGAGTGGCTCACCGGGTTCCATCTCCCTCTCCACCACCTTGACTGATGATTCTCGTCTCACGGTAAAAGTACACCTCCAGTTTGACCACAAACGAGTTGGAAGTACTGCGTTCATCGATTCCGGTGCCACGGGCAACTTCATTGACTCTTCTTATGTCAAAAGAATGGGGGTAAAGACAGTGGCGTTATCCCAGCCCGTAACCATTACATCAGTTGATGGTCGGCCCCTCTCCTCCAGTCCCATCACCCTCCGAACCCAGCCTATCACCCTCGTCATTAACCAGCATCAGGAACAGATCCAGCTTTACATCACCTCCATTCCGTCACCACCTATCATCCTGGGACACCCATGGCTACTGCGTCACGACCCACTCATCTCCTGGACCCAAAATCGGATCCTACAATGGGGACCGACCTGCAACGAACTATGCCTACGGGCCGAGGCTGGGACGTGCTCTAGGGAGACCGAGGTCCCCGATGTCGACACATAACATCCCACGAGACTACCGGGACCTGGCTGAAGTCTTCTGCAAGAAACGTGCCACCCATCTACCTCCACATCGCCCCTACGACCTGGCGATCGACCTTCAGCCAGGCTCCATCCCACCCCGCGGCCACCTCTATTCCCTATCCAAGAACGAGATGCAGGCAATGGAGGAGTATGTCTCCAGCGGACTTTGCCATGGTACCATCCGGCCCTCCTCCTCACCTGCCGCCGCGGGGTTCTTTTTTGTGAAGAAACGCGATGGTAGTCTTCGTCCCTGTGTCGATTACCAGGGAGTCAGCAACATCAACATCAAGAACGGACACCCGTTGCCTCTTACCAACTCTGCCTTGGACGCCCTCTCTGGCGCCACCATTTTCACTAAGTTGGACCTCCGGAGCGCCTACAACTTGGTGCGCATCAGAGAGGGCGATGAGTGGAAGACGGCCTTCATCACCCCTACCGGACACTATGAAAGCCTGGTCATCTCCTTTGGTCTCTGCAATGCACCCGCGGTATTCCAACAATTTATCAATGACGTTCTCAGAGACATGTTAGGCTGCTGGGTGTTCGTCTACCTGGACGATATCCTCATTTTCTCCCGAACCATCAACGAACACGTCCAGCACGTCAGGGCGGTCCTAAAGAGACTCCTCGCCCACCAACTGTACTGTAAGTTGGAAAAGTGCGCTTTTCACGAGCGCTCCACCACGTTCCTGGGTTTTGTCATCTCGTCCCAGGGTGTGACCATGGACCCGCAGAAACTGGAAGTTGTGAGTCATTGGCCCCTACCCAAGACTCTGAAACAACTCCAGAGATTTCTCGGGTTTGCTAACTTCTACCGTCGCTTTATCCGGGACTACAGTACAGTTGCAGCCCCATTAACCGCTCTGACTCGCCCCTCATCTCACCCCTTCCATCTCACCTCCACCGCCATCTCCGCCTTCCACGAACTCTGTCGCCGCTTCACCACTGCCCCCATCCTTCTTCACCCGGATGCTGACAAACCATTCGTTGTGGAGGTGGACGCTTCGGATGTGGGCGCCGGAGCCGTTCTCTCCCAGCGAGGTCCAGACCAAAAACTGCACCCTTGCAGTTTTTTCTCCAAAAAATTTGACTCCACTCAGCAGCGATACGGAGTAGGGGACCGCGAGCTGCTGGCCATAAAGTGGGCCTTGGAGGAATGGCGACACTGGCTCGAGGGCGCCAGAGAGCCGTTCGCCAGGCACAGACTGCGGAGACCGAACCAGCAGGTGTGCCGCCTGGTCGTCTCTATGTCCCCGACTCCATCAAGACCGACGTCCTCCAATGGGGACACTCCTCCCCAATTTCTGTACACCCCGGAAGGCGACGCACGCTACTCTTCAGGTGGCCAAATATGAGGAGGGACGTGGACGAGTTCGTCCAGGCGTGCCCAGTGTGTGCCAGGTCCAAGGACAGCAACCAGCCATCACCAGGGGAACTTCAGCCACTCCCAGTTCCCCGCCGGCCCTGGACACACATTACCGTTGATTTCATCACGGGCCTGCCGGTTTCCAAAGGAAAGGACACCATCCTCACTATCGTCGACCGGTTCTCCAAAGCTGTACACCTGGTGGCCCTCCCCGGTCTCCCGTCAGCCAAAAGGACAGCTGAGCTGATATTAGAGCACGTAGTCCGCCTGCATGGGTTCCCAAAGGACATCGTCTCGGACAGGGGGCCCCAGTTCACCTCCCAGTTCTGGAAGGCCTTCTGCCGTCTGATCGACTCCAACTGCAGTCTGTCCTCCGGCTACCACCCACAGACTAACGGTCAGACGGAGCGAACCAACCAACAACTGGAGCGCTACCTGAGATGCTTTATTGCTGATCGTCAGTGCTCCTGGGCCCGCTACCTCATATGGGCTGAGTTGTCTCACAACCTCTATACGTCCTCTGCCACCAACCTCAGCCCGTTCGAGGTGTGCTACGGTTTCTAATCTCCGATGTTCGACCATCAAGAACCGGAGGTTGAAGTACCGTCGGCCCAACAGTTGGTTCGCCGGTGTCGACGGCTCTGGAGACGAGCAAACAACGCCATCCGACTTGCTAACACCCGCTACACCATTCAACATCGCCGTCGACACCCACCGGGACGAATGTACCAAGTAGGTGACAAGGTATGGTTATCAACAAGAAATCTACACCTGCAGACTGAATCACGGAAACTATCCAGATTCATCGGACCATACCGCATCAACCTCCGGATTAACCCTGTCACCTACCGGCTCCAGCTGCCTGCGGCACTCCGGATCCACCCGGTATTCCACACATCTCAACTTAAACCCTTCACTATGTCACTCATGGTTTCAGGAAGCATAAAAGGAAACAAGATGGCGCTTCACATTGCTCAGTCATTGAGTTTGCCCATGCTATCGCCGACGCTTCGGTCGTCTAAACGTGAGTACTCACTTTCTTGGGTTTCGCTTTCGATTGGTTGTGTGTATTTAGAACGCGGGTTTATTTGTGTAAACTCTTACTCTTGCTTCGGGAGAGTTCTAATAATAACCAGTGTGGTTATCCTGCCTGCTCGCGCTACTTCCGCGTTTAGGTTTACCATCCACGCTACAGGGCTAACTGCTAGTCTTCTCCGGTTAGTTCGTGACAGATGGTCAGTATAATGAAGGAGAATAAAGGAGGAAGAAGTGGTTGATGCCTTTTACTGTATGTGTTCAACAGCTGGAACGTGTACTATTTGTAAATATTATGGGATTAAGGATTAAGCATTGGCTAGTACCTTTCTGTTTCTATGGTTTATTATTCATTGTCCTTAACCCTTAAATCTCAAGCAGCACGGATCCGAACTAGGAACGCAACATTGGTCAATGATCAATTTGAAAAAAGAACAAAAAACACTCCTTACATGGGCATCCTGTCTGTGCATATCGACGTTGGAGGCTATACGTTGGAGAGTATGTCTATACAGTATACTGTATAGATATACTCTCTATATTGTACTGTACAATCTTGAAGCCTGTATATATTCATTAATATAGTAGTGCAAAAAAACTGCTAAATGGTTTATGTGTTAATATTAGTCAACATTAAGTAATAATCTATTTCCATTGTTGAATATATTTGGTCATGGTTTTATATCTTAGTTGCAATCAAATGTCCCAACAAGCCTAGCAATACCTGACTGAATATCTGAATTGTTTTGAATTACCGAAGTTAAGGTTAGGCTTAGATTTGCATGTACTGTAGCATAGAATTAACTAAATGCATCAATAATCATCAGTAGAACATCCTCTTTGACATGTGTGAGAGAAAGAAATGATGATCAACATAAATATGCAAGAGACTATAGCTCTCAGGAGTTCCATGATCAGGACATTTCGTAGAAATCAGGGAAATGGGGAATCATCTCAGTGGGGCTGAAAGGATGCATTTAAATAACCATTTACCGTGATTATGTATATTTGTTGATTTGCTTGATTCATAGCAACGTTTATGTTCATTGCTAATTATGGCAGCAAATGTAGTAAATGAGACTCTATCCCAAAAATCCCAAACCGGATCATTAAAGGAGTGTGAATTCTTTGAACTGAGTCCTATAAAAGACACTCTGCATGCTTTGTGAAACTGAAATGTTGTACCACAGCAGCAGATCTGCTATGCAGCTCAGAAGAATAGATATTGAAGCTTTCTGACCTAAAACAAAGAGACGTCAGTGTAAATATTTTTTTACAGTAAGTTTTGTCTGTTTGTTGGTTGGCATCAGTGCCTGACAGTCATAGTTGTGAGCCTTCCAGTGCATTCATAAGTTTCAGGCAGATAGATTTTTAAGACTATACAAAGAAAATCCTTTGTTACCCCGTAAGACAGTGTGTGCAACCTTTTAAAGGATCAGTAATACAAATGGTTTTCCCCTTTACATTCGGCAATAGCTATTGAAATCATACACAACACAACACACTACACAACATTACATTATACATGCACCCAATACGTTAGTAATTAATGGCAGAACATAGCAAACAGCTTTCCTAATTAATCCTGTAAAGCACATTTTGATGAATGGCAAACGTTAAAGCTTGAAATAGTTCCTCCATTCATAGATTTCATGTTAAGTGATAAATGCAAGAAATACAGTTAATATTATAAATCATAGATTTCTTGTCAAAAAGTCACTGATGTTATCATGAGTTTTTTTTCGGGTCTCAGGAAGAGGAATTGCTGTGCGTAAGATTTTTTTTCTATAAAAAAAGATTTCGTATATAAATTCTGTTCTGTAAAATAAATAATTTGAGTTTAAGAATTCAACAGCTGTGGTATATAATATGCTTTTGTGATAAAGAAGGTATGTTTTTATGACATGAAGTTTGTTTAATTTGTGAGTTCACAATTAGCTCTTGTGAGTTATGAGTAGAAGTTATCCTCTGTAATGAGCACTTCAGTAGGAAATACCTGTCATGACTTTCTGATAGCTCATTTGTGAATAAGTCACTTATAAGTCAGATGATGTTTCCAGGCAGCCCTGGTCTCTGTCAGGGGTTTCTGTCTCTCTGTCAGCAACACATACTGTACTGTACAGCGCTGTTATCTTACCTAAGGGATAAGACAAAAAGATAAAGTTGCATCTATTTCAACAGATGAATGCATCATCATATTGACCAGCAGCTTCTATGCTATCAAATGGTACTGCTGCTAAGTGTCACACTTGTAAAAGTAAACACGATAAGTGTAATACGTATGGGCAATATTTATGGTATGGAACCGGTGTATGGTTGAGGAGATAAGGGTAATTGAGCAGTGTACACACACACACACACACACACACACACACACACACACACACACACACACACACACACACACAGTATCTGTGGTTTAGTTACAGTACATAGCACATGTTCATACAAACACACACACACCTTAACACTGGTTTCCCTGAATAAGGCAAACATTTCATCAAGGCTAAAACTTTCAGGGACGCAGGCAGCATGCTAATGATTGATGTACTCTAATCCTGCAAAACTGTCAGCCATTTTGTGTCTTTTTAACAAACATTTATAGTCATCCACAGATCCCCTGCAGGGATTGGAGCATAACAGACCTGTTTAATTCCTGGCAGAGAGTGAGCCTGTGAATTCAGCATATGTAGACAATCTGATCCAATAGTCATGATGGTAATAACTGGCGCAAGTTATTATCATCTTTCCAAATTAATTGCCATCCATCTTTGTGCTGGGATGAGGCAACAAATGATAATTGTCAGGAAATGGATTAATGATTGTTTGAGTATTGCATGAGAATGGGGGAAAAAAATCAGCTGATGGACATATTTTGTTTCCTCATGACTGCCGAGTATTCATATGCAAATGAAACTGGAGATTATGGCGTACATCGGATGTGTGGGAACGAGTCAGTGCTTCCTTGCTTTTCAGAATATGAACTCTACTTCCTGTCTTTTCTTTTACCACTGCTGTTTGGAAGGAACTGACGTCTCCCCGATGTGCACAGAGAGTGATTTATACAGTACATGTAGTCAGAACCTGGTCAGCACTGGTGAGGGATTTTTCTCTCATGTTTTGAGTCTACGTACTGTATGCTCTTAGAGAGAAGTGTCACCACTAATCACTGCAGAGGTCTTCTGAATGATCACAGTTTTTGGTATATCCTCATTTGGTATATCCTCATTCCCCATTCCCAAGGTATTAGACAGACTGGATGTTTCAATAAGGATGAAAATAATAAAGTCAAAATAATAATGCTAATGCTGCGGCCTTCACGCTTATCTGACCTCAACCCACTTGACCACCTGTGGGGGAGTTTGGAGTGAATAACTCTTCATCACCATCATCACCAAAGCATCAGCTATGGAATCTTTTGAAAGTGCTGTGTTTATCCCTCTAGTACTCTTTAGAATCTGTGCCTTTCAAGGCTAGTGGTGTCCCAACATTTTACTAAGACACTTTTTGTCAGGTTATTTTTTCACACAGCCTACCACTATGATATTTTATGCCTTAACGTGTTTGCCCATAAAACTAGATTCGTACTGGCTTTGTGATTTTAAGCCTTATTGCCAAAAGGACATTCAGGCTGAAGCACTAATCTGATTTTGGTATAACTTTAAGTTACCTATTCTAAATATCAGAACTGCTACATCTTTAAAAGTTTGAGCATTAACTTTCTTAGTAAACTGCCCTAGTAAAGTCCCAGGGTAGTCTTCAGTAATTTAGACTCACCCAGGCTTTCATGTGGGTTGTATCACTAAGCCTGTTCTTTTTGTAGATTATCAGAATCCTTTAGTTTTATATTAGATTCTGAAAGTTTCTGTAACCAGGCTTCTCTTTAATGGTGAATTAAATTACATGGACCCCATACGCATAATTGAAATTTGCATAGAACACAATAGCTCCAAGTCAGCATTATTTAAAGGCATGCTTGTTTAAAAACAATTCACCTTTTAAGTAAACCCATCAGATTTAAAACACTGGTTATTGCGTTATAGCAACAAAAAAAAAAAGCACCTGCATATTCTTACCTTGCATAATGCTCGTACAATTGACCCAACATGTTTAAGAGTATAAGGACATCTGTGCATCAAGGCTGTTCTCTGTACAGCCACTCAGGTGATGGAATTCTCATGGATGTCCAAACAGATGAGCCACTTGATGACTTCAAACAAAGACTAATCATCTGCCTCTTCAACAAGCATGTGACTACGCATTTGTGCTGTGATCTTTATTTTCATACGTAACACTCCACCAGACTGAACGTGTTCTCAGTCCCTGACCTAGTGAACTAGCATGGATAAGGATGCTAAATACTGAGAATATAAATGTATAGTAAAATAAGCCAATCACTATACTATTGAAGATTGTCCATAAAATGTCCTCTTCTAATTTCAGAGCCAAGGTTAATGCTGTTTATATTACAGGCGTTCAAAAGCCCAGATTTGCGTTTGAATACCCCTGCTTTAAGGACGAATTTAAAGGGTATTGTTCATTTGAAGTTAAATGGAGTGCATAAAGCCTCATAAAACATACTCAGTGGACATCCACACAGCCAGAACTTTGACGTGGTTGATCGGACTTTGATATTTTTTAATCTAGATAGATAGGTAGATGGATAGATGGATAGAGAGGGAGAGAATGATGCATACATTTTCTACACTTATTAGCAAGAAGCACACTTATTAACAAGAACATTGTCAATGAGAAAATGGACACACATATAAGCATAAATTACTCACTGATCATTTGGAAATGCAAATAATGCCCTTCGCTCCCTAATCAACACATTTGTTCTTCTTGCGCATGCAGTTAAATTAGGCAGTTCAGATCCAAACATTAACAAGAGAGGAACTGATGATAAATGTCCTCATTTTGTGACAGGATTTTATGCCGAGAGACAGGCAGTACGATGATTTTTGTATAATTAAGGTCAAGTTTTCTCTCACCTTTGTAAGTTTATGAGTGAAGTGTCAGATTATTGGTTTGCTCTCTAGCTTCTGTGAAAAGCTCTGAAGCAAGAAGTCGAGGGAAGATAAATTATTGCACGTTTTGTCACTTTATTGATCAGGATATTTCTCAATTTACAAGTTATGATCAACAGCATACAGTTTAATCATTATTAAAGGGGACCTATTATGCAAAATTCCCTTTTTTTGTCATGTTTAGATATTCAGCTGGCACTCTAGTGTGCATGTATAAACAGAAATCATGAGAAAAAAACTCATTTTTCCCCAATTAAATTTTTCCCTTATTGTGAACTCAAAAAAGAAAATACCCTCCCCTGGCTTGTTGCTCAGATTTGCTGTTCTCTGGGGGTGTGGCCCAATAGTAGCTCAGTTACGTAGGCATTTGAGGTATGAAAAATGTACAGTCTCAGAGGTATTTCAGCCGGAGCATTACCAGCCAGGCTTAGAGACAGGCTACAATATGTTACCTTGTTATAATTAGAGTAAAATATGGAACATTTAACATAACACTTGATTGACTCATTAATTTCTAAATTTACATATTTATGTAAATGCCTAACCAGATTTTTTAAACTTTAATAAGTATGCATAAGGCCGATTATCAGGCTGATCATGCTTCAGCGATCGTAAACATGTCACGTAGCCAGGCATATGCTGTACTGGGTGTAGAGGTCAATCTAAACAGTGAAAATTTTTAGGCTGCTCATGTGCTGAGAAACTAAACAAGTCTAGAATATCACGCTTGGTTTATTTTCAGTTAAACAGGACTTTCCCCACAGTCCTAATTATCTGACATCATGTTATAGGTAGACTCCGGTCTTTTAAATGAAAGTTTATATCTGCAGCTGGATTTGCCAATAAGAGAGTACTTTTAGTGTATTTATTTTTACATGACTACTCTGTCCTATCCTTACTGAGTAACTGAGTAATTAGCACTCACTGGTCCAAAACTATGTTGAACAGAAGCTGACATAAAATACATTTGGCACATGTATTGTGCATTAAATAGACTGATCAGTTACACTTTAAAAACACATCAACATTTAAGTATGTATAAACATGACAGTAAATCTTTAATGAGCAAGCGGAGGGGACCGTGGCAAGGAAAATCTCCCTTAGACGACATGAGGAGAAAACCTTAAGAGGAACCACTTCCTAAAGGAAACCTACAGTATTGTCATTGTGCTAAGTTACCCCTTGATGTGAATAACTATGTGAATGTGTGTGCTGCTTTGTGATTGAGTAATGGCTGCCTCAAATGATTGTCGTGTATTATCAACTAAACATCATACATCATACATCATATTGCCAATGGTACATGGACGCCTAACCATCACCCCAGAATGTGTTTATTGAACATCCCAATCCAGATTTAGTCCCCTGTTGGCTGTTATAATAATCTTCATTCTTTTGGGAAAGCTTTCCGCTATTTTAAATGCAAGGCTGTAGGGTTTTGATCAGTTAGCTAAAAGTGCGATAGTGAGGTCATGCACTGATATCGAATGAGGAAGTCTGGTGTGTGGCTCACATTCAGTTCACAGTTCACATTCATCCAAACTTCGCCAATCTTGTCCTCATGCAGCTCTGTTTGTGCACAGGGGCATTGTATGCTCGAATTCTAGGACTGCGCCAATTAACTGGCATTTTCAAATAAAATGCTCAACCATACAAAAATATTACTTTTAAAATAAAAAAAGTAATTAAAGTAACCTTAGTGGGAACAATTTGGAACTAATTATTGTTCTTAGTGGGAACAACTAAACATGAACTAAAACTGAGCATTTTTTACAGATCAAAGAACAATCCTAAATAAATGTCTATTTTGGTCTTTAAAACAAATAGCCATACTATTAAAAACATTAACATTTAAAACTACGTAGGTTTTGCGTTCCCCTTGTACCACCAGCAGTGCCGCTCTGGGTGCTCGATCAGATTGCCATCTGGGGAGTGTGTGTGTGCAGTGGGCTGTGGTGTTCTGGTGCACTTGCATTGACTTATTTCAGCGATTTGTGCTGTGAGATCGGACTAGACCGGATGTTTGTTTTTTTCCTCCTCCAGGAAAAATGGTCAATGTTATGGCTGAGATGTATTTCTTTTTCTATTTCTACATTTACTTAAGTCATTAGATTTAGAGTAAATATATCCTTTTCACTTTCAATATGTAGGATGAAGGAAATTTCAGTATGTTGTACAGTATGTTGTTACAGAGTAATTTATGAAATTGCTGAGCTGCTCTCTGGCCCATCTGACAATGCAGCTGGTGTACTAGCTGACCTGAGGGCAGCTTCCTTTAAGCATTGATTAAGTTGCTGTGTGGTGATTCCACCATGAGCTCCAGAACACACCACACATGCACATTACATCCTCCATCCTCACTATCACAGTAAAACAGTGAGAAAATGGAATGTGGAAGAAATTACTCTGTGTAAGTAAACCATACAGTGTTATAAATGGGGGGGAAAACCATGTTATTTAATCAGAGTGCTTATTTATTCTTATAATATACGTGTTCCTGAGTTGTCCTTGTTGATAATGTTCCTGAGCTGCCGTCAGTTAATAATCGTCATCATAATAATCATGTAATTAATTCTCATTCAGTGCCGTGTCAGTAGGTCAAGCAAAATCAGGACTGTCTAAATTGAACTTATACTGTACTTCATACACAATGACAGATACACCAATGTCATCACATCTCAGCCCAGATTCATGCATGAAAAAAGTTTAGCTACAGTACATAGTGGCTACCAACAGCTACAACTAATCCGAAGCAAAAGAGTGTAAAGAGTCTGTGAGTGAATGAGTCACAGTAATTTAGGTAAGAAGAAAATCTATTCTTTTTTTTTTTTTTTGGCCAGAAAGGTAGGGTATTTATTTGTTGTCTGACATGGTGGGAATGAAAGATGATAATGAGCCTGTTTATTGTTTAGCTATGGAACTCTTAATAGCCATCTAAAAACTAACAAGAATATTATAGCATGTTTTTGTATATTGTACTGTATATCACAAGTTATATCAGATGAGAGTCCATCACCCAGGGTCTTTCTCACCCTTGTTTACTGCAATGCTAACACTATCTGACAGGCCGGATAACAAATTACAGTGATTAGATTAAAAAGAATTCATCTGATTGGCCAGCTCATGATGATGTTCACCTCTCATTTCCATAAGTCTGAGAAGTATATGTAAACTCATTTGCACCGCTCTCAGGCTTCGTCCAGAAATACGTGAGCTACATCTCAAACTGCATACTAAGTATATGGTCAGTGTTGTTACTATTTAGGCGTTCGACCATATTTTGAACACAGCCTTGAAGTTTCTCTAAAAGCGTTCAATATGCATCAAGAACATGGAGAACAAGGAGAACAGCACGACACATGATACACCGCATTTTTTAAAGTAGCTTTGAGTGAGTTTTTCTACCAAAATGTTATAACCAGCATCTTAAAATTTTTTATTGACTTTTCATGTTGAATTGTAAAAAGTTACACAAACAGGTTAAAAGTATGGAGTATTGCTGTATATTTTGCTAAGATTTATCAAGCTCTGCGTGCAGCATGGTGATGAAGGGAGAGCAGAGACTTGGCTTCCTGTTTTCTTTCTTCGAGGTCAAATTTTTCATTATTTTTAGTTGTGTGTCAGCAGACTTATCCTGCATCCTCATTATCTCTGAAAGATGCTGCTTTTCATGCCTGTATTTCTGGCCAGTGCTTACGTCAACGTTTCCGTTTGTGGCAGAATTCTTTTATCAGGTCAATTTATCAAATCCAGCCATTCATATGGTCCGTATGTACATGTGCAGACAAGCTGAGCAGTTTGCCTGCAGTTTATATAGGAATAATAGAACATGGTGCTCAGCCGGTTCATCATTGGACCATGAAATGTCAATCAGGTCATTAGAACTGTTTCTAATCAGACATTAGTGAGTGCCATGCTGTTGATTGCTGTCAAATAAGCCCTTATCATTTCTGTGTTGCCACAGCAACGGCATGGCAAAGAGAGTTGCTCTCATCAGCTTCCTGTCATTGGTCATGCTCATGAGCGTCCTGGGGAACCTACTGGTCATGGTGGCCGTCTGCAAGGACCGGCAACTCAGGTCAGAGTCCCTCCTCTTCTAACTTCACTTTCTCCTTCTTGCACTTTGTCACTCATCTGTTAATCTTATGGAAACCTTCACCTTTTTATTTATATACACACGTGGACAAAATTGTTGGTACCCTTCGGTCAATGAAAGAAAAACTCACAATGGTCACATAAATAACTTTAATCTGACAAAAGTAATAATTTAAAAAAATTCTATGAATGTTAACCAATGAAAGTCAGACATTGCTTTTCAACCATGCTTCAACAGAATTATTTTAAAAAATAAACTCATGGAACAGGCCTGGACAAAAATTATGGTACCCCTAGAAAATACTGAAAATAATGTGACCAAAGAGACATGTTAATTCAAGGTGTGTCCACTAATTACATTCACAGGTGTCTACAATCTTGTAATCAGTCAGTGGGCCTATATATAGGGCTCCAGGTAGTCACTGTGTTGTTTGGTGACATGTTATGTACCACACTCAACATGGACCAGAGGAAGCGAAGGAAAGAATTGTCTCAGTAGGTTCGAAAGAAAATTATAGACAAGCATGTTAAAGGTAAAGGCTACAAGACCATTTCCAAGCAGCTAGATGTTCCTGTGACTACAGTTGCACATATTATTCAGAAATTTAAGATCCATGGGACTGTAGCCAACCTCCCTGGACGTGGCCGCAGGAGGAAAATTGAGGACAAATCAAAGAGGCGGATAATCCGAATGGTAACAAAAGAGCCCAGAAAGACTTCTAAAGAGATCCAAGGTGAACTTCATGCTCAAGGAACATCAGTGTCAGATCGCACCATCCATCGTTGTTTGAGTCAAAGTGGACTACATGGGAGACGACCAAGGTTGAAAACAAATCATAAAAAAGCCAGACTGGAATATGCCAAAGTACATGTTGACAAGCCACAAAGCGTCTGGGAGAATGTCTTATGGACAGATGAGACAAAAATTGAACTTTTTGCCAAGGCACATCAGCTCTATGTTCACAGACGGAAAAATGAAGCATATCAAGAAAAGAACACTGTCCCTACTGTGAAACATGGAGGAGGCTCAGTTATGTTCTGGGGCTGCTTTGCTGCATCTGGCACAGGGTGTCTTGAATCTGTGCAGGGTACAATGAAATCTCAAGACTGTCAAGGGATTCTAGAGAGAAATGTGCTGGCCAGTGTCAGAAAGCTGGGTCTCAGTCGCAGGTCATGGGTCTTGCAACAGGACAATGACCCAAAACACACAGCTAAAAACCCCCCAAGAATGGCTAAGAGGAAAACATTGGACTATTCTAAAGTGGCCTTCTATGAGCCCTGACCTCAATCCTATTGAGCATCTTTGGAAGGAGCTGAAACATGCTGTCTGGAAAAGGCACCCTTCAAACCGGAAACAACTGGAGCAGCTTGCTCATGAGGAGTGGGCCAAAATACCTGCAGAGAGGTGCAGAAGTCTCATTGACAGTTACAGGAATGGTTTGATTGCAGTGATTGCCTCTAAAGGTTGTGCAACAAACTATTAAGTTAGGGGTACCATCATTTTTGTCCAGGCCTGTTCCATGAGTTCATTTTTTTAATAATTCCGTTGAAGCATGGTTGAAAAGCAATGTCTGACTTTCATTGGTTAACATTCATAGAATTCTTATTTATTATTACTTTTGTCAGATTAAAGTTATTTCTGTGACCATTGTGAGTTTTTCTTTCATTGACCGAAGGGTACCAACAATTTTGTCCACGTGTGTACCTTTCTTCCTCTACTAAGATCACTGCATATGAATAGAAATTATTGATACAGAGAGAATCTAATTAGGTCTGATTTGGTTCAGCATAGAATTTTTAGAGTCCTAATAATTTAAATGACAGAAAGGGAGAGAAAGTTGGAGAAGAGCCTGCATATTTAATGGTAGACAAGGTGAACTATTGCTTTAGGTCACACTTGAATACAAAGCTATCAAGATTCTTACCCACAGTCTCCGATTGCAGTATGATTTGTAGCACAGGATTTAGTACCAGTACAGTGTGTATCATGTTCCTGGAGGTGTAAAAGTGAAATTAAATTGCAAATATATTAGCAAATAAGAAATTATAGACCATAAACTAACATCCTTGTCAGCAGCCAGGATAACATGCATAGTATATTTATAACACAAATTAGAAAGCATGCAGGTTGGATGTGCAGGACCACAGTTCTAACCACTGCACTACCGCCCCAACGTCTAGGGGCCATGGCTTGGACTACTCACTACAGTCACTCCTCCCACTGCGCGTAAAACTAACATGAACAGAGAATGTATCCAGCATGAACTTTAAAGCCAACAAGAATTCTGTGATTCTTTGACTTATATCAGAGGAACTGTAGTTACTAAAGTTTTGGTTCCTAGATTGTTTGTGAGTGAAGTCTTTAAACTTCTGTTTTATGTAATTCAGTGCTGTTTCTGAAAGGAGGTATTATCTACATCCTTAGAGAACCCTCCATCCCCTTGACCCAATTTTTTTACCAAATATTTCCAGCTTTGAAAAATACAACAATAAGTATGTACAATAACAATAGTAGGTAGTAGTACTAAAATCAATATTTCCAAGAAGTGTAAAACTCTTCATTTTACAACAGCTCTGTCGCCTTTTACAGAAGCGCTTTCCTGTCCATTTCGAATCACACATCACTAGAAAATCTGTTCTAAGCTTTCAAATTGGGTTTATTATCTGCCTAATGGACCAGCTGAAAGCACCCATCTTCAGTTCTCAAGAGCCACTGTAGTGTTAAATATAGCGTTTGCATTGCTATAACACCTGATTTCATTTGAGTTAATTATGTCATTATTAGCTTTTGCTAAACTCAACTAATCACAGTGGCACAACATATCAGTTCCACCTCAATCTACATGTATTGTATAATGAAACTTATCCTTAACGATGTCCTACCTACTGTATCAATTTTTTTTTAATCACACCTGAGCCAAATAAACATTCTATAGACTTGGCTCAGGTACGCTCAGGAATGAAGCAGAACTAAAAGTGACTGAATAAGTGTGTAATAAGATGATATTCTATGAACAGTGATTGAACCTCCTTCAACTACATTATTATGGTACACTACATACAGTACTTACCTACCCCTGTAAAAATTGCAGGTTTTGAACTGTAACAAAATAAAACAAGATATGTCTTTTTCCAACTTTAACGTACAGAAGTGCTAGTCGATCGATTTTAATATATTTAAATGAATGTTTTAATGTGATTTTGTAATTTTGTAATTTCATTGTATATGTTCATACATACTGTATAAATAGTTCATTTTTAAATAAAAACTTTTGTGAAAGTTTAACAAGCTTTAAACAAAAAGTAAAATGTAGCATTTTACATGAATAAACTGTCTCCTACAGTCCAGACTAATCACAAAAGCTGCTCTTAGATTAAAACAGTTAAACAGGCAGTCCGTCCCCAAATGCAGGGCTTGTTTACATATCATTTCAGGGATCTGGAATAAATATAGGTTTTAAATGTCAAATGAACAAGTTTATGTAAAATATTACCCCATGCAGTAATGCCCTGGTTGGAATTCATGTTTGTATTTTGTTATAAACAAACTGGTCAGCTATATATATATATATATATATATATATAAAGCAATACATGCAATACATAGCGGTGGAGCCTTTGAGTGCTGTGGGTTGTTTGAGGCCCAAGGGGATTGGACTTGTTTGTCCACCGCGTTTCATGGATGGTCGCTCAGATTGGGATCTGGGGAGTTTAGAGGTTAGCTTGGTTGCCTTGGGCTCTTTCCCTGCCGGTGGTGCACTGGGTGTCCTGGTGCCTTTCTATAGTGGCCAGCATTGACAGGGCTGTATTGGCTTTTCTGTGGTATTGGATATAAGGGCTGGTCCCCGTGGACATGGGTGAGTCTTGGTTGCCCATGTACCTGTCACCAGTTTACTGATATATATTTGATAATGAGCATGAATGTGTTAATGTTATGTCTGATCAGTTTATACTGTATATTTAATGGCAATGTTTCAAATGTAAGAAGTGAATATATCTGTATGATGAATAATATAAAGCTAATACTTGTACATACAGCATCACTCATTTAAAGGTACTGTAAGATGATTTACCTTGTTTATTTCTGATGTTGTGTGCAGCCATGCTGATTTGATGTCACTGTGTATGGAGGGAAGGCAATCGTAGTTGGGAATAATACCCTGAGTTGCCTTCTCAGTTGCAGTTTCTTTTCACGGTCAACGTTTATTCTTTCAAGAAAGCTATGTAAAAATAAAAATGGGATTTCTAAATCTAAAGGGATGTGCAATTTTGTAACATATCCTTTAAATATTCCTTATTTAATGTAACAAGTTAATTTTTTTTTTTTTTATCATCAATCAAAACCAACAATCAAAATCTTACTTTTATAAAGGTTTTGGCAATTTTGTCCAGCCTTACAGTATTTAATTAAAATTAAAGTAAAAGATGGAGAGAGAGTGAAAAATAAAATTTTTATTGGAAAAAGAGAAATGAAAACTTGCAATAATTTGTTGCACAAGTGTGTACACCCTTTTACAGTGTTGCATGTAAAATCACAATTCAAACTCGCTCTAATGTAATTATATCACTGCTCTCATCAATGAAGCGATTACACTGAATTCACAAAGCAGATCTGAGTTTGTTTCACATTTCCTGTTTTCATACGACTTCTGAAACTGTCTTCCAACACATTTAATTTGGTGCCATGTTTTCCATCACACAAACCTTCAATTTTAACTAGAGTACTAGACTTGAAGTGGAAAAAGTATCATGTGACAGTGGGCCAAACAGTAGGTATATCACAAAGGGGAGAGTCAGGCTCTGAAAATGGTTTGATCCAGCTGCATCACTCTTAGTGCTGTATAAGCCATCTGGCATCATTATACTTTAACAATGGGCTTTTAATAATAAGGATCATGTAAACATTGACATACGATCTGATGGTATAATTATCTCATGTCAAATAGACATCAGATGTGCGGTGATAAACTGTCAATACTCTTCATGTCTTCATTCTTGTACAGATGTATATTGTTAGCAGGCAGCTGGTAGTACATTTTAATGCCATGCATATGAAAACATGATGGAGTGATTTGAATCTGTTTAGAGGTTCTCAGTAGGCTAAATATAGCGCAGCATTTTCAGCAGCTCTCTCAGCCCACTTCCCTCAGCCGGACTTTTAATAGTTATTAATGGAGTGCCAGGGGGTCTGGTCTTTCTCAAGCATTATGGTAGAAGCTATGATATTCTATACAGAGATTACCACACACATACACACCTTTATATGAAGTAGCTTGGAGGAGGATATGAATTTCCTTTTATAAAAGAAGCACCCTTTAGCTCATGTACCACCTATTTTACACGACTTATTAAGTAATATGAGACAAAAGTTAACTTTTTATCATTGGTTTTATTTTACATCCATTGTTAGCTTATCCATTATTGGATTATCCATTATTATTTGTATTGTTGTATGATGAATACTTTGCTGAATGACTTTGAGCAAGTTTTTATTAGTACTGTATTCCCCATTGAAAGGGAAATTAGCTAAACAATATATCCCACAGTTCCTCACCTTTTAGATTTTGCGTTATATTATATCACTATTTTACTGACAATGGGACAAGAGTATGTCATCCCTCCCACCCAGAGAGCAGGGCTAATCTTGTTCTCTTTACGCCTGGCAATGGATGGCTGTGTCAGCTCTTGGCAACAGAGCGAATGCTCTTCTGTTGCACTACTTTAGAGCTCAAGTTTTCAGATGTTTTATTACTTACTGTAGTATTCATATATTTATAGTACATATTATATATTAATATATGCATTTTATATTACCATTTGATAAGTGCTTTTAATATGTCTAAACTTTGCCATGTATGCTATTTTTCTATCTATCGATTCTATTAGGTTTATATGCCATTTGCATCCTTATTCCTAAACAACAAGAAAAGTTATATGAATATAATTAAGCTTTTATCAAAACCTACATCCGAAACCTCTAATTAATGTAACCTTGCCTATGTTAATTCTTTTTTTCATTGTTGTTGTTTTTTGTTTTTTAATTCTGTTAATTCTTTCTCCGCCATAGGTGTTAATTCTGTGTACTCTCTCCTTAAAATCACACTATTTAATAGCCATATGCAGGTTCTAGTGTTTGTGGAATGGAAAATGATTGAGTATGTACACATAAATGAGTATGTACACATAAATGAGTATGTACACATAAATGATTCTTTGTAATTTGCATGCAAATTCCAAAAGTGTAAGTGTAAGTTCAGTAAAGAATGTAATTGTGTGTTTCAATTAAAAAAAGGCTAATATTGTGACTCGCTTTCATTTTAGGAAAATTAAGACCAATTACTTCATAGTGTCGCTGGCCTTTGCTGACCTGCTGGTATCAGTACTAGTGATGCCATTTGGGGCCATCGAGCTAATCAATCAGAACTGGATCTATGGCGAGACGTTCTGCCTGGTGCGCACCTCGCTCGACGTGCTGCTCACCACTGCCTCCATCCTCCACCTGTGCTGCATATCTTTGGACAGGTGGGATACACTGGCACACTTATACATGCATACACATCTCCATGGCCACATCTCAAATATTCTTCGCATTTTATCTGACAAAAACAGAGAGACATGTTTAAGGATGCATGATCTACCTCTCAGGTATTTCTATCTTTTTCCTACAGGATATGAGGAGAATTCCATAATTTAGCGGTTGTCATGGCAGTCGTGCAGTGTTTAGTCATAAAAGCCTCGGCAAATCTGAGTTAAATTTCGTGAAGATATGCACAGAGCATGATGGTGCTGTTTCCATGGTGACTTTAGTGTGATTCAAGCTGACTTTGGTTTATTCAGCTGCTAAATCAGACCCAACACTGTGATTACGAAGCCAATTACAGTCCACATGATACTTTTAGGGGAATCCAAAGGCATATCATTATTGTAGCTCTGAATCCCTTTATAATGTAGTAGAATTAAATCAAGACTCAATTCCAATTATAACTGGAGTGTGCTGATATTTTCTCTCAACATGAAGACATGTAGTGGCCATTTCCTCTTAATGGCCCAAAGGTAAACATAAGGTATATGATCATAACGTTTTATTGTTGTAGCTGTGCAATTGTAAAGACGGTGTATAAATTCATTATTTATACATGGAAATATATGTTAAATGTACCACTGAAGGGTAATACAGACATCCAAAGGCACAAATAAAAGGATAATAAAAAGCCACAAAGTGGAGCTGTTTTTGCTTTGGCATGCTATGTAAAAAATATCATAATATTCCTATTCACTTGTTTCCTGTTTACATACTTGTTTACATTTTTTAAAAAACACTATATATATAAAATTGTCATGAGAACCATGTTTAAATTTTCAAAAGAGTAGTATTTCCACTGACCACTTTATTAGGAACCCAGTACAACTTCTGATCTATGCAAAACGACAAAATTTTTCCAACTGTTTAATATTGGTAAGCCCCTGATTTCTTTTTTGGTTAACAGGAGTGGAAATCAATGTCATTTTCTACTGTTGTGACTTATCCACCTCAGGGTTTAATGTGTTTAAAGTGCGTCTTTACTCAGCACAACTCTTAGGATTGGTTATTCAAGTTAGACTTGTCAGCCCAGTTCTCAGCAACAAGACTGTCAATCGTTTGTATCATCCTGTATCATGACTGTTCAAAATAGGCTGATGTCACCTGATGCTCTCGGCCAATATCTGCATAATTTTATTCATTGTGCTGCTGTCACATGGTTGGTCAATTACTGGATATTTACCCGGTTAAACAGGTGTTACTACAGCGTTAGAATTGACTGCATTACTAGCAAATAAAAGGTTTTTAGATTAGTTTAAAGAAATATTTTTTGTTGGTTTTGTTCCTTAACCTAGAGTGACTTTCAATCTAGACTGAAAAATGAATTTATTTATTTATTCATTTTGTATAATGTACAGGGTCCCTGGATCCTGTCCCAGGAGACTTTCTTTCACAAAGCCTCCATCCGCTTTCCTCCCACAGTCCAAAGACATGCAGTTTTGGCTAATTGGTTTTTCCAAATTTCATGTAGTATGTGAGAAAGTGTGTGCGTGCATTGTGCTCTGCAATGGATTGGCATTGTGCATTGTGATTGGCATTGCCCTGGTATAGGCTCCAGGCTTCAAAGCAGCCCTGTACAGGTTAAGTGGTATAATGAATGAGTAAGTGAGAGAGAGAGATCTTAAATTCAAATGTGTGCATTAGCTTTATGTAAATGAATTGGGGTGTGTTAAAACAATCTGACTTTGTACAACCAATATGATTTAATTGCGCATTTTCAAAGCCCTGCAATGAAATTGAAGTCATTCACTCTACGTCATTCAAACTAGTCAAATAAATTAGACATATATTTCAATAACTTTAGAATAATTTTTCTATAGTTTTTTATATAGGTTGTTCAAAATATTTTCTCGTAAATCTGCCTGAGTACATATTCCCATATATTCAGGACCAAGTTGCATTTTTATTTGATAGTGAATTTTGTTTTTTGTGGAGTGAAGTAAATACGGAACAACCCACAAACTGCATTGTAAGAAAGACGAGGATGCATTTTCCCCCCACTTTTGGACCAAATTGAGTTCCAGTCTCCGTTACGTTGCTCCAAAAACAATTTGTGTAGGAGTGTTCATGTATGCTCATAAAATCAGAGCAGAGGTTCAGTACTAAACAAAGGTAGAAATTCGCTGGCGTTAAATTATATTTTGGCTGGCTGCACAATTAGAGCTCTCAGTCTAAGGTTAAAATAAAAAAAAATGATGTAACATGGCTATATTACTTCATAGGTAAACAGACCTGCACATTATTAAAAACATTCTAGGTCATGAGCTTGTCATTTTGCATGTACACTGAGGACATCATTAATCCCTGCTTTATCTAACATGGTAAATTATAGATGTACATGCAGTCTGCACACCTTGCATCAGGGCAAAGTCATTGTTTCATCTAGTGTGCTAGAGTGCGAAATCAGTACAACATGAACTGTTGGCCAAGTTCCTGATGACTCTTGATGATGAAGCACAAGCATCACACACATCCAAAAACAGACGCATACTTCCCGCAAACAGAAGAAACATTGTGTGTTGCTCATTAAGTTTAGATAAGTGAAGTACAAAAAGTGCATTACTCAAGTCAATTTCAAAACGGATTTGAAAACCAGCATAAAAACTAAATTATTATAGATTTATTTGCCTCCCAATCTGTAAGACATTATGCCATTTTTCTTATTTCTTCCAAATAAGTAGACTGTATAATGGACTAGTAAGTAATTATAGTAAATGAATAGATGATGCTTTTAAAGAATGAAGTCAAATAGATTTAATAAATAAATAATAAATGAACAACAGCAGAACAGGAGCTATCTTTGTCCAAATGTGCACCGCTCTTTAATGCTTCCCATACGCATTTTTTGTGCTCAGGTCCGTTAAACCAATTTGACAAAGCTTACTGAGTGTGCATTCATCTGTTATCCATTATATGCTAGAACATTTAATCTAGCGGCTTTTTTACTGTAAAAAATATGCAGTCTGGCATGAATGATAGAGGAGAAGGATTAAGTGTTAATGCACTTCAGGAATCTCAGCTCCATATCTGACCCAGGTATGCTGTAACACACAGCTCGAACAACACTGCTCTTCTTCATTCCAGTTTTGCCAGTTTAGCCCTGACTGATGTTCAAGGGAGAACACTCGGAAGCCTTTGAGCACACGGCTTGTCTGGCATGCATCTTTCATACCCTGGATTGTTACTCTGGTCACAAGGGGAGAAAAAAAATAAATAGGTTTTTTATGTTAATCATATACCAAGTGCCTGACCTCATTTCTAGTTCTCTTACTTGCTGTCTTTTCTCTCTTTCTATCTTTCTCTGTAAATGATATATACATGAGATATATGACGCGTGGGTCTTTATTGTCTACACAGTATGTTTATAAGATTAGCCTAAAGATGGTTCTTAATTTAAATTGACTGAACAGCAAATGGTTTATTATAGCTCGCCAGTCAAAGTGGCAATTTTATTAGGGAAGAAGCATCTCTCTAAATTAAGGGTCTATGACTGTCAATGTCCTTTAGTTTGTGTTTGTGTGTTTAACTTTGTTCATTTATACCAGCCAACATTTTTGCTGATTTTGTAATGGAGTCATGTTTGCCAGCATCAGAAGTTTCAGGCTCATTTCCTGAAAGCTCAGTAGTGGTTGGCTGGTTATTGCTGCCATGTATTTTGTTTAAGGCATTTCTAGCCATTTCGAAAGTCATTTGTTAAAGTGAAAGTGTCTTCTGTTTCGGTGACATTTTTGGTCACAGTATAAATGGTTTACTAAGTGAGCATACACACTAAGGGGTTTGAAGAATGTGTGTCCTCACTGACTGTCCTTCAGACAGTCATTTAATAACTTTCTTATTAAGCATATAATTTCATTTTATTGTGTGGAAAATGTGTGAAATTTTTAGCCGCAGTTTACTCCCTAATTGACCTGTGGAGCTCAGTTTGTTATCTGCCTTCTTACATGTCTCACAAGAGACATGAACACATAAGCAAATATGTTTTAAAGTGTCTTCTGTTCTTTTTCTCACTCCACCTGCCTAGCCAAAGACAAAGACTATTTTTAGCTAACTAGTGGCACTTGACAGAAATTGATGAGGCTGCTTTAGAGGTTTAAATTTCTGCAATAGTATTCAGTCATGCAGTTCTATCAGTTAAAAGTCACAAATATGCTATGTGAGGTAACAATATAATCTGAATAAAATGAACAGAGGGAAAGTTTAAAATGTTCATTTCCAATCCATGAAGAAAATCAAAAATCAGTTTGAACACTCCTTAATTTGCTTATTGTCTACCCCAGCACATCTTTAGTTATTTATTTATACAAAATTCCAAATTTCTTTTCTTTCTGAAATTAAACAAATTCAAAAGCATGAGAAGTTCAAATTAGTAAGTAAAGAAGTATAAAGTCTTTAATATTTTTAGATTGAATACTTGTATGCTTATACATACATATGCTCATACTTATATTGAACACAGTGGAACCTTGGATTACGAGCATAATTCGTTCCGGAAGTGGGCTCGTGTTCCAAAACACTCGTAAACCAAATCATTTTCCCATAAGAAATAATGAAAACTCAAATTATTCGTTCCACAGCCCCAAAAATTAAATACATAAAAATAATCAATACAATCTATAAAATTAAAATAAAACAAATTAATCTGCACTTTACCTTTAAAAAAAAAGTACAAATAAATCCAGAGAGATAAGTGTTTCCGTTGGTGCGCGCAGGCGCCATGTGTGTGTGTGTGTGTGTGTGCGTGTGTGTGCGTGTGTGTGTGTGTGTGTGTGTGTGTGTGTGTGTGTGTGTGTGTGTGTGCGCATGTGTGTGCGCATGTGTGTGTGTGTGTGTGCGCATGTGTGTGTGTGTGTGTGTGTGTGTGTGTGTGTGTGTGTGTGTGTGTGTGTGTGTGTGGAATTAGCACACACACACAACGGAAACACCGTTTTAACAGGAAACAAAGAAATCTCTCTGAGACTGGCATGAGCGCATACTAACGGAATCACTTTTTAAGCTGCACAACAAACGGACACACACAAACACAAAGGAAAGACTGCTTTAACGGAAAAAAAATAAGTCTCTCTGACACTGGAATGAGTGCATACTAAAGGAATCACTTTTTAAGTTTCACAACAAACACACACACACACAACGGAAACACCGTTTTAACAGGAAAAAAATAAATCTCTCTGACACTGGCGTGAGCATACTAAGGGAATCACTGCGGTAATGTAAAAAAACAAAACAAAACAAATGAACCAGAACCTTACCTTTGAAAAGAATCGCGACAGAGCAGAGTTTCTGTGTGTTTGTGAAGCCGGGGAGGGGGTGAAAAGGCGCGAGAGCGTCTGTGCGTGTGTCAGGGTGTTTGTGTGTGTGTGTGTGTCGGTGTCAAATTATGCGCACGCACACGCATAAGAGACGCTGAAAGAGAGAGGGAGATGTTGATTATGCAAGTAAGGGACGAGCACTAAGACCTAGCAGGGGAGACAATTACACACAATTCCGCAGCGCAAGAGTGACGCTCGGTGTCGAAATAAGAGTTGCATGCGTGATACATGATACTCGGCGCTCGTAAACTAATACTTGCTCGGTTTCCTATTAAAAATTTATTAAAAATCTTTGCACGGTTTGTGAAACACTCGTAAACCACGTTAATCGCAATCCGAGATTCCGCTATACTTGTATACAGTTATATTTTGCTTTCTAGTGCCTAGTCGTGAAATATAATGTTTAATTCCAATCTCTGCACTGTATATCAGACAAGTGCAACAAGGGAGGTTCAAGACAAATCTGTACTTTTGATTATACAGAACAACAGAACACAGTTACTAGAGTAAAAACTCCCTTTATGTATCGATATAAATCCCTGCTGCACTAATGCACGTATCCCAGCATTTCACTAATGCTTGGGTACTACCAAGGTATAAAGTTTTATCAGTACACTGGAGTCATGTTTGACTGCCTACTTCTTGTACGGTGGCCTCTCAGGAACTCCTTTATTGGGCCATGCATAATGTAAATGTCTTGGAACGAGGTGAGGACTGTACAGGGGATGCTGCAATAACTCCCAGACGAGTTCCTGTAATGTGCAAGTGGTTTTCATGAATGATTGTGTGTACAGTTCCCACAGACAGATGCATCTCTTTTGCAACATGGTGACATCTCAGCACCATACTGTGCTTGAACTCTTCTGTGAATGCCTTTATACCTTCATTCACAAGAAATTGCATCACAGGTCCTGGTTTTAATTGAATTCCCTCATATATCAATTAAAAATTTATTATTTTTTTTTATAGTTCAGCATATTTTTAATAGATTACATTATAGTTTCAATGTACAAACTGCTGTGGAGGTGTAATGCAGCAGTGGTTTAAAGAAAAAGACTCCTAGGCATGAGTTTATTTAATGTATTTGGGTCCACAAGCACATAGGGTGCTGCTGGCCAAAGCACACAGACACAATAAAAGCTTTGACACACACACAAAAAAAATAATGACAGAACAGTTTTGCTTATTCATGGGAGATGTCATCACTGCTGGAAGCAAAAATATTTTGAACAGTCCATGTTTCAGATTTATAGTCATTAATATACTATATCTGGTGACAGCTTTCCTGAACTACCTTTTTTTCTTCTTTCAAACTGTTATTTTATTTTGCAATATTGACTATAATTTTCTACCGACCACAAGGTTTAAATTACTGCCCGTCTGTTAAAGCTTAATTAAGCAGTATAAACCACTGATGGCCTTGCAGGAATAGATTTTCTAGCAGGTTTCTAGCAGTTGTGTCAGTACAGATTTATTATTTTAAGTATGGTGGTAGGTGATGAAAACAAATTAGTCAATATTTTATAATTGTTTTGTTTACTAGGTAAAATCCACATGTTTTTTTTTTTATGCCCATAATAAAGAAATGTATTCACCCAGGCGTTTATGTTAGACACCACAGTTTCCTTTCTGGGACATATGTTGTGCCTCTGGCGTTCTCAATCATCCCCATAGACTTCATAAAAAGCCTTTCATTGAGCTGCCTCAGTATTTCTGCTTTAGTGAGATGTGGGAGGAACTGGATGAACATTAGCAATTTGGAAACCTGGTGCACTTAAAGCATAAAAACTTGCTTGAAATAACTGCACTTATAAATGGCAGCAATCACCAGTCTAATGTAGTTGTCTCCTGTTTTTGATGCTTCACAGTGCCCTAAAGACAGCTGAACAGGTGAGGCGAGACTTTCTTAAGAGTTTTATTTTTAGAAGTACCATAAAGCAAGCAGACATGCATTAGAGCCCTCTGCTTATGTTCTAGTTACAACTCTATAGCACACTGGAATAGTCATTACTGCTCACTTCACTCCCATGGCTCTGACGTATGCTTTTCATTTGACTGCAGGACTCCTCACCACAGTGAGCTCTTGTTCTTTGCCAAGCAAGCTTAGTGCTGAGTTATTTATGCAGCCGTTTATGATAGCACTTCCAGCCTTTACTCAGGTAGCCACTGGAAAGCCCAAATGCGCAACCAATTGCTCTTACATGAAAATTGACTAGACTAGTTCAGTGAAAAACTAATCACAGATCTGTTACATTGAATTATTTACATATGTTGCTCATTTAGGCAGTGATCCTGCAGTCAATCTGTTTTGCTGTTTTTAGTCAATCCTGAAATACGAAGAGCATTAGCAAGCCTCATTTAATACCAGCACTGTAATTCAACTGCTATGTTTGCGCTTAGTCTGATACCTGCTACTTGTACCACAATTATAATAACATAAACCATGTGGCCCTCTGACATCTGTCCTCTAGCAGTCCTGCAATTGCCATGAGACATTCAGCAGGTTTCAAGTAACACAATGCAGTCCATGGTGCGCTGGTACACGCAGAGAAACTACTGTGTGGGTCGTGTTTCTGATGTCATGCTGTTTAACACTTGCCCCTGTTGTACTCACTTAAACTGCCAACCACATACATTTGTCACGATGGAATTTTTTGGAGACGAGTAAGAAAATAGAAAAAGGAGTCTAAAAACAAAACCAGAGACCTGCCACCATTTTGTATTTTAACATCAACATGGACCGCTACAACTTGCATATACGTAACTCAATAATATACCAAAAAAAAAACAAAAAAAGACAGTGAACAAATTTTTATTGATTGACAGATTCACTGCTTTTTGCACCCTTCCTTTAAATCACCTTCAAAGAAGCCAGACACAACCCTAAATAGTGGGAGTTTCCGCATGCTAAACCCCTCAGATTTTCAGTCATTTGAAGAACCAAAGATAATTCGCCAAGATGCTGGCAAATATTTTTTTTTTTGTGAAAGAAAAAGGAGTGAGAACTGGCTTGATGAAACAGAGAGTTACTCTTTGGAAATAAAATAGTTCTGTGCAGCCATCAAGGCTGTATACGGTCTCAGATCTGAAAGGATTTACCCTGTGTTGAGTCTTTATCCTCTCCATAGGACAT
This sequence comes from Clarias fuscus, assembly GCA_030347435.1. Classification (NCBI taxonomy): domain Eukaryota; kingdom Metazoa; phylum Chordata; class Actinopteri; order Siluriformes; family Clariidae; genus Clarias; species Clarias fuscus. Next base: position 25,341,602 of record CM059214.1, on the reverse strand, counting down.
TGGATGGGTGGAATACTTTGAAGAGTTACTGAATCAGCCACTGAATGCTAGAACAATACTCAATTATTGAAAAAATTGATGAACCACCTAAGAAACCAGAGGTTCTTGGTCATAGATGAAACTACCTGCACACATTTCTTTTACCTTTATGCAAGCCTCAGTAGCCTAATGGCTAAAGCATCTTAGGGATTTTTGGTCAGAGTCCCAGATGTGGTGTGAGTGATTAGCAGAGTGGCACAACAAATGTACTGTATACTCGGCCCATAACCCAGAGGTTGATGGATTGAAATCATCCTTTGCTAGGCTCAAACAATTAAGGCTCTGGGTTACTGATCAGTCAGGGGTTCTGTCCTCAGCTCCAGCAACCTGCCAACATTGAGCCGCCGTTATCCCTACTTGCTCGAGGGACGCTATATGCTGGCTGATCCTGAGTTCCGATGCCAGTTTACTATCTGGGATATGTAAGAAAAAAATTATAAATAATAGATTTACTTTTACTTTTTTATAAATTTAGATTTACTAAGGTACAGTACATGTGACAAATAATTTAATCTTTCTCGTTTATGTATCTCTCCGTAATATTTATTTGATTTAATTAATGGTAACATAACTAAATTGTTTATTAAAGATATTTGCAGCCAATGCGAAAATACCAAGGAATCTTACTGCTTTGTATTGCGAGGAAAGATTTGACTAACATTATATATACAATTTCTTCAGTCATCTGGATAGAGAAGTAGTAAAAGTGCCATTGATGGCATCTTCAGTTTGCTGCAATTAACAGAGAAATGCAGAGAACAGCAGTGTGATTTGCATATGGTATTCATTGACTTCACCAAAGCCTTTGATTCTCTGAATCGTGCTCTACTCTTTAAAGTACTTTTGAAGATGGACTGTTGTGCTAAATTTATCCATATCATTAAGAAGCTAAATTCTGATAAACAAGCCAGATGGATCATTGATGGTGAATTATCAAAACTAAGTGACCAGAAAAATGGTCCCAAACAAGCATTTAAGCTTGCTCCTATTGTTGATAGCAATTACGCAGCTATACTTCTTCTTTCTGGCCTCAAAGATTCGAACACTCATGTATCACTACGGTCCACTTCAGATGTGATGGTGACATCTTTAATTTCAGAAGACTTAAATGCTCTTAGTGCACAAGGTCTTCACTATGAATCTCAATAATGATGACAATGATGATCATTATATTCTCCAACAAGCTAACTGGTGTTCATCATCTCTTAATTGCTTATGATGTAGTATCACAGAAAATAAGCCTTTGAATTAACATCAAAAAAGCAGAACCCATGAGTACTGCTAGTCCAGCAGACTTTTACATCAGTAGAGAAAAGCTAAAAGGTGTTTCAGATATCTCTGTAGTCTTTGCTTTGTCTTTGGCTGCAGGGATATAATTATTGTCACCAAATTGTGAAGGTCTGCTATCCCCTTTGTAATGTATGGCAGTGAGAAATTAACATTATATTGCTAATATCAGTTCAGATCAACAAATACACTTACTGTACATGTCATTCTTAAAATCAAATGGAATAACAATGATAAAGCTAATGACGTTCTGGAGCTTGCTATTATGGAACATATAGAGATCGTGCTCATTTGTGACTAACTGAGATGGATGTTACTGGCATTTCAGATGCCATATTTTGTCCTGTTTAAAGTTTTTCTGTATGGCGTATAAACTCATGATATTCATCACAGCAATCATTCTCTTATGATATCGCTTAAATATACACACTAATAACGTAAAAACCCAGTTTTGAGTGATTTGTGAAAAGACTGCTTTTAGGTGTTTAGTCAATCAAGTCAATCAAGAAAGTCTCTCAGATGGTTAAAGAACTTTGGAAAGTAGATCATTTAGATGTTTAAGGCTCTCACTTATTTGTTTTCTGTTTAAGTCTAAGCTAGGTGGACCAGTGATACAGTCCCAACAACTTCAACTTGTTCATCATCATGTAGCCTCAGAGCAGCTAAGAGCAAAATATATTACCTGAAGATTTAGACGGTACAGCAGTGGATAGATCATCAATTTATTATCTAACCCCTGGGAAAGTGAAAGCTGCCTAGTTCTATGATTATATACTTGCCAATTAAAGGGCAAAAATGGCAAATAATATAATTTAACTCAAACACATGCTAAGCAAATAAGGTGCCTTAATGCAGACTGGAAAATAAGTGAGCGCTTGAATCTGTTCAATCTGACGGGACGACTTCATGCAGCTAGAGTGTGTATCTTCCCCTGATAACATCTCTGTTGATAAAGCATTTTGTGTGTGCCCTCTAAAAAATGTCTTTGGCTAACATTTCAGCTATAAGCTTGGGTCCTCATGGCATGGAAATATGTGCCTGGCTAGCCTTTATATTTTTGCTTGAAGAAGTGATGGTGTCAGTCTTGTCCTAGCATTAGAGCTGTACAGTATGACAAACTGTACTTTCTTATTTGTGATTAAGGAAATATTATCTAACTTTCAGGCAAGCTAATTATATTGCTAGTAAGATTTGTTCCAACCAACAGTCAGATCATTTCCTTGGTTCTTGTACACTGCAGCAGGTGGTGGGATAATTAAGTATTTAGTTTGCCAGAATGAGAGAACTTTATGCTAATACTCACATACAAATATCTTAAGTCAAAAAAGTTGATTTAAAGTTTTCCCTATTTGCATATGACTTTTCCTCAAAGACGTTTTACTGGCTGTCATAAGAAAAAAGGAGCAGCTATTTTTTTGGGCTGTGTGCCATCTCTGATACTGTGATAACTCTGGTCTCTGTGGTATTTTTACTGCCGGTCGTACGAATAGAACAACCCGTCACAGACATCTGTGCTATTATATCAGCAGTATTCCTCCACTCGCACACAGTCATCTCCCTTTGTTCCTGCAAAATAGGAGTGCTATACATTCATCAACAACTTCCTCCACACCAGACTTACTTTTCTCACATTCACGTGGACATTTTTTTTTTTAGCTAGTGTCATAGAATGGATCACATCAAAACTTGCCTAGAGCCCGTCATTATTCTGTCTTGCGGTATTCACCATTTTGGAAATTTGACAGCTTTGAGAGAGTGACTTGATACGCAGTGTTAACATCTCCCTAAAAGAGTAAATCATTTCAAAAAGAGTTTTTTAAACAAACTCATTATTACATAGGATTCATTAATTCTGTTATAGAAATATTTGAAATAATTTATCTAGCTCGGTTATTATGAAATGCTGAATGTCATACAAATAGTTAAACCCCGTTGGTGGCTGGTGCTAGAGGGTAATTCGGAGGTGGCTACTGGAAATCCACCCTGACCAGGGGTTAAAGTGTGTCAGCGGGAAATTATGTTTTGACCGTCCACAGCATCAGACAGGAGTGTGTAACTGTTTTCCTCTGTTTTACCCAAGCTCTGTGCTCATATAATTTCTCGCTTAGAGAGATGCAAATGGTGTTGAAAGCCCTAGCAAAAATAAATATATGTGCATGCCTGTTTGATTTGCTTGCACAGCTCTTCTAAATACTCGTGGGTGTATCTCATTTGCCCCCGCTGATTTTGCCATTATTCTAGAGTCATAGGTTGATGCTAATGTTAAGCAAATGATTAAAATGCTCGTGTTGCAGCCTGGTTGCAACCTGGCTTTGCTTCAGGGTAATACTACTGGGATTCTTGCTCAAGAACATAATATCACTACATGGCCCCTTCTTCACTGGCAACACACATCTTCTTTTGTTCTCTTATCCATTCATTTCAGTACAGTGATAAATGCGGATGAACTTGTGGTTCCAACAGTTAAAGGTTGTGTTGCTAGCTAGCATCAGAGGCAAAGTAAGTGGATGCTGGATTTGTTTGTTTCTGAAGTGAAAGTTGAGGTAATTTAAAATGGGCTCAAAAAACATCACTAAACACACATCATGTTTTGTGTGAAATTAGGCTTTTTGTCTTGCTAGGCATCATGGTTATGGTAGCTATAATGGGAGTTAGTTGGGGTGTGAGACATTTTACCCTGCTGAACTGTCGCGCTACACTGTTTTAGGGCTCCCCACATGCCAAATACCACTTAAAAACTTGCATGTCTGTGTACAATAACCATCATTATCCCAACCATTACCTGTAACAAATCAAGAACTTCACCAAGTCAAAAAACAAGGTAACACATATAGTACTAATTGACCTTAGTTTTAATGTTAAAATATAAGGCTACTATTTATTAAGTTGTTGGTTTAAATTAATCATTAATAGTATAACTGTATTGATTGATGGCACATTCTATTGTCACTTCTCATTCACAGGTATTTGTATCACAAATTCTCGTCATTATCTACATATAATAATACTTAGATATGTATATAATTATACACCGATCAGCTATATCATTAAAAATACTAACATTACCAGTGGTCAAATACTAACCATTGTCCAGTGCTTCCCATGAATGCTCGATCAGATTGGAATACGGGGAGGCTGGGCTCAGCGACCTCTGGCTCTTTGACTTCTAGGCCTTGTGCTGTGGTGCACTGGGTTTTCTGGTGATTTGTGCTGCATTGACTGGGATCAGACCAGACAGGCTGGCCTGTGGTCCCTGTGGGTATGGGTGAGCATTGGGTGCCCATGACCTTGTCCCCAGTTTACTGGTGTATAGTTGGTAATTATTCTTGTGCAGTTCACCTGGCAGTGTTATTATGGCTGATCAGTATATTTGTATAATTGTTAATATGGTGAAGTTTTCTGTAAGACATTTGCAAATTATGCCACATGGCAGCTTTATGTTTTTACTTTATAACCATGAAGAGAGGCAAAAAGAGAGACTAGCAATGGGATGTTTTTAGCAGCTCTGTTGTAAGTAATATGTGTATGTGTAAGTGAACAGGAAATTACTGTTGGATGTTCTCATGGATGTTCTACAACATTAAGTGTAACTATCAGTGCTTAAAAATATGTGATTTCATTTTATTTAAATTACAAAATGCAATAATCAATGCATTCTGTGGGAAAGGAGCAATAAACCACTTTAGGATGTGCTGGAATAGAAATAATACATTTTAAGTATCACAGCACCTCAGCAGATATTTACGTATAACAGCACAATCTGTCATATTTTATTCTTTAAAGAGAATGTGTTTATTATTTAACTTTTATTATTTAAGTGTTAGATGAAAATAAAAGGCTTGTGAACCTTATTGTAAAAAGTTGTCATAATCTTATTAGTATTACATTTCTTTTTATATATGCAAAAACTGCCTTTAAAACTTTTGTTGCAGGTACTATGCCATCTGTTGTCAGCCTCTGGTCTACAGGAACAAGATGACACCACTGAGAGTTGCTCTTATGATAGGAGGGTGTTGGACTATTCCAACAGTTATATCCTTCTTACCAATTATGCAAGGCTGGAACAGTATTGGAATAAATCATTTGGTGAGTCATATCCGTGGGCTGTCACGGCTAGTTTAAAAAGTGTATTTGGCTGTGGAATGTTTAAAGATGATTTTTTTTTTCTTTTGCACTCATCACAACAAATATTTAAATAAACTTGCTTCAGTCTAAATGTTTAGACATTCAGTCAGTACACACGTAAATGAGGTAATTTTTATTAGAGCGTTTCAGATATTTTGTATGGCTCTTTACAGGTTCTTACTAGATTTTGTGCCCCACTTTGTATTCAGGTGAATATTATATACTCAAGATGCTTAACAAAGCGAGAGCGAGCCTCTCCTCCTGTTGTCTCACCATTCAGGAAATGCTAGGAGGAAGAGCTTAATTACAAACTCCCACTCACCAGGATGATGTAATAGAAATTAAATGTCACATCACCTTATTAGACCCCATAATCCATCTATAAACATACATTAAATGTTCCTGGATGAAGATTGATTTGCTGTAATGAAAGTCAGCCAGACAGAGGAAATGCTGTTTAAATGGCATCCTGAGTATGTTTTCCCCTCACACCATCAATAATTCTGCTTAGACGGCTTTTCATAAATGGGGTTTCATAAACTGGAACATTATTTTATGTAAAATTAATCATTAATTGAGTACAAACTGTAATTGCCTGCATAGTATACAATTTCTTTGTATTTCAGACACTACAAATAATTATCATAAGCATCAGTAGAGGAAAGAGGAGAGGGTTTGATTTTGTGTTTGCCTGCCTTTTTATGGTCCTCCTATGAAGTATTCATAATATATGAGTATCATCCTAATGACTTTAGTTGCCCATTTTAAAGTTGAACCATCATACAGTAAATGCTGCCACATCCATTGACTGAGCTTCTCAAAGGAACAGTTTAGTGTTGTAGCTCATATATCACTGAAGGCTTGGGTCACATTCCAATGTAGTCAGAAAAAAAAAAATTGCACTGGTGAAAACTGATACTGTACAAAATAGAGATATACAGTCCAGTGCAAACAATTTAGGCAGGTGTGAAAAAAAAGCTAAAAAGTAGCTGAAATTCTGAAAAGTAAGAATGCTTTTAAAACATATAAATGTTAATAGTTTATTTTTATCAGTAAAAAAAGAAAAAGGAAAAGAACATAAGAGAAACAAAATTAATTGAGAAAAATTTCAGGTACACTTGTAAATAGTTTTTGAAGGAACTCAGCGGTTAAGTTGTTCCAAACATCTTGGAGAACTAACCACAGATCTTCTCGAATCCTTCTGTCTCTTCATGCAATCCCAGACAGACTTGAGTGATGTTTGGATCCGTGGGGGCCAAACCATCACCTACAGGACTCCTATTTCTATACTATACTATCTATACTATACACTGGAGAACGTTCTTAATGACATAGGCTGTATTTTTGGGGTTATTGTCCTGCTGCAATCAGAAGATTAATGGTCACCATTAATCCTGACCAAATCTCCAACTGCATTTGCAGAAATGCAGTCCCAAACTTGTAAGGAAACTCCACCATGCTTCCCTGTTGCCTACAGACACTCATTATTGTATCACTCTCCAGCCCAAACTGCCTCCTGTCCTCATTAGTCCAGAGTAACTGCTGCCATTTGTCTGCACTACAGTTCCCATGTTTTTCGTGCATAGTCGAGTCGCTTATCCTTGTTTCCATGTTGGAGGTATGGCTTTTCGGCTTCTCATCAGACTTGTCAGAAAAGTAGAGGGGTGTAGCTGGTTGCCACTGGTTTCCAACAATTCTTTGCTGATGGCACTGCTGGACATCTGATGTTGAAGGGAAGTAAGCATGATGTGTCTTTCATCTGCTGCATTAATTTCCTTGGTCAACCACTGCGCCACAGTTCTTAACATTGCCAGTTTTTTGTGCTTCTTAAAAATAGCTTGAACAGCACATTTTGAAACACCTGTCTGCTTTGAAATCATTGCCTGGGAGAGACCTTGCTAAAGCAGTATAACAACTTTGTATGCTATTGCTGTGCTTAATCTTGCCATAGTATATGACCTGAGACATGAAACTGTCTTCCATAGTTTTAAGCCTCCTACATATAATTGGTTAATCAAACACCTGACCCTGATCCCACAAAATACCTGACTTTGTGCATGTGTAAGAATTGATGTTGGTTTGAAGCCAAATGGGTTTGAATTGAAATCAAATCAAAAGGATTGATTTGATTTAGATTTTTATTCTGTTTGCTCACTTTGCATCTTGTGAATAAATTCAACTGAAAAATTGAAATAGATATTCTTAGTTTACAGCATTTATTTACACCTGCCTAAAACATTTGCACAATAATATATATTTTGAACATCTAGTGATTGTGAACATCCGCCCCTCTAGGGTTCGACACATTTTCTGGATATGAATGAATAATTGGTATGGTGATGGTATTGCTGGTGATTCAGTGCTTAATGACCTTTCTCCAACTGATGGTATTAATAACCAGCACATTTAAAGTATGCATTAAGTGTATTGAGTATGCATAATTATAGTTATGTGTCATGATTGTTTTGCCCTGGGATTAAGACTACTTTAGAACACGTCACAGAAGATTTCATTTGGGTTGTGTCCAATTAAAGTTCATTTCAAAAAGGTAAAGTGAATCACAAATGATTAAAAATAACATTACTCATTCTTTAAAAGGGTTTTTCAGCAGAGTGTAATACATGGAAAGACCAAGACTTTGTAAGTTTTGGGCCATCATTAACAAGGCTTTGTGCCAAATAGGAGAAATTAGAGATTATTTTATCTATATTTAAGCATTTTTTTATTAATTAGGTTCACTTATTGTAGTTTACTGGTTTTATGTTTAAATGGTTAGGAAGGTTTCCTCTATTAACCGCAGACAAATCGACAGTTCCCTTAGACTAAAGACCTGTAGATTGGAATAGCAGTGGCATTTTCTTTTTGTTTGCTAAATTTATGATTTGGGTACGCGTAAATATTTCCCTTCTCCTCGACAGATAAATGAACGGAAGGTCAGTGGCAACTCCACGGAGTGTGTGTTCATGGTGAACAAGCCATATGCACTCACCTGCTCTGTGGTTGCCTTCTACATCCCACTGGGCCTGATGGTGCTCGCCTACCAACGAATCTATGTAACAGCACGTGAGCACGCCCGTCAGATCAGCATGCTGCAAAGGGCAGGTGGAGCAGGCTCCGGCCCTGAGAGTGCTGAACACCAGCGCAACCATCGCATGCGCACTGAGACCAAGGCGGCAAAGACTCTGTGCATCATCATGGGCTTGCTTTTGCCTGTGCTGGGCTCCGTTCTTCATCACCAACGTGGTGGACCCTTTCATAAACTATTCAGTACCCGAGCAGCTGTGGGTAGCATGCCTGTGGCTGGGGTACATCAACTCCATGCTCAACCCTATCCTCTATGCTTTCCTCAACAAGTCCTTCCGCCGTGCCTTCCTCATCATCCTCTGCTGCGGCCACCAGCGCTACAGACGGCCCTCCATCCTTGCACCTAGAACACCCTGCACAGCCACACAGATCAACGGTTCCACACACGTGCTCAAGTAAGTGAAATCATTCTAAATTTTCTATTATATTTGCTTAATATTGTTTGGTTTGGCATTCTCCTGGTTTGTGTGTGAGAAATGAGTAGGTATTTTTCTTTCTGGGTTTTAATTAAACCCAGGGGATTATACTTTCAAACCGTGTAGTATTATCTTAATCTCAGAGAATTACTGGAATAATTCTAAATGTCATCTGTGTTGTGGAGCTTTGATTACATTTCAAACAACAACAACAAATAAAAAATGTGCTTGATATATCAATATACACTAACCGGCCACTTTAATATGAACAGTATAGAGCTCTAGATAACCTCTGCATTTCAGGCACAGAATGGCGCAGGTACAGGTCACATCAGTATTGGGGGAAAAAATGTGATCTCAGTAATTCACCAAAACATATCGGTTGGTGCCAGACAAAATGGTTTGAGTAGTTCAGAAACTGCTGTTTTCCCGGGATGTTTCTACACAACAGTCTATGAAGAGGTGACAAACAGTGCTAAGAGCAAAGAGAAACATCTTATTGATAACAGAGGAGAATGGTCAGAAGTGAACGGCTTGACTAGATTAGAGATGACAAAAAAAATTTAGTCACACATGGTGTTTATTGCAATCACTGTTTACAAAAGTTTTGAGAAAAGCATCTCGGAATGCACAATTTTGAACAGTAGGTGTACTACAACAGCCAGGCCATTAACAGCCAAGAACAGGAATTCGCAGCTACAGTGGGCCCAGACTCACCAAAATTGGACATTAAAAAGACCAGGCAATGTCAAGAACGGAGAGCAGAGTACACAAATCCTGTATAGTACCTGAGTAGAAATAGGTCAAAAGTAGGAGTAACCTAAGTCAAATACCATCAAAGTAAATATAGAACTTCTCTATATGTCAAATTGAGTAAAAGTACGAACATACTATAATTAATAAATGTACATATGAATGAATCATACTGAGCTTACATTAGCTTATAGTAGCCTTTTTCAAATTAAAAAGAAGCTTTCTCTCTCTCTCTCTCTCTCTCTCTCTCTCTCGCTTTCTCCTTTCCGACTGTAAACATGCCACTCATGTTGTGTATTGCTGTCTGCAGCCAGTTCCGCTTCTGATTTTAAACTCCCGTAACATTATTAAGAGTGTTACAATGGAAACAGAATTCCCCATAATTGTCAGCAAGCGGCGACTATGACTATGCGGAAATGTAGTGAAGTAAAAGTACAGATATTTGCTGTACAATGTAGTGGAGTAAAAGTTAAAAGTACTTCTTATAAAACTACTCAAGTAAGGTATAGATGCATGAAATATGTTCTTAAGTAGAGTACCAAAGTAAATTTACTTAGTTAGCTTCTCCTTCTGTGATGATGTGCAGTAACAGAAAGAAGGGAGAGTGCCGGTACGATTCGGTGGTGGTGTGCAGTACCGTAAAGAGGGTAGAGCACCTGTCTGGCAAAACCCACATTCAAAACCAAAGTCACGGTAGCACTTTCAACAAGAAAACATACCCAATAATGTGATGTCGTCCTAAATAACAGTTTGGCTCATTAGTAATTGAATTCTGAATTGTCTCTGAACCACTCATGTTGTGTTTGAAGCTTTCATTCTTATTGGTTAACATGATTGCAAGCTTCTGCTGCTGTTCTGACAGAGGAAAGACTTACAGGTCATGTGTTCATGACTAGCTCGATCTACCAAACTGACTAACTTCTAACACAAGGTTGAATCCCAAATAAAATTTTGGTCTCAGTTTGCTGAGACTATTTTAAAGAGGAATAAATGGAGGCAAAGAGAATCTTACAAGATTTGCAGGACTGTCCATGCCCTTTATGTAACTTTTGGCTACATAGTACAGGTAAGAATTAAAAACTACTTTTATCCCTGATTACAACCATGGTCAAAGTCACTGAGATCACTGTTTCCACAGGTTTTAATGTTTGATGTGAACATCTGTGTGATTGTGCTTCTGTCACATGATTGTATTATTGCTCAAGAATTTACATTTAGGTGACTGATGAGTGTATTACATTCGTACTCAGATTTAATATTTTCTGTTCTCATGATTTTTACCATACTTTATTATTTTTTGTGGGCCCTATACACATTAGATTCTATACAAAAAGGGTAAACTTACTGTACAGTATGCTTATTCTCTTAGGTCAAAAATTAAAGCACACATAATGGGTTTAGTAAATAATGCCTGCTTACAGTACATCTTACTGATTGCCGGACATAATGGTTTGATTGTAGTTACTAATAGTTTATTATAGTATATTTTTATACTAGTAATAATATAATCGGGAAAGTCCATGCTAAGCTATGTGCAACACGGACATTCCCATGAGAAGTTGATAAAAATGAGGTCATCCCCAAGCCATCAAGTTACTCTCCCACACTGGTCTTGTTGTTGCTTTTTTCTGTTGCTCTTTGTCCTTCTATGTCATATAAGACCTCTTTAATTTTTCATAACATGAGAGATATGCTCACCTCAGTTCAACTCAGTACTTCTAAATAGAAAATGCTGTAAACCTGTACCCTAAACTACAATAGAAGACTGATGAAGGCAGAAATTGCAGGCTCTTCTTATCTCTCTTACTTTACAGTTAGGCCTAGGGTATAAGCTTCCTCAGGCGTTGACCAAAAACTAACATACTGTTTTAAATATAAAGTTTAGGCAGCTGGACTTTTTCAGATAAAACTCCCTTGGAAATCTATGCATTTGTATGTGAGAATTTGAGGAAATCTTTGAAATATGGTTCTTATTTTGCAGTGCATTTATACGTTATTATATAAATAAATAAATAAATAAATAAATAATCAATCTATCTGATTATGTAATGCTAGAGAACCGTCATTATTCAACCTGGTTAAATAATAATAATAATAATAATTAATTAATTAATAAATATTTGCTTGATGAATGCTGATGGATTTATTGTTGGACCAAAATATGATGGTGTTTGTTTTTTAATAATGGTTTCTTTATATGGGGTTTATTGATTATAATTTGCGACATGCAGTCACTAGTGAGAAACTGAAGAAAGCTTTGCCAGATATAAATAACACGGTGTTGTTACTTTGCCGTCAGATTCTGTCTGATTTATTTAATCTATTTTGCCTGGCCTCTGCATTTAGACACTGGATTCTGGATGCTTGTGATGAGTTATTTACTTCTCTTCCTATTCCTAATCATTTCTCAGATCTCCGAATCATAGGAATCTAAATATCTAAATACTAAAATATGCATATTCCTCTCATTTTTTTGTTTAATGATTAATGAAGCTGGAGATGATGAGCTGAGGGAAATACTAATATTGGAAACAGTTATTTATGTAGTATAGTGAAATGCTTAGAGTGAGAGTAGAAATGTAGACTTCTAATGTACGTCATATGTTAGAGGTCTTATAAGCCTTGCTCCTCAGAGGGCAGCAACCATGAATGTGGTGCATTAGCACCAGTGTGGCAATTTTTTAAACATCTAATTTGTAGCCATGGGAACACAGCATGAGATTAATGCTAGGGTCATTGTACTTGGACATTGTCTCGCACTATAGGGTCATTACGGACTGCAGAGCAAGTAGCCGTAAAACTGATTTGTTACAACATGAATTGGTGTTATACAAAAAGTGCTGAATGCTGTTGAAATGATAATGTTTTTTCCAAAATCAAGAGGGTCATTATGTTAACAATCAGCAATCAGATGTATTATTCTAACATGCTGTGATTGTTTCATCAGTGCCAGGCTCAGCTTTTGTTATGTGGTTTAAATTAAAAAGCATTTAAATAAATAAAAAATGTCAAAGTGTCAAGGATGCAGTGCAGCATTCAGATAAGAAATAGGAGCACAAGAAGGGAACAGATCGTACTAGATATTATAGGAGTCTATATAGTTACGTACAGCTGCTTCCAGTAATGGAAACCAGAACATGTTGTGGATCAGGAGATGCATATTCGGTCAGGATATCTCAAGCTGTGTAAAGTTAAATGGTCCCATACAACACAGCAGACAGAGTTTTTTTGTGGTCAGGTAGACATGTGTATCAAACCGTGGAGCAAATGGGTCATCATGCTGCTCGGAGAATTATGATTATTAATGTAATTGCAATCCGAGCAAGTCTGACCCCTATACCCCTGCGTCCTTTATACCTCCATCAATAAACAGTATATTCAAACCAACACACAGCCTACCATATGTATCCATGCGCCAACAGGTTGTCTTATACTTTGTTATTCAATGTCATAGGACTTGTCATTTCTAGTATGTAAGTCTCTCAAGGCTACCTTTCTAGGTTGGAGCTTAAATAATTTGCCGGAATGAAATGCATATAGCGTAACAATAATGCTCTTCCAAGACCAACCTCTACACTTGAATGACAAGGAGACACTGGTGCTTGTGAATTATTCTTTTGGACTCATTAAATATATGTATGTTCATCTGCGGCATTGGTGCAATAAATGAAATACAGCCTTTTTTATGAAGTCAAGTGAACTGAAGCGTTTAAGGAGCGTGATTGCCTTGGGTTGTGGCTTCTTGGAAATTGCATACAAAGTACAGTATAAAGCATAGGAAAGTGATGTTGGGCTTGTGCGGTGATGTTTGACATTGTGCGGTGGATGGTCGGGTACTAGGCTCACTGGGGCAACATGACCCACTTCTGAGTAGGAATAAATTAAACCTCATTAACAGAAGTGGAGAGGCCATTTACAAGACCATTAGACCTTACTAAGTATTCAAAGTGAGCAAATGTTATTTTACACTTTTAATCTGTGTTTTAAGGTATGCATTTTGTTGCCTGCTTTGGTGAAAATTTCGGCACTAAGACCCTTTAAGCAATATATAAGGTGCAAGTATAGAAAAGAGGGTGTAACACTGGTTTAGGTTGTCCTTCATGCACTCCTAAGTGGCCTAAGTGATGAGGTGCCTGTTTTTCCATAAACACTGGAAGCCTGTAAGAGAGCATTATGAATAAAGACATATAGTGTCTCGGCATAACTTGGTTAACTTGGGTCTGGAACCATGAATGTCATACTACATTCATAGCTTTTCCTGTCACATGTCAGAAAGCTCAGTCCAAGGCATAAACAGTTACCATTTTGAAGGTCAAGATTAAAGAAAGACAACAGCAGCAGAAGCACCCTCTGCTGCTCTGATGTCTCTACTTTGATTTTTTTTTTTTTGTCATTGAATTGGAATGTTACAGAAGTCTGCTTGTATTCTCTTTTAGTCAGGAGAGGGGCAATAAAATTAACTTTCTTCAGGTCTATTAATATAACACTGTCTTAGAAATGCCTTACTGGTTTCTTGCCAGCTGTCATATTGTCAATAAGGACCTTCCAGGAATGGAGTTGGATGTGATAAGCTGTACACAGTGACGCACTTGAATGCATTGTCTTTAAGAATCAGCAAATGTTAATGTAAACATGGGCAAAAAATTAAAAGAAAAAAAAAAACATATGGGTCAGTCTCAGAGTAGGGATACAGTGGGTGGTATACATACAATAAGACTTGAGACTTGAGAAAATGCAATAGATTAAACTTTACAAGGGCCACCATGGCAACAGAATAAAAACTTCAGTGACTGAGACATCTGGAGGTTGAGCTGGTGTTGGAATCAATAGACAATAAAAAAAAGATAATAGACATTAAAAACTGCTGTTTTGTGTCACAATAATTGTTCTTGAAAAATCTGAAGAACAACGCAAAATCCACTTTAAAAGTCTACCCCAGTTTTCTGACCTTTTACATGAACAAGAAAGGCATTTTTTGCAAAAGTGGTTTAGATTAGCCTGAAATAGAATGGTGTAATGAGCCATAAAATTAATAGTGAACAGAGTAGCAAGAATTCCTCAATCCCTGGCCTCCAAGTACACTAAATGGTTTGACATCTAACACAGGTTGTGCTAATGTCAGATCTTATTGTGTGTCACTCAAGATACTAGACTTGTGATAACTGCTATATCACCTTAAAAGAAAAGGACACTTCTACCCCTATAAGCTCTCCCTACCCATAGTGATTGTTGCATTTTAAAAAAAGACCAGGAAAAATCATGTCCATATCGGGCCACCCAGTCTTCTTTGAATGTCCTGCCACTCTTTGTTTTCTGCAGCACTTGAAAATGTGCTGCGGACATAAATCACGAAACTGTTTCCAAATGGCGCGGCAGTCAGCATGTACATCTGGCTGATAAACAGAGCCGTGACGTATGCAGGGATCTCTAAACAGCTGCCTTCCCAAGTCTCAGCTCTGGTGAGATCATATCAAATATGGAGCCCAGAGATAACCAAACATTTTTGGAGAGCTCTAACCCCATTACTGGTGACAGACCATAACATGGTCCTCCTGCTGTCCCTCTTATTTAAAAAGCTTTTTTCTCGCACTTCCACACTAACATGTTGCTGTCCTCTGCTTCTAGAAGAAGAGGTTGATTCACCTCCAGAATGGGAACTGGAGCATGCGATAACAGGCAACATTATATTTGTTCCAATGGATACCATTTGTTTTACTCTCATGATGCCTTCTCTAAAAAGGCATTTTAGAAAATTTACTGTAATAATACCTAAGGCTAGGTTAGATTATTTTAGAACTGTTTCGCATTTCAGTGTGTCTTTTCGATATGTAGTTTCTGACAGTAGCTTAACTGCTTAGTGACGTCTAGGTGCTACAAGCATAAAAAGTTCCATCTGGCTTAGTGCATTAGCATTTCCTTTGAGAGCAACTCTAAACGTTTTTATAGCGATTGCTTTTAATTACCAAATGCAAGTATAAAGCATGATTAATGTTTATCATTATCCACATTGCACCTGTGAATTAATCTGAGCACAGATGAGGCTCCAGAACAGAGTATTGTCAAAACCATTTTCATCTTGTCTGTTGTACAATTTGTAATTTGGTATGAGAACACTTATCAGGAGTCATTCTCCATCTGATACCGCCTCTGGTCTTTTCCTCAACAGCTCCTTTATCTCCACTCTTTCTTAGGGCCATTAATAAGATTGCTTTAAAGCTGTCTGAGTCTAGGAACCGCAGCCCTTATAATTTAATGAACACTCTTAACAGATGTGTCTATAGATGTCTGGATCATCTCACAGCGTCTTACAGTAAATGTCTGTTTAAGATTGCTTTTCATTCATTTCTTTGACGTCTGTAATTATACCCTCTGCCACCACAGAATCTAATAATCATCTTATGTGAAATTTTATTTTTATCTTGACATCGATCTTTTGTTATAATGGCTGATCAGCCATAAGATTAAAACCATCTGCCCAATATTGTGTCAGTGCCAAAACACTGACTGACTTCTAAAGATGTACTCTGGCGCCAAGACCCTAGCAGCAGATTGTTTAAGTCTTTTAATTTGTGTGTTGAGCCCTTCATGCATCAGACTGGTTTGTCCAGCACATCCCACAGGTATTCGATCAGATTGAAATCTGGGGAATTTAAAAGCCGTTTCAGCACCTTGAACTCTGTCATAAAACTATTCCTGACCAATGATTCATCAGACCCGGTAAACCTTCTTTTGTTGCTCCATGATCCAGTTCTGATTATGACATGTAGGCACTTGTGGTGATACTTCATACACAGCAAGTTGTGAGGTAGTAATCATTGCATAACAGAAACGCTCCCCATGACCTGTTATTTTGGAGACCCAGTCATCGAGCCGGCACAAAAATTGGGTGAATTCATAAGTATTCACCCAATTGCTTTAAATCCTATACAGTGGTTCTTTTGAAAAGAAACATGTTTATGAAAAGAAACATGTTTACATTTTCAGTTTGCTAATTAATTATTTCTAATTTGAGTTTGTTGTGATATTTTTATCAGAGACTGGCTTGTTTTAGTAACCTATTTACCGCAATGTTAGTCACTCTGTGTCAGTTTTTTCACATTAACTTTGTAAATGAAGATTAAATAAAAATTAATTCATACTATACCATTAATTATGGTCATATAATATACGGTCAATGTTCTGTTAACTTTCTGTGCATTTTAAGCGACCAATTATGGGAAATGGCAAACAATGTTAATCATTTAAAATTCCTAAAACATTCCATGTTGCATTTTTTTTCTGTGCACCCGAGTACTTGCACGTAAACTGAGAGTATCTTCCATAAGTACAATGCCGACAATTGCACATGCTCACAAAACGGTTTTGTAAAAATGGTGGATGACGTATCTGAGGGTGACCTGTTATATAATTTTCCTGGGGGAAAACGGCCGCTCCTGGATGTGGGCATAGGAAAAATTATACAAGTAAACCACCAATAAATGAAAAACATGTCACAAGAAGTATACATAAACTGGTTAATACTATTTGGCCTACAATGAAACTTCTGCTTCGATAACTATATGGTGTTTGTAATGTTAATATATTCAATAATAGATGCTTATGTACATATGTGTAATGTACTCTGGGTGTCGTAATAGTGAATGGTTATGAGATTGATTTTCAAGAGACACAACGAGCGCAAGAAGCATTGCACTGTGCAGTTAAAGCAATCATTAATCGATTGTTTACCTTACTCTTTGAATGATTTATTTACTCAAACTGATGATCGATTATGGAATGGTTACCGACTCCCATTACTACCTGTACATACAGTGCCTGTATGTTTACCAAGAAATGTTAGAAAAATTGTAATAATTTTTTTATTCTGTTCTAGGTTGTATAATTATTGTAATAAGTTTTAAAGCGGATCGAAAGCTATAATATATAGCAATTTTAGAATTCTAAAATCCCAGTGTACTTTAGTTCTTTAATGACACAATAGGTTTTGCACTACCTAAACTTTTGCACAGTTTAAGGTAGTAGTTAGAAATGTATTTGCACTTCTGTAAATTACAGATTAAAGTTTTCCTATTGTCACAAACTGCTGGTAATGGCTTGTGTTGGTAGCCATTGGGCTGAAGTAAGGCGGGCATAGACGCAGAGGAGTGTGTGAAACAAAGTCCTTTTATTTGAACAAAACAGAACAAAACATAAACTTCAAACAAAGGATGTTGGCTTACGGATTGGAGCACGACACAACAACATTAACCAAATGACAGACAGATTAATATTTAACACAGACAGGAGGACTGACTAAACATGGAGACCTAGCCTACTAGCTGTTACGCACACTAGCTGCTAAGCTAGTTGCTAACAGACTTGTAGCCAGTGGTCTAAGGGAAAACAGAATGGGTACACAGCAGACTAGGTAGGGGACAGACTAAGAACTAGCAGGTTAGTGGCTAAGCAGGTTAGTATCTAAACAGACTAAGATCTAAGCAGACATGGAGACTAGACAAACTAGGAGACTACACAGACTAAGAACTAGGCAGGTTAGTATCACCATGTTAGTAGTAAAACAGACTAATATCTAAACATTCAACCGTGGTACTTACACAAGGGGAACCAGACAGACTACAATACAAACTAATACACTTAACAAAGACTTAACTTAACTAAAACAGACCATAGCCAAACCAAATGAAAGCCCAACTGACAATAATAATTTGTTCCCAGAACAAACAGCTATTTATAGAATGTCTAATTAGCTACCTCGGTTCAGGTGAGACCTCATCACCTGACCGAGGTGCCTTCTGGGAAACTGAGTTTACAAACAAAAACTACAAAACTAAACATGGTGCCCTCTGGTGGTGAACCCTCACAGAACCCCACCCCCCCCCCAGCGCTAAGGATGGTTCGTCGCAATGTCCCAGTCTGTTCCACCCGACTGCAACGCAGAAGAGCTAGCTCCCCTAGCAGGGTGCGATGGCGGGCGACGGAGGCAACAGCGGGCTGCGCCCGAAGCTGGGCAGCAGGGGCGGCAATGGCTCGTCCTCGCTGGATCGCTTTCTTAAACCGGGCGGCGGAGGCAGCCCCGGATCGCTCTAGTAGGATGAGCAGCGGAGGCAGCGCCAGGTCGTCCTCCAAGCCGGGTGGCCGATGCAGCGCCGGGGTCGTCCTCAACGCCGGGCGGCCGATGCAGCACTTGATCCCCCCTTGAGACCGGAAGGCGACGGAAGCACACTGGTACGACGTGGAGTCCCCCACTGAGGCTCTCGGACACGGTGGAGCCCCCACTGAGGCTCTCGGACACGGTGGAGCCCCCACTGAGGCTCTCGGACACGGTGGAGCCCCCACTGAGGCTCTCGGACACGGTGGAGCCCCCACTGAGGCTCTCGGACACGGTGGAGCCCCCACTGAGGCTCTCGGACACGGTGGAGCCCCCACTGAGGCTCTCGGACGCGGTGGAGCCCCCACTGAGGCTCTCGGACGCGGTGGAGCCCCGACTGAGGCTCTCGGACGCGGTGGAGCCCCCACTGAGTCTACAAACAAAAACTACAAAACTAAACATGGTGCCCTCTGGTGGTGAACCCTCACACCTATTACAAATTTCTCACATAGAAATAATCACTGCATAATTACCTATATGTAAATGTGTTTAGGAATCTTAAAATGGTATTACCTTTGATTCATTTTTATATACATAATAATCACACTGCAGTGAACCCTTAGATAATTAATTCATCACAAAATACAAACACTTAATATAAGGGGAACCCAACTGCGTATCACTGAGGCTCCTGATTTAATATCTGCTCTTATTTATTACATTTATATTTTCTAAGCCCGTTAGTGCTCCTACAGTCCCATTATTTGGTTTCATCTCAGCATGTCATATTCTCTTAGAATACAGACGACTTTGAGTTTCTGAATCTAGACAGAGGGCCCAAGGTAGTGTCTGCCACCCTGGAAAAGACTTATTTGTCTTGGATTCCATTTTCTCTGGCTTTTAAATCACTCCATAAATTACATCCATCAAGATTTATACATGAAAGTTGGCTTTCTGTTTAATGAGGAGACTTAATCATTTGTGTCAGCCAGAGTCTTATGCCTATACAGTACATTTGCGCAAGCTCTTCAGGAGATTAGAATCTGTGTGATTATATAAACACTTTAGAAATTTATCACAGAACCCATAGCCCTGTTGAAAACTGAAACTCTTGGAGGGATAACACACTGACACTCCTCAGGACTCTGAGACTATGTTGCTGTAGATGATATATTCCATCAACATGTCGTATTTATAAGTATAGCTGGTAGTATAGCGGGGAAATGAGTCCCACACATGTGAACTGAAGTAAACTTGATAACATTAGCGATTTATCAACCATGCTAGAAAGAGTTCACTCTTGAAGAACACTTGTCCTTGTGCTAATTATGTAAGAAAATTGGAACCTATGCAAGGTTTTTACTTTTTCTCTCTCTCTCTCTCTCTCTATCTTTCCCTCTCTCACGCTCTCTCTCTCTGTCGAAGAGCTAAGTGAAGTGTAGGTTAGGTACATAACACGAGCCTGGCACCCTTTAAAGCAACAGTATATTTACATGTGAAATGTGCTTCAGCTACTGAGATTTATGGTTGCTTGTGTGTGCCTGTGTGTGTAACAGTTAAGTGTTTTACACCATGCACACATAGTGAAGACAACATGCCAGCTATAATGCAACAGTATCCTGTGTAAGGTTATAAACTTATCTGATGAATAGAGTGTGCCTCTTTTACGCCACAGATAGCGGGGAAAATTACCCTTCCGTTTTGCTTTGTAGAAATCTTCCCGATTGCAAACGGACAGCTTGGTAAAATCCTGAGA
Source organism: Clarias fuscus (assembly GCA_030347435.1). Taxonomy (NCBI): domain Eukaryota; kingdom Metazoa; phylum Chordata; class Actinopteri; order Siluriformes; family Clariidae; genus Clarias; species Clarias fuscus. The sequence continues at coordinate 25,321,054 of CM059214.1, read as the reverse complement.
ATAAATACTGACATACTACATGTGTTTTATTAGAAAGAAATTCCACTCAGCTTTCATCATCTCCTAATTGCACGTTACAGAGGGTCAGAAGCTAGCAGCTTTTCTTCAGGCTTTCATACTGGTTTTAATTTAATGAATTGTGTTTTGCTCTGTACATTTTATAAGCTCTATAAACCGGCACAGTTAGTTACTACGCACGTGTAATGTGAAACAGGCATCAAGAGTCTCATCGCTGCCTCGAACGCTCGTTATCAGATGTTTGCTCGATGCAGCCATGGCATGAAAGGACGCACATGCCAGATCTTACCAGTGAACAGAGCAAAGCTGTGTCGTAGTTGTTTTGATCTTTGATAAACCTTCCACATATGAATCACATTAGGCATTTATTTTGGATAGATTTATCTTACATGATCAAACACAACATTACATACATGCCTTCAGCATGCATGGCAGGGATGTGGTTAATGGATATCATGGCATTAGATTGTACAGTACAAAGAGCTTTCTGGTCATGGGTGCATGTCATGATATCTCAGCATAGCTTAACAATAAACAAGTTTACAAGTCAGGCCATTTGAGCATTGCACACAGCATTTATATGCAGTGCATACCAAGAATTGCATATTTTTGCAGAAGTGGTTTAGAATTTACATGTACAAAATATAAACACACCTTTTGGCTTTTGGCACTTCCAGGACAGGCTTCATGGATATTGCAGTAAATGGCAAACAATACCCTCCATCTGGAGAGAGCTGAGTCATTGCTCAGTGTTTGGCGAGTATTTCTGAACCATTTCAGCACCAATATTAGCTGACCTTTACAAACAATTTGCGTGCCGGGTCTGTTATGAAATCAGTGGAGAAATGAGGTCCCTTGGATAAAGTGTATTTTAAATGACTCTCCTCATTGTCTAGAAAATACCTGTATTTGCACAGCAAATAAACTCAAAGGCAGTTTCTTAGCATAAAGGCATCAAAATTATGTTGATTATGTAGAGAAATATACAACGTATTCCCAGGGTAAATTATATTTCTCAAGCAGAGTTGTCATGGATACCGAATGGATGCTGAACTCTCCAGGGTTTGTTTAGAAAAACGTAACAAATTCCTATATATTAGGCAATGTTTTTTTTTGCCTTCTGACTAAATAAATAGTTGGCTGATTAATTTGTGTAATAAGTAAAATGAAGTGTAAGGTATGAAGTGTGCTTTTCCTCTTACTCCACAACAGAATGCAAACCATTATATTTGAAATGTATTATTAAGTATTAGTTAGGTGGAATGTTATGGAACGTCCATGAGACAAGTTAATTGCTTTGTTGTTGCATCGTGTCATGCTTCCAAAGAATCAGAAAGCACAAAGTTCTCTATTCTAGGGACACTCCCATAGTGGAGAACAAACTTATCCGTACAGCGGACTGGTATTCAATACTGTTTCTGATACTGTTCTGTAAAAATTTTTAATAAATATCTGTCATCCAGATTTAGCATTATTTTAATTATTTTTTATTTTCTTAGTCTGTCTATTTTTTTAGCGTACCACCATGTAGAGCATCTACCATACAGGTCCTGGTGAATAAGTAACTGGAAACAATAACATTTTAGATCATCTATCTGTACATACATATAATAAAACTGTAAAGTCTGTACATTAAATATATTTGCAGAAAAATAATTTGGTGGGACGTAAGATGAGCAATGGAACACATCAAGATGATTTTTGTCTGTTTGTTTGTCTGTTGATTTGTGCATGCATCACAGAACCACTACTAAACAAATTTTAATCAGGTTTTCACAGGTGCATTTGGCCGAGCTTGAGGTAACATATAGGCTTTGGTTCATTGCAATAGATATGCTACTTTAAAATTGAAATGGAAAACGCTCTTATAAAAATCGACCTTTAAAAAATCATTAGCTCATCCCACATTTCAACAAATGGCGCTGTACATTTTTAAATACGCGATTATGAGTGTGCAATTAAATTCCATGCGAACAAAGTTACAGACACATCTAGAAAATTCCATTGTGGTAGACTTCCAAAGAAAAAAAATCCATCGTGTCATGCTTCCAAAGAACCAGAATGCACAAAGTTCCCTATTCTAGGTACACTCCTATAATGGAGAACAAACTTATCAGTACAGCGCACTGATACTCAAGACTGATACTGTTCTGTAAAATGTTAAATAAATATCTGTTAACCAGAAACTATATAACATTATTCTATTATTTCGAATTTATTAAATAACAACCTATTTTCTTAGTATGTCTATTTTTTTAGCCTACCACTATGTAAAGCATCTACTGAACAGGTCGTGGTGAATGAGTAAATAGAAACAATAACATTTTAGATCATCTATCTATACATACATATAATAAAACCCGTAAAGTTAGCATGACTGTACATTCCAATACATTCCAATGGTGTGTCATGCTTTCAATAAAAACCTGTGATTTGAATAACAGCAAAAACGTTAGAATGAAACGTTAGTGTAGTGCTGTTTTAGAAAACTACTTCACACATTTCATTTCATTGTTATAAAAGACAAATACAGAGGGCCCAAAAAAATGAATACACACTTTAACAGTTGTTATCTCTGCCCATTTTAAAACTCACATCGATTTTTGGCCACCAATGTGTAGTATTATGTTTCCTCTAACGATGTCAGTGGTTGAACCATCATTGATACTATCATATGACCGTCAGAGGAGAGGCATATATTTTTCATGTTAAAGTGTGTATATACAGGTATATATTTGGGACCTACTTGTGTATTACCAATAACAAAATTCAAAAGACAATTTCTTAATCCTGCACCCACACAAAGCAACATTGAGACTGTCGAATTAGATCCTGTATGGATGTATTAACTTGCTTTTCCTTTTCTCTTTTCTCTTTTCCTCTTCCTTCTTGCCGTCTTTGCTTTTTTTTCCTTCTCCTTCTGTGTGCATCTCTGCTGCCCTCTGTCCCACCTGCTCTCTACTTCAGCGGCTGCTCCTCTGCTTCTAAACTCCTACTCTGGTTCTGCAACACTAAGCCTGTTCCTGTCTAGTGCTGTGTGAGGAGCTTGCAAGTGAGTCTTTCACTCAAACACACACACACATGCACACACACGCACACACAAAGAGATGCTCGCCCACACCACTCACCCACGCACTGTCTTTCCTGTTCTGTCGCTGTCTTGACACTGGTGGATTCAGGGTCACCAAGTCATCTGATTATATTTCTGTCTGCACTACAGTGCATTACCTTTACACCATGTGTGTTGTGAGTAAGTGGCATTTTAAATTAGTTTCTTTTGCATGTTGTGGTTAGGTTTAGGTGGACCATTATTGAGATCCATTAATGCACATGTCAATTAAAGTACTCCACACAGAAAGGTTTTTTTTTGTGAGCGAGAGTGCATGATGTATATGTGCTAGTACTACATGGGACTCAGGATCCAGATGATCCTTCTGTTTTGTCATTAGGAACAATTTCACGCTCAGATTATTTTTTAAAAAAAAGAAAGAAATACAGGTTGTAGAGTACTGATTAACAGTACCACAGTGAGCAAATCAAGGTATTAATAAATAATAGTCAAACAATATTTCACAAAAGAGGGTGCTGTTGTACAATCTTATCATTTTGATTCATATACATTGCATACAAACCTACTTCTTTTATTGTGTAAAGCTGCTTTGCGACAATGTCAATTGTTAAAAGCGCTATATAAATAAAATTGACTTGGCTTGACTTGTACTAAATATCAGCAGTATAGCAAGGTATCACAGTCGTGCTGATATTCTGTACAACAGCACAACCACAAGTGTGTCATTGCTTTTATACAGTAGTTCCACAAACACCATTTATTGTCAGTAGATTATGATTTGTTTGTCATATAACCAGTTGAGTGGCTCCTTCAACAACTGGCAGGACTAGCATTGAACTGGCGACTGGTGTAAAAATAGCTTTAAATTCTTACTGTTATTATGTAGCCAAAAGTTGAGGAGAATAAACCATGGAGAGGTGGTGGACAGTCCTGTAAGTCTCATAAATTTCACTTTGTGTCTCCTCAGCTAACAAAATCTTCCGGGGTTTAATCCCAAATGGCTTAAAATGGAAAGCTAGTGCACTGTGTATGGTGTAGAATCCCTTGGTCCACACACTAAGTAGTGCCCATGTTAACCCCAGGGGTTAACGATCATTAGAACAGTTTGAAGTGGAGTGATACATATAGTTAAACGTCCCAGTGCTGTTATGATCTATGCCAGCACTCATGGAATGCCTCTTCTCAAATCAAACTATTATTATAAATATATTATATTATAATTATTATAAAGCTATTTATCCTCTGAAAATCACGTTCCTACTACAGGGTCTGTTGATGATTGGCAGGAAGAGGGTCACTATACCTGCAAACTGTGTAATTAAAAGCATCCCACTAGTACTTTCTAGAGTTTTAGGTCATTGGATGGTCACCACATTTTGGATGGTTTTCTATTCTATCAATCTGTTGAAACTTAATCTGCAGTCAGAACACAGCAAAGCATCTGGCAATACTGGCATGTAACACCCCAATCAACCCCCCTGTAAAACCCCTAGTGACCCCTCGTGTCTGCCTGTGCAATTAAAGGTATCAAGGAATTCATTGAAAGTGGCAACTTAGGGCTTTAGCTTATGTTGAAGAGTTTTAAGGGTGATAATATTTGGTATTATATTACCAGAAACCCAATGGCAGGTTGCAAAACTGCACAAGCTTTATTAATGTACCTGGGGCTTAAAACACAAAACACTATTTCTCATTTTAAAAAGTGTTACAGGTTTTTCTCTATCTGTCTTTTTTTAAGCACTGTTTCAATATCCATAGATACTTTTGAATAAATTGCAATGCAATGTGACCTTCTCACTTCACACACTTTCACAGAAACACTGAATAAGTCTGAAGCTTTCAACTACTTAAAGAGAACAAAAATCAACGCTTAATTGAACTGAAATGTGTATGTTTATATGTTTGGATGCCATGTATCTGAGGTATGCCACATCAGCTTCCAGAAAAGTACGCTCAAGTCAAGTATCCTTGGAAACAGATTATGGACTTGATTATCAGTCACATAAACATGCAGCATAAACAGAGCGTTATAAAGGGCCATGCTAATCAAAGAACATATAATTTTGTGTATTAATTCTGTTTGTTTATTTCTTAGAAATCACATACAGTTCATGCCCTTTTTTAGAGGAAAAACAAGCAAAAACAAAATAAATAAAATCTGATCATTAAAGATTATGGCATGTTATGCAGTTCCAGATGGTGTTTTTAATAAGGGTTCAGTTAATGATTTTAAGGATTACACAGGATTTATACATCATTACATTTTTATTAAACTTTTATTAAACTTTCAGTGCTTTCTCTGACATTTACAATATTTAATTCTCAATGTGTATTTCTACTTGACTTGATTAAAAAAAAAGTGTAAAAGGAAAACATCAGGCTGTAGCTGGATATGTCTTATTGATGGTAGCGTTTTTATTGATCCAGTGTGTAGCACAGGTCATAATTTATCAAAGTGTAAACACACACACTGAACCTGGTAACTTACAGATTACTTGAATCATGTGTTTGAGCAGTAGAATCATCAAACTGTGTTGGACACCGACTCTCCAAGACTGGATTTGAAGAGACCAGGGCCCATATTCACAAAGCTTCTTAAGCCTCAAAGTTGCTCCTAGTGACAAAATTCTAAGAAAAATCTTAGAATTAGGCCATTTTCTTCGAATTTCTCCTTAAATTTAGGATTAAATCTTAGTAAAGATAAAAATGATTCACAAAACATCATAGTCCTAAAAACAGCTCCTAAGGTAAAATTTGTTAAGCATAGAGAGGAGGACTTTTAAGAGGCTTAAGAGTTTCTCTAGCAAAGGACAAAATGGCGGAAGGAAGAAATATTCTCCAAACACTGAACGTAAAGCTAAAAGTAAACAAAAGTGCAAATTAAATAAACTGTCTTGCAATCATGTAAATTGTAAAAGCTGAGACATTTTGCTCCCACCAATCTAAAATGGATTACAAGTAATTAAATCAGTACGGGAAATTAATGTGAGAACTTAAATATAGTAACTACTGCTGTGGAAATTGGTTGCTTCAAAAGCATTTTTAACATTTAGCTGGTTAATTATCTTTAAGACATTTAGCCTAGAAACTTTGCATAAAGTAGCCTGTACTCATGATTATACAATTTCTTCATATACAAAAATTATGATTCACTGTTGATTCTATTATCATGTATTCTGTTTTCACAAAGAGCTCATTTCAAAACCTTTGCAGAGGTCAGAAGTTATTTTGTATTAGCCAATCACAGTCCTTGAATTGCTGCATCATCCCTAGCAACGGGGTCAACCACACCTCCTCACTAAGAAAAAAGTTTTTCTACTTTCCTTACTCAGAGTTGCTCTAAAAGGTTTCTTAAATCACTTTTATTCTAGGACTCCCAGCTAGGACTTTTTAAGCTAAGATAGGAGCTCTCTGAGAGAATTCTAAGAAGCTTTGTGAATACGGGCCCTGGTTTAAAGAAAGCAGTCAGACTGGTTTAGGCTGACATAAAGGCTACAGTACTGTAATTCACTTAAACACTTTTCTTATGAATGTGGTAAGCTGAAAAGCAAGCATCTCAGAATGCACCAAATGTACAATGGACTTTAACAGCAAAAAAAACCCCACATCTGTTCCTACTCCTGTCTACTGAGAAAAGTCTTGATTCTGCTGTGGGACATGCAGATGGCAGAATTTGTCATCAGGAGCATGAATCCATGGACCCAACCTGCCTTGTGTCAACAGTTCTAGTGGGTTGGGGCGAAATGGTTGAAAGCTGTTCCTCTAAATAGCTATGGAGGACTTTTTGAATGAACATACATTTATGGCTACAATTTATTAATCTTATAATAATTCCAGCTTGGCACCATGCCACAACATTTGCATTACATATTACATTACATATATGGCCAGTTGATATTCAAGGGCAAATTCCAAATGCTATTACAGTCTGCTATAGTAAATAGGGAGGACACTGAAGTGCTGGGGAAGCCCCCGAAGATAATTGTGTTTTATATGGTAGCGGTAGGTCAGTGGTTAACCTATTGGACTATGGATCACCAGTTATACTGAGTTCACTGCACTTCAGAAGTGCAGTTAGAAGATTGTAATAGATATAGTAGAGCATTTGGTTGGGATTTAGTAGAATGGGGAGACTGGAAACTTCCGAAGGATGAACCTGCAGCTGAGAAACCTGCAGAAATTACAGTGTATCATGCCTTTACATCTGACTAAGCCAAAATCTTAATGAAAAGTTTCCTACACTTTATGGAATCCATGAATTTTGCTTGTTCTGAAAGCAAAAGGGATTGTGCTCAGTGTTAGTATGGAGTTCTGAATAAACTGGCTGATAAATATGTTTTAGTTTATATCATAGTATATGATGCAGTGGCCACCTGTGACTACATGCACATATTAAGAAAATAAACCTGTCACTGTTAATGAAAGGGTGTGTCGGCTTAGTGAATGAAAATGTTGGATAAGTGGTTCCTAGATTCTTCTTCTTCTTTCAGTTCCTCCAATTAGAGGTCAGACCATTTGTCTCCATCTAACTCTGTCTACACATCTTCCTTTGTCACTTCAACCTCCTGCATGTCCTCCCTTACCACATCCATAAACCTCCTCTTGGGCCTTCATCTTCTTCTCCTACCTGGCAGCTCCACCTCTAATATTCTCCTCCTGATATACTCCTCATCCCTCCTCTGCTCATGTCCAAACCATCTTAATCTGGTCTTTAAAGAATTTGTCCCCAAACCACTCTACATGCACTGTCCCTCTAATATACTCATTCCTAATCCTGCCTATTCTTGTCTCTCCTAAAGCAAATCGCAGCATCTTCATCTCTGCCATCTCCAGCTTTGCTTCCTCAATCAATGGCAACGTATCCAAACCATACAACATTGCTGGTCTCACTACTGTCCTGTACACCACCCTGCCCTCATTCTTTTCTTTTACCTCTCCTACATCTACTCCTTGCAACTGCACCCTCCCCCACCTTCTTTCTCATTTACACCCAACTCGGCTCCTGAGGTTACACAAGAGGTTACAAGTGTAGTCTTTGTGTCGGTCCCATGCCCGAATACATAAGGAGTGTTGCGTCAGAAAGGGCATCCGGCGTAAAACATGTGGCAAATTAATATGTGGATAATCATGAATGTACTACACCTCTTCTTAGCTGTGTGTTTTCTGATGAGATTATGACTCAAAGCAGTAGCTCTTCTCTCTTTGGTTTTGGATGAATATTAGATTGCCCTTTGAGCTTAAAGAAAAATGTCTGACTTGATTAACTTATTATGATGTCAAAGCAGGATAAGTGACCTTTCACTTCCACGATTATTCCATTAGGTATTTCAGAAAGTAGTTCTACTGGATTACCAGAAAGGTTGGCTTGAACTGAAGCTGTCAAGCTTATTTTAGACCCCAGTGAGCGCACACTTATTTACTGATGGAGGATGACGATATTACATGGGAGAGCTAAAATCTAATATCTGGCGATACCTTGACAGTGAATCTATTAGGCTTGGCATAATAAGAAAAATATTAAGCAAATGATTACATAGAGTCTTGTATAGGCATATGCATTCACAATTTCAGCTTTTTTCTAAGCTTGTAATGGTTTCCTGGCTTTGTGCCATGTTTCTGCTGAATACCAAACATTGTAAACATAAAAGCTGTAATGGTTCGAACCAAAAGAGACTAGACTTACTGTACAGTTATGTTATCTGTCGTTTTGTGTAATTTATACTTTGATTGGACAAAATATGCTTAGACTGTCTAGTTGTAGTTTCTTTTCTACAGTCACATTCATTACAACCATGACTGTATTTCACACGTGTGCTCTCAGGCACTGATGATGACGTGCTATGGATGTGTCAGTAAAGTGGCTTGAAAAGCATGGACCCAGTTAGATGTCTAGGGGCTTTTAGCTTTGTGCAGTGACATGGCAAAACCATCAGCAGATTTGTATACGTGAACAATATTTCTTCAATCCGATTGAAATCATTCCGATTGGAGATTCAAACTTCAAATACTGCTCGAGTAAGATGGGGGTTTACATGCTTAAATAATTTAATCAGAATACAACTTTCTTGTATTGACTTCTGTGAACTGTTTAATCTCATGGAAACAAAAGACAAAGATTTTTCTGCAATTTTAAGGTTAGGTTAGACTTCTGATCAATTTAATTTATGAATTATGATAGCTTAAAAGAATTTGGCCTGATCTATGATTGGTTAAGTGTTTACTAAATGAAATCAGTTCCCCTTCCTCAGACAGTGACACAGTGGATGAAAATAAACACAGATGGAAGCAAGAGGTACATTTATATTTACTGCATTTTACCAGACACTCTTTTCCAATGGGACTTACTTTTATATCGCATTATGCATCTGGGGGTTGCAGTGGCAACAATGGCAACCTGGAGGTGCTGGGGTTTGAACCTGGGACCCAACAGCCCCACCCCACTAAACAATACCAAGCAAATCAAAACAAAATATTTAATAATTTATCGAGTTATTCTCATGAAGTTTTTAGATCTGGAATAGAAGCATTTTTTTTCTCTTTGTTCCCTGCAAGGTGCACAGAAAGAATTTGATTGTTCCAACAAGAGAAAAATAATCAGGTCAAATGTTTACATTACTATTATTTACCTACTGAGAGGATTATTAACGTTTTACACCACTCCTCTCATTTCGATCAGACTGTTCAGATTGAGGTGGTTACAGTACATGTTGCATTTTTTTTTTTTTTTTTTTTGATTTTTTCCCCCGATTTTCTCCCTAATTTAGTCGTGTCCAATTCCTCCCCGTCACTAGGGGGCTCCCACATTAAGGCTACTACTACCACTCAGCCGGGAGGGCCGAAGACTATCACGTGTTTCCTCCGAACCACGTGACGCCAGCCGACCACATCTTTTCGAACTGCTCGCTCGCGCACCGTTGGGGGCGGCGTAACACACTCGGAGGACAGCGCTATCCGCTCCCTCCGTTGCGCGAGCTCACAGACGCCCCTGACTGGTTGTAGAGCCGTGCTTAATGTGGGAGCATTAAGTACCTCTTATCCCTCCCCTCTGAGAGAGCTCGGCCAATCAGCTCTCTCTAGACCTCCGGCTGCGAGAGGTTACAGCACCACCCGGGATTCGAACTAGCGATCTCTAATGGGTTATTACTGCCATTATGATTATGCCATATTAGACTCCATTTACGAAAATGCACCTACAAAAAGGCTGCATGAGTGTGTGGGGTGGGATAGAAAGAAATTAGAAACACCTGTTTCTTTATACCATTCGCAGGTTTCGTAAAACCGTTAACAGAAGGTTAAGTTCCACAAAATGCCACCTTAATACATTTAATAACAGCAAACCATCTGATATGGAGGCCAAAAATGAAACTAAATACGTTTATATTTCAAATGTAGTTGTTCTTGCACATACTGTGAATACCCACAAAATTAAGTCACATCCAATTACCTTTACCAATATATTAAAAAATAGAAACTGCTCCAGGATCCAAGTTTCAGTTTATTTGCGTCATTATGTAATCACAGTCACTTTTCTCTTTAACCATGATGAAAATAACGAGGGGATTAAAACTGCCTAAAGCTTGCCAGATTGCTGTCTGGGTTAAATTTAGCAGTCCAAATGTCATGTTGAAGTCTTTACTTTTATGGATGCTGATGCTGACATTGTTGGAGACAGATGTTTGATTTTCAAGAGGAGCCAATTGATTGACCTGTTCCACAATTATGGGAAAGGTTCATGTCATGGTTAAACCTATGATACTGTGCTTCTACCAATTTGTCTAATAGCAATGCGAATTCTGGAAGCTAGTATGCATTTTTTAATTGAAAACTTAAAAAGCTGTGTGCTAAGTTATTAACTGTTCTCATCATAACTGGGCTCATAAATAATGGAACAAATGTGTGTGGTCTGCTCAGTTGTTACTTCATGATTAAATAAGCTGATTAAAGCCTGGAGATGATTCTAAATGTTACATTTGGTAGCAGGTCACTCGAGCTCTCAACATGAGGTCCAAAGAGATGTCTATGCAATTGAAGGAGGCCGTCATAGGCTGAAGAAATTAAACAAACCCATCAGAGAGCAATGAGCAAATCTACACAGCCATGGTCCAAAATGAAGTGGAAAGCCTTCTCAAATAGTGGAGTTTATTAAAACAATGGAGAGGGACAAAGTCTGGAATGGGATGCTCAATAAACATATGTAGGTGTGATGGTCAGGTACATGAAGTCTGTCCCCCATGGTCCTGCCCACTTCTATGTGGTGAAATTAACCCAATTTACGGGAGATACCAAAACCAACATTATAACATTACTGTTATCTCATCTTAAACAACACTTTGGTTCCTTCTAAGAGACACCTTCCAAGAAGTATTTTTTTCTAGGTTGTTTCAAATTGCTTCTGACCCATCTGTGTTGCGTTTCAATACTCACTGGCTTATAACACAAGGCTGAATCCCTGATCAAGGCCACTACCTGGTGCGTGTAAGAACATATTTAACACCCAACATAGAGTACTTGCTTTCAGTTATATGCTATTTGAGATTCAACCTCAGGACAGTTAGCTATTACTGTAAATAGAAAGCTTGAAATGTCAGTATTAGTTAATGTCACATCATATTATGAAAAGCCACTAAAGCCACTAAATCCAGAAGAAATCAGATATTTGTAAACTTTTTCAAATTAATATCCTTAATACCTTCTTCGTCCATTTTCACACTTGTTTCTCTTTTGAATAATTTTCACCAAAATATACTGCATATGAAAATAATCAGCAGAACAGAAGCTATGACTTCCTAGGTTACTCTTTTGTGACAAAGCATCAGGTAATTAGGTAAGTAATTAGGTAATCATCAGGTTATCTTTCTCTTATTTTTAGCTCCTAATAGCCCTTCAATGTAATTATCAACAAAAATACACCCTAATAATAGTCTAATGTTGAGTAACGGTACTGCTGCCATCCAGTTTTGTGACTGACGTCATGGTAGTCACGTGTCTGCAAAAGGGCAGTAAAGTTCAGCCTAATAATGTAATGCGCATATTATATAAATGTATTAGACAAATGTGTATGACGCTTGACAGATTGGGCTGTTTGTGTCATACTGAGTTGTTCTCTCATAGAATTTTATATTTTTTAGGTGAGTATGAGCAAGCCAATGTGGTATGGCGCTGTATAATCTTCACCTACAAAAGAAAGACATATATATGCTTCTTTTTTCCACATTTTCCAAGGCTTAACCTCCTGAGACAGCATGTCTTCATATGATATATGAAATTGTTTCCCAGCTACATTGTCTATACGTACCAATCTTATACAAGGACCGTTAATTATTCTGCCAAACTTTTTTCTGATTTTAAGTTCATCATATCAAATGTTGATAAAGAGAACAGTGAGGAGAAGTTGCATTTTGCGTAGCACTAGAATTCAGGTCTCAGGAGGTTAAAGTAGCAGACTATGGTTGTTGCTTTCTCTGATCTGAAAATTACTAAAATGTTATTAAGCTTTGTTTATTTTAACTTATTCCTTTCAGCCCTTACTCCATAAAATGAGCCTGTGACTAATAGGTCTATATTTTATTATTTGTTCAGCTCTGTTTGACCCCTGTTTGAGCCATTTTCAAATTAAGTGTTAACAAGATTCTCCCACAGCTGGCTTATGTAAATATTAGTAAAAATGAGGTGAACCTCATTAGTTGATCAATTAAATCATTTTTCATGCAATTTCCTTCAATGCCACATGTTATGTACACTGCCTGTACAAAAAAGTCCCCATTTCAGAATCATCAAATGTTTGGCTACCCAATGTCCAACACATTATTACATTCTGTTAGGACAAAAAGAAAATTAAAATCTGAATGACTTTGATCAATATTGGTGAAGCTGCAATGTAAAGTAATTTTGAAAATAAGAGCATGTCTACAGTGTGATGAGAACTCACAGGACTTGGGCTAAACTCATATCTTATGGTCACACAGAGTTTAGCAGCTTCACCAATGTTGATCACAGTCATTCAGATTTAAAAAATTGATTGTTAGTGAAGGATTTTAGAAAAAAAGACTGCAATTTGCTAGAGAGCGTAAAGATTGGACTGGTGCAGTCGAAAAAGCTTTGTTGATTCCAGCTTGACTCTGTTCCAGAGTGATGGTCGTATACTGTAGTAGCAGTGAGGGCAATCTTATGATCTGGGGTTGCTTTAGTTCAGGTCAGGTGAACAAAGTGGACAGGTGAATGTACTGAATGACCAGGTTGTCACATCAGTGTTTTTTTGTTCTGATGGCAGGGGCATATTCAAGGACTCGCATGGTGAATTCATGTATAAATATCTGTTTCTGTTCCATTATAACATCTGATAGAAGAACAGCTTTTACATGATATATATATATATATATATAATGTTCTATTAAAAAAAGACTGGTGTTGCATTTATAATATATCTTTTTCTCCTTGACCGCATGCCCAGAAGGCAGAAGAACCCAGGAAAGATCACTGAAAGACTCGATATGTGTGGTGCAGATAGCAGCGCCATTTACAGAGCTATAAGCATCATGGTTGTCATAGCTCTTTGAATGGTACTGCCATATGTACTGAACTACCACCACTGTGATCCTAATGCATGAAGCTCATCTCTTCACTTAATATTTAAATGCATGTAAGATGATTTGTTTGTTTTTGCTTCTTGGTTGTACATACACTGCTCAGCATGCCAAGTAAGTATGGAACAAGGGAAGGTTTCATGGCACTTTGGTCCTTACTAAAGTTTACTTTAGCTCCTCATTGCAAAGAATGGGGTTTAGAAAAGGGATTAGTAGATGCAATGTTGGAATCAGTTCTAGCAAGTGGCCTAGAGAAGTTTGAGAAGACATTAAGAAGAAGCGCAAAAAAGATCAAGTTCAGAGTGATGCAGTGGAATCCCATACTGTAGGCTGTGTTGAAGCATATGGTCTTTAAAAATTACGTGCAGATGTATAGGTGTTATTTCTTCTTCACTTTCCTGCAACGAGACACTGGGGAATTAGGACTCTTATTACTTACATGGTTTATGATGTAATCACAACATAAGATAAATCTCATACTTGTCAGACTGGCCCAAACAATCTCAGGGTTGCTTGAACATTCTCTCCCAATACAATGTTCAAGATACTGAACTAAGATATTGAAAAGGAATGCTACTATAAGATTATTGTTAAAATGTTTTAACACTTAGACCTCTAGCAGTTAATACGATATTATCATTGTAATGGTTTTATGAAAACTAGTTTAGTAAATTTATTTGGAATACTGTGACATATAACTAACATATTCATGTCATAAAGGGGGAGTGACTATATGTACATCGAATGCTAAACGCGTACCTGCAACAGCTGCCAAAGTACTTAATGATATCCAGTTCCACATGTTACCAAGCACTTGTGATGCAGAATATGGCATGACCTGTCAATAGCATGCCATGAACATGTCTTGTAGATGATAAAAATCTGGGTCAGACTATTAGGCAAAAGCTGGCATATCATGAAAAATGGCACAGATGTTGACATTGAAAATAAACTTGCTTTCCTGTTTTTTTTTTTTTTTTAGTCTGAGGTTTACAACAGGGAGATCCAGAGTAAAGTGCTGCTCGCAGTTCACTGGTTGACCCTGTCAAGGTTCTGTTGAATAATATTTTCTATCCCCAATATTTTTAGGAAAGGCTTCAAATTCACCAATCAGTGTACTGTTTAATTAAATGTATCTTAAAATAATTTTTATATGAAGACAAAATATGTTGTAAGCTGCTGAAATTTATGGGCTTCCCAAGCACATGACATTTTAGTTTTAGATCCATGTGCTCCTTCTAAATAGGCTTTAGTGCACAGATGTGTTTTATCCAGTTTCAAGCTCTAAAGTGTTTACACTGAGAGAAGCCTGTGGTCTCATCGTGTTGTTATGTGTGGTCGTGTGGTTGCTTAGTGGTATGTGCTCTTTCCACACTGCCCTCATTCAAGCTATACAGGAGAGCTGCAGTCAGTGCTGTGCAAAAGGATGGGCTTAAATAACAAGACTATACATTATACAAAACAAAATATATAATAATAATAATAATAATAATAATAATAATAATAATAATAAAAATAATGATAACAAAAAAAGATAATTAAAAATAATAATAAAGTAAGAGTAATAATAATACAACCTTAATCATCATTTTACTGTGCTTAAGATATACAGAGCCTAATTATACCTCCTCTTATAGCATTCAACATTCGTATGCAAGCATATACAAACACAGCTTACATGTTAACTGAGGCATTTTGTGCTAATATTTCTTACAGTTTTCTGACAGCTTTATTTATTTTAGTAAGCTGACAGCTTGAAGATTACCTCCAGCTGTTACAACTTGCATTTTTCTCTACTGTCCATGAGTATACATAATACGTAATACTTAACTGAAAATAGAAACAAATGTGTCGTGTACTAAAAATACCCAAGTTAAGTTTTATAATTGATAAATACACAGTAGTATATTTATAGTAACTATCTTCATTACTCAAACTGTATAAAAAATAACAGAGGTTAAAAGTTAAAAGCAGGATTGTTCATTTAAGACTGTATGAAATCCAACAGTATAGATAATGTCCATAATTGCATTAATTTCTCATGAAATTTACTTTGTTAATCCACTGAAACATAGAGTTTACAACTTTAATATATTTTAAATTGCACCACTTTGTTGCATATTAATGTTGAGTGTGATAATAATTACTTGCCTTTTTGATGATAATAGGTTTGTGTTTGTGTGCTGCCAGTTTATTTATCTGATTTCAAGGGTACTGTATTTGGTTGATGGTTGTGTGGTCTATCAGGTGGCATAAATTTTAAACCTGACAGAAGGACAGGGACAACCTGTCATTATGTAAATGTCATATAAAAATAACCAAAACTATCAAATTTGTTATAAGGTGCAATCCTTCAGAAAATATACACAGCATTAAAGAAGAAGACAGCATATCAGTGTGTTTTGAGTAAAAAATAAAGTCTGTGGCAGATATTGGTATCTGAGTATTATAGCTTGTGCCCTGTCAAAAAAAACAACAACACACACACACACACACACATAACCCAGCACGTCAGCAAAGTGCAGCAAATGGGCCTGTATTTCAGTAGTCCAAGAAAAGCAGCAGGTTGAAGTGAAGAATCAGTGGCACCCTGTTGGTTAAGTGTGTGTCTGCCTTTTATGGAAGTAATCTCACATACTCAAATATGTGGAGTTGCTCATATAAAAAAAAGTATTTATTTTATTGAGTCAGAAATGTGTTTTTGTACTACCCAGGGTCTGTGCACTACATGTATCCCTTAAGTGCAAAGTAAGTTCAAAATAACATTGCCTGTTTATGTAGTAAATATTTAAATACTCGCTAGTTGAGTGATTTTATTCCATTGAAAATTTGTTGCATTAATATTGTTAGAAAATATATTCCAATCACTACCAAACTTATTAGCTCGGTCATGCAATTATCTAGAAACCAGCCATGCTGATACATGTCAAGAGCAGAGCTTCAGTTAAACATCACAACAGGGAGATAATGGGATCTCGGTGACTTACATAATGGCTGAAGTATTTCAGAAACTGCTAATCTCCTGAAATCTCACATAAAACAGTCTCTAAAGTTTACATAAAATGGTGTGGGGAAAAAGTGGAAGCTCTTGCTGATGAGAGAGAGATCATAGAATAATTGAGAAAACAGTCAACAGAAAGAACACGGATCTCAAATATTACATTTACAGAGAAAAGAAAAGTATGTGCGAATGAGCTGCAACAACCAAATTAGGTTACGCTCCTGGTAGACAAAAACAGAAATTTAAGACTGTTTCAGTGGACACTGAAAAATACAAGGCAACGTTTTTTTTTTTTTTTCTTCCAGTATTCGCCTAACGATGGCCATGCCACGGTCACTGCAGGCACATTTTCTTTTTTATTTTGATATTCGATGTTAACATTAATTGAAGCTCTTATTTCTAGCCGTATGATCTGATACATTATTCTGTTGTCACATGATGATTGGATGATTGCATAAATGAGCAGTGGCTAGTAAATGGTATTGTTTTTATTTCGTTTAACTGAACTGTTTTTCAAGCGCATGCAGCTGGAAAACTACAAACAGGTGAAAGATTCGATATGTTGTGAAAAGATCTGCAGATAGAGATCTATAAGCAGACTCTGTTCTGTCTCTATTCAAGAGACACGATTGATTTCCAGAAGTGACATTGAGGTTTATATTCTGCCTCCTGCTGTATCCGTTTCTGTGAAACCTTTTTGCTGCTCTTACTCTATAAGGCGAAAAGCGTGAGGCACTGGGAGTCCTAATCATGTAGCAGTGTCCTCTCTACCTGCTGGAGTTTGTTGTCATGGTAAACACATCTGCCTATGTGAGGGTTTTCTTCAGCTTTCTGCCATGTGCTGAGCTATTTTTGTCATGTTAAGGAAATGATTCAGAACTCCTCACTGCTGTCTATGTCTAAAGCCTGGCGTTGACTATTCCTCAACGCAGGCTTTTAAGCATTTATCACAATATTAGGCCTGGTTTATTCACTAAAAATTAATCAAACATGCCTTACACAGTCCTCTTGTCCTGCTCTTCGTCTATCATGCTGTATGAAGAGTAAACCCCTTAGGTAAACACTAGCACTCTTCTTTCCTCCGTGGGCCTCCTTGTACTTTTTCACTTCTGTTTTGCTGTCTCCTGACATTTCCTTCATGCACTCCAACTCTACTCTCCATTTCAGATAAGGAACAATATGTTTGTGCGATATCTCGCACCTTAAATACTCCAACCTTTTATCTTTGCACACATGTAACATCCAGTATTGGTAAAGAAATTGTTATTAACACAGATTTCTCACTGCAGACTCTTCACGGTAAAGATCAGCAACATGTCACTCTATGAAAGATGCAGTTTATTTGCAGTACGGCCTTCAGAGAGACAGAGAACAGAGTGTTAGGCTCATGTCTGGTGTATCTCTGCCAACTGATCTGATGGAAAGAGGTTATATTAGGTACAGGACAAAGCAGGTTGGTATGAAGTAGACAGACTGGGAAATGTGATTTTATTCCAGACAGTGTGGAAATGCCTCCACCAAAAAGACTGACCGATAGCAATCGACAGCTGTGAGACTACACTAGGCGTAGTTATTAAATATGCTGTTTTATAATAACACCAGGATCAAGTCATAGTCTGAAAAAACACACACACAAACAGCTACATTGAGGAAGCGCTGACAGAGTCCAGAATACAAACTGCTGTACTGTATGTGAGGGTATGAGCGCTTGCTTAGGAAAGTCTTAAGGTTGAAAGTGATTTTATCTCTGCCTAGTGCCAAGTACAAAACATTTAACATTAAGTGCAATAATTAAAATGTCATAATAATGCAGTATTTGTGTGATAAAGAACAGAGAAGTAGAGCAGATTCAGACTTTTAGCAACATCAAAATCTGTGTTTCAGACTGAAGCAAAATCAAACATGGTTAATTAAACAGTAGCTTTCTGACTCTCAAGGCATTGTTTCTGAAACATAGGCATTTTTATTTGCCTTGTGCTGTTAGTTGTACAGACCAGTTTGTTGTTTGTTTAATCTGTGTTCTCCACAATCAAGGCACAAGTCTGCGCTGTGAACTTCCCAATCGCTGCAGTGATTTCTGCTGCATTAAATAAACAAGGAAATGATGTGTGTGGATGTGTGTGGCTTCTTGCTTTATTCTAATTTTAGAGACAGACAGAAGGGTGATGTCAGACATGTTTGGCATGCGCACCAGCGTATTATACTGATATTTGGCATACTAATGTTTCAGTCCAAATCTCACTAGCCCTCAGTGTTGTAATTTATGTTGAAACCATATGTTGAAGTGCTTCCGTACAAGAGACCTTAAATATTTGTGGGAATTTTCCAGTTCCTGCTTGTTGCTGACAATAGCCATTGCTGTTTTTTGACAGTCTGCTTAGGGGGAATGGTTTCGAGATAAACAGGAAGCTACTTAAGCAGGAACGATGGCTTGATTAAGTTCAAGTTGCACCTATAATTGCACCTCATGTAAAGCAAGTTGTTGTTTTTTTTTACCCCTGTGCTTTACTCTATTATATAACATGATATGATATGCAGTATTGTGACCAGCTTAATCTAGTGAAAATAGTCTATCCATCTGTAAATAGCGCAGGATAATACAGTCGGTTTATTATAAACAGACCGTCCATTCCTGATTCAGACTCTGCTGAAATGAGTCTGAAGCCCTGATGCGGGCAGCCGTACATCTCTCAAAATGAGTTTGAAATAGATCGCCACCTTCCCACTGATAAGCTTGAAATTGCAGATGGTATCATGTTATGGAGTAAGTTATCTCAGGCCACCTCATCTGGCTTAATCCCAAACCCTTCAGACTTCCCCTCTGTTTCTGCACTTTAGATTGCACGTCTTCGCTCTCACTGACATAACAAAGCGAGTATCACACACTGCATCACAAGTCAATTCTCCGAATAGATAAGAAAACCTTATAAATTAGATTTTGAAGACCACACAGTTCCTTTTCTCCTCATTCTACCTTTTTGTTTAACATTTTCATTCTGTAATATAATGATTAATGATTTTAAACAGATCATTAAAGCTGTTTAATGATCTTCTATTCAATTAGAAAGGCAGATTATAAGTCATATGCTATAGGGCTTATAAAAAATAAGTCATTATAATAATGAAAAATGGATGCCTGCTTTTGCTACCAGTGTATAAGCCTGGAACAGCTGACTGATCATCAGTTTGGGTAGTACTGTAGCAGCCTTTTCTTGGTTCTGCTTGTTTTCCTTGTAAAAAAGCCAGCGTTATGTGCGTCATGGAGATAACAGTGCTGATTGTTTTCTCCCTCAAGTGCAGTCCTTTTTAAAATGGTTCCCGAAAGGTCTGAGATTACAAGACAGCCTAATAGTAAAATGGTTGGGGTTTTATTTGTTTGTTTGTTTTTAATTGATTTGTAATTATGTGGAGATTTTTTATTAGGATCTTAAATGTATGTGGGCTATTACGTGTCCTGCTGGTTTGCACTACACTAAATAATATCATCTGAAGACTAAATAATATCTTCCAAAAGGATAAATAAGTAATACGCTGAGGATTTAACACTTTATTATTCATTGATTAATGTTAAAGAATATTATTCAGTAAGTATTTTGTTATTAAATAAAGGAATATAGTGGTTTTAATAGATAAAATGAAACAGGTCCTGGGTGTTTAACGGGTCACTTCTGTATTTGGTCCTAGACCAAATACATATATCCGATACCTGGTCATGCAATTTAACTAAGAACAGGCGGAATTCCTGGACGTTTTAATGTCATCAGTCAGCGTGTTTTAACCCAGATGGCGTATTCATGTGCACACCATGCCATTTCCAAGGACAGGTGCGTCCACATTAGAGTCAGATAAACGTTAGCTGTAATTATGAATGTGAAATGGAAATGCAAATGGAAATGCAAATCTGATCTGTCCAAAAGAAAATCTGAATTATACAATCGATGTGGCTTGTAATATGAATGTAGCCTAAGAGTTCATTCTCTGGCATTAATCAAGTGCTAAGCTATCGGGAATTTTTCTGTTACACCTTTGAACCCTTGCTTTCAATCTGACCTTTTCATGAGTCTCTTCGACTTATTGTAGTGTGTATACACAGTGGGTCTGTAAAAGCTGTCAGTCTACTCAGGAAGAGCTTTAGGTGAGTGTGCCTGAAATGAATGTGATCTTTCAGACAAACTGAATGAACAAGAGCAGAGCAAATCCCTAGAAAGCTGTTCCCATTATTCCATGGCAAAAGAAGCTCCCTGGAGAGAGATGAATGTGCTTCCTACACTTTGGCTCCATTGTACGTATAGCCCACAACAGGTCTTTGAAAGCCCAAAATAGCAGATTTCAAATAATGATGGGGGAAAGTGTGAGCGGACGAAAGTGCAAACAAATCGGTAGCACTTTCTTTTTCCTCCTCTTATTTTTCTCCGTGCCTCTCCATTTCTTTTCCTTCTGTCTGTTTCCTGCTCTCAGTCAATGTTAAATCACATGTGGGATTTGGTGATACACAGCAGCTCACACAATCCACAGGATGAAGAACGACCCAATCCTTAACCCTATTTATGCTTCGGCCACTGAAGCCTCGTAATATTCATTATTTAAATAAGACAAATGTGTTTGATTAAAATGTGTCGCCGGCACACAGTCTCTCAACAAACCACAAATGTTCACAAAGTTTTAAAAAAATGTGTAATGTTTAGACTGGATAGTTCAGCATGTTTATAACAGTTCCGCATTGTATTGGAAAATTGGACATTTCAGGTGAGATCCATTTATAAGCGACTTTAGAACGGCGTTTCCTCAGACTGACGCTTGGTTGTGTTGAATAAAGCCACTACAAACACTGAGTAAAAGAGCAGCAACGTGGCAACAATTCTGCCTTCGGATTGCTGGATCGAAAAGAGTTATTTCCTTTAGGAATCCTGGAATATTAATGAATCTGAAGTGCATGTGCATGACAGGAGTAATTTTTAGTTTGTTCATTTTTATATTGATTTTTGGAATTGAATGCATCGCCACAACAGAGGTGGGCAAAGTACACAAATCCTGTACTTGATTAAAAGCAAAAACCCCAAGTAAAATATTACTTAAATAAAAGAAGACATCCTCCATTTGCGTTTCTACTTGAGAAAATGTACTTACTTTCACATCAGAGAATACTCTCTCTCTCTCTCTCTCTCTCTCTCTTTCTCTCTGCTTCCATCTCCACATAGTATTTCAAACACCTGCTACATCATTGAGCATTTCATGGAGGGAATACAAATCACACAATTATGTATAATAGTGAGAAGGTGGCGATATTACCGCTTCAGATACTACCTACGACTGTGATTATGTAATGCAGCGTCATGCACAAATGAAGTGAAGTAGAAAGTACAGAAATTTGTTGTAGTATATTGTGGATTTAAAAAGTATTGTTAATAAAACCAAGTACATAAATAAGAAAACTGTATTTAAGTACATTAACAAAGAAAGTGTACTTAATTACCTTCCATTTCTGAACCATAGAGAGAGGAATTTTCATTTTTAAGGAAAAGAGCAAATGGCTGTATAATGTTTCGTTCTCCTACTCTGCCCCAGCAAACACATTACATCCAGGAATAGCAGCGACTGTGCTACACATAGTCCTTGCTGTGTATATATAAACCATGGTTAGTGATGTTCCAGCTTTAATAACATTCCGGGAGCTATAGTACTTTCTGGCTTTTTTTTTCAATAATTAATCTATCATAATGTTTTTTTCTAGATTAAAGGTTATATTAATAGTCGCATAAGCATTGAGGGAAAATGCCACAACAAAACCTATGAGACTTGTGTCTGCAGGTCAGATTTATTAAGTTACAAGTATGACTCGTCATTTCCCCGGAGTGTACAGTGTTCTGTATCGCAGAATGTCTGCCTGCATTAAATTCATATCTGATTTTATAAATATGTAATATCCATGGAAGCACTGACAAAAGGCATGTGTTGCTCTTGAAACTGGCCACAGACTCTGAAGATCCCTAAATTATTTAAGACCTTTAAGAAAGTAAGACTTTTTGAACTACTACAGTTGGACGTTTGGAGTCCTGTTAGTGTTCTGCCATGATGTAACAGGGGGACATTGCTGGTGCAGTCACGATGATTTATAACAGGCGAAATAAAACATTCTCAACTGTGAGAACGAACAGCTTCATTGAGCATTTTAAATGATGATTAATATCATACTACTGAGAACTTCAGTGGAGAAATAGTGGACGCAGCAAATGCTGGGCCAGAAGATTGCCTCAGTTAGTTGTTGATCTATAAGATGACAAACACAAAGGGAATGAAGGCAGCATCGGTATGAAATTTAAAGCTTTTCCTTTATCCTTATCTGTTTAAGCAGCCTGCATAGATGAAGAGGTGAGAGAGTTGGATATACTGAAGGACTAAAGTGCTGCTGATATCAATCTCTTTTGAATGAGATGAATTGCTGCTGGTGCCAGTATTGTGGGTAATGTACATTAGGAAACCATTAGCCAAAGTGAAAGTTGTTGATGGAAGACACTTAAACCAACAAGACAGCTCAGAACTCATATATACATCAGTCAAATAGGGTGGGATTTTTCCTTTATGAAGACCTTCATGCCCATGGCAGTTAACAAACTAGAAAAACAGGATTAGGGCTTTAATTGTGTCACTATTCTACCGTGGGATTAAACATACAGTATGCTTTTTAAAGCTGTTTTAAGACCTGTGGTGCTCACTGAATTTTAGTGCTACATTAGAAGAACTGTGATCCTGTTTTATCTCCCTAGCTGACACTGTCCTTTTCGGTAAAAGCCTCAGGAACTCATGAGGCATATCTATTCCATGCTTGAAACTATACCCTGTGTTTAAGTCTACCACAAATTCTGTTGTGTGTCATATAATAGTCCTTACTTGTAGTGCTCCCAATTTTCCGGTGCTGAAAATAGTGATTACGGTGCCATTTTGAACGCACCAGGAGTGGGTCGGCCGTGGGATATAGGAGACCTGTCGGTGTTTTCAATACACTTGCAATTCACCTCATACCCTGCTCCATTAAAGTGTCATGACTCTCACTGCAGTTTTCTGTAATGAAACACCAGAGCCGCTCACTCGAGTGGGAGAGAAGACCTTGCACAGCTCAAAAAAAAAAAAAAATCAAATAATGTGTGCACTTATTATTTTGTGTTTTTTTTTTTTTCCAGGTACTCAGTTCTGCACAATGGAAACAACGGCGAACAGGAAAAACTGACAGTGCACAATGACACAGAGTCGCAGGAATCCTGCTTCTGACCACACTTCATCAGGGCAGAAACTGGAAGGAGCCATCGCTCACCATCAGCCCCATCGCACCTGTAGCGCAAACTCACACAGGGGGGGTGTGGGAGGGTTTGTTCAGGGACAGATAACTGAGTGGTGGACGGAGCTGAGTTTTATGCTCCAGAATGTTGTGAACAATGTTGCCAAAGGTATTTGATTTGTATTTAATGATGTAATTATTTCTTATGGTTAATGACCAGATCCGTTACAGATTTCTGCTTGTTGACTATTATTAATCATAAACTATGATTTCACGAGCATTATTTGTGATGAATATTTCAGCCGAATTTACAATCAGGAGATCCTTTCTACTGCCCAGAGGTTGCATAACAGCCATCACACTGTGTTCAATTATATTGGTTTTAATCTGAGTCTGATATTGCTCATACAGTCACACTTGTTTTGTTTTTTTGTTGTTGTTGCTGTTGTTGTTTTTTCTGTTTGTGTTTACCGTATGTGTAAAAAAAATAATTAAGACACATAAGAACATAATACCCTGCGAATAGTTTATACAACAGAACATTTTGATCCAGTTATTTTAACAGTACTGATAGATACAGTATGCACCAACTGATGTAAGAGAAAATGTGCCTTTGGGTGAAATTGAGAGTAGGAAAATACATTCACGAACCTGTGATCTTTAAAACATTAGTAAAAGATTTACACTACATAGACTTAGTCCTTAGAGGCTCATAATGGATCCATAACTGAGGTACAGGAATGATGGTTTCCTCTTTAAATCCATGTTTTTGTGTTTTTTGTTGTTGTTGTTGATGTTGTTGTTTGTTTTACAGATGAAATAGTCCCACTCAGAAATCTGAGCATGAACATCTCGCACGTTAGCTATGTTCATTTGCTTGGCATCCTTCATTGGAGGATCCCTCTAATAAGAGTGCATCCCACATGTCCTACTCATCATACATATCCAGTCTTCACGTTTAATATCCGTGTGCTTTGAACATTATATTGCCTTCATAAGATTCATTCTGATCATCAATCTGACCATTCTAAGAGATGTTCTGTAATAGAGTCTCTTATTAGACATCACTGATCTAAAAGAAACAGCAAAAAAAAAAAATTTAGGTGTCAGCTTTTCTCAGCAAAAAAAGTATTTTCAGATGAAAGACTTCACATGAGTCATTAATGTTTCCATACAGATGCATAGAACGCAAATGGAAAACCCTTAAAAAAAAAAAAAAAAAAAAAAAAGCATTCCCATTATGCTTTGGTTTTAATAACCTCTACTGCAATGGATGCACTTAGAGCACTTTTAAAAGATATTGATGGTACCTTTCATAAATAATACAGTATTCTGGTTGCTAATATTTGACCAAATTTTTAACAGAAGAATGAGGAAAAGTCCTTTAATGTGACAGTTTGTTGAAGTGTTAAGTATTGTGCTGTGGTGTCATTTCGGAAGAAAAAGAGAAGGAAGCTTCACATGAACAAGCAGCTTGCTGTGCCCTGCTTACACTCTGTACCGCTAAATGTTCTCTGATCAGGTGGAAAAACCCTCGTAGTGTGCTGTCTCCTTTTGCCGCCAAAGCTAAACCCATTCACAGGTGAACAGCAAAAGATATCATTTTCAGTTTTTTTTTTTTTTTTTAGCAGTATATGCTGAAGGTCAGAGCTTGGTGTACAGGTTCATTATGATTTAGCTGTAAATAGGAATATTTTTATGCAAGGAGTAGTGCTGTGTGTGAACCCTTGCTTCGGTACCCAGGCATTATTTTTGCAGATTAGTGAAACATCAGTGCTGGATTGCACAGGTGCAGGCAGAGATACTCGTACGAACGCGTGAATGGTCACAACCAACGTGAACTACTACAAGTTATTCTTAGAATAAACTCTCAGAAATTACTGGCAGGACATCAAACAGAATTTAATATTGACTGTGAAGCTCGGAAATTAACTGAAAAACAACTATGTGTTTAATGGGAATGTAGTAAAGCATTTAATTAGATTTCTTATTTTCCAGGGCGTTCGGGTAGAGAATGCGAAATGCCCCAAGATGTCATAGGAATTGGCGTAGTTTTAACAGTACGCTCTTCACTTCATAGTACTCAGGATGAGTAGGTGCGACATCAACCTCAGAGTTACCCAAACAGGCCTGACAGCTGTGTATTAAAAAATGATTTTCAGGGGATGTTAATTAACAACAAGCAGTCTGGAAAATTATTTTAATGCTCCTGTTCCACTCTGATACTCCAGGCTTTTTAATTATGTAGCACCGGGTTGACCATGAGTCACTGAGCATTCAGCAATTTTAGTAGCAGATGCAATCGTGGGAAAAAAAAATTATTCATAAAAATCATCATCAGTCCCATACTTTTACCAGTCGGTGTGAAGTTTGCCGATGAGGATTTGTTTTGTGTGTGTGGAAAGATTTGCGCAATGGCTGCCAGGTACTTATCTCAAGTCAGCAATGCAAGTTTACCGAATTGTGCTCCGCAGTTCTCTGACTCTCTGGTCTTCTTAATGGTGACGTACTACAGCGATGTTAGAATGTGACATAAACGCTGGAGTAGGCATAAGGAACGAACAAGGATACGTCTGCGATGTGTCCTTGTCGTAAAAAGATCAATTCTAGGTATTGTCATATCGGTCCTTCTCTCTTACACACAAACACACACACACATATACAAAGCACCACACGAACACCACTGTGTATGAAGCCCTGATGGCAGAAGATCTAAACATGAATGTGTTGTAAATCTCTCCCTAACTTTTGTAAACTCAGTATTTATTTTGGTGGATATAAAGATTGATATTTTTCATGTAAGGCTTCTCTTTCAGGGAGCTATGTGGATTACTTTTTCTGTTGCTATGTGACAGCTCTAATACATGATTATAATTAAAGATGATGGAAAATAATGTAAAATGTGTGGCAACTGCTTCGTTTTATACTCCGCTTCATATTATTTCCGGTCATTAAACTCAATCATGTAGCTCTCAGCACTCGGCAACTAAGGAGATATTTTTTGTACAGATGTATTCATGGAAAGCTCAGGGCAGCTGATCAGTGCAGCATTTGTCTTTCACAGACTATACTTTTTTTTTTTTTGACGATACAGGATGGCATGGTGGTGATCGCAGGAAGAGCAGAAGACTTCTCCATATGGATTTACTTTGTGTTTGCAGGCACTGACGGACGCGAACACAACTTGCTTCCTAAACATGTGCTCGTCAGACTAAATACAAAGCCACAATCGAGATGGAGTCAAAACAACATGCAGCTGAAAATGCAGGAAGTCTGATCAGTATTCTTTTGGGGGGGTTTTCATGCTCATTATTATGTTTTTTTCCTCACCCGTTCCCCTTCCCGAGCTGTCACCAGTCTTTCACTCCTTTCATCAAGCATGGTGTAGTTTACATTTAGGCTGCTAGACCACGCAGATGTGTTGCATATACACCAACCAGCCACTTCATTAGATGCACTTGTTCAGCTGCTCTTTAACACAAATATTTAATCGGCCAATCACAAGGCAGCCACTCAATGCGTTTAGGCATGTAGACATGGTCAAGGTCAGCTGCTGAAGTTCAAAGCGAGCATCAGAATGGGGGAAGGAAGGTGATTTAAGTGACTTTGAACATGGCATGGTTGTTGGTGCCAGATGGCCCTGCCTATTTCTGAAGATGCTGATCTACTGGGATTTTCACGTACGACCATGTCTAGGGTTCATAGAGAACGGTCTGAGAAAGCGAAAATATCCAGTGAGCAGCAGTGCTCTGTGTTGTTGATGCCAGAGGTCCGAGGAAAATGGCTGGTCCGAACTGATAGAAAGGCAACAATAGCTCACATAACCTCTCGTTATAACCAAGGTATTGCAAAGAGCATTTCTGAACACATCTATCCTTGAATCAGCAGAAGACCACACCGGGTGCCACTCCTTTCAGCTAAGAACATGAAACTGAGGTTACTGTTCACATAGGCTCATCATAGTTTGAAAAACAAGACTGGAAAAACATTGCCTTGTCTGGATTTCTGCTGCAACATTTGGATAGTACAGTCAGAATATTGGTGTAAACAGCATGAAAGCATGGCTTCATCATGCCTTGTATCAATGGGTTCAGGCTGGTGGTGGTCGTGTAATGGTGTTATGGATATTTTCTTGGCACAATTTGGGTCTCTTATACCAAATGTCACAGCCTACCTGAGTATTGTTGCTGACCAGGTCTGTCCCTTTTTGACCACAGCGTTCCACGCCATGTCAGAAAGCTAAAATTATTTCTAACTGTTTATTTAACATGACCATAAGTTCAATGGCTCCACAGTCACCAGATCTCAATCCAATAGAGCACCTTTGGCATGTGTTAGAACAAGAGATTCACATCATAGATGTGCAGCGGTGACACAAAACATCATAGCCGGTGAGTGTAAATTTGCTCATTTGTCCTCAAAACCTTCTGTGGAGCCGAGTTGATCCATGAACCCTATTGCACCAGATCTTATTAGAAGTTTGGAAAAATGAAAATGAAAATCATTTATTTTTAATCGATTCCAAAATTTCTGTTTCTTTTGAGACTTACCTCATTAACTGCAGGTTAATCATTCCTTGTGCAGTTTTTCAAATGTACTTTGGGTTCTACATGATAAATGACAACTAAGGTCCACATATTTAATCAGATGTTATAACATAATTCCTGGAGAGTGATTTATTTTTATGAAATGAACAAATAAATGCAGAATGAATGAATACTTGAATCAATAAAAAAAAAGGCCATTTATAATGTTGTTTAGGGCGCCTATAGTTTTGACATGCATGCTTTTAGAGAAAATGCTTTTATTCAAAATATATGGATTATTTTACATATAGAAAATATATAAAGTTTTTTTTTTTTAATATTCCTTTTGGAACAAGTTGAGTGGAAAATGGTAATACTTGTGTTTACTAATGAATACACACTAACACAGTCAGGGCCATAAGTATTTGGACAGTTGTGTTAAGTCTGGTACTTTTTAATCTTTTCAAAATAAATATAAGAAAATTTTATAGAATATATTCAAATACAGTTTGTATTTGCCATTAACAAGTATATCCTTGTTTGCTTAAAAAAAAGAAATGCACGGTTATATCATTTTTCTTTTTTTTGCTTTTTCGAATACCTCTTTGCCAAGTGTGTTTTCTTCATTCACCTTCACAATGCCTTCATTTCACTTAAAGTTAGATACGGTAACATTATGCTTTCCATATGATTTATAATATCACCTTATGGAACTTAACCAGATGTACAGTTGTTGTACAATGATGAATAATGGAAGAACAGACAGCAGACTCAACTCTAAAAAAAGAACACAGTGGAAAAAAGGTTATATGGTGCTTTAGTTAAAACACAGACAAGGGTTGAAAAAAGAGTGATGAGTGGCTTGAGTATGACCTAGATAATTGCGCAGACATAGTCTCTCTGCAATAATGAATTGCACATTTGTTCCAATGATGGAAAACCCCAGTCAAAAGCTTGGACACACCTTCTAATTCAATGTTTTTAGTGATTTATTTCCTACATTCTAGAACAGTATTGGTTCGCATCAAGCACCATGATGAAATGCATTTTGACCAGTTTGATATGCATTCAATACCTGCACTTTGCCGTCATCATGTAATACTGAAGTAAAACTAAAACTGTTAGAGAAGGAGTAAACTGTAAGGTTTGTGCATTGTTTATATGTATATATAAACATATTTATATATGTATATAAATATACATACAGTATAAGTAAATACCATTTCAATTGTAATTAAAAAGGTTATGCACACACCAAAACCATTTTTTTCCTCGATCTACTGTAATCTGCTACCAAATCAAAGCAACCAACATATTATTGACACTAAAGTGCAAACTAAAATAACCATAAACACAACAGCAGAGTGATTTTCTCCATTGTGACAAAACTATGGGAGGTGGATTTGTAGTGTTTTGAAAAAAAAAGAAGAAGAAAAAATCACACCAAATTTAACCCAAACAATTTTGACATCCGATGTTGTTATTTCTGTTTCTTAATACTCAAAGAAATCATGCTTCATTTCTCTCAAACATGCAAAAAATGGAGTTATCTCACACTGCTGTCAAAGCACAGAGTTGAGCAGTAGAGAATTGCAGTTTATGGATTAACAGCATCTGTCTGGCATTAGAATTTATAGGAACGTTCCAGCAATTAGCACAGAATATAAACTGCAGCCACTGCTAACACACACGTGCTACATTTGTTACTGACAATCACGGTATATAATCATGAATGTATGCACTTTATCATTATAAGGCATTACTGTTTTTTTTTTTTTTCCCCCAGTAAGGCATTACTGATTATTATGTAAATTCTCAGGGCGTGCCATTTGATGTCTCAGGGCTTCGTTTCATCCCAGGTGCTGAGTTGCAGAGGTGCTGTTATCTGAATGAGCTGAGAAATGTCTTTCTCTCCTGATTGCTATTTGAAGTGCCTTGCTGAGTTAAGTGCTCGCTCATCAGCCTTTCTCCGAAAGCCTCTGGCCTTTTTATTTAGCTGTGAAAAAGCCAAAAATCTTAATTTTTTCTTTCACTCTGAAATGTCAAGTGTTATAATAGGCTTTGTGCATAGTGTGATCATTGCTAATTACACCACTGAGCAGACCTCTTTTTAGTCACTTTATCACACAAGACAATTCACTGTTGCAATTATTAGCATTTTCAGCATCAACTAGCCATGCTGCTCATTAAGAACTGCCAGGCTCTCCGGTTGCACTTTAAGTGTGTTTCCTTTACGTGAGGTTTCTTTGTTTACTTGCAGTTTTTCCTCACTTGATACGACACATGCTTCCAAACCAAAATCAGGGCTTCTTACTATACAGTAAGAATTTCTCATTTCAGGCGAAAGAATATCATTTACCTTATGTCCCATAATATAATTTCCTCTCCCTGGGAATAAGATAGTAATTAGGGAATAATTGAGAGTAGAATTACCTGCCTTGCTCTTGCCACAAGAATCCTCCATGGCGTACTCTGCTATATGGGATTTAAAGATCGTTCATCCAGGAACCACTTGTGACCATAGATTCCAGTGTGGGAGGATGACTTTAATAATGATATAACCTCAAGCAATAGCTGAGAGGCTTTTACACTCGACTTGTGCTGTAGGCTGCTGTCTAGTGAATTTTTAGAGAAAGCATTTAATATGCAGCGTTCGATATGGCAGCTCATTTTATTTATTCAGCTGTGTTTGAGCTAATATCATTATCCATAGCTGTCAGGTTTCAGGAACATTTACACTAACTATGACTAAAAAAAATTGGAACCAGAAACGCAAAAAGACAAGAAATTAGTCGAAACAATTTGGAAAGTGTAAAAAGGGATATGTTGGTGAATTCATGATACCCTTTTCCTTTTCCCAATCTTATTAAAATATAACTTATAATGGGTACAATAGTACAATACACCCAGCAGTCATAGCATCAAAAAAATTTACATTACAACCTCCTAGGTTTTGGGTTCCCCTTGTGCCAACGGGGGGATACATGCATGGCTCCACAGGGCATCTGGAAGTTTGCTGTTGTGTCTGCCACTAGGATGCTGGCAAGAGATCTTTAGGATGCTGTGAGTTGTGGGGTGGGACCTCCATGGATCGGATTTGTTTGTCCTGCACAAACCATGGGCACTCAACCAGATTGGGATCCGGAGCCTTGGGTTCTTTGCCTGCTGGACCCCATACTGGGCATCTGGTATCTTTCCGTTTAGCATGTTCAGCATCGACCTTTTGGTGATTTGTTCTGCATTGGCTTTTCTGTGGGATTGGACTAAGCAGGCTGGCCTTGGTTTGTAGACTGTGTTGGCTATTTTAGATTATTTGCCATAAAACAGGCCCCTTGCTGTGGCAGAACACTTTTAAACTAGCCAATCTGGCAACCTTTTCACTAATAGTCCTGTTGGCTACTCCTCCTTAGCTAGACCAATTTTTGACCTAATGGGCTTCTATTAGCCTTTATTGGTGAGTGGCTGATATAAACAGCGGATGTAAATGGATGAGCTTCCACTGCTTCTATTTCTATGTAGAAAATATTAATTAATTGTCTACACCACTCATCCTGTACAGATTGGGGGGTTTGGGAAGTTTATCTCAGGAACCTTTTAATAACAGAGTATGGAGCCAGCACACACCTTCACATACTATGGGCGATCTGGACACACCGATCAACCAAGACCGGACACCTTTAGACTGTGGGAGGAAGCCGGAGTACCCAGAGAAATGCGTCAGGGAGAACATGCAAAATCCACACAAACAGAGACTGAAGGTGGCATTTAAACCCCAAACCCTGGAGGTCTGAGGTCATTTTTGTGGCCACTTTTGTGGCCACTTCTAAAGAAGCTTACAACTTTAAAATGGATGACAGCTTTCAGTTCACCCACAAGTGCTGAAAAGTGGAACTGCACACAAGCCACTACAACCATCAGTTCCAGTTGTTTGATCTCTTTATTAATGTGGAGGATATTCATCAAGTTTTTCAAAGTAAGTTCTCATGCTGTTTTACGGTCCCAAGACAGTACTTTGGTCTACTACTCAATTAA
Source organism: Clarias fuscus (assembly GCA_030347435.1). Taxonomy (NCBI): domain Eukaryota; kingdom Metazoa; phylum Chordata; class Actinopteri; order Siluriformes; family Clariidae; genus Clarias; species Clarias fuscus. The sequence goes on along the minus strand of CM059214.1, from coordinate 25,288,551 downwards.
TTGTTATTGTTTTTGCTTTATGGGTCAAAGATGTGGCGGCATGGTGGCTTAGTGGTTAGCACTGTTGCCTTGCACTCCAGGGTCCGAGTTCGATTCCCGCCTTGTGGTCTGTGTGCATGGAGTTCTCCCTATGCTTGGTTGGTTTCCTCCCACAGTCCAAAGATATGCAGGTTTGGCTAATTGGCGTTCCGGAGGCCCTACCATGATCATAAAAATAGGAATAAATACAATCGTCCCTATTGACCTCCATTGCCAATAGTTGAACTACAGAGGTTCCTAGATGAATGGATAAAGCGATAGCTAGGGAGGCCAATCTGAGCCTTTTTTTAAAGATTAAAGATTAAAGCCAAGGCTTGCATCACCAATATATATTGTAAATGTATTTATCATTTGTGTTTCTCTCATATACAGTACCACCAAAATCCTTTAAGAACACCAAACAAAAAAAATACAGTTGACCACAGACACAGGCTTTACAGTTTTTTACAATCCCTATGACAGTTTTTTCAATACATTTAACAAGTTTGCTAAACTCTTAACGCACCAACACACCTAAAACACACAATCGGCAAAACGGTTAATTTCATGCTCAAAATCACACATTGTAAACTAAACCCCAAAACTCCTTTTCAAAATACAATAATAAACTAACACAATACACTATGTCTAACAAAACACTGCAAACATGTTTTAAAATCAAATAATTATTCAAAACACTAACACATGCTCTCTTCCAACAGGAACATTTAGTCAATCATAACACAATGACAAAAAAACACTATCATCAGCTGAAATTACAGAAACTGCATTATTTTATGTGTCAGGTCTGCCCTTATATTTGAAGCCTCTCTACATTTTTGTTTTGTTGAGTTTAGTAAATGCATGCATTTTGTTTCTTTTGCTGCAGAAATTCAATACAAAAAATGTATGACCATCTCAGAATAGCTTTATAAATTGTACAGTTTAGGTAAAAAAAAAAATACAGACACAGAATTACTGCAGTACAGACTTTATTTGCAAAAGGACATTACTGCAAGATATACAAACACAAAAAGCACCGGAATTATAATAAAAAAACAAAAACAAAGTAATCTTCTATTCTGCCCGGTCTTCTGCATTTGGCCACATTTGGCCGCATTTGGCCACATGTCTCATCCACATCACACCTGATATCTTCTCTGGCAAGGCATCATGGGAAGAATCTTTTGGCATGCCGTATCCACCCCTGGCAGTGTTCAGCTGTGATGTCTTGACATGCAGCATCCATTGCATCCAGGAGGGACATTTGGTCATGTGGACTGTTACGACCCTTGGCGGTCTAGGGGAATACGGGTCGCACATTTAAATTTGTGAGACAGTGGCAAGTTGAATTCCCAGCACGGGTAGGAACCAAAGTGATGACCAACCAAATATTTTTATAACAAAGGATGTTTATTTACATGAACACAAGAAGTAGTACCAAGTGAAATGTTTTGAAATTAAAAGAATTGGTACTAATAGAAAGACTGGCAATGGGTACGGCTGAAAATAAACCCAAAACCCAGGCTAACTAAACACTTTTTTCCCGCCCATCTAATCTCCTCTAAAAATAAATAAGATAAACAAAACACCCTAGCTGGCTACACTACCTAACTCAAAAAGGAATACATAGGTTGGCACGCACCCTCTTCCCTAGTGTATCTCTAGACAGTAAGTTACCTAGATGTTGAAATGTATGCCATATGGCTTACTTCCCTGAACCAGTCTCTCAAACAAAGTGTAGCCCAAACAAAGTGAGTCGCAAGACTGCCTCCAAGTCCTAAAACAGTTCCTTAAAAGCCAGCTGGTGGATGAAGATTGGTTGAAGTACCAAGATGTTCAGCAGCCAATCAGAAGAGTGGAATGACGGGATTGGTTGAGGTAATGGGATGTGCAGCAGCCAATCAGAAGAGTGGAATGACGGGATTGGTTGAGGTAATGGGATGTGCAGCAGCCAATCAGAAGAGTGGAATGACGGGGTTGGTTGATGTACTGAAACTTAAGCCAACCAATCAGAAGCAGCAACAATGGATGGAACCACTAAGAACCCTGAAAAAAAGGAAAAGGGCAACAGACAACCAAAACAACCATCCAAATATGTTCTGGAACGTAACATGGACGATGGTCAAAAACCTTCCATCTCCAGGCTGAGAAAAACTCCTCAATAGGGTTGAGGAAAGGGGAGTAAGGGGCAAGGAAATGGGACATCATCCTTGGATGGGTGTCAAACCAGGCTGTGACTGCACGGGAATGGTGGAAAGCCACATTGTCCCATGTGATAACATATATTGGCAAGTGGTCTCCCACCTGTCCCCTTTCTACCTCTGGCACCTTCTAACTTTCTTTCTTCCTTTTTTCCTTCTTTCTTTCTTTCTTTCTTTCTGTTCCTAGATGGGAATCAGCTGTGATTTATATACTGTATTTGCATAACTGCAATAAGCTGTTTCTCATTGGCAATGGAATAAAATACAGGGAATATATTTGTGTTTCAATTCACAATATGAACAGCTGTTCACTTTGACTTTAGCCTACAGTATATAAGTTATGTTTAGAACATGATGTTATCTGTTCTGACATACAGTGTGAAAGCAATTGTAAATTTGACTGTAAAATTACATTGTTTTGGTCTTGGTTGAGCTTGTGTGTAAAAGAAGTTCAAGCATTTTAAATAGGTGTTAACTGTATGCATTTTGTATCAAAGCAACAAAAAATGTGTTACTTGTATAGCCTACAAAGGCGGACGTTGTGCTAACTGTGTTAAGAGTTTAGGAAACTTGTTAAATGTATTGAAAAAACTGTCATAGCGATTGTAAAAAACTGTAATACGAGCAGTAACCTTGGCCACCATGCAGCAGTAGATGTTTAGAAATCCTCTACAACACTATCCGCTTGACAGTGTCAGACCACATAGTTAAATTAAACAGACATGTACAGAACCACTACGCCCTAAGTGCACTCAACTTTTTTCCTCTTTCTGGAACATTAGATGATTGAACCAGCTGTGGATCTGCTTACAAAAGCATGAACTTTCAGTCTAGCAATTAGGATGACCCTCGTCTCTTTTGGTTTGTCCCTCCTCTCCTTCCTCTGTAATATTCTTGTCCTACTGTCTGGTCCCATCTCTCCCTAACATTTTTCTTCTCTGTTCCACTACTCATCCATCCTTTTCTTTTCCAGCTGCTTTACTGTCTCTTGTTTTTACACCTCACCTCTTCAATGATTTTTCATTGTTTATTCAGACATCACTGTGTGACTACCCCTAGGATTCTGACATGAAAAAGCTAAAAAATAATAATAATTCGGCCAACAATATTCAAATGAAAACTAATTAGACTTTGTTCTACAAGGATTTTACAAATGATCTATGGGATCTCGTTGTCAAAAAATAATGATAAGGACGGGGGTATGAAAAACTTTCCTTAACACCATGCAAGGCTTTTATAAAAAAGTGGGAGAAAAATGGCATGCCACAGTGACATCATTTCATGACTCCAAAATACGAGGAGCCTTCAAGTCAAACCTGGACTTTTGATTGTGCAGAATAACAGAACACCATCATAAGAGTAAAAACTCCCAGGAACCCCTTTAATGGCCCAAACATGAGGAAATGGCTTGGAGCGAGGTCAGGACTGTACTGAGGATGTGGCAATAACTCACAGATGATTTCATGTAATGTGCAAGTGTTGTTGGTGAATGATTGTGTGTACGGTTCCACAGACAGATGTGCTTCTTCAGCAGGATGGCTACAAATTAATCGTCAGTTTTCAGGGATCAGACGTTCCATGCACTGAATGTTCAAGGGATCGATTGCAGTGGACTCCAAGTCAGCCGGTGTGATCATTCATGGACATACGGGCTTCTTTGAAATGTTTGCACTACTCAGATATTTTACCGTAGTTAAGAGTCTAATTACCGTTCTGTGCTTGAAGTCTTCTGTAAATGTCGGTACGACTTGTCACAAGTCCGGATTGTCTTGAATTCCCCTTATAGATTAAAGGCCAAGAAGAAAACTTACTATACCAGGGAGGCTGCCAAGAGGCCTACAGCAACTTTAAAGGAGCTCCTTACTGTACATGTCGCAACAATCTCTCATCTGGGTGGTTAGATGGAAGCAGTTTCTTGCAAAAAAAAAAAATACAAATTGGCAAAATGTCTTATGGTCTGATGAAAAGCTTCTTTTTTTATTTGTACCAACTTATGAAATGGTCACTCTGGGTATTTTCTAACTATACCAAACATTTTAGATGGCTTTTAAAAGCAGTTACCGTAGGTGTGTAGATGTAGTGCATATTTGTATTTTGTGTGATAGCATACACTTAAAATGTATAATGTGATCTAATATACTCTACGAGTCAAAAGTCTGGCCGCACCTTCTAAGTCCACGGTCTTTCTTGATTTTTATTTCTTTCTACATTGTAAAACAAATGGAAGGCATCCACGATTCATGCAATAATCTCCTATGAACAGTTGATATTGAGATGTGTCTGCTTCTTTGTTAATTGGTGATTTTTGAGACTGGTATCTCTAAATGAACTTTGCAGAGGTACAGTACAGTATGTTTTGGACTTGCTTTCCTGGTAAGGTTTTCATGAGAGCCAGTTTCATCATGGTGCCTGATCGGTTTTGCAAATGCACTTGACATTGATATTCTTGCAAGAACTATTCCATAAACAGCTGACCTTTGTGCCTTAAAATAACAACTGACTATTGATGCTGTTGCTTAATTACCTAATGCCATATGTGTTATTTCATAGTTTTGAAAACTACAGTATTGTTTGAGAATGAAGAAAAAAAACCTCACTGAATTAGAAGTTGTGTCCAACTGCTACTGAATTTTACTCTTTCGTGTTTGCGTTCATGATTAAACAGAGAAAAGTGGAGAGCAGAACTAATTGACACCCTTCATAAATGGTCTTTATTGTATTTAATAATAGGTGGCTTACCTCTTCTCTAACAAAACCAGGCATTGTGGCAGTTATGTGATTTATTCAAGGGGAAATTATTTCAGATAACGACAGATAACGGCTGTCGTGTCCTACAGGCAACCTACCCAGGAAGCCATTATCCCCCCCATGGTGCGAGCACTATGTAAAGTCTGAGTATATACAGTTTATGACTCTGTGCTGTTATTTCTACATCTTACTTCCATCATTTTAAAGTCTGCTGTTTAATCGATAAATTGCATCACATATATATTAGATTTTTTTTTTTAATTGCCTGCTACAACAGATCTGTTTCCTATGATGAAAACTGTTGAAGCACAAATATTGAAGAAAGTGAATGGACATTTTATTTAAGCCGTCAACTAAATCAGCACCATCCATGCATGTCAACTCTGTTAGACATAGACATAGACAGTTTCATGTGTTTAAAATGTGTACTGTAACCTGTAGATTTATGGCAGTTTATCGTCATACCTAGGTTTTATTGAACAGATAGCAGGTTTTGCCATCACATTTAAAAATATTATTAAAGGTATTATTTTTGATAACAATTACTCTCATTATGCTCTTGTTTAAATATAGGATGTTCGGGATAAAACCTAGGAGGGAATAATGAAAAATCCCTCAGGCTTGAACTTGCTAAGGGTTTTTGGGGTTCGTCTAGGAGAGAAAAGACATTTTTGACAGCTAAATTGCTTCTCCTTCTCTTTTCTGACAATCAGAAATGTTTCCCTCAGATGGTCCAGTGGATCCTCACAAGTCAGCTAATTGAAAAAGTTCTTCTTGGTTTGCTCTAGAGTAGTGCAAAACACACATGTCTAACTTGGTTTATTTAGATTTTTTTTTAAGATAGGGTGAAATGCCTTTTAAATGGAAAGAAATAATAAAGAAGGTGTTAAATCCACGATGCACAGGGGCTTGGTGGTTAGCACTGTCGCCTTGCACCTCCAGGGTCCCGGTTCAATTCCTGCCTTATGTCGACTGTGTGGAATTATGGAATTTGCATGTATCTGTGCTTCAGGCCGCCCACAACCCTACAGGGTAAAGCAGTATAGATGAAGAGTGAGAAATAATGAAGAATATTCTTGGATCCAGGTGCCAGGAATTGCCTGGGTTCCAGATTTTTTTTTTGTGTTGGTATTAGGCGCCTTCTAGAGGGGAAAGCGCTCATGCGCAGTGGCGTCACTGTCAGGTTTATTAAAGTCTGAACCTGTGGTACAGATGGTTTAGCCTGATAGCAAAACTTAATTGTCCAAAAAGGGAAGAGTTATATAAAACTATATAACTCTCTCTCTCTCTCTCTCTCTCTGAGGAAGATGGCCCAGAGGTTTTGCACACAACAGAGATGGAAGACTTTTGAGAGACAGGATTTGTCAACAAATACTTTTATTTGTTACGTGGTGCGGTATGGAGAGCCGCACCACGCGATGTTTTTAATTATAAGAGCCCTTATGCTGGGCGTTAGAGTGGGTCAGTGAACCAGGAGTTAGTGAGAGTGCTTGTGATACACACGGGAAGACCTTCCCGTTTGGAGATAGCGTGGGATTATTAATTAAGGAACTTAAAAGGAAACCAAGGAAAACTGTAACCACAAAATAAACAGAGCTCTGCCGCGAGAACGGACGGGGCTCTGGAAAATAAAGCAAAACTTTTATCCTCTCGGGGTGTCCGCCCTTATCGAGGACCTATGGGAGAGAGAGAGAGTTTGTGCTTCGTGCACTAATACACCGTACTGAGCGCGCACGCTGAACTGCTGCGTGCCGCTCTCTCTCTCTCTCTCTCTCACTCGCTCTCGCCGGCGTCTTAAACAGACAGAGGCTGGGGCTTTGCCTCTGTCCCTAAACAGCTGTCTGTCTGTCTGTCTGTCTGTCTGTTATTTATTTATTTACTTTCTTTCTTTCGGCCCTGATACCTTCACTCAGGACCCTTAAATAAACACGCCGTCAGGTGCGGCTCATTCAGGCTGATTGCCTGGCGGCGTTGCCTAGCAACCGTGTGTATAAATGGCCGTGCTTTTGCCTGTTCAGAACTCCGCGTGGTAACAGCTTGCGGATCTCCCCGATCTGAACAGTTTAAGCACGGCTCTGCCCCTCGCGCGGCCCGCGTCGCTACATTATTAAATTGTTTGCACTGGTCTGCTGTGCAGTTCATTTCTTTATTTCCTGAAAAAACAATGAAAGTAAAATGAAAAAATGTGTGTGTTTTTCTTATATACAATTTTTTTTTTAACATTGCTTTATATACATTAAAGTTCTCACCTTACGGCGATGCTCCAGTAATTCAATTTCTAGGGTTACTTTTTTAATGATAGCCTGTTCTCTTCCATTTGAAGCTGTATAAGGTCCATCTCCATTTCACATTTTCGTATTTGTTTTTGAAGATGGACCTTATACAGCTCCTTTGCTGGCAACTAGGAAGGCAAAAATAATGAAATAAATGAGATTCTGTCAAACTGCACACAAGCTCTTACACTGCTTAGATCATGCATTGAGGTTGAAGGACCTTCATCTGTGGGCAAATCCCCAGATATGTACAGTGAAAGAACAATGACAGTTTTAACAGTCAAAAGGATGTGGAAAGGGTGTTTAATTATTTTGCATTACGCTGTAAACCCAATTGAATTGGCAAAACTAAAAAAAATTGAGGTAATCAGTTACATAATTTTTTTTAAGTAGGGGTGTTTTTCCAATTTTTATAGATATAAAGTTTGTTGAACTTGTTGCAAATCAAATAAATTGTTGCTGTTGGGAATCGAACCCGGGCCTTTCACATGGCAGGTGAAACACTTACCACTGAGCCCCCGGGGCTCTATAGATCTTAACTTGGTGGAACTTTAACTACTTATGATTACTTAAAATATCAAATTTGTTCAGCTAACTTGAAAAATGTCATTTCTACAAACTCATAAATACCAAAAGGTTCTTAATACTCAAAAAGATCTATTAATTTGACCTAATTGCAATTGTTTATTAGGTCAATTAAAACCTCCAACTTCGCCTCTGTGAAGTATGCCGCTCTCTTTTTTTCACTTGGATTTTCCATTTTGACTCGTGAAATTGGCGATCCATTGAAAATGTCTTTGTGTAAGCACCGTGCACGTGCATTAACTCTGGGTAACCTGTAGGAGGTTGATTAAACTTACTCTTCTCAGGGGTTTTGGAACTGACATACTCATGGTATGCGGGTTTGGGGTAAATTAACCCGGAGTTTATGATTTACCAAATGGTGAGTTAACCCAGCTTTCTTGAATACCCCCCTGTTTGGTTTGTTTTCATGTTAAGTTGGTTTATGTTTGATTTCTTTATTATTAACCACCATCTTCCAATGTCTTAACCTCTGCATTTATGCCTCGCCTACACCACCACCGTGGTAAACAGTCAGGTCTTTACTCTGAATTTAAAGACATTTAAGCCACTTTGTTCATAATATCCTTTGGAACATTTTAATGTTTAGACATTTAATAAGACAAGCTGAGCTGATACCGATGGATTATTTCAAAAGATTAGTAAGAAATACCAGAGCTAAACCATTTATAAACCATTATAGTCTTAGCTTGCAGGCAAGAATGCAGGAATGGTAAAAATACTGTAGTATTATAGTAATAACTAGAGAGGCACATTTTCTGAAGAAACTGTGAGTGGTGCTTTGCCGTGACGTCATAGAGCTCCCCATGTCATAGTCATAGATATAGCTGATGTCACAGCTGATGTTGGTCTCAATGTTAAGTCTATGGGACCCCTTAGAAAAGTCATAGCACCCCATTCCCGAACAAGCCGCACGATTTGACACCTCATCCATGGGTCTACGACAAATGGTGCGGGACTAGTTACGCGCCAAACTTTCATATGGAAGAAGAAAGTTTGCTTTGCTTCGCAAAGCACCACTAATTACTATAGTAATAGTAGTTGTAGTGGCGGTCATTGTTCCTAATACTCAATATTTACATTTTTGCAATAATGAACAGAGAATATGGAACTCTTGTTGACACAATAATGAACTAAGTAATGTGCAGAAATAAAGCCCTCTCCTGCCCTCTGCTGTTTAGTTTCCGTAATTACATCTTTGAAATGCAATTAACCAAGAAATTCCTTAAATGTTTCTCGCCTTAAACATTTCTGATGAGTCCAGATTTACCCTGCTCTAGAGTGATGGGTGCTTCTGGGTAAAAAGAGAGGCAGATGAGGTGATGGCTACATTATGCTTAGTGCCTACCATACAAGCCTGTGTAGGCATTGTAGGCACATACCTGTGGTATGTGCCTAAGACTTGAGATGAACTGATTAGCTGAATCCTGAATGGCCAGGTTTTTCCATTAATGGATTTTTTTCCCCACTGATGGCATGATCACATCTCAAGATGATGATACCAGGATTCATTGGGCTCAATTATGAAAGAGTGGTTCAGGTGTCATTTACGTGACATCATTGTCACACATGGGTTGACCACAAAGTCCAGACCTTCACAACATTGAGAATCTTGTGAATCCTGATGATGTTGCATAGGTTTGTTTTTTTGACTGGACGGTGTAGAATAGAATAGAATACAATAGAATAGAATGTGGTTAGCACTATCGCCTTGCACATCAATGATTGGGTTTGATTCCCGTATGGAGTTTGAGAACCTTTGTGGATTTCCTCCCACAGTCCAAAGACATGCAGGTTATGTTAATTGGTATTACCAAATTGCTCATAGTGTGTGAACGAGCGTGTGTGTGTGCCCTGCGATGGACTGGCACCACGTCCAGTCTCCTGGGATAAGCTCCAGCCCCCCCCCGCGATCCTGTATACAGGATAAAGCGATATAGTCGAGGAATTAATGAAATAATAGAATACAGTAGAATAGAATAGAATAGAATAGAGGGCTGGTACGCTAGGGGGCAGTGTGAGCCTTTGGTAAACAAGTCGAAACCGGATGAGTGACAGGAAGTGTGTCAGTCAGGTGATATTTTCATTCCCGATTATAACGTTTTCGCAGCGTGTGAGGCTATATTGCAACAGTAAGTACTTGCTTTAACTATTTTGTTATTCATATTCGGATAGGTGTTTTCTTCACAATATAGATAAACTAAAAAATATATATACCTGAAAGTGCGGCTGTACTTTGCAATATTCGCAATATTCTTCCTTTCTTCGGTTCGCCATTTTCCCCTTGTTAGCATGCTAGCTTTGGGTTAAGCGGTTGGAGACCTTGGCGTTGTGGCAGCGCTGCATTTTGCATAACGACGCATAACTCACTTGTACTTGTTAATAATTTGCCAGTTAATAATCCTGCACTTAAATGAGTACCGGCCTTTATTTAGGTGCAGTCAGTTATTAAACGCGATTAAATGCTATTTAACGCGATTATTACCGTGGTTAATCAGTCCACTTGGTGAAGAAGCAGGTCCAGGCTTCAGACTCGAGTGGCTTGCACACTTTCAGTCCATTCTGTTTTATGGAGATTTATGCAAACATGTATACATTCGTTCATGTTTATTCAGCTTTCTTCACATGCCGCAGCTTTCTTTGGCTTAAGTCGGGAATTTTACCTACCTGACTCTCTCTTCACATCTTACATCTTTACAGCTAAACACATCTCACACACAAATAAATAACATTAACCTCATCCGTCTTTACTCCCATCTCACATTTCTATTCATCTCCAGATTAATAACAAAACTCAGAGTACTGTAGGATTCTCTTTGCTTTCCGAATATATTGGCACCTGGTTTGCATGGATTGACGCAACAGCTGCGGGACGTGAACACCCTATAAAGGTGCTTTAATCGTGTAATATCTCTTCAGTGTACAAATTATATAAAATTTTATTTGTTGTTTGCAGGCAAGTGTTTCATGTAGGTGGGTGAAAATGAAACTGCCTTTGGGTCTGGAACGCATGCTTGTGTTTAGATTTGCTTCTCGTCAATCATCTTATAGACACCTTGAAATTGACTTCATCTCAAGTCTGATGTTAGAATTTTAATTTAGTAGAGTAGGTAGTAGATTAAGTTTGGGGGCGGAGTTTGGGTAAAGAATAGGGAAAGGGGCGGGGACAGAGAGAAAAATGACGCCAGCGCGGAAGTGCCGAAACATGCAGTTCCTCGAGTGACCACTGGGAACATGTTCCAAAAGCCAGACAATCTACATGATCAATACAATGTGATGCCCAACTTTATAACAACAAAAAATATATGGCGTCCATATCTAAATTTCACATTCATGACACACGTACGAGGGATGCATTTTTAAGTTACTCATTAGATGAAGTTGCAGGTGTCAAACCACTGGCTTGCTTTAGATAGCTGGAATCAGTGTACAGTACTGTCAAAAGTTTGGATTTACTTTCTACATTCTAGAGCAGTACTGGAGTTATGAAATAATACATCCAATGATTCATCCAATGACAGAAAACTTTTTAAGGTACTTTTGTAAGTCGCTCTGGATAAGATGTAAATGTAACATGGAATTATGTAACTAAGTAAAAACAGCAGTAAGTTGTTAATTAAAGACATGATTTTTAATAGCTCTTGCAAGAACAGTATTGTCAAATGCATTTGCAAAACCCTCCAAGCATCATGTTGAAACAGGCTCTCATGAAGACCATCTCAGGAAAGCACAACCAAAACTTACTTCTGCTGCAGAGCAGAAGTTCATTTAGAGTTACCAGCCTCAAAAATCAATAATTAACAGAACCTTAGATTAGAGCTGTTATGGACGCGGTACAGACACATCTCAATATCAACTGTTCAGAGGAGATTATTGCATATTTTTGATGCCTTCAGCATTGTTTTATAGTGTAGAAACAAATAATCAGGAAAGACCACAAAATTAGAACGTGTGTCCAACCTTTTGACTTGTAGTGTAGTTTAACTTGCCACAAGAAATTTAAGAGTTAACACAGAAGTTTGTGTGACTGTTCAATCAAATGCAAAATTAGTGCTAACCATCTTTGAATTTTAGCTAAGCTAAAGATAATCTAGCTAGCCTGTGGTAGCTGAGTTAAGTAGCCAGTCTCTGTTGGTTCTACCCTTTTTTGGACTAATCAGTTCATCCGTGTTTAGGTGGAGTCAGCTCCTTCTAAGATTGTAATGATCAGAGCTCCCACAGTTGAGCTTCAAAATCGCTCTTTAGAAAACCGGGCGGTGATGTCATGGAGGGTTTGTCCAGTTTCATACAATCACATGTTTATTCATGTTTGTACATGTTTATACATATACGTGTTTAAAAAAATTCAAGTCTTATTTGGCTCCACCAATTGAAGCGTTAGGAACCCCTATTCCTGCCATAATCAAAAGCACAGCAGTTTCAAGCCAAGCTGAAATGCAAACTGGCTTTTAGATAATGTTTCTGGTGATGCTCTGAATTCAACAATCTGTCCATTAAAAGACAGTCTTTTTTTTTTTCTTTAATCTTCTACCGAAATTAAATGTGAAGTTTTGTAAAAAAAAAAAAAATTGGGGGTGGGGGGGGCTGTCATAATGCGCACACCGTTTGACTTGGAAATACATTCCACAAAATGTGTCATTGTGTCAGGTTGTTTCCTGATCCTACTCTCGCGTGCATTTTCTCATCTTGTTCCTGTGACATTCAGTTTCTTTTCCTCTCTCTCTCGTTTTCTCTTTTGCTAGCAGATTTTTAGCTTAACACCCAAGCTTTGGGAGTTTTAAGGGTGCAGTAGAATATAGCAATAGTTTTTTTTTTCTTTTCTTTTTTTCTGCTTAATAAACCAACCTTCCTGTCCTGACCATGTGCACGAAGCCCCAGATTCCACAGTTCAATTGAATGGGTGAAGTTTATACCATTTTATCCTGAGCTGAGGTTTTGCTCGCTCTGCCATTCAACTATTCAACTTCTTGTTGCAAACATATGAAGCAAACACTGTTTTTTTGCCAAAGGGGATAGTGGCTGTCATTTTAAAGTCAGAAATTTGGTTAACTTGGCATACAATGACAACAAGGGGGGTGTGTCTACTTGCTTATCACATGTGTTACCTGCCAGTGAAGACTGAAGACTCCATTTCCACTAGCTGTTGTGCTCGATTCAATTTGCTTTCTAAATAGTCTTCTAACATGGACTTCTCCAGGTTTGTCTTTGTTAGCAGTGAGGAAATTGGATAACTTTTAACAACAAAATGTATACTATTAGTCCATGTTTTAAATTTAAGAAGCTAATATGTCTGTAACTTGACTAATCTAAAACGGGAGTTCTTTTACTTTTTCTAACCTGTCTGCAAAATAAACACTACACCTTTCCAAATAATTTTGTCACCGAAGGCCCTTCAGTTTCTGAACTTTTCACCAAAACACTTTAGATCTGAATTGATTTTTGGTCCTGGGACATCTAAGTATAGTAATCCTGACAAATTGGTGATTTCTACCACAAAAAAAAAAAAAAAACATGTCATGTCAACAAGAAGTCATGGACCTCCCAGCTATTCTTCATTCACCCTTCATTGACCCTTGAAACCACCAGCAACACCATGATGAAGCAGTTACTGAAGACAAGGAAATAACTTATACACTGGTGCAGGTTGTGTAATAAGTATGTTCATTGCTGTTTCACTTTCTTTTTCACTGATAATGCTGTTGAATTTTTTTGGTTGTTGTTTTTTGCTCCTTTGGGAGAGTTATGATACACCACAACTCTTATACACCACAATTACACTTGTAGAGTGAAATGCACAGGCAACGCAAGTGAAGTGGAAAATGCTTAACATTAACAACTTGATTTCTCACTGGATGAAGTCCAGTCCCTCAGCCAGTTTGCCCAAACTCATGTTTTCAGTATAGTTTTCCTACAGCTAGACAAAGAAGCTGATTTCTGTGCTGTTTGTTCTTGTTATTTATCATGTTCAGTTGCTGCCTAGTTAAAAGAAGCTGTCCAGAAGAATCCAAAAATAATCCCCAAATATGAAAGCTTGTCTTTTTTATTATTAAATTTAAGGTATGCATTAGTTCATTAGCTTTCTCTGGGCGAAGAAACCTAATTGGATTTTGATCTAAGTGAAGTAATTCCATGTGCTTCTTTCACAATCCGTTTCTAAATCAACTTTATAGGGACAATGTAAGATATCATAAACTCTTGTTCAAGCTAAAGAACACTCATCCTGGAGTCAAAGCATGTAAAGCTTTTAATGTTCTTCTGTCTTCTTCTGAGTCATTTCTACCCAATTGAAGTCGATTATCTGTCATATGATTCTAATATCTCCAAAAAATTAAGCTGTTCCATGCCTCCATGGCTTTCCTGTCCTGGCTGTGAAATGCAATGCTTTTCTTTCATTCTTGGTCAATTTAAGGATGTAATATTTCAGTGTCCTAACAGTTCTCTACGATGATCTTTTGTTCAACTCTTTTCTGTAAATCTTGTTATTTTGAGGCATGTTGCAATGTATTGTATTGTATTGTCAGTAGTTACTTCTTTTCATTGTCTAATTGTCACTGACTTGTTTAGCTGTGGCACTGCTAACAATTAGAATAGAATAGAAATCATTGCTTCATTGTCTTTCTGCAGACCCCTTTCATTCTGTCATAGAAGAGGATCTGTCCATTCTCACCGTTGGCTTAACTTTGACATTTGGAATTTTATCCACGCACAGTCCTTTTTGTGGGACAATCAGCGCCATCGTTCTTTGCTTTTATTGCCTGCTTGAGGTGTTGCCTCTCCCCGTCATTTTGAAGTCATGTCTCAGAAGCTGACACCTGACACCGCTCAGAAGGGCTTTGCTGTGGGCCGGGGGCTCTTGGCCGCTGCAGAAACTCTTAACTTTAGCATGAACGAGTCTCGGCCTGATCCCTATGGCTCCTCCTCCCAGCAGCATGGAGGTATGGGTGGAGCAGACAGCCAAGATTCCCAGCTGGCCCCCCGTCGTGTGGGCAACCCTCTCAGCAATACCATGAAGCTTTTTGCCAGCCTCGGCCTCTCTCCCGATGACTTGGATGCGTTGGCTCAGGTGCCCGAAGAGAACATCAGTGTAGAAACGCTACCACATCTTATCATGCAGCTAAAGAACCGAAAGACAGAGACCAGTCGACATCTAAGCAGTGACCTGCTATCTCAATCCCTCTCCCCAGACCCCTCATACAGGGGAGGTCGAGACGACTGGGGAGATGTGCAGGGAGGACGACTGGACCGTTCCACAGCTTCCACGAGCCAGAGCCGCACTTCTCAGTCTGATTTTGGCTACAGTTCGTCTCAAGATTTATCCACTCGCAGCTATGATTTACTCGATTATGGGAGCGGCAGCAGCAGTCGAGATCGTCAGTATTCCGAGCTTTCCACTGACCGCTATCGTGGCTTAGGCACGACCTCATCTTCAGCATCTGATGATCTCTTTATGCAGCGGCGGATGGGATCCCCATCTCAGGGCAAAGTTCAGGATTTCTTGGGTGTCATGCCACACATGTTTCCCCACGTGTGCTCCCTTTGTGATTTTGATGTGCATTCCTCCATGGTGAGTAGGTCAGAACAGTTTCTTTTCACCTTTTTAAAAAATTTTTTTTATACCCCCTTCATGAACATATCAGACACATGATGGAGAACACCTGTGTTCAGAACTGTTTGTTCAGTTTGCCCATCAGTGCATCTTGGTGTTCTTCCAGTGTGGTTAGCGTGTCATTCCCATTTAGTATTTATAGTAGGTGAGAGTAACTACACCATTTTGCTGTGCTGATTAATATCAATGTAAATATTGTATTTAAATATATTTAAAAATGGGATCTATGTTTAATTTGAATCCATTGTCGTGTGTGGGAGGTCAGCATACATCAGGACACAGTATCCTTAAGCGTTTCTTCTTGGTGAATTAGACAGAATTAAATATTATTGGTCAGCTGGATGACATTTATATAAAAATTATAATAATTTTATTAATTTATTTATTTGTCATTGCAGGAATGGACTCAGCACACAACTGGGATGCGGCATGCAGAAAACCGGAGGGTCCTCTTGCAAATGTACGTCAACCACAATGTCCTTATTTTTTCATTTGCCACGAATCTGTATGTAAAAGTTAGAACTAAATGACAGGCCAAACTATAGCTCACTGCTATCCGTGTCAATATATTAAGCTACCTGGGGAAAAGAAAAGAAAAAAAGAAATATTTGTATGTTAATTCTTTTCCCTCCCCTTGCTGTTCGTGTCAGATAATGATTCCACCAGTGTGACAATGACAAATGACAATGTAGTACCGTGTAAGATTAAAGGTCGATGATTTGCAAGCCAAAGTGCTTGTGTTTGATTGTCATTGATAGGAATTTGGTCCTATGCATCCTTCAGACTTCCTGGGGTGTTTGAATGTTGTTTTGTTTTGTAAATGAAGCACAAAACCCAAACTTTTTCGTCTAAATAAAAATCTGACCATTGCTTTTTACGTCAAGTAATAGTTTTCCTTTTGTGCAGTCTGATAATGTACATTTACAGAGCGACTTCATTTTATCTCATTACTTACATCTGAGCGGTTTAGGTTTATGGCCCTTGCTCAAGTAGTAGCTTGGTGGTGGTGTGGTTTGAACCTGGGACCTCCTGGTCAGCAGTCCAGTGTAACCACAAAAAGCTACCACTGCTTTTGTTGAATGTGACTTCTTTTTTTAATCCAGAAAGCTGAATGTTTCCTGATATATATATTTTTTGTATTATTTTAAAAAGTTGTGCATAATAATTTTTCCTCTAGACGTAATATATCTATCTTCCATTTCAAAAGTAACTCGGTTGTTCCGTGTTCCTGTTTGCAGGTATCCAGATTGGGACCCTCAGATGCCATCTGGCCGAATGTATGTAAACGTGATTTAAAAAAAAAAAAAAAATTCCCCCCTAAAGACTAGTGACAAATTAAAGGAAAAAATGCTCTGACTGTATTGTGCTGCCGTGGTTTGGAGCCACAATTAACACAAAGCGTCAGTTAAGATCAAAACAGTTTTTCTTACTGAAAACCTTTATCTTGTGATGAAGCGGTTTTACCCCAATGAACACGGGCACTTTCAGGATGGCATCTATCCCCAACTGCAGGACATCAGGCCTGACCGAATTAGAAAAATTAGCTAAATCATGTCATGGCCATTTGATCATTTATTGGAGATTTTCCAAATTTTACAGTGCTCTACAATACCATCACATTTAAAAAGAAAAATCATCAGAGGCAGTAGCTTTTGGAACACTTGTTTTCATTCTTGCAGTTCACTAGAGTCTGTACATGGATTTATTAAAGCTAGTTTGTACATTTTTGGACCAATACAATGCCATGATGTTTTTCCTTTAATTTGTAATCAGACTGTGTGTGTACGCGATTATTTTCAGAACATGTTTTTTTTTTTCGGGTTCAAAGAATTTTTGTCTCTCTCAGGTCAGATTCTCTCTCCCTAAGCTCAAAAAGCCAATCAGATGGCCTCCTGGGAGCTGCTCCATCTTCCCTGAGGCAGCGAACAAGCATGAGTTCAAGCTGGGGTAAGTAGTCTGTGTACAGTTTTGGTTTCGATGTTTATACTGTGTTTAATTTAAATATCTTTACAACATGTAATTTTTTTTACCTTAAGTATGTTCAGCAATTTGTACATCAAAAAACAGTTGTGAAAATTTGGCAAATTAACTGTACATTAGCTTTATTTTGTGTGGAGTTGACATGATTGGTCAGAGAACTGAATCTAGAAATTAATCATTTGTTCAGACACGGTGTATATGAAACCTGGCTGATGTTTTATATGGCGCTGGTGTTTGGTAAATTTAAAGCTCTTATTGAATATTTGTCATTTTTAAAGGATCTACTTCAAGCATGAGTATGTCGAGCAAATCATCATATTCTGTGACTCCAAAGGTAATAATGCTACACAAATTACTGTTGAGTTTAATTATTAAATACTTTTTAATATTAAAATTACTGATTTATTCTAAATCTAAATTCTAAATCTTTTTTTTTTTATATGTATAGATCAGAAGCAGGGTAGTAGTGGTGAAATATGACGAGAAGCCCAAATTATCTGCCCTGTTTGCTTTAGCCACTCGTTTTGGTCATATTCGTGAACATCTTGTACTCAAGAATAAGGTAACGCACTTCATATAACTGCTACCAGTTTTTATATTTTAGTGGGATTTATATACATTGTATTATTTGATTAAAATAATTATCATACTGAGCAGGTAAATGGGTGTCTCTCTCTCTCTCTCTCTCTCTCTCTCTCTCTCTCTCTCTCACGCACATACAATGTCAAATCAACACGCAGCAGTACTGACATGAAGGCTAACTAGCACTCGATGTCAAGTTTATTTTATTTATATAGCGCTTTTAACAATTGACATTGTCGCAAAGCAGCTTTACGCAATAAAAGAAGTAAGTTTGTATGCAATGTGTATGAATCAGAATGATAAGATTGTCCCTGATGAGCAAGCCGAGGGCAACGGTGGCAAGGAAAAACTCCCTGAGATGGTAATAGGAAGAAACCTTGAGAGGAACCAGACTCAACAGGGAACCCATCCTCATCTGGGTGATAACGGATAGCAGGGATTGATCAGCATAATAATGTGTACTGGAAGTACACACATGGACAAAATTGTTAGTACCCTTCGGTCAATGAAAGAAAAACTCACAAAGGTCACATAAATAACTTTAATCTGACAAAAGTAATAATTAAAAAAAATTCTATGAATGTTAACCAGTGAAAGTCAGACATTGCTTTTCAACCATGCTTCAACAGAATTATTTAAAAAAATAAACTCATGGAACAGGCCTGGACAAAAATGATGGTACCCCTAGAAAATACTGAAAATCATGTGACCAAAGGTACATGTTAATTCAAGGTGTGTCCACTAATTAGCATCACAGGTGTCTACAATCTTGTAATCAGTCAGTGGGCCTATATATAGGGCTCCAGGTCGTCACTGTGTTGTTTGGTGACATGGTATGTACCACACTCAACATGGACCAGAGGAAGTGAAGGAAAGAGTTGTCTCAGGAGATTCGAAAGAAAATTATAGACAAGCATGTTAAAGGTAAAGGCTATAAGACCATTTCCAAGCAGCTAGATGTTCCTGTGACTACAGTTGCACATATTATTCAGAAATTTAAGATCCATGGGACTGTAGCCAACCTCCCTGGACGTGGCCGCAGGAGGAAAATTGATGACAAATCAAAGAGACGGATAATCTGAATGGTAACAAAAGAGCCCAGAAAGACTTCTAAAGAGATCCATGGTGAACTTCATGCTCAAGGAACATCAGTGTCAGATCGCACCATCCGTCGTTGTTTGAGCCAAAGTGGACTACATGGGAGACGACCAAGCAGGACACCATGGTTGAAAACAAATCATAAAAAAGCCAGACTGGAATATGCCAAACTACATGTTGACAAACCACAAAGCTTCTGGGACAATGTCCTATGGACAGATGAGACAACAATTGAACTTTTTGCCAAGGCACATCAGCTCTATGTTCACAGATGGAAAAATGAAACATATCAAGAAAACAACACTGTCCCTACTGTGAAACATGGAGGAGGCTCTGTTATGTTCTGGGGCTGCTTTGCTGCATCTGGCACAGGGTGTCTTGAATCTGTGCAGGGTACAATGAAATCTCAAGACTATCAAGGGATTCTAGAGAGAAATGTGCTGGCCAGTGTCAGAAAGCTGGGTCTCAGTCGCAGGTCATGGGTCTTCCAACAGGACAATGACCCAAAACACACAGCTAAAAACACCCAAGAATGGCTAAGAGGAAGACATTGGACTATTCTAAAGGGGCCTTCTATGAGCCCTGACCTCAATCCTATTGAGCATCTTTGGAAGGAGCTGAAACATGCTGTCTGGAAAAGGCGCCCTTCAAACCGGAAACAACTGCTTGCTCATGAGGAGTGGGCCAAAATACCTGCAGAGAGGTGCAGAAGTCTCATTGACAGTTACAGGAATCGTTTGATTGCAGTGATTGCCTCAAAAGGTTGTAAACAACAAACTATTAAGTTAGGGGTACCATCATTTTTGTCCAGGCCTGTTCCATTAGTTCATTTTTTTTTAATATATATAATTCCGTTGAAGCATGGTTGAAAAGCAATGTCTGACTTTCGTTGGTTAACATTCATAGAATTCTTATTTATTATTACTTTTGTCAGATTAAAGTTA
Organism: Clarias fuscus; assembly: GCA_030347435.1. Lineage (NCBI taxonomy): Eukaryota > Metazoa > Chordata > Actinopteri > Siluriformes > Clariidae > Clarias > Clarias fuscus. The sequence goes on along the minus strand of CM059214.1, from coordinate 25,268,516 downwards.
TTTCTGTGACCATTGTGAGTTTTTCTTTCATTGACCGAAGGGTACCAACAATTTTGTCCACGTGTGTATAACAGGAGATGTGTTTAAAATTAAAATGAAAAGGAGTCCAGTTTGTTCCTGGAGGCTCAGGTAGACTGTAGGAGATTCCAGTCCTGAGCTATCGAACAACTGAAGTCACAGGTCCCCAGAGCATCAATCGATGACAGGACAGTCTGCATGGAAACCATCCCCAGCCACCACACAAATCCAGGCAGACCACACGGGGCATCCATGCGATGAGATCTCCAACCAGAAGCAGGACTCCAGGACGGGTTAGACGGGTCCAGAGGCCAGAGGGGTCTGGATCACCGGCACCTCAGGAGTGACATGCATAGCTCGACAGAGAGAGGGAAAGGAGGGAGAGAGAGAGGAGAGAGCAGAAGAGGAGAGAACAAAAAAATAATGAGAGATGGCAGTTATGTATGGTCACAGTCAACATGTATAAAGTGAATGTATATTTAGTGCAAAGTGCAAGCAGGGACTCCGGCAGGACTAACTATAACAGCATAACTAAAAGAGAGAGCCAGAAGGAAACACAGACATGAGGGCTCCCTGTGATGTAAAGCAACCAATCACCTCACCATCAACAAACGCGAGTGATCAATGAGAGTGGGGAGGACAGCATCTAAACATACCAGTTCACCAGAATACTCTACGTCCATGAGTCCCCCAGATCTGCTCCTTTACCTAAGGTTAATCTATTTACCAAAATGCTTGGCTAAATAAATAGGTTTTTAGCCTAGACTTAAACACTGAGACTGTGTCTGAGTCCCGAACATTACTAGGAAGACTATTCCATAACTTTGGGGCTTTGTAAGAAGAAGCTCTGCCCCCTGCTGTAGTTTTAATAATACGTGGTACTGACAGGCAGCCTGCATTCTTTGATCGAAGTAGGCGTGGCGGATCGTAAGACACTAGCAGTTCACTCAAATACTGTGGCGCGAGACCATTTAGTGCTTTAAATGTCAAAAGTAGTATCTTAAAATCGATGCAAAATTTCACAGGGAGCCAATGCAGTGTAGATAAGATAGTGATGTGCTCGTATCTTCTGGTTTTAGTGAGGACTCTCGCTGCTGCATTCTGTACTAACTGAAGCTTGTTTATACACTTTATTGTTTATACATTGATGTGCACTATGTACTTTCAGTTCTATTCATTTTATTCGTATTGCACTTTTAACAATAGTCATTGTTGCAAAGCAGCTTTACAGAAACAAAGATTTATGGGGAAAAAAATAAAGCGTGTACAGGCAAAGGTTGACGGTGGCAAGAAAAACTCATCCCAGTGTAGCTCAGAATTAGGGTCGGGTACCAAAACCATATATAACCAATATGTACTAGAACTGAATCAGAACGCAGATGTCATTGGATGTGTAAGTGATCAATTGAAATATTTGTCCTCTGGTTCCTTGAAATGGTCGTCAAAAGCATCATCACCTTCACCGCACATGAAAAATTATTTCCAGACTGAGAGAATGCAAGTCTGAAAGCTCTTATAATACAAATACAATTAATCTTTATAGTAACGCGAGTGTTCATGTTGTTTTCACAACCCGATATCTGATGAGCTCATGAATGCTGTAATTACACTTCCTCTGACAGCAGCAGGTAGCTAAGTTAGCTAAGGTGAACATGCTTTAATTAAAATGCCTAAAGCTAAGCGTCTTAAAGTGTATTTCAAAGCATTCAGACACTGTGACATACAACATGCATACATGTCTTTTTAACATTTGCGTGTAAAGGTGAAACTTGTCAAATATTTGAGGACAAGCGGAATGACGTTCAAAGCAGAGGGATGTTTTTACCGTGTTTAACAGCTTGCCGACATCGGCAGTGTGTGCGTCCCAAGGCTCCAGTCAGATCAACCCTAGCAAAGTCAGGAAAGGTGTCAGATTTTGCCAGATGAGGCAAATATGGTCATATTTCTGCAAAAGTATTGCTGAAATTTAAAGTTAGTATAAAACCTACCAAGAATATCAGCCACCTTGCTGTTATTGGTGTTAAGTTATTGTAGTTGGGCTAATTCGTATGTCAGTTTGTTGTGATTTATATTTACTTGTGTGTGTATATGTATATATGTATTTATGTATATTTTAAACTTTTCATACATTTTAAAATTTGTTAAAAAGTTCTTTAATGTAATCCATTATCAAAATATATTTTTTAAGTACTGGTTCAGGTATTGTTTAGGCACTGGTACACTCTACACAGAATTCTGAAAGCAAAGAGCCTGGATCTGAAAATGTCCTAGGTGCTTGGTGTTTGTTAATTTTCAGTGAGCTGCTGTCACCAATCTGATAACAACCCTAGAAACACACACACCAATTGCACATAGATTTATTCTTTTTATCTTTTAAAGATATGAAGTTATAAAGCAGCTCATTTCTGCAATAATGTGTTTAAAGAAGATATCTATTTCTGTTGATTTGCAAAAGAATGAAGTGAGGGTTTATCTCCGATGTACTGCCATGCCAGAGACGGCTTATAAATATTAATGAAGATTGGTGTATGCCGGTGAATACTTATTGGCTCGGTTAAGACAGTAGACCTGCCACCCTTTACATATTGTATTTAGGAGCTCTGTTTACACAGTAATAGGCCAGATGCATTCATGTATTCATAAAATAATAAAAACAGTAGATAAGCCAATTTACATGAATCAGGGATTATTGACAGTTGCCCAAGTGTATGGGAATCTTTCCCTTTTTATTTGACTGGTTCTCGAATCTTGCCTAGATTAAATCTTGGTTTTTCCACTTAACAAAACAAAAAAACTATTGACAGTTTTAGTTAGAATCCAGAAACTAAAGTTGTTTACATACATGCTGTCTAATTGTCATAGTTTTTTTTTTTTTTGGTCAGAATGGGGAGAAATGGTTTGCATGCAAGATTTTCTGGTGCTTGTTTTTATATGGAATATGGAGTTTATATGGAATTACTTGCATACATTTTTACATTTCTGAAAGATACAATGTTCTGTTGAATCCTATGAAATTTTCAGGAATAATATAATTGTGGTCATTTTGCACATTATTGTTGTAAAACTCTTATAATTATTAATAGTCTATTTTTATTTTGGTCTTTTCTGTTGTTTCTTTGGCAGGCTTTTCTGGAGCTTATGACACATGAAGAGGCTCTTGCAATGAGTAATTATTACCTGAATAAGCCTGCCACTCTTCATGGGAGAGACGTAAAGATTTACTTGTCCAAGGAGCTGCTGGTGATCGAGGTAAAAGCACAACTTAAACGAGTTTCAGGGGAAAAGATGTGCATTTATTTTATTTGCTATGTAAACATGTACAATAAGTGAACAAAGATTTTTTTTTTTTTTGCTATAAATGGGCAGTGTACTATACTGTATGTTTAATTACAGTAATATCTAAAGTAATAGAAAGGGGGGAAATTTCTCATTTCTATACAGCATAAAATCTACATGATGTACTGTTTTTGACTGTAAATGCAAATTACGTTTCATTCTAGAAAAACGAAAGACAAGATAGAGAGACTCGAAATCGAGATAGCGGTCCAGTGGTCTTCTTTTCCAATCTGCCAAGAGAGACCGAGAAGAAAGCGGAGTTGCTGACAATAGCCCGCAGATTTGGCACCGTCGTTAATCATCTGTTTTTGAATGATCAGGTAAAATCTACTACGAGTCTTATCTTCTCATGGTCAAGCTTTTAGGCTTTAGTGTAATGATTTGTATTATTGGAATTCTGTCAACACACACTGAATTTATTTTATTTTATTTATCTTGTTATAGGCATTTGTGCAAATGAGCAACTCTGAGGATGCAGAGATGTTAGTCAAGTACTACACTATCCATCCACTGACTATTAGTCGTAGGACCATCCATATGAACATCTGCACCAAGTACAAGACCTTAACGTGAGTAATGTGAAGTTATGTCAGTACCTAATCAACTGAGAAATAAAAAATAATTTTTTAAACTAATATCTGAAATTGCTTTTTAGGGTCAGACCTGGTAAAGGAGAACAGTTAAAAGAGGATAAGGAGGAATCTGGTCAGAAGAACAGCAGCAGTAGAACAACTTCCAGAAGCTCATCCAAGACTCAGAGAAGCTCGAGCTCCAGAGCCAAAGAGAGCTCATCCGAGAAGGCACAGGAGTCGAAGATTAAGGAGGGGGAGGAAGAGGTCCGGGCTGAAGCAGGCTCTGGTGATGAAGGCCAAGGTGTTGTGGAGGCTCATGATGATGAGGAAGAGACTCTTGGTGAAGATGTGGTGACGGAGGAATCTGAAAAAGCCCAGCCAGATCAAGAAGCTGAGATGGAGACGGAGGATTCAGCTGTGGAGCCAGAAGAAGAAGAGACAAAGGGAACTGAGCATGATGGTGAGGACACAGAGATTCCAGCAGAAGAAGAAGAAGCAAATGAAACAAAGCATCAGACAGAACAAATAGTTGAGCAGGAGGACGACAACACAGAACTCAAAGAAACAGATGGACAAGATGATATGGAGCAGAACGAGGTCATGGCAGATGATTCTGTCGACCAGGTGAGTGGAAAGATCAGTTCAATCAGATGTATATTTAGTTTTAAACTCATCAATGTTTCTGTCTTAACGACTGGATAAAGCTCTTGATCAATAAATTATGGATAATTAATGTATGTTACATGCGAAGACAACTGATTCTCTCTATCCCCATTTCAATTAATATACTCATTAATGCAGAAGTATAAACCAGACCTTAAACACAGTACTCTGCATCAATCACAATTCATGCAACACACTGTTGAGCCTTTATTCTTGTCATTGAATGATGTGTAGTAAAAATATTAACTGAATTAAAGTTTTGTCTGTGTGCCAACAGGACATACCTGAAGAATCTGATTTCCCTGAAGACATGGATGAGTTTGTTACTCTGGATGAGCTGGCAGAGGAGGAAGAAGCTGAACGGCATGACTCAAGATCTAGAGACAAAGGCTCTTCAGGTTCTGTTTTTAAATGTTTAGTTTGTCTAGCAGAATTCTTTCAGTTTCAGTTGTTCTGTGTTAAATAATACTATAGTTTCATCAGAAGAGTCAAGAGCCAGGGTAGAACAAAAGAATGTGGTTTAATACATGCGCAAAGATAGCTTGGGCATTCTGTAGTATAAACATGGTTTAAAACTGCCAGCTTTTATACAGAGGTGTATCTGAAAAGAGCACACATATCTAAAAAAATATATATATATAGAAAAGGGGAAAAACCTGAAAGAGAAAAATGTGATTGAGGACAGAGACATTGCTTAAGTAAGCATTGATTTTTAATAATTATATTATTTAATCAGTTTGCATATAATTATATAAAAAAAGAAAATCCATACATCTGACCTCATTAATGTTTCCAACAGAGACTGTGTGGCATTTAATATATGATATCTAAATAAGCTGTGCTGTCTTCACATTGCTGTTACTTCTGTATAATGTGTTTGACGGCTGTATATTATTAGCAAAACAGTTAAAGAGCTGTTTCCAAATCTGAACATACTTTATCTTTTCTGCTTTTAGGTAAATCCAGGGACAGCGGAGTAAGTTTTTTTTTTTTTTTTTTTTTTTTAAACAATATTCAAATGTTGGCTGATTTTGACTTTCGTTAACATAAAAGAGAACCATAATAACCCCCATTTCATATTGGAATGTTTACAATGGTTTAGACATAATTATGGGTGCTCCGATTGATCGGTCGCCGATCATAATTGGCCGATAATAGCTTTGGGAAGTTTGATCGGCGGTCTCTATAATGGCCGATATAGAAAAGCCGATCAGGTGACGCAAAACTCGCAGAAAAGTCTACAGGAAAGTTGTATTTGTCAGGCTCTAAGCTGTTCCCAATTACTAACTAATCACAGGCTGCTATGTTTTAAGTTGACGTGTTGCACATGTTGCTTGCCAATAAATACAGTTGTCAATTCATGATATTCCTCTTCTTGTAATTTCAAGAATTAATTTAAATTGTTGTTATACAGTATATAGTTAATACATAATGTGTGACTAAATAATGCTACATAAGGCTTCGAGTAGACCCTGTAATCGGTGATCGGTATCGGCCGATAGAGCTTCTAGTGATCGAAAATCGGTGATCGGCCTCAAAAATCATGATCGGAGCGCCCCCTAGACATAATGTTAATTAGTCATGGTTCTGAACAATTCCAGCTACCAGTACATTAGGACTTGTATTCGAGACCAACAGCTAGCATACTAGCTAAAAGTCAAAATTTGATAAGTGAAATTTACTTTGTAACACGCTTGCAAAACACTGAACATGTCAGGACTGACATGGGTACATTTAGGTTGTTATGAAATTCAGTTTAAAATTAACTCTATGAATTCCAGTCTATTTCTAAATGTTATTTCACAACCGTTATAAATGTTATAAAAGGGCTTTAAAAAAAAAAAAAAGCTTTAATCTGTATGTGAATTACTTGGAAACTGCTCTAATAAGCCATAATTCTTCTACAGGGCATGAGAGTTGTCAATGTGGTTGGATTTAAACGCAACTATGGCTATCTGGATGAGATTTTGGCTCTTGCAAAGCCATTTGGGAAAGTTGTACGCAACTTGGTTCTGCATTCCAGGCCCGAGGTGATAAAATATATATATATATTTAAACCTTTCTAATCTCAGTTCTATAATTAGTCTTTTTTTCTAATACCTGTGATTCATTATGTTCCTCATTAGATGTTGTCTATTATACCTTTAGGACACGGGTTTTAATAGGAAAGTAATTAGATTTAGAGATTACGGACTTGCATGTCCATCGATAGCAGAGAAAGGTTGCACCATGCATCAGTTCCTGCATAGGAGAGGAATTGCACTAGAAAGCATATTGTGATTTCAAGTTTAATGAAAAGTACCTGATCACTCCTAAATCATACTATTGTATGTACTATTTCCAGTGTATGGGTTAAAGAGGAGTTGTCCCCAAAGTAAACAGGACAGAAAATTATAAAACATGTATTGTTCCACATTTTATCCATGGGACAATGTACACACTAAATCTTGTTTGTTTAACAAATTAACACAGCAATCCTCCAAAAATCCCAAATTCCCCAAATGATTTTCCCCCTATTTTTTATCTCATATGAGGGGAAACCCTCCCCAAGCTTGTAGCCCATTTACACAGACACTGAAACAGAGGATTTGGAGGAGAAGTGAAATAACACAAGCCTGAGGTACAAAAAAATTTATTATATGAGGGCTAATTCAGCGGCACATATATCATTTGGGGAATACATTTTTCTTGTACACGAGCGCACACATACTGGAGTCCCATCTGAATGTCTGTCTAAAAATGACCAAAAAGTGAATTTTGTATAATAGGTTGCCTTTAAGGGAAGACAAAAAAGTATCTAAATATCTCTTACTATTTTACGATCAACTAATATTATATTTTAAAAGTCTTTAGAGTTTTTATTCATTAAACAATATACTGTTAAGAATCGATTCAAAGAGTACGTGTGTTAAGCATTACAAGTTATTGTTTGAGTTTGCTTATGGAATATATATTGCTTTTTGTTGTTAAGGCCTTTCTGGAATTTAGCAGTGAGCAAGAAGCCAGATCAATGGTTCATTTCTACAACGGAAATGTCATCCCATCCGTGTGTGGAAAAACAGTCAAAATTTACCATTCAATGACCTACGCCACCATCCAGGTGAGCAATACTGTTCTCCTGCACAAATAGTGTGTGTAATAAGAAGAGAAATGTCTGACATGTTTTCCCCCCCAAACTCTACAGAGTGGCAAAGTCGTCTATATAGGACACATCCCCGCGTTTAAATCATCAGATGCATCTTTTCTGAAGGTTGCAGAGCCTTTTGGGAAAATCCGACGTTACTTTTTGAATCGATTACGTTCTGAGGTAACTGAGCAGCAGGTCTAATATCTTATTATTCATGTCATGTTTTTAATTGTAATGCTGACATATGGCTTCATTTGCTTTCAGTGCTTCATTGAAATGGAGAGGGGTGAGGATGCAGAGAAATTTGTGGAGTCCGCGCGACTGAATCCACTCAAATTCGAAGGCAAACGCTTACTCGTCTACATCAGCAGGAAGTACAAACAACTCAAACATCATGGGTTAGTGCTTTTTTCTTTGTTATACTAAATCAGGTACCGGTGAAATGAATAACATGGATCATCTTGTTAGAATGGGTTTGGGTGGAGATATATTAGGCAGTAGGTTAGTGTTGGAGGCAGGAAAAATGGGCAAGCATAAAGATCTGAGTGACTTTGACAAGCGACGTCTGTTTGGGTGTTCCCAGTATGCAGGGTTTATTAACTATTAAACGTGAAATGGATACTGGAAGTGTCATTCAGGAACCAGTATTGAAGTAACTTTTTAAACAATAACCAGCCCTATCTGGTTATGACAAAAAAAATTATGATGTTTTTACACAAAAACATACAATTAATAGAGGGGCTACTAACTTTTGAACATGACTGACTATGCACATTACGTTTTGAATTCATTCCATGTAAACATGGGTACTTTATGCTGATTGGACTCTTGTGTGTGGCAGACACAGGCCCCCTACCTTGGAAGACAAACGGCCAGGCAAGAGGGAGCACTCTGAAGAGAAAGAGGAAAGTCAGAGCAGTTCCTCTGCAAAAACTCCAACTGTGAAGGAAGAGGAGCCCCCATCCAAAAAATCTAAAGAGGAAAAGCCTAGTGAGGAGAAAACTCTGAGTGTACCACAGGAGATAGAGAAGGAGAAAAAGGAGAACGAAGTGGAGGTCAAAACTGAGTCTTGTGAGAATGAAGTTGATGTGAACAATAAACACACAGAGGAACAAAACAAGGATGCAACAGAAAGTCCAAATGTGGAGCTAAAACCACTGGTCAGTTCTACTCCCATCCCCCATTGATGTCTTAGAGCTGCAATTACATTTTTGTACAATTAAATCATTGTGTATAATTTCAATTAATTTATTCCATGTGTCCAAATTTAAATTCATAATCAAATGTACGCTATTTAAGTAAACATTACTGTTAAATTGCATTCATGACTCGTGTCAGCCTCAAATACACAATTTGCAAACTGAATCAATACGACAGCTTGTTTCTGCATGTGTTGGAAACAGTTCAGATTCCTCATAACTTTTCTTTTAACTATTATCTCTTCGCCTTAAGCAGAAGGTTGAGAGCGACATTGATTGTCCTCCTACTGAGTCATCATCTGTTGCATCTTCTGCTGTGTCTGAGAAGAGCCAAGAGGCGACTGAAGCGCCAACACCTCCAGCCGAGTCTGTGAAAAAGTATGAAACTACCATAGATGCTCTTGGTCCGTATGAGCCAAATGTCCCAGTGGGTAAGTAATTACTTTAGCGTCACAGGCAAACTCTCAATTAGGACCTGGTCTTGATTTATGCAATATTCACTTCTTTGAACTTTTCATCCTCACGTTGTATTATTACAACCTAGAATTGAAATGGACTTGATGGTAGAAAATTGCACAATACTCTTTGTAATACAAAGAATAAAGCTGACTACAAACCTTGTGGTATTTTTACACATCTGGATGCTTTTTAGCTATTTTTGCCAGTTAAATTGTTCTGTCATGTTGTGGAATGTGGACAAGTTCACAACAATGAACACTTAAGCATAGACTTGTACTTATGCACTGACGTATGATGTAAGATAATTTTCAGGCTTTTCGTTGCTTGTTTTTCATAATTTCTTAGTTTAAAAGTTTTTCAAAGCATTCATTTGAGTACCTTTGTTGAAGCTGTTTAATTCCCAGTCCTGTACAAGGATCATTATCCATCTCTATCATCACACTTTTCTTCTATCCGCAACTCCACTTAAACCATTCATGGGGAATTTGACAAAACCTTCACAGAACCTTTATTAGGAAGCATAGATATGCACTAGCGATTGAATTTTTAGAAGTAGTATGTTCGGTGGGCAGGTGACACGTCTTCCTTGGCCAGGGGGAAACTGCATAGTAGTAAGAATGCACAAACATTAACTGATGAAAAATGTGCCTGAACTCTGATTAACCAGTCACTTTCAATACTGCATTGTTGATTCAGGTGTGGAGTTTGTGAAGATGGGCTACTACTGTAGAGTGTGCTTCCTATTTTACTCCAATGAAGACACTGCTAAAAAGGTTCACTGCAGTAGCCAGGCACACTACGAGAAACTAAAGGTAATTTAAGTTAAATTTAAATTAAGTTAAAACTTTAATATGTAATGAATCCCTTTTAAAGACAAATATTATTATATAAGTGAAGGCTGTATTTATTTAGCATCAACTTGTTTGTTCTGCTTTCTAGAAACACTTGGAAAAGGAGAAGGCCAAAGCACAGAGTAATCCTGAGAAGAAATGAATCTGAAGGAGTGTAATTCATATTGTACAGTGTTGGGTTGTGTGCATGGACTTTAGTTTGCTTAGACTCTCCATTTGGAGGATTGATTTTAGTATAATTTTAGGTTGTTCCCATCATTAATTATATACACACACACACATGCGTGTGTTAGAAACATTGCCCTATTCCCAATAGAAGAACAGAGCCCTTTTATGGCTGTTTACTATGTTTCTTTTGACTGTCTTACATCTCTGTTAAAATAAAATTTAAAAAACAACATTCCTCACAATGAATGTCCTGGTTGTTGATTCATGTCTCCTATCATTTAAAATGTTTTACCTTGCTATATTCATTTTAGTTATGTTTTTGTAGACAAACTAGCTCAAAGCAAATTATTGGTAATTCCCTTTCTTACTAACTTGAAACAAATTAGTTTTCAGGTGTAAATAAAAATAAAATCTTCTGGAAATGACCAGAGCATTAGATGACCAAGGAATCAGGAGACTCAGAGCCAGGGTTCAGCTGGAGAAGATAGTTTATTTTGCTTGCAAGCGTCAATCAGTCAGCCTGGGCAATGAAATCCAAACATAAATGGCAAAACACCCATTTTATACTAAGATGTAAACATCGACCCAAGGCCAAGAAATGGAAAAACAATGGTAGAAAAATACAATCAAGGTTAAAAACATCATGTGAGAACTAAGTAAACAGGAGCACTTACTAAGTAAACAAGGACACTTACTAAGATCACGCTGACATAAATCCATTCTTAATGATTGTACTATATTCATATAAAAGATTAAGGAAAATTAGAAATAAATCCCTCACAGGTTTGACAGTCCTACCTAGAGCTTTATGAATTTCTCTTATTCTCTCACATTTGATTGCAGTTGTTAATTTCATTTGAAATACTGCTTATACTGTACATGATTGCAGTATGAAAAATAGCCCTCTAAATAATTATTAAATATTTGTGCTTCAATCCTCCTTACAACAATCCATCATATTTCATCACACCAGATACAGTCATCCATCATATTTGTTCACTCAATTTTGTTGCTTTTTTAAAATCACTATACATAGTTAAATATTATGCTTTTATAAACAAAGTTTGCAAGTTTAAAGCATAACATAATTTCTTATGTTATATTGCAGTTTGACAAAATTGTTTAATACTGGTGCTAGCTTCATATAAAATAGCATTAGATGCATGATTAGGCTTCTCTGCTTTAGTTTACAGTGTCTTGGTCGGGTCGGAGTTATTTTAGTTTGCAGGTTTGCAGTGTACCGTAGAAGAAAATGCACTTCACTTATAGACTCTGCCCTTCCTTGATTGATATACAGACCCAGGCTGTTTGTGAGCTGTGGGTACCTGTAAGGGAACATATCAGCCATAACATAAAAGCACCTAATATTGTGTAAGCGACGGTTACCGCTACCAAAAAAACTCTGACTCATTGAAGGATGGCACACCCACAAGACCTCTGAAGGTGAGTTGTGGTATCTGAATTAAGATGTTCTCAGCAGTTCCTCTGAATCTTGTAAGTTGTTGATGTGGATCTTTTTATAGATTCCAATTGTTTCTCTAGCACATCCCACCTCTGTCGTGTTTTCTTAAACCATTCCTACATTGAGGGCAATATGTCAGGTTGCATTATCCTGCTGAATGTGGCTACTGCCGTAAAGGAATATTGATGCTATAAACAAATGTGCTTGATGTGCAAATATTTTTGGTTCGGCGGTATGTCAAAGTAATGTTTGTGGAACCCAGTTCTGAAGGTTTCCTAGCAGATTATTGTAGGGTATTACACCCTCTGCACGCTTGCCGCCTTCTCATAGTGGAATATATTACATATATTTGTTTTCTCACTTATGACGTTAGGGTTACCATTAAAAGCTGGAAATATCTGGACAGAGGAATGCTTCAAATTACATGGAAAACTGATGGGTTTCATTGAAGAGTATAATTTTTTTCTGCCAAACATCAATCTTTGTAATTCTTGTTTGTGTGGTGTTTGCATCTTCTCCCTGTGCTTGGTGGGTTTCCTTCCACAGTCCAAAGACATGCAGATTAGGTAATTGGCATTCCCAAATTGTGTGTGCACTCTGCAAAGGAATTGGTACCCTGCCTTGTGCCCAAAGTCTCCTGGGATAGGCTCCAGCCCCCCACACCTAAAGGATTATTAGGAACACCATACTAATACGATGTTTGACCCCCATTCGCTTTCAGAACTGCCTTAATTCTACGTGGCATTGATTCAACAAGGTGCTGAAAGCATTTTTTAGAAACGTTGGCCCATATTGATAGGATAGCATCTTGCAGTCGATGGAGATTTGTGGGATGCACATCCAGGGCACGAAGCTCCCGTTCCACCATATCCCAAAGATGCTCTATTGGGTTGAGATCTGGTGACTGTGGGGGCCATTTTAGTACAGAGAACTCATTGTCATGTTCAAGAAACTAATTTGAAATGATACAAGCTTTGTGACATGGTGCATTATCCTGCTGGAAGTAGCCATCAGAGGATGGGTACATGGTGGTCATAAAGGGATGGACATGGTCAGAAACAATGCTCAGGTAGGCCGCGGTTTAAACGATGCTAAATTGGCCTCACCTTTCTTTCCCATTCTGACATTCAGTTTGGAGTTCAGGAGATTGTCTTGACCAGGACCACACCCCTAAATGCATTGAAGCAACTGCCATGTGATTTGGTTGATTAGATAATTGCATTAATGAGAAATTGAACAGGTGTTCCTGATAATCCTTTAGGTGAGTGTATATAATACACACACACACACACACACAGTCGTGGCCAAAAGTTTTGAGAATTAAATAAATATTGGAAATTGGAAAATTTGCTGCTTAAGTTTGTATAATTTGCATATACTCCAGAATGTAATGAAGAGTGATCAGATGAATTGCATAGTCCTTCTTTGCCATGAAAATTAACTTAATCCTGAAAAAAAACTTTCCACTGCATTTCATTGCTGTCATTAAAGGACCTGCTGAGATAATTTCAGGAATCGTCTTGTTAACTCGGGTGAGAATGTTGACGAGCACAAGGCTGGAGATCATTATGTCAGGCTGATTGGGTAAGAATGGCAGACTTGACATGTTAAAAGGAGGTGATGCTTGAAATCATTGTTCTTTCATTGTTAACCATGGTGACCTGCAAAGAAACGCGTGCAGCCATCATTGCGTTGCATAAAAATGGCTTCACAGGCAAGGATATTGTGGCTACTAAGATTGCACCTAGATCAACAATTTTATAGGATCATCAAGAACTTCAAGGAAAGAGGTTCAATTCTTGTTAAGAAGGCTTCAGGGCGTCCAAGAAAGTCCAGCAAGTGCCAGGATCGTCTCCTAAAGAGGATTCAGCTGCGGGATCGGAGTGCCACCAGTGCAGAGCTTGCTCAGGAATGGCAGCAGGCAGGTGTGAGCGCATCTGCATGCACAGTGAGGCGAAGACTTGGAAGATGGCCTGATGTCAAGAAGGGCAGCAAAGAAGCCACTTCTCTCCAAAAAAAAAAAAAACATCAGGGACAGATTGATCTTCTGCAAAAAGTATGGGGAATGGACTGCTGAGGACTGGGGCAAAGTCATATTCTCGGATGAAGCCTCTTTCCGATTGTTTGGGGCATCTGGAAAAAGGCTTGTCTGGAGAAGAAAAGGTGAGTGCTACCATCAGTCCTGTGTCATGCCAACAGTAAAGCATCCTGAGACCATTCATGTGTGGGGTTGCTTCTCATCCAAGGGAGTGGGCTCACTCACACTTTTGCCCAAAAACACAGCAATGAACAAAGAATGGTACCAAAAACACCCTCCAACAGCAACTTCTTCCAACAATCCAACAACAGTTTGGTGAAGAACAATGCATTTTCCAGCACGATGGAGCACCGTGCCATAAGGCAAAAGTGATAACTAAGTGGCTCGGGGACCAAAAAATTAAAATTGTGTCCATGGCCTGGAAACTTCCCAGATCTTAATCCCATTGAGAACTTGTGGTCAATCCTCAAGAGACTGGTGGACAAATAAAAACCCACTAATTCTGACAAACTCCAAGAAGTGATTTATGAAAGAATGGGTTGCAATCAGCCAGGATTTGGCCCAGAAGGTGATTGAGAGCAGCCCAGTCGAATTGCAGAGGTCCTGAAAAAGAAGGGCCAACACTGCAAATACTGACTCTTTGCATAAATGTCATGTAATTGTCGATAAAAGCCTTTGAAACGTATGAAGTGCTTGTAATTATATTTCAGGACATCACAGAAACAACTGAAACAAAGATCTAAAAGCAGTTTAGCAGCAAACTTTGAGAAAACAAATATTGTCATTCTCAAAACCTTTGGCCACGACTGTACACACACACACAGGGTGGGCCAAAAGTAGGGTTACAGTTACTTCACTATCTGCTTATGAAACAGGAAAACATGAGATTATTAAAAAAAAAAAAAATCCAATCTCCATGTTAACACAGTGTGATTGGTTTTAGGTGTGTGTGGTGGTGGTGGTGGGAGGTGTCTTGCTGTCAAAAGCAGTATTTACCTGATGTGTCTCAAAATTGAATAACTGCTGTAAAGTAATAACATAAAGCTGGATTTGTTATGAAACCCTGGCCCTGATAGGGCGACTTTTATTTTGCCTCGTGTTCCGTTTTTCTCCTGTCTGCGGAATTTCCCTTCCTTTTGCTGTCCTGCTACGCAATATTCACTAAATTCATCAAAGGTATGCTATATTTTGTTATTTTATTTTAGATTTTGTGAGTCTTTATCGACAGGTCAGTGTTTGTACAGGCTATTACACGCGTGCATGTGAAGAAGAACAAAAGGGCTTTCAGTCAGAAGTGTAAGAAGTAAACAGTTAGCTATGGAGTGTACTGGACGGACGTGTAGAGATAACTCAATGCAGTTGTACAATTTTGCAGAAAATGTCGTTGTGACTATTTAATTGATAGTTTATTCATGCTTTCAATGAGAGCCATTATCTTGGCGCGCTCGCGAGACGTATTAATCGGATATAGGCGACACAGATAAAAGATGGCGGACGCGGTTTGTCTCCTAATAGCGGAAGTCACTGAAGATCATATCGATAAAGAACACCACACGATGAACAGCAACCGAGTTGTATGGTCCAGTCCACTTAGTAGATTACTAGGCTACTGTATCTTATGTCTGCCCTTTTGATTACAATGAGCAATCTTTTAGACTAGTAAAATGTGATGTTAAATAGGGATGGGAGTCAGCAGTCACCTCCCGATACGATATTATCACGATACCCAGGTGGCGATTCAGTTAAGTATCACGATTTTACAAATATCCAGATTCGATATAACATTCCCAATTTTGTTACAATTTTAAACATTTTGTTACAATTTTAAAAAGTTTAATGATTTGATTAAATATATCTCATTCCATGTAACATTTTGTTTTTTTTTACTTAAAAAAAAAAAACAAGTGCAGCGTTTGAACAATACAAACATCAAATACAACAGTCCATTTAATTGAGCTGCTCGTATCTCTGTCATTTGACTAATTAGCACACACTGTGTTCTGAGACTGGTGTAAGTGTGTGTAATGAGTGGTTTTGAGACTAATTTGCTGACAGAGTTTGGAGAAAGGGGCACTTGCCGATCAACCGCTCATCTTTATCACAAACATAATTTATTTTTTTTATACTAGATTTTGGAGCCACTGAATTGATCCCCCTCCCCAATCAGTAGTGCAGCATGTTTTTGTCGTTTGTGCAAACTCTGTACAAAAAAAAAAACAACAAAACTAAATCTTTAAAAGAAAATAAATGGTCAAATAAATTCTAATTAGCCATTTAAGGAATGTTAAAGTTTCGGTTCTCCTTTGCGTCATTAGATGCAATTAGATGCAGCAGACGTTAACTGCACACATGCAATGCTTAACCTATTTTATAATTCTAGTAAAAAAAAATGTAGAATAAGTTAGAGATTAAAAAAACACTACTGTTCTTACTGATGTATTTAATATTTTTGATTCATTTTATTCCTGTAAATGAAAGTCCATTTATTTTTAAATATAGTTAAATCTATATGTATAAAACCAATTTAATGAATTGTAGGACATTTTTACCTTGTTTCTGAGAACACTTGACTCAAAAATCTGGTTCATTTTGATCAGTGTGAACACAATTTAGTGTGCCTAATGTGAAAATGCCCTTAGTATGTGTGAAAGAATTTACTCATGAAATTATTCTTTTAGTGTTTTTCAATGTTCTACTTATGGGGTGTCAAACTGGATCCTTGAAAGGGCCGGTGTGGATGCAGGTTGTCATTTCAACCAAGCAGAACTGATTCCATTGTTTATGTAGCCATTCTTGGCTTTGAATAGAATATTAGGTGTAGCTTCAGCTTGGTTGCAGTGAAAATAAGGTATTTGTGCAAGTCATGTGACATGTAACGGTAGGATCCACCTGACAAGTTGTTAGATCTATCTAAGGAATTAACCATCCAGGTAGAGAGTCTCCAATGTTGGTAAGACCTTGTATATAAAACAGTAGCCGCTAATGTTCTCCTTCTTTTTCAGTATTATTATTCTGTTTCACAAGAAGAATGTGTTCCAATCTGGTTGACATGTTGGATGACCGGGTCTAGTCCGCAGCACAACTTTTTATTATGAGAACCAACTTTAATGCATATACAGACAAGGAAAAAGATGGCCTTGCATATCTTTACTAAATACATACATCCCTTGAAAATTTCTTCCAGAACAGGAAACATTGTCTAGCTAGCCTCACACTTATCAACAACTCATTACAAAATCTCTGTATGAGGGTGGGTCTGACATCATTGCATAATGCGTCAGCGTCTGAATGATTATGTTGCATTGACACTTGGAGGTAAGTCTGAATATGTTGTCTTGTTACTTGGCTACGAGAAGGACCTTGAGTGCATGATTATCTTCTTATCTACAACCTTTATCGACAGGTGAATTATAATCTGCATCTCATCCAGCGTCAACTTAAACTTGCTGATTAGTTGCTCTGTCTGTAGTTTTTTTTTCGTTTGGATACCTGCAGCATGTCTCAGAAATATCCCTACACGAACACTGGGGATGACTTTGTGTCGCATCAAGACATGTATGCAGATTCTTACCAGAGACAGTCCAGTACGTACCGACCAAGAGTTAGAGCTCCATCTCAGGAGCAAACATGCTCTATGACGTCTTCCAACAGAACTGGGGACGCTTCTTTCCACTTACCGGGGACTGCTTTGTCATTTCTTCAAAGCTGTGGCCTGGACTCAAGCGACATTGCCCACCTTGCAGAACTTCCTGAGCATCTCTTCACTGTCGAGACACTTTCTACACTGCTTTTACAGATCAAAGAGCGTAAATTGTCCAGTGCAACGTCCTCATCGTCTAGGCCTAGAACAAGTCAGCCACTTGACAATATCCCGACTCGAGCAAGAGAGGGTAGCAGCCAACATAAACCTGTTGAGTATCCCATCGATCGGTCAGCACACTCAGTGTACCCTCATCGTCCTGAGCAAATTCAAACCCGGCAAGACTGCTGGGGAAATCCTCGACGGACGAGTACTTTAACCAGCAGCTCCAGCAGTAAAAGCAGCAGGTTTCAAGATTACAGCGTGTCCAAGAATACTGACCCATATTACGGTACCACAGATGTCCCGTCACGCTCTTTTGATGATGTCAGACCAAGGCCTTTGCTTTCTCTGAAATTAGAACCACCAGTTTTCACGCCTACTAGAAGGGAGTCCTCAGACTT
Source organism: Clarias fuscus (assembly GCA_030347435.1). Taxonomy (NCBI): domain Eukaryota; kingdom Metazoa; phylum Chordata; class Actinopteri; order Siluriformes; family Clariidae; genus Clarias; species Clarias fuscus. The sequence continues at coordinate 25,250,420 of CM059214.1, read as the reverse complement.
CAATTGCAAAATTCCTCCGGCTTATCCTCATGCGTGTTGTCTCTGTGACGTTACTGTCCGTAATACAAAGGTAAGTAGTTTCTTGAGTTTTCATACCACTATCATTGCCTCCAATCCAGCTAAAGATGTAAATTAGCATCAACTTTGAACACTTTGGTAAGTTAATAAACCCTGGATGCTGTAACTACTTACTTGTTGCTTATGTAAGTCCCTCTGGATAAGAGCATCTTCCAATTGCTGAAATGTAAGATCTATACTGAATCTCCTCACCTTTTGATACTTAAGAGCAAAAGAACTAGATTGACTGTGAGATTTAGGTTCATATCAGTTGCACTAAACTGAGGATGTCATTGCAAGTTGACACTCATCCACACACTAGATCTGTTGCTTCTGACATCCCTTGTGTAGTCCTCCACCAAAGTATCACACAGATCCTCTAATATATTCTTACTGTTGTTTAAAATTTTACTTTATTTAACTTAAGGATTCATCCTCCTTCATGATGCAATACAAGTTATGAGCTTTTATGTCAAATTCAACAAACCAGCTAAATGAAGTAACAACAATCACAGCTTTGAGCTGAATTTAAGCCCCAGAGAGCTGCCATGAATCCACTTTTGAGCCATATTTAATGGTTTTCGAGCATTTAAAAAAAAAAAAAATTTTCACCTCCTACAACATATTGATTTTGCTTTACTTTAAGCTGTGACATGCTGTGGTTCTCTACAGTCTGTTATATAAAATGCCAACTGTTGGGAAGCGCTAAGCTCCAAGTCGATGGCAAATGCTTTTTTTCCCATCAGAAAGAATCTAAACAGCTTCCTTATGCAAAGTAAAAAGTAAAGAATGGCAAACAAAAGAGAGAGGATTTTTTAAAAACCTATTTTGTGTGTACACACGTACTGGAGAACCATTGTAGAGTTTTTTTTGTGTTCTTTTTTTCCATTATAGGCCCTCTTTTAATTTGTATAATCTTTTCATGGATTAATTATTTTCTTTTACATTTATTGATTGTGGATATATTGATTATATTGATTTCCCCTTTTTTCATATTTTTTACATTTCACATTATATTATTTCTATGGGCAGACTTTTTTTTGTTGTTGCTAAAATTCACCATATTGTGTATGTATCGTGTATGGTGATGGAAAGGATGTATGACTTCCTTGAATTTTATTTTATATTTATATTTAAAAGGTTTATATTTATTTAACTTCGAGAGTTTTATTTGTGTCATTCTCAAATTAGGTTTCATTCATTTCAGTGGTGAGGCTAATTATCTGGAACGTGATGATGAGCTATATTTATTGTACTGTATACATTGAAGCTGTTCATCTAATTCTGTGCAATGTCAATGTATTTTTGTTTCCTGCCACTTTTTTTTTAGGAGTGGCTTTTTCATGTTCGAGGAACTGAGCATGCTAAAGGTCAGCGTCTACTTGAAAAAAAGTAAGTGCGTCGCCTCAGCTGTGAAAGCTGTGTCGTCTGTTACGTTACCCTATACACACACACGTGGACAAAATTGTTGGTACCCTTCAGTCAATGAAAGAAAAACCTACAATGGTCACAGAAATAACTTTAATCTGACAAAAGTAATAATAAATAAGAATTCTATGAATGTTAACCAATGAAAGTCAGACATTGCTTTTCAACCATGCTTCAACGGAATTATAAAAAAAAAATTAAAACTCAAAAACTCATGGAACAGGCCTGGACAAAAATGATGGTACCCCTAACTTAATAGTTTGTTGCACAACCTTTTGAGGCAATCACTGCAATCAAACGATTCCTGTAACTGTCAATGAGACTTCTGCACCTCTCTGCAGGTATTTTGGCCCACTCCTCATGAGCAAGCTGCTCCAGTTGTTTCCGGTTTGAAGGGTGCCTTTTCCAGACGGCATGTTTCAGCTCCTTCCAAAGATGCTCAATAGGATTGAGGTCAGGGCTCATAGAAGGCCACTTTAGAATAGTCCAATGTTTTCCTCTTAGCCATTCTTGGATGTTTTTAGCTGTGTTTTGGGTCATGGTTCTGTTGCAAGACACTGGCCAGCACATTTCTCTCTAGAATCCCTTGATAGTCTTGAGATTTCATTGTACCCTGCACAGATTCAAGACACCCTGTGCCAGATGCAGCAAAGCAGCCCCAGAACATAACAGGGCCTCCTCCATGTTTCACAGTAGGGACAGTGTTGTTTTCTTGATATGCTTCATTTTTCCCATCTGTGAACATAGAGCTGATGTGCCTTGGCAAAAAGTTCCATTTTTGTCTCATCTGTCCATAGGACATTCTCCCAGAAGCTTTGTGGCTTGTCAACATGTAGTTTGGCATATTCCAGTCTGGCTTTTTTATGATTTGTTTTCAACAATGGTGTCCTCCTTGGTCGTCTCCCATGTAGTCCATTTTGACACAAACAACGACGGATGGTGCGATCTGACACTAATGTTCCTTAAGCATGAAGTTCACCTTGGATCTCTTTAGAAGTCTTTCTGGGCTCTTTTGTTACCATTCGGATTATCCGTCTCTTTGATTTGTCATCAATTTTCCTCCTGCGGCCACGTCCAGGGAGGTTGGCTACAGTCCCATGGATCTTAAATTTCTGAATAATATGTGCAACTGTAGTCACAGGAACATCTAGCTGCTTGGAAATGGTCTTTGTAGCCTTTACCTTTAACATGCTTGTCTATAATTTTCTTTCGAATCTCCTGAGACAACTCTTTCCTTCACTTCCTCTGGTCCATGTTGAGTGTGGTACATACCATGTCACCAAACAATACAGTGACTACCTGGAGCCCTATATATAGGCCCACTGACTGATTACAAGATTGTAGTCACCTGTGATGCTAATTAGTGGACACACCTTGAATTAACATGTCCCTTTGGTCACATTATTTTCAGTATTTTCTAGGGTACCATCATTTTTGTCCAGGCCTGTTTATTTTTTTTTAAATAATTCTGTTGAAGCATGGTTGAAAAGCAATGTCTGACTTTCATTGTCAGATAAAATAATTGGTGAGCATTTCAGCAGTGATGATGTGAAGCAGACCGTCCAATCATGGCTCCAGTGTGCTGAGAAATATATCGATCCTTTATAGATTATACAGAAGTAAAAGTAATTTTTAACTCTCCTACTTGTGTTCTCTTATTGTACATAATCAAAAGTCCTGGTGTAACTTAAATGAATTAATCATGATTATTTATCTGTAGGTACCCAAAATGGTCAGGGACTATTGGATCTGCAAGAAGGTAAAACAGAAAATTAATATAGCTATCTGCTCCATTTATTAATATCTTTATTAATATATTAATAGTGTTAAACATTAGCAAAAGTCATGCAGCTGGAGGTCTAGAGAGAGCTGATTGGCCGAGCTCTCTCAGAAGGGAGGGATGAGAGGTACTTAGTGCTCCCACATTAATCACGGCTCTACGGCCAGTCAGAGGTGAGCTCACGCAAGCAGAAGGAGCGGATAGCGCTGTCTTCCGAGTGTATTACGCCGCCCTCGACGGTGCGTGAACGAGCAGTTCGAAAAAGATGCGGTCGACTGGCGTCACATGGTTCGGAGGAAACACGTGATATTTTCCGGCCCTCCCGACTGAGTGGTAGTAGTAGCCTTAATGTGGAGAAAATTGGGGAAAAATCACAAAAAAACACATTAACAAAAGAATTTACTTTTGCGCACTGTGTATTTCTCTCTTCCTTTTTTTTTTTTTTTTGCCTCAATTGTTTTTATACCCTAACTCTAATGTAATATTCTTGTTCGTTTCAGGAATGAAAGCCCTGAAGGTAAAAGTCTATACCCTTTTTTGAACTTGTTAAAACATCATATAATCTCATGTCCTCAAAGTCTGTTATTGTACCAGTCACCAGGTTTCCCAATGTATATGATTTTATTTCAGTGTCAGAAGGTTTTAAGGTGCCAACAAGGACAGAGGCCTCTGACTTCAGTGGCATCGTCCCCCCAGTTTTTCCTTACTTGTGTACTCTCTGCCACATCACTGTCTTTTCTGAAAAGGTATGCGGTCTTTTAATTCACAGGAGATAAACTTGGAGAGTATGGAATTAGATCAGTATAATATTTCACAAGTAAATGTCACATGATTCAATCACAAATGTATTCAGAAATCCACATATAATTGTCACGTGATTCACAATGTACAGTTGATGATTCAATGACAGTTGAAAAGATTATTATTATTATTTATTTATTTTTGCATTTTGGTCACACTTAAATGATTGAGATCATGAAACAAATTTTAATATTACACAAAGATAACCAGAGTAAATAAGTAAATACAAAATACAGTTTTTAATATGTTTTAAATAATATTTCATTTATTAAGGAAAATAATTCATCCAAATCTGCCTGACCCTATGTTCACAGGTGGAACGACTAGTTCATATTGCTAAAGACATATTCTTCAAGTTTTATGTCAATATAGTAAACCTTGCTATATTTCTGTGCAATCTGATATATACAATGCATTTTATTAATTTTTTTGTAGGACTGGTCTGCTCATATTACAGGTGGACAGCATGCAAAGAGCCAGCTTGACCTTATGGGAAAGTAAGTCATTCAGTTTAGCAGTCCTATTAGTGGATGAACTTGTATGATATTTAAATATGTCTTCGGCAAAAATGGCTTTTACATTTTATACTTAAATTTATATTTTTAGTACATGATTTGTAATTGTAATTTGCATTGTAGGTATATTTATTTTCTCCTAGTAATAAGATATGTTTAGAGACGACTGTACTCAACAGACTCAACTAACAAGCTCCAGATATTTACTGTACCTGATTAGTGTCTGGGTTACAGAGAATTATTTTCCAGGGTCACTTTAAAAAAAAAAAAAAATCTTATTATACATCTAAGCAGTTGAGTGTTAAGGGCCTTGCTCAAGGGCCTAACAGTGGCAATTTGGTGGTGGTAGGATCTTCTGATTAGTGGCCCAATGCCTTAAGATCTGAGCTACGCTTGCCCCTTTTTATATGTATTGTATTTATAGAAGTGTATATAAACCTAATTACATTCTTGTAGGTACCCAGAGTGGGATGGAACTGTTCGATCGTCTAGAAGGTAAACCAATATGTTCAAGAATTGCAAGTTCTTTTATTATACCAAGTTTTAAAATGTAATCTCATTATTTTGTTAGAAATGATGGTGAGCCCTCCACTGACGTAAGAGGTAAAAGTCCTCATCTTTTTCATAGCATTTAAAATTTTTTGGCTTCCCCATACTAACATATAGCAATTGTGTTGTGTCTCATACAAGGTGGAACCTCTAAAGAAAATACTACAGAAATGAAGATGCCACAAGTGAAAGATAAAGTAGGTTCCATGTTGCCACCTCTACTTAGAATTTTTCATTTTATATGCCTTTAAATAATTTACATTAGCATGTGAACACAGGGCAGAGTGGTCTGTGTTAAATTTAACGGCAATTCAGTGGAAGAAAAATACTTTAAAAAATTGATAAGACAGTTTGGAAACATTTTGCAAATGGAAATGTTCTCTAGAATGGTATGGGTCGAGGTTTTTTTTACAATTTTTTATTTGGGGTGTTTGCTTATGAACATGCTTCCTTATTACATGCTCACTTACTCATTTGTATGTATTAAGGCATATGTGGAAATGGAATCAACATATGCCTTAATACATACAAACTTACTATGTCCAGTCAGGGGACATAGTAAAATGCTTTGCAGCAAACCCTTTCAAAGTTCACGAAAAGCATGTTGAGTTTTCCATTTGTGAAGAATTGAGTTTCCTTCAGGTAAAACTAATTGTGCTTTTTTTTTTGGGGGGGGGGGGGGGGGGGGGGAATTATTAGGTATTATTAAATATTAAGCACGATTTTGAATGTTTGATGAGCAATCATGTAGCACTGAAAGAGTACCTTTAATTCAAGAGGTTTTACAAAATACAGGGTGTGCCAAAATTCTTTACATCATTTGAAATATGAATATCCGAATAACTTCAAGTCCTTGGCAAATGGAATTAAATAGGCTTCATGTTGAAAAATAAAAGATTTATTTATCAAAATTCCAACAACATATTCAAATGGATAAACAACAAAAATGAAGCCAAAAAGAAAACCGTATACTATATATACATATGCATTTGACCAGTCATTTTTGTTTTTTGCCTTTTTAGCCGAGTTCTCGAGTTGTGAGCTTCGCACCATTACCCACTGGAGATGGTGTCAGTGCAGAGTTGACTGCCATTGCTAAACGATTTGGATCCATCAGGAAATCATTGTTTCTGCCAAACCGGGTACCGTTGCATATGTGAACACAATTAACACGTTTAGCGCTCACTGTTAAAACGGTCATTTATCCAGCACGTTAACATGTTACTGCTCATTTAAGTATTACCCTTTAAAATCACATCTGACTATAAAATCATTTAACTCCTAAAAAGGAAAACTGCAGTGCTGAAGCTAAACTTCACTTGAGCTTTCTAACACTTCATCTGTTTCACAGGGTTTTGTGGAAATGAGTTCTTTAGGAGAAGCCAAGAAATGTGTTGAACACTACTCAGCCAATCAGCTGAAATTAAAAGGCAAATTAATTCAAGTCACCTTCTCTTGTGAATATAACTCACTGAGGTACGTAGGTTTCATGCTGTTACGTGAATATAAGGCTTCATACATTTTGTAGCCTCCAGCACAATGCGTTTATTAGTTGTCTTCAATTTGTATAATGTAGTATTCTTTCCTTGCTTATGGCCCAGAGATGCAGAAGTTAATGACATTACACAATCCCGACGCACTCACACCCAAAGGAGATCTAGCCCAGACAGGCACAGCACTCAAAGAGACTCCCCTAGTCCCAGGAGAAGTTGTTCCTCAGAGACGACTCGCTCCAGCCCCAAGAGGAAACATTCATCAGAGAGAACTCGCTCTAGCCCCAAAAGAAGACGCTCGTCCTCATCTGGAAGTGGCCAAATAAAAGACAGAGAAGATGCGAAAGAAAAAAGAGGTATGAGCAATAAGTCCGATTCAGACAATGACCTTGAAGGGCTCAATGTGATAGCAGATGATGGTGAAGAACTGGTATATGTCATTGATGAATATAAGCCCACAACAGCTCACCAAGTGAATTTACTGTCAGAACCAATGGATATAACAGACGTTCCAACAGGAAAGACTGGGGAAGATTCTCCAAATGCTGATACATCAGGAGCATCAAACAGTCTGAATGAGGGCCAGAAGATTGGAGAACATGAACATCACTCAATAAATGAGGTACTTAAATAAAACTGTGACTTTTACCTTACAGTATTTACACTAGATGGCAATGAACAGTATATCTGTTCATTCATACAGTTATCTAATCAGTCACTCATATGGCTTTTGCATTACATTTATGGCATTTTGCTCATGGCCTTATCAGAGCAACTTAACAAGTGCTTTGAAGTCTCGCTCAATAAATAAAGGTTACTATGTCATGCATCAGTTATCTAATCAGTCTAAAAACTATGTAGTAAGATTAGAGTAGTTTTTTTTCTTAAAATTAAAGTGTTCATTTAAGTACGTTACAGTGAGGTAGGTCTTATAAGGTTTTCTTATGATGTTTATATATACAGGGTGGGCCAAAAGGCCAAAAGGGTGTCTTGCATTGAAATCTGCTGCAATGACCCGGTTACTGCGTTCACCAGATATCAACACAATTTCGATCCGCTCATCACGTGTTAATCTCTTCGACATGTCAATGGCTGTGAACAAAGAGAAGCTTGTAAATAACTCATGAAAGAATAAAGTTACGTTAAAACCAAGCACACCATTGTTTTTCTTGTGAAATTCCCAATAAGTTTGATGTGTCACATGACCCTCTTCCTATTGAAAAAAACAAAAGTTGGATCCAAGATGGCCGACTTCCAAATGACCACCATGGTCACCACCCATCTTGAAAAGTTTGCCCCCTCACATATACTAATGTGCCACAAACATGACCTTAATATCACCAACCATTTTCATTTTATTAAGGTGTATCCATATAAATGGCCCACACTGTGTGTGTGTATGTGTGTGTGTGTGTATATATATATATATATATATATACACTGTATATTGTATATAGAATTTGAACAGGTTATAAGCTTGCATTTTTCTCCACAGGAAGACCATGACTTCCCCATTGTTCTTGAAAATTGTGTGACCTTGGATGAATTCACAGAAGAAAATTCTTCAGATTGTCAAGGTCTTCAAACCTGTTAGAACACAGCAGATGTTTCCTTTTTTTTTTTTCTTATTCCTTGTCTTGTAAGGCAGATCTTCTAGACTTGTGAATAACTGCACTTTTATAATATGCCTTTCAGAATCAAATGAAGCAAAGGCCTCATTTCCAGCAAATGAGGTTAGTCTTGGTCTTTTCTTTTCATTGTTTTTTGTTTTTGCATTCCACCACCCTTACTCTGATGCCTCTAACTAAAATTCAGTGGAAGCAGTTACCTTCAGAAGTCACCTACTTATTTTAATCTCAGAATAAATACTTCTTATGTGAAGCCCTCAGAGGCTTGTTAAAGAACATTAGTGAACAAACAGCATCATGAAGCCCAAGTAACACACCCAAAAGGTCAGGGAGAAAGTTGTGGAGAGGTTTAAAGCAGGGTTGGGTCATAAGAAAACATCCCAAGCCGAGCGCTGTTCAATCCTTCATCCGAAAATGGGAAGAGTACGGCACAACTTCAAACTTACGAAGACATGGCTTAAATTTAAACTGACAGGCTGTGGCAAGAAGAGCATTAATCAAAGAAGCAGCCATGAGGCCCATGGTAACTCTGGAAGAGCTGCAGAGATTCACAGCTCAAGTGGGAGAATCTGTCCACAGGACAACTATTAGTTGTGCACTCCACAAATCTGACCTTTGTGGAAGAGTGGCAAGAAGAAAACCATTGTTGAAAGAAAGCCATGAGAAGTTCCATTGGCAGTTTGCAACAGGGACAGAGAAACTGGTCAGAGCTGATGGAAAGTTGATAAATGGACCCAAATACCTGCCAAACTTGGAAGAAAAACTATTAGAGTCTGCAAAAGACTTGAGACTGGGGGGAGGGTCACCTTCCAGCAGGACAATGACCCTAAAATACAACCACTGCTACAATGCAATGATTTAGATCAAAGCATATCCATGTGTTAGGATGGTTCAGTCAAAGTCCAGACCTAAATCCTGTTGAGAATCTGTGGCAAGACATGAACATTTCTGTTAACAAACACTCTCCATTCAGTCTGACTGGGCTTGAGGTATTTTTCAAAAAAAAAAATATGTAAAAGAAATTATTGACTCGGGGGCTAAATACAAATGCATGCCATATTTTTTCAGATATTTATTTGTAAAAAAAAAAAAAAAAAAAAAAAAAATTTTGAAAACCATTTAACATTTTCCTTCTACTTCACAAGTTTGTGTTGTGCCATTTTGTGTTGATCTGTCACATAAAACCCCAATAAAATACATTTACGTTAGTGGTTGTAACATGACAAAAAGGGGGTACGTATACTTTTGCACGGCACAGTATATGCATATATGTGCTCACATGCAGACAACCAAACAGAAAGTACATTCATTTCTACAAGAAAGTATGTGCCTCCTTGTTGAGCAGTATGATGTCTATGGTCCCATAGTGTTTATATAGATGATCTTGATACATTGAGACATTTTGAAATTGCCCCCAAGACAAGATCCAGACTTGTGAAGGTCCTCAATCATTTTTTTTTTAGTCTTTCTTTTGATTTTCCTGTAGTGTCAACCAAGAAGGCACTCTGTAGGTTGACCTTAAAGTACATTTTAAACTGTAGGAATTCCATAATTCATCCCAAAATTCAGAATAGTAGAAGTAGTGGGGGCGGGGGGGGGGGGGGGATGAGTAATAATAAAAGAAATGCATCAGTGATACAGAAAAAAAAAAACTCAATGTGGAACTCGACCCCTTGTTCAGTTTTCATTGCCTTTTTTTCGTATTCATGTCTGTACATGTTGGAAACAGTTCATATTCCTCCTAATTTTATTTTTAACTTTTATTGCTCTACATTAAGCAGAAGGTTGAGAGCGACATCAATGTTCCTCCTACTGAGTCATCTGTTGCATCCTCTGCTGTGTTTGAGAAGAGCCAAGAGCCGACTGAAGCTCCTGCGCCTCTTGCCGAGTCTGTCAAAAAGCCTGTATCTACCATAGATGCTCTCGGTCCGTATGAGCCAAATGTCCCAGTGGGTAAGTAATTACTTTAGAGTCAAATGCAAACTAATTATGGATTAACTGAAGTGCATTGTATGTATGCATTTACCCTTTTAACTTTTTGTTCAACTAGTAATAGTACAACTTAGTAAATGTATTAAATATAAAAAATAAAATGTCAAATATTCAGAAAAGCAAATAAGCCAAAAGTCAGTTTCACTCTGGCGTAAAACACTGAAACACATTAACAGGTGAAAATGTTCGTAAACTCCAGTCGTATAAGCATTTCACTGGATATCATACTGTGTATGGCTGTGTATTTGACACAGTTTGAATTTAGAATTTGTATGCATAGAAAAGTGTTGCAAATTAATCACTAAAAATACTGCATTGTTGTTTCAGGTGTGGAGTTTGTAAAGATGGGCTACTACTGTAGAGTGTGCTGCCTTTTTTACTCCAATGAAGACACTGCTAAAAAGATTCACTGCAGCAGCCAGGCACACTACGAGAAACTAAAGGTAATTTAAGGTTTCATATGGCTCACGTTTTAATACAGGATGAACCCATGTAATAGACATATACACCACCTGGCAAAAAAGTTGTAATTTATAATTATTTCGCTGCATCAAGCAAAGAAAACAACAAGGGAGATTCAAATGGCTGGAACTGGGTTAAGGACCCTTTAACACAACTGGACCCTTTCAAAACTTGGAATGATAATGCTGAACCATTACTTTGTTGAAGAAATGTGGTCAGGGAAAAAAGACAAATTTTGATTATTGCTTACTTAAACAATTGAAGTTGCATGATAAAAAAAACATAAACAACATCCCTCTAGTTTAATAGTAAAAGTAATTTCCAATTAAACAAGTTAGGCAGTGTATTATACAAGTGCAGACTGTATTCATTCAGCTTCAACTTGTTTGCTCTGCTTTTTAGAAACACTTGGAAAAGAAGGCCAAAGCACAAAGTAATCCTAGGAAGAAATGAATCTGGAGGAGTGTAATTGGTATTGTACAGTATTTGGTATGCATGTGTTTAGTCTCTGCTTTTGGAGGATTAATATTAAGTATAATATTTAGGGTGATTGCCAGTTACACATTTACTGTTTTTCATGAATGTCTGTTAGAAAGTTGCCCTGTCCTCAGGCTCTTTCATCATTGTTTGCTTGTCATTTGGGGCGGGGGAGATATGGTCAATCTCTGTAAACATTAAAATATTTCTCACACTGACTCTTTCCTGGTTATGATTAATTCTTATCTCTATTCATTTTAAATATCATTACATTGCTGTAATTATTTTATTTTTGCCAGAGAATCTAGCACAGCGTTAACTGAAATATGGCAATACAACCATAATATTAAAAATAAAGATAAAGAGATGTACCCACCTCGGGTCTGAGTGCATTGAGTTTGCATGTTCTCCCAATGCCTTGTCGGTTTCCTCAAGGTTCTCTGGTTTCCTCCTATAGTTCAAAGACATGCAGATTAGGCTAATTGGTGTTCCCAAAATACCTGATGTGTGTGTGTGCGACCTGTGATGGATTGGGTGTATCCCGCCTTGTGCCCAATATCTCCTAGCACAGGCTCCAGGCTTCCCGCAACCCTTTACAGTATATATAGAAAATGAATGTTATAGGAAATGAATGAATGAATGTACATGGTTTTTTTTTTCAGACCCAAGATGGCTTGAAAGCCTAAATAGAACCAGACATAAGACCACTAGACTTTTGTTCTTTGTGGTCATATGAAGTCAGTAGTTTGTCAGAATCCGCACAGAACAATCGTGCAGTAAAATACTAAAGGAGAAAGTCATCTTTGCATGCAACATCAGTTCTGAGTGTGGGGGTATCAAAAAGAACCGCATGCCACAGATCCGGTCACTTTCAATCTAAAGTTGTGGCCAAAAGTTTTGAGAATTACATAAATATTGGAAATTGGAAAAGTTGCTGCTTAAGTTTTTATAATTGCAATTTGCATATACTCCAGAATGTAATGAAGAGTGATCAGATGAATTGCATAGTCCTTCTTTCCCATGAAAATTAACTTAATCCCGAAAAAAAACTTTCCACTGCATTTCATTGCTGTCATTAAAGGACCTGCTGAGATCATTTCAGTAATCGTCTTGTTAACTCAGGTGAGAATGTTGACGAGCACAAGGCTGGAGATCGTTATGTCAGGCTGATTGGGTTAGAATGGCAGACTTGACATGTTAAAAGGGTGATGCTTGAAATCATTGTTCTTTTATTGTTAACCATGGCTGCACGCATTTCTTTGCAGGTCAACATCATTGCGTTTCATAAAAATGTCTTCACAGGCAAGGATATTGTGGCTACTAAGATTGCACCTAAATCAACAATTTTATAGGATCTTTTTATAGGATAAGAACTTCAAGGAAAGAGGTTCAATTCTTGTTAAAAAAGACAAGAAAGTCCAGCAAGCGCCAGGATCGTCTCCTAAAGAGGATTCAGCTGTGGGATCGGAGTGCCACCAGTGCAGAGCTTGCTCAGGAATGGCAGCAGGCAGGTGTGAGCGCATCTGCATGCACAGTGAGGCGAAGACTTTTGGACGATGTCCTGGTGTAAAGAAGGGCAGCAAAGAGCCACTTCTCTCCAAAAAAAATCATCAGGGACAGATTGATCTTCTGCAAAAAGTATGGGGAATGGACTGCTGAGGACTGGGGCAAAGTCATATTCTCGGATGAAGCCTCTTTCCGATTGTTTGGGGCATCTGGAAAAAGGCTTGTCTGGAGAAGACAAGGTGAGCGCTACCATCAGTCCTGTGTCATGCCAACAGTAAAGCATCCTGAGACCATTCATGTGTGGAGTTGCTTCTCATCCAAGGGAGTGGGCTCACTCACACTTTTGCACAAAAACACAGCCATGAATAAAGAATGGTACCAAAAACACCCTCCAACAGCAACAATCTAACAACAGTTTGGTGAAGAACAATGCATTTTCCAGCACGATGGAGCACCGTGCCATAAGGCAAAAGTGATAACTAAATGGCTCGGGGACCAAAACGTTGAAATTTTGGGTCCATGGCCTGGAAACTTCCCAGATCTTAATCCCATTGAGAACTTGTGGTCAATCCTCAAGAGGCGGGTGGACAAACAAAAACCCACTAATTCTGACAAACTCCAAGAAGTGATTATGAAAGAATGGGTTGCTATCAGCCAGGATTTGGCCCACAAGTTGATTGAGAGCAGCCCAGTCGAATTGCAGAGGTCCTGAAAAAGAAGGGCCAACACTGCAAATACTGACTCTTTGCATAAATGACATGTAATTGTCGATAAAACAATGAAGTGCTTGTAATTATATTTCAGTACATCACAGAAACAACTGAAACAAAGATCTAAAAGCAGCAAACTTTGTGAAAACTAAAATTTGTCATATTCTCAACTTTTGGCCACGACTGTATGTCAACCCTCAGACACTATAATTCGCTGTTGTCGGTCTGGCCCCTGGGGATGAATTTTTAATGGTCAATGCTGCGAATAATGCACATGGTCAGAATATCACCATAGCTCCCGACATACACAGGATGATGTCTTTTGGGATACTGACTTATGAAGGTTGCTGCACCCTGTGACTGTGCAAGCAGACTTGTGCTGCCATCTGTTGGCGTGTAACAAAACTAGTTTTGACCCTCTTTTTTTTTTTTACCACCTCAAATTATACAGTGCCACAAAGGCAGATGTAAAATCATGTTGAGTATTTGTTGTCATTGATACTTTTCAGCATTCAGTCTGTCTAAAAATGTCTGAAACTTTGCTGGTTTAATCCAGAGTTCTGTAAAGAGTACAAACCGAAGCGGGACAAAATTCTCAGTAAACCAAAAAAAAAAAAAAAAAAAATTGAGGATTTATTGCGTTATCTCCATTCCGAGATTCTGGATCCATCCCCGTGTGTGCGTGTGCGCGCGCGTCATACCTACATGTCTAAAAATACAGCTCCTGATCTAAATTATATCAATGCTCCATTCACAATAAAGAAAATATAAAATTTCAACTTAAAAAAATATTATTTGTAGTACACGGCAATCCTATGGAGTGATATTTTGGGGTGTTGTGTATTATGAAATCATCCGTCATGTAGAGACTTTTATTTTGCTTCATGTTCCGTATTTTACTGGTGGACTTTAGCCGTTCTGCTACATCAATTTCCCTAAATTCAACACAAGGTATGCTATATTTATATGCGTGTATGCTTTTTGAAGTTATTATTAAAAGATTTCTTGGCCTACATGGCCAGTTCGGTATTTAATTGTAATGTCAAGGGGGGAAAAGGCTTTCCGTAAACAGTTTGTGAAGTAGCATGCTAGCAGGTTCGGTATGAACGTTAACGGCTGAAAGGGCGTACGAAGCTAAACCTCGTATAACGCTAATATTATAAAAATGCTGCATGTCCACATTTACAACTTGTAGAAATAGCTTCTGCACACATTTCTCTTTCTAGCAGTACTATAACGATTTAAACGTCTAGTGTTCTTCTATGTCAACCATTATCTTGATTGCTGTTGCTCTTTGCTATTCTCAGTGCTGCATGTCTGTGGTGTTTATGCAAACTACACACACAAACATCAACATAATTAACATCAAGTTAAAACTGTCTAAAAGTATAAATCTTACAGCTCTTTAAATTTTATTTAAATTAACATTTTTATAATTCATGTAATCAAATTACAGTAGAGGTAATAGAATAGAGGTAAAATGGTTTCCAGTTTTCATTTGCTTATTGATGCATTTATTCTTACACATGGACAGGCCATTTAATTTTTAATTATAGTAGTATTTAAGTAATAAAACCCAGCTTCTGGTATTGACTTCTGGCATTCTGGAAACTCTTTCTCAATTTTTAAAGCATTTGAAAACAGGAAGGAATGTTGGCTTAATTGCCGTCTCTTGTTGCTTTCAATATGACCATAAATTGTTAACTAAATACATTAGGTTAGTAGATGTTGTCAAAGATGTTACAGCATGCACTTAGTGTCCAGTTCACTGATATGGAACAAACATACACAATGCAAATTTCGGTAGGTATAGGTGCAATAATTTTTTTTTTTTCGAGCTGAAGTCTGAAATCTATGTTTATATTAGGATTCATATCTCACGATATGCAGTGATTGTAAGTCTATAAAATGAGCAATTTAAAATGTCCATAGCATTACAATTTTATCCAGTGTCTACATTCACCATGCAGACAGTGAACTTTGATGGCTTTGTATATTTCATTGTATTTGTAGGGAATGCAAACAACAATCTTTAATCAAGCTTTATTTGCATGAGCTGTAAATGAATGCGTATGGATTCTAGTTACTCAGTCATACTCGTCTTATAGTTCGGGGATTTTACACGACACTCTCTTCGGACTGCTACAGATATGCTTTAAAGAGCCATGTTTTGTCTCATGGTGGTGCTTCACATCACTGCATTTTATTGTTGCCACAATTTCAGAATGTATGGGATAAACTGGTTTTAAACTTCCCACGGGAAGAATAAACATGTGTCGATCTGTCCATTCATTTTTCTCATGGTTCTGGCTTTTTTTTTTTCTTTTTTTTTTTTTTTTTAAATATAAGCCATGTGGTGTCGCACTTTTGTTTCTGTTTCTTCTGCACACTAAACATAATCTCGTTGATTGGCTCTGTTGAGTGACATGTATAGCCACACCTACCTCGAGGAAAAAAGCCCAGGATTTCTGATACATTAATTATTTTTGTTGATCATAATAGCATCATTGTCTATTTAGAACTTTCACTTGGTCTGCGTCAGGTCTGTGTCCATTTATCGATGACTGGTGTGTGTAGGTATATGTGCATCTCAATAAATTAGAATATCATGGAATACTTTGTTTATTTCAGTATTTCAATTAAAAAAGTGAAACTTGTATATAGATTCATTACATGCAGACTGATGTCTTTCAAGTGTTTATTTATTTTGATTTTGATGATTATGGCTTACAGCTAAATTCAAAGTTGAGTATCTCAGAAAATTATATTATTATCTAAGTTCCATTTTTAAAAAACAAACAAAAAAACCTTAGCGCCTTGAGCTCTTCTATGGTGTTGGGTCTGGTGTCTCACATTTCCCTGTTCACAATACCCCAAATATTCTCTATGGAGTTTAGGCGAGTTTGTTGTTTGCTGCCCAATCAAGCACAGGGATACCATGGCCCTTACATCAGCAAATGACAGGGCTTCCCAAACCATCACTAACTGAGCAAACTAAACACTGGATCTCAAGCAACTTGGATTCTGTTCTCTTCCTTCAGACTCTGGGACCTTGATTTCCAAATGAAATGCAAAATTTTCTTTCATCTGAAAAGAGGACTTTGGCCCACTGAGCAACAGTTCTGGCTTTTTTTTGTCTTTAGCCCAGGTAAGATGCCTCTGATGTTGTCTCTGGTTGAAGAGTGACTTGACACAAGGAATGTGACAGTTGTTGCCCATGTCCTAGATACATCTGTGTGTGGTGTCTCCAGCTGCAATCCACTCCTTGTGAATCTCCTTCAAATTCTTGAATGGTCTTTGTTTCACAATCCTTTCAAGGCTGCGGTTATTCCTGTTGCTTGTTTTTACCACATTTTTCCCTTCCATTCAACTTCAACCATTAATGTGCTTGGATACACCACTATGTGAACAGCCATCCTAGTGAACCAGACTGACAGACCACTTAAAGACTCAGGAACCCTTTGCAGGTGTTTTGAGTTAATCAGCTTGTTAGTTCCTGACTCTGAGTCTCCAATATTTTTCACAATATTCAAATGTTTTGAGATACTGAATTTGTGTTTACATTAAAATAAATAAACACTTATAATATATCAGTCTGTGCTGACTATATAAAATGAGTTTCACGGTTTTAATTGAATCACTGAAACTTTTTGGCGATATTCTAATTCATTGAAATGCACCTGTGTTTGTGTGTGTACAAACACATACACACACTGACTGGAGCCCAGCTATTATGCAGCTGTGTCATCTGTCTTCACTTCATCCATCAGTGAACAAGGACTGTCAAAGGAGCAGCGCTGACCTGAATGGTGGACCACTCACAGAACGTACCTGGGTGTAAGCTGGTCCAGTAGTAATAAAGATACAACAGTGCTGTGTTAAATCAAATATTTATGCTAATGTACGGTACTCCTTAATAGCTCATTTAATGACTAACTTTTCCCTCAAAACAGAGAAGTTTACATTTTACGGTTTCCCTGTACAATAATGAGCTTCAGTTTTTTGCATAATAACTTTGATTAAAAGTAATAATAGAGTGGTGGTGTGGATTTGTTTTGTAGGCGTTGCACAAAATGATATGTGTCCATAAGGTGTTTGTGCAATCGTGGGAGTGATGTTACTTTTTATTGTCGTATCAATGCGGGTCCACATGCAGCATCCACCCGACTGAATTAGCCAGCCAGCTAGAGAGTCTCAGATGTTGGAAAGGCCTTGTATATAAAACAGGAATATTGTTATTCTTGCTGCTATTTATTTGTTTCACAAAGTGAAGGTGTTTCAAGATAGTGTATTGTTTGGTTGACATCAGCACAGCTCTTTATTATGAGAATTTCACTAATGCGTAACCAGACCAGCGTAGAGAAAAGTCTTGGTTTGATGACTACTACATGTATACCTTCTTTTAAAATGTTTTCAAAAACAGGAAACAGTATCTAGATAGCATTGCACTTATCAACACACCATTACAAAATCCCTGTGTGATGGTGGGTCTGACATGATTGCATAATGCACCAGCATCTGAATGATTATGTCCCATTGACGATTGGAGGTAAGTTTGAACTTGTTGTCTCGTTTCTTAGCTACGAGTGGGACCTTGAGTTCTTGATTATCTTCTTATGTACAACCTTTATTGGCAGGTTTGAATTATAATCTGCGACACAACCAGAATCAACTCCTCTCCCCTGAAAACTGCCCTTGCTGATCAGCTGCTTCTCTACTGTCTTGTCATCCAGAAATCCTCGGCCCTACAGCATGTCTCAGAAATACCCCTACACGAACACAGGGGATGACTTTCTCTCGCATCAAGACATGTATGCAGATTCGTACCAGAGACAGTCCAATACGCATCAGCCAACAGTTAGAGCTTCATCTCAGGAGCAACCATGCCCTACAACATCTTCCAACAGAACTGTAGACTCTCTTTTCCACTTACCTGGAATGGCTTTGTCATTTCTTCACAGCTGTGGACTGGACTCGAGCGATCTTGTCCACCTTGCAGAACTTCCTGAGCATCTCATCACGGTTGAAACACTTCCCAAACTACTTTTACAGATCAAAGAAAGTAAATTGTCCAGCACATCATTATCATCATCTGGGGTGGGTTGTACAAGTGAGCCTCATGACGATACCTCAACTCACGCCAGAGAGGGTAGCAGCCACAGCAAACCTGTCGAGTATCCCATCGATCAACCTGCACATCCAGCGTACCCTCTTCCTCCAGAGCAAGTTCAAACCTGGCAAGACCGATGGGGGAATCCTCGACGAACGAATACTGTAACCAGCAGCTCCAGCAGCAGTGTTCCAGACTACAACGTTTCCAATTACAATGACTCATATTACCGTACCACCGAATCACCAGAAGCCGCAATAGGCCCTTTTGTCGATTTCGGGCCAAGGCCTTTGCTTTCTCTGAAATTAGATCCACCAATTTTCACGCCTTCTAGACACGAGGCCTCAGACTTTAATTGCAAAATCCCCCCAGCTTTTCCTCATGAGTGTTGCCTTTGTGACATTTCTGTCAGTTCTACAAAGGTAAGTAGCTTCTTGAGTTTTGATGCAGCTTTCATTTTACTCCAAACCAGCAAAAGATGTAAATTAGCGTCAACTTTGGACTTTTCGGTAAGTTTATTGAGAAACACTGTTGCTATAATATCTGTACTGCAGTCTATGAGCGGTGGTACCATTTTTATTTTATTTTATATGCACCGATCAGCCATAACAACAAAACAACTGACAGGTGAAGTGAATAACATTGATTATCTCATTCCAATGGCACCTGTCATGGGATGGGATATATTATGCAGCAAGTGAATAATGAATTCTCAGAGTTGTGTTGGAAGCATGAAAAATATGGGCATGTGTTAGGATCAGTGCAACTTTGATAAGGCCAGAATTGTGAAGCCTAGACAACCCGGTCAGGGTATCTCCAAAGCGGCAGGGTTTTTCCAGTATACAGCGTCTAGATACCTACCAACAGTGTTCCAAGGAGGTACGAGAAATGAACTGGCATCAGGGTCACAGGCAACCAACATTCATTAATCATGACAGCAAAGGCTAGCCTGTCTGGTCCGATCGTGCTAAAAAGCCACTGTGGTTCAAAAAGTGAATTATGGCTGTGAACTTATTGCATATAGGGCTATGTAACCACAGCGCAGTCCAAGTGCCCAATCAGACACGTCTCCAACAGCAAAAGCACATTCAATGACGTCGGTGTCAGTACTGGACTAGAGAGCAATGGAAGAATGTAGTCTGGTCTGATGATCCATGACTTATTTTCCTGAGGAAGAGATGGCACCAGGATGCAGTGTGGGAAGACAGCAAGCCTGCAGGGGCACTCTGATACTGGGAAACCCTGGGCCCTGCTATTCATGTGGATGTTACAGTACTTTGACACCCCCCACCTACCTAAACACTGTTGCAGATTAAGTACACCCCTTCATTGTAACAGGATTGCCTATTGACAGTGGCTTCTTTCAGCAGGATAATGCACCCTGCGAACACTGCAAAAATTGTTCAGGTATAGTTTGAAAAATATGACGGAGGTGTTAAATTCCTCAGATTCCTCAGATCCTAGCCTATTTAAGCATCTGTGGGATGTGTGCTGGAGTAACAAGTTCACAACTTGGAGAATCTGCTGCTACCTTCTTGGTGCCAGAGACTTTAGCTCCCTGCCTCTACGGACACAGAGCTGTTACATACACAATAATAAACAGATGGTTTTAATGTTATGGCTGATCAATGTATATTTTTATTTGTGGATTAAATTGGTTTTACTTTTAGTATGGATTTATGTATTCCTTGTAGTTTGATGTTAAGATTGATATTTATTCTAAACTTTATATTTGTTTTAATTAATATTTTCATTCTATAGTTATTTTTTACATATTATTTAAAAACATTATTTTAATGTTAACTCTTCAAATATTAAAAGAGATCAGTCCAATTATTTTCAGTATTAGGCAGTGTAACTTCTATGCACAGTTTCTGAAGTTTAGTTAGTAGGTTAATGTTTTTGCATTGAGTAGGTTTGGCACAAAATGTTGCTGCCAGGGACTACTAAACACTGCCAATTTTTATTTATTTTTTAATCTAAAGTGATTTATGTGCTCCTCGTATTTAATTAATTTTTTTTATCAAGCACATTTCTAGTTTTGTTTCATTGTCAACTGTCAATTTAGATTTTAATTTTTTTATTCTATAAAATTATTTGTTAGTGTTTAAAAATAATTGTGTGGAAAAAAACAAAACAAAAAAACAATTCCTGCCAGTGGCGAAGCATCATGAAACATGATGCATGACATTTATGTTCATCAAATAATATACAATGTGGATATATTTTTGCCCCCTTCCCCCACGCCTTTTTGTAGGAGTGGCTTTTTCATGTTCGAAGTAGAGCTCATGCAGAAAATCAGCTTGAACTTGTGAGAAAGTAAGTGCGTGCCACATTTGTGAAAGCTGTGTTTATTAAATTACATTACAATACGCTATTTATTATGTTGTATAGAGTTTAGAGTACTGTTGAATTAATCTTTTTTTTTCTTTTTTTTTTTTTTGTAGATACCCAAAGTGGGATCAAACTGTTGAATCTGCAAGAAGGTAAATAAATTTTATAAAAAGAATTTGAACAGAGTTTGAACAGAATCAGAGCCGGTTATACTATTTACAATGCACTGAATTTATATTGTTGTGTATTGGATAGGTCATGGAAGTTGACGCAATTAATTCAGGCCCTCATTCATTGGCCCATTAATTTTTCATTGAATTCATAAATTAATATCTTTAGGCACTCTGCATTTTTTTTTCACACTCCATCTGTATCCTCCCATATTTTTTGTTATTATAATGTGTGTCATATTGTTTCAGAAGGAGTTATATACACAACTAATTTAATATTGTCCTTTTCTTTTTTTCAGGATTGACAGAGGTAAAAGCTTCTTCTTGAACTTGTTAAAACATAATGTTGTAATGCCAAGGCTGGAGATCTTTTACTTGCTTTAAAGTACAGGTGCACAGCCTATCCTCTGCATTAATTCTGCAATAACAATGTACATGTGAAAGTATTAACATAACTAAAGCATGTTCTGTAATACCATCCATTGTAAATAGTAAGGCTGGTATATGAGCAGAGTACCAAACTAGAGATTTGCTTCTAAATACTTTTTATTACTAATATTAATAAATGTCCTGCTATGATTTGTTGAATAAATAAACAATAATTCCATCAGTCCATTGTTGTACCAATGTGCACCTTGTACCAAAGGTGACCATAACTTTTCTTAAGAGTTTACAAAATAAAAAGTTTATTATAATCTGCACAGTGTATTAGAAATTTGTAACCAAGATTACACACCATTTTTGGTGGGTGCAGGTCGACAAGAACATGCCTTATAGTAGTTTGCATGAAATTTCTGAAAAATAATTATTAATTATTCACATGCATAGAAGCGTACATGTGTGTGCACTGGTGCTAGAAAACAACAGACAATGTACAGGCATGAAGGTTAAAATATCTTTAATCCTTTTTTCACCATTGATCATGTTTTCTTGCAGGAATGTAAATTTGTAAATTTCTTTGCTGTCACTGTTGTCAACTGTATGTTGAAATCACTGCATTAACAAATGTATTAATTTTATTTCAATGTCTTGTAAGTTTTCAGAGTACCAACTAGGAAGGAGGCCATAGACTTCAATGGCACCATTTCCCCAGTTTTCCCGTACATGTGTGTTCTCTGCAAGGTCACTGTCTTTTCTGAAACGGTAAGTAGTCTTCATAGGGAGGCAGCATTAATTCATTTTCTTCTGTAGTAAGTACATTTTCTTCTTTCTACTGTAAGTAGATTGCCACCTAAGAGATTTAATTCAGTGAAAACAGATTTAAAAAGTTATTTTGCCTTTCGTGATGGAATCAGAACAATTCAATCCGAATTGTAGTTCATGCTAATTGCTAAAGATACAAACACTTCCAGTCAAATGTTTAGACACACCTTCTAATTCAATTGTCTGGTCAAAGTTTTATTTCTTTTTACACTGTAAAGCAATGCTAAAGGCATCCGAAATATACAATACACTCATTTGTACAGTTCTCCATTTGCAGAGGTAAGTTATGGTCTTGCTTTCCTGGGATATTCTTCATGAGAGACAGTTTCATCATGGTGCTTGATGGGTTTTGCAAATGCCTCTTTCGATGGCTCTTGATAATACTGTTCTAGCAAAAGCTATCCCATAAGAGCTTACCTTTTTGTCTTAAAATAACCGTTTACGTTGGTGTTTTTGTTGTTACTACTTAATTACCTGTTGCTGTAAGTGTTATTTCATCGTTCTAGGATGTAGAAAATAATATACACTGAATTAGAAGGTGTGTTTATCAAAAATTTGACTCGTTCTGTACATGCATATATTGCATTACATTTTTATTTGAGCTTCATGTGACTATGATAAACACTGCTGTAATTTGTGTGGTTCCTTTTTGTAGGAATGGACTTCTCACATTACAGGTGGTCTACATGCTAAGAGCCAGCTTGAACTTATGGCAATGTAAGTCAATTATTCATTGTGCTGGGACGATGTATAAATATTTTTTCCTCAGCTCTAAAATAAATATTTATGTTATACACTAAAAAATGTACATTTATTAGAAAATATACATTTTCTAGTCACTAGGAAATTGACAACATGGTGTGCAATGGTGATTTTCCCGTACCATTTTTCATACCAGATTTGAGGCACTTTAATGTAGAACTAGATTAAATCCACAGTGATGCTCCTCCATTCTTTAATTTACTCAAGGGACAGGAAAAAAAATTCATGTAATAAAGTAAACATGTATTTATGTTTATGCACTTGCTTGATAATCCAATCATTCAAGAGAACCAATAAAAACAAATGGAGTGATCGATTAAACTTGTGTGTTGATTGATTCACATTGTCGGTCTATACGTTGAGTCTCATACCAGAAAAGTTGCTGGTAGCCTTTTAGCAGCACAACATTGTTTGTAACTAATGTTCAGTAACAAAAACTGCAAACTTACAAAACAAATTAAAAGTGTGTGTGTGTTTAGAAAGGTCAATGTAAATCTCCTTACATTTCTGTAGGTACCCAGAGTGGGATGGGACTGTTCGAACTTCTAGAAGGTAAACAGATCTGGTCAAGAAAGTAAAAGACACATTTTTATTGTATATAAATGTTATATTGTATGTTATATATATATTTTTGTCATCTCACTAGAAATGATGGTCACACCAATGACTTCAAAGGTAAAAGGTCTTGATCTTTCCTGAGCATGCTAAATATGTTGGTACTTATAATAGTGTATAGTAACTGTGCTGTATCTCTAACAAGATGGAACTTCAGAAAATAGTTCCGACATGAAGAGGTCACATGCAAAAGATGAAGTAAGTCATGTTAAGCTGTTTATTACTGTACATTTTAATTCTACAGGTGATCAGTTGTTTTTATTTCTAATTTTTAATTCCTTCTTTTTTTTTTTTTTTTTTTTTTTCAGCCAAGTTCTCGAGTTGTGAGCTTCGCACCATTACCGACTGGAGATGGTGTCACTGCAGAGTTGACTGCCATTGCTAAACGATTTGGATCCATCAGGAAATCGTTGTTTCTGCCAAACCGGGTACCGTTGCATATGTGGATGTTAAATATTAATTTGTGTGGAAACTAGGATTTTAGATTTATGTACAATAGGAAACACAATTACCATATTACAGGAATTTAGATTGCAAGCTAATGTGTTCCTGCTCATTTGAATGTTTGAGGCGATTCCTTAAAAATTCTCTAAACCCTAAATAGTGAACATTTGGGAAATTCATACATAGTTGCAGTCCTTAGGCAAAAAGTCAGGTGTCATGCTCCCCACCACCACCACCAAGTTAAGTTATGCTTCCTAATCATACTCTTCATCTGTTTTACAGGGTTTTGTGGAAATGAGTTGTTTATCAGAAGCCAAGAAATTGGTTGAACGCTACTCGGCCAGTCAGCTTAAATTAAAAGGCAAATTAATTCAAGTCACCTTCTCTTGTGAATATAACTCACTGAGGTACGTAGCTTTCATGCATTCATGTGAATATAGGTGGCCTTCATGCATTTTATAGCCTCTGGCATGCACACACATACAATCATGTGCAGTATGACGTGCAGTGAAATCCTTTTTTACAACTACCCATGTTATCAAAATAGAATTTACACAAACTGGAATTAAATTTTATAGAGATAGAACACTATACTGTTTAGAAAAATATACCAATATACTCTCAAATATATAAAAGCCAGATGGCAAAAACAGCAGGACTATATTATAAATAAAGGACAGGTACAGTATGTGCAGTTGTGTGTAAAATACAATGCTGTGCAAATTGGGCTATGGTGGTGAAATTAGTATCTTTTTTTATGGCCCAGAGATACAGAAGTAAATGAACAAACACATTCCCAGAGCTCTCATAAGCACAGCAGATCCAGCCTAAGCAGACACAAGCTTCAGAGGCACTCTCCTAGTCCCAAGAGGAGACATTCATCAGAGAAAACTCGCTCCAGCCCTAAGAGACGATCCTCATTAGAAAGGACACACTCTAGTCCCAGAAGAAGACGCTCATCTGAGAGGACCCAGTCTAGCACCATGAGAAGACGCTCATCAGAGAAGTCTCATTCAAGCCCGAAGAGAAGACACTCGTCAGAGAGGACTCGTTGTAGCCCCAAGAGAAGACACTCGTCAGAGAGGACTCATTCTAGCCCCAAGAGAAGACGCTCGTCAGAGAGGACTCATTCTAGCCCCAAGAGAAGACACTCATCAGAGAGGACTCGGTCTAGCCCCCAAAAAAGACACTCATCAGAGAGGACTCGGTCTAGCCCTAAGAGAACTCAGTCAGTGGAGAGGACAGACTCTTCTAGTAGTCACCATGGAAATGAGCAAGAAGATAAAGACACAGCTACAAAATCAAACAAAGATACAGAAGAAAGGGAAATTGTGAACAACAGCTATGTTGAAAACACAGATTCAGATGATGACCTTGAAGGCCTTGAAGTTCTAGCAGACGATGAAGAATTGGTGCATGACAGTGATGATCCTGAGTCCACAAAAAGTGACCAGGAGAATTTACCATCAGAACCAATGGATATAACAGACGTTCATATAGAGGAACAAGTAAAGACGGAAGAAGATTCTCCAAATGCTGATATATCAGAAGCATCGAACAGCTTAAATGAGGGACAAAAGATTGAAGAACCTGAAGACCACAAAATAGAGGTACTTTTACTGAAACAATGCCGTAAACTTTACGTGTATAAACTTGCCTCATTTTTAGGTAAATTTTTTCATTTGCTCATTTTCTAATCCTCTGGTTCTAAACCTTAGTCCTGAATTCACCTGCCCTGCACATTTTAGTGTTTTCTCAGCATCCAGCACACCTGATTTAACTATTCAACTCATTAACAGCCTAAATGAAATGGGTGTGGTAAAGGAGGGAAAATAAAGGCTGAGATACAATGCTCTAATCTGTCATGTTGTAGCAGTGCAACTCGTAACATCATGCAGATACAGGACAATAGTTTTAGTCAATTTTGACATCAAACATCAAAATGGAGTCATATAAAAATATGATCTTAGTGACTTGCTGATCTCCTGTAGTTTTCATTCAGACCCAAGAAAACAGAAAACAAAAGAAAAAGTGAACAAAGTGGGTGGCATTTCTGTGGGAAGGTGAGCCATTATCATCTTGCTGAGGTCAGAGGGGTATGGGTAGACTGGGCTTTACTCAGCTACATTAAGGTGCAATATGTTGTATTCAGAGCTTTTCTCCTCATTAAAGTAGTAAAAAGTCTTTTTTTCCCCCCACTTACTTATTATCTCAAATCTGTGTGGTGATTTTGTTTTCACATCTCTGAATAAGAGCAGTTTCTGAAATAACATCTGGTTCCAACAATTACGTCATGGATAATATGACTGAGATCACATTGTTGCTCCATTCAGATATTTGATGTGAACAATGACCTCTTGACCTGTATCAGCATGTTATTACGCTTCTTTCGCATGTGTACATTTCCAGGAATGAGCAGGTGTACAAGTGTTCCTACTAAAGAGGCCAGTCAATGTATGTACATTTTCATATGAACTTTATTAAGAATTACCTTTTTTTTCTTTTTTTACAGGAAGACCATGACTTCCCTAAGAGTCTTGAAAATTGTGTGACTTTAGATGAACTCAAAGAAGAAAATTCTTCAGATTGTCAAGGTCTTTTTTCACAACTGTCAGAAGACTGCAGAGTTTTCTTGTTTGTTTAGCTTTTATGTGGCAGGTCTGCAGGATTTAGAATAACTGTATTTATATGTATTTCAGAATCTAATGAACCAAAGGCCTTGATCCCAGAAACTGAGGTTAGTCTTTTTTCAAATTTGGGAAACTGACGTTTTTATATCCAGTCAAGGCTTGCCAAAACAAAAGTAGGACACACTAACGTTTTGTTAGACCACCTTTAAGGTTGATTATGGTGCGCAATGTGATGTCCAGTTCATGTCTGAAAATGATTCCTCATGCTCTCAGTGCCACTTCTTTAACAGTTTTAATTCTAAATATGATATTCTAAAAAACTCCATTGATAACCTGGCATACTCTGGTTATTCAGTACATTCAGGTCATTAACTGACTTCATTTTATTGACACATAATGTTGACCAACTGAAGGAACCACAAATCATAAAATGATGGGTGCACTGCATTTGTGTTTCTTCTTACCCTGATGCGTCTGTTACTATAGGGTGGTTAGGGAAAACAGGAAATGACAGACAACCCCCCTGTGTTACACTCTTGTTTCTATATTATTCCATAAAAAATTCAGAAGAGGATTTCTTGTATTATTATTATTATTATTATTATTACATCTAGAAATAAATTTCCTTTAAATATTTCAGGAAACCTTCGGCAAAGTCCTCGAGGTCAGAAATTTACCAAGTGCTGAACGCTATACAGACACAGATATTATGAACATCTTAAATCGATATGGCAATGTAACTCACCATGTGCTGTTTCAAAGTATCAAAAAGGTAATAATCTTCTCTATATGTTTAGTCATGTCTCAGGTTTATATATATATATATATATATATATATATATATATATATATATACACACGTTGTTGGTACCCTTCGGTCAATGAAAGAAAAAACTCACAATGGTCACAGAAATAACTTTAATCTGACAAAAGTAATAATAAATAAGTATTCTATGAATGTTAACCAACGAAAGTCAGACATTGCTTTTCAACCATGCTTCAACGGAATTATAAAAAAAAATGAACTCATGGAACAGGCCTGGACAAAAATTATGGTACCCCTAACTTAATAGTTTGTTGCACAACCTTTAGAGGCAATCACTGCAATCAAACGATTCCTGTAACTGTCAATGAGACTTCTGCACCTCTCTGCAGGTATTTTGGCCCACTCCTCATGAGCAAGCTGCTCCAGTTGTTTTCGGTTTGAAGGGTGCCTTTTCCAGACAGCATGTTTCAGCTCCTTCCAAAGATGCTCAATAGGATTGAGGTCAGGGCTCATAGAAGGCCACTTTAGAATAGTCCAATGTTTTCCTCTTAGCCATTCTTGGGTGTTTTTAGCTGTGTTTTGGGTTTTTAGCTGTGTTTTGTGCCTCATTGTTCTGTTGAAAGACCCATGACCTGCGACTGAGACCCAGTTTTCTGACACTGGCCAGCACATTTCCCTCTAGAATCCCTTGATAGTCTTGAGATTTCATTGTACCCTGCACAGATTCAAGACACCCTGTGCCAGATGCAGCAAAGCAGCCCCAGAACATAACATAGCCTCCTCCATGTTTCACAGTAGGGACAGTGTTCTTTTCTTGATATGCTTCATTTTTCCGTCTGTGAACATAGAGCTGATGTGCCTTGGCAAAAAGTTTCATTTTTGTCTCATCTGTCCATAGGACATTCTCCCAGAAGCTTTGTCGCTTGTCAACATGTAGTTTGGCATATTCCAGTCTGGCTTTTTTATGATTTGTTTTCAACAATGGTGTCCTCCTTGGTCGTCTCCTATGTAGTCCACTTTGGCTCAAACAACGACGGATGGTGCAATCTGACACTGATGTTCCTTGAGCATGAAGTTCACCTTGGATCTCTTTAGAAGTCTTTCTGGGATCTTTGATAGCATTCGGATTATCCGTCTCTTTGATTTGTCATCAATTTTCCTCCTGCGGCCACATCCAGGGAGGTTGGCTACAGTCCCATGGATCTTAAATTTCTGAATAATATGTGCAACTGTAGTCACAGGAACATCTAGCTGCTTGGAAATGGTCTTATAGCCTTTACCTTTAACATGCTTGTCTATAATTTTCTTTCGAATTTCCTGAGACAACTCTTTCCTTCGCTTCCTCTGGTCCATGTTGAGTGTGGTACATACCATGTCACCAAACAACACAGTGACTACCTGGAGCCCTATATATAGGCCCACTGACTGATTACAAGATTGTAGACACCTGTGATGCTAATTAGTGGACACACCTTGAATTAACATGTCCCTTTGGTCACATTATTTTGAGGATTTTCTAGGGGTACCATCATTTTTGTCCAGGCCTGTTCCATGAGTTTATTTTTGTAAATAATTCTGTTGAAGCATGGTTGAAAAGCAATGTCTGACTTTCATTGGTTAACATTCATAGAAGTTTTTTTAATTATTACTTTTGCCAGATTAAAGTTATTTCTGTGACCATTGTGAGTTTTTCTTTCATTGACCGAAGGGTACCAACAATTTTGTCCACATGTGTGTGTATATATATACTGTATCTGTTTATACCAGCTCTAGAAATTGTAAGTGTTTAAAAAAAAACAGGCAGTGTTGTTATTTGTACTACATGCATATATCAGTGGGTAAGTAAGGAATAAAGCACTAGAGGTGTGGTTTGTTATGGGGAAATAATTAACTCGAAATCTTCTACATTTTTTTATTTACTCACCCAATAGGAAATGTACCAATAGGTTTATTTTAACACTTTTAATATTTATTTGAATAGTCTGAAAAGTCTATAATTGTATATTCACTATTTTCATAGGGATTTGTTGAGATGGAGGTTGCAGCAGATGCAGAGAGAATTGCTGCTGATTCTAAAAATCAAGACATAGTGCTGCGTGGCAACATCTTGAAGATTAAAGTGTCTGAGAAATACTGTCATCTACCAGAAGAAGGGTAATTCATTTATAGTCTATTAATTCCACATGCCTGAATAACCAGAAATTCCTAAACAAACTTTATCTGACAAGGAAATGTGTATTTAAGATACATCTTATCATGGTTATAAAGGAGTTGACCCTGCTAATTAAATGGCTTTCATTTTCATTGTGCATAATACAAAGGTTTAAGGAACAAGTCCAGCTGGCCATTTCTTTTTAGGAGTCTTGTTTATTTAAGTTTTTCAAATTTTCTCTAGATTTAATGATGATGATGATGATGATGATGATGATGAAGATGGTGATAATCAAGGAAAAGGAGAACTATCTAAGGTGAGAACAGCACCTGGTACAGATTTAGGTTATAAAAATTTTTAATTATACAGGGGATTTGAAAAGGATTCAGACACTGCCTTCCTGTAGGTTGTACAGAAATATTACTTAAGCAGTATAACACGAGATGTAGTGCTGCTGTTCTTGAATATCAGCACAGGTGTTATGTCATCTGCATCAGGGTGCAGCCGCGAGTGCAGAAGACATAACAGCCGTGCTGATATTCAGCACAACAGCATGCCCTTGAGTGTGATATTGATTTAATATAACAGTTCTACAAAATCCATTGTTTGGCTACAGATTATGATTTGTTTTCTATGTATTTAACCAGTTATTTAGGTTCTGCCAGTACGCAAATATTGCTTTCACGACTGGTGGAACTAACCAATGGCAGAGTTGTCATCAACAGTTATTGTGATTAACAGATGTAAAAGTAGTTTTAAATTCTCACTGGTACTATGTAGCCAAAAGGTAATATACTAAAAGAATAAACCATGGATTGGGTAAATAGCCCTGTAAATCTTATAGTTTAAATGTACATATATTCCACTTTAACATATTGGCTAACTTCTGGGGTTCAGCAGTTGAATCCCAAATAGTGTTAATTGGAAAGCTATTGTGCTAGGGTGTGTAATCCATTGTCCAACACATTATGTAGTGCCCTTGATCAGGGGTTAGAGAGGATTTGCGGTTGTGACTTATGTGAGAAGCTAGGTAGAGTTGTAGTCATAAATATCAGGGTTAATTTAGAATGACTTTGAAGCAGTTAATAAGGAGAAAAGGAGTCGTTTAAAGGAGACAGTACTGAAGATCGTACTGCAACACTGTCACTCGTGCTGTGAACGAGGGTTAGGGTAATTAACCGTTATTAGAATACCTGTGATGGGGAGTGATACATATAGTTAAACATCCTAGTGCTATTTACTAGTCCATTATCACCACTCTTGGGATGTCTCTCGTCCAGTTAGATTACTCGGTCAGAACTAACATTTGTATAATAAAATTTACATTAGGAATTCAAGGGCTATTTTCTGAGCATTATTATGTAAATGCCTGTACAAATGTTTTAGTTGTTGAAACTCTAATTCTTCTTTCTCTTCCCAAAATTGTATTTGCATTGCATTCCCAATTAATGTATTGTTGTTATTACATTAATATTATTACATGTTCTTGTTGAAGGATTCAAAAAATAAGCAGCAGAGTGATGAGCTAAATGGTGACGCAGAGTCTTCAGATGAATCTCTCAAAACAGATGGGCCAGTAGGTGAGTGAAACAGTACAGTTCTTATCTGCTGCTTCATATTATGTTATATGATTGTTGATGTATGTGGTGTGTTGTTTTGTAAACCTTCTGATGATCTGTTCACAGGAACTGACTTTGTGCGACCTGTAATTGGGTACTCCTGTACTCTTTGCAATATCCTCTATGCCAGTGAGGAGGAAGCAAAAGACGAACACTGCAGAAGTCCATCACATCGTGAGAAAGTGAAGGTAAACAGTTTTTTTGTTTTTATCTTTGAAACAGTTTGCTCTGAATTTGAATATTTCCGTAATTTCTTTTCCTTTAACTAAAATATACTTGTTTGTACCGATCATTTATGTTTGTTCTTGCCCTTTTAGGAGCACAAGGAAAAAGGTGGCTGTAAAAAATAAAAAGTAATGTTTACATAACTGGACGCCGTGAACGAAGGAGGACGTGTTCAAGGGTGCAGCGCAGACGAACCTGGAAAGGCTTTCAGTTGTTCCCAATTTTCACAGGAAAATAAAGACAGTTCTTGTTATCATTTGCTGTCCTTTACCCTATTTTTTTGGTGGTTTATTAATAAAAGTTTTGCAGGTAATTTGATGCATTATATGCCAAGGATGTATCAAGTTCAAATGGATTTGTAATTTTACTGTTGAAAGTGCTGTAGTTTTTAAATGTGTATTAAATCATGTTTGTCTCTTGATCAAATGTGTAGATTTCCTAGTTTTGCAAGCAACTGCAGAAGCAATGTGAAAGATATTGTAGTTTAGCATATTTTATGGATGTAGGAGGTAGTAATGCAGGCTCGAAGCTCTGATTAATCCTGGGCTTACAACAATCAGCCATAAAACCATTAACATTAAAATATGAAGGAAAACTGGTGAATCAGTGATGGGGGTCATGAGCATGCAAGGCTTTCTAATGCATGTGGAGAGTGAAGCCTGGCCTAGTGAAGTCTAATCCAAAAGAGCTGCTGTTTTTAAATAAAAAAAAATTCTGATGATTTTGATGGAAAGGTGTTGGAACAAAGTGCAGTTTGTTGTTTATGGGGCTGCATAGCTGCAGACAGGTCAAGATGTCCATGCTCACCTGTGTCCACTGCCAAAATCATTGACATGTCAGGTACATGTAGAGGCGACATTGAATATCTTTGTGAACATCGGTACTAGCTGGCCATTGCAGGCTCTAAGGACCCAACCATCCAGTTGAAATTCAGTTTTTCTGTTTAATCTACCTAATGTGTAAATTCTAATTTCATTGCGTCCTCCAGTATTTAATAGTGACCTTTTTTATTTGGCTTTAAGATTTATACAGAAGTGTGCTCACCAAGCTCTCATGTTTGATGAGACATGCTTATGATTAAATGACAGAACAAAAAAATGACTGTTTTTTTTAATTTATTATAGCAATAGAAATATTTATTACAAAAATATACCCTGCTATATTCACCCACAGAAAACAGACACACATGGCGGTTAGCTCCACAAGAGGGCACTGTTGTACCATAGGGCTACGAGACGAGCGTTTAATTTCCATACATTAAATTATCTTCCCATAAATTCACTTCAAAGGGGATTTATGTGAAGAGTTTAGTTAAGAGGTTTACCACCCGAATTAATATTTTAAACAAGTTTGTGCTTAAATTTGTCTTTGTGTAAATATTTTATTTAAATCATAATAAAGATTTGAAGCTCATTGGTAAATTTGAATGAAGCCAGCTAATCTATTTAGCTCGACACAAACTAAATACAAAGAATAAGTTTCATAATTTTAATAAGAGTTGGTCATATTTTCTTTCCTGCCTGAATCCTGTGCATCATACAGAATGAAGCTACTGAGGGGAGACCAAATCATCAGTTATTAATTGGTATTAATCCTTAATAAACTATTGC
Organism: Clarias fuscus; assembly: GCA_030347435.1. Lineage (NCBI taxonomy): Eukaryota > Metazoa > Chordata > Actinopteri > Siluriformes > Clariidae > Clarias > Clarias fuscus. The sequence continues at coordinate 25,217,382 of CM059214.1, read as the reverse complement.
GGATATACATTCATTCACGCTTAAGGAGTCCCTACAAAATATTGACTTAAATGTAAATATTTTTTAGAGATAGACACGTGTGTATTTTAATCATTTTAAGTGATTTTAGGAAGTATTCTAATAATTTGGGATATTTTTTTTCCATGGGCTGTAATCATTGAAATTGAATTATTATTATTTTTTAAATAAATATTTCACTGGATTCTAATGAAGCTAGCCTATATAGGCGTTTGACTTTTTTTTTATATAATAGGAACATATTTTGTTAATATACATTTCTTAATTGTTTTTTAGATGCACTTTAGATGTTCTTTTAATTCTAGACACATGTATGAAAACATCGCTGACTTGGCAACCCCGCGTTGTACAGCCGCGCTACTTTTTTGTTGCGCATGCTCATTGGCAGACTTCTGATTGGGCCGAAGTCACATGTCCATTTCACGACAATTCATTGGAGAGGAAGTAACGGTCACTCTCATAATACGACGCGTCTCCATGGTATTCCAATATGGCCGCCCGCGGTAAGACACTCGTAAAGATTTAAGTCATTAATTGTAACCGGTTGCGCTTGCATTAAAAAAATAAAAACAAGTCTGTTTTTCACAGAGGTTTGTGTAAATATCAAGTAAAACCGGAATTATTTGTTTGTGTTTTAGAATTAGTGGCTTTGTTGCGTCAGCTAGTAAAATTGCTTTTTGTTACCCGACAGTTATCAATTTATGACTTATTTAGTTTTGCTCACGGGCTTATAAGACATTTATCCTATGTTTTACCTCGTGGGCATTAAATCTAAATAACGATTTTATTATCACCATTTTATAAGAGCTGCTCAAACTAAACATCTGTATAATCTCGCTAGTATCAGTAGGTAGGTACAACTTTACTCAGCAACGAAATGCACTTTAGAATCTACCAAAAGTGCAACAACTTGTCTATATACCTCAGTGCTACTTTATTTTTCTCCTCAGGAAGTAAAGATGTTATTGTGCTTTGCTAACTAGAAGCGAATTGTTCCAAGCCACCAAGGAACTTGCAGCCAGGCATATATTCCACTTCAGTTTTATTGATGTAGATAGTTTCTGTTAATTAGATTGAAACACAAATTGATGTGAAATATGATTCTAACCATATTTTTCTTTTTTTTAGGACCAACCCCCATTGTATCCTTTCAATATACCATTATATTCTGCTCCACTTTTGCACTTTTTTGCACTTGTATTGTTTCATTAAATTAACATCTAGGTTGTTTATGCAACAACAACAAAAAAGAAAGAAAAAACCCTAACATTTGTGATATTAACCTACTTAACTAACTGTCAGTTGACCTCCATGCTCCTGCAGATCCTGTTTTATTTGAACAGCTGGTATTTTGCTGCTTTTTTTATAGCTGAAATTCTAATGTTTATCTATAAAGGTAAATGAGCATGACTTCACTTCTTGCACATTTCATGTTCCTGAATTTGAGATTTTGAGAATCTCAATTTTGTGAATAGAGCAATTAGTTTAGCAGTGTAGATGCACTTACCTTCTGTGTTCACTCTTTGGCTCTCCATGAGGAAGGATATGAATGTAAAGTCACTGCTGCCTGGGTATTATGGGCGTGGGTCATTCTCAGAAGAGCAATGAGTCTGAGATGGTAGTGGCATGATAGGAGTGTATCAGAAGCAGCTAAAATACCAGAGGACCGTTACCCCAAATAGTGCATGGGAAAATAGTAAAAAATAAATAAATAAAATAAACTGTCCATGTAGACATGTGTAATAAAGGCTGTCTTTGGTGCAACACATACAATTACAATGCCACTCACTACAAATTATGCAGAGCAACACATGGGCCACATAAGTTAATACAGTATATATAGTGGATAAAATGGCCAATGAGTTCATCCAAAACATGCAAATTCCCAATAAAGATGGAAAAAGTGTGTTGAGTTTTTTTTTTCTGTGTGAATAATGTAAATGTTATGTAATGACAATTTATTATATTTATTATTAATTGCTTCTTCAGGAATATTGCTGCCATATCCTCAGGCTAATCTTATACTAGATATTGTTCTCTTCCTCCTTTTTGCTGGTCTGGAAATACTGCGACTCTTTTATGGTCAGTATAAAATAATACTCGGATTTATTCAATCATGTACAAGCATTTCAGATGCCTCTGTAACAAATCTGAATTAAATTTAAGATTTGGTGATTGAAATATTTATTTTTCAGGCTGGAAGGGAAACCTGTGTGAGCATTCTCTGATGGTCGTTGTTAGTGTCGGCATCTTGGTGCCCTGCACTGTCTTAAGTGTCTACTATCTGCTCCTGCAGACTTTTATACTGCGCCTTGAATTTATCCTCAATGCTATCTTGCTCTGCTTCTATGCCTTCGAGTTGGTTCTGTCTCTAATAACCATCGCAGTCTTTTCCAGGTAAATTTTATGATGATTTGTGTTCATTCATCAGACAAAGGCAGTTTTGCTTATTAATGAATTAGATGTATGCAAGAATTTAACCATTTATGTTAAATTGTTTTGACATTATATTTGACATTATATATTTAATTTGTTGTTTGAAAAGCTGATGACCTTAATTTTTACACTTTCAGGGCCAGTGTATATTGAGAATGTTTATGAAGACGTGGAAATATTTGGTAAAATAAAAATATTCTGAATTCTTGTGTAGCATCTAGTTTTTAACAAGCAGTGCTTTTCATCATCATCGAGACCCGCACCACTTACTACACTTACCTTTTTTTTTTTTTAACACAAATGATATCAATATCAGACATGACTTTAAATGCTTGTGTATGAAATACCATAATATTTTAGTTTATTTTTTATTTTTTTTATTTAATTGTTGCCACAAACTGATTTTATTACTGTTATTTCTTACAGTGTCTTTATGACTGGTTTGTATGTGATTAAAGTAAATACATTTAAATATTTTTGCTAAACATCATTTCCTTTTACATTGCTTTTATTGTCTTTTTTACCGAAACATGTCATAGTTTTTCATGAATTGCAAATATTAAGCTAAATATTCAAATTAAAGTTTAAGCTAAAATAACTTGATTAATTTCCACCATTATTAAATTTTGTCTAATATTAAAACTTAGATAAGGGATTTAATAAGGATTGAAATTAAGCGAGATATTAAATAAGTTTATGGTTAAATATTTAGCTTCATTTGAGCTCTTATTCATGTACTAAATCTGTCACCTAAGATTTTATATTGTTTAGCAATTAACATTAGATATCATAGTCTTTGACTTTTTCTACATCTGAATTGTTTCTAAATTTTAAATATATGTAAATATTTTTTGTATAATTGTCATATTTAAACTGTATTTTATGTATGAAATTATCCATATTGTTGGGGGAATTTTCATTAATATTGTATTAAATAAATATAGTTTTATATTTTGATAAATGCATTCTGTATTTTTTACAAGTGAATAAACCAAATCATGAAGAAAATATTTGTGTTGAATCTTTGGTAGACTTGTCGAATTTTACCTGAAGTCTTAATGACCTAGACCGAGATTTTATAAAATAAAATGTAAAAATTATGATTATTTCTTACTTTTTACTTTCAAAACAGAAATCAGTGGCTCATTTTCAGAATATCTTACCAACAATGTAAAGTTCAACAATGTTAAGTTGGTGGAGCTGATGCTTGAACCACCTACCTTCCATGCTACCTAACCTTCTTAGCTACCACTGCCTGGAGACAAAAAGCAGGGTGCTAATCCATCGCAGGCACACATACACACGTACACCCTCTGGGCAATTTGGGAATGCCCATTAGCCTAATCTGCATGTCCTTGGTCTGTGGGAGGAAACCAAAGTACCCGAAGGAAAATCAGCCAAACACAGTGTAACATACGCACACAGGCCCAAGGCGGGAAGCGAACCCTCGACCCTGGAGGTGAGAGACAACAGTGGACATGAGGGAGAAAGCAAAGCACTTTTTGGTTACGTCATGTGGGCGGAGCCAGCTCTGGCTGAATATTACGTCATGTGGTAGTCTAAACAGTAAAATGATGATACATGCACCAGAACCACGATAAATTAATATCTTCAAAAAAGAATATAAATTCTTCTTACTTATCTATGGAATTCATTAACTTACAATTTGAGCTTTGAACGAGCGGAGCTTTGTTTAATCTTTATTCAAGAATTAGCACGCGGCGCATCATTGCGCTGGCGCGCGCGCTCCCGCCTCGACACTGGGTGCGTGTGCGCGCGCGCGCCGAAAGCGCGAGAGAGTGAGTAGCGGGGTCTCTCAGGGTGCGGGTGGGACCGCGCAACGTCTGCACAAGGGCTATGGAAGCGAGGCGGCTGTCTGGCAACGGTAATACAACTAGCACAGGTTTAATTTCTGTCAATTGAAGAGTTTATTTTCAGGGTTTAATCAGTTTTTATACATATTTAACAGACTTAGTGTCCCTTTTAACGGTCTATTGTGCGCGCGCTTTGCCTTGTTCATCATTTCAGAGGCGATGGAGGCTGGAGGAGGAGGAGGAGGAGAGCAGGGAGAGGAGGAGAGAGTCAAGACTGAGGTAAGGGATGTTCCGGTAAAAAGAAAGAAAGCAGGAATAAAGCACATTACGGGATACCCTGAATATAAGTCGTGTATGAAGCGTAATATCGAGTTTCCTTAAGTCACAAAGCGCTCGACAAGCCAGCTAACCGGCATTTTGATATATTCAGGCCGGAGAGGCACACACCCATCTGCAGCCGAATTGTTTGTTCCATTTCAATTAATGCGCAGATGGTTACACCTTTTACTGCACATACTAACACAGTGATAATTACACAAGCTACACATATATAGACTTAAACATTTTTAGGCAGATACGGGCAACTGATGTTTAAAGACGTGCTTGAAAAGCTAAACCATGCTCACGTTCCCATATTAATGATCCACACTAAAGGTACAGCAGTATGATCTCATGTGGATGTTCTAAAGATTTCACATGTGGTGAGAAAGGGGTGATTTAGTGGTTACAGTGTGGGGCTGCTGATCAGGAGGTCACCGTTTCGAGCCCCTATGCCATCGGCCTGCCACTGTTTGACCCATGAGCACGGTGCTTCACTGTAAGTTACTACCACTGATATACACTTATGGACAAAAATGTTTGGCTAAACCTGCATGGACATACATGTACGTCTATATGGAACTGGTCCCCCTTTTGCAGCTATGACAGCTTCCACTCTTCTTGAAAGGCTGGCCACAACATTTTTTTCAGATAATCCATAATTCAATAGAGCTACTATGGGGTCAGACACTGATGTTTGACGAGAAGTTCTGGCTCACAATCTCTGTTCGAGTTCCTCCCAAAGGGCTCTGTGCGAGCCAGTCAAGAACTCATTAAGCCATGTCTTTATAGCCATGTTGGAATAGAAAAGAACCTTCCCCAAACTATTGCCACAAAGTTGGACGCATAGCATTGTCCAAGATGTATTGGCATGCTGAAGCATTGTTCACTGGGCCTGATTGAAACACCAAAATTCAATAATTTTGTCTATATAGTTTATCTCCGCAATGGGTTGTATCCGTTGCCCGTTGTACAGAATGCCACGTAGACGGACCCTTTCGCCTCACCTTTACTTCAATGGGTAATCTCACCTTCCTCCTTATCCTTGGTGGGTTTCCTCCCAGTAATCTGGTTTCCTCTCACAGTCTAAAGATAATTGCCGTTTTCAGATTGCTCACAGTGTATGATTGGGTGTGTGAGTGTGCATGCTTGTGACACTTCACAGGATAAGCATTACTAGATGATAGATGGATGGAAGGATAATCTTACCTGGATACTGTAGACCTGTACCTAATAAGTGCTCCTGTAACAGTGAGGTCTAGTGAACAGGACACTTAAACACACTTTTGACTTTTAAGTGTACAGTTATGGAAGCGTATTGATTTTTAATCCCTCTAGCCAGTGTCAACTCATGTGTCCTTTGCACTATCGCTTCAGGCTTGCTGATTACAAATGTACATATAAATCTACACTACCAGTCCTGTAAATCTGTTTTGTGACAATATCTATTCTTTAAATGCTATACAAACGAGCAGATAATATTTTGGTACCTTTATTTTTTTTTAGAATACAGTTTGTACACTGACACATATTAGAGCTTGAAATATTAGGGTTCCTTCCTGAATTTAATCATATGCCTGGGGAAATACAGCACTTCATTCAGACATTTCATTCTAAAAGCCAAAGACAGCCCGGCAATTCCTTTTAATCCTATTTGCAACTTTTTTGTTTAAAATATCATTGATTACCTATTATGGCAACGTTTCTAGTGGGCAAGCTTCACACAAAACATATTGGAGTAAAAAAACAGCAAAAGAATCTCTTAGCAGAGCATTTATTATTTCCTTAACATTTGTATAAAAAGGTGGAATATTTTCAAGTAACCTTAAATTGCTTTCCATTCAGACGTGTCTAACACAAAGTGCCCTTTTATATATTCTAAAGTGCCTGAGACTGACTGAAGAGAGAGACGAAGCCGAAAGACAGCTCAAGCACATTAAGAGAGGTAAGTTCAAAGTTCTGTGAGGTGAGTTAGTGCACTACTGTTAACCATCTCTCTATGTGAGTTATTTTATTTTATAAATTATTTTATTACTAAATCAGCTGATGAAATGGTCAATGATATGGGGCAAGTTAAGAAAAATATTGAATATATACTTATTTGGTTTGACAATTTTATCTAAATTGCCACTGAGGCAGAAGCCAATCCATGCATAGAGCTGAGTAATGAGTAATGAAGGGTAAGGACTTTTCTTAAGAATGAACAGCAATTCTTGGGATCTGTTATACTCATGAAATTTCTGATATCACTAATGTCAAGTGGTGTTCATGTCAAACTGGGAATTGTGATTGTGCTGAATTAAAAAAAAAACAGTTATGAAAGGAAAAACTCCATTTATTACTCTATATAGTCATCTGCTACACTAATGCACTTAAATCAGCGTCTCACTAGTGCTTGGGTACCATCAAGGTGGAAAATTCTCTCAGTCGTGTGAACCATGATCAGACTGCCTCCTTCATGTGTGAAATGCTGGTCTGCCAGGAATTTCTTTAATTGCACCGAAAATGTGGAAATGGCTGTGGATGTGACAATAACTCCCTGCTGAGTTCCTGTGATGTGCGAGTGGCGGGTCGGGCAATATGCGGTTGTGCATTGTCCTGCAAAAACAGAACACCTTTGCTTATCAAACCAGGCCATTTTTCCATTAAAGGAAAATGACATTAAAGTTCCTGGGACTCCAGTGTTTCAGCAGTGATAATGGCAGTCTGATAATGTCCTGAGAAATATTTCTACCTTAATGGTATCCAAACACTAGTGAAACGTTGGATAAGTGCATTAGTTGTAGCAGGAGATCATTAAGAGAAATAAAGCGAGTTCTTACTCTCATGACTGTGTTATATTGTTCTGCATGATCAAGTGCTGTGTTACCACTTCTATAAACAATCCTAAATAAAATTCCTTCAACACTTCAGTGTTTGTTCATCCTAATCTCAATGTTTGTTCATCCTAATCTCGGTGATATATTTTATATAAAAACCACAGGAGAGATAGATTTTCTTTGTTCCTTTCTTTTTTAGATTCTCTTTGTTCCTTTTTTAATTTTTTCCTAATTCCTTGGGTTTTCCCTTTTGTGTGATTTTTCTAAATGGGTAAGGGAAACAGTGTGTAGTGCTTTTAGAAGTAATTCATCACCAGCATCAAGGTTCAGCCAACTTCATTTGAGATATGCTGGGCGCGACACATTGTGCAGAGTCAGCATCCCTCCACTTATACTGTTTTACATTTTCAGCATATACAAGTGGTGGGCTGGGTAAATGCTGCCTGTGGTGATTTTTTTATTTTATTTCTAGTGATGCTTTCCTAAAAATACATACATTGTCATTGTCTCTTTTGCATATATACAGTACTGTATAGATAGTCATTTTAAAATCCAGCAGCCTCTGAAAATGTACGGGAAGCAAACTGCATTTTGAGATTCTGTTACAATGTTGAAGGCGATGCATCATGGGGATTTTGACATTTGATTAACCGCTAAACTGATTAGGGATATGTTGTTTTTGTCCCCATTATGCTTTGATCAAACAACTTGATCAAACCTTAGGGTTCACTGTGTAAGGTTTCACACGTAAGTAGCAAGTGTTTAGATGTAATTAGGTGTTTATATCATGAGCAAAATCTTAAATCACCATGTAAATGATTTCATAGAAAGTGTTGCAGGGAGTTTCTCTTAGTGTCACACTGTCCTCCCTTCTTTTTTTTTGTTACAGCACATTACTAAGATCTGCCAACTCCAACCTTGGTGACATTGGTGATTCTACTATCATTAGAAATTGTCGACATATTTCTGTCCTTTGATATGTATCACAATATTGCACAGCCATGTCTCCATATTTATTTAACTATATTTAACTATTTAACACCATGAATAAAAAACACTATTAGATTATACTGGAAGATTACACTGGAAATTTAAAAAGTGGAGGTACCAATTTTTTTTTTCTTACTGTATTCCACATAATAAACTACAAATAGGTGTGGTGATTGGCACCGGCAGCATCCACTTACCCGTGAGGGAGCTATGGGAGACGATCACTTCATTATGCTTTTAATCTGACACTTGGTGTCTCGGCTACGTGTTTGATGTCACCTAGTGTGTAACCCATCTCATTATCACACTGCCTCCAAGCTGTCTACTGAATAAGCCTCTGCTGGAAAGTGAACAGTGCTATCCCACACCCCATGAACACTTGGAGCCAATCCTAGACATCACTTCTCCTTTGGATGCAGATTTATAGCTTAGTTGCATTTATGCCACTTGAGGATGTGCTGTCTGGTCACCTTTAGGTCCTACTACTTATGCACTGTCAGTTGGATCATAGAGTCAGGTGAGCGGGTTGCCATTTAGGGTTGTATTTTCTCTTCCTAATGTTTGATGGTTGTTTATGTTTAACATTCAGTTATGATTATACAGTACATACGTTTCTGTGTGCCAAAAATCAGTTAATTGAGTGCTGTTTATAAAGATATGTGCCTTTTTTACTTTTATACAGTTTATAGAAGATTGCAAATTTTGATAATGTATTCTAAAATAAACATGATATAAAAATCCCATATCAGGACATTTCTGGTTATAAGTTGAAATTCTGCTCTTTTTATTGTTTTAAAATATGAGGGAAGGAGATGCTGTTACTTTTTACTGAAATACATAAAAACTGTAGATGCATACGTATGTCTTAGTGTTACCATGCTCATTACTGACTTTCTGCTTAGTTTATGAACCTTATTTAGATCTGGAAGTAAGCTTCATGTGCAAAAGTTGATATGTGACAGATGTTACAGCTTAAGCTATAATCCTGCTGACAGTAGCAATACTGTATTATGGTTGGAAATGTTGGATTTTACTAGATACATTTTCCAATACAATGTGAAGTGCATTTTATTTTATTTTATTGAATGTGTTAACATCGAAAGTAACACTATTTAATATTGTTATTATTCTCAAAATGAAAAAGTGGGACTAATCGTTCTTGCAGCTTTTATCCTGCTTTTAAATTTTATAGAAACTCCCATTTGTTTCTTTATTACATGTACTCTATGTAGTACATGGCTCACCAGGGCATGCAGTATTGATCAATAGAGCTCAGTCAGATGAAGCCTCAGACTCTTTCTGGAACAATCAGAGCTATCATCATCCCCAGGGGACGTTTAATAGACTCTACCAAATACTGTACTCATTTCTGCAAGGCTCTTTACCTTTGAATCATTTAAAACTACAATTATTAATTATTTACTCATTTGAAAGTGCATATATTGTTACAATATACTGTCACAGGATTGCTTTTATTATAAAAATTTTCCTGCAGTCAAATGAAGTAAATAAATTTGCTGTGTGCACGAGACATACTGTAGTATCTTGGGACAGTGCGCAGTGGGTCAGTTTATTGAGCTGCACGCTCCTACTAACAGTTAGCATAGTTTTCTGCAGTATCTAAGATGACTCTGCAAGTGTCAGTGTAATTTGGCCTAGTTGCTGACACGCAGTAGGTCAGAGGAGAGAAAGCACAGTGGAGGAAGAGTGCAGCTTAACCCTGGTTACAAAATGCTCTCATGCACTTTGAAAGCAACCATTTTATGCATCTGAGAGCTGTGATGGCTTAGAAAAGATGCAAGGCTGTAATTTCTGTTTGCAATTAAGACCCAAGTTGCAAGCGAAATTGCATGGTTATTAACTGCAGGCTGTTCAGATTTATCAGCAGAGCTTAATTACTGTAATCAAAAGGGATACTCTGTGTTAATTTCATCTAATATTAGTTTAACACAAACGGACTGGCTGATGGAGCGGATCATGAGGCATATTGTCCCTTACACAGTACAACAAGAGTTGCTGACCTAGAAGCTGAACAGCCGAGCTCAGTCAGTCATTAGGAAACTAAAAGAGCAGAGCTGATGTCCAGAGGGCTTTGTTAGGATGGAGAATCTTGATCTTTTTTTAGAGAGTGAAACCACAGTCCATCTGAATGTTTATCAACAGCCTGTACATCCTATCTCATTCTTATGAATAAATTAGAAGGTATGAATGAACCATGCTTAGGTCACCGTTTTGCACAATACCGAATCATGTCGTATCATATTACAGAAACAAGAGTAATTTACTCTGAAGCTGCTCAAAAGCCTAAGAGTAAATACATTTTTTTAAATTGAAAAATGAAAATTAATTTACATAACACCCTTTATTTGCCAGTTCCTTTTGAAAACACATGGAGGCATCTCTCCCACTCATGATGGACTTGTGTTAAAGCATCTGGTATTATGCATGTAATTGCACTTACTGATGTTTTACATGATGTTTGTCCTGTATGGTTTCATACATAGTTTTTAAAAGTATTGTTAAAGACTAGCTGGAAAAAATCAATAAAAAAGTATTGTGAAAGGCATTTAACTAAAAAGTTTAGCTAAAAAGCAATTTGCCACCCACTTTAGCAATGGATTTCTGGGAGGCTTTGCTTAGATATCAAGCATAATTTATCATCAAAGTGTTACAGAGATGACTAACAGGAATAAGTGCAAAATATTCAACATTGCCAGGAGAGGCTTAAGGTTATCCATTATCATCTTGAAGTGAAACCTTAGCTGTTTAGAGGTGGAATAGAGTTGTGCAGTACTATTTGGCTCATATGACCATAGCTGTTGTGTCAGCATGTTATAATTACTGTGCAAAAGTATTAAGCCACCCCTCATTTCTTTATATTTTCCTTTCAAAAAATCTTTTATCAAAAGATTTTTTTGTATTTTTAATGTAGTTTTGAGGAATAGTTCTCCAGGCTTCCCGAAAAAACATTTTGGCTCTTATTTTGGGCAAGTTTTTGGCTTTCATTTTCTGTAAAGTCTCTGTACCTGAGGAATGTTTTTTGTGTGTTGAGCCACACAGTGAGTTATGATCATTCAAGCATTAAATTTTTTTTTTAACTGACTTAACGCATGAACCAGAGAAACACATGTACATAGATGATGACAGATGATCAGGCTGGTAATTAGTATACTGCCAATGCTGAATGCTGAGTGGGTGAACAGATTTCAACCATCAGAATAGGGAAAATGTGCAGGTTACTTTACCCAAGGCATGGTTAGTGGTAGCGCCCTGGGCTGATGATCTCCTATGAAATGGGCTCTAAATTTTATATTGTATGGTATGCAAAAATATTCGGCTAGCTGAAACACCTTTTTGATGAGAGAGCCCAGAAGATAATGATCAAACTGGTCTGAGCCGACAGAAAGTCAATAAATAATTACTTGTTAGACCAGTTGTCAGCAGAAAAGCATCTCAGAACATGAAAGACATCATACCTTAAGGTAGTGCTGTTGCACTCCTGTCAGCCAAGAACAGAAAACTGAGACTTTCGAGGAAACACTGTTACAACCTGATGACGTGCTTACTTGGCTTCAGTGTGAAAAATGTTTGTTGACAAAAATAATAAAGTGTACTTCAGCAGCCTTTAAGCAGGCTGGTGATATATTCCTGTCTCACTGTGTGTTGAGAAGAGCATTCTTCATGCATTATTCACTAGCTGCTTTGTAAAAGACCTGATGATTTAAAGCTCATGTTCATTCAGCTCTATGGAGTCACAGATGAATCATGTGTAGAATTTGGTTGAGGTTCATGCATTCCTACATTTTCCACTGTTTCTGAATGCACTGCGGCAGAGAAGAGTAAACGACTCAATAAAAGACTGGAATGGAAGATTCCACCTACACACCAAGACACGCTACAGTACCACTGTACTCTTCTACCGCTTTGAATGTGAACTTGCTTGAATTTGCTGTGATGCTATGACAACTGATCTACCATTGTAATGGCTTTCACATAGTGTAGAGTTACTCTAGTAGGGTTCTGTGACAGCGAGGCTATTAGTGTTGTCAAAACTGTTGAGATGCTCTCCATTGTGAACATGTAACAGATAACCATCATGGTTTTTTTCCTCTTACATCCTAGAAAATTTAGTTTTTGTTGACGTACTAGATTCTAAGAGTATTTTGTATCCATTTTCTGTTTCAGAAGTTTTAATATTACTATTGTTGTTGTTTCATGTAGTTTCCCAGATGGTAATTGAGGAGGTGAACGTGCTACAGACTCAGCTTGAGATTGAGAAGTCCTGTCGGGAAAATGCTGAAGCACTGGCAACCAAGGTAAAACAACCACCCTTTACTCCATCTTCAGCTTAAATGCTTTTTTATTAAACGAAACACATCCTCCAATCACGTAAACATTATTCTCAGTCTGCACAATTATTTGAGTGAGTTATGATTGTAGCAGTAGTATTAATTGCAGCATGCGTTATTTTTTCTCTAAAAGTTGTGTAATGTTTTTGACAGCTGAACTGTGAGAACAAGAAACTAAAATATCTGAGTCTGTCATCTCGACCGTGTCTGGATGAGCTCCTGCCCAGCATATCAGACTGCATCGCTTTGGAGGAGGAGAGCGATCCACAGGAGCACAGCCCAGACCCCTATACCCAGTACCAACAGCAGGTTAAAGGTGCACATCAATAAATGATCTGATCGTTTTGATTCATACACATTCACATTTCATACAAACTTAAATAATACTTTTGATTGTGTAAAGCTGCTTTATGACAATGTCAATTGTTAAAAGCACTATACAAATAAAATTGAATTGAATTGATATGACACTTTATTGATAGATAATGTATAATTTTTTTTATCATTCTGAGGTAATTTTTAGTAAGGTGTTGAAGAATGGTAAAATAATATATAAAATGTTAAATTATTTAAATTGAGATAGCTTTGTACAGTCAAGTACAGTACAGTAACAATTTTTACTATTTATTTATTTATTTGTCTATGTACTGTAGACCACCACAAAACTGTAGACAGAAAGATCCACGAACAAGAAAACTAAAAAATTAAAAACAAAGCTTCCTTCCTTGGGCAAAGCAGCTCAAAGAAGGAAATTAACTATTTGAAGTCTATAGGTTCCAGATTTCAGAGTAGTATCTGAGTATTAATAATCATTTTAATATTTAGGATTGTTAGTTTGTCCAGTTACTTCTGAGCCTGTGAAAATGGAGTGTAATAATGGCTCAGTTAAAAGTTGCAAAAGTTTTGTTAAACCTCTTAAATTTAAGCTGAAAATCTAAACTTAAGTGATAGTATGTTTGCTTCCATTTCAATCCATCGAAATGGACCGAAATTTCTAAACTACTATAAACACTACTTTTTTCTGTAGACCTTCAGGAAACAGTCAACACATTACTGGAGGAAAAAAAACAGCTAGCCTGTCAGTTACAGGAACAGCAAAGACAGATCGAGGAGCTGACAGCACTTGTAAGTACTGACCGCTGTTGTCACAGGAGAATGTGTTTCCTCGTGTGTAAAAGAGCTGTGGGAGGGACTTGGCCCATTTGAATTATAAATGAATCAGTAATGAGACCTCATAGTAACCTTTATGTATCTGTCCTCAAGTGTTAAGGGAGAAATAGAAAAACATTTTAGTGAATTTCTTCACTTTCAAAATTCTGAATTTTCAGTCTGAATTTGACCTGACTGTATGATTTGTATGATATGTGTTTTAAACCCTTTGTGTTGGTTACTAGACTGAAAAAGAGCAAGCAGAGATGAAGGAGCTTCACAAGACCATCGAGCAGCAAAATAAGACCATTAAGAGATTCAACAGAGGTGAGCATTACCTCCAGATCATGAAATGCAGAAACTGCATGTACACAGTTATTTCCCTGTTTATGTCTCTTAAATACTACAGGGCTCGAATCGAATGTAGTTGGGTTACCATTCACAAAATGTCTCTATTCTCAGTGTCCATGATGGCGGCCAATGAATATGAAGGACTGAAGGAACAGTTGGATCTGGAACAGAGCCTTAGGCAGACTGCAGAGACCTATGCACATGAGGCATGATTTATTAGCAAAGTTTTGAATGATAATTAAAATCTGATATCGGCCTCCAAGTGACGCGGTGGTAAAGTGCTCGCCCTATTATCCGGAGATTGCCGGTTCGAATCCCGGGTGATGCTGTAACCTGTCGCAGTCGGAGCTGATTGGCCGAGCTCTCTCAAAGGGGCGGGATGAGAGGTACTTGGTGCTCCCACATTAATCACGGCTCTACAGCCAATCAGGGGCGTCTGTGAGCTCATGCAAGCGGAAGGAGCGGATAGCGCTGTCCTCCGAGTGTGTTACGCTGCTCCCAACAGTGTGTGAGCGAGCAGTTCGAAAAAATGCGCTCGGCTGGCGTTACGTTGTTCGGACGAAAACCCGTGATAGTCTTCGCCCTCCCGGTTGAGTGGTAGTAGTAGCCTTAATGTGGGAGCCCCCTAGTGACGGGGAGGAATTGGACACGACTAAATTAGGGAGAAAATCTGGGGGGGGAATCTGATATCATACAAATCTTAGTAATGCATCACTAGTGGTATTACTGTTTAATATTATACACTGCTTTTCTCAATATTTATTATAAGTCATGTAACCTATTGTTCCTATTGTTCTATTATTTGTTGTAATCGACCTGATATCTGTTTTAAGGACAGTTATCTTTATAAATATGTGTTTTGCTTGTAATTCAGTTGGAAATGTAGCTGGAATTAATTGTCTTGTTTTTTTTCCTCATTTAGATGTTGGTGAAACAGAAAGAAGCTAACAGACAGAGTATGATTCTCCTGCAGCAGGCAGACCCCAGTGTTCAGCTGCTCAAAGCACTGGAGGATGTAGCAAATGTAACCAAAACACTGGAGCAGGAACGGATGCAGCACCAAGAAAAGGTAGACAATCTTACAGTCTACATCATCATAAAATGCTTTAACTGCAAAATTAAATATCGGCAGCTATGTGATTTTGTGACTTTAGATTGTAAAGAATATCAGAATACAGTTATGAGAGTAAAAACTACAATTATTTCTCTATATAAACCCCTGCTACACTAATGCATCTATCCCAGCATTTCACCAGTGCTTAGAAACAATTAAGGTAGAAAGTTTGTAGCGTTCAAGCTGTGTGGATGAAAGTATGAGGTTGTGCATCGTCCTGCACTTTAGTGATCACACCAAGCTGTTTTTTCTTGAAAGTATTCCACTCACAGCAGCATTCATAAGTTTTATAACAGCTAAGGGTCTCATCACCATACTGTAGTTAAGGTCTGTATTTATTTTTCAATATTTTTATGTAACTTTTCCCATCACCGCACATCAACCTAAAACCAACATCACTACTCGACAAAATACAGCCAAATGCACTGTGTACATAATCACACTCAGAAAAAAAGTGTTCTGTAAATGCCAAAAAGTGTTTAACACCTTCATTCATACAGTAAAAAAAACAAACATTTTGACTTGTGACACCCTGGATGGTGTGAAGAAAATGAGGACTCAGTAAGCAGGCATGAGGGAAATCCAGCTTGCCTGGGCTTTCTGCAGTCTTCTTAATCTGAAAAAAGCTTCAAATTTTACACATGCACACAAGCATAGCAGGACACTGCTGGGGGAAGTTTTGTTACGCTGCACCACTGCTCTCTCTGCTTGGCATGCAGCACCTTACTGCGACACGCTGTGTATAAATGGGGCACTGTTAGTCACACACATGTGTATGCTCCTTAATGAAATTACCCACGGCTCTTTTCCTAGACTCCACAAGCAGCACTAGACCAACCCTACCTATCATGAAGATATGTGTCCAAATAAATCGGCTTGCTAACAAGCCTAAGTAAATATCACATAGTAAGTACCACATTTTAAAAACTTTTGATTGTCTACAAATAGAAAGACTACGCAACTGATACAAAACTTACTACTTAATGTGAGAAGAGACACAGAGGACAGACACAGCTAGCGGTGTAAAAGCTCTGATACAAACAATACTTAAAAAAAAAGCACACTGCGATGAGATGTGCAGTAACCCATGTCGATCTGTTTTATGTGAATTAACAGTACAGCAGTGTTCTTTGCTCTGTGCTTGCAAGCTCAGCAGATTCATTTTCCTGAGTAACAATTACAAATAAGAGAATGCGAGTAGAAGGCTTGCCTTGCCTCCCCTACAATGCATTACATATAGCTTCAGCATAACAGAGGGGAAATCCAGCAGTTTTTAAACAATCCAAAAGCATTAGAGAAAGTACTTTACAGATAAGCATTAAAGAAAGTGCTAAGTTCTCTGACATCATAAACCGCTCACATATATTTCAGATTGCTATCTAAAATATTGTGTGCTAGGTGTCAGGCTGGGTTGAGAAAAGAATGAGCCGGATTAATGACATACTGTAGCCCTGCTGACAGAACTGCTGTTCCAAGCAGGCAGGTACAGGGTGAGGTATGGCTAGTGGGACATCAATAAGTCTGCAGCTGCAAGGGCTGGCATGCAAATTTTGGGCAAGGGTAAATCAATATTCCGCAATGATGACAGGCTGTCTGCAATGTTATATTAATAGGGTCTTGTCTAAACAATGAAATAAGTGCTATGTCATAAATGTCGATCGGTTTACAAAGGTGTTTTGTTGTAAGTCACTTTAGGGTAAAGTCTTATCATGAACCCTCATTCCTTAATATGTTAAACAATGGAGCAGGGATAAACTATGATTCCCAATGTCTTTGTACGTCCTACATGTTTCCTTTTCCTCTCACTGCTTAGGTGAAGGCATTAGAGGTTGAGCTGGATCAGAGTGCCTTGCGTAAGCAACTAGAACAGCTGCAGAAACAGCTGGAGTTACTGGACGAGGAAAAAAAAGACGTGGAAGAACGTCTCCAGCAGGAGGTGAAAAAGTGCAGTGACTTGGAGAGCAGAGGTGAGCTCACATCCTATAAATCTGGGAAAATTGTGTCTAGTTTCAACTGGGCCTCCATTATCAGGCATAGATTATGACACATCTTCATCAGAGACATACTAAAGAGATCAATCTAACTAATCACAGGCATCGTGAAATGGTGTACCGTACCGTACTTTTGTTTCTATTGTTAACATTATTATTGTTTTGTTCATAGCTAGATTTTTGTCAATATTTAACAACATATATAATGTGGGTTTTATATGGAGTTCGTCTTTTTGACTATTATTATTTTAGGACAGCGCTGTGTTTGCCATCAGACTGAAAGGTGTTTTGGGTCGGTTGGATGTTGGGATGATAAAATTGCATAAAACACTGTCCAAACACTGTAAAAACCTGTATTAAATAGGTAATAAACCTGCTGCAATAACAACACCCCTTTTTCCTGCAGTGCAAGAGCTGCAGGAGTCTCAGAAGAAGAGTGAATCAGCGCCAGCTCCGTCTCCTGGGACTGCACCTCCCCCTGCTCCTCCTCCTCAACCCCCTCCTCCTCCCCCGCCTCCTCCGCCTCCTCCTCCCCCTCCTCCACCACCACCTCCCTCACGCTGCAACCCCATCAGGTAAAATCTTTCGACCAGACCATACACGTATTCTAGTCTCCGTCCCTGTTATGTCACAAAAATGGTTTTAATTACTGATAAATAGTGGTTTGATGAAAGACAAATAAATCTATCTTTGTCTAACAGCTCTCTCATTGCAATCATGAGGAAATCGTCCAAGGCTGGAAAAGGCTCTCCAAAATTAGAGCAGGCTCCAGGTGACTTGGCCTTTGGCGTTGCAATTCAAAAAGCTCATAAGACTATGTTGCCCTGTTTTTTTTTTTTTTGCTTTTTTTTTCTGATTTGACCTGTCGGCTTCTCTGGTTTGCAGCTCCAGAAGCAGACGATGTCAAAGTAAAGGCTGTGAATGAAATGATGGAAAGAATCAAGCATGGGGTGGTTCTTAGACCTGTAAAAGGACAGGACACAAAGGTGATGCATGGTGTCTTCATTAAGTGGATTGTTGTTCAGTGCTTTATTATTAAATCATGTGTAATTATATTATGTTTGTTACATGTGGTCTGCTGAACTGATTGTCATATCTGCAGAGATTTGTTTCCAAGGTAAGTAATGAATGATGCTCTTTTGGAATATTTGCTTATGATCCCAGAGGAACTTTCTGATTATTAAGTCTGTGTGTTACGTGGACATGTCATTTGGAGAGAGTTAATTGACTGTGGTTAAAGGAATTGATTGAGTGAGTGAGATGACATCACTCTCTCTCTCACTAGGGCTATAGGGGTTGAAATCAATAGTATGGACCCATGGTCATGATTTTAATATACACCGTCTGCTCAGAGTGCCAGAATGGCCATGCCTTTCTTGTATATTATTCAAGCATAACATAGAGAAGAAGCTGATTTGTAGTTTTTATAGCTTGAGAGTGATGTGTGCAACCAAATCATTTTATTCGAATATGTCCTAAGAGGTACCAAACCAGTACTGTATGTTTTTTCTGTTTAACAGCAAACTCCAGCTAGTGAAGAGAAGCACCAAGAGAGTGCTATGGAGGAGCTAAAAGGCATCCTGGTACTTTAATTTTCTCAATACATACTATGTGTAACAAAAAAAAATCCATACGTTTATGAACATGCATTATATATTTATATAAAAGTGTGTGTGAAATTCATGTTTTTTTATTTGAATTTACAGGATACAGTAAAAAAGAGTCCGAGTCGTGGCTCTCAGGAGACACTGCCTGTTAAGAAGGACAGTGAATTGGAAGTTATTCTCAGGAGGAGACGCAAACAGGCCTGTGAACCAGCTTCCGCAGGTTAGTGTAATGTTAAAAACCAATGTTAGTGTATATCTTGTATCTGCTTGAACCAAGTAATCTTTGCATTAATGTGTTAGCTCATGTTAACTTTAGATATGATTCACATACTGTATATTTAATGTGGACGTTTTTAATGAATTTTTATTATTTTAACATCTAAGTCATATAATGTGGAACAATATAGAATGAACTATTTAGTACGATCAGATTAGGAGATATGTGGCTTTTTAATTGGAAATGACCTACAAGTGAATGAAGTAGCTTTTTAAATTTGCACCTGTCTACTAACACAAGACTAATCTTATCTGATTAATCTTAAAACTGTACATAATTCTAGCAGTTTAACTCTTACATACTGTATGTCTTCCTACTATGTTTTTAAACCGTAAGCTTAATTTGACTGCACTGTTTTTATACCTTGATAGATGAGGTGGAAGGTCAGATCAGCAAAGTGTCTTCAATTGATAGTCTGAACGGCCGGCACAGTTCAGACTCAGGAAAAGACACGGACAGGCCAAGCAGCAGCTCTCTCTCAGGGAGTGATTCCAGCCCCAGGAGCAGCTCCGATTTGGGCACTGAACCAAATGCAAGCAAGCAAAATCCTTCTGTGTGTACTTCAGAGAAAGAGTCCGCTGAAATGGTCATCGATGGTTCTTCTGCACGGTAAAGTTACTTCTACATCAGAAAATGTTTTTCTGTAATTTGGAAAAGCTGATGTGTGATGTGTAACATACACTGATCAGCTATGACACTAACATCACTGCCAGAATAACTTATAATTGATTATCAATTATATATCAGTAAACTGGTCACAGGATCATGAACACACTGAAAAGTCAGCATTAACGTTTTCAGTTTTATCTCTCTTAATTCTGTCTGTCTGTCTGTCTATCCTGTGTAAAAGTCAGTGCACCCTCTTTTAATTCTATGTTTTTGTGTAAAAACATAATAAAAATGATCTGATAATAGCAGGTATCAGTATTATGCAAATACAACCTCAGGTGAACAACAGCATATACCATTTTTTCACTGTGCCATTATTCATTTAACCAAAATTAAGAAAGAAAAAATCATGTGGGCAATACTAAGTATCCCCTGATTTGCTAGCTTGTAGATCCACCTTTAGCAGCAATAACCTGAAGTAATTGTTTCCCATATAACTTTATCAGTCTCTCACGTCATTTTGGTTTATTCTCCTTTACAACATTGCTTCAGTTCTTTGAGATTTTTGGCCATTCGCTTATACACACCTCTCTTTAAACCTTGATTCTTTTCTTATTTAGCCATTCTGATGTAGATTTACTGGTGTACTTCAGATCATTGTCTATGACCTAATTTCGACCAAGCTTTAGCTGTCAGACAGATGGTCTCACATTTGCCTCTAGAATACTTTGGTATACAGAGCAGTTTATGGTCGACTTCTAATTGTGCTGTCATGGACTTTAACATCTAACATGCTCATGGTGGCCAATAGGGTCTGAGATGTAGCTCTTGGGGTTTTGTGTATTTCTCTGAACATTGCACAGTCTGACCTTGAATGTTCGGGAACGTCCACTCCTGGCAATATTGGCAACTGTCTTGAATGCTTTCCACTTGTGAATAATCTTTCTCAACCTGCCAGGACACTTTAAACCAGCCTTGGATGCAGGTCCTTGTTTCTCTTTTGTTGAGGGATGATCGGTACCCAGTGAAAAAAAGGTGCACATACTTTTACAAGACTTCATTTGGTTGCCTTTAGCTTTGATTACAGTGCATAATGACACCTCATTTTCCCTGCACCATTTGTTTTTCCACAGTTTGCATCCTGGAATATGCCTGATGTTAAATTGAAGCCCTCTGATTAATTTCAATTACAAGTGTTCATTTGGCTCTTAGTTCTAATCTTATAAGTTCTTAGTGCATCATGCATGTGTGAATGTTCTTAATTTCATTATTAATCATAGCTGTGATTTCAACTGATTTTGTTGAAGTCCAATCTTTATACAACATAGCAAATTGAAGCTGTTTTTTTCTGATTTGCCTCACTAACAAATGTTTTAATGTGAGTTTTCATCACATTGTGTACATATGGAAATGCTCTTACTTTGGCTATTAAACCAAGCTATGGTTTTTAGTGTTGATTGGTTAAAAAAAAATCAACTTCACTGAATGTTTCAGTGATCTCTGTTCGTGATTTTTTTTTTTATTACCACGTTTCATCCACAATGTTGATGGTTCTGCACTATTCTTCCAGGTTTTGATAATGTGTTGAAGAGTTCTTAACCCAGTTCCAGCAATTTCCTATCTGCTTATTTGGTTACTTTGCTTGATGCAGCCCAATAATTTGTCCCTTCTTAAATGGTATCAATTTGTTTTGGCAAGGCAGTGTTTAAAACCTTGCTTGCCTATTAAGTAAAATTAAAAAAGGAGTTTTTAATCTGAAGTTAACTCCACACTGAACTGTTCCCTAGCAAACTGAAAAGCTTACAAATCTCCCATGGTGTGTTTCAGAGAGCATAAGGATGAAGAGCAGGAGAAAAGTAGACGACACAGTGGCCTTAGTCACCCAGCTCAACAGGAGGACCCACAGGTGATGATCAGCTCCACGGCAGACAGTACCAACGCAACAAACAGCAGCATGGATGCTGAGTGTTAACAGCAATGAATGGCACTAGCAGGACAGCTGCAACATTTGCACAGAATCTTTCTTTTTTTTTTATTTTTTATTCCAAAGTCCAGATATATTCTTTAGTTTTAGGTACTAACTGCCCTTTTATGGAATGCAACAGTTTTCCTTTCAACATGTGTTTCGACACCTAAAAGGCACAAGCTCAGTTCAAAAGTTTTTATTATTATTATTATTATTATTATCGGATCCTGTGGTAATTCTATTTCCAAATTAGTTATGGCCACAATGAGTACAATGAACCAAGAGATTTCAAAAGATCCTATGAAATGCATTCCTAATTAGTGTCTTTTTACAGGGAGCATTAATTCTTTTGTGAGTTATTGTTCCATCTTTATCAGTACCGTGTTGGGTATTAAGTAATTTTAATGCTTTATGTTGGGTCGTAATTATTTGTCTTGATCTTATGTCGACCACCCAACTACGGCTTCTTCTTTCAGTCACGAATAGTGCTGAACAATATGCCCTAAATTAATGTTATGATTTTTACTATAATCAATGTTTGTCCTGATAAACACTACACAGTGTAAAAAGACCATGAACCAGTTAACAATAACTGTTTTCTTTGGCAGGTTTTATCATTAACAATCTCATTGGTGTTTTTAAAAAAGTTAACAGTAAAGATCATTGTTTGCAATACCCACCCACAATTCTGAACCAGTCTGAGAACATTACCGCACATCCAGGCACTTTTGTTGTCCTTTCTGAGGTGTATATGGTTCACTCTGTGAACTGTCCTCTTGCGATGCAAACATAAGCCATGTAAGGGCTCACACTGATATGGATAAACATGAAGGAGAAAAGTGAAGGTCTATTCACTCTACCTCCTATAAGACAAACTCACCTCCTAGTTAGCTTTAATTGTACAACATCTCTACATCATAAAATGTCAACACCCTCAAGGAAAGAAGGGTTTTCCCCTCTGATGTCTTCCACCTGTGTTGCCCAACATTTTGCACTGCAATGGATGCACTGTTCAAGGGTATTACATTTGCTACGTTGTACTGTAATACAATTTAAGGGTAGAGCTAGGTGTGATGAGATGTGTAGCCTTCACGGACAATGCAATAACATCTGCAAATTGTAATGGTGTGCTCTGGACCTAATGCACATTGAGGCACTTTTTTCCATCTGAGACACTGTGGTTCAGTCTGTGATCCATTTTCTTAAGATATTCATCTTTGCATCTTTGTATAAGCTGTAAAATACTTTGCCTGCTGGACTTTCGGTTTAATTTCTACACCCATCGAGAATTAATCCTAATGTTTGTGGCACAATAAAACAATGATTACAATTATAGGATACATTCTTCTGGAAAAAATGACCCGACCCATTAAATAGTCAGCACCTTTGAAATGTTTTTTGGCCTTATTGTGAACACCATTCTTTCCTCTTCAGCCTTACTGGCTTATCTTTGTAGGCTACACTGAATTTAGATTATCTGACTGTCGTGATCATATAATGTGTGTATGTGTGCGTGTGTGTTTTTAAAATGAGTGCACCTTTTCATCTGAAACCATGACATTCTGCTGCATTGTACCTTTTAAAGCTGGACTAAATAAAAATCGAGATACACTGAAGAGAAGGCTTCGTCGTGATCGAGTACATTGTATTTTTCTTTTTTAAAGTGAATTCAAATTTAGAAAATTAAATATTCTCATATTGTTCCACCTCTAAACAAGAATAAATGTTAATTCATTCATTTAATATACTGCTGACCCTGTACAGAGTCAGGGGAGGACTGGACTCCATTCCAGGAGACTTCGGACACGAGGTGGGATTCACCCTGGATGGGATGTCATGCCATCACAGGGCCCCCATCATTCACAGGCAAATTTGGGAATATCAATTAGTCTAATGGACTTTGGACTGTGGGAGGTAACTGGAGGAAACACATCAAACACTGCTAGCCACTAAATCATAAATATTAGGCAAAAAATTCAGGCTTTGAACCCAGACAATTAAAGTAATACAGATAAACTAACCACATCACATCAGAACTTAGAACACTTTACTCCCCTTGAAGCGAGATAACTAATTTCACTCATCTCTTCTTCAAAATCGTCAACCTGTATATTAGATCCTATACCGACATTTTCTCAAGCAGATAGTACCAGCAATAACAGAACCCCTGTTGAAAGTAATTAACCGTTCACTCAACAGTGGGTATGTTCCCAAATCCTTTAAATTAGTAGTTATTAAACCGCTAAACAAGAAACCTGACCTTGACCCCTGTCAGCTTTCTAATTACAGGCAAATATCAAACCTTCCCTTTATCTCCAAGATTCTGGAAAAGATAGTATCACAGCAGCTATGTTCACATCTACATAGAAATAGCATAAACGAACTGTATCAGTCAGGATTTAGGCCTCATCACAGCACAGAGACAGCACTTGTTAAAGTAGTAAATGACCTCCTATTGGCCTCTGATCAGGGTTGCGTAACTATACTTGTGTTACTGGACCTCAGTGCAGCTTTTGACACCATTGATCGTAGTATTCTCCTTCACAGATTAGAAAATGAATTAAGGGAACTGCCCTCTTGTGGCTCAGATCCTATTTGACTGATCGTTATCAGTTTGTAGATTTAGATGGTGACCATTCCTCATGTTCTCAAGTGGAGTTTGGTGTTCCACAGGGTTCAGTTTTAAGCCCACTGCTTTTTTCCCTTTACATGCTTCCTCTGGGCAACATAATTCGTAAACATGGTATTAGTTTTCATTGTTATGCTGATGACACACAATTATATGTCTCAGCGAAACCAGATGAGAAAAACCAGTTTGCTAAAATTGAGCAGTGTGTGCAGGACATAAGAGATTGGATGTTAATTAATTTTCTTCTGCTTAATCCTGATAAGACAGAAATTCTAGTAATAGGACCACAAGCAGCTAGAAGTAATCTTCCTGATCACACTGTAACTTCAGATGGCCTTTCTGTTCCATCAAATGCAACAGTAAAAGACCTCAGTGTGATTATAGATTCCAGTCTTTCATTTGAAGCACATGTAGATAATATCACCAGGATAGCTTTTTTTCACCTTACAAGTATTGCCAAGATAAGAAATATATTGTCACTAAACGATGCAGAAAAACTAGTTCATGCTTTTATCACCTCTAGGTTGGCCTATTGTAACGCCTTACTGTCTGGTTGTTAAACTAGGTGTATAAACAAGCTTCAGTTAGTACAGAATGCAGCAGCGAGAGTCCTCACTAAAACCAGAAGATACGAGCACATCACCCCTATCTTATCTGCACTGCATTGGCTCCCTGTGAAATTTTGCATCGATTTTAAGATACTACTTTTGACGTATAAAGCACTAAATCAGGGGTGTCCAAATACAGTCCTGGAGGGCCAGTGACCAGCACAGTTTGTAGTTCGCCAACACCTAAACACACCTACTGAACCTAGTAATTAATAGATTAGTTAAATCAGCTGTGTTTGAGAAGAAGAAGCACCAAACTCTGTTGGACACTGGCCCTACAGGACTGGATTTGAACACCCCTAAACTAAATGGTCTCTCGCCGCAGTATCTGAGTGAACTGGTAGTGTCTTACGATCCGCCACGCCTACTTCGATCAAAGAATGCAGGCTGCTTGTCAGTACCACGTATTATTAAAACTACAGCAGGGGGCAGAGCTTTTTCTTACAAAGCCCCAAAGTTATGGAATAGTCTTCCTAGTAATGTTCGGGACTTCTGTGAAGTTACTTTTTTTAACAGCTGGGGTGGGATGGGAGATTCTAGTGTAGTTCAAGAAAGACAAGCGGATATAAATCTCGAACTAGCTGTTTTTAATTGAAGGAACGCCTTTGCCGTTCCCTTTTCTGCACTTGAAATCAAAGTGGTCACTTTAAATATGGCTAGGGGTTTGCTTCATATAAATTTGATGGCATTTGAGTCTGCATCACTGGCATCTGTTTTGTCCGTCTCCATCGTTCTTGTGAGTTTAGCCCGTTTGTTCTCCCCGCCCAACAATCAATGAGTGCAGTGGTTTCCGGTGCAATTTTTTTCCCGTTGCATTATTATTATTCATTTATTTTTTACTCAGCAACAAATATAATTTCAAATGTAGCAAAGTACAATATGTCTAACAAAACATACGTAAGTAAAATAAAATTACAGATTTTAAAGTACCCCCGCCCCCCCCCCCCAAAAAAAATCAATTACAGTAACGCGAGTAAATGTAATTTGTTACTTTCTACCTCTGGGGTTGATTTCATGGTTCCATGAATTCCATTTGAGTTCTTCCAATCCAACTTTGGCAAACCATGGAGCTCAGTTTGTACACAGGGGTATGGTCATGCTGGAACTTCAATTTCAGTGAAGGGAAATTGTAATTCTACAGCATATAAACACATCCTAATCAACAGTATGCTTCTAACTTGATGTTGGCAGTTTGGGGAAGAACCACATATGGGTATAGATTCAGGGTTTCATACATTTTTGACTATATAATATTAATGAGTCAAAAAAATTTCTGCACTCCAGTTATATTTAAACTTGAAATGGTTTTTGAACAGCTGAAGCTTAAACTTCTGATTAAATGCAGAGGATTGCTATCCAAGGGCATTGTGATCTTGCAATGCGATGCTCGTCTGCCCACATTGTCGACACTCTGGGGTGTTAGAGCATCCTCCCTATAGTTCTGCATTGGACTTCCATCTGCTTGGTCCCCTGAAAGCAGCCATACGACAATGAAAATCCACTTTTCATTAACGAATAGGAAAAATGGTCGACAGACGGCCAAAGCACACTGAAAAAGCAAGTAGATTATGTCAGAAAATATGTATTTGTCTTTTGTAAAAGATAATTGTATGAATTATTAATAATTATTTGAAATATTTTGAATTATTGATGATTCCTTGATGAGTATTTGAAACAAAGACGTAGGATAGCTGTCCTCCCGCACACTAGGTGGCGCTGTCATGTCCTTACGTTGGTTTTAAAAACTCACAGTCGGCGCGGTGAGGCAGGAAGCAGCGCACGGCGGCATGGCGTCCTCTTATTATTATGAGATGCACGAGAATTTCAAAAACAACAGCAAAAGTCGCGAGTTTCCGGCACACAGCGCGAAAGTTCACTCCGTCGCCTGGAGCTGTGATGGAAGGAGACTGGCCTCGGGTTCGTTCGACAAAACCGCGAGTGTTTTTGTGCTCGAAAAAGACCGCTTGGTGGGTCCAGATGTTACTGGCTCTTCTCTCCATATACAGTGTATTTCAAATATCACGTTGCACTTAATGAATAGTAGCTTAATTAATGCTACATCATATTTCACTCCTTGATGCTCCCTCATTAAAATGAGCTAAAATAAAATATGCAATAACACTAATCTCTTCTGCTCATGGTGGCTTGTTTTTTCTTGCAGGACATTTTGTATTATGCTGTCATATTGTAAGGTTTCAGTTGTTATCAGATAAAAGAAATATGACTCTTAGGTTGTTCCTGAGCATCGATTTAGGACTTAAAGTGTTCTTCTGTTCCAACACAGGTGAAGGAGAATAACTACAGAGGACATGGAGACAGTGTGGATCAGCTGTGCTGGCACCCAACCAACCCAGATCTGTTCGTCACTGCATCAGGAGACAAAACCATCCGGATCTGGGACGTCCGCACTACCAAATGCATGGCCACGGTCAGCACAAAAGGTGAATTCTCTTGCACTAGTTCTTGCTGTGAATTCATTCATGAAAAAAAAAAAAAAAAACCCAGCAGGGCATGTTGTTATGGCAAAAAGTTACTTTTATTCAACCAGCATGTTTTTTCTTGATTAGAAATGACACAGGCGTCTCCCAGAAAATAATAAGACGATGTACAAGAGGCATTGTGGAAAAAAATTATTACTCATCTTTTATTTACATTTGAACAAAGTGGCATATCAAATTATTCATAGCCTTCTAAATAATCAATAGAAAAGCCTTCATTGGGCTTTTACAGCAATCAAACATTTCCTATAATTGCTGACCAGATTTTTGCATGTCTCTACTTTTATTTTTGCCCATTCATCTTTAGCAATGAGCTCCTGCTCTTTCAGGTTGGAGGGTCTCCTTGACATCACCTTGATCTTTAGCCCCCTCGACAGATTCTCGTTTGGATTTAAGTCAGGACTCTATCTGGGCTACTGCAAAACGTTAATGTTTTTGTCTGCTAACCATTTCTTCACCAATTTTGCTGTGTGTTTTGTGTAGTTGTTGTGCTGAAATGTCTACTAGTGCCCAAGGCCAAGTTTTTTCTGCAGACTGCCTGCTGTTGTTGTTGAGAATTTTGATGTATTGCTCCTTTTTCATGGTGTCGTTTACTGTGATTAGGTTCCCTGGTCCACCGGCTGAAAAACACCCCCAAAACATTAAGTTCCCTCCACCATGTTTGACAGTGGGGATGGTGTTCTTAGTGTTGAAGGCTACATCATTGTGGCCAAACAATGACTTTTTTGTTTCATCTGACCATAAAACAGAAGACCAGAAGTCGTCTTCTTTGTCCAGATGAGGATTTGCAAAGGCCAAGCGGGCTTTTGTGTGCCTTATCTGGAGAAGTGGTGTCCTCCATGGTCTGCTTCCATGGAACCCTGCGGTTTGCAGTGCCCTTTGGACTGTCTGCTTTGAGATGTTGCCACCAGCAGAGCCCAGATTCATCAGGATGGCCTTGGTGGTGATCCTAGAATTCTTTTTTACCTCTTTCACTATCCTCCTGGCCAACACAGGTGTCACTCTTGGCTTCCGACCACATCCTCTGAGATTTTTCACAGTGCGGAACGTCTTGTATTTTGTAATAATACTTTGCACTGGAACTTCAAAATATTTAGATATAGCCCTTTCCTGACTTGTGCGCAGACACAATGCGCAGCCGCAGGTCCTCAGTGAGCTCCATTGTCTTAGCCATGACTGTCCACAAACCAACAGGTAATTAGGATGCTTTAGAACAGCGTGGACTATTTAGAATGGTATAGAACTTTGGATTTTCCCATGGACTGTTGCAAAGGGTATGAATAATTTTCAACATGCCACTTTTTGTTCAAATATAAATGAAAGCTGAGAAATATTTTTTTCCACAATGATGCCTCTTGCACATCGTCTTATTATTTTTTGGGAGAAGCCCGTGTTATTTCCGGTAAAAAAAATATATATTTAAAAAATCTGGTTGAATAAAAGTAACTTTAAGTAAGAATTTTCCAGGGGTATGAATAATTTCAGGCTTGACTGTATATGCACACACATGTATCTATGTCAGCTAGATTAACTATGTCAAACCACTTTTAGCTGGCTGGGTGGTTCAGGCGTCTGAGGCTCTAGGTTGTTGATCAGAGGATCCAGGTTCGAGCGCCGCCACCAGCGGGTTGCTACTGTTGGTGAAGACCCTTAACCCTGCATCCACCCATCATACTACCCAATTACTGCATGCAAAGGTCCAAGTCTGATTGAACAATGGGAGGGTTGCGTCAGATATGGCATCCGACATAAAGACCGAGATTAAAAATGAACATGTTCGGATCACATGGTCTGCTGTGGTGACCACTAGACAGGTTAAGACAAAAAAAAAATTACAACAAATCTTAGTTGGCTGGTGAATGTGCTCATCATAAGCTCTTTCATTGAAATTTACTCTAGTAGTGCATGAGAAGTGGAACGGTCAGATATGTGCTAAACATAATCAGACTACACTTTGTCTAGGTGTGATTTTTAAGTTTTCAGTGTGGGAGCAGACACAGCTTTCCTGGGTAAGAGATTCCATGCTTCTACCACTCTAAAGCTGAAGAAGTGCTTCCTTCCTACAAAATCTCTTCTGAAACGATTTTATAGCTTCTGGTATTCCCCTCTGAGGCCCTAGGCGTTATGTAATGGTTGGTCGTATATATACTGTATGTCATGAGTAAACTTACAAGCTTGTTTTATAACCTCAATAATACTTTGTGTTTATTGTGTTTACGTAAACTTGTAGTGTTCATGTGTATTAAGAAGTATTGTGGTTCCTTGTTCCACTAGTTTTAAGGGCAAAGAGGTTTTCAGAAAATCTTTTTATTTAGATTTTATCCTTATGTGTATTGTTTATGCATGTTTTCTCAACTGTTTTTGTGGACAGTTCTGTTATATATGGTGGCTAACGGGCTTATGCCTTGTGAAATCAGGAAGCAGGGGAAAATGCTGGAAACATGGGGATTTGCAAGTGTTTCTTTTTCATTTGCATAATTTTCTGTTTGCACAAGTTTTCCTGCAGTTTTTTTTCTGGTTCAATGTTCATAACTACTTATCATAACTTATAAATATTTTCTGAATAGAGCACCAAATCTGCGAATATGTGCTCACTTACAGGGTTCTCGTAAAAAGTAACAAACTGATTTTTACATATGCTATATTATGTTAGGAGAGAACATCAACATATGTTGGAGTCCTGATGGCCAGACCATCGCTGTTGGGAATAAAGACGATGTAGTGACTTTCATCGATGCAAAGACTCATCGTCCTCGTGCTGAAGAGCAGTTCAAGTTTGAGGTCAATGAGATTTCATGGAACAACGACAACGATATGTTCTTTTTGACAAATGGCAATGGCTGCATTAACATTTTGAGGTAACCTGAAACATTCAGAACACAAATAGCATTTGTTCTCTCGCATGAAGTGAAGATGTTGATGTTTTATCTGTTTTATGTGTATTTTATGCAAGACCACCAACTGAACTCCAGACCCAAGACATGTTGTGGTGCAGAAGCATAGCGTACCTGTAGTGTATCTTATTCTGGATTTAGGTCCACAGATCGGTTCTAAATTCAATGTGTTTTATTTGTATTCCACTTTTAACAATTGTCATTGTCTCAAAGCAGCTTTATACAATCATAAGAATTATGGAAGTTTGTATGAAATGTGAATGTGTATGAATCAAAATGATCAGATTAAGTGCACAGCCCCAGTTTGATACGGGTAAACATGTAACAGTAAAACATGGCAGAGTTTACATACTTTGTTTGTGTACTTATGTTTTACATTTGCTTCATGATTGATTTCATCATCACCTGAATTTCCAGCTATCCTGACCTGAAGGTTATCCAGTCGATTAATGCCCATCCATCTAACTGTATCTGCATCAAATTTGATCCTACGGGGAAATATTTTGCTACTGGAAGTGCAGATGCCCTGGTTAGTCTGTGGAATGTAGAGGAGTTGGTGTGTGTTCGCTGTTTCTCTAGGTAAAGAGATTTTAACTTCCTTTTTTAAAATTTTTTCAATGTTTTTTTTAAACAAAAGAAGACTCATGTAACCTAATTGATATTGAGTAACGTTTTCTTCTCTTGATTGGATGTCCTGCAGGTTAGACTGGCCAGTGAGAACCCTGAGTTTCAGTCATGATGGCAAAATGTTGGCATCCGCCTCTGAAGATCACTTTATTGACATCGCTGAAGTAGAGACAGGTAAACTATACACAGTTATTCGTTTGACTGTCAGCCTTCGTGACTTCCCATTTTTCCAACTCGTCTGTGCATTTTAACTGGTTTTCTGCCTTCCTCTGCCGTCTAATTTTGTTTTGAGCACACAAAAGATTTCAGCGTTCAGAGTACCCAAGCTTTATCTGACGTACATTAAGAATTTTTGTGGTGTATTTGTGCAGGGGAAAAGCTTTGGGAAGTGCAGTGCGAGTCTCCAACCTTCACTGTAGCCTGGCACCCAAAAAGGCCGCTGCTGGCGTACGCCTGCGACGACAAGGAGGGCAAATACGACAGCAATCGGGAGGCAGGGACTGTGAAGCTCTTTGGCCTTCCTAATGACTCTTAAAGAGCTAAATTAAACACGGACACGAGTTTGTAAACTCTTTAAAACATCTGCTGTTATTCAGTATTTCTCTACGTGCTCATTGCTCTTTTAAGATGCAAGGACATAATCGTTCCTCGTTACCTTTTGACTGGGACTGTTTTCTAGTATCTTCATATTTTGCTTTCTCTTGTGCTTCTTTTTATGTCTATCAATTACTTTGCAAATCTGTACAAACATCTGTGGTTTATATATAAACTGATATTGTCAGAAATGTAATTTATTTTATGGGCCGATTCAGGTAGTTGCACACATTTCCCCAAATAATAATGAAACTCTGTTGCAGATAATAGGATACTGTGGATCATTTTGGAAAATAGAGACACTAGAGGGCACTACATCCATTTCCGGAGTAGTGCACACTTGCTGGATGTTTTCCCACTGCAGATATTCCACAATTTGTTTTATTGTGTCTTATTAAACAATTTTACATACTTTCATTTTTGTAATAATATAGAACAAAAATATGTAGATGTGTCTCTAAATGTATTGCTAAAGCCTGGCAATTATCGATCTGTTTGCTCGCAGCACACACAGGGAGATCTAGCAGTATTAAATTCAGCTGGTTTCTTGCACACGTTCTTCATTGCATGTTTGCTTTAGGGACACAGTATGCTCACTGTAGTATCAGTAAACTGTATACAGCATTTAGTATACAGTCATTTAGATATACTGAACAGATCTGTTAACAGTCATAACATCAGTATGCAGTGTAAGGTACACCATTTTTGGGGGGAAACCGGTAAAACCAAGCACTGTATAGGGTTTTTCCATCTTATCCTTATGAAAGACTTCTTAGTTCCCATTTAGAGCTCTGCAGCAATGTTTTTTCTGTTTAATCCATGCGTGGCTTCTAGCAAAAATGTCTTTACGTTATAACTGGTAATCATGAATGGAAGACCTTTGCATTAATTAGTCATATATGCTCTTAGATGAATTCTGTTCTGTGAATGATGTGCACTGTACAGAACTGTATGTTTTATAGGGGTCTGTAAAAACCTTTTTGCTAGTGATTATGTAAGCAGTGGAGTGGGAGAAGCACATGCTCTGGCTATAAGCTTGCTTTGTATGTGTTGGTGGTTAGATGCCTCTATAGTGTCTTTGTAGTTGAACCTATGAGTTGTGTCTCCAAGCACACCTACACACCTACATTGCCTGGTTGTGAGTAACCTTTAAGAGTTTCATGAAGGTAAACCAGGATACCATTCCCTGTTGCGTTTAGAATGAAATGTTTACGTGTTTCATCCAGGTTGCATCTCTCCCTCTCTCACCTAGTTCTCATGTTCTTACTGAACACCTCTAAGAAAACGTGGACTGCAACCCAGGCTTCCTTGCCCGACATCCTTATCTAACCTCACTAATTTTCTTGAGGGTGAAAGAGTACACCCACTCACAAAAGTGAGTACACCCTTCTAATTTCACCAAACATTTTAGTTTATCTTCTCAAAGGACAATACTATACAAATGAAACTTGGATATACTTTAGAGTAGTCAGTGTTCAGCTTGTGTAACAGTATAGATTTACCGTCCTCTGAAAATCAATCAACATACAGCCATTATTGTCAAAATAGCTGGCACCAAAAGTGAGTACACCCCAAGTGATAACAGCTGTACAGTACATTGCTTAACCATGCAAAGTCACATGTCTATTCATCATGTTCATGTGTTCCAAGTATGTCTCCAGACCTGAACCCTTTTGAGCATCTGTAGGGCATCCTCAAGCAGGGTAGCGATGCGCCATGTGTCTATCATCCAGCAGCTCTGTGATATCATTATGGAGGACTGGAAGAGGATCCCAGCAACATGTGCAGCTCTGGTGAATTTCCTGCCCAGGTGGATTAATGCCGTACTTGTACAAAATTTTGACACTTTGAGCACAGTTTTGACACGTTCTCATTTTCCTTGCCAATTGTTTAGACATTAAAGTCTGCATGTTGAGTTATTGTTAGAGGATGGTAACACATTGACTCCTCTAAAGTATATCCAATTTTCATTTCTATAGTACTGTCCCATCAGAAGATATAATAAAATGGTTATTGAAATGTGAGGAATGTATTCACTTTTGTGAGATATTGTAACTCCCCATTGTAATTGCCCATGCCTCATGTTATTATAAAAGCAAAGGACTAAATCTGGACTGGGATGTTCAACAAGCACATATGGGTGCGATGGTTAGGTGTCTCCAAACCTTTGGCCATATGGTGGGTCCGCATGAAGAACCGTGGTGCCCAGAATGAAAACTGTAACTCAGTGTTCCCCTACACTGACCTCTCTTTGGGGCCCATTCATGCATTTAAAATCATTATGCTTTGAAATTAGTGCTACTTCAGAAGATTTTAAAATCAGCATTCAAATGTTTACTCTCGCTGGGTACATACAGTAAGACATAATCAGATATACAGGATAACAAAACAAAAAAAAAGCATGCTGAAAAATTGGCTACCAATTTGTCGTTTCAGCTGGACTTGAGAGTTAGAATATACAAGCTAGGTCTGCTGGGAAGCAAAAGACATTTGGCAGCTGTGCCACTTATCTGGTACTTGGAAACTGCTGCTCCTGCAATGTGGTTTCTCCTCAACTCATTGCCTCTTATTACATGCTGAGGTCAACAGTCGCCATGCTCAAGTTGTGCCATGCATTAAATAAGACTGCAGCAGAGGACTACCATTGATTAAGTCAACACCGGTTTCCTGTAGACATGGAGTCTCCGGTCACTGGGGAATGAGGCACAAAGGAAGATTAGACACAGCCGTGTGGTTAATCTTCTTCAGCGGTGACAGACTTCCCCAGCATGAGCGTTGTGTGTCCACGCGAACTAGTGGCAGCTGTCCTCACCCCATTCTCCAGTGACTCAGCCCTGCAGGCTCCAGGATGTCTCACTTCTTCGCTTCCTACACATCACAGGGAGCTATAAGCACCTCCTGAATGCACCTTAATTACACCTAATTTAGATCCATAATCTCTTGTCTTGTCCAGGTGAGCGTAGGATGGACCTGTCTTTTTGTTCTTCCTGCCTGGTTCATAGCAGATTTATTACCGATTTGAATTTGTTGAAATTGTTAAATATATCTCCATATGTTTTCTAAAGCATTTTAAAGAAAAATAATAACCAGAGAAAGAGAAATTACCCTATGCAAAATTCTTAATGAATCTATTACGAGCTCTGTTGTGTGGGATGCAGTATAGACCACATCTTTGAGCTTGCTGGTGTGCGGTAAGTACGGTGGAACGAGAAAATGACACTGCCGCGTGGCTGGAAATGTCTCCTAGAAAAATGGATGTAAATATAGACCAGTATGAAGAGCTTGTCAGTGTGCAAGTGTGATGGAAACAGAAGCCAAGGGCATTTGAGTGTAACCATAGGCTGAGGCTCAACACAAAATGTTCTCCGTCTGACATCCTCTGTTTCCCCTCTCTCTGCTCCAGATTGATGTTGTGGTTATGCCTTGAGACCTGGCATGCTTTCTAGCATGATATCATTTTGCAGGGCTATTTCATTACATTTTTTTCATACAAGCTGTAAGCATCTTGGTGTGATTCCATATCTGATGTAAATGTTTCTGTCAGGGTCATCAGACAGGACAGTCTGTCCAGATTGTTTGTCTGGTCACTGTTTTCTAGACCTATAAAATCCAATATGAATAGTATTTCTAAATGGTTAAACGGCAAAAATGCTTTAAGATCGACTTGGTCCCTTTTAAATACTGTTTCCTCATCGCATCTTTTACAGCATGATGTTAATTGTCATTGGAAAATGCAAGATAAAATAGATGAATGTAACAAATAACCATGAAAATATGCCCTCTGTAGCATCCACATCATTATTTCTCTCAAATCCTTCCTTAACATTCTGCATCATCAAAACAAGCCTTCGTTTTCAGTGATGAAATCTGATCATTGGAAAGGCCTGGTCTCAAATACAAATAAAACAAGATTAGAACAGCCTGGATACCCATAACAGAATTCATCGGTCTGGTGTTGCTAATCTAAATGGAATCTCTGGACAGAGGAAGATGCATTGTGGAGTGTTTTAAGTCACATTGCTTTCAAGGCACCAGTCATCTACAAGATGAGCACGAAATCCACTTACAGTCTGGCTGTTTAGGATCCAGACCAGAAGGTCAACATGTAGAAGGTACATTTGCAGTATACAAAAGAAAAAAAAAATTCAATACTTTTGAAGAAGTTTTAAAATATACAGTACTTAGGTAATTTAAAATGCATGTTCTATTTTCTCATCACATTGTAAATATTGACGTTTAAAAAACAAAACATAAATCAAATTATCTTTCAGATTAACTGGTTATTATGCAAAATTTTCACTTGTTTCACAGATTTTTTTTTCCTTTTGTTTTCCCCTTTGTTGCCACCAGACTGTCAGTGCCTTTTTAGCTTTAATGAATTACCTTCACTCCTAACAAACTGTTCTTTTTCTTTACTCATATCCTATTTGAAACAATCCACACTTGACATGCAATTTCTGTCCATATATTCTGTTGAGAAAGCTCTCGACAGAAAGTGTTTTTTTTTTTTTTTTAAGCCTGAATCATAATTTACTGTACATTACGTTTGTCTTCACTAGCAAAAGTCTGTTGCTGTTCTCTTTAAGGCACTTTGATTAAAGATCATGGTCTGACATTAACTAACAGTCTTTAAATAATAATAATAATAATAATAATAATAATGGGCAGCTCCTGGAAAACATTTTTATGATAAATTAATGTAATACTGTAAAACAAAGTATAAATGAAGACAATTCAAAGTTCAGCACAGTAATGTTTTTAAAAATCAATTTTATTTGTGCATGGTCTTTCCAAAAAGGCTAAGTTCAACTTTGAAATCTTCTTAATGACAATTTTACAGTGGTTTGGTTTGACAGATCTTTACTGTGACATGCAATCAAATAAATATCCCATCTGAGTTCACACTATACATTACTAACACACACACACACACACACACACACACACACTCTCTCTCTCTCTTTCACACACACACACACACACACACACACACACACACACACACACACACACACACACACACACACCCTGTGTCAATAAAACTACTTTTTCACTTCTTTTATTTTTAAATCAATACCTTTCAACTTTATCATTATCTTGCACAATAAAAAGAATTATACACTAGCACACCAAGAAGTGAATCAGCGTAAATGAAGAAAAGAAAATGACATTGTTGTAGTTATTAGACGTTTTGGCAGATCATCTTGTTAAAAAATACATTTTCAGTTTGTATATTTCTTTGTGTGCTTGTTTGATTAAAATCTTTTCAGGATTTTATCTACATTCAGCTGCTGGTTGCAATAATTGTAATGTTTCTGGGTACAGCAGGTGCTTGTAAAGGTTTAACATTGGTACTGTTGATGCGGTTAAAAAATCTACTCTACATGCAAGAAAGTATTTCTGTTCTCCAAGAAAAATGCATTCTATTAAAAAAGAAAGAAACAACATTTTAAGAAAAGTTACAATTTTATTTTTGACATGATAAAGTTGAAAGTTAAGCGTTATTAAAGAGAATAATTGATTAGATTTGATTACTAACCCCCAGCAGTAATACCCCTTAAGTGCAAGACTAAATCATCAAGCAGTAAACATTAATACATGTAGTCTATTCACACGTCACATGTTCAGTTACATTTCGTATAATTGCTTTTTCCAGGAAGAACATTCCAAGCTTTAAACACACTCTATGTGAAAAATGCCAAAGTCTTTATAAGAAATACAGTATGTAACAACAGATTGTGAGAAATAATATTATTCCCCTGATTGAAGTTTTTAGGTCCCTGGCAACAGAAACTGTGTAAATTATTCAAGATCTGGATTCATATTCATTCTAACACCATTGTAAACCATTAGCAACACAAATATATGTTTTATATATTTTATGTATTGTTTTTTTTTTTTCACGCATATATCATGAAAAGATGTTTAGAAAACATCTGTCATAGCCTGAAGTTAAATCCTCTTCTAAATCCCACTTAAACAAATTCTGAGTTTCTACATGAAATAAAGTCATTCAGATAACATTCACCAAAAGGGTCTTTTTTTTTCATTGACTTTATTTCATACACAAAAAATTTACTAATGGACGAAACAAAAGTTTCAGAATGACGAGACAAATGGTTTAACCTTCTTGTAAACTTGTAAAGACTTATTTTTTCAGAAGTCGCAATAAAAAATATGAACGAAGAAGAAAATGTGAATAAGCATGGTTTGATAGCCCTTAGCATAGGTAGTTTCTATGCAGTTTGCCTTAGACAGAGACAAGAGCCAACAGACACACATCATTTCCACATAATACATTTAGCACGCATGGTAAGGCTTGAATGTGAAATGAAAGCACATGTGATTTATTAGTAACTGTCTACCTCTGATATGAAACGATGCAGCAATGAATGAATGAATGATTGAAACAAAAATTCAAACTTCTAAATTAATTAATTTTTCTAAATTAAAACGACCATAAGCTGTATGATAAAAAGAAAAAGATCAAATTTTATCCAGGATGCCTAAAATTGAGAAGAACCTTTTCAAGCCCTTTTACCCAGTTGACTAGGACACAATGTTTTCTAATAAAAAAAATTCAGCAGTAATTATAGAAATTATAAATGTGTTTTTATATAAATTATTTAAATGTGTTCAATCTGTGGTGAGCGAAACAATCTTCAGAATATATATATATATATTTTAAAATGATTTCTTTTTGTCATATATAGTGTGTATGGAAGCGGATTAGGCCTAAGCAATTTATTTGAGATTTTTAACTTTAATCTCAGAATTCTGACTTTAATCAGAGATTTAAGACTGAAGTTTAAAAAAAAAAAATATCAGAATTCTGAGATTAAAGTCAGAGTCCTGAGAAAGAAAAAGTCAGAATTCTAATTTTAAAAAATCCAGAAATCTGGCATTAGTTTGAGAATGTCATACACTCTTAGAAAAGTGGTTGACACTTTTGTCCCGTTAATGAATATTGTTTCTCCAGAAAAAATACATATAGTGTACCTTATAAAATATATAGAAAAAAAATGAAGAATTATTCTCCATACACAGTACTGTATGTACTTGAATAATTATTCAGGGTGTAATCTATCCCCATTTACAGATTTAATGGAATTGTCTCAGTAACAAGGAAAGATACAGTTCTAAAGATACAGGATGATTCCCCCCCCCCAAAAAAAAAAAATATATACAGTATTAGTTTAGTTTAAAACAAAGAAATATATTTTACTCTGAACTGAGTTGACAATGTTCGCTGAAAATCCCATACATTGGCCTTAATACAGGATTCGTTTCTATTCTAAGAGAAGGACAAAATGACTCTCCGATCTAATGAGCAGCTTCTGTTGCAGGGACGTTTATACATAAACAGCACTGAACCTAGTGTTTTGGTATCAGACAGCATGCAAGTCGGACATTGTGCTGTCTCGGAGACGATGAGACTTGTGCACATTCAGTTATGAAACACCCACAGCATCAACAGTACATGAACTAACAACATGTCAAAGGATACGGACGAGCACAGACACGTACACACATTAACGTAGAGAACTCGTAGTACATAGAGTAGACTTTAACAATGGCTTTTAGCATGTTCTCGTTTTAGAAATGTTTGCATATATACCTTGGTATATACACAGTTTCACATACATGATGTCAGAAATTACACATAAGACCAGTGGATTCGCGGAGCGTCCACAAACTTCTACATTTTTACAGGAAATGAATGCATGACTGAAAATTGTTTACCTACATATTATTTTCATTAATTATTGCAGTCTAAACAATATGGCTTTGACTAGTGAAAAAAAATGTTCAGCACTAGAAAATAGTTCCCTCTATCTTTCTATCTATTCAAAATACAAAAACTCACTGGCTGGATTTGACTTAAAACTGCGGTCAATGTTTACTTGAAGCAAATCTGCCAATTTAATGAGTGACTCAGGGAGTTTTTTTTTTTTTTTTTTTTTTGTAAACTACAGCTATTAAATATAACTACCATCCTTGCTTGGCTAACAAGAGTTAAAAGTTTTATCCCTTATGCATTGCTCAGCTCAGGCTGATGAGGTTTTCTTTTCTTTTCAATATTAAATAAGTATATGTGTATATTCAGCCCCTACATATGCCTCTGGATAAAACGATGCTAATTTAATGAGTGACTTGGGGAGTTTTTTTTGTAAACTACAGTTATAAACTATGTACTGTATAACTACCATCCTTCCGTGACGACCAAGAGTTAAAGGTTTTAGCATATTATCCCTTATGCATTGCTCAGCCCAGGTTTTGACCTGACGAGTTTTTTTTTCTTCTTTTCAATATTAAATAAGTATGTGTTTGTATATATACAGCCCCTCAAAATGTCTCTTAATAAAAGACTATGAAATTGGAATAAAGAAATCAAGAACATGAAATGTTCAAATCATACCAGTTAACTCTTCTACCATATACGTTTTGCCATCTTCTTAATATAGTTATATTTGACCTTAAAAATGGCACAGTGGTTAAAAAGTTTTTATTCATTTATTTATTTTTATATCTCGTTAGATAGACTGGCTATACAGTAGCTATGAGCTATAGCAATAGCTTAGAATACAGTTGAGTCCATAATTACTTGGACAGTAGCACCCTTTTCTTTATTTTGCCTCTCGGTAGCACAACATAGGATACTGTATGAAATGGAATCCATTAGCATGTGGTTGAAGTGAAGACTCGCAGGTTTAATTCAACAGGTTTAACAAAAATAAACCATACGAGAATTACAGCCATTTTTCGAAGGTTCCTCAATTTTCACAGCCTCTAAAATATTTGGACAAGTGACTTGTATGAGAATAACATATTAATGGTCATATCGCCTATCGGAGGAAGTGTTACGGTACTGTATGTCATGGGCATGTATGGCTACCAATGGAACTTCACGGTACACACGGATAATGATCCAAAATGGAAATGATCCAACTCAAAGCTTCTTAAAGCAAAGAAGTAGAATGTCCTTTATTGTTAAATGATTGTTAGTCATCTTACCTCAACCAAGTTGAACATGTTTTTTGCTTACTTAAAATAAGGCATAAATTCCTAGCAACAAGCAGCAACTGATGGTGGCTGCAGTAAAATTAAACGGCAGCAATGCATCTCAAAGCAAGAAATCAGAATTTAGTGATGCTCATGTGTTCCAGACTTCAGACAGTAATTGACTGCAAAGGATTTGAATTCAAGTGATAAAAATTATCCTTATATTTATAATCACGTAGAGTGAAAATAGTAAGGCTGTAAATCATCAAAGTTTAATGCAATGTTTTGTGTTAAAATCCATGATTTAAAGTTGACGGTGTATACTTCAACATCTTCAGGTGCTACATTTCAAATCTACAAATCTTGTGTCAATGTTCAAATAGTTATGGACCCCCTGTAAATTGAGAGATAGCTATCTATCTAGAGATATGGAAATCAAGATTACGTAGCATAAGATCTTGGCAGTATAGTTGTCAGGGAGCTAGACTTTAGAATTTTATTTGGTTTCCATTCAATTGTTTAATTGATTCTTCCGTAGGCCAAAAATGGAAACAAGATATTTTGTAGACGTTTTTGGATTTGTGTACCGAAATTTAGAATTTGTGACTCAAATTTAAACATTTTCTATCAATATTTTGTAGTCTGCTCAATTCTTGAATGAAAAACGTTTTTTTTTTTTTCTCTACAAATGAGCAGACAATTTCATGCTTTTACGTTTTTATTACTGATGTGTTTTAACTGCACTGCACTGGTTGTATTTGATTGTCTTTAAATAAATAAATTGGTAAATTTTCAGAAAATCTAGCTCCCATCTGTGCAGTGCTTTTCCAGGCTGGATTACAAATGCAAGTATAATATTTTGAAAATTGAAAGTTTTTCTTTCATACAAAAGATTTGGTCACTGAAACAATTGGTTTTGCTAAAATGTGGCAGTGTTCTGTTTTTATTTTTTATTTTTCCCAGTGCAAACCTATACATGCTTTCCTTCCATAAACTCATGCTGGCAGGACTAATGTGCATATCACTTCTCTTTCAAATGGTAAACAACGACTATTACTTCTCTTACATGTTAAAAGACAATAATATAAAAAAGGAAAGAAGAGTATTCAAGAAATGACAAATAGACAATGAGCATTCAAATTGTCTAGAAGGGCATAATAGACGCAATCATGTTCCCTCTTAGGTCTAAGTAGGGCAATGCCAAACCTAGACAATTCACCTCATGAAACATGTCTTTAATTCAATCGATTCCTGTCATTCATGAGAGAGAATACCTTTTTTCAATCCTTCACAAAAAACAACAACAACAAAAAAAAAAACTCTAACCAAAATGTGTAGAAAGTCATCAGAAGGCATCATGCTTAAATTGCTGTTGTTGTTTTTTTCTCCCTTTTGCCCTCTCAGCTTTTACTACAAGTGTTGGGAGGGGGAACGAGGAGAGCTTCACTGGGAACTAGCTACATACACATACACACCTCATTCCAGCGCCAGTGTTCACTATTATCAACTTAATGGGAAGTGTTCCTGTTGTGTCCTTTATAATGGATCCCAATGGCCCACAATTTGCAGAGTATGAGGCCATGGTTGTGCATATACGTTAACCAATAGAAAAATCTTTAACATATAAACAACTTGAACCTGAATGGCAGTGACAAGACCAACTTTGTAGGGGAATGGATTGTTTTTTTTCTATCAGTGGAAATAACAACTAAGACTTTTGTCGAGGCAGTGAAAAGCCTTCCACAGTTTGGCAAGATTCCCACTATCCCCAGTCTCCAACTAAATCACTTCCCCACAAAAGTAAACCTCCCAGCAGCCCCCCCACCCCCCAAAAAAACAGTCTTATGTCCATTACTTTTTAAACATGTCCTGAAGAGGTCCCGGCAAGAATTTCAGGACGGTGTCTAAGATGCTCTCCTCGTCATCGTCGTCGTCGTCGCCGCACCCTGCCGGAATGGCCTTTTTCGGGCGGGTTAGCGAGCCTTCGCAGGCTTGCTCCATGGCCGCTTTCTCCTCAGCCTCCTTCTCCTCCTTCTTCTTCAGTCCATACTGTACAATCAGAATGGATTCAGACCACAAGCAAAGATGAAGCATTCAAATAGTGAAACTTTTAGGTTTTAGTTTGTAGAAATGATTTTTGAATGTATTTTAAAGTGTATCAGCACGTAGTGGTTTCGCCAATTACTGGGAAATGTTCTAAATATTCCAAAAATGTAAAATATTCGAAAAACTAAACGAAACTCTTTTAAAATACCGTTAAATGTCTGACCTTTAAATAAATAAATAAATAAATAAATAAATGAATAGGTGCTTTGCCATTGTTTCGAGTCACAGCCATCCCCAACATGGCAGAGTGCCACAGCTGAGCCCTCGAGGACCTTCAACAGCTCAATTATACACTTAGATATTATTCCACCACACTCATAAGCTGCTCTAGATAAAAAGGTCGACTGTTTACCAATCACCAGAAGCTGTGCATCCTCTCAAGAGACTGATACTCAACTAATTCAAATGTACATTTCATAAGCACCCTATACGGTCAGTCATTCAGAAGTGTAACACAAATGACTTCTGATTTAGAATGAATATCCTTCCAACACACTTACTACTCTTTACAGTATACAGCTGAATTATTTCATAATCACGCTGTCAGGTGTCACTTAGAAGACGATGGTTCTTAATGTCTTTTCATGGAGTTCCTCTGGTTTGCTCCTTAGGGATCCTGGTATAAATTTAAATTCAGATTTCTATAAACCTGCTTTGTGAGAAGGTCTATTGTTAAAAGTGCTACGCAAATACAATTGAATTGAAATGAACTGAATCGTTTTCTGTATGTCAGCACATGTTCAAGGGCATGCATATGACATCATCTCAGATAGTTTGCTACCTATTTTGTAACAAAGTAACTAGAGCTCTTTGAAGCGCTATAGACATGAAAAAACGAAAAAGATTGCTGCAGATGTTCCATATTATTATTAAAATATTATCTCAATACAGTAAGCATGTGCATAACACAATTACAGACACTGGACTCTGTGGTGTTGGATCAATTTCCAGAGGTGTATGGAGAAAACAGGAAGCTCACCTTATCCCTGATGCTTTGTCTGACCTTCTCTCTCTCGGCCTCCATGCGAGTGTGCTTAGCTTTCCTTTCCTCCTCTTGTTGCCGCAGCGCCTCCTGCCTCTCCTCTTCTTTCTTCTGAGCGTCTGGGTCTTTTTCTTCTTCTCCACCTAACATTTTGCCCATGTCTTTGGTGGCCCCTGTAGACGGCAGCCATTATCTATGTTATTATTGGTTTTTAATATGATGCATGGTAGATCCTGATACAAAATGATTTGGCCTATAGTAATGGTATGGTACGGTAATTAACTACAGTGAATTATTCCGTGACCACGTAAGGCCGACAGAAATGTAGTCTCAATTGTAAAGGCTGTAAAGCAGGTGTTAGGTGCGACTAACCAAAGACACGGAGACGTACAGGACATGCTCTAAATCCAGTTGCCAGTTTAGTATGATCAGTGAGTCAATACCCCATCAGAAATACATTCTCAGCAAAACTAAAACTGTACCAGAAAGGTTTGATTACACACTTTCGAGTGTCCTCCGCTTGCCTGTGAAAAGGCTGTTTCGCTGTATGTGATGCTGTGGTGTTCTCTGTGTGACACGCTGGCTAAATGGATATCTCCGAGCCAAAATAAAGAAGCCAAACAGGGCCACTGGAGAGATACATGCTTTTTCTCCCTCACAGCCATCTGTTTCACTTGTCTAAGTCTGCATTTGAGAGATAGCTGTTTTAGAGCCAGCCACTGTGTCCTCCACCTCCCCCTCTTTCTCTCTCTTGTCATGATATTGCTCATGAATATGTTTCAGTAACTATTCATTATGCCTCACATCACTGATTTCCAAGCAATTTAGAAAAAGAAAAAAAAACTCTAAAAAAAAATGTTATCCCCAATAATAAAATCCACCACTGACATAA
This sequence comes from Clarias fuscus, assembly GCA_030347435.1. NCBI lineage: Eukaryota > Metazoa > Chordata > Actinopteri > Siluriformes > Clariidae > Clarias > Clarias fuscus. The sequence continues at coordinate 25,172,741 of CM059214.1, read as the reverse complement.
AAAAAAAAAATCCTGCCTGCACTTATGAAATAAAACGCTTACAAGATACAAGACCATAAAATCAACACCGCAGTCACGCATATTAGCCTACTCACGCTCGGAAAGTTCTCTAGTCCAAAATCGAAAACTTTAAAACTATCCCCCGACATGACACCCGACATTTGCGTTAATTTTTAATGCGGCTAATGATCCTTCCTGTGCGTGATTTATCTGCAAAAACTGCAGAACAGCCATTAGGAACGTTTGAGTGATGTTAATTGTATTAGCCAATGCATTATTCAGCTGTAATACATTACATATGTATATTAGATTAAGGGTTTTTTTTTTCTTTCAGTTTCATGGACATGATCGAAAGCATTCTGAACTCCTGCAGTTCGACAGAATAAGGAAGGCATATATTCCGCATGAACCCACGTGAGTCACTGCTTTCAGAAGGAAGCAGAATATCTGTTTTGTGCGAATCCATGTGAACCTAATCAGCAAAGGTAGTGCGTGACAGAATCTAATTAAGTGCTTCTTGCGGTCATTGACTTCATCTGTTAAATCAATGCACAGCTCATTTTTCTATACGCAATTGGAGCGAATATGCTTTTGAAATCCAAATGCTCAGTCAATGCTATGGGCAACCCCCCCCCCCCCCCCTTTTTCAAATCAACTCTAAATGATAATGCGCGGTCCTCTCCTGCCATTAATTATGTTCGCAGGCCTCCCAGGGCATTCATTGGCAAAAGGACTGCCAGTGGAGGGTTTAATTGGCAAACGTGTGTGTGATTAGGACACCTTGGGCTGACAGATTAACGTTCAGGCATGGTCTAGCTGCGTGCACTGTCTCTAGAGTGTGGACAGTAAAAGGTCGCTCTTAATTTCTGGACCGGACTGCCCACTTCCACTCCCACTCCTCACTACCCACACCCACCCACACACACACACACACAGCTTCCTAAAAGATAATTGACTTGCCACCTCAGTGGTCGCCTTTTGGCTAACATTCCGCATGTATTCAAGGTCATTGCTGTTTCATTCACAACTAAACGGCACACAGCGGAATCGAATACACAGGTTTGACCCTGTAAAGTTCAATGAAAACACTTTTTTCCACTGAATCCTTTTAATTCGAGTCAATAGTTCAATAACAACCATCCATTTCATGCAGAAGCTCTGTCACATTTTATATTATTCCTGTGAGAAATGTCTGCTACCAAACAAATACAATAGCTTTTTCACTAAGCATACAGGAAATATGTAGGCCATTAAATGCATTTACCATTACAAAAGACACGCATTCTTTTCTTTCTATGAGATTCTGCATGGCTTTTCACAGAGGCACTGAATGAATAACAGACTGTGAGGATGGAGGATGGGTGGCCAACTCATTCTGATAATTTATCAAACAGCGTCGGTTGGAAATTCATATATCAGAGGAAAGCTCTTGTTCTGGATTATATAAAAATCAACTGAACATACTAATTATGTCATTTTTCTGCCAAAAAACTTATTAGGCAACGTATTAAAACAGATCTCTTACAAGACTGTTTGTGCCCATGTGCCAACTGTATTTTAAAGTAATAAGGAATCATCACTGAAAAATCATATTCGTTCTATCTATGTCTTTTGAAGAGATGTCATTGAAGAGTATTTACACTACTAATTCTGATGTTTTTCATGCAGTCCGATGTCAATGCAATGACCAAAAAATGTTCATTGAAGAAAATGCATCCACCCCTCAATTCAAGCAAGGTTGCATCTAAGGAAGTCCCTGAAATGTTACAATATGTACGCTCCTTAATAATTTGTACAGGATGTGGATGTTTGCTGAGTAGAAGTGTTCTGAATAATTGATGGACTTCATGGATAAATCATGTACTGATACTATTACTACAGAACCGCACACAGATTAGCTTAAAGAAATAGAATCGTCAAACATCGGGGAAAAAGCTACAGTGTGTACCAACTGGTGCAAGATGTGAGATGTGTCTGGATTTAATCATATTATGTGATAAATATTTAATATGCTATAAACGTAGATTTTTCCATGCATTTGCTTTGGCACGGGACATTCTAAGACACTAAAATGCTTTATTAAAAATGTCATTTACAAATTAAAAAATAAATAAATAAATAAATAGTGTGTATACTCGTAGTACACACTAGTAAATATACTAGTGTGTATGTAAAAAAAAAAACAGCCCTGTTTACCTTTTAGCACAATTATGGTCCTATTCCCCCCCCCCCCCCCCCCCCCCCCCCCCCCCAAAAATAATAATAATAATAATAATAATTTTTAAAAAAACAATGGCAAAAGCTAGTGCTTTAATATGAATGTAACTGCAATGGGTGGAAAGCCACAGTCCAGTAGCGGTCACACTGTAGTTACTCAGAACAAATTTAGGGGAACAATTGTTAATTTAAGTGCTAAAACATTGGCAGAGAAAAAAGCCATTCCAGGCAGTAATTCAAGCCTAGTGCTTTTGTGCCTGAAACACAATATATAAAAGGTCATCGTCTGATCACATTGGCTCTCCAGTGCTTGACACATCTGGGCCCATCCGAGACAATTGGGAAATACATAATCGACAGGCATTTAGCTGATGAAACCAATGCATGGAATTGATTTGAGGAGTTGCCCTTTAAAGAAAACCTCATCCTCTTAAATTAGAAAATCTATATCTCATATAAATAAATGCCAGAAATCACAACCTGTTTAAACTATTGCCTTGTGTAAAACGAGAAACAATAAACCAGGTCATTGTGCTACAAGTCATGGTCATATTTTTAAGCATAGTCTGAAAATAGCTTGTTGCCTGTATAAAGACTATATTAGTGGTTAGAAAATATTACTTACCTCCCAGCGCTTGCTTCATTACAAAATCCATTATGCACTTTGATATCTGGTCCGAAGATACAAAGCTAGAGAGAATGTTGCATGTAATCTTTGTGTAGTCCCAATTGCGTTAGGCCACTACAGCATGTATTCTCCTGTGCTTGGTGATGGTGCGTTCACGTCTGTTGGAAAAAGAAAAAAAAAAGCTGGTAAGTGGTCTACATCTTTAACAGATGAAAAAGACAACATTATATTTACAATCAGCAATGCATACAGTCTACTAATCAATATTACAGTTAAGATCGTACTTTCAAATATCACATTTTACATATATATTATATTACAATGCTTTTGTGTAGCGCTGTCTCTCTCTCTCTCTCTATAGCAAGAGAAATCTGACCCATGTGATGCAAATAATCTCTTCCATAACTGAGTCGAGCTCCAAGTCAATGTAAACTAATAGAACTGATCATGAACACACACGTTGCAAATTAGTGGGGGTTACTATAAAAGCCTGCAAACCTGAGAAGCCAGATTGAGGACATTACATTCATAAAATGTGAAGATTTAAGGGTTTAATTATCAAATTAATTATATAAATAAATATGATCAAGCAGATGCCTTACATCAGATTGTGAGATGCAATGTAAATCAAGAATATACCATTTTGTTGCCCAAAATGCTTCACAAGGAACTGCCCTTTGGGTAAATTAAGCATGATATTATGTTAGATCATGTTAATGGACCGAAATGCAAACAGATAGCTGATGTATAGCATGTTAATGGGAATCAAATCCATTAAAGGGGTTTTTTTTTTCTTCTGGTGGTGTGCCTAGCACAAAATTATAAGTAGGTGCATGGAACAAATGAATCAAATGGCCTGTATTAATCATGCCCTGGACGCCATGGTTTCCCTAGCAGCGCAAGATGTTTTAGAAAAGTAATAAAAAAGTACTCAGGCAAGAAAACCATATAGCAAGCCATGCTTACAGAAAGTATCTCTTGAAACAAATTGGAAATACATATTATGCTTTTTTTATTTTATTTTATTTTTTTACACCTATTAAACATAAATACATGCATTTCTTAAACAATAATCTCTTATTGTTGTATGATACAGTAGATTTCTGGTACTGTATTTAAATCATCCATAGCATAGCTGAACCAGCAATCTCTTGCAATCACTATGTCTAATAAACCATCAGGACTTCTTTATGTTTTTCGATTATTTAAGATGCATAGAGTGTAATTATGTATTGCATAATTTGACAAACATCGTGAGGTAAAACAGACATTTAGAGATCTGAATTCAGGAAAGGGCACAATGCATTATTATATGTTATTATATTAAGACATATTATAATAGAGCAAAACAGGAGCCAAACAGTAATCTTATACAGAGTGTAGATCATTACTGGAAAAACATCCTAAACTTAATTTTAGTTTCCATCCCTGAGCACTGCAATATATGTAGCAGTACATTATGCTGTCAAAGAAACACCCTCATGTCGTCCATCTTGCTGAACTGACAGGTCTTTGAAAAGACTTTATTAGATTAGATTGCATAAAATCACTGACCAGAAACCTGTTAATACCTGTGGAAAGTTATGATTAAGCCATAATGTCTGGATCAACCCAAATGTTTTAAACGATTTCTGATGTAAGAGTGAATTAAAAACATAATTCATATGATGTTATCATTCATAACATCTGGGTTTCATACTAGTAAGACATGACAAAATAAAGCTAGAAGAACTAGAAATCTGAATTAGTTCTAGACCATAACAGACTTTAAATAAACCACAGCAGTGTTTCCCAAACTTTTTTACTTTTTTTACCCAATTTTTCCAAAAACGACAAACCACAGCCATCGTAACAATCTCATCAAACTTGATGCTGTAGCCTAGAGAGAGCTGTTGGCCAAGCCCTCTCAGAGGGGAGGGATGCGAGACACTTACTGTAGCACTCACACGTCAATTACGCCTCTACAGCCAATCACCGGCATCTGTGAGCTCATGCAAGCAGAAGGAGTTGATAGCACTGTCCTCCAAGTATGTCACACCGCTCCCAATGATGGGAGGATTTACAGTTCTAAAATATGTGCTTTGAGGAAACACATGCTAGCCTTCGCCCTCCCTTGTTGGTCGTTGTAGCCTTGATCTGGGAGTGCCGGTGAGAATTAGTCACTACTAAATTAAGGAGAAAATCTGGAAAAATCCCTACCAAAAAATGACAAACAAATTGTTTTTTTTAAATTGAAGAAAAGGTTGCTTTAATCGGAGTCTTCAGCTTATCTGTATTGTTGGCTCAGGTGTTTCTCTACGGGATTCAGGTCAGGTGAGTTGGCTGACCAATCAAGCACAGTAATATCATGGTCAGGAAAGCAGTTGGTGGTAGTTTTGACCTGCTGGATTAACAGAAGGAAGCATGAAGTGCAATAAAATCTCCTGATAGACAGCTGCGTTGGCTTTGGATTTGATAAAACACAGTGGACAAACACCAGCAGATGAGATGGAACCACAAACTTGGATTCAATGCCCTCTTTACTTTTTATCCAGATGACCATGGCTTAGGGTTAGTTATTTCCAAATAAAACGCAAAAAGTGCTTTCTTCTGACAAGATGACTTTGAACCACTGGGATGATCTAGTTCTGTCCAGGTAGGACAATTCTGATGTTGTGTCTAGTTCTTGATTATAGCAAGTAGCTTGATTATAGCAACATAACTGAAGATGTCTGTACATGGTGGGTCATGATGCACTGACTCCAGCCTCACTCCGCTGCTCATGAAGTCCTCCCAAGTTCTTGCTTGTCAATCTTCTTAAGACTTCAGTCATCCTTGTTGCTTGTGCACGATTTCCTACCATGCTTTTCACTTCCAGTCAACTTTCTATGAATATGCTTCCAAAGGGAACCTTCTGTGGCTTACCCTCATGGGGAGGTTGTTGATGATTGTCTTCTGGACAACTATCAACCAGACTTCCCCCATACATCTATTGAACTAGATCAAGAGATGCATGGTATTTATACTGTACGAATTCACTCAAACACAAAACTGAATATTCCAATATATTGACATACTGCAATTTTAGATTTGTTTTATATAGTAGCAAAGTGCCTGAGCTACGTCTATACATGAATGTATGTACCTTTTACTTGTTACCAGATTGCATACCCCATTTTTATTATTTTAACAGAATATATTGATTTGATGCATCAGACCTCATTACAAATCAAATCCTTTAGACAAACAAGAATATTGATTGAACACAACCAATCCTATAAACTTTCTCTCATAGATTTGTAATCACTAGCTGCCATATGCAGGGTCAGGATCCAAAGAAATTCCAGAAACACTGGGCAAAAGACAGGGACACACAATGCATTACAGAGCATATCCTCAAACATTCATATACTCATGTACACCTAGGGAAAATGAGGGTATCCAGTCCAACGACCAGCATGCTTTTGGACAGCGTACTTTTGAGAGAAAACCCAGAGGAAACCCACATGGATATGGAAAAACGTGAAAAACTGCATAGATCACACCTAAGCTTAAGATCAAACTCAGAAACTTGGGTATATAGAGTGAGCATAATGTTTTTCTCTGATTTCAAACATATAGTATATTATACTGTACATATATGTTATGAACATAAGATTTATTGCAAAGTTTATATACGTATAATTGTAGATATAGACATACTGTAGATATAGGTATAGATATAGCAATATGCATAAATGTTTTAATCTGCCTCTGGGTGTTAGTAAAACGTCTTCTGGTCACTGGTTACATGCAATAATTCTATTGCAACCCAGGGTTTCCAGGAAAACCTTAATGACCTTGGCGAGTGGGACAAGGCAATAGGAAAATCAATGAATCAGGGTGCTTTAAAGCTGTCAGAGATACACATGAACAGAAATTGCTGTTTGGCTAGAAAGTAATTTATTTATTAAGATATTTAAACGAAATAAACAGCATCCTCTCTTGTTTCATATCAATTGAAAAAATATATATATATATATAGCAAAACAAAACAAATACCTTAATCCATAAAATATTCTCATCTATAACTGCTAAGTTAATAGATGAAAATCATTTATGCCTGTGGCAGGATGGTAATAAATTATAGCAGCAGGTCCTGCTGGAGAGAAAGGTGGCCTGGTTTCATTAATTTTTTACTACAATCATAGCCCAAGCCCATCATATTAGAGGTCTGTAACAAATTAGTGGAACTCAACTCATTTTTACCCCATAGCCTGAGAATAGATTCTAAAAAAAGCCATCTCATTTTCCATTGCTTGAAGAACAAAGTCATTACAAAATTGATATCTCGTATAAATGGACCTTAGAAACTAAATGGCACGAGGAGATTCTTTTTTTATTATATATACAATAGAGATCAAAAGTTTGGACACAGCTTCTCATTCAAAGAGTTTTCTTTATTGTGTTCTTTATTGTATTCTTTAGCCCAAACAAGTCTCTTCTGCTTGTTGCCTGTCCTTAGCAGTGGTTTCCTAGCAGATATTCTACCATGAAGGCCTGATTCACACAGTCTCCTCTTAACAGTTGTTCTAGAGATGTGTCTGCTGCTAGAACTCTGTGTGGCATTGACCTGCTCTCTGATCTGAGCTGCTGTTAACCTGCGATTTCTGAGGCTGGTGACTCGGATGAACTTATCCTCCGCAGCAGAGGTGACTCTCGGTCTTCCTTTCCTGGGGCGGTCCGCATGTGAGCCAGTTTCTTTGTAGCGCTTGATGGTTTTTGTGACTGCACTTGGGGACACTTTCAAAGTTTTCCCAATTTTTCTGACTGACTGACCTTCATTTCTTAAAGTAATGATGGCCACTCGTTTTTCTTTACTGAGCTGCTTTTTTCTTGCCATAATACAAATTCAACCTCTTTGAATGAGAAGGTGTGTTCAAACTTTTGGTCTGTACTGTATATATATATATATTAAATATATAAATACTCTATGAAACTACAGATTTCAGGAACTACACTGCAATTAAGATTATTTGTTTAGATTTTTTTTTTACTTTAGTTGCTTTCCACTTTTTATTCTGGCTGTATAACTGTGTTAGTGTAGTTGGACATTATATTACCCCTTTACTGTATTATTTTTTTAAATTGGAACATTGAAAGGTAGAAATGTTTACAAGCATGCACTAAAATGTAGATATTACATTAAAATGTGCAGTAATACTGTATAAAGGTCCTTTATTTAATGAATTTAGGGCTGACAAATTATTTGTACTATATGATAATGCTGAAAATATTGTTAATAATATTCTGTGTGTCGTCTCACTTTATGTGCTCTGTTTTTAGATGAGATCATGGATGTTTGTAACAGGTATTACATTTGGTTTAGTTTCTCAAAAAATTTTTTTTTATTAATAATTATCACATAAATAAATTTTGTTTTGCATATTTTTTTGGTAGGTCAACCATGATAAAGTGCCCCTTAATAGAGATCTTAAATTTGCCACAAAATCTCTGTGTATACACACATGGACAAAATTGTTGGTACCCTTTGGTCAATGAAAGAAAAACTCACAATGGTCACAGAAATAACTTTCATCTGACAAAAGTAATAATAAATAAGAATTCTATGAATGTTAACCAATGAAAGTCAGACATTGCTTTTCAACCATGCTTCAACGGAATTATATAAAAAAAAATGAACTCATGGAACAGGCCTGGACAAAAATGATGGTACCCCTAACTTAATAGTTTGCACAACCTTTTAAGGCAATCACTGCAATCAAACGATTCCTGTAACTGTCAATGAGACTTCTGCACCTCTGTGCAGGTATTTTGGCCCACTCCTCATGAGCAAGCTGCTCCAGTTGTTTCCGGTTTGAAGGGTGCCTTTTCCAGACGGCATGTTTCAGCTCCTTCCAAAGATGCTCAATAGGATTGAGGTCAGGGCTCATAGAAGGCCACTTTAGAATAGTCCAATGTTTTCCTCTTAGCCATTCTTGGGTGTTTTTAGCTGTGTGTTTTGGGTCATTGTTCTGTTGCAAGACCCATGACCTGCGACTGAGACCCAGCTTTCTGACACTGGCCAGCACATTTCTCTCTAGAATCCCTTGATAGTCTTGAGATTTCATTGTACCCTGCACAGATTCAAGACACCCTGTGCCAGATGCAGCAAAGCAGCCCCAGAACATAACAGAGCCTCCTCCATGTTTCACAGTAGGGACAGTGTTCTTTTCTTGATATGCTTCATTTTTCCGTCTGTGAACATAGAGATGATGTGCCTTGGCAAAAAGTTTCATTTGTCCATAGGACATTCTCCCAGAAGCTTTGTGGCTTGTTAACATGTAGTTTGGCATATTGCAGTCTGGCTTTTTTATGATTTGTTTTCAACAATGGTGTCCTCCTTGGTCGTCTCCCATGTAGTCCACTTTGGCTCAAACAACGACGGATGGTGCGATCTGACACTGATGTTCCTTGAGCATGAAGTTCACCTTGGATCTCTTTAGAAGTCTTTCTGGGCTCTTTTGTTACCATTCGGATTATCCGTCTCTTTGATTTGTCATCAATTTTCCTCCTGCGGCCACGTCCAGGGAGGTTGGCTACAGTCCCATGGATCTTAAATTTCTGAATAATATGTGCAACTGTAGTCACAGGAACATCTAGCTGCTTGGAAATGGTCTTATAGCCTTTACCTTTAACATGCTTGTCTATAATTTTCTTTCGAATCTCCTGAGACAAATCTTTCCTTCGCTTCCTCTGGTCCATGTTGAGTGTGGTACATACCATGTCACCAAACAACACAGTGACTACCTGGAGCCCTATATATAGGCCCACTGACTGATTACAAGATTATAGACAACTGTGATGCTAATTAGTGGACACACCTTGAATTAACATGTCCCTTTGGTCACATTATTTTCAGTATTTTCTAGGGATACCATCATTTTTGTCCAGGCCTGTTCCATGAGTTTATTATTTTTTTTTATATTTCTGTTGAAGCATGGTTGAAAAGCAATGTCTGACTTTCATTGGTTAACATTCATAGATTTTTTTTTAATTATTACTTTTGTCAGATTAAAGTTATTTATGTGACCATTGTGAGTTTTTCTTTCATTGACTGAAGGGTACCAACAATTTTGTCCACGTGTGTATGAAGCGTCAAATTTCTTAATGTGACTCCCTTGAATACTTTGATTTAATGTGCTTTTAAATGTGCTTGACTTTCTGTTGGGTTTTACTTGTTATCCTGCTCAAATTTGTGAACATCAAATAACCTAACCTGCATGTCGTTACACAGTGGAGAAAACTGGAGTATCCAGAGGAAACCCACTCATAGAGAGAACATGCATGCACACAGACCCAAGGCAAGATTTGAACCCATCGAATATCATCATAACTATGTATTATTAATGAACACAAGTGCATATTTTCATACACACAAGGTGATGAGAAATCACAGGATTGGGACTAAATAGCTAGTGATCAAAAGAATACCACTTGTTAGTGAGACTAATCAGACATGTGGCTTTGGAGAAAAGTCATGTGGTCTGATTCTGGGAGCATCAGAATAATAATGAAATGCATGAATCGAAGCACTCATCATGCATAGAGTTCCTTCAGTTGGTCAGGTCTAGGCTCAGCAATGTTATGTGGCAATAAAATGATGTCAGCTGACGATCTGAATGACCAGGTTATTACATCAATGCATTTCTTCCCCTCATGGCACAGGCATATTCCATGACTTAAATTGTGAAAGAGGAGTTTTTTGGGGGAATAATTTTCACACTTTAATTGTTTTTTTTAATAACTTTTTTTTTCTTTTTTTTTTTTTTAAATCTAATTAGTTTATTTATTTTGTCCAAGCAGTGCATATACTTGATTTATGGTACATTTGTACTGTAGACCATCTCTGTATTGTTTTATATGAAAAACCAAGAAATCAGCTCGTAGCTGCATATGAAACAACTGAGAGTTATTCAACATGAACACACAACTGGGGTTCATATGACAGCATACTGGAAGTCAGGGTATGGAGAATAATTAAATTACACCGCATGATTCCCAGCCTGGTTTACAAAATGATTCTGACAGCAAAGCGCCATAGACGGTGAGATTAAATGAAGGACATAGAGCCAAGACAGGATGCTGTGCAGATCCATCACATGAAATATTAACACTTTCCTTTTCTTTACAGTATATAGGCATATTTTGAATAGAATACTAATTAAAGTATTGCATTAAGGGCCTATGGAAACGCGAAAATGAACATTATTGAGCAGTTTTGAGGACCAAAAATGACATATTGCATAACAAGACATATTGCATAAATTATACAGAATATTTTGTGCATGTTTTCTTTGGGTCAAAGGTCGCAACCGTTTTTTTAGTGTGATTTTTCAAAATGCAAAAGCGTCACCTCCAGCAGTTTTGTCACCATGGATAAATCAGTCTGCAGTTGTTTTGTGGATATTTACAGTAGAATATACAATTTAGTATCAATAATATGTTGGTTGAGTTTTAATACTATTGCAAAGTCAAGCTTTGGTTGTGATTTCGATGAAGGAAAAATATGGATCTTTTTAATTATACAGTTTGCTGATAATTGTGAGAAACAATTAGCAATACAAAAACTTATTATCAGCCTCCTCCTCTACCAGTTTTAATTGGACCACAGCAGCTCCCTCAAATATCACAAGAATTCCCTGTTAAACATTCGTGCATTAGCAGACTGTATATATGTCAGTTGCCCCCTAAGGTATAGTAGGCAGACAAAGTGAATGCAAAGGCTTCCCACACAAAGCAGATGCATCGCATGTCTCTTATATACAAAGCGCACATGTCTTTTAAGTGTTGTTATTTCCCTTACTATTTCCTAGCCATACTGCATCCTGGCTGTGTATTGATTTGGAAATGACACATTGATTACACTACAGTATCCCACTTAGCTTGGTTAATTATATATTATATATGTTTATTGCATAATGCCCTTTTTTATAGAACATATCGTGAACATTAAGTGATGAATACATGTCATTCGTTACTGCTGAGCTGACTGCAATGGCAGTAACAGCGTGTTAACGTCTTCTCTTTTGGCTTCAACATTCTCCAAAAATAATCCCTACACATTTTGCTCACTCACAGAAGCCACTATTCAACGGTAGATCTCCAACACTGATCATGTGACAGAAAGAATCGTTCTGATTGGCTATTCAATTCAATTCAACTTTATTTGTAGAGCGCTTTTAACAATTGACATTGTCGCAAAGCAGCTTTACACACTCAAAAGAATTATTTAAGTTGGTAGGAAGTGTGAATGCGTATGAATCAAAATGATAAGATTGTCGCTGATGAGCAAGCCGAGGACGACGGCGGCAGTGGCAAGCAAAAACTCCCTGAGATGGCAATAGGAAGAAACTTTGAGACTGGAAGTTCATTCATGATGTGTCAGCTTTTGCTTGAAAATGTCGCTGCTGCATGTCATGGTTTGCCAAAAAAATTAGAAAGTGTATTCATTCATTTGTTCATCTTTATACCGTTTATCCCGTGTACAGAGTTGCAGATGCCTGGAGCCTATCCAGGAAGACATCTTCTGCACGAGGTGCGCAAGAGGGGTACAGCCTGGACAGGGTGCCAAGCCATCATTGAGCACATACACACTACGGGCAATTTGGAATCGTCGCTAAGCCTAATCTGCATGTCTTTGGACTGTGCGAGGAAACCAGAGTAGCCAGCGGAAACCCACCAAGCTCAGGGAGAACATGCACATTCCACACACACAGATCAGAGAGCGGAATCAAACCCTCGACCCTCGAGACTACAGTGCTAACTACTACTCCACCATGCCACCTACTTGGACGTTTAGAGCTTCTTAAATAAGATTACATACTGGTTGTCAAATTAAATGTTTTTTTTTTATATATTTATATAAAAAATTATGTGTCAGAGAATAATAATTTGCCAAAACGTGTAAAGGTCTAAAATGGCGTTTCTTGTGTTTTGTTATAAAAGTGGTCAAACGTACCTGACAAAATTCAGTTTTGGCAAAAAAAAAAAAAAGAAAAAAAGAAAAAAGAAAAGAAAAAGGCCAATAAATTGATAAAGTAATTGATTGCATGTGGGAAATTAAAGTCCTGGTATGTCCCTTGAGGAAGTCTATGCGCTTATCAAAAGACATTACATATCTGTGTGAAGTTTGACTTCATGGGATTCTTCACTTCTTCACTTTCATTCCTGCTGTTTCGTTAATTAACTTTGGCCGAAGCTTTGCCTGCTTCATGTATGCATGACTGAACAATAATTTGTGGTTTTAATAATGAGTGATGGTGTTCCTTGTGATGCTGAGACAGCGTGTATAGAGTTTGAATGAGACATTTGTTGTAATACAGGGGTTCCCATCTTTTTTTTGTCCAACACCACCTCAATAATTCCTATGTTGGCAATTAGTAAAAAAATGGCACCCTTGTGCTGTATATGAAGTATAACATTATAAATAATGACCGGTAAAAAGCTTTAAAAAAGTTAAAAACATTTCGGGGGTGCTGTGTTTTTGAAACATTTGCGAAGATTTGCGAATCTAATACTCAAGGAAAAAGAGATTTGGATATCTAGCCGAGGTGTGAATTTAAATAACCTTGCAGGTCGCACCTGAGTGTACCGCACAAATTGACAAGGGGAAAAGAAGTGTTGTTTAGGAATCAGGTGTGAAGAGTTGTTACCAGGGCAACAGCTTCCCAAAACATACAGTAGGGTACCAAGAGGCCTAGTGGAGCACAGCAGAGTCCAGGACATCAACTTTTCATTACCCATCACTCTTTTCAAATACTGTACGCTTCTCCACACATCAGGTTGTACCTGGGACTTACAGAATAAAGCTTGGGTTGGCTGGAATATGGTTCGGCTAATTTTTGCCAAGGTTTTGCATCATCTCTCAGGCTCCCGTACTTGCCTGTCAGGGTTTTCAATAGCCCTTGTCAATTGGAAATGTCAACTAGTTGTCATGGAATATTTTTTTTTGTTAATTATCATGGCCAATAAAATGATGGAGCGAAGATGAGTAAGAAACTGTCTACAAGACAGATCAGTCACAGTGCTTTTTTACTGCTACGTACATCTGTTCTGTATTTTATTCAGCAAAAAGTTTTCTCAGGTTTTATTTGTTTAATAAGTTCGGGTTACATACTGTATGCTACAGGATTTTTCTTTACTAATATCAAAATGAATGTCATCCTGTTGAAATACAAGCTTTTTGAATTAAAATTACATATAAAATATTTAAACATACTATAAACTAATTTGCATATCGCTAAAATTGATTCATCAACATATAGATGTTCAAAACGTTATGTTTCTGTGTTTAATTGTGCTATCTATCTATCACACTAAATTGTGAGATTAGTAGCACATGGCATTGATACTAACTGTATTTGGATTGGTGTCTGTTTAGTCCTCCATGTAGCACTCAGGTTAAAACCACAGAGTTTTATTTATCGTTTAAATGAAATATGCCATGTGCCACAATAAACAATGGAAGACACACACAAAAAAAGAAATTGACATGCAAACACTGTCAGTACAGGCTTGTGAAATAATATATGAAATATGGCACTAACACTTCCTCAACCTCAGCTAAACAATTCAAATTTATAATTAGCCTCAACAATGACCGATTTTCCATTCTGCTCATGCATTTTACTTATTATTATTTGCACTGCAAAATTTTCAGTTGCTTCTGTTTTTACTACAAATTGAAACCACAATGATCCTGATTCTGAAGTTACAGTACTAGGGACACTGTGCAGTGCTGCATGTCTTACTTGTACTGTGAAGTTAGTAACGGACTACTCGCTCGTACCTGCATTAAAGTAAAAACCTCCTGCTTGCATCACTTATTTGTTGTGTCCTGTGGGATCTCACTTCTGATTCATGTCTCTAGTCATGATGCAATGTGAATCTTTCTTGCAAGCTTTCTAAATGAAAACTAATGCTTATTCACTCACTCACTCACTCACTCACTCACTCACTCACTCACTCATTCATTCATTCATTCATTCATTCTCTATATTGCTGCCATACCTGCGGTCCAGGGTTGCAGGAGGCTTGATGTCTATCCCAGGAAACTCAGGACACAAGGCAGGATTCACCCTAGACAGTGGTACTGTATGTCCTGCCTTGTGCACAAGCACGTATATAGAATTTGGAAAAGACAATTACTCTAATCATCATGTTCTTTGATTATGTGAGGAAACACACCAAGCACAGGGAGAACATGCAAACTCCACATAGAACCACATGAATATTTATTGCAGGAGTAGTTGGGGCTAGTTGCTTTCAACGAAGGTTTCTGCAGTCATTTTTCCTAACCACCTGCTAAGTAGGTGTCAAAGTATATCATTGTGTGCTAATAGCCTGGAAGGTCACAAGCTCCATTCTCATAAGGGGGCCAGTTAGCCTCTGTCACAACACCATATCCACGTCTACCTCACGGCCTGCTGAATACAGTACATAGTTCCATCAGAAAGAACCCAGGATAAAGTGCAGGGATAATGTAAATCAACTAATTTGATGAATTATTAGATACCTAAAGGTAGCTCTCTATGCCATATTTGACTTTATGATTATTACTTATTACCTCCTTCAAATTAAATCAAAGTATTTAAAACTTAAAATAGATTAAGAAGCACAAAAATGAGTTTTATGGAAGACTGAGTTCTACTATTTATTACTGGATTCTGTTGCAAGTAAAAATAGTAGCAAAAGTTAAAAAAATATATATAAAAAAGTCTTTAATATTATTTATTAGCAACGTCATGTGAACATTTTCAAGCTAATGTATCGTCTATTTTCACAAGCAAGCTTGGAACTTCTAAAAGTCTAACGGCTGATAGATTTTGCACTTGTCTTCAGCCATAGATCTCAATTCTTCTGGCAAAATCGAAACACCATCAGTGGCAGCCATTAACTGCTTTACAAAAGATACGTGCCTAAAAGTCTGGTAATGAAATTCTCACTTAGCATGTATTTATATATTTTTTATTGATGTTTTATTAGTCCAACTCAATCTTGGCTTTTTTTTGTTCTACTTGTTTCATGTACAAATAATTTGTAAAGTGTGCTACAATGACTACTGGGTTGGTAGAAAGGCTAATTACTATCTGCTGTTTTCTCATCATTTCAGTATAAACAGCAGGCAGTTAACTGATCTTATAAACAATAACGAAACAGGCTTGAAACATCTGTCATGTAAGACGTTCACATGAACATGAACGTTCAGTTTTCTTACACCACATGTAGTTTTTAAGATTAGCAAAATGATATAAGCTGTTGTGCTCCTGTTGAAGAGATATTAGTCCATATGTGGCACAGGAAAAGGCCTACTGTGCTTTATGAAGTATAATGGAGCCTTTCATTTATTTAATTATTTAAAATGTGTCTGTGATTTTTTTAGAGAGAAAAGTAATAATCTAAAACTAATTCTATTCTATTCTCTTCTATTCACTTACTCACTCACTCATTTTCTATATCACGTATCCTGTACCGAGTCACGGGAGGCCTGGAGCCTATCCCAGCAGACTCAAGGCACTAGGCAGGGAACACCCTGAACAGGGTGCCAATGCATCCACACACTCATTCACTCACACAGTATGGGTAATTTGGAAACACTCTTCATGTCTTTGGACTGCCAGAGGAAACTGTACTACCCAAGCATGCAAAATCCACACATACAGACCCAAAAGTGGGACTCAAACCCTCAACCTTGGTTGTGTGAGGCCAAACTGCTAAGCATTAGGCTACTGTGCTGCATATCATATACACAAACATAAAATCACACAAACTAAACAAAATTAAAAGTAAAGTTAAAAATAACAAGCTTGATTATAGAAGAAGTGACATTTGGTTACCTTGTATCTGTTGTGAGTTGGATGCGTGCTGTGTGTCTGCTAGGAGTGCACCACTTAATAGTAGGATGTATGTGGACAAGAAAGATAAGCTCTGATTTAAAATGTCGGCAACCAAAAGAATGAACCCTTATCTTAGTTTCTAAACGTTTCTAAATTCCCCAAATCATATTTCCATTACAAGGATTATGTTTATGTCATTCTAATGTTCGACTAACAAGGTAAACATTTTCAAAATGATCGATACGCATAAATTTGAAAAAAAAAGAAGAAGAAGTTGAAGTTGTTATACGATAATATGATATGGTTGTTCCATTGTCTGCATCTATCATTCACACTCCCACCT
The DNA here is from genome assembly GCA_030347435.1 of Clarias fuscus. Taxonomy (NCBI): domain Eukaryota; kingdom Metazoa; phylum Chordata; class Actinopteri; order Siluriformes; family Clariidae; genus Clarias; species Clarias fuscus. The sequence continues at coordinate 25,155,697 of CM059214.1, read as the reverse complement.
GTACACACACACCTGCCATCATTAGGCTCTCCAAGCAGAGGAAAAGCTTTTGTTTGTATTTCAATTAATATTGTTTAGATGGTCAATAACTATGATGAAGATAAGATATATTATTGAGGAAATGTAAATTGTGAAGTAGGGGAGCTTCGATACCTATCATAGTATTGAGTATCAGTTCAATACTGTGCACATTTATTCATAGTTGTAAAAATACATTGATGCTACATTCTACTTGCTTAGTGTATGTTCTCGCAGTAAAAAATTAAAAATAAATAAATAAAAATGTACACTGATCTGGACGTATTTCATGATTAAGGCTGGCAAACAAAGACTGAAACTAGTCCTCTGCAAAAAGCTCCGGAGGAGGTTCTAGTATTTTACTGCAATATAAGTAACCAAATAAAAGCTCGGCACAAGGGGTTCATTACTAGAAGCTCACAGGAGCAATAACTGAGCTTACATTCAAAACCAAAAAAAAAAGAAAAAAAAAACAAAACAAACAAAAAAAAGCTTTACAATTTTTTTTTGGTCCTCAAGCTGTTACATGTCTAACATACCCCTATAGGATAAATGCCATTATAACATAGCAAGATGACTGTGAATCACAGAAATCTCAGAATACATCCTGCATGGGCTTCTCCTTTGGTGCAGATATGAATAATTTAGCACTTGATTTCTCTCTGTGCTGCTGGGTCTCTGCTCATGATTTTACAGAAAAAACACAAGAAAAAGCTTCAGATCATCCTATTGTTCATATACTGTATTAGTAGAGCTGTATACACTTTTCACTTTGTTTAGCTTTATAGTCAAAACTGATTTGTTTAGGATAATGCATGTGTGTGTGTGTGTTCATGCATGTGCATGTGTGTGTGTGTTGGGTACAACACCAATGCCATTAAGAGCCAAAGGCTTCCCATGAGGCTATGAGGTACTATCATGTTTAGTAGACATGTCAGAGCAGGAAATAATTTTTAAAAACTCTACTGGATTTTGACCTTCCAAGACTGGATAAATAGATTAAAACAAATATTTACACAGTGGATAGAGTAGCAAGGCCACTTGTTATTCTATGATCCAGTGGCCCAAAGAGGTAGCCTTTACACACACACGCACACACACACACACACACACACACACACAGTATGTTTGTATGTTTTATTGTGTGTTAATATTTAATTTGATAATTTTCCCTAGATCTGTCTTAAATTCCATATAATTTTTCCATTTATTGTATTTGTACCATTCACATTCATGTATTTTATTTGCATACTTCGTCCGCTTTACAGTAAATCGAATTCTAGAATTACACAATTGTATTGTTTGTAATTGCAAAACTTTTACATGCCCTTTTATAATTTGATTAAGGTAACATTGTTAGCCTTCATACACCAAACAGCACACATCAATCTGAGCAGTACAGGCTACATTAATCACACTTTGAGTTCAATCACAGAGTTACAGCGACGACAGGATCCTTGCTTTGAGAAAGCACACAAAGAATGTTCAGATGCTACACATTCTTCTTCTTTTGCCTCAGGAAGCAATGGTGTAAAACAGTTGGTGCAACAATGTGCATTTAGGCTACTGGTGTGCAGAAACTACTGTCTCTGCAACACAGGGAAGCCCTGGGGTTCTCTGTCTCACAAACATCTCATATTGTGTTAAGCATCAGAGTCTATAGCACATCAGTACTAATATACAGGTTGATACAAAAAAATGTAAATAAAATAAAATAAAATAGTGGCACAGAAGCATCATGCATAGGGTAAAGCTTATTACTTATTACAAAAGCGTTACAGAACACACACACACACACACACACACATCCAATCGTGATCGTGCGGCATCAGGTAAGATCAGTTCATCATGGTTTAAACTGGTTATGTATGTGTAAGTCTACTAAAAGCAATAGTTCAGGCCCGTGCGTGTTACTGATGGAACCGAATGACATGAAGGGACGTGTGATCCCGGGTGTAGTACACCGGTAACATGCACAACAAACCCGACACAGCAGCATCGGCGACAGCATCAGAAACACGTCCTCCTCCTCCTCCTCTCTATTTGTCGGCATGAAAGCAGACACACATGCACGCGCTCGTGCGCCTGGAAACTGGGATTTTACTCGCAATGTGTGTATGTATGCGTGCGTGCGTTGCGTATATTTGCGCGCGCGCGCGTGAGTGTATGTTTATTTTATCTCCCCCCAGTGCAACATGAAGCTGAAGCCGCGCATCCCGTCTTACTCCGCGCGCCCTGCCGCTCGCGCGCTCGACGCTACCGTGCGGCCGCGAGCCCGACACTGCAGATGATGGAGAGGTTTCCAAAAAATAAAAAAATAAAAAAAAAGTGAAGAGAAGACATACAGACCTGCGCCGACAGGACGGAGACAGAGAGCTGCAGTTCTCCCGGTTAGTCCGCCTTATCTGTTTGAAGAGAACGGCGTCTGCTCGCCTGCGCTGTTCCGAGTCTCCGTCCTACCCTCCGTCCCTCCCTTCATCCGCAGAGATCCACTCCTCCTCCCTCCTTCTCTCCGTACATCCCTTCATAGTGCACCCCGCCTCCTCACTCTCCTCTCTCTCTCTCTCTCTCTCTCTCTCTGTCCCCTCACTTCATTCTTTGCAAGCCTGCTATAAATAGGAATCAATAATCCTACGCGTAAAAAAATCGTGCAAAAACATGCAACAATACTTACAACAACAACAACAACAAAATTGCCTAATAATACATTGACACTGGCGTTTTCAATATGTTATGCTTGTGCTGAATACCTACACTGTTGCATTAACACCTAACAGTGATGCATTGGATGAAATGATGTTGCTATGAATACATTCTTACTGTACATGCACATTAACACCTGCATTGTTCTCTATCCTTAGTGTTAAACTGTACACCTTAGATATATAACATGTACAGTACTGAATAAATGGTTACACTGTTGCATTCAATCATTCGTTCTAAGACTACTGGGCTGCAACATCACCACAGGGCGTTATGCATACACACATACTCATCATCTCTACTCGCAGTGCACGCACACTCTCACAATACTCTAATCTGCATGCTTTTCGACTGGGGGAGGAAACCTGCGTACCCGGAGGAAACCCACCAAGCACAGGGAGAACAGAAAAACTCCATGCAACACAGACCCGAAGCGAGAATCAAACCCAGACGGTGGAGATGCAAGGCGACAGTGCTAACCACTAAGCTACCATGCCACCCACGTTAACACATATTATTTTATGTCCTTAAACTGTCCACCTTGAATGGACATATATGGTACTGAATAAATGCCTACACTGTGGCATTCATTCATCCATCCATTCATTCTAGGAACACTGAGCTGCAACACCACCACAGGCCCTTATGCACACACAAATACTCACTCATTCACATACTCACTCACTCAATAATTCCTCCTCTCTACCTCTTTATCCTGTATAAAAGGTTGTGTGGCGTCTGGAGCATATATGGTACCTGATAAACAACTACACTGTTACATTAATTAATTCATTTATTCTAGGACCACTGGACTGCAACACTACCACAGGGCCTTATTCATACACACATACTCACTCACTCACCCACTCACTCACTCATTGTCTATACTGCTTTATCCTGTATACAGCATTGCAGGGGGCCTATCCCAGAAGACTTAGAGCACAAGGCTGGGTACACTCTGGGCTAGCTGCCAATCCATCGCAGAGCACACATAGACATGCTCACACGCTCATTCACACACTAAGGGCAATTTGCAAATACCTGGAGGAAAACCACCAAGCACAGGGAGAACATGCATCCTGGAACTGTGAGGTGACCTGCTGCAGCATCATGCAGCCCTGGAAACACGTAGACTGTTCTTAATCCATATCCTTAGAATAATAATTAGACCTTAGAATAAAAAAAAATAAAAAAACACTTTTGAAATACTTTGTTAAATTTTCCTCCAATCGGGCAGCTGTCTATTAAATGTGCACTTGCATGAATAAACTTTATCATCCAACCAACCATGACAAGGAGGCATCTCTTCTTGACTGTCAGTCATGCTGCCTGTCTCCTCTTGCACTAGCATTCTCAAAATACGCCCATGGTTCTCTTTGTTAGGATCACTTAGGAAGAGTCTGAAATGTATGAACATCAGCAAAACTGCTAGATTCTGCTTTCTATACACATTTATCCATGCAATGTTGCATTATCACATAAGGTGTACACTCAAATCAGTAAATGTACTCTCATGTTAATAAAATCAACATTTTTTTTTTACAAAATAAAAAAGGTAAAATGTTAGATTAAAATGATAACTTGTAGCTTATTAGCATGTTTCATATACAGTACACTTCTTTTCAGTAAATCATGATGGATGTATAATTTGTAAAGATATTTTTAAAACATACTAAGTTAGGAAATGTGCTTCAGTAGTGATAAAAGTAGTGAAACAATTTTCTATATTCTATTCTGGCTTGTGTTTTAATAATTATTTTTTGTACTTTATTCAAAAGAAGAGAACATTTTAAGGAGATTCAAACTACTTTATTTTTTCACTAACATTAATCACTTAGTCCATATAATCTTTTCTCACCTGTACTAAAGAAGAGATCAGTGCCGAATTGTGTGTTTTTTTTAATTGCTTTTCACCTACTGGCACCATCAATCAACAGCTTAGCATTACATGGGTTTAGTAGCATTAGTTTATTTATAAGAGGGGTTTTACGGGTTTTTGGTGATGCTGTACTCATCTGTCATTATCTCTCTTATTCATCAGAGCCAAACAAACACTACTGACAGCTGTTCAGTGCAGTTGTAGGCAAAGCCAGGGTACAAAATTATGGAGCATAGAAGCTGACAAAAAGGACTTACAATATGATTTTTATATATTTGGATTAAACACACATCACATTTAATAGAATTTTTATTATTTATTATTTTTCAGAAACCGTAAAATAATACTTAGCTTTACAAATATTTAATGATTTTTTTTTGTGTGTGTGGGGGGCGTTATAACCATTACAAATAGAGGTGAGGATACAAGTACAGGTCAGACAAGCTATAATAAATCAGCTATAAAACAAAGCATTAAATCAGAATCAAAAACAGTAAAGAGGGAAGTTGGAGTCTACGGCAGTCATGTTTGTAAGCCTTGCTAGTTCTGGTACCTGACAATGATTTAAAGATTTAAACAACCTAAACACTTAAACTACATACTTTTCAGAGACAATAACTAACACTTTCTGTTCTGTTCTGATGCTCTGATGCGTCATTTTCTAGATGACGTGCATGAAGATAACCTTATCTAGGTTATGCTAATGCTAGCGTGCTGGTAAATATTAGCAGCTAACAGCCGATGTTAGCTTAATTTGTATATTTAGCCATTTTAGTAGAACATAAACATTTAGATGTGCTTACCAACATGGTTCTGTCTTCAGTTTTAACTCTGTTTACCTTAAGTCTACATCTCTTTATTTTATGAACATAAATATGATCGTTAATTGCTAAAACCTGCATTTGACCACTCTAAAAGCCTCTACTTTTCCATATACTGTAGATATTGAATGCTTCACCTTTGGCTTAATTTATAGAAAATATACATTCGTGAGATTTTCTTTTCTTTTTTGAGATTTTTATTTACATAAATTTTTTTTTTTTTTTTAAATGTTGGCCAAAATGTACTATACGTGTATCAATTACACCAAGTAAAAATAATTTAATTTAATGGGACACACACATATATGTTATTGGCCTGCATCAAGTACCGAATTTCAATCAATTAAGGTGATGTGAAATTACAGTAATTACTGGGTTAAGAACTGTCCAACACATTATTAAAATCTGTAAGGACTGCCCCAAACCTTGAAAATCATGAATGGAGATCACTTAAACGATTAGTAAAGATGCACAGTACTGTATAAAACTGACAGTAGAAATGAGAATTATTTTTAATAGTGGAAGTAAAAGCATTGCCTCCTGCACAATGTAACAAGAACTCACAGGATTGGGACTAAACAGCAGTCTGGCCATAAGAAAACCAATTGTTAGTCAGACAAACCAGGAAAAAAAAGTAAAATTTGATAGGGATCATAAAGATTGGACTTTGAAGCGAAATTAAAAGATAATGTGGTCTGATGAGTCCAGATTTATCCTATTCCAGTGATGGGTGTGTCAGAGTAAGAAAGGAAACGAGTGAAGCAATGCACCCATCATGTATAGTGGCCACTGTACAAGCCTCCAGAAGTAGTGTTATGATCTGGGATTGCTTCAGCTGGTCAGGTCTGGGCTTATGTGGCAATAACATTAATGCCTACACTGAGCGCATGCCCTTTTGTTTATGTTTTTTTTTTTTGTTATACTGTAGCTGGAGTTGGAGAAAGTGGACAATGAGGCTTATGCCAGCCTGATTAGAGCCAGAATGAGTTCTAGGTTATAAAATAGTATAGTATAATAGTGAATAGAAAACTTTCAATTTCATATAAGCTTAGATATTACATAACAGCTTTTCTGCTAGGAACCATAAAACTAAATGAACCACAAACCAATGTGTCATTTATCAGTAAAAAAATTTCTTTCATTCAAAAGGTCCTTTGAAAAAAAAGTTTTGGATGACAGCTGTTCTATCTCTTAGGTACGTTGTGTATTTTAAAAAAATAGAATACAGTATTTGTATCTTGCAAGATGCCTGATCACTGGTATTGGCATTCAACAGCTTTATGTAAAAAATCCTGCAGTCCAGAAAGCTGTATCTATGTGAAAGCATTAGTCATTTACGTAGGAGTGATATGTTGACTGTAAGATTTGTGACCATATGGACAGCTCTTTTATGACTTTGCAGCTCACTGAACAATTGATTGTATAGATCTATTTTTAGCAAATTGTAATCTTGTATGAAGTATGCATTGAATACTTATTAGAATGCTGCTTTGAAATATGTTTGACTAATTAGAAAATTTTAAGATAACAGAAAATTTGGATTATACTGTGATTTGTCATTATTATGTAACTATTCTGCGGGGGTGGGGGGGTGCCCGGGTGTTTAGGCAGTTGTGGCTTTGGGTTGCTGATTGGAGGGTGTGGTTTCAACCCCGCCACTGTTGAGCCCTTGGGCAAGGTTCTTAACCCTACGCCTAGGCGCAATATATATATAATGATATATACACACGTGGACAAAATTGTTGGTACCCTTCGGTCAATGAAAGAAAAACTCACAATGGTCACATAAATAACTTTAATCTGACAAAAGTAATAATTTAAAAAAATTCTATGAATGTTAACCAATGAAAGTCAGACATTGCTTTTCAACCATGCTTCAACAGAATTATTAAAAAAAAAAAAAAAAACTCATGGAACAGGCCTGGACAAAAATGATGGTATCCCTAGAAAATACTGAAAATAATGTGACCAAAGGGACATGTTAATTCAAGGTGTGTCCACTAATTAGCATCACAGGTGTCTACAATCTTGTAATCAGTCAGTGGGCCTATATATAGGGCTCCAGGTAGTCACTGTGTTGTTTGGTGACATGGTATGTACCACACTCAACATGGACCAGAGGAAGTGAAGGAAAGAGTTGTCTCAGGAGATTCGAAAGAAAATTATAGACAAGCATGTTAAAGGTAAAGGCTATAAGACCATTTCCAAGCAGCTAGATGTTCCTGTGACTACAGTTGCACATATTATTCAGAAATTTAAGATCCATGGGACTGTAGCCAACCTCCCTGGACGTGGCCGCAGGAGGAAAATTGATGACAAATCAAAGAGACGGATAATCCGAATGGTAACAAAAGAGCCCAGAAAGACTTCTAAAGAGATCCAAGGTGAACTTCATGCTCAAGGAACATCAGTGTCAGATCCGTCAGTGTCACTATCCGTCGTTGTTTGAGCCAAAGTGGACTACATGGGAGACGACCAAGGAGGACACCATTGTTGAAAACAAATAATAAAAAAGCCAGACTGGAATATGCCAAACTACATGTTGACAAGCCACAAAGCTTCTGGGAGAATGTCTTGTGGACAGATGAGACAAAAATGGAACTTTTTGCCAAGGCACATCAGCTCTATGTTCACAGATGGAAAAATGAAGCATATCAAGAAAAGAACACTGTCCCTACTGTGAAACATGGAGGAGGCTCTGTTATGTTCTGGGGCTGCATTGCTGCATCTGGCACAGGGTGTCATGAATCTGTGCAGGGTACAATGAAATCTCAAGACTATCAAGGGATTCTAGAGAGAAATGTGCTGGCCAGTGTCAGAAAGCTGGGTCTCAGGTCATGGGTCTTGCAACAGGACAATGACCCAAAATACACAGCTAAAAACACCCAAGAATGGCTAAGAGGAAAACATTGGACTATTCTAAAGTGGCCTTCTATGAGCCCTGACCTCAATCCTATTGAGCATCTTTGGAAGGAGCTGAAACATGCTGTCTGGAAAAGGCACCCTTCAAACCGGAAACAACTGGAGCAGCTTGCTCATGAGGAGTGGGCCAAAATACCTGCAGAGAGGTGCAGAAGTCTCATTGACGGTTACAGGAATCGTTTGATTGCAGTGATTGCCTCAAAAGGTTGTGCAACAAACTATTAAGTTAGGGGTACCATCATTTTTGTCCAGGCCTGTTCCATGAGTTAATTTTTTTTTATAATTCCGTTGAAGCATGGTTGAAAAGCAATGTCTGACTTTCATTGGTTAACATTCATAGAATTCTTATTTATTATTACTTTTGTCAGATTAAAGTTATTTCTGTGACCATTGTGAGTTTTTCTTTCATTGACCGAAGGGTACCAATAATTTTGTCCACGTGTGTATAATGATTGAATGCAAGTAATATATATATATATATATATATATATATATATATATATATATATAGAGAGAGAGAGAGAGAGAGAGAGAGAGAGAGATGTGTTGCAACAGAAAAGGCATCCAGCATCCCAGAGAAAGGGGAAAAGCCCAAGTAAAAAGCTCAACTAGCAAGAAAAAGGAATGATCAGTCAAAGTGATCATTTTGTCAATATGGTTATTTTAATCCATCTTGTACTCTTGTCTTGTTCTCTAAAACACACAGATCTAAATCATGTCCTGTACATTTAAATCCACCCTCTCATCTAGTGCTGCTAATATAATGAACAGCAGTTAAGCTAATTCTTTTCCACCTATTCTTTCTTTTTCTACTCATCCCGAGGCATCTGGAGATTGTGCCAGGTCCAGTAGACAGAGGCCAAGACTGCGAGGATCGTGAGACATCCAGAGAAGGACCACCTCCAGCTGGATCCTGCTTCATGATTGTTTGGAGCTACACTGCTGCTTCTGAGCTCCCAGTGATACAGATACCCTCTGCCCTCTGCACCTGTCTGACTGTCTGATGTTTACTTGGACATCTTCTGTTGTATTGAACTTCCAGCTGCCTGGAACAGTATGTTGGCATAAAATTCCTGCTATCTGTTATGACTCAAATGAGGATGGGTTCCCTGTTTAGTTTGGTTCCTCTCAAGGTTTCTTCCTATATGCCATCTCAAGGAGTTTTTCCTTGCCACCATCACCTATGCCCTTGGCTTACTCATCAGCGACAATCTGATCATATCATCTAAGACCATGTGTACTTGCTCATACACATCTCCATAATTTTCCATTTTGTGAAGCTGCTTTGAGACAATGACCATTGTTAAAATCACTATATAAATTAAATTGAATTGAACATCCATGTTCTAACTTCAATATCAGACATAAAATATTATAATGAATGCAATATAAAAATGTTCTAAGACCATGTTGTTTTTCAGTCTGTTTGAGGAAACATTGTCCACCTAAACACATGTCTCAAGGTAATTGAGTTAGGTTAAGCTTTAAGATAAGCTTTATGATCCACAGGGAAATATATGCCTTGATTAGACTAAGTAGTGTACAGTGTGCATTACTATCAAGAATAATGTTGTTCAGTGGATATGTAATTTCATAAGGATTTTAAAAGCATTGTGGTTTGTTGCGATGATCATTTTGTTGCTCTTATTTTAACAATAAGTCTTTTTTAAATAAGTATAAAATGTGTAACTTAGGAAGTTTGAAAGATTTGTGCCAATCAAAACGCGCATGTTGTATCGACTGAATTTTTCTCATTATTGGTGTATGATATGTCAGATCACTGATGTCGCTGCTATAAAAATAATGTCCAGATAACCTGTTATACAGTCTGTCGGTTTGGTAAAGAGGAATCCCCAGGTAGTGCAAAGGCTGATCATTATGTTTCTCTTGTCTCATGTTTGCTTTTTGTAGAGAGGTGCACTCAGGGGATTTATATACCAGCCAGGAGCAGCAGCTGGCATGCGAACCTTCCCTGTCTCAACAATAAAAGAGCAATAAAACCTTATTCATGACATCCACGGAAACGCAGAGGTAACCCAATCACAATGTCTCTGCAGAGAAACAGTCGCTGGTGCACAATGAATTAAAGCATGTGGACTGCCAGTGCTTTTGAGACTCAAAGATTAGTGCCATTTAAGTGCAACTGTAACTGAATTTATTTTTAACATATTGTTTCCTTAATGAATATTTAAGTCAGAAAAAAAAATCTGATTTTTTTTTATATGCTGTGAATTTTGCAACATTGACTAACTAAATGAATATCCCACTTTGTTTTATTGTTGCAACACAGTCAGTATTTTGGTTTGTGATTTCTTTTTATTTTTAAAGCAGACGAATCAAGCAGACATCACCAGGCTGAGAGACATGAGGAGGTCAATCCATCGCTGTTTGGAGTGCACATGCATTTATGTGGCTCAGGAGGTTTCGAACCCCCCTAGATTCCATTTTAATCCTGTGAAAGAAATCAATGACCAAATAGCCGTTTCTCATTTTCTTACTGTGGGCTTCTTCCATATATTTTGTTGTATATCAAATTCAATTGTTCGTAGAGAAACAGATTATATTTCCCCAGATATAAAGCATTTAGATGATGCAAAAACCTGATCTCCTTTGTGGTCCTAATATAATATGCACTCCCAGATCATGCACCTTTTTTGTATTTTGTATTGATCATCTGCTATTTAACCTGCTCAGTCACACAGAGATTATTAGATTCATTATTGTTTAGTTTTTTAGAATTAACAATAAATTGGAATGAAGACGCAACCTCTTAGACACTGATTTTGAATACAACATTTTATGACCAGTCAGTAATAATATCAATTTGGGAAAAAAAACAAAAACATTGCTGTCTGTTGCCATGTAACCACTATGTTAAAATTCAATGTCTTATCACAAAATTATTTTTACATGAGGCAGATATTAGTAAGATCACATACTTATTTTACGATTATCATATTTTTAAATAACACATTTCCTTATGCATAACTACACTTGTCCTTAGTTAACACTGGAGTTTGTGCAGTGTACTGAATGCTACACAACAAATCAAAAATAGAGTAAATCATAATAAATGCTATATTTTCACAAGTAACTTGCTGACTTTAACCCATGCCTTGACTCATTTTGCTAATGGATGCTAATGGAAGAAAGCTGTTGGTGCATGTGTAGGAAGGGCTAAAGGCTTTCAGCTATACTGAGACATAATGCACCCTTATGGCACCCTTATTGAGCCTCTGGCCTCAGTGTCTTCGAGTTGTAGCTGAACAACATCCATTTTGGCATCTTTTTATCATAGAAAACAGGTTAATCCTATAAGCAATTTTTTTTAAAAACAAGTAAGATTTAAAAAAAAAAATCTCATCTGAAATTTCCAGGCAACATGTTATATCAATCAAAGGCAAGTCATTAATTTTTCGTTTTTGGGAAACTATGAATCCCAATGCATGGAAGAATCCACTATCATCCACTATGTTTTTCTTAATATACTGAATATTTAAAAATACCGCATGCATATAATGTTACTAGAAGATCTTAAACAGGGATATTACATACATTGGGAACTTGACAATTGTCTTTGTAGAATAATTTAATGTGTAATAACACAATAATACACTGATCAGCCATAACATTAACGCCCCAAAACGTTAACAACGATAATCAATTATACAGTGTTCAAAAAAAAGTATTCATACCCCTTGAACATTTTGTCATGTAAATGTATTTTATTGGGGTTTATGTGATAGACCAACACAAAGTGGTACATAATTGTGAATTGAAAGTAAAATGATAAATGTTTTCATGGTTAACATTTTTTTTTTCCATAAATAAATATCTAGTTGTATCTAGTTTGGCATGCATTTGTACTTACTTGGATACCCCTAACTAAAATCCAGTGGAACCAATCGCCGTCAGAAGTCATCTAATTAGTGAATAGAGTCCATCTGGGTGTAATTTAATCTCAGTATAAATACAGCTGTTCTGTGAAGCTCTCAGAGGTTTGTTAGAGAACATTACTGACTAAACAGCACAATGAAGCCTAAGAAACACACCAGATGGGTTAGGGATAAAGTTTAAAGTATAAAGCAGGATTATGTTTTAAAAAAACAACCCAAGCGTTGAACATTTCACAGAGTACCTTTCAATCCATCCAACGAAAATGGAAAGAGTACGGCACAACTTCAAACCTACCAAGACATGGCCATCCACCTAAACTAGGAGGTTGGGCAAGGAGAGCATTAATCAGAGGAGCAACCAAGAATTTATTAAAAAAAGAAAAAGAAAAAAAAAATCATACACACATACATAAGTATTTACAGCCTCTCCCATGACACTGAAAATTGAGCTCAGGTGCATCCTCTTTCCACTGATCATCCTTGAGTTGTTTCTACAACCAGTGGTAAATTCAGTTGATTGGATATGATTTGGAAAGACACACACCTGTCTATATAAGGTTCCACAGTGAAACTAAAGCAGAAACTAAGCCATGAAGTCTAAGGAATTGTCTGTAGACCTCTGAGACAGGATTGTATGCAGGCACAGAGCTAAATGTGCAAACGCTGTGAATACTTACAATACTGTATGTACATGTGATTGTCTTCGTTTTTTTATTTGTAATAATTCTTTCAAAAAAATTTAACAATCTACTTTACGTTGTCATTACAGGGTATTGTTTGTAGAATTATGAGGAAAATTATTCATTTAATTCATTTTTGAATAAGGCTGTAAGGTAAATTGTGGAAAAAGTGATGCACTGTATATAATCTGCTGACCCCTAGCGACGAAAAAAGGAACAGACAACGCACGCCACTCACAGACCATTAAAATTTGATTCAATGCCTCCATCTGGTGGAAAGATGTATCAAGCCCTTTTTTTTATTTAGTTCACTCTCTTCCATGTTTTATACTGTATATAATTGTTATGGATCATGCTAATGTTTTGAGTTGTCATATGTAATAACTGTTACTAACTATAGGTGATATAGCTGGATAATATTCTACTGAAATTGTTGCAAGAAGGATTGCAGCTCGACAGGACAGTCTCAAGAGGTTTCGCAATGCCTGTGCAGGAGGAACTTAGCCTCCTCTCCAGCTCACAGTGTCTGCAACCGCTGTGGAAAGAGGCGTAGCCGGTCAACAGGGTCATGCAGAAACTGCAGTTGAGGCAGTTTATGACATGTTCAACACCTCTGAAGTACTGTGAGGGGTCAGGGCTGAGCTTACACGCATATCTGAAGAACATGTTACGTAGATAATCAATAGTAGAAAGTATTTAATCTCTGCTCATTGTTTATGACAATAGTAAGTTTAGCTTAGTTATTCTCCTCAATCTTATGTTGCGTTATTATGGGCCCTGGTGGCTCAGTGGTAGGTGTTTCAGCTGCCATGTAGAAGGCCCGGGTTCAATTCCAGGCCAGTGCCCAAACCTCACCCACTGGATGCAGTGCCGGCCCCAAGCCCAGATAAAATGGGAGGGGTGTGTCCAGAAGGTCATCTGGTGTAAAATCTGTGCCAAGATTGTATGTGTGGAATGGATGGCCGGCTAAAGTGGACCATTGCCGAAAGAGCAATATCTTATATTGCTTTATTGTGCTTAAGCTGTAACTGCTTGCATTTTATAACCAATAACCAGAAAAGGACTACCTCCCATTGAGAGGCTAGTGCCCCAAAGTGCTATAGTGTAGGGAGTGCTTTCTGGGATATTGGGAGAGATGACCCCAGGGGCTAAATTTTCAAGGACTGACTCTAAGGTGAGTGCTGAATTATCCTCACACTGATCTTGACAGAATTTGACACAGAAGGTGGTTCTTAACTGCCTCAGGAAACATTGTGAGGTCATTTCAGGTTTGTTGTTTACAATCAACTTCCAAGTCCAAGTTATGCCACTTTAGGTGGCAATAAATATGTCTGTTGGTGCATTTAGTTTATTGGTGAATGAAACACACAACTAAGCATTAAAACATTAAATATAAAAAAGAATAAATTAATGAGAAAGAAATTCAACTTTAAGAATAAGGATAGTGTTCTATTGGCCTTGGCATTCAGATGAAGTAATATTAATTATTTTGTTAACTAAAATAGAAACATTTGGTGACTTTGTTAGGTTTGTGGCATTTTTAATGCTGTTATTTCTGATTCAAAAATCCAGTGTCATGTTGTTTATGTATATGCATAAAACCATTTTTATCAATGTCGTTTTTACTTTTTATTGAACTGTATTCAAATTTGCTACTTTTACAGGACTACATCATATCGAAAATATTTCTAGTTAGAAGTTTGCCAGTTTTATGTTTAATGAGTAAAATATTTTAAAATGAATACAAATTTTGCAAATGCAGCATTTTAAGACACCAAGTACTGCCAATCATATTGTAACATTTATAGAGAAAGCGTGTTAACAAAAGCAACATACAAAATTATTAAATATACATATATTAATATGCTCTGATAAAAAATCTGAGATTTGTAAAAAAAAAAAAAAAGTTTAATTCATATGCTTCATATTTTTCTTAATATAAGAAGTAAGTACAATTTTAATTGATACTAAAGTAAAGTATCAACAGCCAGGTAACATGTTCTGAACAAACAAAAACTCATGTTCCATAAAGTCAGGTGCTGTGCTAGGTGGAATTTTGGACACTTATTTTAAACTCTGGAAAAACTTGAGGGACAATTCGTAACCCAGGAACATAGTAGCACTCATTGGAAATCCTCTGATGGCACTTACTGATGCACCACGGAAGAAGACCTGAATTGGGGATTGAAAAGAGATTAGAAGTATTACAGATACTTCAATTATCCAGTTGTCCTAGTACAATCTACACTACAGTATTTTAAAATTTAAAGTATATGTTGTATTATTATACTAACCCAGTAACTATAACTGATGCAAAAAAAATAAAAATTGTCAAAAAGACATTCTCATGCTATTAGAAACAGTAATAAACAAATACAGTACTTAAGAGCATTTGATTAGATAATTACTTCAGTAAATAATGTTTCAGCAGATACCAGTTCTTTTAGCTCTAACTAATTCAGTGAGTAGCTTCTCATTTCTTAAACAACCATATCAGAAAACATATCGTGTTGCTAGTGTGTTTCTGAAGGCCAAAATATTGGCCTGCATCAAGCAAGGAAAAGAATCAGGGAGATTATTGACATTACTGGATTGGATTGGATTGGATTGAGAACTGTCTAGCACATTATTAAAACCTGTAATGAGTGTGTTGAATGATCAAATTAGCGAAATAAATGTCACAAAAAGCATAAATGTCAATGATTGATGATCATTTACATATTTTGTTTAAGTTGCATCGTAAAAATTAGACAATAGAAAAGAGAATTTCCACTCACACATACAATATGACAAGAACTTACAAGATTGTCAATAGATGTGTGGCCATAAGGAAACCACATGTTAGTAAGGCTAATTGGAAAAAAAAAAGCTTCAGTTTGATAGGAAGCATAAAGATTTGACTTATGGAGCAATGAAAAAGGTCATGTGGTTTGATGAGTCCAGATTGACCCTATTCCATAGGATGGGTGTGTCAGAGTAAAAAGGAACGCTCATGAAACGATATGTGGCCCATTATGTCCAAGACTCTGGAGACAGAGTTTATAATCTGTTATAATCTGAGGTTGCTTTAGTTGGTCAGGTCTAGGCACAGCAACGTTATGTGGCAATAAAATGAAGTCAGATGATGATCTGAATGTACTGAATGACCAGGTTATCCCAACAATCAATTCCATGATTCCAACAATACCAAGATTTATCGGGCTTAAATTGTGAAAGAGTAATACTGAGAGCATGAGGAATCACTTTCACATGTGAATTGGCCACCACAGAGTCGTGACCTTAACCCCATTAAAAGTCTTTGAGATATGCTGGAAAAGACTTATATACTGGTTTGACTCTTCCTTCATCAATACCAAATGTCGGCCAAAAATGCATGCAACTTTGGATGGATTTGTTATTGTTAACATTATTGTTGTGAATAATAAAATAAGGATTGGTCAGCTTTTTAGGCCAGACTGGGTATTATCATGATAAAACAAAATCATGTTAGATATAATGCTAGGATTTAGTATGAGTTATTAGTATGAGTTAGAGTTATTTTTGGTTCCTTAGAGCTTAATTAAATCCTTCAGTATTATTTGCTCCTTCCACCACCTGCTTTTCTGTTTGTACAGAGAACAACTTGAGACATATTTTACTAATAACTTGAATGCCTACTGCTTACTAGTATAATAAATAATAAATCACACTAGAAGCTCAAAGTAAACTATAACTGTTTAAACATGAATTATAATATGCACTTAACTAATCTATGAACTTGTATGCAATGATGGTACGCTGTGCTATACCTGAATGATTATATGCTATTGGCCATGAGAAACATGTGGATGCCTTTATTGTCCACATACGAAGACATGCAAGAAGTAACCAGACATCCATGGTTTTATGATCAAATGTATGTGCCAAAATGGGTTATACTTTGAGGAGGTAATGTTTAGCTATTAATATATTATACATTCTTTATTGAGGCATTTCGTTGCAGCTGTAAGAGCAACAACCTGCCTAGGCACAGAATGTCAGGGTTATTGTCATCAATTCTAGTTCATTTGGACCAGGTCATGGCATTAGGTCATGATTTTTGACCATTTTCTTTAAACTGGACTGTAATTCTGTTAATGGTAGAAAGGGGAATTTCCTGATTCTCAAGTATTTATCTCTGAAAAAATCTCTGAAATTGTCAATTAAATGCATACTTAATGTAAATAAAAGAAACAAATAGTGGTCAATGATGAGAACAAATTTTGGTGCAGACATTCTATCATAAACCTATGAAGTCATAACGTGACCATGTGATATGATATGCTTAATCTAAACATCATCAATTATTCGTCAGCTATCATTTCCCTTCGTCTTGGCACACAATGTGCCCAGGTTAAGTGTGGTTGGCACAGTCCATTAGGCCATTATGCCATAAATCAGCTCTGAGAAAGCTTCCCCATGTGCCAAAGATGCTGTTTGGTCACAGGTCTCAGAAACAGCATGGTCACCAAAGCCTGGTTCTTTGGCAGGGTAACTACACAAGTTAATCTCAAAGAGACTATGTTTCCTGAAATGTTTTCAGGCCCCTATCAGCCTGATATCCTCTACACCTTGCTGTGGATTAGGGGCACCTTATTACTTTAACCAACTACTGGTGGCATATGTGCATACATTAGAATTAGTACATTTCAATTTGGGGATTTTAGTCTACTCCTCCTTGCAGAAATGCTCTAGAGCTAACAAATTAAGTTGCGCACAGCCCTCCTCAAGTAAATGGGTAGTGGATAGCATTTTGGCTTGGGCTCTGATTGAGCCATTTCACAATGCCAGTCTTCTGTTGAATCCATTAATTTGTTGACTTGGATTTGTGCTTTGGGTCATTATCAGGCTGGAATATTAAACTTTTCATATTTAGCTGTCTAACAGAGGACAAAATAGATTGGTATTTGGAGCTATCAATGATTACGTCTATTTTTACTAGAGTCCTAGTGCCAAGTGAAGAAAAGCAGGCCCATCATGGTTTCGTGCCAAATATTTTTTGAAATATGCCAAAAAAAAAAAAAAAAAAAAGCTTCATCTGACCATGCCACATTTAGGAAAAAAAATCTTGAATATTCTTGAATATTCAATTCTTAGAAAGAAATGTTTTATCTAGCCATCGTAACCCATAACCAGGCATGTGGAGAGTAGAAGATTGTTGTGTTATGCATTTAACCACATAACCAATGTATTGGCCTCACAGCGTTCTGATAGGAACCTGCTAGGCGTTCAATTCAATGCACAGTGTGCACCCTGCAGGACTATTTTGTCTGAGGGAGCAAGGTGATAGACATCATCAATTAAGCCTACAGGCTTTATGTACGGTATACAACTGTGGTTCTATGAACACAAGATAACCTCCAGGGTTGCCTGTCTTTTGAACCCTACATCTTTACATACTATGTAAGTACAGTTACACAGATAACTAGTAAGTAGTAAACTTACATGTATTCCCTCTGCCTTATAACTCTGTAAGATGCAATGAATGATTCCTTTATATTTTCTATGGTGCATTGCGTCAGCTTGCAGGCGACTCTTAACCACATCAGCTGGGGTTGCTGTGGCCCAGGAGATAGATCCTGTGGAGCAAGACACATTCAAAAAGCAAGACACATGCTTGAGTGAGAAATATATAAACAATCTAATTTTGTTGGTTCTTTCAGAATTTGCCAAAAGACCAAATCTTAATATGTAAAACCAAATGGGGAGCAGATACAACAGGACTGAGTCATTCAAGTTGTTTTTCCATATTAACAAGATGTTTTTCATTTGTCTTAATTCAGGAAGTTTGTCACGCCATAGTGTCATTTACCTGCTAAGCCACCAGCAATCCATATGAAGCAGGGGTGAGGGGAGCTGCTACCATTAGGGGTCATCCAGCCACACAAGAGTGTATACGGGATAAAGTAAAGGGCATAGCCAGGCACATCACGGAGTATCATGGCTCCTGCTCCTCTGTAGAGCCCTTGGATTCCCTCAGTCTGCAGGATGCTGCTCATGCAGTGAAGAGGTCCTCTGTATACAGGACACTCTGTACGCTGGAGTCCCACTGAGTGAAGAGGGACGCTGCCACTGCCAGCGAGTGTAAGGTTTTCTAAAAACATATGCCATTATATCACCTGAGACATTGTGCATAAATATGTGTCCATTCTGCTAACTCTGCAGTCCTAAACAATGATTACGACGTTGGCAAATCTTACTGCTCTGCGTCAAAATTTAACAATTACATCTGCAAGGGAGAGCACACCGTTTATTTACTTGGAAATGACCTACACTAGAAGGAGCACTACATCAGGCCTTCTTTTTTCACTTTCAGACTTACGTGTGAGCATGGGTTGAGTTTGCATTTGCAGTCTAATTTTGACCAGGTCCACTGGGGCCCCCAGGCTCACTGATACAAGGCCAGTCACCATGCTGGCCACAGTAAGGTCAAGCATATTGCAAGGGTGTCTTCTGTCACCATAACGAATATCACTAATAAATCTCTGAACATTGCTGAAGAAGCCAAATACCATTGAGTTATACAGTGGGATGCTTGCTAACGGGAAGGACAGGCCTTTAAAAAAGCCAGTAAGCTGCAAGTGAAAAATAAAAGGTCAGTTGTATTCATTTAAGACATTATTTACACATGTATAAAATAGAAATCCTCTAGGGTCATTTTTAAAATGTTTGGTCTTGTAGGATATTTAGGGGTCAACAAGGGGACAACATAACTAATGAGATTTTTTCGTAGGTTTTTGTAGCTATCCATAGAGCATGAAGAAATGCTTGCATGACTTACAGTTTCCTTTTTGTAGATGGATAGTATACAGTGGAAGGCATTCTTGTACCCTTTTCCAGCTTGTAAACGTGTCTGTTAAATGGACATTTTTAGGATTACACATTAACTAAGCATAATGAGTTCTCATAAGTGCAGTACACTGATCAGCCATAACATTACAACGCAAAATATTATCACCAGTATTTTGCATGTTCCCCTTGTGCCACCTGGGCAGTTCTGGCTCCTTAGGGCATGACTCCATAAGACCTCTGGAGTGTGCTGTGGAGTCTGGCATCAGATGTTGGCAGTGGATTTTGGGGTGTTGTGGGCTGTGAGGTGGGCCCTTCCCCCGTGGATTGCCAACCACATCCCATGGATGCTTGATCAGATTGATATCTGGGGAATTTGAAAGCCAGTTCGATATCCTTGGTCTCTTTGCCTGCTGGGAACTGTGTGCTTTGGGCTTTGGTACTCTTCCACTTCATGTTCTGGTGCCTTTCTATCATGGTCAACAGTGACTTTTTTCCAACAAGATGGATTGTATTGGTGTTTTCTGTTGGATCAGACCAGAAAGGCTAAACTTTGCTCCCCAAAGGCACAAATGAGCCATGATTCTGTCTCTGGGTTACTGGTATATAATTGATAATCAGTGTTAATGTGTTATAATTATGTTATGTAATGTAATGTATGGTGGCAGCACAGTGGATTAGTGATTAGTACTGTCACCTTGCACCTCCAGGGTCCGGGTTTGATTTCCCGTCTCGGGTCTGTGTACATGAAATTTGCATGTCACCCCCCGCTTGGTGGGTTTCCTCTGTGTACTCCGGTTTCCTCTTACAGACCAAAGACATGCAGACTAGGCTGATTTGCATTCCCAAATTGCCTGTAGTGTGTGCATGAGTGAGCTAATGAGTGAGTTTGTGTGTGTGCCCTGCGATGGATTGGCACCCCGTTCAGGGTGTACCCCATCTTGTGCGCCCCCTGCGACCCTGTTTACAGGATAAACTGGTATAGACGATGCCGATGATAATGTTATAGCTGATCGTTATCGATTTCAGATAATACGTGAGCACAAGGATGGGATGAAAGGTTCAAATCCCATCATCGCTTTTAAAAGCTATAGTTATTGTGATTATTATGAGGAGTTGAGATACCTTCACTGTGTCAAGTGGATGTCCTACAATCACACTGGATGCACCTGATGGAATAGAAAAATGTTTCAATAGCCTGTTTTAAAGGGAAGTACCAGGCTGCTGGAGTTGTTCAGGTTTGTAGGTTCTTGTCCAGCCTGAGCGCTGTTGAATGAATAACACTTTGTCCTCTCTGTTGAATACCACACATTGTGTGCTTCATGCATAATATTGCAGCCCCGTACGATAAAAAACAAACAAACATGTAAGTAAACTTTGGCACTGAATGAAGTGTATAGGCGATTCAAAATACAGTAAACTGGAACAAACTTGAAACAGATCTTTTAAACAGGCTGTTAAGAGTTAAATAGAACGTTATAGAACGTTTCCAGACTTTTCTGGAGATTTCTTCGGGTTAAACAACAGAGCAGCACTTTAACCTGAGCTTCAGTATTCTGATTCAGCACACGGACTACAAGGCAGCCAGCGTGTTATCGACCCTCGTAACGATGTTTCATTTGACTTTGCACAGCTCATCGAGCTACCTTTCCCAATATATTAACCCACTTCTCAAAGACAGAATTTGCTTGTATTTCTTTTCAGAATCCACTTTGAGCTATTCGGTTCAATTATACAAACGTGAATGAATGACTATATATATATATATAAATAAAATAAAACAGCTTACCTCCTATCCATCCCGCTAAAAAATCTTCCAGCTTAAACAAACTCATCCTGTTCCAGATCCTTAAAATAGTTTTTTTTTTTTTTTTTTTTTTGCGCATTCAGCGCGAACAAGCGACCTGTTCAAACTGCAGACAGCATTTTAGATCACAGGCTTTTTATTGAGTGCAAAAAAACAAGTTCAGGCAAAAAACAACTTTTCATTCGACCTGTGCGTTCCAGGGGGCGCGGCTTCGTGGAAACACGGTTCCCTGAACCAATGGTATCTCGCGAAGTTCTTCCAGCTTGATGGGATCTGGAAGAAAACCTGGCTCCTTGCCAAATATCACTACATTCTGGCTGTGCTGTTATTGCAGTGTGCTAATACTGTATATGTGTCGTGCACTAGTATTACTCAGGAGTCTACTGTATATTGGGCACATACACTGTATGTGATCATGCATGTTTTATAGATTTTTCCCCCCTTCATTTATTTATTTGACAAGTTTGAGAATTGTTCAATTATGTATTATTCATTATTTAATTATGAATCCTGTTTAATTATTTATTGGTGCATGAGCCATGATGCGTTATCATGTGAGTCATTTGTGCTTGTAAATAATCATATAACCTTAGAGATGCCATGTATTTCAGGATGACTGCTGAAGCCCTGCTCAAAAACAAACAAACAAACAAACAAACAAACAAACAAACAAACAAACAAACAAAAACAAACAAACAAAAAAGAGAAGAAGAACAATAACTCACACAAACAGGGTATATATATATATATATATATATATATATATATATATATATATATATATATATATATATATATATATGTATATATAATCTTTAAGAATTTTAATTTGTTTTGTTTGTTAATTTTAATTTGTTAATTTGTGTATTTGTATTTGCACATTGTATTACGATACTATTCTTCCTGTCACGGTTAATTCAATATGATTTAACATTTATTGGCACACACACAACATCACTTATGCTATTCATAACCCTTACTTTCTCCTTACTGTAGATACTGTTACTAGTAGAGTTGCACCTGTTACAGTAATAAGATGAGGCTCTATATGAGGGTTTCATGTAGACTTTTACACTATCATTACAACACAGAGATCTGTTACCTTATCTTATATCCAGATGATATCTCATAATCAGATGACATACATACTGTTACTAGGATAATAACCTATCTTTTTTTTTAAAATCCAATAACATCTCATAACAACATAATTTTATTGATGATGACAGGCAATATGGGGCCATTCACATTCCTGCATGGTATTTGTTCACCATAACTACCATAACTAAATATAGCTTTGTCTATGGTTTCACTAAACATGTTTTGACTTCTTGATTCTTAGTGGTGTCTCATACATATGGCAGCACCTTATACAAAAACAAAAAGACATGGAATCAAATACGTAGATATAGAATTGTGTCTGTATATGTCCTCAAAGTAATATAAAAACAATCTGACAAACCCATAATAACCAGAGGTTAAAGATTGACTTACATTATTTTGACCTGAGATCATATGAACACAACTAAGAAGAACATACAGACCCCCTGCATTATAGGTATTCCTCCAGGATTGCATGCTTTCTAGACTAATTGGTGTTTCCGCATTGTCTGAGTAGATGTGTGTGTCTTTATACATTGCAAAGGGTTAGGGTCAGTAACACCTCAGTAACACCTCACCCCCTTACATCAGGAGCTGCTGGAGAATAGTCATACATCCCCATCATTCAACAATGACAGCTGAAAGCAAAAACATACTGTAGGCATGCCATGATACCACTTTTTGTTTGACCAAGTAGATACACATACTTTAATTTTGGAGCTTGCTGACACTGTGTACCAACACCAGCACCTGATGCTATCCCACAGCACAGCATGACCAGAACTTTTCACATTTAAAGCATATCATCAAATGCACCAGTTATTGCTTTGCTAATGTGTGAACCACTCTACATAAGTAAAATCCTGGAGTGAAATCCTCATCAAGCCCTCTGATGTGCTTTTTCTCACACTTAATCCACTTTGGCTAACCTCCTGCTTTGTTTTTAGGGAAGGATAAAATATTCTACATTACATGCAGTTGTATTTACTGAAATACTATACACTTTTGCATATTTTATAATTCTAATTAATACCAAGTACATTCTACTGGGCAGGAAATTACCTTTTCACTAATGGGCTTCTTGGGAACCGCTCATGAACAACAACAGTGTCGTAATGTAACTGCTGAATTTTGTAAACTACACAAAATATTTTAGATTTAATTGAAGAATTCTTATATTTATTATTGTATATTAAAAAAATGTACAGGTCAAAAAAAGAACAAAAGTTCTAATTAATTTGGATGAGAGTCATTCCGTGAGTGCTGATATAGAGCATAACAGCACTGTGATGTTTAACCATATGTTACTATCTTTCCATTTAAAGCAATTTGGGATTCAATCCCAGAACAGTTGGTTAGCTGAGGCTATTCTAAGGTGGAATAAATGGAGACATAAAGTAAAAATGTTTCTTTATGTTACAGAACGTTTCTCAGGACTTTCCAACACCTCCATTGGTTATTCTCTTCACCTTTTGGCATTTTAAATTACTTTCAATTATTTCTGTTAATTGACTGTTGGTCACTAACTCTAATCACTAATCAGTCGCCAGATCCTCCAGTTGTGGTTAGATAGTTCTGCCAGTTGCAAGAAATAACGGTAGACTGTACAACTGTTGTATGAAAAAACAATAGCACACTTGAGCTCATGCTGGTTTTACTTATTATTAGCACGGCTGTGATAATCAGTACAACATCACTCCCTCTCATCCGTTTGCCACCAGTGCCAATATTTAAAAGGCAACCTGCAAATAATTTTTTGCAGATTGGAAGCACTGGCTCTGTCTTAAAATGCTTATTTGTGAATTAGTATTGGAACAATTTTACAAGTATAAATAGATACATGTGAGATCAGAACAATACCCAATACTTTTGAGAAGAAACCCAGTAAGAGTCCAGTCTTTGTTATTTTTTATTATTCCCTCTGTCAGGAAACACAGAGCTAATCATATCAAAATAATAATGTCACATCAACCTTGGATTGGTTCTGTGGTTAAAAATAAATAATAAATAAACGAATAAATAAATAATATACTTACCTTTAAAAAGGCCACTTGAGCTATGTTGAAAGACCTATTAACTTACAACAGTCAAAAGGGTATAGCTTTCATTAATTCACTGTTCAGTAAATCAGTTCTTTTTTTTTTTTTACCTAACACACCCTATCTGAGGAATGAAAGATAACTTAAATGGTTTCCATAAAAGTTCTTTCAACAGTAGCTATTGGTAATTTTGTCTTATGATTAACTTAAGAACTGGTCACAACCTCATGGGTTGTCCTTTAATAACCTTACCTAGGCCTTGCTATGCAACAGAAAGCTGCACAGCCAATTCAATTTTTAACCTGACAGTATAATGAATCAGAACACTGTTGGAAACTGCTGATTTAGGTTTCATTTGTGAATTAGCTTTGCAAGTATCTTTTATCGTGCTACACACAACAATGGCTAGACAAGTAAATGAAAATATCGACTTGGATAGCTCATTTACAATTTCAGTTGGATTGCCTGTATCCCTTTCCAAACAAAACGCACATGCAAACTCACCCACACGCACACACAAACACACACACTTTTGCAGGTAGTCACCTTGGCCTTTGTGTTATAAAGATGTTGTAAACATCAAACATTTTTGTTTTTCTGAGCAAAACAAACATCACTTCAGATCGCTTAAATAAATTGATCTCAGGCATGGTGGTGCATAGGGTAGTGCTACTGTCTCACAGCTTTGGTTCTCTTGAATTTCTCTTGATTTGTGTATGTGTATCATTTATGTTCTCCATGGTCTTTTTTCCAAAAACTTGCCTGTTAATGGATTGGTGAAGATAAATTGGTCCTAGGCATAAATGTATGTATGTGTATCTGCACACGCCTCGTGCCCTGCAATGGACTAATATTCCATCTGGTGTGTATTCACGCATCCTACTAAGTGTACGCAGGATGGATTACGGATCCACTGGATGGATTACACATCCATAATTCTTAATATTAACACAGGACATTATGCTTGCATATGACAACCTGGAGAGAATCTTTCAGCCTATGAGAGAAATAATGTTTGTAAGCTTATCCCAGCTTTAGCAGGCACTCAGTTTAACAGCATATGTAATTCAATTGGAAGTTGATTAAACACAAACACCAGAATAATCTAATGGTATACAACCAGGCACAAATGTTAATATGGACATTAAGCAGGTACTGTTCCTTCACCATGCCAAAGCGGGTGCTGTATATACTGTAATTAAGGTTTAACCCTGGTGTTAAGACATGTCTATGTTTTGTAACTTCTTTAATTTACATAACATGATAAAGGGCTACATTTAGACCTGTCTGCATAATCTTAAATGTGAAAATAAGCTACTTTATATTTTCATAGGAAGTTGCTGATACCAAACACTATTGGTCAGAGACATGCCACTTTTTTCATAAAAGTTCTGACTAGTTTACAGTATAAGGTCAGGGGTAGGTCATTGGTTAAGGTATTGGACTATGGTTCAGAAGGTCCTAGGTTAAAATCTCATGACCACCAAGTTGTCCCTACTGGGCCCTTGAGCAAGGCCCTAAAACTGCTCAGATGTATAATAAGATAAATAAAAAAAATGTATAAAAAGATTAAAAAAAAAAAAAGGTTTTGCATAGCTCCCAGGTCAAGCTGGATACCTATGCCCTACACATTCTATACATGTGTCAAATGGCTCATTTGGTCATGCTCATACAGAAAGATGAGTTTTTGTGAACACAATTTTGTGAACACAATGGCTTATTGAACAATAGATACATATTATTCACAATGATCTTTTGTGCTATTTTTAAACATGTAAGTACAAAAAAACATATGAAACACAACATTGTCTGGAACTTAAACAAACCAAGGTGTCACACAAAATGTATGAGTTCACATAGACCTGAAATGCCAGGTTCTATGCAAACTCCCCTTCTGAATGGGCATGAAGGACAAAAGAAGATCAGAAAGCTTCTAGCTGCACATGGTCCTAGTACCAGTAATCCTGCCTTGTCAGGATTAAGCAGGAGGAAATTCATAAGCATCCAGTATCTAATGTCCTTCATATTCTTCATAACTTTATTAAGCTGGTGTTTATATAACTGTATATAACTGTGTGTCATCAGCATAGAAGTGAACACTAACATCATGCTTAAGAATTATGTCCCAGAGGATGTATGTAGAGAGAAAATAGCAGTGGACCTATAACAGAACCCTGTGGAACACCAGTCTTCACCATAGCAGACACACACACACATATATATATATATATATATATATATTCACCATTTACCTATACAAACTGATAACAGTCAGTCAAATAAGACCTGAGCTAGAAGAGCATTACATTATGAAATCTATCAAGGACAATAGTATGGATTGTGTCAAAAGCTGCACTAAGGTCAAGTAACACAAGCAAGGTGAGACAACCATGATTAAAGGCAGTAGGAGGCCATTTACCACTTTTTCTACACTTTTTCTTTTTATTACATTTTCTAAGATCTAGATATTTGCATATACAGGGTTCACTGTCAGGTTTCCCAATTAGGGATTTAATAACTGTCTATTTTAAAAGATTTAGGAAAGTAGCCAGTTCTAACTAAAGAGTTGACTATTTAAAACATGTTTCAGCTATTTCTGGTATTATTTGTTTGAGAAAACCTGTAGGTGTGGGATCTAGCACACAAGTTGGTGATTTAAACTCAATTCCCCATATAAAAAGTTAACCCATGTAAGAAGATACCCTCCATATCAGGGCACATGGCAGGGTACACCCTGGACAAGGTGCCAATCCACCGCAGGGCACAGACACACACACATACACTCACTCATTCATACACTACGGCCAATTTAGGAACGCCAATTAGCCTAACATACATGTCTTTGGACTGTGGGAGGAAACCCACCAAGCACAGGGAGAACATGCAAACTCCATGCACACAGAGACAGGAATCGAGCCTGGCCGGAGATCGAACCCGGACCCTGGCGGTTCAAGGCGACAGTGCTAACCACTACACCACCGTGCCGCCTCATACCAGACACATTTATTTGAATAAGATATTTAAGTATTTTAGATCTACTTCTATATTTAGAGTTAGAAAATATATTGAATATATAGAGCTTGTTTATTTCTGTTTATTATTCACTAGCCTGCATTAAAAATGAGTTGACTGGATTTTCCATTAGAAGCAGTGGATTTCGACAGTGTACTTTTACAAGACATTTTAAGAAATGCATGACAGGTAATTAATGAAATCGGTATAAATCGGGAATAGCCTAAAGTCCATATTATAACAATAACAGTATGAGAAAAAAGGATCATTCAACAATAAAAGAATGGGAAATAGGATGATTGTGGTGTAGTGGATACCATAGTGGATGCCTATGTGAAGACAACTGCAGCAAGGAAATGAGAACACAGATAAGCACTATGAAATATGTAGGAAACCACAGGGAGTAGAACTATTATAAGGATAATGATCATCGCGAAGCTAAAAAGTATTCATCAACAACAGCACTATCCCAAATGTATTTGTCCCAGTCATCTAGGCAGATAAACTAGTCTCCATTCAATGCCCTGATTTCAGAAGTATTGATCCAAGGTAAATTTAAGAAATTCAATAAAATTTATAAAATTGAGTCAAATACAGTTTATAGTTTATTGACTAAGATAAGAAATGTGTCTAATTTGTTCAGTTAGCCTATACATTTTTATAATGTAATTGGCATTTATCCCTTAACTAAATTAAAATGGATAAAAAAATAGTCAGTCAAATAAAATGGAATCAAAACCATTATTATCCCATTCACTTAGTTTGTAGGACCTGAAGGTTTTGGTTCCTGAAAAGCAGAACACAAACATATGAATGGTGTTCAAGTCAAACCGGAACTTGTCATCTCATGAGCAGAAGAATGAAGACGTAAAACTGATTGACATTTACAGAAGATTTCAATCACAGTGTGGTGATAAGACATTTGAACGATGTAAATGTTTTAAAGGAGGCTATACACACGTGGACAAAATTGTTGGTACCCTTCGGTCAATGAAAGAAAAACTCACAATAGTCACAGAAATAACTTTAATCTGACAAAAGTAATAATAAATAAGAATTCTATGAATGTTAACCAATGAAAGTCAGACATTGCTTTTCAACCATGCTTCAACGGAATTATTAAAAAAAAAATGAACTCATGGAACAGGCCTGGACAAAAATTATGGTACCCCTAACTTAACAGTTTGTTGCACAACCTTTTGAGGCAATCACTGCAATCAAACGATTCCTGTAGCTGTCAATGAGACTTCTGCACCTCTGTGCAGGTATTTTGGCCCACTCCTCATGAGCAAGCTGCTCCAGTTGTTTCCGGTTTGAAGGGTACCTTTTCCAGACAGCATGTTTCAGCTCCTTCCAAAGATGCTCAATAGGATTGAGGTCAGGGCTCATAGAAGGCCACTTTAGAAAAGTCCAATGTTTTCCTCTTAGCCATTCTTGGGTGTTTTTAGCTGTGTGTTTTGGGTCATTGTCCTGTTGCAAGACCCATGACCTGCGACTGAGACCCAGCTTTCTGACACTGGCCAGCACATTTCTCTCTAGAATCCCTTGATAGTCTTGAGATTTCATTGTACCCTGCACAGATTCAAGACACACTGTGCCAGATGCAGCAAAGCAGCCCCAGAACATAACAGAGCCTCCTCCATGTTTCACAGTAGGGACAGTGTTCTTTTCTTGATATGCTTCATTTTTCTGTCTGTGAACATAGAGCTGATGTGCCTTGGCAAAAAGTTCAATTTTTGTCTCATCTGTCCATAGGACATTCTCCCAGAAGGTTTGTGGCTTGTCAACATGTAGTTTGGCATATTCCAGTGTGGCTTTTTTATGATTTGTTTTCAACCATGGTGTCCTCCTTGGTCGTCTCCCATGTAGTCCACTTTGGCTCAAACAACGACGGATGGTGCGATCTGACACTGATGTTCCTTGAGCATGAAGTTCACCTTGGATCTCTTTAGAAGTCTTTCTGGGCTCTTTTGTTACCATTCGGATTATCCGTCTCTTTGATTTGTCATCAATTTTCCTCCTGCGGCCACGTCCAGGGAGGTTGGCTACAGTCCCATGGATCTTAGATTTCTGAATAATATGTGCAACTGTAGTCACAGGAACATCTAGCTGCTTGGAAATGGTCTTATAGCCTTTACCTTTAACGTGCTTGTCTATAATTTTCTTTCGAATCTCCTGAGACAACTCTTTCCTTCGCTTCCTCTGGTCCATGTTGAGTGTGGTACATACCATGTCACCAAACAACACAGTGACTACCTGGAGCCCTATATATAGGCCCACTGACTGATTACAAGATTGTAGACACCTGTGATGCTAATTAGTGGACACACCTTGAATTAACATGACCCTTTGGTCACATTATTTTCAGTATTTTCTAGGGGTACCATCATTTTTGTCCAGGCCTGTTTTATGTGTTTATTTTTTTAAATAATTCTGTTGAAGCATGGTTGAAAAGCAATGTCTGACTTTCATTGGTTAACATTCATAGAATTTTTTTAAATTATTACTTTTGTCAGATTAAAGTTATTTATGTGACCATTGTGAGTTTTTCTTTCATTGACCAAAGGGTACCAACAATTTTGTCCACGTGTGTATGTCTGTGAATGATGATCCTGGCCGTGGTGGCTCAGAACCTACTGCAGTCAGTCCCATGAACATTCAGAATAGTGAACATTCAGAAAGTTCAGAAAACTTCATAAAGATTTGATGTTTAACTTGTTGCCAACTTGCAGAACAGATGCATCTGTCTGTAGGAACTGTACACCCAATCATTCACAAACACTTTCATTTCTGGAAGGTGAGCGCACAGTGTGTATTGCGAGTGCTCTCTGCCTTTGACCGCCACAAAAGATTGCTAATTTATGGTGAGTTAAAGGAACGTTTTGACAGGAAGGAAGGTCAGGGTGTTCCATCATGCCTCCGGTGTGCTGAGAAAACTTTCTATCTTCCTGGTATCCAAGCACTAGTAAAATGCTTGGATGAGTGTATTAGTGTAGAATGGGATTACATAAAAAAAAAATGAAAGGTAGTTTTTACTTCATAACAGTGTTCTGTTATTCTACACAATTTAAAGTTCCCTCCTAATTTTAGAATGACAGTATCATGCAGGAATTTTAATAAACATTGTATTAACTTTTAATGAATGTAATGTTTTTTTACAGGATAAGGTTTTCAACATGATTTGCAGGTTCAAAAGTGCTAAAAGTGTTTGCTGCTGATTTTTGTGTGTACTCATTGTCCAGCACATCTCATTGCAGTATCCAACAATACTCAACCAGCATTGATGTTCAGCATGTTCAGCATGAGTCTTGATTGTCTGAAAACAGGTCTAAGTGTAAATGCAGAAAAGGAATCTTCAGTGACATCCCACATCCCAGCTGTATGTAACTTGGTGCTCTGTAGTGACCAAGGAAAATTTTAAATTCTTGAATGCTTTTCAGCTGATTTTCTCTGGCCTTCCTTATTTAGTTATTCTGAAAACATCTATGTCAAATAATGAAAAACTTTACCTTGCTTGTAAACCATTTTGACTGAATTTTTCATTAGTTTGAATTCTATGCAATGCAGATGCAAAAATACCTTTGTTGCGTCAACAAGTAGTTCGTGTGCACGGTTCTCTGTCCTGGAACCAGATTATTTTGAAGTATCAATTTCTTTTTAATGTAATGTGACTACATAGTTATTCCATTCACAAACTGAATAACATTCGAGTGGTACTAGTTGCGTACGATATGTACGAGTTATGTTTCATGCAGCATACCCATTACTTTTAGAGTGTCACAGTTTCAAAATTTTGGTTGCACTTCACATATGCTTCAACAACGATTCCATGTTTTCATGTGCTTCTTTCTTGTTTGCAGCATAGCCAACAGGTACAGTATTTTATAGCATGCAATAAATGCCATAGAGCAAGGATTCCTTCAAAGGAAAAAGAACTTTGGAACAAAGTCAGTATTTGGTGTGACAATGCCTTGAGTGGCTCCTTTAGTGTCAGGTACAGTTTGAACAGTTTCATCAGGAAAACATAAAACTACTACTGAGAATCCTGCAGAACCACTCATTTCACCTCACTGCACCTGCCTCTTTTTTGTATGCAAAATGCAGCAGCTTCCATTTAGATCTTTTTGTCTAAAAATCGCTGCTTATATAATGTTACTTTGTTTTCAAACAAATATTTTTCTGCAAATTTTTTTATTTTGTATTAGGATACTGATATTTGAGAATTTTTTTTGTACTGACTAAATAATAAAGTTTGTTCTGAAAACACAGGGGGCTCAAAACTTTTGCTCAGTACAATGCATAAAGGATACACTACTGCTCAAAGGTTTGGGATCACTTTCTAACTACAGGATCCTTGCTGATTTTTATTTAATTTTTTTACATTGTAAAACAATGCGGAGGGCATCCAAAATATGCAATAATCTCTTTTGAACAGTTAAAAATGTGATGTATCTGCTACTCATGATATGTAAAGGCTTCATAATCTAAGGTGTAGTTAATTGGTGATTTTTGAGTCCGGTAACTCTAAATGAACTTCTCCTCTGCAGCAGAGGTAAGTTTTGCTCTTGTTTTCCTGGGAACGTCTTCATGAGAGCCAGTTTCATCATGGTGCTTGATGGGTTTTGCAAATGCACTTGACAATACGGTTCTTGAAAGCACTATTCCAGAAAGGCTGCGTGTTAAAATAACAACTGACTGTTGTTGTTACATAATTACCTAATTCCATATGTGTTATTTCATAGTTTTTTGTAATCTAAACAAAAACAAAGAAAATTCCAACTTTTGTTCGGTAGTGTATGCAATCCACTGTATATGCGATAGTGTTTGCATGAGCTGCACAAACCATCATATAGTGTAAAAGCAGAACATTTCAATGAAATGATGGTAAGATATTTTCACATTATTATTAGCAGCATAAATTCTACATGATACACCCAAAAGTGTTCAAGGACCAAAATCCTTGCTGTTTAGTTAATCATTGCAGAATGGATATAATATTACCTGGATATTTTACTACTCTGAATGTCTCGCAGACACCATAACATTTCAGCTAATTTCAATTCAGAGAGATACTGTTTTTATTTAAGGGAACTATGGTTCAAGGCTATTGACGTCTGATGGGCTTGACAGATCAATGGTTGGGTTTAGTTGGGATTGCAAAGATCAAAACAGGTCAACAAACCTCACACTGGGTAAATATATATTTATTTACATATTTTACTTTTACTTTTTTTTTTTTTTTTACTACACATGCTGAGGTTGGAAATGTGAACTATAAACACTAAACATTTACATATTCCATGAGACAAATAGTAGTATATGTTCTCAGTCTATAGTAATTATTTATTTTGCAGACATACCACAATATCTAACCACATACACAACCATTGTCCCAGAAAATTAAAATGGAGTTCAAAAAACTTCTGATGAAGCTATATTCGTTTGTTCCAGTGTGTTAGATCATTATCATGCTTGAATGTGAATGTTTTGTTTCTGTATCTGCAGCTATGTAACAGAACACTTCAGGTTAGTGGTTACCTGTATCTTGACTAGATCCTCACAAACATCTAAAAAGAAGAAACCTGTAGCATGATGCTGCCACCACCATGCTTTACTGTGGATGGTATTCCTTGGGTGATCTGAGTTTTGCTTCAGAAATTTGTACGTTCCTTTCATCAGACCATAACATATTTCCCATTTGACATGGAGTGATTTAATGGAGGAGTCAATGTTTTTTGTTTTTTTTTTCTCCTTGAGAAAGGGCTGCTGTCTAGTCACCCTACGACATAGCCAAGAGAGAGATTATTGTCACATGCATGGAGTGATCAGTGATTCCAAATATTTCTGCAATTCCTTTAATATCGCCATGGGTCTCTTTGCAGGCTTAGTTTTATGTGGTCTTCTTGTCGTTTTATCAATTTGGCAGGTATATTATGTTCATGGTAACATCACCGTGATGTGCCCTTTAATCCAGTTATTGATTTTGTCGTGTTCCATGGAATATCTAAAGATTTGGAAATTCTTTTGTGTCACTGATCTGATTGATAACGTTTTAAAATAAGATCCAGTGCACAATTTTCAGCAATGATGTTTTAAGTGGATAATGTTTTTTATTACTCATGAAATGTTGGGTTACAAGCTCAGCCCTGCCAAGGTGCATCTATTCTGCCCTTGAGACCTGTAATCCTCTATGCTCCAGGGCTACTGTATCATGCATGACAATGTTTTCTGACTTGAAAAGTCTAGAACATGCAAAGATATTAACTTCACTTTATTGGAATATACGGTATATGTGACAAATAAAGGCTGCTTCATATTTGTTAGCTCTTTGCCAACCATGGCTGCAGCAGTCAAATGAAACCAAGATGTCAATAAAATTCTGCAGAAAGAGCTGAACTTTATTTGGGCTTAAACACAGTGACTTAATTTATGGTATGAATACACTAATTATATCTGAACATGAGTTTGAATATGACAATATTCTGCACACAATCATATTGCTAATAGTAAACAGGTAAAAAAAAACCTAAGGATATTTTTAAAAAGTTATTTTTATTTGCATGTTGTTATACCACATTAAAGGTGAAAAAAGAAATCTGATGTAGGTATTTTGGTCTATAAAATCTGAAAAAAATGTCTAGACTTTTCTATCCACTGTATATTTAATATGACCTGGCCCTGACTCTATACCGGGTCAGTATTTCCAAATCACTTTCAGAGTGATTTGCAAAAAAAAAACCCCTGTGCTATAAACATTGATTCATATCTGTGTTTGACCTAATGCATCAACGCAACACCCTCACCTTGCTTAATGTGTCTAAAGCTCAAAGTTGCTTTAACCCTGAATTGAGTAGAGCATCAGCATTATCAGTTCAAAGGGTGAAATAAAAACAAGACTGAATCCATGGTCAAATTTGACTGAAATGAACTGGCAAAAATTCAAACAAACCTTGCCAAAATAGCTTGTAATCCAAAAAGGTCATGTTTTTACTTCTTCCATGTAAGCGGTTCTGATCTATGTTTCTGCTTAAGTGTAACTTGTTGAAGAATATACTTTTATTTTAAAGACTCAATAAGAATCATAGTCAGCCTGTATTTAATTGAAATAAATCAATTAAATTAGTGGTCATTCTAAATGCAAAAAAATATTTTTCAATCTGTTTTAATCTTTCATATAAAATGTAACATATAAAAGGTACTACAATGAAGTTTTCAATAACATTGTATTTATTATTGTATTTAATTGCATTTAATTCCTGCAGGTGGCAGAAGAGCGCAATCTACAGTATATAGTATATGTTTTTTTTTTTTTTTTCTCTCTTCTGGTTTAGAGTCTTTTTGGTGGTCCCTGGTTAATAGTAACCTTTTCAAAGATTAAATTACCACTGACCTTTCCTTGATTCTGGTAGTCTCTTGTTACAAAGTGTAAGAGTTTGGAACAGTTCCCCAAAGTCTGTAGAGCTTTTTCTATATATCCCCCTCTCTGTCCTCCATGCACCTTCCTTAACTAATCTTAGTTGTCCTGACTACGCATTTAATCTGTAATGTGTTCCAGCCTGTTCTTGTGGAATTTTCCGCCACGGTACAATGAGGCAGTGTGCAGTGACATTTATAAGGTGCGCTTTTAAATAAGAAAAGCAAATGAACATATGCTTCTTAATTTGGACTCTCCTCCCTTTCACTCTTCTGTTAAGCAGTTTAAGATTCTGGGGAATTAATGGATGATTTACCATTATTGGTTTGGCGTACCTTCCTGGTTTTGCTTACAGTACCATGTTGGTCAATATTGGCATTTTGTCAAATGACTCAGGGTTACACTGCACTCACCTCTAAATACCTGGGAATTTTCTACATTTTTCTACAAAAAGAAAAAAAAAATCTCACCCTTAAAATGTTACAGATTTTGGCACCAGTTATGTTGTACAAGTGCACTGGTGGAAACTACAGGCTGATAATTACTCCATTAGTCCATCTGGCTATTTGCAATATTGGGTAGACGGTTGCTTCTGTTGTTGTTGAGTGGCCAAATAACAACATGGTAGGAAAAAACCCACTATAATTTTGTAAGACTGAAGCATCTTAACAATTCTCCCAATTTTTTACTGTAAATCTATCATATTGACTGCAAATTCCATAGGGTTGTATTTTTATTAGCCAGGGCACAGTCTCATTTGTAAACCTGGTCTTTACAGTGATCTTGCATGCCTACAGACTGTAACCACATGGCAAGGCTCGGCGCGATGACTTGTGAGCAGATGTACAGAGCTAATTTGCATTCAAGGAGCTGTTCCTTTTAAAAGTCAAGGACAACAGAGAGCTTGAAAGGAGGAATACAAATTTGCCAAGTGACTAAACTTGGAGCTGCTACGACAAACTGTGTGACTATACAAAACAAATGCAAACATTTAAGCGACAATGGATTGATTGTCTAATCCAAAATGCGAATACAAACCAAAAGTTACACCTTGTCATTTATACCAGCTAATGTTTTTGCATTTCTTTGGGTTTCAGTCCATAAAGTGGAAAATTCGTGTCTGTGAGAAAGACAGAGTGAAGGTTTTCTTTGCCTCACTATGCTGGATTCAAAATTTTTGAGTCAGAGGAGTGGTTTGCACACAAATGAAGTGCTTATGTAAAAGCTGTCCTTTACCCTACAGCAACAAATTAAGGGGATGCACAAACTAATGCTTAGTGATGTTTTTAAAGTTGCTTAAAATGGTCAGGCAAAGGCTGACAGTACTGGCTGATGACTTGATGGGGTTTCTACAAGTTTAATCCTGGTATAAATACTTTACTCACTTACAAAAAAAAAAAAAAAAAAAAAACTATTTTTTTCCCCCAGTAGCATTTCTTTACAGATACACCGATCAGCCATAACATTCCAACACAAAACATTATGCCCAGTATTGTGTAGACTCTCCTTGTGCCTCCAGGGCTGCTCTGTGCCCTGGGCATATGACTTCACAAGACCCCTGAGGGTGTGATGTAGTGTTTGAAACAGGGAACTTGGCAGCAGATCCTTTGGGTACTGTGAGTTATGAGGTGAGGCCTCATTTGGTCATACTTGTTTGTCCGGTGCATCCCATGGATTGGAATCTGGCTAATTTGGAGGCTGGGTCAGCAGTCCTGGGCTCTTTCTCTGCCAGGCCCCCTGTGCAGCCGGCTGTTAATTTTATGGCTGATTGGTATCTTAAAGTGTGGATGCTACAGATTGGTACTTGAAAGAAAAAGCTATAATTTCTTTCTGTGCTTCTTGCAACATGTTGAGATGGTTGACATCTTGCTCTGATGGTGTTCTTTAAAGACGGGCTTTTACTCATGTCTTTATTTGCTTATTCATTTATTTTTCACTTTGATGCCTTTGAAAAGGCAAACCCTGTAGAAACATCTCCTTGATCAAGAGTTATATGACAATATGTAAATTTTCTACACCAGGGTAAGTGTGTTGAACTCTGGTAACACATGTTCAGTCTTTGCTACATCAATTCCTACATGAGCATCTGCATCAGAGGGTCTGTACATTGTCAGTCACTTTATGTAATTTGCTTGAATCCTAAATAACAAAATGGCTAAACAGATTATGTAATTACATTACAGATATAGAACATTCCTTAACAGTTCAACCACATCCTTCTTTCAGATTTATAATAATAATAATAATAATAATAATAATAATAATAATAATAAATCTAACATGACATACAGTTCAAATCTAATTTTAAACAGTGGGATTGTATTTTTACAATAATTAAAATCATTAGGGGATTTACTGCGTCACTATGTAAAGACTTCATGAAAAGCTTTTGAAGTGACAACTTGACAACTAT